>OZ009949.1:3854497-5256501 GCA_963932025.1 Erebia epiphron
AAAATGTTTGATACCCTCTTTTAAATTTCACCTTCAGCTCCTCATTAGTGCTAAGCTCGACTAGCTCCTCTTGTAATATCACATTCTCCACTTCCGTTTCATCAAATGGATTTATGATCCATGGTGGTATTTCCATTAACAGAATATCTTCAAATCTTATTTTGAAGTCATCATGCAGGGCGATTTCAAAATAAGCTTTGAGTATAAGGCGGGCGGCCGCGGCGGTGCTTTGCAAGTCTCGACACGTTGTACTGATTATGGAATATTACAAGTTTTTACAAGTAACAGTCGTTGAGCTTCTTAAAATATTATCTGCCTACATTGATAGGTGAAGTCAAGCCAACATTTTAGTTCTTCACTATCGAAACCAGATAAATTTTCGTGGACCCCCGCTTACGAATTGTGGACCCCCATTTTTCTGTCACGCCTACGTAGACCCCCGTCGAGTCTCCCGTGGACCCCTGGGGGTCCACCTGGACCACTTTGGGAATTACTGAGTTAGATAGATATAATAGTTTCGGAAATATGGCTGCTTAACTGGAATAAAAAACTAAACCTTTGTAAAATCCGTAAATGTTTATTGTAATTTCAAGAAAAAGTATTAGAGTTAGGAAAAAAGCTGTCAGGACAAAGATTATTAATTTACCTGTATAATAGTGTTTAGTTTAATTTGATAGGACAAATAGTTTTCGAAATATACCTTGCTGTTGTGTAAGAACCGGTGGTAGTCATGCAGACTTAGCATAATACTACATAATAAATAGAAATTTTTAAGAGGTACTTCTCAGACCCCAAGGAACACTTGTGCCAAAAATCAGCTTTACATTTTTAGGGTTCCGTACCAAAATGGTAAAATGGAACCCTTATGGTGCGACTTTCTCCGTCTGTCCGTCCATCACACTCGATTATTTCAGTAACTACCGAAGCTATCGACATGAAATTTGGAATAGTTGTGTATATTAGTGGCCCAAAGACACTGGAATTAAAAAAAATTGAAAATTATTTTTGTTCTTATTTAAAAAGGGGGGAAAATCTGAGGGTTGAAATTTAAAAGTGAGATAACTGTACTTTGTGGGGTATCATATGAAAGGGTTTACTTTGTACATTCTAAAACAGATTTTTAATTATTTTTAGTTATGATAGTTTTTGATTTATCGGGGAAAATGTCTAAAAAAATACCCCCCCCCCCCCCCCCCCCCCCCCTTATCTCCGGAGTTTACCAATCGAAAAATTTGAAATAATTATGGTCAATAGGCATTTACGTATATTTTACAGGAAAACTATAGCCAATGCTCTAACTAGCATAGTTTTTTTGATATTAACAATAAACCTCTACAAACAAAGTTAGTCTTGCGGTTCATTAACAAAGGTAATTATTTATTAATAATGGTACGGAACCCTTCGTGCGCGAGTCCGACTCGCACTTATATATAGCGAATTAAATTCCTTCATTGTCTTTGTCAGCTTAACCTGTGCTGGCTGCTGGCACTATCAGTACACTGTTGCTGCAGTACAGTTTGTGTGAGAACCGTATTGCAGCCCCTTGAATGTGTTTAGAAGGTTGTAACCTTAATTTGAAACATTTGTTGAGAAAGGTACAGTAGTATAAGTACCTATAACATAAATGGTAATTTCCAGTTTCCCCCATGATGTGCGTCTCCGTGCTGCTTGGCTCAGAGCCCTCGGCAAACAAGACAGTCACCTACCAGAATCTGCTGTGGTCTGCTCTCAGCATTTTCTGGATGATGATATTTATGATATAGAAAATGGCTTGCGGCAGATTTCTACTGACGCTATTCCTTCAACTGTACAGGTAACTTTTTATTGTCCCACACTAATCTAAATCAAATGTAGCTAAGTCGAATCATGGGTGTTTGAGGTATTTGATGGGGCTAAGATATGATGATAGCACAAATCAGAATGTATTTTTTTCCTCTGGAAACTTGTAGTGTTGTATGAAAACAGTGATATATTAAGTTGTATATTTACAGATGACACCGACAGCAAGCTGTTTCTAATGAGTAAAGACAAATTGGTAGAAGCATATGAAAAGTTAATTGGTCATCCAGTACTTAAGTTGTTACATGATCTTTTGTAATGTATTGTATCTTACTAATACTAATATTATAAATGCGAAAGTTTGGATGGATGTATGGATGTTTGTTACTCAATCACGCCCCAACGGCTGAACGGATCTGGCTGAAATTTGGCACAGAGATAGATTGTAGTCTGGAATAGCACATAGGCTAAATATTATCCCGGAAAATTAAAGAGTTCCTGCGGGAACCAAAAAACCTCAAACCACGCAGACGAAGTCGCGGGCATTAGCTAGTACACACATACAAGGTAGAGACATTTAAACAAAGTAACCTCTCTGTACACATACACTGTGAAATGCTTTTGATAAATCTGTACTGACTTATGAAATGTTTGGTTACTAAGATTGAATGTTGTTACAGGTGTGTGATCTTAGAAACCTAAAACAAACACTTTGCGCACAATGTGCTCAAAAATTGATAAACTTTAGCAGGTTTATAGATAAGAGCTTGAGAGCCCGTGCACTGATGATGGACTTAGTTAAAAAACATGAACTAGTAAGTGCTCAAAACCTAATTTGATAAAAATTTTATATTTACCACCCATGCTTTTAAACTTGCTTTTCTTATTGATGATAATTGAGATGTATTCAATAAATATCGAATTTGTTTCTGACATAGGCTACTTTTGTCCCGGAAAATTAATTGAAGAGTTCCCGCGGGAATCAAAAAACATAAATCCACGCGGACGAAGTCGCGGGCATCATTTAGTTTTCTATACTTCTTCTTCTATAGGTACATCCATCCATCAGCCTGTATGCATCCACTGCTGGACATAGGCCTTTTCGAGAGCGCGCCACCGAATACTGTACTATACTATACTGCTATACTAATATTATAAATGCGAAAGTTTGGATGGATGGATGTTTGTTACTCAATCACGCCAGAACGGCTGAATAGCTCTGGATGAAATTTGGCACAGAAATAGATTATAGTCTAAAATAACAAATAGGCTACTTTTTATCCCGGAAAATTAAATAGTTCCCGCGGGAACTAAAAGCTCAATCCACGCGGAAAGTCGCTGGCATCAGCTAGATCAAAATAAAATAGAAATAAATTTTGTTTCAGTTGCTCCATTGTCCGCGAGACTTGCAACAAATACCGAAAACAACGTGCAAGCTGAAGAAGCCGATACGATTCCGAAGAGTTTACAAGCATTTGATATTAACAATGAATAATTACTCCGCCAATCAACATTTAACAAAAGTTTAACAGACATTAGTAAGTTAACTAACTGTTTTGTCAAATTATATGACGTGTTCAAATTACCCCAAAAAGGTAAACCAATACTAAACTCGCCGACATATTTAGCGGAACATAAAAAAAGGTCCATAATTTAAAAAATATGGTTTTATTTTAAAATCTACTTACTACACTTCTTTTGTTATTTAAAGTTTCATTTGTTTTACTTAAAATGAGATCACATTAAGAACAGATTTTGCGAGTAAAGGCTATTTGTGAAAAATGGTACATTTTTGAACTTTTCATGTAACCGGGAAAAGTGAAATTTAATATTAAAATAACAATTAATTAAATTAGAAAAATGGTGATTAATATCCTCCACGTGCTCTTATTAAAGTTTCTACCCATCTAGGCATACTGAGAATGATGTTATCGATGGTCTCCTGGGATAGTCTCCGCCATTCCTCAACTACGGCGATTCGCAGTTCACCCACGTTGGCAGGAGCTGGAATTCTGGACTTAACTTTTCTTTTCAGCAAGTCCCAAACGTGCTCTATTGGGTTCATATCCGTTGATCTCGCCGGCCACTCCATAACGGTGATATTCATATCATTAAGATAAGCTTGAGTTACCCAAGCGGTATGCGGCCGAGCATTATCCTGCATAAAAACAAAATCGTCACCGATATATGGGGTAAACGGTACGACATTTTCTTCTAAAACTTCTCTGATATAGCGGTCTGCAGTCAGACTCCCTCTGTCAATCACTACCAAGTCTGTGCGAGCTCCCAAACAAATGCCCGCCCAAACCATTATTGATCCACCACCGTATGCAACATTAGTTTCAAAATTTGTCTGAATGTATCATTCTCCTTTGCGTCTGTATATTCTTTGCCTACCGTCAATTTGATTTAAGACAATTCTGCACTCATCATAAACAATACCTTACTCCATTGGCCCGCGTTCCAAAGTCGATGTTCCTGAGCAAAAGTTAACCGGTATCTACGATGATTTACCTCGAGCCTTGGAGCCTTGACGGGCACAAATGAACCCAAACCAGCTTCTTCGAGCCTTCTTCGTACCGTACGCTCACTTACGGTTACACCCCGCACTGCTTCTAACTCATGTCGGGCTTGGACGGCCGTCAAACGGGGGTTCCTACGTACACGAAGCCGAATGAAACGATCATCCCTACTCGAAGTGCGTCTTTTTCTGCCTTGTCCTGCTCTTCTCACATAAGTACCGGTCTCCGTACTCTCTCTGAACCGTTGGATACTGCGATGGATCGTTGAAACTGGTCGACGAAGATCTCTGGATATCACTCTGTAGGTTTGACCATTTCTTCGCATTTCGAGTGCCCTGGCAATCTCCGTTGGGGCTAAGTCAGGCATAATTCAGTAATCAACTCCAGAAAGATACGCGATTAAAAAAAACTAACAAAAACAGTATTTCAATGAAATTTTAAATCAAACTCAGAAGGAAGAAATACTCAAAGTTCGCTCCAGATAAGGTGTATTTGAATAAAATTAAAACAATTGCATAAAATGTGATGTTCAGTTGTTTTCTTAATTTGAAAATATTTCTTTTTAAATTAAATGACGTATAAACCAGCCAGCAACCTTATATGATACTGATATCAAACTTTTTTTAATGTTCCGCTGAATATGCCGGCGAGTGTAGATGAATCGCTGGCGGACACACGAACAGCAGGGCGACCGCGTATCTTTTGCTTTAATCATTGATACATCGCAATCACCTCTGATTGGTTAACACTCTTCCACTATTGGACGAAATCCATTGACGCAGCAAGAATACCATAAATTCAGCCAATCGGAGGTGATTGCGATGTATCAATGATTGATGCAAAAGATACGCGGTCGCCCTGCAGCTACTACTGGTTGTGACAGTCAATTACTAAGTCAGAATGAACACGTCAAACATACAATAGAAGACAATAAACCAGTCACCAGCAAAGTGAAGGTTAATGAACGTAATGTCTCACAAACTGGATCTTATTGTTTCAATGATGGCAATAGTAAGCATAGTTTACGTAAGGGGAAAAATAGGTTTACATGTGATATATGTAATAATATGTTTAAACGGAAAACTCTTTTAGTTCGACACATGAAGACTCATGCTGATAGAAGTCATAACATGAGTGAAAACCCATATTCTTGCGAGTTATGTGAATATAAATGTGCAGTTAATAGCCTTTTAGTGAAGCACATGAGGACTCACACGAATGTAAAACCATATTTTTGAACGTTATGCAAGTATATGTGTGCACGGAAAGGCCATTTAGTAGTCCACATGAGAACTCACACTGGTGAAAAACCATAATGTAAAAAAAAATCTTTTCAAAAAACCGACTTCAACATAGTGTGTAGAAATCAAAATTATTTTTTACTTTACAGTGGCTTTGGAAGTCGGTTTTTTGAAAAGAATTTTTATTTTTAACTTTTTAGTGTACCTACTCTTAATCCAGTACCCTGCAGCATCAGGGTTGAGGATTTGGGACTCAGAGTTGTATCGTATACACGTGACTTGATACCTACTATATGAATTCACCATCAAAATTTCCTAACTCACTAGTTTTGATGATTTCATGTAGTATGGTACACCTACAGAATCAGGATTGAGGATTTGGAGTCAGAATTTTTTATGGGACTACCTTGTGAGCTTCCTCTAACCAATGAAAGAAAATTTGTTCAAATCTGTTTAGAAACCACGGAGATATGCACCGACATACATTAAAAGAAAAAGAAAAAAACCGGCCAAGTGCGAGTCGGACTCGCGCACCGGTTGTTCCGTACAAACCTGTAGGTATATAAGTAAAAGTTATAGTATTTTTATTTCACTTATCTATTTTAATTTCAATTTAATACTTCTACGCGTTCATGCGAAAAGGGGTAGTAACTAGTAAGTTTAAAATTATTAAAAATATTTTTATTATATGGTAACTAAAAATGTATGCTTTTCGCAATGTTTTTACCCTCGACGAAGCGGAGACGGTATATGTGTTTGCCCTAAGAGGTTGTGTGTTTGTTTGTTTGTTTGTTTGTTTGTTTGTTTGTTTGTTTGTTTGTGCACTTTTTTGTCACCATTTTTCTCAAAAAGTACTGGGCCGATTGACATGCGGTTTTTTGCATTAGATACGTATAGCTTGTGAGAAGGTTTTTAGATATATTTTAGGACCATAGACAACAAAGCTGAGCTGTAGTCTATAATTTTAATATTTCAACATGTTACCATTTTTCACAAAAACTACTGGGCCGATTGAGATGCGGTTTTTTGCATTAGATGTGTATAGCTTGTGAGAAGGTTCTTAGATATATTTTAGGACCATAGACAACAAAGCTGAGCTGTAGTCTATGATTTTATTTTTTCAATATGTTACCATTTTTCACAAAAAGTACTGGGCCGATTGAGATGCGGTTTTTGCATTAGATGTGTATAGCTTGTGAGAAGGTTCTTAAATATATTTGAGGACCATAGACAACCAAGCTGAGCTGTAGTCTATAATTTTAATATTTCAACATGTTACCATTTTTCACAAAAACTACTGGGCCGATTGAGATGCGATTTTTTGCATTAGATGTGTATAGCTTGTGAGAAGGTTCTTAGATATATTTTAGGACCATAGACAACAAAGCTGAGCTGTAGTCTATGATTTTATTTTTTCAATATGTTACCATTTTTCACAAAAAGTACTGGGCCGATTGAGATGCGGTTTTTTGCATTAGATGTGTATAGCTTGTGAGAAGGTTCTTAAATATATTTTAGGACCATAGACAACAAAGCTGAGCTGTAGTCTATGATCTTAATTTTTCAACCACTGTTACCACTTTTCACAAAAAGTACTGGGCCGATTAAGATGCGGTTTATTGCATTTAGGACTTCGTGCGATTACAAAACAGGAAACTGGTACCAAAATTTTAAAAAATCAGCGCCATTTTGAAATTCTTTGTTAATTGACCGATTTCGTTCAAAATCTATATTTAGGGCTCCCTGGGGTCACAAAACAGGAAACTGGTACCAAAATTTAAAAAAATCAGCGCCATTTTGAAATTCTTTGTTAATTGACCGATTTAGTTCAAAATCGATATTTAGGGCTCCCTGGGGTCACAAAACAGGAAACTGGTACCAAAATTTAAAAAAATCACCGCCATTTTGAAATTCTGTGTTAATTGACCGATTTCGTTCAAAATCGATATTTAGGGCTCCCTGGGGTCACAAAACAGGAAACTGTTACCAAAATTTTAGAAAATCAGCGGCATTTTGAAATTCTTTGTTAATTGACCGATTTCGTTCAAAATCTATATTTAGGGCTCCCTGGGGTCACAAAACAGGAAACTGGTACCAAAATTTAAAAAAATCAGCGCCATTTTGAAATTCTTTGTTAATTGATCAATTTCGTTCAAAATCGATATTTAGGGCTCCCTGGGGTCACAAAACAGGAAACTGGTACCAAAATTTTAAAAAATCAGCGCCATTTTGAAATTTTGTGTTAATTGACCTATTTCGTTCAAAATCGATATTTAGGGCTCCCTGGGGTCACAAAACAGGAAACTGGTACCAAAATTTAAAAAAATCACCGCCATTTTGAAATTCTGTGTTAATTGACCGATTTCGTTCAAAATCGATATTTAGGGCTCCCTGGGGTCACAAAACAGGAAACTGTTACCAAAATTTTAGAAAATCAGCGGCATTTTGAAATTCTTTGTTAATTGACCGATTTCGTTCAAAATCGATATTTAGGGCTTCGTGGGATTACAAAACAGGAAACTGGTACCAAAATTTTAAAAAAATCAGCGCCATTTTGAAATTCTTTGTTAATTGACCGATTTCGTTCAAAATCGATATTTAGGGCTCCCTGGGGTCACAAAACAGGAAACTGGTACCAAAATTTAAAAAATTCACCGCCATTTTGAAATTCTGTGTTAATTGACCGATTTCGTTCAAAATCGATATTTAGGGCTCCCTGGGGTCACAAAACAGGAAACTGTTACCAAAATTTTAGAAAATCAGCGGCATTTTGAAATTCTTTGTTAATTGCCCGATTTCGTTCAAAATCGATATTTAGGGCTTCGTGGGATTACAAAACAGGAAACTGGTACCAAAATTTTAAAAAAATCAGCGCCATTTTGAAATTCTTTGTTAATTGACCGATTTCGTTCAAAATCGATATTTAGGGCTCCCTGGGGTCACAAAACAGGAAACTGGTACCAAAATTTTAAAAAATCAGCGCCATTTTGAAATTCTGTGTTAATTGACCAATTTGTTCAAAATCGATATTTAGGGCTCCCTGGGGTCACAAAACAGGAAACTGTTACCAAAATTTTAGAAAATCAGCGCCATTTTGAAATTCTTTGTTAATTGACCAATTTCGTTCAAAACCGATGCTTAGGACTCCCTGGGGTTACGAAACAGGAAACTGTTACCAAAGTTTTAAAAAATCAGCGCCATTTTTATTTATTTTGTTATCACCATAATAAATGAATTCAGTTTAGTACAGTAAAATCTGTACTACTTGTAAGTCTAACCACAACCCGTGAGCTGCTTTAGCAGCTCGCGCACAGGGCGAAATACTAGTTAGATATATATAGCTTGAGAGAAGGTTCTTAGATATATTTTATGACCATAGACAACCAAGCTGAGCTGTCTCTATGATTTTAATATTTCGATATGTTACCATTTTTGACAAAAAGTACTGGGCCGATTGAAATGCGGTTTTATTCATTAGATGTGTATAGCTTGTGAGAAGGTTCTTAGATATTATATTTTAGGACCATAGCTGAGCTGTAGTCTATGATTTTATTTTTTCAATATGTTACCATTTTTCTCTAAAACTACTGTGCTGATTTAGATGCGGGCTGTTTGTTTGATGCTGCCAAGGGTATCATGATGGAGTCAGGAGGCGATCATGGGAACTCCTTAAATTCTCATCGTATACCCGTCGCGTTTGGACTCTTTTGATTTGTCCATTTGAAAAGGGTTTGGCCATAGTCCACCACACTGGTCAATAAAACTACTGAGCTGTCAAAGATGCAGTTTTGTGTTTTAGATATTATGTAATATATACGTTTGCTACGTTCTAATTGTTGTTTCAAAGTTATAAAGGTCAAAAGTATAATGGAGCTCTGCAGTTCGTCGTGGGTTTTTTTAAAATTTTTAATTTTATTACTTGTCTTTATCTGTGCTATAAGACGTTGCTTCGTACAAAATCTCAAGATTCTGAGTTGGGAAGTACCGTGTAGGTTTTGATTCCCTTGCGAGTGTCGAAAATTTGCAGCATAAACGGTTGTATCTTTTGATTGCGTTGGCTTAGAAGTTTGATTTTTTCACAGCTCCAAGGGACAGTAGTTTGTAACAGCTTAAAGGTATTATTGACCTGAGTATTTGATATGAAATTTAATTTAATACCGCTACGCGTTCATGAGGAAAGGGATAGTAAGTTTTAAATTATTAAAAATATTTTATTATGTGATATAACTAAAAATTTATGTTTTTCGCAATTCTTCCTATATCTGTGCTATAAGACGTTGCTTCGTACCAAGTTTCAAGATTCTGAGTTCACGGGAAGTACCCTGTAGGTTTTGATTCCCTTGAGAGTGTCGAAAATATGCATAAAAATATTTTTATTATATGATGTAACTAAAAATTTGTTTTTCGCAATTCTTTCCATATCTGTGCTATTAGACGTTGCTTCGTACCAAGTTTTAAGATTCTGAGTTCACGGGAAGTACCCTGTAGGTTTTGATTCCCTTGCGAGTGTCGAAAATTTGCATAAAAATATTTTTATTATATGATGTAACTAAAAATTTATGTTTTTCGCAATTCTTCCTATATCTGTGCTATGAGACGTTGCTTCGTACCAAGTTTCAAGATTCTGAGTTCACGGGAAGTACCCTGTAGGTTTTGATTCCCTTGCGAATGCAAGAAAATTCGAAATTTTGCAGCATAAACGGCTGTATCTTTTGATTGCGTTGGCTCAGAAGCTTGATTTTTTCACAGCTCCAAGGAACCGTAGACCTGAGTATTTGATATTAATTTCAGCTTGATACCTCCATGCGTTCGTGAGAAAAGGGGTCTTGACACACAGACGGACGGACAACGAAGTGATCCTATAAGGGTTCCGTTTTTTGCTTTTGAGGTACGGAACCCTAAAAAGATACGCGCCGAATTGAGAACCTCCTTTTTTGGAAGTCGGTTAACAAAAAGGTGGTCTAGTAATAATCGTAAGTAGTAGTAATTTAGTGCGACACATGCAAACTCACACTGGTGAAAAACCAGTCTTGTGAGATAAGTGATTATAACCGATAAAACCCGAAGAAAACGTCACAATTAGGTATGTGTCTAACTATTGAGATATAAACAATAGTATATTTTGTGCCGCGGGATGAAACAAGACGAATTCATTCCGCGGCACACACTAATCATAATCAAATATTTTATTCAAAGTAAGTACCATAGTACCTACTCTTTTTGAAGGTCATGTATCTTTTTTTTCCGCATATCTCCGTGGTTTCCAAACCGATTTGAAAAATTATTTTCTCAGTGGTTAGAGGAAGCTCGCGAGATGGTCCCATTAAAAAATTAGACTCCAAATCCTCAATCCTGATGCTGTAGGTATACCTACGACTCAAAACTAGGGATTTAGGCAGTTTTGATGGTGAATTCATAATATAGTAGGTATCAAGTCACGTGTATACGATTCAACTCTGAGTCCCAACTCCTCAACCCTGATGCTGCAGGGTACAGAACTTAAAAATAGCGATTTAGGATTTTATCATGGGGAATTCATATTGTAGGTGTCAAGCAACGACTTCATACTTAAACCCAAGTCCCAACTCCTCAACTCTGATGCTGCAGGGTACTGCACTCCTTACCGTGGGGATTAAGACTACACTAAAAAGTTAAAAACAAAAGTTCTTTCCAAAAAACCGACTTTCAAAGCCACTGTAAAGTAAAAAATAATTTTGATTTCAACACACTATGTTGAAGTCGGGCGAGTATACTAAGTGTAGAAATCAAAATAATTTTTTACTTTACAGTGGCTTTGAAAGTCGGTTTTTTGGAAAGAATTTTTTCTAATGGTGTACGCAGCTGAACTCATTTTTTTAGAAAGCTTTCGGATATGACTTCCCCACTGAAGTTTATAGTCGATACCTATCCCTAGGAATACTGTTTCATCCACTAAAGCTAACTTGTCATGGCCTAAAATAATTTCAGTGTCCACCTGCCGTACGTTCGAGAGGGTAAATTTAATGCATTTAGATTTTTTTGAATGTAGAAATTTTGAAGCAAATTGTTTGATGTGAACCAGCTCAAAACCTGACAGAGAAATGTTTACTTCGTCCATGTTAATTGTCTGTCACTATATTTTTCATACCTATAACCTGCTAATAGAAACTACTAACTTTTATACACTAGTGGTTCGCCCCGAACTGAGACCTCGCGGTATCGCCATAACAGAGCGCCATCTATTGACATCATTGTGAAGTTCTGTTAAAAATACCTACTGAAGCTCATTACAAATTAAATAGTTTCATTTCCATAATATGATATTTATCTAATTTTAGTATTTGTTGTTCAAGTACAGGATATAATTTAAATAATTGATCAAGTTTCAGGCTCAGCCTTTTAGAAAATTGAGAGTTCTGAGGTCAACTTTGGACGTTAGAAAATCTCCACTTTGAAAGCCACCCATTTCGTCAATTTTGAGGGGATAAATTAAAAAATATATATTTTTGGTCTCTTTTCCTAATTATCTTTAAGATGATATACTGCAACCCTATGTAACGCTATAAATAATATTTTACTTCCCATTCGCTTCTATGAGAAGTATAATATAGATTTTTATAACTTTTTAAGCCATATTCGGCTGGAGGCCATCGGTTTACATATTATATTTGTAATTACGTTCAGTAATTCAGAAGTTATAAGGTCTGACAGACGGACAAGTGCAAATTCACTCTAGTAGACTCAGAGACCAAATATTATAGGTAATAGGATGTTGTTTACATATTTATGATATCTGTCAGTTTTGTTAATCATTAAAAAAACTGAAATTCTTAAATTGTATTTGGCAGTCAAAATGTTATTGTTTTCAGCCGTTTGCGGTGGCAAATTCTTATCAAATGACGAGAAATTAATAAAAAATACAAAACATTCAATCAAGGTTCTTAAATTGATTTAAGTCGTAGATAATCGATTATTCTACGGTTATATAAATATGACTTACCTACCAAGTTACTTCACAAAAATAATTATTAAATTGCAATAAATCTTAAGTAATAAAGTTAAGTATAAAATTATTTCAAAATCCCAAATAAGTGTACTTACCTAATTATGAGAAATAGAAATTCAATTTTAAATATTTTAATTTTAATCGGTTTCGTTTCGTGCAGTTATAATAATTATACTTGTGATTATAAATTCGGTAGGTATCCTATATCTGTAATGAGTACCAAAGGAATACTTAGCTAGGGTCAAGTGTCCAACAATGAAACACTAAAAATTCAAAGTCTCATATAAACCTTTTGTTTTTACAGATAGATGTCAAATTTTTTACAGGTAGATAGGCAATTTAATTAGGTATCGGATATCATTAATGTGTAATCAATCAGTAAAAAATTTAAAACCGTAAAACGGGAAATGTTTCATTGTGTCCACAATGGTGTATACAATGAAACACCACAAATTCAACAATGAAACATAATAAATTCATACTCTCTGTCTCACGTTTATTGAAATTTATTGAGTAGGTAGTACAAAAAAAATGCTGAATTCAGTCATAAAAGGTTTTACTCTTCATTTTACTTAATTTTGGTTTGCGCTTTCGAGTCCGTGGATGATCCTTCAATGGAGTCATGAATTCCTTCATCTTCGATTGCCTCTCTGATTAACAAAAGTTGGCAGTCAGCTTGTTATATTCCCATCTGTTCTTCGCGAAGCGAAATAATTCGGCGGTACTCACGATCCGGTCCACTTAACCCAAAACTTTTGAATTTTGGGCCCCACGGGTCAGAATGATATTTCTATGTATGTTGCAAAGCCTAGACTTTCTACTGCATCCAAAGCCTCTTTTAACAGCATTTTTCCTCCATCATGATGAGTAGTCGGAGTTCGTATCTGTCGTGCCTGAACACGTGCCCCAAATATGCGACTTTTCTCATCATTTCTCATTTTTCTTCTGGAAAACAAGGAATATTCCTTGTCCGTGCATTAGAATAGCTCGAAGCATATTTTTCCTGAATGATAACCTTTCTTTCTTTTTAGGGTTTAATATTCTAACCACAAAAAATATTCATTTGCACATTAAGTATAATATGATTCTATATGGTACGCAATGAAACAGTGTTTCATTATGTCCATTATGCTACTGTTTCATTGTTGACTACCTAAGGTTTATTTTACTAACATTTTTTCTACTAAATTGTAACACTATAACATATGATCTATTCCTCGTTAATCTACGAAATTCAATTTCAATTTATTTATTGTGAATACAACAATAAGTGCAAATACAATATACTCCTTAAAAATTAGACAAGGTTAAGTATTATTATTCTGATACAAAAGTACAAAGGAGTGCTTAGACACCCGTACTAAGATAACTTGTGTTACGGGTGTCGTCACCTTCCTCCGAACCTTTTACAGTAATATGATTTCATTAATTATATGTATATATATATTTAATTATTAAATAATATTATTAGATTGATTTAATTATTAAATGTTAATATCAAATAAAAAATATAAATGAAATATGGTTAAGGCTAGGTTATCATGAAAATCATGAAAATTTCAACCAAAATTTAATAAAAATCTATAAAGAATGCTGAAAATATTTACATTTTGTCCAAAAAATCAAAAAATTCTCCGCAAACACGTCATAATATTCCACGTGACACCGATGGAAACTGGGATAAGGCGGAGAGTTCACAAGAGTGTCCTAATGCGATATAATGCACGATCTGACAACGTAGCTTTTTAGAAATATCACAATCCTTTATTGTATACCACTGTTTCATTGTTGGACACTTGACCCTATATCTATCTTTTTTTAAATAATGCCTTTATAAAAACCGGTTTTACTGTTTTTTTTAATAATTCCTTTTACAGCTATATATATGTAGTTATATGTGTATACCTATAGGTAAAATATTTTTGTGTACTGCAGTAAAACAGCTACATTTAAAATACCTACCTATATTTTATGAACCCCTCGTAATAGCTAGCGACTTCGTCCGCGGGGTTTAGGTTTTCTTAATTCCCGCGGGAACTCCTTAATTTTTCGGGATTACCTGTGTCGATCTTCAGGTCCTCAACTATACCCCTGCAAAAATCCCGTCAATCCGTTGCTCTGTTGCGGCGTGATTGAAGTACACTAGCGACGCTGTCAACGGGTCAGGATAAGTTTGTGGGACTGCATCTGAGAGTATAAGTTTATTGAATCTTCATCACTTTACAGGGGATCCGTCTTGGGATTATTCCAAAGTTTTTCACGACAAGAACCACTTTATCGCTCCTGGGATCACGCATAAAAATATCTATTTAACGGTAAGTATAAAAGAGGTGACGTATTACTCGAACTGTTTAAGGAGTTCATACATGTTTTTTGACGTGCAGGCATCTGTGAACACCATATAAACAGGTCGGATTATTCCGTTTGACAAACGATTACGTTTCCCTTACACAGTAGGGGGGCTGGCCTCTTGTAGTTACGTCATTTTTACCGCCCAAGAGTGGGAAAAATCTACTTTGTAGTTATAATAGCGGTGCAGAGCAACTTAACGAGCAAAATATATACTTAGTTATTGTAAACTAGCTTATGCCTGCGAAGACTAATAATGTCCACCCGAGATAAGCCATCTGCGCGGGAGATATTATAGTGCACAAGTGTGTGCGCAAACACAGGTACACTCTCTGTTCCTTTACTCTCATAGCCCGATGGGACGGAAAATCCGACACGAACGGAGAGAAATCAGGCGCAGGACCGACGGCTTAACGTGCTCTCCGAGGCAGAGGTGTAACACCGCCAACTGCTTAACTCCGGGCTAGTACTGAGAATTTCTTGCCAGAAAAACCCAATATTTGTTATGGCCCGACTTCAAACCTCAACTAAACTTCAACCAAACTTATTTAGACTAGAGGGCCCGGCGGAGGTCGTCTTGCCCTGGACCTAGAGTCCGATTACTAATCCTGCTGATAAACTATATCCTGCTTAAACACACACAAAAGCTGTTCCGAAGAGATGCACTTACATACATCCGGCAATTAATTATGTTATTTATATAAGACTATATATAGTTGCCAGCGACTTGGTCCCCGTGGAATAAGTTACTTCGATTCTCGCGGGAACTCCTTAATTTTCCGGGATAAAAAGTAGCCTATGTCACTCTCCAGATCCCTGACATGACCCATGCATAAAATCACGTCAATCCGTTGCAGCGTGATTAGAGGACAAACCAACAGCAACAAACAAACACACTTTCGCGTTTATTAATATTGGTTGATAAGAAAGAAAAATCTTTATTTGAGGCACTTCTGCACAGAAATAAACTTACTTAGCACTTACACGCAAAATCATCACTGTATTGTACAGCAGTGCAACAATCAGTTAAGCCACTCAGCTTGTGTTAGGAACTTGGGACTCCGGGCCTCTCAGACACGAAACCACTTTATTGGCGCACATTAATACCAGTTGTATTAAGTACACGTTTTTGTGAATTTTGAAAAAAAGCAAGAAAGAGCGTTTATTTGGAACCACAATATACAATAATAATTATAGTGTGTGTGAGAGAGAGATTATAGTAGAAAGAATGAGACAGAAATATGAGTTGTGTGATCCCAAAATGGACTCCACTCAGCATTTTGCTATGACTGTGGTTCGAGCACAGGCATAGCGCTGGTCTTCCGTGGATCCACAAGTTTCGGACGAATTACTATAAAAATAAAATACTTACAAAGAAGATGTTAGGTAATTTAAAATCGGTAAGTGTAACGTAACGAAGCTTAAAAAACTATCGAGATAAAGTAAACAGAGTATGAAAAAGATAAACTGAAATAATAATTCAGGAAATTCATTTATTCATTTTCAGGAAAGTAAGCTAATTATAAGCTTCGTCTGCGTCAATTTGAGCGGGGCTAATCGAAAGACGACGAGGGTGGCGTTTGCGAGTCTATTCAAACGGATCACCGTACAATTTGAGGAGCCCTACGACCATGACGTCACCGCTCATGTCTTGGCGATGCACCATGGCTACTGAGTGCTAAGCATTAAAATTAAAAAACTAAAAAACACGACCGCACATTGTATATTTTTTTTTAAATCTTTAATCATAGAGTACCAACAATTACAGTTAGTACCTATTCTACTACGGTTACGATTTACGGTCTAGCTTACATTGTATGGTGACGTTTAAAATTGCGCTTTTGGCGCAAATAAAAATGGCGCCATACAGTCACCATATTGTTTTTTCACCTATCCATACTAATATTATAAATGCGAAAGTGTGTCTGTTTGTCTGTCTGCTACGCTTTCACGGCCCATCTGTTCAACCGATGTTGATGAAAGGGTACAGGGATAGATTGTTAGGTATGGGGAGATTCTGGTGAATGAAAGACTGCTGCACGGCTTCTTCAAACAATTTCTGTTACTTATTGAATTAGTCACACGCCACTAAATCAGCAATGCAACAATGGCCACACACCGGCTCACACGCAAGACATAGACAATATAGAAATTCTGGGTTGCTATAAGCATTATCAACAGGTTGTATCCCGGGAAAGGACAAAGGCTACTTTTTATCCCGGAAAATTGAAGAGTTCCCGCGGGAATCAATAAACATCAATCCACGCGAACGAAGTCGCGGGCATCTTCTAGTACCTAATTAAAATACATTCACACTGAGACCCATTTATTTATTCGCCAAAATAAACACCTTAACACACAGGTTCATCAATAGCCTGACCTGAAGCACCTGAAGATGCTGTATCGGAGTGAAGAGTAATTTGAGGGTATTTTTGAGGGTTTATGTAGTGTGGTGAATATCGCGGGCATCAAGTTCAAGACACACTTTACCACATAGATTTGCCTTCTGTGGCCGATTATAGCGATTTAAACTTCTAGTTTTTTCATTGTCATGGACTTCCGCAAAGTAACGTCTGCTTCTATCCAATAACTTAGACAGTTTAACAGCTGTAACTTTGAAAGCTGCTTATTCCATTTAATAATAAAATTAATATAAGATTATTTCTTTTTTTCAGTATCCATCATCACTATTTACATTTAAATTAGTTTTATGTGAAGAAATAATTTCTAATGACACAAGTTACAAGAATACTGTTTCTCACCAGTGTGATTTTTTTTAAAAAAGAACGGTAATTTACAAAAATTACCGTTCATTTTATTCTTCTACAAGTTAGCCCATGACTGCGATCTCACCTGATGGTAAGTGATGACGAAGTCTAAGATGGTAACGGGTAACCCGTTAGGGGTATTGCAGTTATATTAAACCCGTACCCCAAGTCGGTTTCCACACGGCATCAAACCGGAACGCGATGCGTCTTTGCCGGTAGGGTGGTAACTAGCCACGGCCGAAGCCTCCCACCAGACCAGAGAAAATTCAGATATTATTAATTCCCAAATTAATCCTGCCGGGAATCAAACTCGGGACCTCCCACGTTAAGACAATGCGCCAGGGAGGTCGTCAAAAAGGTATGCATTAAATTATATCTGACACAGGCCACTAGAATATATTATCTCACCTGTGTGAGTCCTCATATGATTATCTAAAGCACTTCTCCATATAAATTGTCTCTCGCAAATATTACACGGGAAAAGTTCCTGTTTTGCAGTGGGGTGACCTTTCCCTTCAACATGAGTTCCCAGATTGTGCATTATTATAACATTTGTACTTGCATTTTCATTTTCGCGTAGGTCACAAGAATACGGTTCATCAGCAGTGTGAGTCCTCACATGCGTATCTAAAGCACTTCTCCATATAAATTGCTTTTCGCAAAAATTACACGGGAAAAGTTTATCTTTCTCAGCGGAAGAACCAAATCTCTCTTCAGTGTGAGTTTCCAGATTGTGCACAAATAAAAGATTGCTACTTTCAAATTTTTCCTCGCATAGGTCACAAAAATACGGTTTGTCACCAATATGAGTTCTCATATGAATATCTAAAGCACTTTTACATACAAATTGTTTGTTGCAAACTTTACAAGGGAAAAGTTTATCTTTCTCAGCAGGGAAACCAAATTTCTCTTCAGCGTGAGTTTTGGGAGTGTGCCTTAATAAAATATTGGTACTTGGAATTTTTTTTTCGCATAAGTTACAAGAATACAGTTTTTTTCCCAAGTGAGTTCTTATGTGTTTGGTTAAATTATATTTTTGCGTAAATTTTTTCTGACATCTGTCACATGAATGCGCTTTTTCTCCCATGTGAACTGTCATGTGCCGTCTTAAACAAGCTTTCCGCGAAAACTTCTTCTGACATAGGTCACATACATACTGTTTCTCACCAGTGTGAGTTCTCATGTGCATTAGTAATCCACTACTGCTGGTAAATTTATTTTGGCACAGCTCACATGAAAACGGTTTCTCCTCTGTGTGGGCCTTCACATGAATCATTAAATCACTTCTACATTTAAATAGTTTCTTGCAAGTTACGCAAGAAATTTTACAAAAGAAAAGTTTCTGTTTCTCATTGGGGGAACCGAAATTCTCTTCAGCGTGTGTTCTCAGATTTTTCTTTGTTATGGGAGTTCTGCTTGCATTTTTACCATCGCATGCAGTGTGAGTTCTCATGTGTTTGGTTAAATAACATTTTTGTGTAAACTTTTTCTGGCATAGGTCACAAGAATGCGCTTTTTCTCCTGCGTGAATTTTCATGTGCCTTCTTAAACAAATTTTCTGTGAAAAATTCTTTTGGCATAGGTCACATACATACGGTCTCTCACCAGTGTGAGTTCCCATATGAATAATTAAAGAACTTCTGCGTTTAAATTGTTTCTTGCAAACATTACAAAAGAAAAGTTTCTGTTTCCCAGCAGAGGAACCAAAATTATCCACATTGTGAGTTCTCGGATTATTAATTATTAAAGGAGTTTTACTTGCATATTTAATTTCGCATTGGTCACGAGAAAGCAGTTTCTCACCGGTGTGAGTTCTCATGTGTTTGGTTAAATTATATTTTTGCGTAAACTTTCTCTGGCATAGGTCACAAGAATATGGTTTTTCTCCCGTGTGAATTCTCATGTGTTTTGTTAAATCACCTTTCTGTGAAAAAAATTTCTGGCATACCTTACAACAATACGGTTTCTCACCCGTGTGAGTTCTCATGTGCAATAGTAATCTACCACTCCTTGTAAATTTTTTCTGACATACGTCACATGAATACGGTTTCTCTCCAGTGTGAGTTCTCATGTGATCTATTAAACTACTTGAGTGCATATATTTTTTGTGACATAGGTCACATAAATACGGTTTCTCACCAGTGTGGCTCCTTATATGAATAATTAAAGCACTTCTGCATTGAAACAGTTTCTTGCAAACTTTACAAACGAAAAATATCTGTTTGTGAGCAGTTCTGCTCCATTGGCTCTGCGTACATTTCTTCAGCATAGGAACATCTGAAATTAAAAAAAGACAGTTAGAAATTCGGTCTTAGTTCGCCCCAAACTAAGACCTCACGTCCTATGATACAACTTGATCACGAGGAATTAGATTTAGTGAATACTGCTGTTCTTCTCAGAATAATGCTAAACTCCAATGGAGCCCTCATATAGATGACTTAAGCTGGCGTACAAAATAATCTTGTTCAGATTATAAACTATGTGCTTTATATTATAGTTACATAATAACATATATTACATTACATTACTTAATTTAAATAATTTTTACTCTTTATTTGTATAATTCGAAATCGCAATTACAAACAAACATCAAAATAACATAACAATATATAATTCAATATCATAAGCTAATATGCCAAATATTATATTAAAACTAGCAGATGCCTGCGACTTCGTCCGCGTCGTTTAAGTTTTTTTCCCCACAGGTAGTCCTTAATTTTCCGGTATAAAAAGTAGCCTATACCACTCTCCAGGTCCTTAACTACCTGTGCAAAACACCCGTTGCTCTGTTGCGGCGTGATTGAAGGACCAACTCTCTATTTCACCCCTTGTGGAGTAGAATTTTCAAAAACTGTAAAACACATTTTTCTATGTTTTCAATCGGTAGCTCACATGCCAAGTTTCATGGCTATAACTTGAGAAATGAAGGACTTTCATACAAATTTCCGACCCCTATTTTACCCCTTCGGGGGTGATAATTTTAAAAACTGTGACATACGTACTTCTTTATTTTTTACTGAAAGCCAAAATATCAAGTTGCGTTGATATAACGTGTAAAATATCTTGAGAAATGAAGGCCTTGCATACCAACTTTCATCCCCTATTTCACCCCTGTGGGGGTCGAATTTTCAAAAACTGTGAAACATGAGCTTCTTCGTTTTCAACCCGCAGCTCATATACTAAGTTTCTTGGCTATAACTTGAAAAATGAAGGACTTTCATACAAACTTCCAACCCCTATTTTACCCCTTTGGGGGTGGAATTTTGAAAAACTGTGACACACGTAATTCTTTATATTTTACCGTTAGCCAAAATACCAAGTTTCGTTGATATAACTTGTAAAATACCTTGAGAAATGAAGGGCTTTGATGCCAACTTTCATCCCCTACTTCACCCCTTTGGGGGTTGAATTTTCAAAAACTGTGAAATACATATTTCTTAATTTTCAATTCGCAGCTCATATACCAAGTTTCATGGCTATAGCTTTCATAAAAAGTTTCAACCCCTATTTTACCACTTTAGGGGTTCAATTTTGAAAAACTGTGTCACACGTAATTCTTTATTTTTGAACAAAAGTCAAAATACCAAGTTTTGATTATATAACTTGAGAATATCTTGAGAAATGAAGGACTTTCATGCAAACTCTGATCCCCTATTTCACCCCCTCGTGGGTAGAATTTTTAAAAACTGTGAAATACCTATTTCTTTATTTTCTACCAGTAGCTCTTATACCAAGTTTCATGGATATAACTTGAAAAATGACGGACTTTCATGCAAACTTTCACCCCTATTTCACCCCCTTAGGGGTGGAATTTTGAAAAATCCTTCCTTAGTGAGCGTCTACATCACAAAAGGAACCTACTGTCCAAATTTCAAGTTTCTAACCCTAGCGGTTTAGGCTGTGCGTTGATCCCTTAACGATTTTATATATAACTAGTAAGGCGCGTGGGTGCGTGGCCCGCTAAAGCGGACCACGTAGTAGACCGCGTGGCCCACTGTCTACTTACTTGCTCTCCTTCTATCCTAGGGTTTACTGCCTACGTGTTCTGAAGTAAACAACACACTGCTATGCTAGCGAGCACAGTGGAAGCGCCAGCTACCAAGCGTCCGACAGACGTAAAAAAAACTCATAAGAAAACAAAAAACAGAGACCCCCTAAGAATCTAAAAGGGCTTTTAAGTGTAAAAAAAACTTTCCAGACATGCAAGACTATCTATACAAGGTGTAAGGTAATTAGTATAACATACCCGCGCTACCCATGTTAGATGGTGTATAGATATATTGGAAAAATGTAATTTAAGACGTGTAGCTCATATCCTGGGGGAGTTATGTGGACTTCAAAATTTTAGCATAAATATTGAGGTGGCATCCCTTAAAACAGCTGATTCAATATCAATGAACTGCGAACAATACGACGTATGTTAAGCCTCGTTGCCAGCGCGAGCGTTGCGATAAAATCCAGTCGCTATACTAAAGTAATCATTATTCTCTCAAAGCAAAGGCCCGACTAGAACTTACGTATTCTTGTAAAAAAATGCCCGACTAGTATCGGACTTCGTAAGTCGAAGTCAGTCACTTATCCTTACTTAATGAGCCGCCTTTCCCTGTGATTAATTTCTCGACTTACTTCGTTTAAGTTTTGATCAATAATTAATTATTCTGTGTAGTATGTTCTTTCAATGATTTGCAAATTGTAATGAATTGCCAAATTGCATAACGATACGATAATAATTATTATATTATCGCTTGTAGTACAGTTCTGACTTTAGGTGTGGAAGAAACAAAGGACTCCACAGGGTTACCAAAATTTATTTTCCATAATTAACTAATTAATTTTGTATGGAAGTTTTTGATAATTAATTTTGACTTTTTAACTCTACCATAGTGTTTATAACGTCAAAATGGCATGGGTAGCCGCCGGTATGTTATACCATTTACCTTACACCTTGTATATTTCTATGGAAAAATAAATTCCGCCATCTTGAATTTTTTTCCTGTTCATCAAGTAGACCTTCATGTCCTGATCATCTTTTGCCAAGAAACCACTCCTTCAACTCTTATACTCTCCGAGATAGACACCGGCGAAATTTGTATGGCGGCCATCTTAAATCCGCCATTTTGAAAATTTTTTCAGCTCACTGTCAATTGGATGAAGTTTCGAATGACATTTGGTCGAGCACCCCCCACCTATCTTCAATACCCTGGCTGTGCTGTTCACCCGTCTTCGAAATCCTCAATCATCAGCTCTCTCCGTATTTTTCCTCTTCATGAATTTTTCCCCTCTATACGAAATGGTCAGTGAAAAAATTTTTTTCCATACAACATTGTTCAGGAGAGGTGATCAATCAACGAATCAGCACGAGTAGCTATATATATTATATTAAACTAAAAGGCGCGTGGGTGCGTGGCCCGCTAAAGCGGACCACGTAGTAGACCGCGTGGCCCACTGTCTACTTACTTGCTCTCCTTCTATCCTAGGGTTTACTGCCTACGTGTTCTGAAGTAAACAACACACTGCTATGCTAGCGAGCACAGTCGAAGCGCCAGCTACCAAGCGTCCGACAGACGTAAAAAAAAACTCATAAGAAAACAAAAAAACCGGCCAAGTGCGAGTCGGACTCACGCACCGAGGGTTCCGTACTCAAGAAGTAGGTACTGAAGCAAAACAATCAGGCAAAAACCAATATGTTTATTTGACGACGAGTACGAGGTTTACTGTTAATATAAAAAAAAACTATGCTAGTTAGAGCATTGGCTATAGTTTTCCTGTAAAATATACATAAATTCCTATTGACCATAATTATTTCAGATTTTTCGATTGGTAAACTCCGGAGATAAGGGGGGGGAACGGTATTTTTTTAGACTTTCTCCCCGATAAATCAAAAACTATCATGACTAAAAATAATTAAAAATCTGTTTTAAAATGTACAAAGTAAACCCTTTCATATGATACCCCACACAGTACAGTTATCACACTTTAAAATTTCAACCCTCCGATTTTCCCCCCTTTTTAAATAAGAACAAGGATAATTTCCAATTTTTTTTTAATTCCAGTGTCTTTGGGCCACTAATATACACAACTATTCCAAATTTCATGTCGATAGCTTCGGTAGTTACTGAAATAATTGAGTGTGACGGACGGACAGACGGACAGACAGACGGAGAAAGTCGCACCATAAGGGTTCCATTTTACCATTTTGGTACGGAACCCTAAAAACAGAGACCCCCTAAGAATCTAAAAGGGCCTTTAAGTGTAAAAAAAACTTTCCAGACATGCATACAGTGTTGAAGTAAAAACACAAAGAAACCTTCCTTAGTTGATTAATATCAATATCATACCGCTGACGATCGGGTACCTTTGGGTGCCATTGAACTTCGCCATCTTGGCTTTCCTAACGGCAAACCGACAATTCTTCCAGACAGAACAAATCTTGTAAAAAAACCATATCAAAGTCATGCATATTTCTTACTTCCACTCTTCCATCTAGCATACTTTCTGAAATAGACACCTATGAAATTTTGGCCGTGCTCCTCACCCATCTTTTAAACCCTCGATCATCATCGCTCTCCATAAGTATATTTTTTTCTCCGAAAATTTATGGAGAGTTCTCCTTTAAAAACAAATTTTGAAAAGGAACCGCATCAAAGTCTCGCATAGTTCAACCCTAAATTGTAGCCTCTTCAATACTATCTATATATTTCTATAGAAAAATAAATTCCGCCATCTTGAATTTTTTTCCTGTTCATCAAGTAGACCTTCATGTCCTGATCATCTTTTGCCAAGAAACCACTCCTTCAACTCTTATACTCTCCGAGATAGACACCGACGAAATTTGTATGGCGGCCATCTTAAATCCGCCATTTTGAAATTTTTTCAGCTCACTGTCAATTGGATGAAGTTTCGAGTGACATTTGGTCGAGCACCCCCCACCTATCTTCAATACCCTGGCTGTGCTCTTCATCCGTCTTCGAAATCCTCAATCATCAGCTCTCTCCGTATTTTTCCTCTGAATGAATTTTTGTCTTCTATACGAAACGATGAGTAAAAAAAAATTTTTCATACAAAATGTTACAGGAGAGGTGATCAATGAGTGAATCAGCACGAGCAGCTATATATATATACTAGTAGGGCGCGTGGGTGCGCGGCCCGCTAAAGCGGACCGCGTAGTAGACCGCGCGGCTCACTGTCTGCTTACTAATTGCTCTCCTTCTATCCTAGTGTTTACTGCCTACGTGTTCTGAACTAAACAACCTGCTATGCTAGCGAGCACAGTGGAAGCGCCAGCGTGCCAAGCGTTCGACAGACGTAAAAAAAAATTCTCATAAGAAAACATAAAACAGAGACCCCCTAAGAATCTAAAAGGGCCTATAAATGAAAAAAAAATCCAGACATGCATACAGTATAAGATACCGTTGAAGTAAAAACACAAAGAAACCTTCCTTAGTTGATTAATATCAATATCATACCGCTGATGATCGGGTACCTTTGGGTGCCCATTGAACTTCGCCATCTTGGCTTTCCTAAAGGCAAACCGACAATTCTCCCATCCATGCCATATAGACACCTATGAAAAAATAACACCTATGAAAAGAAATTCCTATGAGAAAAAGACCTTTCTGAAATAGACACCTATGAAATTTTGGCCGTGCTCCTCACCCATCTTTCAAACCCTCGATCATCCTCGCTCTCCATAAGTATATTTTTTTTCTCCATACAATTATGAAGAGTTCTTCTCTAAAACAAATTTTAAAAAAGAACCACATCAAAGTCTTTCATAGTTCAACACTTAATTCACCTCCTCAATATTCGCCATACATTTGCTATGGAAAAATAAATTCCGCCATCTTGAATTTTTTTCCTGTTCATCAAGTAGAACTTCATGTTCTGATTATCTTTTGCCATGAAACCACTCTTCCATCTTTTATACCCTGCTCGCTAGCTCTTCACCCATCTTGCAAACCCTCGATCTCCATATTTTTTCTCCGAATCATTAGTCAAAATGACAATACGAAGATATAAACTTTGAAAAGATCTTGCATAATTTCCCAGTCAACATTCCCCATACATTTTCTATGGAAAAATAAATTCCGCCATCTTGAATTTTTTTCCTGTTCATCAAGTAGACCTTCATGTCCTGATATTCTTTTGCCCAGAAACCACTCTTCCATCTTCTATACTCTCCGAGATAGACACCGACGAAATTTGTATGGCGGCCATCTTAAATCCGCCATTTTGAAAATTTTTTCAGCTGACTGTCAATTGGATGAAGTTTCGAATGACATTTGGTCGAGCACCCCCCATCTTTCTTCAATGCCCTGGCTGTGCTGTTCACCCGTCTTCGAAATCCTCAATCATCAGCTCTCTCCGTATTTTTCCTCTTCATGAATTTTTCCCCTCTATACGAAATGGTCAGTGAAAAAAATTTTTTTCATACAAAATTGTTCAGGAGAGGTGATCAATCAATGAATCAGCACGAGCAGCTATTTGAATACCTCATAAGAAAATTGGTTGTTATGAATAATTATTCTGAATGGCAATCTTTAATGTGTTTGTGTTAGTTTAAAATAATTTATTATTAAATAAGCATAACTGTGTTAATAAAATTGCAGATTTTAAATTTATTTTTTTACTTTATGTAGTCTAGTTCCCTCTTGGCAGGCCAAATACAGATTTAAAATTTAGGATATGATGGCCATCATACCTATCTTAGAAAGAAAAGAAAATAATCAAGCTGGGATTAAGATAACAGTATCAATAAAAAAACAGGTTGTATATTAACTAGTAGGGCGCGTGGGTGCGCGGCCCGCTAAAGCGGACCGCGTAGTAGACCGCACGGCCCACTGTCTACTTGCTCTCCTTCTATCCTAGTGTTTACTGCCTACGTGTTCTGAAGTAAACAACACACTGCTATGCTAGCGAGCACAGTGGAAGCGCCAGCGTGCCAAGCGTCCGACGTAAAAAATATCTCATAAGAAAACATAAAACAGAGACCCCCTAAGAATCTAAAAGGGCCTTTAAATGAAAAAAAATCCTGACATGCATTATACAGTGTAAGAGACTGTTGAAGTAAAACACAAAGAAACCTTCCTTAGTTGATTAATATCAATATCATACCGCTGATGATCGGGTACCTTTGGGTGCCATTGAACTTCACCATCTTGGCTTTCCTAACGGCAAACCGACAATTCTTCCATACAGAACAAATCTTGTACAAAATCCCAAAGTCATGCATAATATTTCCTACTTCCACTCTTCCATCTAGTATACTTTCTGAAATAGACAACTATGAAATTTTGGCCGTGCTCCTCACCCATCTTTCAAACCCTCGATCATCATCGCTCTAAATAAGTACCTATATTTTTTTCTCCGAAAAATTATGGAGAGTTCTTATTTAAGAACAAATTTTGAAAATGAACCGCATCAAAGTCTTGCATAGTTCAACACTAAATTGTAGCCTCTTCAATATTCGCCATATATTTTCTATGGAAAAATAAATTCCGCCATCTTGAATTTTTTTCCTGTTCGTCAAGTAGACCTTCAAGTCCTGATCATCTTTTGCCAAGAAACCACTCATCCATGCTCTCCGAGATAGACACCGACGAAATTTGTATGGCGGCCATCTTATATCGGCCATTTTGAATTTTTTTTCAGCTTACTATCAAATGGATGAAGTTTCGAGTGGCATTTGGTGGAGCACCCCCCACCAATCTTTAATACCCTGGCTGTGCTCTTCATCCGTCTTCGAAATTCTCAATCATCAGCTCTTTCCGTATTTTTTCTCTGAATGAATTTTTGTCTTCTATACGAAACGATGAGTAAATAAAAATTTTTCATAAAAAATTTTACAGGAGAGGTGATCAATGAGTGAGTGAATCAGCACGAGCAGCTATATATATATTAACTAATAGTAGGGCGCGTGGGTGCGTGGCCCGCTAAAGCGGACCACGTAGTAGACCATGCGGACCACAGTCTACTTACTTGCTCCCTTCTATCCTAGTGTTTACTGCCTACGTGTTCTGAAGTAAACAACACACTGCTATGCTAGCGAGCACAGTGGAAGCGCCAGCGTACCAAGCGTCCGACAAACGTTAAAAAAATTCTCAAAAGAAAACATAAAACAGAGACCCCTCCCAAGAATTTAAAAGGGCCTTTAAATGTAAAAAAAACTTTCCAGACATTCATCCAGTGTAAGAGACCGATGAAGTAAGAACACAAAGAAACCTTCCTTAGTGGATTAATAAGAATATTATACCGCTGACGATCGGGTGCCATTGACCTTCACCATCTTGGCTTTCCTGACGGCAAACCGACAATTCTTCCTCCATCCTCACCCATCTTTCAAACCCTCGATCATCATCGCTCTCCTTAAGTATATTTTTTTCTCCCAAAAATTACGGAGAGTTCTTTTTTAAAAACAAATTTTGAAAAGGAACCGCATCAAAGTCTTGCATAGTTCAATATTCGCCATACATTTTCTATGGAAAAATAAATTCCGCCATCTTGAATTTTTTTCCTGTTCATCAAGTAGACCTTCATGTCCTGATCATCTTTTGCCAAGAAACCACTCTTCCATCTTCTATACTCTCCGAGATAGACACCGACGAAATTTGTATGGCGGCCATCTTAAATCCGTCATTTTGAAAATTTTTTCAGCTCACTGTCAATTGGATGAAGTTTCGAATGACATTTGGTCGAGCACCCCCCACCTATCTTCAATACCCTAGCTGTGCTGTTCACCCGTCTTCGAAATCCTCAATCATCAGCTCTCTCCGTATTTTTCCTCTTCATGAATTTTTCCCCTCTATACGAAATGGTCAGTGAAAAAATTTTTTTTCCTACAAAATTGTTCAGGAGAGGTGATCAATCAATGAATCAGCACGAGCAGCTATATATATATTAACTAGAAGGGCGCGTGGGTGCGTGGCCCGCTAAAGCGGACCACGTAGTGGACCGTGCGGACCACTGTCTACTGACTTGCTCTCCTTCTATCCTAGTGTTTGCTGCCTACGTGTTCTGAAGTAAACAACACACTGCTATGCTAGCGAGCACAGTGGAAGCGCCAGCGTGCTAAGCGTCCGACGTAAAAAAAATCTCTTAAGAAAACATAAAACAGAGACCCCCGATAAGAATCTAAAAGGGCATTTGAATGTAAAATAACTTTCCAGACATGCATACAATCAATATTATACCGCTGACGATCGGGTACCTTTTGGTGCCATTGAACTTCGCCATCTGGGCTTTCCTAACGGCAAACCGACAATTCTTCCATACAGAACAAATCTTGCAAAAAAAACCATATCCAAGTCATGCATATTTCCTACTTCCACTCTTCCATCTAGTATACTTTTTGAAATAGAACCTATGAAATTTTGCCCGTGTTCCTCACATCTTTCAAACCCTCGATCGTCATCGCTCACCAAAATTATATTTTTTTCTCCGAAAAATTATGGAGAGTTCTTCTTTAAGAACAAATTTTGAAAAGGAACTGCATCTAAAGTCTTGCATAGTTCAACACTTAATTGTAGCCTCTTCAATATTCGCCATACATTTCCTATGGAAAAACAAATTCCGCCATCTTGATCTTTTTTCCTGTTCATCAAGTAGACCATCATGTCCTGATCATCTTTTTCCAAGAAACCACTCTTCCACCTTTATATTAATAGGTAACTATTAAAAATTTAAAATAAAGAATGTCAGAGTCTCGAAGCCACTGTCAGATGACTGGTAGAAAATAATGTATCTCCTTCATAGAGGTAGTATAAAGTAATGAGTACTAGGGTTACCATATGTAAATAGAGGAATGCCTGTTAATGCTACCTAAAATGCCTGAATTTTCAGAAAAATGCCTGTCTAAAGAAAAACGCTGTAGGTAAAGCCAACAGATAATAATGAAGAAGGATATTTATTACTGACTAGCTGATGCCCGCGACTACGTCCGCGTGGATTTAGGTTTTTTGATTCCCGCGGGAACTCCTTAATTTTCCGGGATAAAAGGTAGCCTATGTTTTAATCCAGGTTATAAGCTATCTATGTTCCAAATTTCAGCCAAATCGGTTCAGTAGTTACGGCGTGAAAGCGGAACAAACATACAAACAAAATATTATCCATATTAGCAAAGACAATATATAAACCAGTATAAGACTGTTCTCTTCATACATTAAATCAAAGCTCGCTAAATGCGCATTAAAGTCGCCGGTACCTTGTAGTTCTTCGCATTATCTGAGATGGCGTAACTGTGCAAGCTGAAAAATAATTAATAACGAACATAGCTATTGCCATCTAACGAGTAGTAGTTGAATCATCAACTCGATCAAACTTACCTAGTGCCATCTAACGTATAGTTATATATCCATGACTGCCTCGTTGGTATAGTGGTTAGCATGTTGGACTGCGACCATAGATTAAAATTTTACAGGTTTATATATTGTCTTTGACTGCGACCGACGAGGTCCCGGGTTCGAGTCCCGGGTCGGGCCATAACAAGTATTGGGTTTTTCTGGCAAGAAATTCTCAATACTAGCCCGGAGTTAGGAAGTTGGCGGTGTTTCAACCCCGTGCCTCGGAGAGCACGTAAACGTGTCTAATTATATATTTTTTAAAAAAACAGTCTTGATCACTTGTTTTTGTGTTTTTTTAAAGTATTTCTTATATATGTTAGTTATTCTTGTTTTTTGATTCTTTCACAAGTCAGCCCTTGACTGCGATTCAACCTGATGGTATTTGATGATGTAGCCTAAGATAGTAGTGGGCTAATAAGAAGGGGTATAACGGCTTGGTACTTATAATAAACCCCAAATCGATTTCTAGGTACGCTAAATCGCTTGGCAGCACTTGGCTTCGCCGGTAGGGTTATAGCTAGCCATGACCGAAGGCTCTAAGCAGATCAGAACTCATGTGCCTATAGTTCTGAAGTAGGTAGACTCTAGAGTAATGGTAAATTTAGTTTTTTTATCAAGTATTTCTTGAATAATGCACAATACCTACTGTAAATATTTTTTGTTGATTATTACCTAAGTACCTACCTAAATTATATCGCCATCAACCAGACTTCTACTGTAATTAGCTAGCTATAAATAAAATAATTATCTATGTTATATTTATTTACTAGATGATTCCCGCGACTACGTCCGCGTGGACCAAATATTTTCGATTCCCGCGGGAACTCTTAAATTTTCCGGGATAAAAAGTAGCCTATGTCCTTCCGCGGGATACAATCTATCCCTGTACCAAATTTCATCAAAATCGGTTGAATAGATGGGCCGTGAAAGCGTAGCAGACAGACAGACAGACAGACAGACAGACAGACAGACAGACAGACAGACGGACAGACAGACAGACACACTTTCGCATTTATAATATTAGTATGGATATGGATTTACATATTTCGGAACCCTGCATGTCGATAAATATATTATTATTAGCTAAATGGCTAAAGAATACCTACCTAACAATAGGCATGATGACAGTAACCAAGAATCAATGAAATTGTGAATTTATCTAACGAAATAGGATTCATGGATTATAAAAAACGTATTTATTTTTCTATTTCGAGTGAGATTGCTATTTATTTTGATAATATAAAACTATAAAATACAGCAATCCGCCATATTGGATAAAACACCAAGAAACGGATGACGTCACAATTGTTTGTTTTCGAGCTTTGACAATCACACTATGTTTACTGCACACTGCACAGAGTACGTTGGTAAAAACAATAGTGACGTCACAAACGACGCCATGACACCGCCGAACGTTTTGGCGTGAATTTTAAAATTTAAATTTCAAATGCAAATTTTATCTACCAAACCTTATTTTTCTGCTGAAATAAGATATTTTTTCGAAATAGTAGATACTTCCGAACATAATCTGACCATTTTTCAAAATCAGTCATCATGCCTATTGCCAAACTTAACCTCAAAGATTAATCATATAGCAGCAGAATCTCAGAGTCCAGAACAAGCGTAGGTCAGCAGTTAAGTAGCAGGATCTCGGTGTCCATTAGTCTTATCACGGTCACAAACAAAAAAAAAACCGGTTAAGTGCGAGTCGGACTCGCGCACCGAGGGTTCCGTACAAACATGTAGGTATATCCTATAAGTAAAAGTTATAGTATTTTTATTCAACTTATCTAATATTTTAATTTCAATTTATTCGCGTTCATGCGGAAAGGGGAAGTAAGTTTAAAATTATTAAAAATATTTTTTTTCTTATATGACTAGATGATGCCCGCGACTTCGTCCGCGTGGATTGATGTTTTTTTTTTATTCCCGCGGGAACTCTTGAACGCGGAAGCCTATGTCCTTCTCCGGGATGTAACCTATCTCTGTACCAAATTTCATCCAAATCGGTTGAACAGATGGGCCGTGAAAGCGTAGCAGACAGACAGACAGATAGACAGACAGACAGACAGACACACTTTCGCATCTATAATATTATAGTATGGAGTATGGATATAGTATGGAAGTATGGATGTAACTAAAAATTTATGCTTTTCGCAATTTTTCCTTTATCTGTGCTATAAGACGTTGCTTCGTACCAAATTTCAAGATTCTGGGTTCACGTGAAGTGCCCTGTAGGATTTGATTCCCTTGCGAGTGTCGAAATTTGCAGCAAATAATTATAATAATAATAACTTTTTATTTCAGGCTTCAACACCCATAACTTGTTAGAAACAATCACTTAACCTATGTTAGTAAAAAAACAACATAAAATACCTAAACTAACATACCCTACTCTCAAACCTAAGCCTCGACACATTTACAGGTCTCTTTGAGGCCTCCTCATGAGAATGTGTGCACCATTCTTGCGCCTCCAAAGAGGGCTGTCCAGCTTAGTAGCCAACGTACTGAGGAGGGTGTTGGTGCTGCTCACTAGCCTGCACATCATAGACGCAGCACGCTTGCGCACGATCGCGTAGAAATCATCCACGCGAGCGTCCGCGAACATGGCCTACGCGCTGCAGTGTCGAGGCCTCCTCAGCACCGCCCTCAGCACATTGTTATATTGAACACGCAGAGCATTGTAGGTCCGCTGCGTATAGTCTATACACAGACTGCACGTGTAGAAAGACGGCAAAGCAAAAACGGCTGTAGATCTTTTGATTGTGTTAGCTTAGAAGTTTGATTTTTTCACAGCTCCAAGGGACAGTAGACCTGAGTAGGTATTTGATATGAATTCCAGCTTGGTACCTACCTCCATGTGTTCCTGAGAAAAAGGGTCTGGACACACAGACGGACGGACAACAAAGTGATCCTAGGGTTCAGTTTTTTTCCTTTTGAGGTACGGAACCCTAATTATTAAAAATATTTTAATTAAATGATATAACTAAAAATTTATGCTTTTCGCAATTCTTCCTATATATCTGTGTTATAAGACGTTGCTTCGTACCAAGTTTCAAGATTCTAAGTTCACGGGAAGTACCCTGTAGGTTTTGATTCCCTCGCGAGTGCAAGAAAAATCGAAAATTTGCAGCATAAACGGCTGTATCTTTTGATTGTGTAGGCTTTTAAGTTTGATTTTTTCACAGCTCTAAGGGACCGTAGACCTGATTGATATGAATTTCAGCTTGATACCTCCATACGTTCCTGAGAAAAAGGGTCTTGACACACAGACGGACGGACAACGAAGTGATCCTATAAGGGTTCCGTTTTTTCCTTTTGAGGTACGGAACCCTAAAAACACAAGAAACGCACAATTCACTGAGCCGGCACCATAGATCTTACTCTTACTAATATTATAAATGCGAAAGTTTGGATGGATGTATGGATGTATGGATGTTTGTTACTCAATCACGCCCCAACAGCATAACGTATCTGGCTGAAATTTGGCACAGAAATAGATTATAGTCTTGAATAGGTAGCACATAGGCTACTTTTAATCCAGGAAAATTAAAGAGTTCCCGCGGGAACAACAAAACCTCGATCCACGCATACGAAGTCGCGGGCATCAGCTAGTTAATTATAATACCAAGTACCAACCTGGTTTATAAGTATATCGTCTTTGGCCGGCACCAAAACAAGAGGAAAAAATTATTTTAGTGTATCGTCAGTTTGTGACGCCATCTATAGGAATGCAGCATAACTGCATGGTCAACTAGCTGATTATAACATAAGAATACACAGAACTTGTTTCAAATCGAATTACTTCTGCAAGTTAATTTTGTTAAAATTAATTGAATGTAAATTTGCTATTTGCTTAAGTGATTTTATCAAATTTTTGTATTTTGCTAATTTTATATAAATAATTAATACAAACTGAACCAAGAAAATACGATATTTCACCGATTTTACTATAATCATTTGTCGAGCGAGCCTGGTAGCGCCACCTATCGATAGTATTAACCTAGAAAAAATTTTATATGGGAGTTAGCAATCTATACTTGGTTTATAATTAATCTATGATATTAGTAAGGACAAGGTTATTTCTCAGAGGAAATTATTATTTTTAATAGTTCTTTCTTTTCTAATATATAAACGTAAAAATCTTCACGCTGCTCACCGCCGCCGCCCGCCGATGTCATTTAAATTTATGCGCGCCAAATTTAAAAATGCCTGTCTCAGACCAATGCCGGCCGCACGCCTGTCTAAACCTTAAAATGCCTGTCAAATGCGGCAAACGCCTGTCATATGGTAACCCTAATCGCACCGCAATCCTTGTGCGCGGCGTAGGCAAGTGAACTATAGCTACTAAGTACTAACATTTATAGACACGTAAAAAATAGGGATGGGCAATAGTGCGCTGCAAGTGCGAAGTCGATAAAATACATCTGAACGGTACGGTACCTATTGTTTGTGTTTGTTTGTACCCTATCATACTAATATTGTTAATGTGAAAGTGTGTTTGTTTGTTGGTCTGTACAATCACGCCTCAATAGAGCAACGCAAGACGTGATTTTTGCATGGGTATAGTTGAGGACGTGGAGAGTGATATTTATCCCGGAAAATTAAAGCAGTTCGTTGTTATTAAAAAAAAACTTATTCCACGCGGATTAAGCCGATATGTTTTTTAATGATCGATCGTATATCCTGTCTGTCCGTTCGTCTGAAGCCCGCGACTTCGTTCGCGTGGATTGTTTTTTTATTCCCGCGGGAACTCTTCAATTTTCCGGGATAAAAATTTAATCAAAATCGCTTAAGTAGTTGGGCGTAACTGACAGACAGACACACATTCGCATTTATAATATTAGTATGGATTGATGTATATCCGATGTATATCGAATGCATAAAATATGTACCTAAGAAAAGGTGCAAACCTGTGTTTTAATGTGCAATTATAAAATAAAAGTATAAGTTTGATTCTTTGATTCTTTTAACAACAAATTTTGTTCACAATTTTCTCTGTTGTGATCCCAGGGATTGCCGCCGCCAGGGAATATCTGTGCCGGCGCCCGAGTCGAATGTATCACATCACTATTCGATTCGGTGAACTGTCGGCTATCGTAGAGGGGTTGCGGGTCGGTGCAGGCGGTATTATGTTACCTTGCGTCCCACGTCTGTATCACCCCCGCAACACGTTTTTCTATTTTACATGAAAGTTTAAAAAATATGACTAACCAGTGAAATGTGATGTTGCAATAATGTTTATTATGATAACGAGTATCATGTTTGCATGTTTCTATGATGCATTTAACCATTTTTTCCAGTTTAAAAATGGAATTTTGGTCCCGAGTTCGCGATGGGCGCTCTCAGCGCTAGCGTTCCTTTGACTAAAGGGCTTGCTGACGGAACGATGCTATGATCCTACTGGTGCCTACTGTTCTTGCTTAGAAGCATGCACTCTATAGGCTATACTACCTTTGTGATCTCCTTAGTCTGTCATAACTTACCGCTTGTAGCCACGCAGGCCACATGCATACTCGGGTCTTTGCGTTGCTCCTGCTGCAAAATACACGAGACAGATGTGAGGGCCAGTGCAGACATTATTTTTATTGAAAGATAGGCTTGCCCTGGATGACAATCATGCTTAGTGCAAAACAAATATGAGGTCTAGGTTAAAACGCACTTGCCTAGAAGATGCCTATTCACTCTTCCTTAGTTATATGTGGCACAAAACACTGACATGTCCTATGACATATTGACACTCCCTGATCATGGAGGGCATGGAATTTCAGGGTGTTGGTATCCCACCAACATTTGGCTTACAGAATTCACTCACCATCTTTCTTTAAGTAAAATCAAACTTAAAGTCTTACAGTAAATGATAATTTTAAATTGGAAGCTTGCCAATAATTTGCTCTAACTCTGATAGTTTCTTAGTTTAAGATGATTTATGAGATGGTGATGATAAAAAGAAACTCGTTTGAGTTTGTTGTTGGCTCTTCACAGACCAGGGCACGTTTTGGAACCCTCGTAGCTTTAAGATACAGTTATTGATTATCACCAACATGTTTAAAAATTTACTGGATGTCAAAAAGAGTACAGCATATAGTCCCACAAACTTATCTGACTTGGTGACCAAAATTTGAACAAATTTTTATGCCTATTTAGTTTTAGTTTTCATTTTATTTCTAATTGATACTAGCGACTCTGTCACCGGGTCAGATAAGTTTGTGGGACTATACCAAATTTGAATAAATAAATATTGATTGAATTCTAGCAGAGTCAATACTACTATTGATAAGCCTCCATAGTCAAAAGTACATTTCATTGTATTTTGCACTGAGTCACAGTTTTGACCTTGCCTGACATAAAAAACCGGCCAAGTGCGAGTCGGACTCGCGCACCGAGGGTTCCGTACTCAAGAAGTAGGTATAATTACCGCAAAACTAACTTTGTTTGTAGAGGTTTACTGTTAATATCAAAAAATTACGTTTGTTGTATGGGAGCCCCCCTTTAATATTTACTTTATTGATATTTAATTATTTATTTTGAAAGGTAATATACAAGTTAATATTCTGTGAAAATTTGAACCGTCTACCTGTTACCGTTTTTAATATTGAGCAAAAAAACACGTTTATTGTATGGGGACCTCCTTAATATATATATTTTTTAATTTTTAGTATTTGTTGTTATAGCGGCAACGGAAATACATCATTTGTGAAAATTTCAGCTTTCTAGCTATCACGGTCTATGAGATACAGCCTGGAGACAGACAGACAGACAGCGGAGTCTTAGTAATAGGGTCCCGTTTTTACCCTTTGGGTACGGAACCCTAAAAACTTACATTAATCTCTGCTGCTTTATTTGCTGTGAATATATCTTTGTCTGATACACATCCATGTTCGGCGGACTCGTGTTGTCTTCGTAGTTGAGCGATGTTGTCACATAAAATTAGTTCTGTCTTGATCGGCATGACCATGCCCACATTCTGTTCGTTAAACTCATCGTCTAGGCGCGGACAAGTATCGGATAGCTCTTTCTTGGGTATAACAGCGTCCGCGTCGTCCTCACTGCGGTCGTTTATCACCAGGTCATCCAGCGTTTCCTCCTTGGGTACTTTGAGGTAGACCGTATCGCTTGACTCCTTCGCATCACACATTTCAAAGGGTTTAGCTCAACTTATTGCACCGCAACTAGTCTCTAGTATATAGGTATTATCTATGGCAACTAGTTGCACTGGATTGTATACTTAGTGAACTACAAAATTATTTACGGATTTAGGCTAAATATCAAGCCAGAACTGAAAACAGATTAGACAAGTATTCACATATTTTCACAGTTCACACTCATGAGTCAAACTTTCAAAGTAATCAGAGACATCAGGCAAGGTAAAGAGAACCAACCAGAGATAGACGAACAAACTTCATAGACATTTTTGAGAAACGAACAGGCTGTACAATTTCACGTTATATCTATAGATAAAAAGCAATATCTACCTATACTTCATTTTCATTCTTATTGATTGTCTGTCTCACCCTCTTATGACACTAAAATAGGTATACATTTTTGTGCTCTTTCCCACAATTTCTATAGATGTGAAAGGCATGAATGGGTATCGTAATAGCGTAGTACTGTGGCGTAGTAAATTTAGCGATGGGCCTCGAGACCGTTGTGCAAAATCGGAACTAATAGCAAAAATATAGTGTTGTCGTTTTTTGTAAAATATCGATTTTTTTTATCGGTTTTCGACACATTACCGATTTTTACTACAGGCACCAAGCAATAATTATTTATTTTTCTATTCTGAGGTTATAAATAAAACAAAAAGCTTTTAATTTTTTTTATTAAACCTGTACAATTTTCGTTTGGTGATAAATGTTTAACCCTCGTAACTTTAATAATAAGCCCACAACAAACTCAGCCGGGTATTATTTTTGTTATCACCATCTCACAATAATACTTAAACTACTCAGCAATTCATTCATAGTTATGTTTATCATGTATTCAATTATAAGTTAAAAAGTTTAGATTTTAAGAGATATCTCTCAGGTAATATTACCATGTTTTGAGAACTATCCAATAACATTTCATTCAAAGGTACCCATTGAATGAATTACTACATTTTTGTCGTTTTCTGACTAATGTTTCATGCTGAACAAAATTCAATGTCTTGTGTGATTCTTGGATGAATCACACAAGACGCAAAACCCGATTATACTTGAGAAGCAGGGTCGAGTTATTTTCATTGTCAGAAAATACAATAAGTAAAATAATTAATATAATATGTATTTGTAATGCTAAGCCAGGCAACAATAATCTACTAAACAATATTTCATTCTAATAATAGATAAACCAAATAGCTTTTAAAGTCTGACTGTATATAACTACCTAAACAACAAAGTTTCGAAGGTTAGCTAGCCATTATTGTACTCAGAATATAAAATGTTGGGAAAAAAATATTTTAATAATAATTATAACAAGAACAATAGGCACTTTTTGCTTGATGTATGAAACAATAATAGAAAGTATATAAAAGAATAAATTGCTCGAGATTCCATGATTCCAGGCTTTTACATTTGGTATTGTCGTGATGTCTAATATTTCATGCAAATAAATAAATAAATAATGCAAATAAAGCTTACTTTTGCTTGAGGAAGCAAAGTATTCCATCAATTGTAACTTTTTTCAAAGCTTAATTCCTATGTTACACAGTCTCAAATAATTATGCCTGTGAATAGTCACAAGCTTGACCCAACCTGAGATAAATAAATTTATTCTAGCAATGAAAAAGTTAATCCTACTACTACTTAAAAACTGGTAATTGGTACTGCAACTGGTATTGTAAAATATAATCATATATATAACAATACCAGTTGCATACCTATAAAAATCTACCTATTTTAAAAGTCATACATTGGAGCTGACTCTGTAGTGCACAATCTCTAACCTAAAATGACAGCATTAAAAGTATTGCGAACCCATAGTACTCCCTGCGGAAAGGGACACAACAAAAAAATCAAAATTCCTAAAGTGTAAAACCAAGAAAAATTGAGGAAGAGTGTTGTCTTTAACTGCCTGGTTTGTCTAGTGGTGCGGCCGACGAGGTCCCGGGTTCGAGTCCTGGGTCGGAATATGATTAAGTATTGGGTTTTTCTGACTAGAAATTCTCAGTACTAGCCCGGAGTTAGGAAGTTGGTGGTGTTTCACCCCCGTGCCTTGGAGAGCACGTTAAGCCGTCGGTCCCGGTTATTATCACTAACATGATAATAGTCGTTAAAACCCGCCAACCCGAATTGGAGCAGCGTGGTGGGTCTAAGTTCTAATTCTCTCTCTCTATATGTATGAGAGTGGAGGCCTGTGCCCAGCAGTGGGACGTTAATGGAGTGGTGGTGGTTTTTTCATTAGGTAGGTAGGTACTATAGGTTTTGATCAGCAGGGCGACCGCGTATCTTTTGCATCAATCATTGATACATCGCAATCACCTCCGATTGGCTGAATTTATGGTATTCTTGCTGCGTCTATGGATTTCGTCCAATAGTGGAAGAGCGTTAACCAATCAGAGGTGACTGCGATGTATCAATGATTGTCATTGATGTAAAAGATACGCGGTCGCCCTGAAGACTGCAGTTTTCAGCTGGGCCGGGCGAGTGGCGACCGCCTAAAAATGACAGCCAGAGACACATCAGCCAAAAAAGATCGATTTTTAAAATCGATTTGAATCGTAAACTGATGAATAGATTCATAAAAAAAATCGAGATCTAAAAGACCGATTTTTAAGAAATCGAATTCACGCCAAATCGTTCGGCGGTGTCATGGCGTCGTTTGTGACGTCACTATTGTTTTTACCAATGTACATCTGTGCAGTGTGCAGTAAACAATAAAGTGATTGTCAAAGCTCGAAAACAAACAATTGTGACGTCATTCGCTTCTTGTTCTTGGTGTTTTATCCAATATCACGGATTGCTGTATTTTATAGTTTTATTATATCAAAATAAATAGCAATCTCACTCGAAATAGAAAAATAAATACGTTTTTATAATCCATGAATCCTATTTCATTAGATAAATTCATAATTTCTATTAAAGTAAAATAAATACTGTTGGAACTTGTGACGAATGTTTTATTTTTACAGTAGTATGACAAGTTATATAATAATAAAAACTGTTGCTATGGAGACTGAAGGTACAGTCCTCCTAACATCCAGTCCTCTTTTTACCCTCGACGAAGCGGAGACGGTATATGTGTTTGCCCTAAGAGGTTGTGTGTTTGTTTGTTTGTTTGTGCACTTTTTTGTCACCATTTTTCTCAAAAAGTACTGGGCCGATTGAGATGCGGTTTTTTGCATTAGATACGTATAGCTTGTGAGAAGGTTTTTAGATATATTTTAGGACCATAGACAACCAAGCTGAGCTGTAGTCTATGATTTTAATATTTCAACATGTTACCATTTTTCACAAAAACTACTGGGCCGATTGAGATGCGGTTTTTTGCATTAGATGTGTATAGCTTGTGAAAAGGTTCTTAGATATATTTTAGGACCATAGACAACAAAGCTGAGCTGTAGTCTATGATCTTAATTTTTCTATGTGTTAAAAATTTTCACAAAAAGTACTGGGCCGATTGAGATGCGGTTTTTTGCATTAGATATGTTTAGCTTGTGAGAAGGTTCTTAGATATATTTTAGGACTATAGACAACAAAGCTGAGCTGTAGTCTATGATTTTATTTTTTCAATATGTTACCATTTTTCACAAAAAGTACTGGGCCGATTGAGATGCGGTTTTTTGCATTAGATGTGTATAGCTTGTGAGAAGGTTCTATATATTTTAGGACCATAGACAACAAAGCTGAGCTGTAGTCTATGATCTTAATTTTTCTATGTGTTAAAAATTTTCACAAAAAGTACTGGGCCGATTGAGATGCGGTTTTTTGCATTAGATATGTTTAGCTTGTGAGAAGGTTCTTAGATATATTTTAGGACCATAGACAACAAAGCTGAGCTGTAGTCTATGATTTTATTTTTTCAATATGTTACCATTTTTCACAAAAAGTACTGGGCCGATTGAGATGCGGTTTTTAGCATTAGATGTGTATAGCTTGTGAGAAGGTTCTTAAATATATTTTAGGACCATAGACAACAAAGCTGAGCTGTAGTCTATGATCTTAATTTTTCAACCACTGTTACCATTTTTCACAAAAGTACTGGGCTGATTGAGATGCGGTTTATTGCATTTAGGACTTCGTGCGATTACAAAACAGGAAACTGGTACCAAAATTTTAAAAATCAGCGCCATTTTGAAATTCTTTGTTAATTGACCGATTTCGTTCAAAATCTATATTTAGGGCTCCCTGGGGTCACAAAACAGGAAACTGGTACCAAAATTTAAAAAAATCAGCACCATTTTGAAATTCTTTGTTAATTGATCGATTTCGTTCAAAATCGATATTTAGGACTCCCTGGGGTTACAAAACAGAAAACTGTTACCAAACTTTAAAAAAACAGCGCCATTTTGAAATTCTTTGTTAATTAACCGATTTTGTTCAAAATTGATATTTAGGGCTTCGTGGGATTACAAAACAGGAAACTGGTACCAAAATTTAAAAAAAATCAGCGCCATTTTGAAATTCTTTGTTAATTGACCGATTTCGTTCAAAATCGATATTTAGGGCTCCCTGGGGTCACAAAACAGGAAACTGGTACCAAAATTTTAAAAAATCAGCGCCATTTTGAAATTCTGTGTTAATTGGCCGATTTCTTTCAAAATCGATATTTAGGGCTCCCTGGGGTCACAAAACAGGCAACTGTTACCAAAATTTTAGAAAATCAGGGCCATTTTGAAATTCTTTGTTAATTGACCAATTTCGTTCAAAATCGATATTTAGGGCTTCGTGGGATTACAAAACAGGAAACTGGTACCAAATTTTAAAAAAAATCAGCGCCATTTTGAAATTCTTTGTTAATTGACCGATTTTGTTCAAAATCGATATTTAGGGCTCCCTGGGGTTACGAAACAGGAAACTGTCACCAAAGTTTTAAAAAATCAGCGCCATTTTTATTTATTTTGTTATCACCATACTAAATGAATTCAGTTTAGTACAGTAAAATCTGTGCTACTTGTAAGTCTAACCACAACCCGTGAGCTGCTTTAGCAGCTCGCGCACAGGGCGAAATACTAGTTAGATATATATAGCTTGACAGAAGGTTCTTTTAAATATTTTAGGACCATAGACAACCAAGCTGAGCTGTCTCTATGATTTTAATATTTCGATATGTTACCATTTTTTACAAAAAGTACTGGGCCGATTGAAATGCGGTTTTTTTCATTAGATGTGTATAGCTTGTGAGAAGGTTCTTAGATATATTTTAGGACCATAGACAACAAAGCTGAGCTGTAGTCTATGATTTTATTTTTTCAATATGTTACCATTTTTCTCAAAAACTACTGTGCTGATTTAGATGCGGGCTTTTTGTTTTAGATATATTTAGCTTGTACCTAGATGCTGCCCAGGGTATGGAGTCAGGAGGCGATCATGGGAACTCCTTAAATTCTCATCGTATACCCGTCGCGTTTGGACTCTTTTGATTTGTCCATTTGAAAAGGGTTTGGCCATAGTCCACCACACTACTGAGCTGTCAAAGATGCAGTTTTGTGTTTTAGATATTATGTAATATATACGTTTGCTACGTTCTAATTGTTGTTTCAAAGTTATAATGGATATAAAGGTCAAAGGTATAATGGAGCTCTGCAGTTCGTCGTGGGTTTTTTTAAAATTTTTAATTTTATTACTTGTAGGAACTGAGGCCAAGAGCTTTAGTTAGCCTTTCCAGCCTGGGTGCATATAAGGGCTTTGTGAAACAATCAGCCAGTTGGTCCTCAGTAGTAACTTGCTTGACCTCAAGTATGCCAGCTGCCACACACTCTCTGACATAGAGATACCTTCGTTGTATGTGCTTGGTTCGGCTATGTTGCTCGTACGGCGGATTGTATGCTAGCTTTATTGTTGACTCATTGTCAATGTAAAGAAGTGGTGGCTTTTCAGTTTTAGTGATTTCCTCCAACATCTGCTGTAGCCATATAATTTCCCGGGTTGTCTCCGAAGCTGCCACTAGCTCTGCCTCCGTCGACGATAAAGCTATCGTCTTTTGCTTGTTACTCCGCCAGCTGATTGGTCCATAATACAAACAAAGTATGCCGGACGTTGAGCAGCGCATGCTGAGAAATCTGCATCACTGTAGCAGATTAATTTGTTATGAGCATTATTTGATGAACCGAATACTAGGCTTTTATTCATTGTACCTTTTAGGTAGCGTCTTTTTACAGCTAGAATGTCGTCTCGTGATGGATTATCAAGGTTTCTTGAAGCGCAGCTGACAGCGAAATTGATATCTGGCCTAGTCCCGACCATGAGGTAGGCTAAGGAACCCACAGCCTGTCTATAAGGGAAGATTAAACTACTTTCCTTTTCATCTGATGCATTCTCTATTTTAGCTGTCTCTTTTGTGATTGGTGTCTTAACTGGTTTGCATTCAGACATCTTGTACTTTTCTAGTACTTTCTTTGTATAAGCTTTTTGACTTAATGTTATGTTACCATTGTCAGATCTTTCGATTTCCATACCAAGAAAATATGAAGCTGGTTTTGTTACAATTTTGAAGCGATTTTGTAATTCCTTTATGAATTTCTTTCCATCATCCTCTGTAGTTGATGCAACTAGCCCGTCATCAACGTAAAGTGTAATCAACACTTTAAATTTTCCATTCTCTCGAATATATAGGCATGGATCAGAAGTACTCTGTGTGAAGTTGAAGCTCACAAGGAATTCATGTATACTTGTGTTCCAATATCTTGGAGCCTGCTTGAGGCCATATAAGCTCCTCTTCAGGCGGCACACTCTGTTTGTTCCATCGCTATAACCATCGGGCTGTTTCATGTAGATTTCTTCTTCTACGTTACCGTTAAGAAATGCTGTTGACACATCAAACTGACAGAGAGATAATTTCTCTTTTACAGCTACTGTTATTAAGGTACGGACGGTAGTGAGGTGCACTACAGGGCTGAATGTCTTGTCATAGTCTACCCCTAGTTTCTGTGAGAATCCCTTTACTACCAATCTTGCTTTATATCTCTCGACACTACCATCTGGATTGGTCTTAACTTTAAATACCCACTTGCAAGGCAGTGCTTTTCTGTTCTTTGGTAAAGGAACAATATCCCATGTTTGGTTCTCATGAAGGGAATTGATCTCGCTCAGCATCGCTCCTAACCACTTCTCTTTGTCTGTGCTTTCAAGAGCTTCGCGATAGGTTAAAGGTTCTCTATAGTTGTTAAACTCTTCAGTAGCAGCGAGAACAAATTCATCAAACCTTTGTGGTTTTCTGAGACAGCTGCGATCACGAAGTACTCGTTGTTCAGGAGGAGCTTCATTGGTAACTTCTTCAGTTGGATTTATTTCAATAAAAGTGTCATTAACATCTGTATCTGGGATAGGTATTTCTTCATTATCATTACCTTGTACTGATTCTTGTTCATCATTTTCTTGCACTGACTCATACTCACTTTCAACATCATCATCAAAGAAGTTTATTTCAGCGTAATGTTTATCATTATCCTTCAAAGATTTTTTAATTTCCTAGATTGAATTTCGTGTTTCGGTGTAGTAGAGTTTGTTAGTGAATCGAACATCTTTGGCAATTATGATTTTATGTTTTGAAGGTACCCAAATTTTATAAGCTTTGGAAGTATCTGAATAGCCTGCAAACATCCCAGGTATAGCTTTTGATTTGAATTTATTATGTTCTTTACCATCTTTCAGTAATATAAAGGCTTTTATTCCAAACTGACGCAGATGGAGGATGCAAGGCTTTCTTTGTACCCATTTCTCATAAGGTGTAGTAACAGTACCAAAATGTGCAGAAATAGTTTTATTGACGCTCCGATTGGAAAGGTAGTTTGCAGTTTGAATAGCTTCTCCCCAAAGGCTTTGAGGTGCTTTGGATTCGATCATCATGCTCCTAGCCTTTTCCAGTAGGGTACGGTTTTTACGTTCTGCAACACCATTTTGGTGTGGTGTATATGGTGCTGTTAATCGTTTTGTAATACCATGTTCTTTCAGAAAGTTATCAAAATTTTGATTGCAGTATTCCAAACCACTGTCGGACTGGAGACTGATAATTTTGTCACCAGTGAAATTTTCCATTTCTGCCTTTTAAAGTTTGAATTTGTCCAATACATCACTTTTTTGTTTTATGCAATAGACTGTATCTAGGATAGTCGTCGATGAAAGTTACGAAGTATTTCTCTCCACCGAGGGTTTGAGTCATCGGACCACAGACGTCGCTGTGCACTATCTCAAGTCGTTTTGTCGTGCGTGGTGTATCATTGGGTTTACTAGGCAGTCTTTTAATTTTTGCTTGAATGCATATTTCACAATCTCCAAGCTTCTCATCTGAATTGAAATCTAAACCGATAAGTGTCTCATTCTTCAATGCCAATTTCATATCGGCCTCATTTATATGACCTAAACATTTATGCCAGTTATGAATTTTTGTGTCTTCTGCCAAGTTACATTTATCTTTGTTGTTGTATTTACACGATGCATGATTTAAGTAGTACAGCCCATCTTTCCCTTTTGGCGCATCGAGTATAATACCTTTTTCAGGATTGGAGGCCTATTTATCTGTAAATAAGACAGTCCATCCAGATTCTGTGGCTTAACCTATGGATAGTAAATTCGAGGATAGGGTTGGCACATAGAGAGTATTTGTCAAAATAACCTCTTGAATTTTACTTTTGCCTCTAACGTTGGCATCTAGCATAACAGTGACTTGGCCTTTACCAGTAATTTCAGCTGTTGCATCTTGGGCAGCTAGTCTTAACAGTTGAAAGTTAGATTTGTCGAGATTTTCAAAATAGTTTCTGTTATGAGACATGTGCGATGTACAACCGCTATCAAGAATCCATGTATTCTTTTCATCATCTGAACTCTTACTTTTGGAATGCATACATACAGTGTGGGAAGTTTTAGGAACTTCTTCGTTCGTTTCTTTCTTTTTCTTATTCTCTAGCCTTCTGCATTCACTGATAACATGTCCTTTCTTCTTGCAAAATTTGCATGTTTTTACGAAATTTGTCTCTTCTTCGTGTTCATCTTTAGTGTTGGTAGTATTGGTATTGGAACCATTATTACATTGTCTGGCTTCTGATTCTTCTAAAATTTTTACCTTGAGTTCTTCAGGTTTCGGTAACGTGTCTCTGGATTCTATCGCTACACGAAAATTTTCGTAATCAGGTGGTAAGCTGTATAGCATCGTAACAGTGAGCAAATCCTCATGAATACGAATGTCCATATCCTGCAATTTGTCTACCACGTCCATGAACCTATTTAAATGCTCTCTAATATTGCCATTTTCCATTTTGGACAATATTAACTTATTTAAAAGAGAGGCCTTTCTAGCCGGTCCCTTACTGGCATATATAAAATCAAGCAAAGTCCAAATCTCGTGAGCTGTTTTGCAGTTTTTTATTTGCTTCAATTCAGAGGGTGAAATTAAAAGTACTAACTCAGATTGAGCTAAAAGATCCTTCTCTCTCTTCTCGTCATCAGCTTTCTCAACAACACTCCATAATTTATTTTTGATGAGTACGGCTCTTGCTTGAATTCGCCATGTGTCGAAATTTTCTTTATTTAAAGTCTCAATTTTTGTACTTGAGCCCGACGCCATCGTGATCAACGTATTTATCGCTTTATTTTTGCTCTGCTACCATATTAAAGTAAAATAAATACTGTTGGAACTTGTGACGAATGTTTTATTTTTACAGTAGTATGACAAGTTAAATAATAATAAAAACTGTTGCTATGGAGACTGAAGGTACAGTCCTCCTAACAATTTCATTGATTCTTGAACTCTCATCATGCCTATTATTTTTATTACCATATCAAAGTATCAGATCAGGAAAAGAAAACATTTATTTTCTAAATGTATTTGTAACATTAAAAAGTTAAGAAAAATATCGAATAAAGTTCCCAATGCTTTTATCTAATCACAGTATATTACGACAATCGACCAATCAAGGCAATAGGCATATTATATAAAAAAACAAACAAATGAATGAATGACAAGACAATGACGCAATATCAATAAACAAATCATAATAGTCTTTTTTTGTTATTATTTTATTATTAGGGAGGAGTACTTGTAAATAATTTCATGGTTTATACAAAACAATGATTCAAAAGCAGAAAAAATCGATGAAATGTCGATTTTAAAGGGTGAAATATCGATTCACTGAATCGATGCAGTACATTGTACAACATATCGATTTAAAACTTGTCTCTGTTAGTCTGTCAGTGTTGCCAACTTGGGGATTTTCCCCCTAAATTTAGGGGCAAGTTAGATGGAAAGGGGTGTTTCTAGGGGCGAAACTTTTCTAGGGGTATTTTTGGGAGGGAAACCATTTTTTGGGGGCAATTTCTAGGGGTCTAGACCTTTTGTCTTCGTAACAACGTGAGGTGTCAGTCACGGTTACACAGCACTTTTAATTATAAACCTTAAAACTAAGGCATAAAAGTTTAATTACGAATATACTATATTTATGCTTAAGAATAAGACCTTTAGTCTTAAGAAGAACGGTGTCCATTACGCGTAACCGACATCGTTCCACATTCCACATTTTTACTTCAATAAATTACGGAACAAGTTGTCCCTTGTAGTACTTCAAAGTATTATTATGGTGAGATATACTTTACAAAAGGACTGCGGTTCATGTGTCAAATTCGTTCCTTCCGAACGTATGCTCAAATTATTTAACGTCAATATGTATGACTTTAAAAATACAGGCAGTAGAACGATAGCCAGCAGGGCAACCGCGAATGCTTTTGCATCAATCATTGATATATCGCAATCACCTCTGATTGGTTAACACTCTTCCACTATTGGATGAAATCCATTGACGCAGTAAGAATACCATAAATTCAGCCAATCGGAGGTGATTGCGATGCATCAATGATTGATGCAAAAGTTACGCGGTCGCCCTGCAGGTCCATGATGTCTTAGACGAAATCATTGATAATTATCCTGACGTCGATGAAATTTGAAACATGAATTATTAAGACTCGTTTAGATTATAAGTTACTACACTCGCCGGTATATTTAGCGGAACATAAAAAAAAGGTTTGATATCAGTATCATATAAGGTTGCTGGCTGGTTTATACGTCATTTAATTTAAAAAGAAATATTTTCAAATTTTTCACTCGAAATGCGAAGAAATGGTCAAACCTACAGAGTGATATCCAGAGATCTTCGTCGACCAGTTTAAACGATCCATCGCAGTATCCAACGGTTCAGAGAGAGTACGGAGACCGGTACTTATGTGAGAAGAGCAGGACAAGGCAGAAAAAGACGCACTTCGAGTAGGGATGATCGTTTCATTCGGCTTCGTGTACGTAGGAACCCCCATTTGACGGCCGTCCAAGCCCGACATGAGTTAGAAGCAGTGTGGGGTGTAACCGTAAGTGAGCGTACGGTATGAAGAAGGCTCGAAGAAGCTGGTTTGGGTTCATTTGTGCCCGCCAAGGCTCCAAGGCTCGAGGTAAATCATCGTAGAAACAGGTTAACTTTGGCTCAGGAACATCGACTTTGGAACGCGGACCAATGGAGTAAGGTATTGTTTAGTGATGAGTGCAGAATTCTCTTAAATCAAATTGACGGCAGGCAAAGAATATACAGACGCAAAGGAGAACGATACATTCAGACAAATTTTAAAACTACAGTTGCATACGGTGGTGGATCAATAATGGTTTGGGCGGGCATTTGTTAAGGAGCTCGCACAGACTTGGTAGTGATTGACAGAGGGAGTCTGACTGCAGACCGCTATATCAGAGAAGTTTTAGAAGAAAATTTCGTACCGTTTGCCCCATATATCGGTGACGATTTTTTTTTAATGCAGGATAATGCTCGGCCGCATACCGCTCGGGTAACTCAAGCTTATCTTAATGATATGAATATCACTGTTATGGAGTGGCCGGCGAGATCACCGGATATGAACCCAATAGAGCACGTTTGGGACTTGCTGAAAAGAAAAGTTAAGTCAAGAATTCCAGCTCCCGCCAACGTGGGTGAACTGCGAATCGCCGTAGTTGAGGAATGACGGAGACTATCCCAGGAGACCATCGATAACATTATTCTCAGTATGCCTAGACGGGTAGAAACTTTAATAAGAGCACGTGGAGGAAATACGCGATATTAATCACCATTTTTCTAATTTAATTAATTGTTATTTTAATATTAAATTTCACTTTTCCCGGTTACATGAAAAGTTAAAAAATGTACCATTTTTCACAAATAGCCTTTACTCGCAAAATCTGTTCTTAATGTGATCTCATTTTAAGTAAAACAAATGAAACTTTAAATAACAAAAGAAGTGTAGTAAGTAGATTTTAAAATAAAACCATATTTTTTTAAATATGGAACTTTTTTTTATGTTCCGCTAAATATGCCGGCGAGTTTATATATGACGGAACGGAAATAAACGTCCATTTCATTAATTTTGTGTGTATTTTTTATTCATTTCAATATACCGCTCAAAAAAGGTCGCTCAATAGTGGTTGGAAAGGGAAACACTGTACCTAGTCTGTTGTCTCTGACGTAAGTGGACGCATGTTCATGTTGTGATGTCCGTGATTTGTGAATACCCTTTTATACATCCTACTCTATGTTTGTGAATTTACTTTTAGTTTTTGTGGACATTGAGAAATGATGTGGAAATGATCGAAATACCAAGTTTATGACTGTGGAGTGTGGATTGTTCATTGTTATCCTAGATGATTGTTATGTGTTTTTATATCTAATGAAAACATGGAAAAGCCAAAACTGGTGAAACCCAAAATTACTAAAATGACAACAATATAAAAATATTACTAACACTTTCCTATTACTCCCTGCGGAAAGGGACAGAACTAGATTTAGAGCTGTAGTATTAGCTTATAGATTGTGTTATACAAAATTTGCCTCCAGTATCCAGTGGGTACTGATTTACGTAGTGCATACGCTTAATATTCCAACAATCTGCGTTCAATATGGATACACAAACTCATGCATCTAAGTCTGATGGTGAATACCTCATAGTACCCAAGGAGGAAATGCTAGACGACCTGGTGTTATCCGACCACAGTGAGGACGATACAGACGCTGTCATACCCAAGGAAGAGCCGTCCGACACTAGTCCGCACCTAGATGATGAGTTCAATGAACCGAATGTGGCCATGGTCATGCCAATCAAGACAGAACTAACTTTGAGTGACAACATCGCTCAACTACGAAGACAACACGACTCGGCTAACCATGGGAGTGTATCAGACAAGGAAATGATTGAACTAGATATTAAAGTGAGTTATCTAAACTAATTTTCAGTACTAGATGATGCCTGAGAAACCGACTTCCGCGTGTATTATTTCCGGTTTTTTTATTCCCGCCGGAACTCTTTAATTTCCCAGGATAAAAACCTATGTCCCTCCCTGGGATGCTACATATCACTATATACTAAATTTTATTGAAATCAGTCAGAAACATAGGCTATTAAAGTGTAGCAGACAGACAAACAGGCAAACACACTTACCCATTAATAATATTAGTACAGTCAAAATTTGTTATAACGACATCGAAGGGACTGCTCATATTCAGTCGTAAAAACCGATAGTCGTAACAACCGGTGATATTTAATGTGTATCATGTAAGTACAATCAAATCGATAGGTACCTACCTAATTATTGGAAAAATATATTCATGTATAAAATTAAACTATGTACATTTTGTTTTTACACACAAGTACAATGCATATTATTATGTGCATAAAATCTATAATTTTGGTCTGTTTGTTTCACTATTTCCTTTGCTAAGTCTTTGTTTGGAATTACGCTCTCAAGCTTGGATATAATATGCAATTTTTCTTCGATGTTAATTTGTTTTCTTTTTTTTTTGCGACATTTTAAAAGTTTCACGAATAACTCCACAAAGTTTTGGTGCGCCTTGTGTACAGATAAGTAACAAACTAACTGAAGAGATATGAAGAAGTGGGCTTTGACTCTACTGCATGCACGTGTTTTGTTTCTAAGAATTAGAAAAGACCCTACACTAAACTAAATCCTAAACGAAATCCTATTGGTTTCTTTCCTGATTTTAATAGCCATTGAAGACAAATGTGGATACCTATTCAAATTGTTTACAATACAGCTTAGCCGGTCGTTCTAACAGATCTAATGCTCCGAAATATAAGTTAAATGTGGTCGTTTAATGAGGTATGTCGTTATTAGCAATGTCGTAAAAAGCAATGTTTTTGATAAGGCGGTCATATAGCTTTCAGCCAGGACCTTTGTTCTAGGTTATTATAACTGGCATGTTGTTCTAAACGATGTCGCAGTAAACGGTTTTGACTGTATGTATAAAGAGAAAAGATTTGTTTTTTAGGTTTCCATACCTCAAAAGGAAAAAACGGAACCCTTATAGGATCACTTTGTTGTCCGTATGTCTGTGTGTCAAGACCCTTTTTCTCAGGAACCCATGGAGGTATCAAACTGAAATTCAAATGAAATACTCAGGTCTACTGTCCCTTGGAGCTGTGAAAAAATCAAACTTCTAAAGGTCGATTCACACATATCAGTGAACCCACAGTTCCGGCACAGTACCGCATCAGTGATAATTATTCTTTCTAACATTCTCTATGGATGTATTCACACTTGTCAATGTCAGTGTCGTCTCAGTACCGTCAGTGTCAGTGCCGGCACCGGCCATCACGGACGTGATCGGCGACGACGATATTTTATCACGGATCACTGACGCCGCTGCATTGAAAACAAAATGGAGGACGAGGTGTTGATTGAATTACAAATTGCTAGCCGCTCTCTAGGAGATATAGCCTTCTTTCAACGAGTATCTTTCTTTACTAATTTATTTCCTAGCTTCTGAAGGAGACTATTAAAACAGCTTTCCAACATTTTAAAATATTCAAAATACTTTCTTTCGTCTTTAATTAATTCTTTGTATAATGTCACGAATTCTCCTTCAGATTCTCTTAACTTCCATGCTTCATGTACCCATTTTCTTTTTTTTCCTCGATTCTCTTCTTCTTCTTCGTCTAAAGCAATGGCTATCATAGCTAATTCTGTGTTATTGAAGAGTGCCATCAAAACAATCGACGTCAACGCTAGTCTGAAGGAAACGTCGTGCACGAAGACCCGCAGAGAACTGTACTGTGCCTGATATGTGTGAATTGAAGCACTGACGCACCACTGTAGCACGGATACGGAACTGTAACGGTACTGTGCCGGAACTGTGGGTTCACTGATATGTGTGAATCAAGCTTAAGCCAACGCAATGAAAAGATAAAGCCGTTTATGCTGCAAATTTTCGACATATACGACACTCGCAAGGGAATCAAAACCTTCAGGGTACTTCCCGTGAACTCAGAATCTTGAAATTTGGTACGAAGCAACGTCTTATAGCACAGATAAAGGAAAAATTGCGAAAAGTATAAATTTTTAGTTACATCATATAATAAAAAAAATGTATGCAAATTTTCGACACTCACAAGAGAATCAAAACCTACAGGGTACTTCCCGTGAACTCAGAATCTTGAAATTTGGTACGAAGCAACTTCTTATAGCACAGATAAAGGAAAAATTGCGAAAAGCTAAGGTCGGATATTTCTACCAAGAAGGTAGAAATACTAGATTAGAATATTAAATAAAATGATACAAATTTTCCCAATACGATATTTTCAGTTTTATTCAGAGACAATAAAATATCAAAAACTGTAAAGATTATTTCTGTATCATGCAAATATATTATTTAAATCAATAACTATTATGTATCTATATTAATAATATAAAGAGGTAACGTTTGTGAGGTTGTAGTGGGTAATTCCTGGATCTACTACTACTTACCAATAGAAAGCCACATTATTTGTGAGTGTCACAGGCTATATATTAACCCGAAAAATTAGGAAGTTCCTGTGGGAATTTAAAAAACATATTTCACGTGGACGAAGTTGAAGGCATCTGCTACTGTCTAATATAAAGCTTTACTTTGATTTCTTCCTCCCACTGCGGCAAATATTGCTCTATTGCCATCTCTTTCCCTGTACACAACAGTAAATAAATCCGTCCTTCTCATTCTCTTGTTTTTGGCTCTGAAATGGCTAACATCAGACAGAGCTCGCTAAACATGCGCCATTGACTCGTGCACTGCGCTTGCTCAATGATTTGGTTCGTAAAAATTCAGGACTAGACATTTTCCACACCCCACTGATCCAGCTCTCGGGCATGATAAAATTGTTATTAGAGAATAAGTAGTTTTTAATTTAATTTGTATTGTGTATATTTTTAGTTGTTGTATGTTAAGTTAATCAAAATTTAATTGATAATGTGTTCTTAGTAATTCCTATTTTATGTGTAATTTTAGTGATTTATATTATGTTACATTGTAGCTTGATAAGACGTATTGGGAAACTGTAATGTCTTATCGGGTATGTCCTACCAATAAATAAATAAATAAATAAATAAATAAATAAATAAATAAATAAACATTTCACTAAAATGTATCAATGGTTGTTGCAGACGGAACCAGAATCTGCAGTCAGTGTGAATGCAGACTGCATGTCAGATGCTGCTGATGATGATGGTCAGTGCTGAGTATTATCATTGTAATATCCATACTAATATTATAAATGCGAAAGTGTCTGGCTGTCTGTTCAACCAATTTTAATGATTTTTTTTTTTTTTCTATTTTTTTTCCTCCATCTGCGATCAGCCCGTCGACTATAAACAAATCTGTGCTCATTAATTTTTGAAGTTAAGGCTTTGCACATCCAATAATGTGACATCCTTTCAAGGTGAAGTATAACAAGTTATACTATATGTTGGCCAGTCTTGTCCTTTTAAGGCGGAATTTGCTGTCACTGGCATCTAGAAGCTGGACGGCTAGGCTGTTTTTGTGAAGCTCAAGTCTTTGTTTGTAGGCCTCAAGAGATCTGTCTATTTGTTCTTTAACTGTGGGGATTTCTGTGTATTCATGCACTTCGGAATTTTTTGTGAACCATGGTGTGTTAAACCTTCAAAATATTGTTCTGGAAGCGCTGGAGTATCTCAATATTTGAGTGGCTTGCTGAGCCCCAGAGCTGAATGCCATAGGTCCACACTGGTTTGATGATGGTTTTATAAATCAGAAGCTTGTTTTCGAAGCTTAAGGATGACTGTCTGCCTATCAGCCAATATAGTTCCCGGAACTTTCTGTTGGCCTGATCTCTTTTTGCTTTAATGTGATCTCTCCAGTTCAATCTTCTATCCAGGTATAAGCCTAGGTATCTGATTGTTGTTTGTTGGGGCAGGATGTTGTCGTTTAGTTTGACGGGTGGGCAATCTCCTTTTTTCAGAGTGAATGTAATATGACTCGATTTTGCTGCACTAGCTCTTATCCTCCATTTTTTCAGCCAGAAGCTTATTTTGTTAAGATGTTCTTGAAGTTTGAGTGATGCAATGCTGGCGTCATTGTTGCAGGAAAGTAGAGCAGTGTCATCTGCATATGTCGCTGTGATCACATGCTCTGACAAGGGTAGGTCGGCAGTGTATATAGTGTACAAGACAGGGCCCAGTACAGATCCCTGTGGAACTCCCGCTTCAATGTGATAGAAGGTTGATAGACTATCTTCACACTTAACCTGGTAGATTCGTTGAGACAGATAGGACTTCATAATCATATACAAAGTGTTCGGTAGACAGTTTCAGTTTATAAAGAAGACCTTTATGCCAGACACGGTCAAAGGCCTGCTGGATATCCAGTAATACAGCTGAACAATATTCTTTCCTCTCCAGTGCTTGTCGGACTGTGTGTGCAACTCGATGAATTTGCTCAGTTGTTCCGTGGTGGGCACGAAAACCGAATTGGTGGTCCGGTAATAATTTCTGTGTTTCCAGGACCGGAAGAAGTCGCTGGAGTATTATTTTCTCAAAAAGTTTTGAAAGTAGAGGGAGAAGACTTATCAGTCTGTATGAAGACACTTCAATTGGAGGTTTTCCTGGTTTAAGTACCATGTTTATGATCGAAACTTTCCAGAGCATGGGAAAGTACTGTAGTCGGAGTATTGCATTAAAAATAATTGTAATTAGCACTATTCCTTTTCTTGGCAATTCTTTTAGTACCTCGGCTGTTAAAAGATCATAACCAGGCGCCTTTTTGATTTTAAGTTGTTAATTTGTTTTCGGACTTCTCTTGGGGTGACAGGACGTATAGGAAGAGACATCTGTTGATCACTTTCAATAACTGTATCGATTACATCTTCTGGATGCGAAGGATCTGGGTCGTTGGGTTTTAATACGCCTTGCAGGAATTGAGCAAATAATTCCGCCTTTTCAGAAGGGTTTTTGGTCCAGTTACCGTCAGGTTTCTTAAGTGGTGGTACGTATTCTGTTGATCTCCTAAGAGTCTTAGTTATTTTGTATAAGAAGTAATCTTCTGATTTGTGGGGGGGACAAGGTTTTCAGACGATCTTGTAGAGTTGCATTTTCAATTTCGTCGAGCATAATTTTTAATTCTTTTTGCGCTTTGTTGAGGAGTCGTTTGTCGTGTGCATTCCTACTAGTATGCCATTTTCTTCTAAGGCTTCTCTTTTCAGTTATTTTGTTTCGGATCGCTATGGTAAAGTCTCGACTTTGTGGTGTGGATTCTATGTATGGAGTGGATAGCCATGCAGCCTCTTAAATAAGGTTAGTTGTATACCAGACGGCATTTTCAAGTTCTTCTTCTGTTTTCAGAGACATACGAAGATTCGCTCTGTTATCTATGAAGTCTCGAAAGGCTTCCCAGTCTGTCTTCTTATTATAGAGAGTCTCTGGTGGTTCCCTCAAGATTACTGTTGTACTTAAGGTGCATATAACAGGTGTGTGATCAGACGATCCATCTAAACAGGATTCAACTTTCGTGTATACTCCCGATAGCCCCTTACTAATAAAAAAGTCTATAAGGTCCGGGTTTTTGTTGCAATCAGTTGGCTAGTAAGTTGGTTCTCCAGTAGATAAAACACTCAGGTGATTTTTATCAACTGCGTTTTTGAGTTCTCTCCCTCTAGTAGTGGTCAATCTTGAGCCCCACGTGGTGTTTTTTGCGTTCCAGTCGCCACCAGCAATATACTTTGTGCCAAGTGTCTGAAATAACTCACTAAACATGTTCTCAGAAATTTTATGTCGGGGAGGGCAATACACTGCAGCAACATTTAGGTTACTTTGCCATTCATCTATGGATACCACAGTAGCTTGCAGATATTCATGTCTAAAGTGGGAATGCACATGTTGCTTAATGTTTTCTTTTATTACTATAGCGGCTCCTGCATGCGATGTTCCATCAGGGTGATTGGTGAAGTAAATATTATAGCCTCTGAATTTAACTGTTCTATCGTCCGTCATGTGAGTTTCTGTTAGTAAAAGGATGTCTATTTTATTGCAATTAATAAAGACTTCTACTTCATTCTTATTTGGAGACAAGCCATTGATATTCCATGTGGCAATTCTTACGGATTTCTCTGGTTACATTTGGCTATTAGAGTTGTCAGGAGTCCCATGAGGGTACCTAACTGTTGAATGAGAATATCTATCTTTTCAGATTGTTTTAATATAATTTGTTTGACTGAGCTTGTGTGCTCTGTGTTCTTTTTTCCCAGTATCCAGAGTTTTTCGCATCAGACGTGTGGGAATGCTGTCGTTCATTGTTTTCTTTGCTGGCTGTTGATTGCTGTCTGGAATATGTAGTTTTGGGATTCAGTGGAGGAAAGTCATCAGGGCAAAAAGGCATACGTGTATTTGATTTCCTATTTCCCTTTAGATTTGTATCTGTCTGTTTCATACCCATTTTTCTAGCTCGGATTTCTTTGTACACCTGACATCCTGTAGTTGGCTGGATGATTACCAAGACAAAGAGTGCAAGTGGCTGGCGAATTTCTGTCCTTTTTCGGGCAATCTATAGTTCTGTGGCCTTGAGCACATTTGACACATCTAAATGGGCGCATACAGTTATTTTTTGTGTGTCCATATTGTTGACATCTAGTGCATTGTGGGATCTCATTTGTTTTTTTGGGATCTTCAATCTTGACTCTAGTGTTGAATATGAATTCAATATTTTTTACTTTCGAGTTGTTCTCACTGGGTTCGAGGTTAACAAAGAACATATTCAGTGGCATCTTATTTTTTCTTGTTTTTGCGCAGATAACTTCACCCCTAACTTTGTTGCCAGACTTTTCTATTTCTTCTATGATGGCCTCTATTGGTGTGGTGTGATGTAGATTTTTTACCACTATTCTATAGCACCTATTCTGTTTCTGTGTAAAAGTATGGCCAATAAGGCTATTTTTTCGCATCAGTTCAATTACACTTTTATATACTTCAGTAGATTGAGTAGTGATCCTAAGTTAGTTTCTGTTAATTACTTTATAAGTGTAGCTATCGTTAGGTATGGAGCTGTTTAGTAAGTCTGTTAATTTTGATAAATCTTCTATTCCATAGAGGATAATAGATGGTGGCTTGATGATTTTTTTGTGAGTCTCATTTCTTGGTTCGTCTGTCAGGTCTATAGGTAGTCCACTAAAACGATTTGAGGTAGGGACGCCTTTATTCGTGGAAATATCTGCTTTGCTGATAGGTGGGCTACTTGATACCTTTTTTCTTTTTGGGTTTCGCTCAGTTGGTATTCTTTGCCATGAGGGGGGGAATTGCTCTTTATTCTTTACAGAGTCTTCAGCTTTTTTTCCCTCTTGGACAGAAGGTGTTATATCCATTGGATTGATGGGTGTGGAGATGTTCCCTACTGAGGAAGATCTGGGTCTAGTAACAAAGAGGCTTGGATGGAAAGCCTGCTGTATAAGTTTTTTGGTAGGGCCAGTAGCATTAACTGACACAGGAGCCTGGTCGGCCGCTCCCATGTAGTCTTCGGTAACCAATTTCTCACTCACAGGCCCGGGTACCCGTGAGCGCCGGGGGCTAGCCGGATTGCATGGCAAATCACATTTCTCATTACTCGACATTATCATAAAAAAGGGGGGTTGGGAAACATAGCTATAGCACTTTCCCAAGGTGCTATACGCAGACTTTTGGGGGAAATTTAGCGCCTCCTGGCTCCTGCTGGCCGTCGCAAGCAAGCTCACGTTTGCTGGGTTAGGTTTTGCCGCCCCGTGTTCGGCGTTGTGTGACTGTCTGTTTGGTGTAGTGTATCTGTCTGTACGGCTGAGGTGTGTATTATGGCAGGTGTGTATTAGTGTCTGTGTAGTGTGCGGTAGGAAGATTCTAGTAGCACTTTCCTAAGGTGCTACTGCCACAGCTGTTTAGTGGGGATTTAGTCCCTCAGGGCTTGTGGGAGCCCGGGCACAGGTTACTTAACCGCCGCCTGGTGCTCGGCGTTGTCGCTCATTTGGCACCACCCAGGGGACACGTGTAGGGTGGGCCTTTTTAGAGGAAAAGGTGGTGATCCTACGGACGCGAGCGACATCGTCCCCCAATTTTAATGTAATTTGATGCAGTTAGGTTATATTCCAGGAAAGGAATGGGCTACTTTTTATCCCGGAAAATTACGTAGTTCCTGCGGTAATTGTAAACTCTGATCTGGTCAGGTGGAAGGCTTCAGCGGTGGTTATAGTTACAAACTTTTAGGCTTTTAGGTTTTTTTTAACTTGTTAGCGATTTAGCTTTCAGTTACAACACCATGCAAAAACCGATTTGGATGATGGATTTAATATAACTGCTATATCCCTAACAGGTTAGCCCGCTGTCATCTTAGACTGTATTATAACTTGCCAGGTGAGCAGTCTAGAGCTAACATCTTGAAGTCGAAATAAAGATTGTTTTTCAAAACTCCCAAGGGAACTGTTTTTTGCGACAATTTATCTGGGATGTGTCATATTGCAAGCTATCTGTATGCTAAATTTCTATAGTTAAACTCAGACCCTTACAAGGTAACAAACAGACAGACACTTTTATTTGAATGATGCCTGCACTTTTTAATTTTCCGAGATATATTGTAGCGTATATTATGCTAATCATTCAAGGTATAAGCTATCTCCATTCCGAATTTCAGTCAAATATGTTCAGTCGTTGTGGCAAGAAGGTGGAACAAACATCCAAACATACAAACTAATAAAAATCCAAACCTTTGCATTTATAATATTAGTAACATTTACATCAACATTTGTCAGTAAGTAAAAGGTTGTATCGCAATTGCCATACAAAGGTACGTTTCGTCAGATGTCATGAAAGGCCTTTTTTTATTTCAGATGCTCCTTTGCTGAAGAAATGTACTCAGAGCCGACGAAATAGACATGCTGGGAGGAAGATGCTGGAAAAGGAGCTTCTCCCTTGCGACATGTGCCAAAAACAATTCAAATACAAACATGATTTAGTTCTCCATAAGAGAAGTCACACTGGTGAGAAACCATATTCCTGTGATCAATGTCACAGAAAATTTAGACGGAAATTTGATCTAACTTTTCATGCGAAGACTCATACTGGCGAGCCGGCTTTCTCTTGTGAACAATGTCTGAGAAAGTTTTCACTAAAAAGTAGCTTAGCAAAGCATATTAGGACTCACACTGGTGAGAAACCGTTCTCATGTGACCTATGTTTCAAGAAATATTCGCAAAGCAGTAGTTTAAAAACGCACATGAGAACTCACACTAGTGAGAAGCCGTATTCTTGTGATATGTGCAAGAAAAAATTCACACGTAAGGCTACTTTAACACAGCACATGAACACGCACACTGGTGAGAGGCCATACGTATGTAACGTGTGCTCGAAAAGTTTTTCTCGGTATAGCAGTTTATTGGAGCACAATAATCGTCACACTGGTGAGATAATGTTTTCTTGTGATATATGTCACATGAGTTTCACAAAAAAAAGCAATTTGCCTAGACACATGGTTACTCATTTTGTGGGTGGAAAACACTTTCCTTGTGACATATGTCACTTGAAATTCCCGTATAAAGCAAGTCTGACCAGGCATTTGAAGACTCACACTGGTGATAAGCCGTATTCTTGTGATCGATGCTTGAAAAAGTTTCTGAAAAAGTTTAGTTTTGATAGGCACATGAGCACTCATTTAAGAGAGGAGCCTGTGTCTTGCCATTTGTGTCAAAAGAACTTTATGTATGAAGGCAATTTAGCGAGGCATATGAAGACGCACCCACCCTTACTGCGGTAAAGTTATTACTTAATTGGGTATTTGACAACTTTTTTTTTATTGTTCAAATATTCTAAACTGCCTCGTTGGTCTAGTGGTTAGCATAGTCGACTGCGGATCACGAGGTCCTGGGTTCGATTCCCGGTCGGGCATAAAAGTTAGGTATTGGGTTTTTTCAATTAAGAAATTCTCAATGCCAGCCCGGAGTTGGAAGTTGACGGTGTTTCACCCCCGTGCCTCGGAGAGCACGTTAAGCCGTCGGTCCCGGTTATTATCACTAACATGATAATAATCGTTAAAGCCCGCCAACCCGCATTGGAGCAGCGTGGTGGGTCTAAGCTCTAATTCCCGCTCTCCTATGAGAGTGGAGGCCTGTGCCTAGCAGTGGGACGTTAATAGGCTGTAGTGATGATGATGATGATGAAATATTCTAAAAACTTTAACGTTTATGCGATGACGGCAATCGAGTTCACATTTCAATTACTATTCAAATAAATTAATTTTTAGTGAATTATTAAATAGAGAATCTCCCAAAAGTCGTAATATCCACGTCCCCTGTTAGTTTTATGTTGAATAACTATTTTAAACTATCGATTGTAGTTAAATAGTGCGTCGAACTTTGATGACGTCACTATTAAATATTCCCGCGCGCAAAACAACTAAGCGCGTTCTGACGTTTAAAAAAAAAGTTGCTGATTTGACTAGTTGTCAAATACCCAATTCCACTACTGTGAGGCATTGGTATGCATCGCTTTATTGTAAACTAGAAGATGCCCACGACTTCATCCGCGTGGATTATATTTTTTCATTTCCGCGGGAATTCTTTAATTTTGCGGTATAAAAAGTAGCCTATGACCTTCCCTGGGATGCAACCTATCCCTGTACCAAATGTTATCAAAATCGGTTTAACAGATGAGCCGCGAAAGCGTAGCAGACAGACAGACACCCTTTCGCATTTATGACTAATCCTAGAACTAGCGCCTCCCGCAATACCTCGCGCACTATGCAGACACGATCGATAAATTTATATTTGTATTTACAATTGTACTATCTCAATAAATTATATTTAACTATGTTATTTTTTAATGTTGTATGTTAATTATGTTTCTATGTTTATGGGCCTGGTTGCCTGAAAAAAAATATTAAAATATTTCTCAATATTATAAATTATTGAATAAGACGAAACATAATACGCCGAGCGAAGCTCGGTCAAACTCTAGTCCTATATTTATCATTTACAATGTATTAGACGAATTAATGAATGGTGTGAATAAATAGTGATAAAATCATGTTTAGTGTTTTACTAGCTTCCCGTAAAGATATCTGCAAAAAATATTAATCCACTAGGTGATGTCCGCGATTTCGTCCGCGTGGTTTAAGTTTTTAAGCTATTGCATAGCTTTATCGCGGGCCTTGAGCGTGGAGACCGAATCCAGAAATTCCGTAACGAAAATAACCTAACACCCCCCACTCCGACTGGCACAACGGTGATACTTTTTAGTTTTGCCATGTATTTTCCAGATATTTAGAAGATATCAAGTCTCAAACTTATGTTTCTTATTTCAGTTACCATAAACCTATAGTTTCAATGATAAATATTCCTGAATGACCTACATGTATTGTAAGATAATTAAAATATTTTGAACAATATTAACTTCTCATATAATTACCTACTTAAGTTGATAAAAAAACCGGCCAAGTGCGAGTCGGACTCGCGCACCGAGGGTTCCGTACAAACCTGTAGTAAGTTTTAAATTAAATGTTTTTTTTAAATATTTGAGTTGATTGAATGAAAGGTAAATTGCGGTTTACGATTTATGACGTATTAAAAAAAAACTACTTACTAGATCTCGTTCAAACCAATTTTCGGTGGAAGTTTGCATGGTAATGTACATCATATATTTTTTTTAGTTTTATCATTCTCTTATTTTAGAAGTTACAGGGGGGGGGGACACACATTTTACCACTTTGGAAGTGTCTCTCGCGCAAACTATTCAGTTTAGAAAAAAAAACCGGCCAAGTGCGAGTCGGACTCGCGCACCGAGGCTTCCGTACTCAAGAAGTAGGTATAATTACCTTTGTTAATGAACCGCAAAACTAACTTTGTTTGTAGAGGTTTACTGTTAATATCAAAAAATTACGTTTGTTGTATGGGAGCCCCCCTTTAATATTTACTTTATTGATATTTAATTATTTATTTTGAAAGGTAATATACAAGTTAATATTCTGTGAAAATTTGAACCGTCTACCTGTTACCGTTTTTAATATTGAGCAAAAAAATACGAAAAAAACACGTTTATTGTATGGGGACCCCCCTTAATATATATATTTTTTTAATTTTTAGTATTTGTTGTTAGCGGCAACGGAAATACATCATTTGTGAAAATTTCAACTTTCTAGCTATCACGGTCTATGAGATACAGCCTGGAGACAGACAGACAGACAGACAGACAGCGGAGTCTTAGTAATAGGGTCCCGTTTTTACCCTTTGGGTACGGAACCCTAAAAAATGATGTTACAAACCTCAATATCATTTTTGAAGACCTATCCATAGATAACCCCACACGTATGAGTTAGATGAAAAAAAAATTTTTGAGTTTCAGTTCTAAGTATGGCGAACCCCCAAAATTTTTTTTTTTTTTTCTATTTTTGTAAGAAAATCTTAATGCGGTTCACAGAATACATCTACTTACCAAGTTTCAACAATATAGTTCTTATAGTTTCGGAAAAAAGTGGCTGTGACATACGGGCGGACAGACAGACAGACAGACAGACAGACAGACAGACAGACAGACAGACAGACAGACAGACATGACGAATCTATAAGGGTTCCGTTTTTGCCAAATTTGGCTACGGAACCCTAAAAATGCTATGCAATAGCTTTACCGCGGCAGTCTCCGAGTGCCACACGTCTTTTTTTTATTACCGCGTAAAATTCGCGTCGATCCGTTGCTCCGTTGCAGCGCGACTGAAGGATAAACCAAGAAACAAAAGCACTTTCGCATTTATAATATTAGTATGATACTAATCTTAAAAATCCCTCTGTCTGTCCGCTACGTTTTTACGGCCCATCGTATCAGCTGATTTGTTGAAAAATTTTGTAAGTACCCGAAGAGATCTTCCCAACGTGGAATGACGGCCCATACAAATGATAGGATCTTTTGCGCTTATCTTTACTAGGGCCTCCTTCTCTAACGACTAATCTATCGTACTTAATGACTGCATAATTTCCCTTTTTTCTCTCTTCTATGAGTTTTGACTGGAGTTCCTTCCTCTTGTCAAGCACCTCTTTGGGAAAATCTTCCGTAGCGTGAATTTCTTTTAACTTCTTTTTATTTCTCAATATTTCGACAATATCACCAGAAGCCACAGCCCAACCTCGTAAACATCATGTTACATCGAAGACTAACAGAACCAATGCATTTGACTTAATGAGAGGAAGAAGCAACTCTTTTTCCACAGCGGCCCCTTCATCGCAACAGAAATTATAGGATACAGCTATCAGCCACCGGATTCAGAATTCAGAAAACAAAAAACTAGAAATACATATTAGTCAAAACCAAACATTCCCCAAGCCGACTGGTCCTCGTAGGGAATTAGACCAAAACCCTCAACCTAGGAAAATTTTAAAGACAAAAGAAAACAATAAAAAAACTCTCAAAATCTGTACATTTAACGTGAGATCTCTGTCGTCCGTCGAAAGATATCTTCAACTATCTTACGCCATTGAAAATGTCAATTTTGATATTATAGGACTCTCGGAAGTAAAGAGGATGGGATGTAATATCGAGGAATATAAGGATAACATTTTATGTTACATCGGCCAAACCAAAGGATTACACGGGGTAGGATTCTTAGTCAAGAAAAAATATGAACGCAACAGAGGGTAATTTATGGTCTGTTTTTTGTTATTTTTCTGTGTAAACCATAATGAAGAGCGATTACCTTTCAAACTTTAATCTACAGCTGTAGTTCGTAACGATTTGAATGACGTAGTTTGTTTACATAGCTTCAGTACAAGTAATAGGAGTTGTTATTTTTCTAAAGCGGCGCGAGCCCACCGGCGGCCGCGAAATTCGACACCTGTGAAACGCTCCGCACACCAGGGGGGGGGCGCTTATTTTGAGACCGCAGACGAAGGGATATATAACTTTGTAGGAATTTCAGAGAGGGTTGCCCTACTCCAGCTGAAACTTGAAGAATTTAGTATTACACTGATTCAGGCATATGCACCAATAGAACGATCCAGCGAAAGCGATATCCAAAATTTCTATAATGATCTTATAAAAGCACATTCATTAGCCGACAACAAAGTGATAGTAATGGGTGACTTCAATGCAAGAATAGGACACCCTAAAAGTGGAGAAAGTCTAGTAATGGGCGATTACGGATTTGGAGAGCGTAATGAAAGAGGAACACGACTCATAGACTATGCTTTGGAACACAAGCTGTCAATTATGAACACATTTTTTAAGAAAAAAGAAAGAAGGAGATGGACCTGGATATCGCCCGATCAAAAAAGCAAGAATGAAATCGATTTCATAATGACAAATAGCCCAAACCTTATAACTAATATTGAAGTTCTAAACAAAATCAGCTTTTCATCCGACCATAGACTACTCAGAGCAACTGTAAAACTAAATCAGGCTAAAAAGAGCAGGAAATCCTTCAGAGCACAACCCAAAATCCCAAAAACGGACGAAGAAATTGCAAATTACATTCAGAAACTAAAATCAACTATTGAGGAAAAAACATTGCCAACAAATATTCAAATATACTACAACCTACTGGAAAAAAGCATAAAAGAAAGTTTAATCATAAAAAAGCAGACCCAAAGTAGAGGGCACAAAATACTTAGTATAAACACAAAACAACTTATTAAAAAACGTCCAGAACTAATTTTAGAGAGAAACAAGGATAAAGACAAGAAAAAAGAGCTAAGTAAATTATTTAAACAAACTAATAGATCCATTCGGAAAGACTATAGTAAATACAGACAACAAATAATAACAACAAATATAAAGAAATTTAGAAGCACTAAAAGAGCGTTTAAGCAATTAAACTTCCACAAAACATGGATCCAAAAACTTAAAAAACATGGAGAAGAAACAAAAACAAGGACAGATATTATAGACCATGCAACAAACTTTTATAAGGAACTCTACAAAAAGAGAGAAAGCCATATAGATATTGAAAAACCCCCACACGAAGCCTTTGATCCAAACTCGATTAAAAAAATAAACGAACTAGAAATTTATGAACATTTAAAACAGCTCAAAAGCGAAAAATCACCCGGCCCAGATGGTATAACCAATGAAGCTCTAAAACTAGGTGCCCCTGTACTACTCACTCACTTAACAAAACTGTTTAATATGGTATTCGACACAGAAAATGTACCAAAACAATGGTGTATATCAGATATAATACTGCTCTATAAAAAAGGGAACCCGCTAGAAATAGGAAACTACAGACCAATCAGTTTGCTGCCAAGCATATATTAACTCTTTGCATCAATAATATTAAACAGAATATCTCTAAAAATTGATGACTCCCAACCAATTGAGCAGGCAGGCTTCCGCGCAGGCTTCAGTACAACTGATCACATACACACATTAGAACAAGTAATAGAGAAGTACAAGGAGTTCAATAAACCTCTTTACTTGGGCTTCATTGACTATAGTAAAGCTTTCGACAGCATTAGTCATTTATCTATCTGGGAAGCACTCAAATTGTGTAAGGTAGAGCAAAAATATATAAACATATTGAGAAACATATACGGAAATAGCATGAGCTCGGTAAAACTAGAGACTAGAGGAGAACCATTTAAAATAGAAAGGGGAGTCAGGCAAGGCGACCCACTATCGCCAAATCTATTTATCGCTGTGCTAGAAAATATATTTAATAAGCTAAACTGGTCACAGAAAGGCATTAGGATAGGTGGTCGCTACCTAAGTCATCTCAAATTCGCAGATGATATTGTCTTGCTAGCTGAAACACCTAAAGAATTAGAAGATCAGATACAATCTCTCGTCCAAGTAAGTTCCAAAATAGGCTTAGAAATGAACGCGACAAAAACTAAGGTAATGACCAATAGCAATCAAACACCTATTGTTATAAATGGAAATATAATTGATTATGTTGACAATTACGTATATTTAGGTAAACAAGTATCTTTCACCAAGTCCAGTAACGAAGAAGAAATAGAAAGAAGAATAAATATTACGTGGAAAAAATTCTGGGCACTAAAAGAAATTTTAAAAGGAAATTACAGTTCAATCTTCAAGAAAATAGTGATAGATACTTGCCTCCTTCCTTGTCTACTTTATGGTTGTCAAACCTGGGTATTCACAAACAAAGCGAAACACAGGATAAGATCAACCCAAAGAGCAATGGAAAGGAGTATGCTGAAAATAAGAAAAATACAAAAAATTTCAAGCGCCATTATTAGGAAAAAAACAAACTTGACAGACGCACTGAGTCAAGCTCTTTCACTAAAATGGCAATGGGCTGGACACATCTCACGCTATTCCGATAATAGATGCACCATACAGACCACGCAATGGAGAGGACCATCAGGAAAAAACCGGCCAAGTGCGAGTCGGACTCGCGCACCGAGGGTTCCGTACAAACCTGTAGTAAGTTTTAAATTAAAAGTTTTTTTTAAATATTTGAGTTGATTGAATGAAAGGTAAATTGCGATTTACGATTAATGACGTATTAAAAAAAAACTACTTGATCTCGTTCAAACCAATTTTCGGTGGTAGTTTGCATGGTAATGTACAACATATATTTTTTTTAGTTTTATCATTCTCTTATTTTAGAAGTTACGGGGGGGGGGACACACATTTTACCACTTTGGAAGTGTCTCTCGCGCAAACTATTCGGTTTAGAAAAAAATGATATTACAAACCTCAATATCATTTTTGAAGACCTATCCATAGATATCCCACACCTATGGGTTAGATGAAAAAAAAATTTTTGTGTTTCAGTTCTAAGTATGGGGAACCCCAAAATTTATTGTTTTTTTTCTATTTTTGTAAGAAAATCTTAATGCGGTTTACAGAATACATCTACTTACCAAGTTTCAACAGTATAGCTCTTATAGTTTCGGAAAAAAGTGGCTGTGACATACGGACGGACAGACAGACAGACAGACAGACAGACATGACGAATCTATAAGGGTTCCGCTTTTGCCAAATTTGGCTACGGAACCCTAAAAAGGGAGGTCGGTAGGCCAAACAAACGGTGGACTGATGAGATAATCCAAGCTGCAGGGAAAGACTGGATGAATGTGGGCAAAGACAGAGTAAAGTGGAAGAGGTTGGGGGAGGCCTATACCCGTAAAGGGGCTCATATCTAAATTTAAAAAAAAAAAAAAAAAACTAACCATACTTACATAGGAAATAAGGAAAATGTATAACTTACTCATCTAACAACATTTATTCATTCACGTGGATATGAGAATAAAAGGCTTTTTATTTTATTTTATTTATACAAATGATAGACCCGGCTTCGACCATGACAATAGGGATGACGCCAGTCAAAAATAAATTATTTCTTACTGATTCGTTAATGCAATTCGCATGTTAAACCTGCTGCCCAGTGCCGACGGGCTATTATTGGGTATGGACTATTATGATGATTTGTGCTACCCGTGCGAAGCCGGAGCGGACTGCTAGTTATGGATAGTTTGATAATCATGTCGGTAATTGGAGTTTACCTCCCCTTTAGAATTGATTTTCATAATTAAACCCCGGGTGTGAAAATTTATGGGGAGTAAAATAAAACTCTCCGTTACGTTATTGACTTTATGTTTCCATGACTATGTAATGTATTTTGATCATTGACTTACCAATACCTTAGACGCACCATCGAAGCGCAAAAAACGGCACGGTCAAACTGTTCATAAATAGATAATATGAACAGTTCTCACCTCAGTCGCGCATGAGTACACCAAGCGACAACATGCCGTTTTGCTCCGTAAAAAAGTGCAAAAACAATCCGAAAGATGCGAAAAAAACGATGGAGTATCATATTTTAGGTTAGGAAATACTTTATATACATTTACTTTACGGTATACTAGCGAAATAATCACACAATCTTACCTAAATTAATTATTTTGTCATCATAATTACAATATTTCAAATTAGCAGCTATCGCATTCACACGCTTACGGGCCAATAGAGAACGCGATAGAGGCGCGTCTTAGCGAAATGGATACAAAAAATATGGAGTAGTTAATTTTTTATTTTTCTTATATTGAAGTTGTAAGCTGGTACAATTAAAGTGCCCATTTTTTTTAATAAATTAATATGGGTATATTTAAAATTGGTAAGTAGTGTAAAAACCGTGTCGAATTCCTTAGATAAGAAATAATTCTTTCAAAATCGATATCTGGCAGTTATGATAATCATCATAGAAAAAGAAACCGTTGTCAATCTCTTAAAGAACGATGCCATATTTTTTTTTCTATTGAACAATTTTTTTTTATCGATTTTTGGGTAACTATATCGCAAACTTTAAAAATATTGCAGTTTCTTGTAATAATATTAATTAAAAAATAATATTAATTTATTTACAATATCCGATGCCCACACTTGAACACAATTTCACCATGTACAGTTCGCGCGCTAGTTGAATGCAGAATAAATATATGTGTCACCATACATTTACTCTGCATTCAACTCGCGCGCGAACTTTATATGATTTGAGCAAGGCCATTATTGAAAAATATATAGACGTATATGTATGTCTACACTATATGTAGACATTAAACATTGAAAAAAAGCATACTTCTAAAAGACAGGTTTATAAGTTAGGTACTCGTAGTTAAATATATTTCAAGGTACTTTTATTCATTTTTTGTCACTAGTTTTTGTATTTATTAAGAACTAGACTAGATTCTCCCTAATTTTCCGGGATAAAACGTAGCCTATATCCTTCCCCAGGATATAAACTACATACCAAATTTCAGCAAAATCAGTTGAAATGATGGGATAGCGTAGCAGACAGACAGACAGATCTTCGAAATCGGTGTACATTTTTTTTATACGCACCGTATTTAGAACCTCCTCCTTTATTGAAAGTCGGTTAAAAAAGTAGCCTATATCCTTCTCCGGGATGTAATCTATCCCTATACCATATTTCATTAAAATTGGTTGAAAAGATGGGCCGTTAAAGGGTAGCAGACAAACAGACAGACAGACAAACACACTTTCGCATTTATAATATTAGTATGGAATTCAATTCGTGAATTTCGTGAGAGGGATTCGAACCCGCGACATGTTACTACTTAATGAAATTTTTATCCTGCCAAGAAGTAACTGTGTTATATTTAGATAAAATACGTAAATAAAATATTTAATACATAATAACACATAAACACACAAATACATAAAGATAATTTTCATAAAATCATCATCACCAATAAAGTAAAAAAAAAAAAAAATATCAAATACAAATTTGTCGACTCCTATATCACTTTACTTCGGAACACAGAAAGTCTTCCGCTGATTCATTGCAAAATGTCGTATGTGTCGAACTTTTATTACAAGATTTAACCCTAAGTATGAATCTATATGGTTGGTTTTTGTGAACCGTTTGGTGTCTCAGTCTGTATTATATATAGCTGCGATTGTATAAGCGATTGTGGACGCTTTTTGAGTATTATTTTGTAGGTAATGTTGTATCCTTAGTTGGTAAATCGATGATTTTGATGAATAAAAATTATATTATAAATATAATTAATAAACTCGCCGGCATATTTAGCGGAACATAAAAAAAGGTCCATAATTAAAAAAATATGGTTTTATTTTAGAAACTACTTACTACACTTCTTTTGTTATTTAAAGTTTCATTTGTTTTACTTAAAATAAGATCACATTAAGAACAGATTTTGCAAGTAAAGGCTATTTGTGAAAAATGGTACATTTTTTAACTTTTCATGTAACCGGGAAAAGTGAAATTTAATATTAAAATAACAATTAATTAAATTAGAAAAATGGTGATTAATATCGCGTATTTCCTCCACGTGCTCTTATTAAAGTTTCTACCCGTCTAGGCATACTGAGAATGATGTTATCGATGGTCTCCTGGGATAGTCTCCGCCATTCCTCAACTACGGCGATTCGCAGTTCACCCACGTTGGCAGGAGCTGGAATTCTGGACTTAACTTTTCTTTTCAGCAAGTCCCAAACGTGCTCTATTGGGTTCATATCCGGTGATCTCGCCGGCCACTCCATAACAGTGATATTCATATCATTAAGATAAGCTTGAGTTACACGAGCGGTATGCGGCCGAGCATTATCCTGCATAAAAACAAAATCGTCACCGAAATATGGGGCAAACGGTACGACATTTTCTTCTAAAACTTCTCTGATATAGCGGTCTGCAGTCAGACTCCCTCTGTCAATCACTACCAAGTCTGTGCGAGCTCCCAAACAAATGCCCGCCCAAACCATTATTGATCCACCACCGTATGCAACTGTAGTTTCAAAATTTGCCTGAATGTATCGTTGCCTGCCGTCAATTTGATTTAAGAGAATTCTGCACTCATCACTAAACAATACCTTACTCCATTGGTCTTGCCTTGGCGGGTACAAATGAACCCAAACCAGCTTCTTCGAGCCTTCTTCGTACCGTGCGCTCACTTACGGTTACACCCCGCACTGCTTCTAACTCATGTCGGGCTTGGACGGCCGTCAAACGGGGGTTCCTACGTACACGAAGCCGAATGAAACGATCATCCCTACTCGAAGTGCGTCTTTTTCTGCCTTGTCCTGCTCTTCTCACATAAGTACCGGTCTCCCTGAACCGTTGGATACTGCGATGGATCGTTGAAACTGGTCGCCGAAGATCTCTGGATATCACTCTGTACCATTTCTTCGCATTTCGAGTGCCCTGGCAATCTCCGTTGGGGCTAAGTCAGGCATTATTCAGTCATCAAGTCCAGAAAGATACGCGATTAAAAAAAACTAGCAAAAAACAGTATTTCAATGAAATTTTCAATCAAACTCAGAAGGAAGAAATACTCGAAGTTCGCTCCAGATAAGGTGTATTTGAATAAAATTAAAACAATTGCATAAAATGTGATGTTCAGTTGTTTTCTTAATTTGAAAATATTTCTTTTTAAATTAAATGACGTATAAACCAGCCAGCAACATTATATGATACTGATATCAAACATTTTTTTATGTTCCGCTAAATATGCCGGCGAGTGTATAAATAAATGTATCAAGCATGCTTTCAGTGATATAAAAACGCGTTCATTTACCCTCATTCACTAATCTATATATTTTATAATCGTTCGTAAAGAGTAAACTCCAGTCGTGCGTCGGAGTCCGGAGCTTACACACATTTTTTTAAATTTTAAATGTATACTCGTTCACTTTCAGATCCTCAATGGCTGAAGAAATGTACCCAGACCCATTGCAGTGAAACCGCCAGGGAACAGGGATTCCCCTCTTGTAATGTTTGCGGAAAACAATTCAAATACAGAAGTGATTTAGTTGTCCACATGGGCACTCACGCTGGAGATAAATCGTTTACTTGTGGCCTGTGTCGGGAGTACTTTGTCAACGGATATGTATGCTACCAGTGCAGCAATTATTTTGAAATTCCCTTCACTGTTTATTTATCAAACAGCTGTTGTCCATAGTCTCTCTCTCTGCGTCGTATTCCTCATTACTGAGAGTCGGTGACCCCTTTCCATTGATTAAATAATGGAAGGGGTTTACTCGGGATAATAATGCGGTGGATTCCCACGTAAGTATTACCGCATACGACTCGACTTGCGGTCTTTGTAACGATTATTATCAGATGTTAGTAATAATAAGCGGGACCGACGGCTTAACGTGCTCTCTGAGGCATGGAGGAAAAGGCCAATTTAAACCTCCGAATTCGTTCATCCATCCAGTTACCTACCGGCTTGGGTCAACGTTTTGACACAACTAGGCCACTCGTCCCTCCATAGTGACCTATCATTATTAAATACTCCCTTTGAGGCTACGAGTTCGGCCATTGAAAACAGTAAAAGTGAGAAAAATCATGTTTTGTATGTAATCAGCTATCTAACGATATTAAAAAACTAACTAATTTTAGCAGCTTCAAAAGATTATTTAAAATCAAGATATTTTAGTTACCTAATAAAGCATATCCATACTAATATTGTAAATGCGAAAGTGTTTCTGTCTGTCTGTCTGTCTGCTACGCTTTCACGGCCCATCTGTTCAACCGATTTTGATGAAATTTGGTTGACATAGGCTACTTTTTATCCCTGAAAATTCAAGAGTTCCCGCGGGAATCGAGTGTTATTCCAGACTATAATCTATCTCTGTGCCAAAATTTCATCCAGATCCGTTGAGCCGTTCTGGCGTGAGTCGTGACCGAGTAAAACTAAAAAACATCTATCCATGCATACATCCATCCATTCAAACTTTCGCATTTATAATAGATGTCCGGATTTTCGACTGTATTAGTGTGATAAATTACAAATAATGAATTACACAAGATTTTATGTGCTGTAATTTTTGTGAAGTATTTTTCTGTGAATAATTTAATATAAAAAATACTTTTTAAACAACCGACTTCAAACTCCCGCGCCAACTTTTATTGTTCACTAGCAGATGCCCGCGACTTCGTCCGCGTGGTTTAAGTTTTTTGTTATTCCCGCGGGAACTCCTTAATTTTCCGGGATAAAAAGTAGCCTATGTCACTCTCCAGGTCCTCAACTATACCCATGCCAAAAATCACGTCAATCCGTTGCTCCGTTGCGGCGTGATTGAAGGACAAACCAACAAACCAACAAACCAACAAACAAAGTGACTTTCGCATTTATAATATTAGTATGATAGTATATGATATGATATTTTAAAAACCGCTCGACCGATTTCGATAAAATTTATATGGGACCACATGGGAAGTATGTTCTTTCAAATAAAAAAAGAATCATCCAAATCGGTCCACCCAGTCAAAAGTTCTGAGGTAACAAAAAAAAAATACAGTCGAATTGAGAACCTCCTCCTTTTTTTGAAGTCGGTTGAAAACACTGTTAATTTAATTGTTATATCTGTACAATAAATTTGTTTTGAAAATCTCAATTTGAAGAAGTATTATTATGGAGTGTAGCCTCGGCCGTGGCTAGTTACCATCCTACCGGCAAAGCGATTTGAAGCGGTTAAAAGCGGTGTAGAGACCGATTATAGGGTATGGGTTTAATATAACTGCTATACCTACCCTAAACAGGTTAGCCTGCTATCTCTTAGACTGTATTATGTTACTTAACAGTTGCTATCACAGTCCAGAGCTAAATTGTAATGGAATAAAAAAAACCGTTCAAGTGCGAGTCGGACTCGCGCACCGAGGGTTCCGTACTCAAGAAGTACCTAGGTATAATTACCTTTGTTAATGAACCGCAAAACTAACTTTGTTTGTAGAGGTTTACTGTGAATATCAAAAAATTACGTTTGTTGTATGGGAGCCCCCCTTTAATATTTACTTTATTGATATTTAATTATTTATTTTGAAAGGTAATATACAAGTTAATATTCTGTGAAAATTTGAACCGTCTACCTGTTACCGTTTTTAATATTGAGCAATAAATACGAAAAAAAACACGTTTATTGTATGGGGACCCTCCTTAATATATATATTTTTTAATTTTTAGTATTTGTTGTTATAGCGGCAACGGAAATACATCATTTGTGAAAGTTTCAGCTTTCTAGCTATCACGGTCTATGAGATACAGCCTGGAGACAGACAGACAGACAGACAGACAGACAGCGGAGTCTTAGTAATAGGGTCCCGTTTTTACCCTTTGGGTACGGAACCCTAAAAAGATTGTGATAAAACTTCATATAATAAAATGGAAAGTACCTAATTAAAAAATCGATTAAATATACGCCTACTTAATCAATACTTTAAGTATCTTGATAATTTAGGTACTTACACGTTTATGTTTATTAGATTTACTAAAAATTGTTTGAGCGATACAACCATCAAACATGAAAATTATATTATATTTTTTCATTTGTAAGTACCATAATTTTTTATATGTGTCACCGTAAGATTGTAATCTAACGCTTTTTTTTCGATAGATTATAAACTGTCGACAGATTGTGAACCGTTCAATGTTCCGAATGTCAATTTTTGAAATGTTCATTGTATTTACGTTTTCTTGTCTCTTTCTTGTAGGTAAGTTTAGGGTTCGACATAAATGGCCGGGCACTTAGGTTCTATCGGGTTAATAAACCTAACAGATTACAATCTACCGAAAAATAATGCGCTATATTGTAATCATTCGACAGTTTACAATTTCGCGAGTTAGATTGTAATCTAACGGTTTTTACAATCTTACGGTGACATATGCATAGCAAGCGAACGAGCAGTCACCTAATTATAATGTTATAGGTAGTTCTTGCAATCCAGGAGCGCGCGTTAACTTTACTTGTGGCAGTTGTGGCATAGATTAATTATAATACCAAGTATAGATTGCTAACTAAAATTATAAAATTAAAATTAAAAAAAAATTCTAGGTTAATACTATCGTTCTTTATATGATTATAGTAAAATCGGTGAAATATCGTATTTTCTTTGTTCATTTTGTAATAATTATTTATATAAAATTATCAAAATACAAAAATTTGATAAAAATCACTTATGCAAATTGCAAATTTACATTCAACTAGTTAATTTTAACAAACAGCTTGCACAGTTAAGTCATCTCAGATTGTGCGAAGAACTACAAGGTACCGGCGACTTTAATGCGCATTTAGCGAGCTTTGATTGAATGTATGAAGTGAACAGTCTTAAACTGGTTTATATATTGTCTTTGCTTGTGGTTATGCACAATGCGTAGGTAAGTGTGCGTGCATAGAGGTAGTATAAGGTGTGTGCGTGCCTCTCGGAGTGGTCAGTCGCAAGCGCAATCACGTACACACATTTACACATATACAAGTGTACTATACAGCTAGGACTTAACACAACCGTGAGCCACGCGTACTCGTGAATCAAGAACTAACGGCCGGTTTCTGAATTGAGAATTTCATGTTGAGTCTGTCTCAAAGACTACTTATGGACTAATTAAGCAAACTTTTGTTTCTGAATTGATATTTGGCCGGTTTCTGAATTAAGCATTCAAGCAAAAACAGCAAGTTCCAACTCTCAAACCTTACACAATATCAATTCAGAAACAAAAATTTGCATAGGTAATTAGTCTTTGAGACAGACTCAACATGAAATTCTCAATTCAGGAACCGGCCGTAAGAGTAGGTAATAACCGCTGCTCAAGAACATTTGCAATACCAGAGGAACCGCCAATGCGTTGCCGGCGTTTAACTTTTATGTAAGGATGTAGCTATGTACTTTGTATTCATGTATATTCCGTAGCACCTAAACTACTGAGCTGATTTTGAAGGATGAGGTGTCAATCGATTCGTTATTATAGTACGGGTAACCTAGGCTACTTTTTATACAAACCCTTTCTTTATGACGGATGTTCCGCCTAAAAAAGTGAGGGTCTATAATTCTATTTTTAACCCCAGACGCAAAAAGAGAGGGGTGCTATTCTAAACTAATATTATCACTACAGCCTATTAACGTCCCACTGCTGGGCACAGGCCTCCACTCTCATAGGAGAGCGGGAATTAGAGCTTAGACCCACCACGCTGCTCCAATGCGGGTTGGCGGGCTTTAACGATTATTATCATGTTAGTGATAATAACCGGGACCGACGGCTTAACGTGCTCTCCGAGGCACGGGGGTGCAACACCGCCAAATTCCAACTCCGGGCTGGCACTGAGAATTTCTTAATTGAAAAACCCAATACCTAACTTTTATGCCCGACCGGGAATCGAACCCAGGACCTCGATGATCCGCAGTCGACTATGCTAACCACTAGACCAACGAGGCAGTCAATATTATAAAGAGGAAAAATTTGTTTGTTTGTTTGTAATGGATAAACTCAAAAACTACTCAACCGATTTTAAAAAATCTTTCACCTATTGAAAGCTACTTTATCAACGAGTAACATAGGCTACATTTTATTTTAAAATAAATTAGAGATCCCTTCGAAAATTGCAATAATGTGAATTAAGTTGGAAAAATTCACCTTATTTAATTTTTTACGTTAAACCTAATTCAGACTGTCTTTTATGTCATATTTGTCAAGACACTTTTATGTCATATTTGTCAAGACAAAAATAAATACAAGAAAACTTACCAAAAATTTTTTTTAAACATTTAATATCTAATAGAAATTATGTAACATTAACAATGTAAACCTCATCTGTAAATTGTTTACTTTGTTATTTTTTAACGATAAAATTACAAATTTGAATTGCACCCGTGCGTAGCCGGGGCGGACCGCTAGTTTTTAATATAATAGGTATATAGGCTAGCGCCTGGCTGCAATCAGACTTGCTCGCAAGTGGTGGTGCAGCCTAAGGTGGAGCGCGCTTGTCTAGTAGATGCCTATTCACTCTTGATTGCATACCTGCGCACCATCGCTTGCATACATTTTGTATGAAATATGATATAATATAGAAGCAGCCGTCACCTCTCGTGTTTAAGTATCCCGCGCCTAATGGATTTCTCAAACTTGTGTAAATGTCTTATTCCCAGGTTTTATGACTGTAAACCTACTAAACGGGTATGTCCTCCTCCAAGTGCGCAAAGGAGACAACCATTCCGACGTGGACGCACTAATACATAAAGTAATTCCAGCGAATAAGTTTGAAAAGTTTGCTGACACTGCCAGAAAACATTTCAAGAACTTTAAGCGATTTAAAGTCAAGACTCAAAACAGCGACAACGATTTGGAAAGCATTGTGTTCGCTATTAAAACTGATGGTAATAACTGGTAGAGAGGACGTACCTATAGAAAAATGAATGCGCCTGAAAGTAGGTAATAATGATGAGGCGCGGATGAGGTCCCGGGTTCGAGTCCCGAGTCGGGACAATGATTATGTGTTGGGTTTTTCTGACTAGAAATTCTCAGTACTAGCCCGGAGTTAGAAAGTTGGCGGTGTTTCACCCCCGTGCCTCGGAGAACACATTAAGCCGTCGGTCCCGGTTATTATAACTAGCATGATAATAGTCCGCCAACCCGCATTGAAGCAGTGTGGTGGGTCTAGCTTCCAAGCTCTAATTCCCTCTCTCCGATGAGAGTGGAGCAGCAGTGGGAAGTTAATGGGCTGTAGTGGTGGCGTGGTATATTGCCTGTCTGCCAATCCGTACTTGGCCAGCGTGGTAGACTATGGCCACACCCGTTTCATTCTGAGAGGCAAGACGTGTTCAGTAGTGAATCGGCAATGGGTTGAAGTGATTATAATTTCATGGCATATCAGCCCCCCGTTTGTGTAAGTATAAATCGTAATCGACTGTCAAATGGATAATAGGTAGGCATGATGACAGTAACCAAGAATCAATGCAATTATGAATATATCTAATGAAATAGGATTCATGGATTATAAAAAACGTATTTATTTTTCTATTTCGAGTGAGATTGCTATTTATTTTGATAAAATAAAACTATAAAATACAGCAATCCACCATATTGCATAAAACACAAAGAAGCGAATGACGTCACAATTGTTTATTTTCGAGCTTTGAAAATCACTCTATTGCTTACTGCACACTGCACAGAGTATACATTGGTAAAAACAATAGTGACGTCACAACGACGCCATGACACCGCCGAACGATTTGGCGAGAATTTTAAAATTTAAATTTCAAATGCTAATTTTATCTACTAAACTTTATTTTTCTGCTGAAATAAGAAATTTTTTCCACATGGTAGATACTTCCGAACATAATCTGACCATTTTTCAAAATCAGTCATCATGCCTATTCGACCTCGAAGGAGCTCAATATAGATGCGTGCACGTCAAAAAGCATGTATGAACTCCTTAAACAGTTCGAGTACCTAATATGTTTTAAGCTATTAAATGATTACGATTAGTCTGTTTAGTGAAAGCTGGTACATATTCATTTACGTTTATTGGAACTGGCAACACTGAGGCCATACAAACCTCAAAACAAAAATATAGAAATATCCTTAAACTTATTTGACCCGTCGCTAGTAGGTATTTATTTAAAAAAAAAAGAAAAAGACGTTAAAAAATTTTGGTCACTTTACACCAACTTATAGATTGGCCAAAATTGGAACTTATTTTTATGCCTGTTAAGCTTGTATTTATTAAGCAATTGCATAGCTTCTATCGCGGGCCTTGAGCGTGGAGACCGATTCCAGAAATTCCGTAACGAAAATAACCTAACACCTCCCACTCCGACCGGCACAGCGGTGATACTTTTTAGTTTTGCCATCTATCGATGAATAGCAGAACTTTTAATTAACTTTTTGAAATATCACGCTTGTCTCTTTAGTTCAGCAACTCGCCTCTAGGTGGCATTGGTTGTATCGGCGTTACTGCGCAATGCGCATGCTTAATCCCCCTCTTCGCCCCACAATCTGGTGACTCATGCCTGCGTAGAGTTTCGGCGTAAATATAAATAATTATAATTACATAGTGCGAGTCGGACTCGCGCACCGAGGGTTCCGTACAAACATTTAGTAAATTTTAAATTATTATAAAAACTACTTACTAGATATTTTAATGTATATAACGGGTACATACCACGATTATTTTTTGTTTTTATTTGTCGATATTTCAACCCAATTGCACGGGTCGTGGTCACGACGGGACTGCGGTGCTGCGAGAGATGAAGTTCGAGCTGTCAAGGGCAGTAGCGAACTACCCCCTTTCTTGTTCTTTTCGCTGGAACTTCACGAGTTGTCCGGCAAAAAACACTCACAACGTCACTATTAATTTTCGATGTCGTACGATGCCGTCCTGGTTTGCATAATTCTACCACTGGATTCCACATACTTGCTAGTTTAAAACCCTCTTCACGTTTGAAATTCTGGTGTTTGCGAATTTCAATCGCTTCGCGCACTAGTCTAGGCACATAGTGGCGGTCTGTGGAGAGAACTCGAGGACTGTGGAGATCGATCCAATGTTTTGTGCCTGGCTGTAGGATATGCTCCGCGATCGCAGACTTTTGAGGATCGTTGTTTCGCACCGCTTTAATGTGTTCTGATACCCGAGTTGCTATGGGTCTCTTCGTTTGACCAATATAAGAGCTCCCACAGCTGCAGTCGATCTTATACACACCCGGACACTGGTATGGCAGACGATCCTTCGGTGATCGCATCAAATGGGCAATCTTTTGTAAGGGAGTAAACACGGTCTTGATGTCATATTGTTTTTTCAACAATGTACCTATTTTATCAGTCACCTATAAGAAGGTAGATTACAACCCCACTGCACGAGTGACTAGAAAGACCACCAAGCTCATCCAGGAAAACCGGAGTATTATCGGAGAGGATGTATGTAAGTTTTTGTTAAAATCTCGTAACATACAACCACCAAAACTATACGGTCTGCCGAAAATTCACAAAACAGGTGTTCCGTTACGACCTATCGTAAGCCAGATAGACTCGCCCACTTATGAACTTGCGAAGCATGTTACGAGTGTGCTACAACCTTTAGTGGGCCATACGTTTTCTTATGTTAAGGATTCCCGGTATTTCATACGTTTCTTACAGGACATAAAACTTGAAGAACATGAGTGTATGCTGAGTTTTGACGTCGAATCCCTTTTCACGAACGAACGTACCCATTTTGGATTGTCTGGAGGTAATTAAAAGGAAATTACAGGAAAATAACATCCCTGCGGAGTATATAACCTTATTACAGCACTGTTTAGATTCCAATTATTTCCTTTATAAGGGTCAGTATTACCTCCAGACTGATGGTGTAGCGATGGGTAGTCCGGTCGCGCCAGTGGTCGCCAACCTATGGATGGAAGATTTTGAAAATCGGGCTATCACATCGGCACCCATACATATTAAAACTTGGAAGCGGTACGTGGACGATGTCTTTGCTATATTGCAAGGTGGAGAAGAACAAGTGCAGCAATATTTGTCACATCTAAATAACATCCACCAAAAAATGTCCTTCACGTATGAGATGGAGAAAGAGCGAACCTTGCCATTCTTGGATGTACTTATCCATGTACGACCGGATGGTAGTTTTGGTCACTCAGTTTACCGAAAGCAGACACACACGGACAGGTATCTGCACGGCCTGTCGCATCACCACCCACGCCACCTAGCGTCAGTTGCCACCACTCTTGTCAACCGTGCTCATGACCTGTGTGATGACCTTCACATTCAGGGTGAGCTAGAACATGTACGCAAGGTGTTACGACAGAATGGTCACAAATTACCATCTAGTAAAAACGGACCTCAAAGCCCGAAGGCACGTCCTTTGGTTGCGGAAAGACAGATGGCCTACCTACCCTTTGTAAAAGGAGTAACTGATAAAATAGGTACATTGTTGAAAAAACAATATGACATCAAGACCGTGTTTACTCCCTTACAAAAGATTGCCCATTTGATGCGATCACCGAAGGATCGTCTGCCATACCAGTGTCCGGGTGTGTATAAGATCGACTGCAGCTGTGGGAGCTCTTATATTGGTCAAACGAAGAGACCCATAGCAACTCGGGTATCAGAACACATTAAAGCGGTGCGAAACAACGATCCTCAAAAGTCTGCGATCGCGGAGCATATCCTACAGCCAGGCACAAAACATTGGATCGAACTCCACAGTCCTCGAGTTCTCTCCACAGACCGCCACTATGTGCCTAGACTAGTGCGCGAAGCGATTGAAATTCGCAAACACCAGAATTTCAATCGTGAAGAGGGTTTTAAACTAGCAAGTATGTGGAATCCAGTGGTAGAATTATGCAAACCAGGACGGCATCGTACGACATCGAAAATTAATAGTGACGTTGTGAGTGTTTTTTGCCGGACAACTCGTGAAGTTCCAGCGAAAAGAACAAGAAAGAGGGTAGTTCGCTACTGCCCTTGACAGCTCGAACTTCATCTCTCGCAGCACCGCAGTCCCGTCGTGACCACGACCCGTGCAATTGGGTTGAAATATCGACAAATAAAAACAAAAATTAATCGTGGTATGTACCCGTTATATACATTAAAATATGTCGTTAAACCACGAAATAAGCTTAAAATCATTACTTACTAGATCTCGTTCAAACCAATTTTCGGTGGAAGTTTGCATGGTAATGTACATCATATATTTTTTTTAGTTTTATCTTTCTCTTATTTTAGAAGTTACAGGGGGGACGACACACATTTTACCACTTTGGAAGTGTCACTCGCGCAAACTATTCAGTTTAGAAAAAAATGATATTACAAACCTCAATATCATTTTTGAAGACCTATCCATAGATACCCCACACGTATGGGTTAGATGAAAAAAAAATTTTTGGGTTCTAAGTATGGGGAACCCCAAAATTTATTGTTTTTTTTCTATTTTTGTAAGAAAATCTTAATGCGGTTCACAGAATACTTCTATTACCAAGTTTCAACAGTATAGTTCTTATAGTTTCGGAAAAAAGTGGCTGTGACATACGGACGGACAGACAGACAGACAGACATGACGAATCTATAAGGGTTCCGTTTTTGCCAAATTTGGCTACGGAACCCTAAAAATGCTATGCAATAGCTTTACCGCGGCAGTCTCCGAGTGCCACACGTCTTTTTTAGGGTTCCGTACCCAAAGGGTAAAAACGGGACCCTATTACTAAGACTCCGCTGTCTGTCTGGCTGTCTGTCTCCAGGCTGTATCTCATAGACCGTGATAGCTAGAAAGCTGAAATTTTCACAAATGATGTATTTCCGTTGCCGCTATAACAACAAATACTAAAAATTAAAAAAAAATATATATATTAAGGGGGTCCCCATACAATAAACGTGATTTTTCGTATTTTTTGCTCAATATTAAAAACGGTAACAGGTAGACGGTTCAAATTTTCACAGAATATTAACTTGTATATTACCTTTCAAAATAAATAATTAAATATCAACAAAGTAAATATTAAAGGGGGGCTCCCATACAACAAACGTAATTTTTTGATATTAACAGTAAACCTCTACAAACAAAGTTAGTTTTGCGGTTCATTAACAAAGGTAATTATACCTACTTCTTGAGTACGGGACCCTCGGTGCGCGAGTCCGACTCGCACTTGGCCGGTTTTTTTATTATTTCCATTTTCCCGCCAGTCTGTACTCGCAGCTTTCACTAGACTATCACTGTTTTTTTTCTTAATTTATCATAATATACCACAGATGCAAAAGGCGGGAACGAAGGAAATAAATATGGCCGCCCGCGCCGCGAAAATATTAATGTCGACAGCTTTTTGTCTGACATAAAACAATTTGTGATGAACTTTGTGAAGCCTGAAGCTGTTCGACCTAGTTTCAGATCGAACATGGAAAAGTACAATATAAGTAAGTACCTACAGTCCGTCAAACTTATCTGACCCGCGTCGCGGTAGTACCTATAGTTATATTATAAACAAGCTGATCCCTCCGACTTCGTCTGCGTGTAATAAGATTTTTTTATTCCCGCGGAAACTCTTTAATTTTCCGGGATAAATAGTAGCCTATGTCTTTCCCAGGGATACAATCTACCCCTGTAACAAATTTCATCAAAATCGGTTGAGCAAATGATCCGTGAAGGCATATCAGACAGACTTTCACATTTTAAATATTAGTATGAATTTCATAGGTGTATGTATGTTTGTTCGCGGATTTCCCCGAAACTATTAATTGGATTACGACCATTTTTTTAGGGTTCCGTACCAAAATGGTAAAATGGAACCCTTATGGTGCGACTTTCTCCGTCTGTCTGTCCGTCTGTCCGTCTGTCCGTCTGTCCGTCCGTCACACTCGATTATTTCAGTAACTACCGAAGCTATCGACATGAAATTTGGACTAGTTGTGTATATTAGTGGCCCAAAGACACTGGAATTAAAAAAAATTGGAAATTATTTTTGTTCTTATTTAAAAAGGGGGGAAAATCTGAGGGTTGAAATTTAAAAGTGAGATAACTGTACTGTGTGGGGTATCATATGAAAGGGTTAACTTTGTACATTCTAAAACAGATTTTTAATTATTTTTAGTTATGATAGTTTTTGATTTATCGGGGAAAATGTCTAAAAAAATACCGTTCCCCCCCCTTATCTCCGGAGTTTACCAATCGAAAAATTTGAAATAATTATGGTCAATAGGAATTTACGTATATTTTACAGGAAAACTATAGCCAATGCTCTAACTAGCATAGTTTTTTTGATATTAACAATAAACCTCTACAAACAAAGTTAGTCTTGCGGTTCATTAACAAAGGTAATTATTTATTAATAATGGTACGGAACCCTTCGTGCGCGAGTCCGACTCGCACTTGCCCGGTTTTTTTTAAATTGGCTTCTATTTATCTCAACTTAGGAAACAGTGCAAGTTTCATCAAAATCGAGTCAAGATATGGATTGTTAAGCGTGTGGTAAAGTCGGTATAACTTTCAGTCTTTCAAAGTAAGTATATTTATTCAAACTTGGTACCTACAAGCACCTTCTGAACGTCACGTTTACCTGCAAAGTATAAGACGTGATGGTGATAATATACACGGTATCTAATATCTTAAAACTAAAGCTATGAGGGTTCCAAACGCGCCCTAGTCTGAGACGAGCCCACAACAAACTCAGCCGGTTTTTTTAAGATTTTCACTTGTTTTCCAGAGCCGGTACAGCTCGGAAACGGTGATCCGTCCATGATGTACGAAATAGAGACCACTTCAGTGCTTAAAAGCTTAACCGACGCGTTGAATTCACCGAAGGCGAGGCGATATTCCGAAAATATAGCTAAAACTGCGGCCTATGTGTATCGTATGATAAAAGAAGCTTAAATTGATTAATTAATCAACAAAACTGGATACAGTTTCACCAACTTATCGGGCCCGGTGGCCAAAATTTTAACTAATTTTTTTGACAGTTTTCTAATCAGGATGCGATAATAGTGACGCTGACCAGAGGTCAGAAAATGAAATAGAAACATAAACTAAACAGTCTCAAAAAATTGGTTCCAATTTTGGCAATGTTAGTTTGTGGGATTTTAACATTATATTGTAAAGTTTCTTCATCACGATTACAGATTTTGAAATATTATCTATATTTTCTTTTCTTCGATTTCACCGTTACTTCAACCCATCGCTGAGTAGGTACTGAGCACGAGAAGGGGGGGTTTAGGCCTTAATCTACCACGCTGGCCATACCACTTCAGATTCACAATCCGTCGAGACTCGAGATATTATGTTGGGTCAGGTATAACTTTAGTTCTTTAATGGATGCGCTGTAACCACAGGATGTAATCTTTATATCGATGGGGTGATAGGTACGTGTCACGACCACGACTATAAGGAAGATCTTCCTTCGAGCTGGTGTTATGCCCGGGGACCCTTTTGGTCCAACTGTTGTAGGTTGAAATTTTAATGATTTTATATGTGGCGCTATTTTCAGAAACCTTCGATATCGCGATGCAGGCTTGCAAGTTTCAGTCGATTATCTATCCTGTGATACAATTAGCGCCACCTTGTTTACACAGTAGTAACCGCTACAATATAATTACCTAATTGACTATTGTTACAGCAATGAAAATAACTAAGCCCAAAACTAAAAATATTTTATTAAATCAAGATTCCGAGCATAAAAGAAAGATAAGAGGTGTTTTCAGTAAAATGGGCTCAAAACTAAATAAAGTGTTTAAAAAAACGTGGAAGAAAGTAATACTTGTACCTATAGGACATTTGAAGCAGCGTGTAAAATCTTTAGTTTGCTAGGCCAACTTTACATATTAAAAGCATAGTTATTTGTTATACAAGAGTGAAAAGTTGTTTTTAACCGCGTGCTCAATTTTGATGACCGAGCAAGCGAAGGATCCTAAAATTGAATCACGAGCGCAGCGAGTGGTTCAAAAATTAGAATCCTGAGCGTCAGCGAGGGAATCAAAAGAGCACGAGGTGAAAAATCTTTTCACTCGAGTGCAACACGTAACTTTTCATCCCACCTCAGCGAGGAAATGACATGACGTGAAAGAAAATGGTGCGCGCAAAGCAAATTTAAAAAGTACACCAAGAAGGTTACGAGTGTGAGTTTTTAACAAATTAAAAAAGGTTGTATGGAAATTCGGCACCATAGAGGTAGAAGTAAATAGGTTTTATAAATGATGTTTTGAATTCACAAACTTCATAGACGAGTGATATTTACTAACGTGCACACGATGTTCTAAATTCAATTTTCTTTATCCTCAAGAGGATAATAACGGCTTTTGCATTCAGATATCGAAGATTAAAAATACTCTTTCCGAGATGGTGGGATGAAAAATATATAAACTAGTATGGCAAGTGGATGCGCGGACCGCGTAGCAGACCGCGCGGCCCACTGTCTACTTACTTCCTCTCCTCCTATCCTAGTGTTTACTGCTTACGTGTTCTGAAGTAAACAACACACTGCTATGCTAGCGAGCACAGTGGAAGCGCCAGCGTGCCAAGCGTCCGACAGACGTAAAAAAATTCTCATAAGAAAACATAAAACAGAGACCCCCCTAAAAATCTAAAAGGGCCTTTAAATGTAAAAAAAACTTTCCAGACATGCATGCAGTGTAAGAGACCGTTGAAGTAAAAACACAAAGAAACCTTCCTAAGTTGATTAGTATCAATATCATACCGCTGATGATCGGGTACCTTTGGGTGCCATTGAACTTCGCCATCTTGGCTTTCCTAACGGCAAACCGACAATTCTCAAATCTTGTAAAAAACCATATCAAAGTCATGCATATTTCCTACTTCCACTCTTCCACCTAGTATACTTTCTGAAATAGACACCTATTAAATTTTGGCCGTGCTCCTCACCCATCTTTCAAACCCTCGATCATCATCGCTCTCCATATATTTTTTTCTCCGAAAAATTATGGAGAGTTCTTCTTTAAGAACAAATTTTGAAAAGGAACCGCATCAAAGTATTGCATAGTTACACTAAATTATAGCCTCTTCAATATTCGCCATACATTTTCTATGGAAAAATAATATCCGCCATCTTGAATTTTTTTCCTGTTCATCAAGTAGACCTTCATGTCCTGATCATCTTTTGCCAAGAAACCACTCTTCCATCTTCTATACTCTCCGAGATAGACACTGACGAAATTTGTATGGCGGCCATCTTAAATCCGCCATTTTGAAAATTTTTTCAGCTCACTGTCAATTGGATGAAGTTTCGAATGACATTTGGTCCAGCACCCCCCACCTATCTTCAATACCCTGGCTGTGCTGTTCACCCGTCTTCGAAATCCTCAATCATCAGCTCTCTCCGTATTTTTCCTCTTCATGAATTTTTCCCCTCTATACGAAATAGTCAGTGAAAAAATTTTTTTTCATACAAAATTGTTCAGGAGAGGTGATCAATCAATGAATCAGCACGAGCAGCTATATATATATTAACGATTAATTATAAAATTGATGGAAACAATGGACGTTTCTAAATTATCAGACTATAATAATATTGTTACAGCAACAGAAATAAATCAGCTCAAAGACGAGGTAGCACAGTGGACAGTGGCAGTTTTGTCTACAAAACTTAATGAAACACAAAAGGTTAAAGTAACGGCCGGCTTGCTAAGAGAAAACAATGAAGCCGAGGACGTAACGCAATGGAAAATAGCAGATTTGCTTAGAAAACACAACGTAACCCAGAAAATATGCATAACAATGGACTTGAATGAAACAAACGATATAACGCATTGGGCAGTAGCAGATTTGCTCAAGAAACATAGCGAAATACAGAAGATCGTAACAGCGGAGTTGATATGTTCCAGCGATGATACAAGTGATGAAAAACAGTGCGCAATGACAGTTTTGTTTAGAAAACAGAAAAACACAAAGATAAAATTATCAGCGAACTCGATAAGTGAAGGCTATGAAACTAATGCTGAGATTTATAGAACATACTTTGACTTGGCTCAGTCTTTACTTAAGAGTTAAAACGAGATGGACACATAAATCATGAGTAACATAAATCTGTCTCGTTTTAACGATGTCTTAAAAGTCTAAGCAAAGTCAACACACTACGTGTGAGGTCTATAGAGCGAAGTCCATCTCGTTTTAACTCTAAGTAAATTCTGAGCCAAGTCAAAGTACGCTCTATAAGATCTCAGCATAAGAACTCTGACACGAACGTAACAGTGGCAGATTTGTTTAGGAAACACGACGTAACACAGAAGATAAAAGTGGAGGTGGACTTCACAAGACAAGGCAATGCAACTAAAGACGTAACACTGTGGACATTGGCAAATTTGCTTGGAAAAAGCAAAGGAACACAAAAGAAAATAGAAACAGCAGGTTTTTTTCAGACTCTAAAAAAGCAAATCAAAGAAGGCATGGTCAAGACAAAAAAAAGGATTAACGCTTTTTATGATAGGAATATGAAAAATGCGAAAAAAGCTTATAAACGGTGGGCTTGGGGCACTAATTTCGTGATTAAGGAAATGAAAAGGGGCGCTACGGACTTTTTGAAGGGAAAAACAAAATATACGAGACCCCAGGGATAATGAAGAACACCGCCTATTGCGATTTTTGGTAGCTCTTTACTGAAAACCCATCAAAATACACTGATAATTTAATGTGTTTTTAGGGTTCCGTACCCTAGGGGTACCAACGGGACCCTATTAGTAGCCTCCTTTGTCCGTCCATCCGTCTGTCTGTCGGCAGGCTGTATCTCCTTAACCGTAATAGTTAGACAGTTCGTATTTCCACAGAGTATTTATTTTGCAACTATTACAACAAAAAATTAATTAAGTTGTGTTAAATCATGTACGATGGGACGGAACCCTCCGTGTGCGAGTCCGACCCCCACTTTTTTTTTATCCACTACAAGTTAGCCCTTGACTGCGATCTCACCTGATGGTAAGTGATGATGCAGTCTAAGATGGTAGCGGGCTAACCTGTTAGGGGCATGGCAGATATATTAAACCCATATCCCTATTCGGTTTCTACACGGCATCGTACCGGAACGCTAAAGCGCTTGGCGGCACGTCTTTACCGGTAGGGTGGTAACTAGCCACGGCCGAAGCCTCCCACCAGGCAAATACGTTTGTGGGACTATAGTTCATTTTGAATGCTGTCACTTTTTGGTCAACTGCAATATTTATTATGCTCTAGCGGTCTAGCTAAAAAGTAACAGCATTACAAACTTTTACAAATTAGTTTACGTATGTCCTCATGCAAGCGGCCCTAACTTTAATATAGCAGCGACGCGACGTCACGTCATTTACGTCTTCATCCGTGTTTTGTTTTCATTAAACGAATTTCAACCATATATCATAGTAAACAAAGCTCAGTTTAAGTTGATATCATAAAATATGCTGCTCCTTAAATCCACTCTCGAGTGTGTTGTTCGTTTATTATGTTTAGTCTCCATGAATCTGTAAATAAATAAAAATAACTTGTTAAAATGATTTTTCTTTTACACTTAGTTTTAAATCTTGGAAGCCTGCTGAATTTAGTATCCTAAATAACTATTTCCACTCTTATGGTAAAGATTAAAAGTCCTGACGCTCTCAATCATCAATCTCTTTTTTCCTGCTGGGCAGGTTTCGGTACTTCTTGTTGGAAGTATGTTGTGCATGAGTTGAAAATAACTCGGCAATAGAAGGCATTAACAAAGCAAATATATATTCCTCAACTCGAGCAACAGGTTTCTGATACAATCTACTTATCAAAGTTATAATCTACTCGATGATGCTGCTTCCAATGCAGTTTTGATAGCTTATATCTCGGAAACCTGATCCTTTTGTCGGCGAGCCCATTCTATTCAATTATCTGCTTTATATCTTTGGACACGTCTACGTCAATAATATGGATACGAACGGACAACTCTATTACCGATATATAGGGATGTTCAATGGAACAGAATGTCACCGAATTAATCTATAAACCCAATGGAGTCATACCTTGTATATAATATCATTGCCTGTACACAGATCAACGGGCGTTTGCCGCCACGTACTCCTAAATCTCGCAACCACACGAAAAAGAATTATGTTTTGAAAAACATAATTCTTTAAAATTATTTCGCCTTTATATTCCAAATCATCTTTTCATAAAAATGGTCTTTTTATTTTCAATAATTTGAAGTCAGCAACGCGGGTAGTCATAGCAACCAAAGTGTTAGGTAAGTTGATAAAAATGCTATGCAATAGCTTTACCGCGGCAGTCTCCGAGTGCCACACGTCTTTTTTTTTTATTGTACATTAATACCTCAGAAACCGGGCATTAGTGGATGCGGGAGCGAAGCAGCGAGTTCAGTGGCCGGGACTTCGTGCAATTTGTGCACTGCCATCATAACGCCCTCCCTTCCCGAGTCCGGGTGTCGCGAGGGCGTCGTGATGGGCGTGAGTCGGAGTTGAACTGTCGTGCAGGATGCACGCTCAGGGAGACGACGGCGCACACCATCCAGCAGTGTTTCAGAACGCACGGCGGCCGCATCGAGCGCCACGGCTGCGTCGCTCGGTTCCTGTTGGATGCGATGACCGTGGCGGGATGGAGAGTAGAGCACGAGCCGCGGTTCGTGACCTCACTTGGTGTTAGGAAGCCTGACATCATAGCGGTAAAGGGTGGGAGCGGTGTCATACTGGACGTGCAGGTAGGTAATCTCGGGCCAGCGACCGCTCGACGAAGCTCATCGTGCGAAACGTAGTAAATACGGGCTGCATGAGGAGCTCGTCGAGTTGGTTGCAGGTAGACTGGGATTGCCTAATTCAAGCTGCGTTAAGTGTACATCGTGTACCATCATCTCTTGGCGAGGTGTTTGGAGTCATTCGTTTTCAATGGAGATGAAGAAGCTCCTAGGGCTTCCCAACCATGTTCCCAACCACGAGACAAGTAACCATGTTAGCTTCGGTAAATAGAGAGAGATAACGGGTAGACATAATTTTACTCGTAGTGCGCATGCTAGCCATACAGGTCAGAAAATGAAAAAGAAACATTAACTAAACAGTCTCAAAAAATTAGTTCCAATTTTGGCCATGTTAGTTTGTAGAATTTTAATATTATATTGTAAAGTTTCTTCATAACGATTACAGATTTTGAAACATTATCTATATTTTCTTTTCTTCGATTTCACCGTTACTTCAACCCATCGCCGAGTAGGTACTGAGCCCGAGAAGGGGGGGTTTAGGCCTTAGTCTACCACGCTGGCCATACCACTTCAGATTCGCAATCCGTCGAGACTCGAGATATTGTGTTGGGTCAGGTACTATAGTTCTTTAACGGATGCGCCGTAATCACAGGATGTAATCTTTATATTGTGGCACGACTGGGGTGATACGTGTCACGACCACGACTATAAGGAAGATCTTCCTTGGAGCTGGTGTTATGCCCGGGGACCCTTTTGGTCCAACTGTTGTAGGTTGAAATTTTAATGATTTTATATGTGGCGCTATTTGCAGAAAACTTCGATATCGCGATGCAGGCTTGCAGGTGACTTTTCAGTCGATTATCTATCCTGTGATACAATAAGTTCCACCTTGTTTACACAGTGGTAACCGCTACAATATAATTAATTGACTATTGTTACAGCAATGAAAATAACTAAGCCCAAAACTAAATAAAGTGTTTAAAAAAACGTGGAAGAAAGTAATACTTGTACCTATAGGACATTTGAAGCAGCGTGTAAAATCTTTAGTTTGCTAGGCCAACTTTACATATTAAAAGCAAATATATTAAACGATTAATTATAAAATTGATGGAAACAATGGACGTTTCTAAATTATCAGACTATAATAATATTGTTACAGCAACAGAAATAAATCAGCTCAAAGACGAGGTAACACAGTGGACAGAGGCAGTTTTGTCTACAAAACTTAATGAAACACAGAAGGTTAAAATAACGGACGGCTTGCTAAGAGAAAACAATGAAACCGAGGACGTAACGCAATGGAAAATAGCAGATTTACTGTTTTCTAAGCAGCAACGTTACCCAGAAAATAAGCATAACAGTGGACCTGAAAAGGGCAGGTAATAAAACAAACGATATAACGCAGTGGGCAGTAGCAGATTTGCTCAAGAAACAGCGAAATACAGAAGATCGTAACAGAGGAATTGATATGTTCCGGCGATGATACAAATGATGAAAAACAGTGCGCAATGACAGATTTGTTTAGAAAACACAAAAACACAAAGATAAAGTTATCAGCGAACTCGATAAGTGAAGACTATGAAACTAATGCTGAGATCTATAGAACGTACTTTGACTTGGCTCAGACTTTACTTAGAGTTAAAACGAGATGGACTTATGTGAGTAACATATAAATCTGTCTCGTTTTAACGATGTCTTAAGTCTAAGCACAGTCAACACACTAGTGTGAGGTCTATACACAGGTCTATAGAGCGAAGTCCATCCAAAAGTCTCCATTTTTTTACCCATTCGGTCGCGTTACTACCTACCTACCTACTAGTTACTACAACGACAATAATTTTAAATAAAACTTCTTAGTTATTTTAAATAAACTCAAATGAGATAGTTTAATATCACAATTATTTAATCACAATGTATCTTAGGAACTATGTGCATAGAAATATATTTTTGGTAAGAAATTAGTGTCTGTCTAGTGAAAACTGCGGGTGGATAATCCGCAACACAAAAATCAAGGCAATCCGCATTTAAAAAGCCAAGGCAATCGGCAATCTAAAAGCCAAGGCAATCCGCAATACAAAAGTCAACGCTATCCGCAATACAAAATTCAAGCAATCCGCAATACAAAACTCAAGGCAAAAGAAAATATTTACCCTGCGATTGGGCGAAAAAATATATTTCTAGTTAATTCGGGCATAACGACATATTTTTTTTATTTGCCTTGTGTTACTGTCAGTTTTCACTAAATAGACTGCGATAAAGGATATATTTTAGACAATTATTATAAAAGTATAAAAATAAATGCTTTTTTAATTTATTTGAGATCCTCAGTATAGTTACATGGTTAAAGTATTTATAATACGTTTAAACTGAGAATAGGCTGAAAAATATATTTTTAAAAACTTGAGAGGTGTCAAGGGACACCCGGATGGACCGAAGTACCAAAAGTTGTAACGACACTTTTTGCTATAGTTGTAAGCCGTGCGGCGTGCGCGTGTTTTTCTCTGTGTAAATTTTATAACAATTCCTTCACTAATTAATCGAAAGGAACTTCGTTCGACACCCGGTGTCCAAGGGACACCCGCATGGAACGAATAACTAGCCTATGTAACTATTGAAAACGTAATTCTTTAAAATTATTTCGCCTTTTTATTTTCAACAACTTGAAGTCAACAACACAAGTAGTTATAGCAACCAAAAAGTGTCGTTACAACTTTTGGTCTTAATTTTTTCCGTCTAGCCCCCTTTCGTAACGCGCGATAAGGAACTTCGTTCCAATAAGCCAATAGATTTATATAGAAAAATATAGATAGTTTAAGAAAAGTAACTAGATGTTGAAAGTATTAGATAGTTTATGACGATGGCTTTCTCATGCACATCAAAAACAGAGCGCAGATTCAGTGGCGAATGTAATAAACAGAGACACAACTACTTATTCTATTTTCTATCCTTCATCGCTTAACGGGTATAAGGTCAGTCATTTCAATGGCAAAATGGTGAAAGAAACAAAGTCCTATATTTGTCTCAGTCGCAGTTACGTAGTACCTTATAGTCCAACTAAATTATGTATCTGGCCCGGTGAACAATATTGGAACAAATTTTTATGCCCGTTTAGTTTTTGCTTTTATTAAGCTATTGCATAGCTTCTATCGCGGGCCTTGAGGGTGGAGACCGAATCCAGAAATTCCGTAACGAAATTGAAAACCTAACACTTTGGTTGCTATGACTACTTGTGTTGATTATGATTACTTGTGTTGAATATAAAGGCGAAATAATTTTAAAGAATTATGAAGATAATTCTTTAAAATTTTAAAGAATTATGAACATAATTCTTTAAAATTATTTCATAAAATTTAAAAATTTTCATAGTCATAGCAACCAAAATCATCTTTTCATAAAAATATTTCGCCTTTATATTTTCAACAACTTGAAGTCAACAACACAAGTAGTCATAGCAAGTTGATAAAAAATGCTATGCAATAGCTTTACCGCGGTAGTCTCCGAGTGCCACGTCTTTTTTTTTTTTTTTTTAACTTATACTAGCGACGGGTCACCGGGTCTGATTGGGCCTATTTTGAACATAATATGACGGACGTTACATTTTAACTTTATTAAAAACTACTTATTTTAAAGATTAAAAAAAACTTAATTGTAAATCAGCGTAGTCAATTGGCAAACCGTCAAAGGCGAGCCTAACTTCCCAGAGCAAATGGACCTACTTATGCAAACAGGAACCACATGCCAAAAATGAGATAATTACACAGAAAGCTTTTAAAATGCACCTTCGATCGACCCTGTAGAAATCAAAATGATCTGACAACTCCGACTCGCACTTGGCCGGTTTATTCTCGGGAATGCGTGGAGTGTTTCAATTTGAAATTAATATCTACAATTATTATTGTTAATATATACTTAAATCTATAGTCCCTTGAAGATGTAAAAAAAAATCAAGTTTCTAAGTCAACACAATCAAAAGATACTAGAAGTTTCGTACTCATAGGGTGTTGAATTGTTTGTCGAGCGCTATCAGTTTGGCGCCTTAAGTAAGCCAGTCATTTCTATGCTACGACATTTATTTTGTTATTAACTAAGACATTTTAAAAGATATATATATAGAGGTACGGAACCCTGTGTGACCGAGTCTGACTCGCATTTGACCGGTTTTATAGCGTCTGTTATGAAATATAAAATCGCCTATTTTTTTTATAAAATCGCCTTTTTAGGGTTCCGTACCAAAATGGTAAAATGGAACCCTTATGGTGCGACTTTCTCCGTCTGTCTGTCCGTCTGTCCGTCCGTCACACTCGATTATTTCAGTAACTACCGAAGCTATCGACATGAAATTTGGAATAGTTGTGTATATTAGTGGCCCAAAGACACTGGAATTAAAAAAAATTGGAAATTATTTTTGTTCTTATTTAAAAAGGGGGGAAAATCTGAGGGTTGAAATTTAAAAGTGAGATAACTGTACTGTGTGGGGTATCATATGAAAGGGTTTACTTTGTACATTCTAAAACAGATTTTTAATTATTTTTAGTTATGATAGTTTTTAATTTATCGGGGAAAATGTCTAAAAAAATACCGTTCCCCCCCTTATCTCCGGAGTTTACCAAACGAAAAATTTGAAATAATTATGGTCAATAGGAATTTACGTATATTTTACAGGAAAACTATAGCCAATGCTCTAACTAGCATAGTTTTTTTTGATATTAACAATAAACCTCTACAAACAAAGTTAGTCTTGCGGTTCATTAACAAAGGTAATTAATTATTAATAATGGGACGGAACCCTTCGTGCGCGAGTCCGACTCGCACTTGCCCGGTTTTTTTTATTAAGAACTACACAGGTTCAAAACGTCCTCATTGCAATCGGCGTAACTGGCCACAGTCCGGCTGTCCTGCAATATGGCGTCGTAGTTCCTTTTGTGTTTTTTAGCGCACACGTGCTCTGATATGATGTGTTCCTTATTGGGCACTTCTACATTGCAAAGTACACAGTTCAACGTAGTTTCGCTGATCTGTAAGATACAAGAAATCACGGTGTAAGTATAAATTCGTACAGTGGGTCGACGCCTACACAAAATAAATGACAGACCCTAATACAGTGAGGCGAAGAAGGCTAGACATTCAATAAATACTGCAAATCAAATCAAATATTTTTTACTAGATGATTCCCGCGACTTCGTCCGCGTGGATTGTTTTTTTTTGATTCCCGCGGAAACTCTTGAATTTTCCGGGAGAAAAAGAAGAGCACGCATCTGTATAGCTCCTGCATTGACTGCGCCGGGAATCGAACCTACCTTCCTGATGAGGTGCGGCAAGTATGGGGTCTCGAAAGCATCCAGAAACCTCTTGTGATAATCGGCCGCCACGTGCGCACTCATCTCGTAACTGCGTACGTCGCGCTGACAGAGCAAGCATCTTTGTCCGCTCCTAAAAATAGATAGATAGATAGAATTTTTTTTTATTTCCTCACAAACATAAATACTATCCATACTAATGTTATAAATGCGATAGTGTGTCTGTCTGTCTGTCTGCTACGCTTTCACGGCCGATCTGTTCAACCGATTTTGATGAAATTTGGTACAGGGATAGGTTGTATCCCGGGGAAGGACATAGGCTACTTTTCATCCTGGGAAGTTAAAAGAGTTCACGCGGGAATCGAAAACTTAATCCACGCGGACGAATTCGCAGGCATCATCTATTAAAGATATAAATGAAGTACAGAAAACAAAGTGCGCAAGGGCGGTCTTATCACTGAAAGTGATCTTCTACAGACAACCCCTATTAATATAATAGATTACTTTTTATTAACTGCCTCTTTAGTCATGTTGGACTGCGGCTGACGAGGCCCCGGGTTCGAGTCCCGTGTCGGGCCATAACAAGTGTTGGATTTTTAAAATTAAAATCCTTTATTTATTCAAATTAGGTTCACTGTACACTTATTGACGTCCAATTACTTATAAAACATGATGGTGATAATCAGTTACGGTCATATCTTAAAACTAAAGCTACGAGGGTTCCAAACGCGCCCTATTCTGAGAAGACCCCACAACAAACTCAGCCGAGTTTTTTTTCTGACGATAAATTCTCAGTACTAGGCCGGAGTAAGGAAGTTGGCGGTGTTTCACCCCCGTGCTTTAGCGAGCACGTAAAGAGCCGCCAGTCCTGCGCCTGATATCTCTCCGGTCGTATCAGATTTTCCGTCCCATCGGCCATGAGAGTAAAGGAACAGAGAGCGCACCTGTGTATCTGTGCTATTAAAGGGAAGTTAGCACTGGTAATTACTAAATGAGTATACGAGTTTCGAATTATCGGATAAAAGAGCACGTCGCTACACTTTTTTTTAAAAAGTCTGCGTCTATAATTTATTGCATTTTTTGTCGATGACCATCATCGATTTACCAACTAAGGATACAACATTACCTACAAATTAATACTCAAAAAGCGTCCACAATCGCTTATACAAACGCAGCTATAGATAATATAGACCAGCTATACTCTAAGTGTGTTCCGTGGAACCCTAGGGTTCCGCGATACCTCTGTAGGGGTTCCGCAAGAATTTAGAAAAAAAATCAAAACACCTCTCTCTGGTCGAACGTTTTGACTCCGCGGCCACGCGTAGGTATATTTATTTATTTATTTATTTGTATTTGTAGAAACATGTGTTACCTAGAATAGCTGGTACAATATCTCATAAGTTTGGTATCAACATGTATACTTGTATACTTGGGCGCGCGTAGTTCCTTTGATAAAAGCCGCCTCTGAATTAGACGCTATAGTTGTCAACAAGCGACTTTCGACTCTAACTTCAAAAATTAATAAAGTCGAGATTGTTTACAACGCAATTTTTATTTTTGTTTATTGTTTATATCTCTTTTTAGGGTTCCGTAGCCAAATTTGGCAAAAACGGAACCCTTATAGATTCGTCATGTTTGTCTGTCCGTCCGTATGTCACAGCCACTTTTTTCCGAAACTATAAGAACTATAGTGTTGAAACTTGGTAAGTAGATGTATTTTGTGTACCGCATTAATATTTTCTTACAAAAATAGAAAAAAAACAATAAATTTTGGGGTTCCCCATACTTAGAACTGAAACTCAAAAATTTTTTTTTCATCTAACCCAAACGTGTGGTATCTATGGATAGGTCTTCAAAAATGATATTGAGGTTTGTAATATCATTTTTTTCTAAACTGAATAGTTTGCGCGAGAGACACTTCCAAAGTGGTAAAATGTGTGTCCCCCTGTAACTTCTAAAATAAGATAATGATAAAACTAAAAAAAATATATGATGTACATTACCATGCAAACTTCCACCGAAAATTGGTTTGAACGAGATCTAGTAAGTAGTTTTTTTTTAATACGTCATAAATCGTAAACCGCAATTTACCTTTCATTCAATCAACTCAAATATTTAAAAAAAACATTTAATTTAAAACTTACTACAGGTTTGTACGGAACCCTCGGTGCGCGAGTCCGACTCGCACTTGGCCGGTTTTTTTTTATTATTTTTGCTTTTTGTGTATCAAAGGCGCCGACTCGAGTATTTTCGAGAATATTCGAGATCGAGTCTAGGACTAAGTATAAAAGCGGCGATCGCGCGTCGCGCCTCGACAGTAACGATTGTGCATTATTTAGACCCCACCATCCTAACGTGTAACATTATAAACAAAGAAGAATGGAACGTTGGCTTAAAGGTGTTAAACGTGTTGCAACAACATCTTCTAATGACGCTGAATGTTCAAAAGCAGTACGCGCGGAGAATATAGCAATCACCGATCCAAACGATGATGCCACGACGTCAAGCTCGACGGTTTCAAAGACGAAAAAAAGGAAGTATGATGAAAAATATATCAGTTTCGGATTTGTTGATTCTAACGGTTCACCTCTTTGCATGCTATGTAGTAAACTGCTTCCTAATAGTTCCATGGCACCTGCCAAATTGCGCCGACATTTAGAAACTGTGCATCCCGATGGCTCTGAATGTTCTTCTCCCGTTCCCAACAACATATTTGTGCGAAACAGGATTCTCAACCTATGCAGCCACGAAAACAAAATATCGGAATAGACTGGACGCCGAACATGATATGAGACTTCAACTGTCTTCTATCAAACCTGATATCAACCAATTGATGAAAAATAAAAAACCGGCCAAGTGCGAGTCGGACTCGCGCACCGAGGGTTCCGTACTCAAGAAGTAGGTATAATTACCTTTGTTAATGAACCGCAAAACTAACTTTGTTTGTAGAGGTTTACTGTTAATATCAAAAACTTACGTTTGTTGTATGGGAGCCCACCTTTAATATTTACTTTATTGATATTTAATTATTTATTTTGAAAGGTAATATACAAGTTAATATTCTGTGAAAATTTGAACCGTCTACCTGTTACCGTTTTTAATATTGAGCAAAAAAATACGAAAAAAACACGTTTATTGTATCGGGACCCCCCTTAATATATATATATTTTTAATATTTAGTATTTGTTGTTATAGCGGCAACGGAAATACATCATTTGTGAAAATTTCAGCTTTTAGCTATCACGGTCTATGAGATTCAGCCTGGAGACAGACAGACAGACAGACAGACAGACAGACAACGGAGTCTTAGTAATAGGGTCCCGTTTTTACCCTTTGGGTACGGAACCCTAAAAAACAGTTTCATACCTCCCATTAGTTAGATTTTTTCTTTTTTAATAGAACATATTCTATTATTGTATTTGCCATGTGGTAAAGTAAGTAATAATTAGTACCTAACTGTTACATTGTACATTTATTATGCTTGTTAATAAAGAATACACTTTTAAAAACTATTGTTTTATTGTAGGGTTCCATCAAGTAGTTTGCTTCCCAAAAGGGATCCGTCACCAAAAAAGTTTGAGAACCACTGATATAGACTGAGACGCCAAACGGTTCACAAAAACCAACCATATCGATTAATACTTAAGAGGCCGGAGAACGCCGCTCGCAACTTCTATTCGAACCGCAAAGATAAATTTGCCGGTATATTGCTATCTCTATTTGGCTAATGATAAATGATCGCGTGCAAGCGCGATAGCAATATGAGCGTTCAGAATTTGTTATACATTTAGTCCAAGTTCCGTGAATACCAAAAATGATGAATGAAAAATTGTTGTGCTTAAAAGCACAGTGGTACAGTGATATATATATATATATATATATATATATATATAAATCTCGTGTCACAATGTTTGTCCTCAATGGACTCCTAAACCACTTAACCGATTATAATAAAATTCGCACACCATGTGCAGTTCGATCCAACTTGAGAGATAGGATAGTTTAAATCTTAAAAAAACATCAATTCACGCGGACGAAGTCGCGGGCATCATCTAGTATATATATATAATCATCAAATAAATATTATAAATGCAAAAGTTTGGATGGATGGATGTATGGATGTATGGATGTTTGTTACTCAATCACGCGCCAACGGCTGAACGGATCTGGCTGAAATTTGGCACAGAGATAGAATATAGTCTGGAATAGCACATAGGCTCCTTTTTATCCCGGAAAATTAAGGAGTTCCCGCGGGAACCAAAACACCTCAATCCACGCGGACGTAGTCACGGGCATAAGCTAGTTAATAATAAATTTGCTCACCTCACCACAGCATTCCTCCAAAAATACCCTCTTATAAAATATTATATATTATATATATATATATATATATATTTATACTAGCGAATGCCCGCGACTTCGTCCGCGTGGTTTGAGGTTTTTTGGTTCCCGCGGGAACTCCTTAATTTTCCGGGATAAAAAGTAGCCTATGTGCTATTCCAGACTATAATCTATCTCCATGCCAAATTTCAGCCAGATCCGTTCAGCCGTTGGCGCGTGACATACATACATCCATCCAGACATCCATCCAAACTTTCGTATTTATAATATTTATTATATTATTATTTGATTTGATTATTTGATGTTATAAAATATTCTTATGAAACTTCATAGGCATGATTATGTCAAAAATTAAATAAATGGTTGGAAGGAAGGAATATTATACCTAGTACATACTTATTTTTGCAGAATCCGTGATACGCGTCCCAGGAGATCCTCAAAACTTTGCCGTCATAAATTATAATTTTATTCTTTTTCTGTAAAGTCTTCACGTTTTGACAGTTGGATCTGATCTCTATTTTGACTAATATTTTCACTTCCGGCTCCTTTTCGTTCAGGTATATGGCCTCGTTTTGGAACTCTATCTTCAAAAGATTTTTGCCCGATTTCAGATCTCTCTTCCTGAAAAAAATTATTACAGCCTTTTTAGTCTAGGCAATAAAGTTAATGGACCCGAAAAATAATTGCTCAGGCGACGAAACTTTACAGTATGATAAAGTATCATGAGTTAAACATATTCTATAAATATCCAAAAAAAATATATAGAAAGGAAGTGAGGTACTCTTATGCTTTTATGGTAAGGTATTTTTATGCTTAACCCAATTGTTAAAGCAGGAAGGTTCAGGTTTGATAACAAAGTCGGTTTAAATATCGATTTCTACACGATTATTTCTTTTGATATTTCGGTTTTGAGGGTAATATTACCTATTACATATCTAAAAAGAAATCGAGAATTTATTCAGTCTAAAATATTAAGTTTTAAGTATTAATACAATACTAAATGAAATAGCTTTTTTTTATTCATTTTATTTTATGTCTTGACTATAATCTATAACTGTGAATACGTTCAACCGTTCTGGCGTGGTTGAGTAACAAACATCCATCGATCCATCCATCCAAACTTTTGTATTAATAATATTAATATAGAATATATTTATTACCCGACTGCGGAACGCACAGGGTTATGTGTTCATCAGTCTATATATGTTTGTATGTTCCTTGCAGGGCAGCTACAGCCTAAACGCGTGGACCGATTTTGATGATTCTTGCACCAGTTTGTGCCGAATATATCATTAGAGTGTCACTGTGGAAGCCAAATTTGAGAAAAAACAAAATGGCGCCCTCTAGAAGTCATAATTGTAACAAATTAAAAAATAAAAGTCGATGGACTATGGCAAGTGGGGTATCGATGAAAAGGTCTTGCAAAATCATAGTTAGGTTCCCTTGACCATTTTCTCATTTTAACGATCATTTAGGATTTACGAGGTTTCAAAGGTTGCATTCCTTTGTGACACATTATAGAAAAAACGGCTGAACCGATTTTGATAGTAATTGCACTAATAGATTTGTTTTAGTCTTCCGAGTGTCACAACGGAGGCCGAATTTGAGAAAAAACAAAATGGCGTCGACTGGAAGCCAATTAATCAATGAAAATCGATAGGCTATAAGCAAGTGGGGTATCGTTAGATAGGTCTTTTAAAATCACACCTAGGTTCCTTAAACCATTTTTCCGTTTAAATGATAATTTAGGATTTACGAGGTTTCAAAGGAAATGTTTAAAGTTCCTACTCATATCATCTATGTCTATCAAACTAGGTGGATTATCTCAAAAACCACTCAACCGATTTTAAAAATTATATTACTTATAGAAAGCTACATTATTAACAAGTAAAATAGGCTATATTTTATTTCCAAACAAATAAGAGATCCTTACGAAAATTGCAATAATGTTAGTTAAGTCGGAAAAAATCATCTCATCTGAGAGCTTACGTGGCGTGCGCTGCCTAAATCGTTAAAATTACACGACAACAATGTATAATGGAAACGTTCCTCTCAAAAAGTTCTAAAAAAAGTCCGCGATAGCATAAAACTATCTTTTAAGGTTGGCTCACAATAACCATTTTTATGTTTTTCCAATTTGGCCTAAACAGTGCTTTACTTGCGAAGGTATTTTTATCAACATGGTATTAATCGATAATTCCTTATCAAAATAAATATCTTACTCATCATAAGTATTTAATTTAGACAAAAATTGTCCTTTACAGCGTTCAATTTAAATGAATATCTTATGAGATCTCGTAGAAATACAGTAACCTTCAACAGAAAATGACGCGGCCGGCAGCGGATGGGTAAGGTGGGGCGTACTCTCACATATTATTACGGTAGTAACACATCATTGTAATACCTAAGCTTAATGTGACGACATAACTTAAGTCTAAAAAAACTTGATTTTTTGTACTCCTTCAATCGATCAATCAATAAATTCATCAATGCCACATGCAGCGCATATTCAACTAACATAACTTCCGACTAACATTTTTAATGTCTATTAAAATATTAGTTCCGAGTCCACTTAGCTATAAACTAAATACTAAATAAATAAATATGTCCACTACGTACAATTTGTGTTTTTGAAAATATTTAAAAATAAGTACCTACTTTTTTTTCATTGTCTACGGGCATTTTCGTAAGTGGCCGACGTTCATTGCCGAGGTCTCGTGACATCGATGCGATAGGACTCTCGAAAATTAATGAGCATATTTTTGGGAAAAATAGCAGATTTACGAACTTTACTAAATTAATATTAGCATTACAACAGATGCAAATTTGATGATGGTTATGATGATCACCGCTCGTCATTACGAGTAAATTAATCCGCTGCTTATTACTACTTTCATACAAAATACTTATTAGTACCTTTGGTGCTACCACAGAATAGGTAATAGGTGCTAGTTCGAGCAGATAAAACGCCGCCTGTTTACGATAAATGCTTAACAAAAAAGTTTGAAATAAAAAAGTAATTTATAAAAAACAAGAAACCCGACTGCTTGGATACCAAAAAGTATAAAACAAGACATGAATTGAAGTATTTCATTATTATCAATTTAAATCGTATAATATTAATAAAATTTATCAAGGCGCAGTCGCACGTCCAATAGCTAACCTTAACGTGCGATTGCGCCTTAATAAATTTTATTAATATTATACGATTTAAATTGATAATAATGAAATACTTCAATTCATGTCTTGTTTTATACTTTTTGGTATCCAAGCAGTCGGATTTTTTTGTTTTTTATTATTCATTTATTTTTACCTTGCTTTCTTTTCAGTCTTGGTGTCTTGCAAATGTAACGGCCATGTAATATGTTTGTTTATGTCTTTCCTGGTAAATATTATATTGCAAATACTGCAGTGGTAATTTAAAAACATCTGTAGATAAAAAAAAGCAGTAAGTAAGGCTCCAGTCTCCATGTGCAACACTTAGCTTTAAGCTCGTGACTCTATCGCTCCGCCTCAAAACAGTCCGAAGGTAGTTCGTGGGAATGAGAGTTCTATTTTATAACCAAATCCTAAAATCTTATTTAAACTTTCATTTACACAAGTTTTAGAAATCCATTAAAATTATGCTCCTGAAAAAAGCTTATTATACTGATGAAGATTACGTAAACGACAAAAGAGCATGGATTTGACTCGCTCCAGCAATGCTAAGGACAGCGGTTACATATTATGTATCTATACACTAGTGGTTCGCCCCGAACTGAGACCTCGCGGCGCCATCTATTGACATCATTGTGAAGTTCTGTTGTAAATACTAAGGCTCATTAAAAATTTAATAATTTCGTTTCCATATATTTACCTAATTTTAGTATTTGTTGTTCAAGTACAGGATATACTTAATTCAAATAATTGATCAAGTTTCAGGCTCAGCATTTCAGAAAATTTAGAGTTCTGAGGTCAACTTAGGACGTTAGAAAATCTCCACTTTGAAAGCCCCCCATTTCGTGAATTTTATGGGAAAAATTTAAAAAAATATATTTTTGGACTCTATTCCTAATTATCTTTAAAATGATATACCGCAGTCCGCAACCCTATGTAACGCTATAAAAATATTTTTTCTTCCTATTTGCTTCTATGAGAGCCCCCCTGAAATAATGATTTTTATTTCTTTTTAAACCATATTCGGCTGGAGGCCATCGGTTTATATATATAACTAGCTGATGCCCGCGACTTCGTCCGCGTGGATTGAGATTTTTGGTCATCGCAGGTACTCTTTAATTTTCGGAATACAAAGTAGCCTGTGTGTTATTCTAGACTATAATCTATCTCTTTGCCAAATTTCACCCAGATCAGCTGTTCAGCCGTTCTGGCGTGATTGTTAAATGATAAATGATAAATGATTTATTTATTTCACATGGGACAACTTGTGTCACTTATAAAACGTTGAGACTCTGCCAACAGTAACAAACATCCATACATCTATACATCCAAACTTTCACATTTATAATATTAGTATAAGTAAAGCTTTTTTTTAAAGCGAGTAGGTAGTAAACTTACTCGTACCAATAATAATATGTAATTTTAAAATTGTGAAATAGATAAATCGATATAATACGAAACGTCTAATACAAACTACAAAAATAACAATGTAGGCACAAAAACATTCCCTAATTTTGAAAATAATTTATATTATGACCCACCACTAAAGTACCTATTACTTATTTTATATTTATAAAACACGAAAGTAATAAAAGCTTGAGTCACAATAGAATCTGCTACAATATGAAAGTGACAAACACGTGACCAGAGTGCTGGTATATATTTCGCTCAGCGAGTGAGCATAGCTGTTCAACGCGGCAATGCTGCCAGCATTCTGGGCACGCTGCCCACTGGTAGCGGTCTTTTAGATTAGGTTTTTAGTTTTTAGTTTTTAGTTTTAGTAGTGTGTAAAATGTAAATGATTTAATTTTATTCTAATTCAATAAAAATAAAAAAAAATATGAAAGTTAAATTCCAATATGACACTTTTTTCTTAAATAAGATAAAACCATCAACAACGAGCCCCCTCACGCGTCATTGGCCGCGGCTATTATTATTATTTAGTAATTTATTTACTGGCGCGATGAAGCCACAGTTATATTATGCGGTTGCATTAACTACCTCAAGCTCTTGGTTACGGCATTTGTCTTCGAGCTTCTTCACTGAGAATTCCGTTCCAAAAGATACTGCTGCAGATAGGTAACACTTCTGTTACCAAAGTTCGTTACCTTTCAAGCTACTTAAACTCTGGTTCAGACTTCAGATTGATAATACACGAAATTAATCCACATATTATCACAGGCAAACATATGGAATCGAAATATTATGGAAATACCGATGTAAACAGAAAATTATGTGACAGCTGTTGACAGATTTTCTATTGGTCGCAATTTTTTATAATTATTATTCTTTCCTTCAAACGCCACCAAAAAGGTATCATTAAGTTCTAATCAAGTGAATTGCTGTTGTCTGTCGAGGAGTTTTGTCCTCTATCTCTGCTAATATGTATCAAATCTTCACCAAAATTGGGAAAAACTTACCTGATGATACATACCTTCTAATAAAGAAAGATTTATTCAAATCAGTTCAGATTTGATTGAGTTATGGAGTAAAATCATCAAAGAAACCCCATCCTGGAGGAACCTTATTTTCTATCGGGATAAAAAGTATCCTATATATTGACCCGGAGTATCAGCTAGCGCTATACCAAATTTCATTTAAATCCGTCCATTAGTTTTCGCGTGATGCGCGGCCATACAGAGAGACAGACAAACAGACAAAAATTAAATAAAAATCAGTTTTGGGCTCAATATCGATAGTAAAGCATACCCCGATTCAAATTTTCAGAATATATTAAATGTACAGGAATTTTCCAGTTACAGTTTTATTATAAGTATATAGATATTCAAATTTGAAGTAATTACGTTCAGTAATTCAGAAGTTATAAGGCTCTGACAGACGGACGGACGGACGGACGGACAAGTGCAAATTCACTCAAGTGACTCAGACTCAGAGACCTTCGCTTCGCTCAGTCAACTAATAAAATTGTTTTTTTTTTTCAAAAGAGCAACCGCCGAGTTTCTTGCTGGTTCTTCTCGGTATTCGCGAATGGCATTTCGAACCAGTGGTAGATTCACTTGACGATTCAAAAGCACCTGTAAAAGTTTATTAGAATAAAAAACGTTTGAATTTTGAATTTTTATCTCACCAGAATCTTCCGAAGCGGCGCATTTTGGTTTTATACTTACGATCGTTGAACATACATACATACATACATACATACATGGACTGCTAAAATAATAACCCTTCCTTTTGGCTTTCGACAGTCGGATAAAATAAAACTCACCTGCCGTAAGAGATGTTTCTCATATTTGCCAACAAACTTGCATTCGTCCATACATTTTGAATGGTTCTTACTCTCTACATGTTTTTTCATGGAACCGTATACACGCAAAGAGCACACAAAACAATATGTCGAACCATCACCAATGTTGAACAAACTATTATAAGCAGCAATGCCGACTTGGACATAAGTGTTTTTGAATTTCAAATACACGAATCTTTCATTGAAACATTCAAAATCATCGTCAACATCTTCGATTGATTCATTCAAATCGAACATGTCTTGTATTGATTCAATTGTTGATTCTATTTTCTTGGAATTGTCTTCGTATTTGGCTCGATTCGTCGCGCGTTGATTCATGTCCTTTTTCGGTTGAATCATATCTAGTTTAGGCTCAGTTTTAATCTCTAGATTTTTATCAATGCTTGACGGAACATCTTCTTTCATATTAATTTCAGATTGATTTGTAACAGAATTTGGTATGCTATGTTTTGTATTAGTTGTTGTCTGATTCATTTCCACTTTATGCTGACTCTTTACCTGTTGATTCATATTAGTTTTAATCTGATTCGTATGTATGTTTAACTGGTTTATTGCTCGTTGATTCAAATCCATTCCAGATGCATGCATGCTGGGCGGAGTTATCGGCCATCGAGGCGTTACCAATGTTGGTGGAGAAATTGGATTCATAGTAATTGGTTGCATACCCAATAATGGCGGATGGATACCCATTAATGGTGTAGGCATTGCCGGTTGATTCATAAAAATTGACGGCTGATTCATACCCATTGTAGGGTGATGCATTGCGTGTTGATTCGCATCATTTCTAAACTGCTGCATAGGACTGTATGTATGATTTTGGTAATTGTTAGGAGCTAAAGCCTTGGTCAGCATTTTTATATGACTGCTATCCAGTATGTGAGCTTTGGTGTCCTCCATGCTAAATAGAATATTGCATATCGTACAATGATCTTGGAAAGCAATCTGTGAAAAGTTAAAATTTAATTAGTTCATAGCTTCATATTTGTATTTTAATATTCGACCGAGCGAAGCGAAGGTCTATGAGTCTACTTGAGTGAATTTGCACTTGTCCGTCCGTCCGTCCGTCTGTAAGAGCCTTATAACTTCTGAATTACTGAACGTAATTACTTCAACTTTAAAAATTATATATAGAAACCGATGGCCTCCCGCCGAATATGGCTTAAAAAGTAATAAAAATGTTTATTTCAGGGGGGCTCTCAAAGTGGAGATTTTCTAACGTCCAAAGTTGACCTCAGAACTCTAAATTTACTGAAATGCTGAGCCTTATATCCTTATATCCTGTACTTGAACAACAAATACTAAAATTAGATAAATATTATATGGAAACGAAATTATTTAATTTTTAATGAGCCTTAGTATTTACATCAGAACTTCACAATGGTGTCAATAGATGGCGCTAATGATCAAAGTTAACTATTACAATACTTTCTGAAAGGCTGAGTCTGAAACTTGTTCAATTATTTGAATTATATCCTGTAGGTACTTGAACAACAAATACTAAAATTAGATAAATATTATATGGAAACGAAATTATTTAATTTTTAATGAGCCTTAGTATTTACAACAGAACTTCACAATGATGTCAATAGATGGCGCCGCGAGGTCTCAGTTCGGGGCGAACCACTAGTTATATCATTCACATATTCATATTATAATTCATATTTTGCACTAGCTAATGCCCGCGACTTCGACTGCATGGATAAAGGTTTTTTAAATCCCATGGGCACTCCTTAATTTTCCAGGATAAAAATTAAAAAGCTTATGTTATTCTCCAGCTCTTCTACTATACCCATGCAAAAAATCACGTTGATCCGTTGTTTTTTTTGCGGTGTGATTGAAGGACAAACCGCCACACTTTCACATTTATTATATTAGTATGATACTATGACCCCCGCAACATCGCCTGCGTGGGTTTCGATTTTTCTATGTCATGGGCACTCCTTTGTCCGACCTAAGTCGGTATCAATTGAACAGGCGCCTTGAAAGCGTAGCAGCCAGACAGCAGTTTCCTGCCCCATACAACTTAAGTGCCTTCAAGGTAGAAGTGAATAGGCATTTTCTAGGTAGGCCCGTTCCAACCTATAGTACAATTATAATACCTATATCACACTTTATCTAATTAAGAATGATAATTGTGGAAAAGTAGTGATGAGGACTGGGGTATCCCTAATCGAATATAAACGATTATTATTCTCATAGAATACAAAATAAGTGGGCCGTACCCATCAATGAAGTACAACATTATCTTCAGTATATTATACCGGAAAAAAAAATACGATAATCACAATTATCATCCTAAATTAGACAGAGCATAATTCACTGGAGTAAACTGACGGTTACAGTGTTGACACTAAATTGATCTCAAAATCAATGCCCTTAAGGTTTATTTTACTTTGACCCTAAAGCAAATTTCAAATCGAAGCGTAATCGAAGCGTAAAAAAATAACTTACCATTCTAATCAAATGAATGCCATATTTCTCTTGGAACGATATGTTTCTCAGCACGCTTATATGACCTTGTTCATTAATATGACATGTCATATCCGTTTCACTAGCTGTCACATTACATATATGGCAATAAAAGTAATTCTGCCTCTCGCAAATAAAATTATATGACATGAATGACACCCGAATTCTGAAACCGTTCTGATTTAATACGATATCGTTATGAATATTTGGCGATTCGTTATTTATTTCACTTCCGTTACCGTTATTAGTGACTTTCGTTACTGTTTTATCGTTATTTTCATTTCTAGCTTTTATAACGTCGTTACTGTTATTTGTTGTGGCTGAATATTCTTTATTTTCGTTTCTAGTATTCATAACATTTTGGCCAATGTTATTTAAATTTGTTTCCATGACGTGAGGCACCTTATCGGTATTTCTGTTATTTTGCAGTTCCTTAACCATTGGTAACGTAATGTTTTTATCGTTACCTGTTCTTGTATTTTTTATGCTATTATCGTTATTTTTAGTTTTCTTTGGAACATCTTCAGAAAGCAGCGCTGGTGTGACTTTCTTTTTGTGTTTTGCTTGTATATGCTTGTCTAATTCGGTTGCCAGTTGTATATTGTTACATATGCCGCAGTGGTAATATTTGACATCGATCTGTAATTGAAAAAAGTCGATGATAGGCTCGTGGTGGTATCGGTGGTGGTGGTGGATGGTAGTGGACCTCGGATTACTATTGGGGGAGGCGGGGGGGACACCTCGGATACCTCACACTTAGCCAGTGTGGTTTGCCTAGTGGGAGGCTTCGGCCGTGGCTGCATCATCACTTACCATCAGGTGAGATCGCAGTCAAGGGCTAACTTGTGGTAGATTTAAAAAAAAAATAACCTAAATAAATACTGATAACCCTTCTAATTCTGACTTAAAGGTTCTTAATTAATGGGTTGTCTGGAGGAGATCACTTTTAGTGATAAGACCGCCCTTGCGCACGTGTTATTTTTGTTTTTGATTATTTTTAAGTTATTTCTTTGTTATGTGTGACAATAAAGAATTTATCTATCTATCTATGTTGAAGTCGGGCGAGCCTGACGCGTCACCTTTGCCTATCTTTGTTATACTCGCCCGACTTCAACATAGTGTGTAGAAATCTAAATTATTTTTTACTTTACAGTGGCTTTGGAAGTCGGTTTTTTGGAAAGAATTTTTATTTTTTACTTTTTAGTGTACTCTTAATCCCCACAGCTTAGGACCCTGAGTTCAGGAGTTGGGACTTGGGTTTAAGTATGAAGTCGTTGCTTGACACCTACAATATGAATTCACCATAAAAAAATCCTAAATCGCTATTTTTAAGGAGTTCTGTACCCTGCAGCATCAGGGTAGAGGAGTTGGGACTCACAGTTGAATCGTATACACGTTACTTGATACCTACTCTATGAATTTACCATCAAAACTTCCTAACCCTCTAGTTTTGAGTCGTAGGTATACCTACAGCATCAGGATTGAAGATTTGGAGTCAGAATTTTTTATGGGACCATTTCGCGAGCTTCCTCTAACCACTGAAAAAAATATATTTCAAATCGGTTTGGAAACCACGGAGATATGCGGTAACATACATTAAAAAAAAAACATACGCGCCGAATTGAGAACCTCCTCCTTTTTTGGAAGTCGATTAAAAAATCATTTGAATTTAAGAGTTTAAATACTCTTAGTTGAGTTGTATGCGGAAGGACTTGGGAACCCACCGCATTATTATCCCAAGAAAACTCCTACCCTTATTAACGGAAAGGGGCCACGACCCTCAACGTCCGCCAGTTCGCGGAGCTAATAAATAATCAAAAACCTAATCGAAAGAAACAGATATTAAATATAATGGGAAGGGAAATGTTACCTTGTGGAGTGTCCTCGCCGGTATATCGGGCCCGATTCTTCTTTCTTGAATTTGCACTTCACTTTGTTGGTGTATAAGTAGGTGGTGAATGGTGTAATGTGGTATGTATTTAATATGATAAATAATCCGAAAATATGCCTAAATGGGGAGCCGAAAAAATGTTATTCGAACCAAACCGAAGGACGGAAGCGGAATGAAAAAAAACCGGCCAAGTGCGAGTCGGACTCGCGCACCGAGGGTTCCGTACAAACATTAAATATAAGTTTTATATTAAATAGATTTTGAGTTGGTTGAATCAAAGGTAAATTGCGGTTTACGATTTATGACGTATTAAAAAAAATCTACTTACTAGATCTCGTTCAAACCAATTTTCGGTGGAAGTTTGCATGGTAATGTACATCATATATTTTTTTTAGTTTTATCATTCTCTTATTTTAGAAGTTACAGGGGGGGGGACACACATTTTACCACTTTGGAAGTGTCTCTCGCGCAAACTATTCAGTTTAGAAAAAAATGATATTACAAACCTCAATATCATTTTTGAAGACCTATCCATAGATACGTATGGGTTAGATGAAAAAAAATTTTTGAGTTTCAGTTCTAAGTATGGGGAACCCCCAAAATTTATTGTTTTTTTTCTATTTTTGTAAGAAAATTTTAATGCGGTTCACAGAATACATCTACTTACCAAGTTCCAACAGTATAGTTCTTATAGTTTCGGAAAAAAGTGACTGTGACATACGGACGGACAGACAGACAGACAGACATGACGAATCTATAAGGGTTCCGTTTTTGCCAAATTTGGCTACGGAACCCTAAAAAAGACAGGCAACGTCATCTGTCAGAAAATGAATGACATTTGACGTTTGGGGTTGCCTTTCAACAATTATACTAATAAGTAAACTAAACATAAATACTAAATACTAAACACTCAGTAATGAGGAATACGACACAGAGAGAAGAGAGAGAGAATGAATCATTCAATTTACCTTTCGTATAAAGTAATTTTTGTACTTTTCGACGAATTTGTAGCATTTCAGCTTATCCAAATGTGCTTTTTCGGCACAGTGCTGCGCTTTTAGGGTTATTTGGTAGTATTGTTTGCACACCATACAGTAAAGTTGGTTGGTTTTGTAGGATTTGAATGTGTTGATCATATGCCAGTGGTCGAATTTCATTTTCATCCTTTCGTTGAATATAGTCACGTCTGGAAAAAAAATTGTTTAAAAAAACTTGAGAGGTGTCAAGGGACACCCGATTGGAACGAAGTTCCTTGCGATTAATTAGTGAAGGAATTGTAATACAATTTACACAGAGAAACACGAGCACGCCGCACAGCTCCGAAAATATTTTTGGCCAAAACGGCTCGCACAGGGGGAATTGTCAAATGGGTTATATAGGGGGACTACCCTTCTGTCAACAGAGCCCACGTAAACTCAGTTGCTTCAGGGGGCAGTGGGGGGTGCAGGGTTTGGAGGGGGGTGTGGGGTAGTTTTTCCCGGGGGTTGGGGTTGGTAAGTGCCGGGCGATCTGAGTAGAATGAGCCCAAGCACGGGTAGTTTGGAGCGGGTGGGTAAGGAGTTCCCTCGAGCTCACCTGATTTCTGGTTTCCACGAGCTTCAGGTCTGGTTCCTAACTATTTCTTTTTTTTTTCTTAAAAAAAAAACTAAAGCGTTGTTGCGCCCCCGGGGTGGGCTTTCGGTTAACAGCCGAACGCGCAGCCCATTACGCCACGGAGGCGATATGCAGACTGCTCAAATTCCAATATATTTTCTCAATCAAAAAATGGTAAAAAATGTCGTTACAACTTTTAGAGACGGTCGTTACAACTTTTGGTCTTAATTTTTTCCGTCTAGCCCCCTTTTGCAACGCGCGATAAGGAACATTCGTTCCAATAACCAAATAAATATTAATTGTTAGTAAATAAAATATTTACTAACAATTCATATTATTAGTAAATAACATAACAATAATAATTTATAACATTATACAATGATTTATATTTTATACCGATATATTATATACTCTCGTATTTAATGCCTTTATTAAATACTATACTCAGTTATTATATTTTCATCTTGACGAGTTTTTGTTTGTCATATCCACCATATTATTTATCTAAAATTACTTTATCTAAAATTTCTACTTGGGCCGTGTATTTTGGTAACAAATGATAATTTCCCTACCTTTCCTAGGTTATCATGATTTTATCATATACTAATCACTTACTAACGAGATCGCAGTTAAACGCTAAAAAAAAAAAGACGTGTGGCACTCGGAGACTGCCGCGGTAAAGCTATTGCATAGCATTTTTTATCAACTTGCAATGACTACTTGTGTTGTTGACTTCAAGTTGTTGAAAATATAAAGGCGAAATATTTTTATGAAGGGGTTTTTTGGTTTCCCTTGGACACCCGGACTATTGAAAACATAATTCTTTAAAATTATTTCGCCTTTATATTTTCAACAACTTGAAGTCAACAACACAAGTAGTCATAGCAACCAAAATCATCTTTTCATAAAAATAGTCTTATTATTTTCAACAACTTGAAGTCAACAACACAAGTAGTCATAGCAACCAAAGAGTTAGGTTTTTTTTCGTTACGGAATTTCTGGATTCGGTCTCCACGCTCAAGGCCCGCGATAGAAGCTATGCAATAGCTTAATAACACTTACATAAATAATCCGGTGTGGCTTCAACTTTCTTGGCGATCGACGCGTACGAAACGTAATTCGGCTCGTTGTATTCGTTATTTTCAACACCGCCAAACCCGTTATCGTTACTGGTGTATTGGTTATCGTTACTCCCGTTTCTGTTATCGTTACTCTCGTTTTCGTTATCGGAAACATACGGAACGTTATCATCGTAGTCGTAGAATCCCTCGGCGCTGTCGAAACCGCTCGTGTCGCTTAAGCTCAATATTCGATTTCTATTGAAATGGTAACAGTCGTTATTTTTGTTTCCGTTATCTGTTTTTCCGTGATCACTGTTTGCAAATAAATAAAATTATTAGTTACTATTTACTTCTGACAAAATCATTGGCATGGATATACTTTTTATCCCGGAAAATTAAGGAGTTCCCGCGGGAATCAAAAAAACTTAAACCACGCGGACGAAGTCGCGGGCATCAGCTAGTATAATATAAACACGATTTATGTTTGTGTCACAAACATACGCGTCACAAACTTTGTGAGGATGGATGGATGGATGTGTTACTCTTTCACACAAAATTTGTCTAACTAATCTGTTCAACCGATTTTAATGAAATTTGGTACAGAGATCGGTTGCATCATGGGGAAAGGCTCCTTATTGTGTCGGAAAATCAAACCTTATACCTATCAATCCTACATTAACACAACGCGGCATACATACACCCCCGTTCACACACACGCACACACACACAAACTCATACACTACACTTCACACACAAGCATGCATGCAAGCAATATAAATAATATTATTAGCAAACAGCATAAATCATATTATTTTGACTATGATTTATCACTTACTAGATGATGCCCGCGACTTCATCCGCGTGGATTAAGGTTTTTTGATTCCCGCGGGAACTCCTTATTTTCCGGGATAAAAAGCCTATGTCCTTCCCCGGGATATAACCTACCTCTGTACCAAATTTCAGCAAAATCGGTTAAAAAGATGGGCCGGGAAAGCGTAGCAGACAGACAGACAGACACACTTTCGCATTTATAATACACTAGATGATACCCGCGACTTCGTCCGCGTAGATTAAGGTTTTTGATTCCCGCGGGAACTCTCGAATTTTCCGGGATAAAAAGTAGCCTATGTCCTTCCCCGGGATACAATCTATCCCTGTACCAAATTTCATCAAAATCGGTTGAATAGATGGGCCGTGAAAGCGTAGCAGACAGACAGACAGACAGACAGACAGACGGACACACTTTCGCATTTATAATATTAGTATGGATACTAGAGGTCGCCCGCGACTTCGTCCGCGTACAATTGTTGATTTCTTATGAGATAATGAAATTTTCCCGCTGCAAACAGCCTATCTATAGACGCTTTATAATATAGCTTATGCAGGTTTTTAATTATTTAAAACTGATAACTTAAATGCTGATTTTCATGTCTATACTTCAAAGTCATTAAATTTGTATGTAACCTTTCACCCCCATTTCACCCCTTTTGGGGTGGATTTTCGTAAAATTGCTTTTACAGGTTAATATTATTTAGAGCTATTAAACTAAATCCCGATTTTCAAGTCTCTAACTTCAGAAACATAGGACTTTCATACAAACTTACAACCCCCATTTCTCCCTCTGTGGGGTAGACTTTCCTAAAATTGCTTATACAGTTTATTATAACTTAAAACTAATAACCTAAATCCCGACTTTCAAGTCTCTTACTTTAAAAACTTGGAACCCTTATGTAAGCTTACAACCCCCATTTCACCCCTATTGGGGTACGTTTTCGTAAAATTGCTTATACAGTTTTTTATTATTTATAACTAATAATTTAATTGCCAATTTTCATGTCTCTAACTTCAAAAACAAAGGACTTTCATACAAACTTCCAACCCCTATTTTAACCCCTTAGGGGTGGATTTTCCAAAACCCTTTATTAGCTGGCGTCTACACCATAGAAGGAATCTACCTTCCAAATTTCAAGTCTGTACGCCTTATAGTTCCTGAGATATCGTGATTAGTCAGTGAGTGAGTGAGTGAGTGAGTCAGTGAGTGGTATTTCGCTTTTATATATATAGAAGATTATTAAGATGGAAGCTATCCTATCTTTCAAGTTGGACCAAACTGCACACGGTGTGCAAATTTAATTTAAAATCGGTTAAGTAGTTTAGGAGTCCATCGGACAAACAATGTGACACGTGATTTATATATATTTAGATTATGATATACCATCACTTAAAGTCGTATTGTTTTAATATTGTTGACGTTTGTAGTTTAGAATTACAATCCTTATTTTAGGGACGTCAAGGTTCATTACAAAACTGTCAATTTGAAATTAAACTACTTTATGTGATGTCAGGAACCCCACTGTTCTTTTAGAAAACACGTCATTGAGTTTTTTTTTAAATACACATACCTGTTTCTGTATTCGTCGTGTATGTCGAAATCAAACATGACATCTGATGCCCTGTTTGTTGCAAAGAGCATTTTCTCCTCATGGTTTTTGCTGTCAAAGTGTTGGTTTTCTGCATTCCTGTCGAAGCATTCATTGCAAACTCCGCAATGGTAAATGCTATCAATCTAAAAAAAAGTCAAGTTCTATTTTACTACTAATATAATGAAATTTGGCAATAATTTTCTCTGATAGTTCCTTAGTTTAAGAGGATTTGTGAAATGGTCATAATTTAAAAAAAACCGGCTGAGTTTGTTGTGGGCTCTTCTCAGACCAGGGCGCGTTTCGAACCCTCGTAGCTTTAGTTTTAAGATACCGTAACTGATTATCACCATCATGTTTTGTAGGACGTCAGTCGTACAGTGTACGTAATTTGAATAAATATTTATTAACTAGCTTATGCCCGCAACTTCGTCCATGTGGTTAAGATTTTTTTTATTCCCACGGGAACTCCTTAATTTTCCAGGATAAAAAGTAGCCTATGTCACTCTCCAGGTCCTCAACTATACCCATGCCCATAAATCACGTCGATCCGTAATTCCGTTGCGGCGTGATTGAAGGACAAACCAACAAAAAACACATTTTTGCATTTATAATATTAGTACTCGTATCATATATTGCACAATATATTACCAGTCTTGTGATGCTCAAATCAAACTTCTTCAAAGGTTTATATTTTTCCAAGTTCCTCAAATGAATATCTGAATCTATATGTTCAATAGTACCACCGATGCTAGTATCACAGACAATGCATTTGTGACCGTCTTCTTGTTCTACTATAGTGTTCCACTGGCCTACTGTTAGTAGAATGTTGGAATTTATTATCAGGCCATATGGAGTTTCTTGGATGGATACCGGCAAATAGATATCTGAAAAAAAGTATCTAATAATACACATACATTATCCTAACAAATATTATAAACTAGCTGATGCCTGGGCTACATCTGTGTGGATTGAGGTATTCCAGGATAAAAAGTAGCCTATGTGTTATTCCAGACTATCATCTACATCTGTTCCAATCCAATTTTATCCAGATCTGCTCAGCAGTTCTAGTTATTGAGTAACAAACATACATCCATCCAAACTTTCGCATTTATAATATTAGTATAGATTCAAATATGCTTTCGTTTGTTACACTTTCACAGCCCATCTTTTAACCTGATGAAAGGTACAGGCACAGGTCTCCTTTCAGAATGTGAAGGGCTAAGCTATAGTCTACCATTCTCATCAAGTGATAGTTTACATTACTATGTATAGTCCGTTCAAGCCAGGTAGATGTGGCCCACTCTTTTTTGTCTCATCAAGATGTTGCTTTACATGCTTGCCCTAAAAAACACTTCAACATTTGAACTAACCTGCAGCTTCAAGAATCGTTACCCCCATTTCTCCATTACTAACATTTGTTGTTTGTATATCAAACTGTGATAGTGTTCCATTATCCTTCCAAATGTCTTCATGGAAAATCTCTCCATTGATTTCATAAACTTTATAGTATATTTGTGGTTTTTCACAGACTGCAGGCTCACAATCTAATACTATTGGCTTGAGTGTATGTTCATCTACGTATATTTCTGGTAGATTATTTTCCTGTGATGACATTTCTTCTACAGTATTGGAGGTCATGTTTCTGAAAAAATTACAGACACAAATTTGTTTATATTTTGTTAATAAGTAGATGATACCAGCAATTTCATCAGAGTGAGCTTAGGGTTATGGTAAGACTGCCTTTATAGCCACCAGATATGTGCAACATAGCTAAGTGGTTAGAGTATGTATCTATTTCCACCAAAGCTATTTGATGTAAGATGTGCTATGAAAATGTGCGCAACATAGCTACCTAGTAACTAGTACATCAGTTTCCCAGCCGAGCATCCCTAGCTCGCATACCTTGCTTCAACTAGCATGTAATATACATATCTTTGTAGAACCCCTTTCCATTAGAGCTAAGCTATGCTAAGCTATGAAAATCAAGCGCTCCTATTGGTGGTTTAGACACACATCTGTAGCTTTGCAACATAGCACATCTCTTGTGGAAATCACCTGACCCTGGTAAATTGACCAGAATACAATCCATCCACAATCCATACAATACATCTGTCACCGTAAGATTGCAAAAACCGTTAGATTGTAATCTAACGCTTTTTATCTCGTTAGATTGTAAACTGTCGAAAGATTGTGAACCGTTCAATGTTCTGAGTGTCAATTTTTGAAATAGTCATTGCATTTACGTTTTCTTGTCCCTTTCTTGTAGCTTAGGGTATGGTTCGACATAAATAAGCATGCGGCCGGGCACTTATTTATAGGGGTTCTATCGGGTATTAACCCGATAGAACCTAAGTGCCCACAGATTACAATTTACCGAAAAATAATGCGTTATATTCTTTCGATAGTATACAATTTCGCGAGTTAGATTATAATCTAAGTTCTAACGGTTTTTACAATCTTACGGTGACACATCCAAATCAAAGCCAAAAAAATTGGTTCAAGCTCTTAATCTATTTAACAAATAACTATTAGAGGTTCTTTTTGGCAAATCACAACTATTGGGTAAAAAGGAAAAGCATTAAAATATCACAATATCTTACGTTTCTTGGGTACAAACTTTACCCACAACGTAGTCTCCTATAATCAAAAGTAATGCCACTAATACAAAGATATTGAGCAGAAAACTAATGAAAGACCAAATCCACATATTATCTTTCACATTACAACGATACCACCACCGAAATAAAGAATAATAATTTTCGCGGATGAATATTCAACTCCCAAGTTTTAACTTACACCTTATCAATTTACAAGACACGACTGACGACAAAAAAGAACTTAGTATCGCATTTTATGTCCTCATGATCCATTAATTGCCGAATTATGAACCACATTATATTATGTTAGATATTAGATTACTGAGATTTCTGTATTCTGTTGAACTTTGAAGCACCGACCAGAAAAAGAAGAAAATCTACAACCATACAACTTTCAGTACAACTTTCGTAACTTTTTTGAAGTTTGAAAATGAGTAATTCCCCCGTTGAAAGGTTTTTGTAATTATATATTTACGGCTCTGGATGCAAGTTCTCTATGGGGTGACAGCTGTTGTCAAAATGCTAGATCTTTACAAATCTTTGATTTTGTTCAACTTTATAGGAGTTACAAAATATAGTGAAATATATAAGTCTGCAGAAGTAAGAAAATTGTATAATTTGAAAATCTGTTTATATTTTGTATTTTCTGTTTTATATTTTGAACCACATTTAGACAAGCAGAACCATTTCAAAGCAAAATACTCCTCTTACAATATTGAAAAGGTAAATTAAAATTATTAAAAAATACGACTGCTCTGCCGTAGACACACATACATACACGAACCCTGATAACATAACATTTTTTTGGGAAGTCGTGTAATCCAAAATCCCCCTCGATTGGAAGCAAGGCTTCTACGTAATGATACCACAGTCATTTACCACCTTTGGAATCTTATTTACATTTTTATTAAATGATATTTTTTGTGAATCACTGCATATTGAACTATAGTGTTATATATTTTGGAATCTACTCATCATTTTCTAGATGATGATTATATAGTTAATCTTATTTTCGAATATTTTTTCTCAACTTTAGTCTTTAATGCGAAACCATGGTCACCCCATCATTTTTTTTTTAAATTTTACTAGACTATGTCACCCGGAATAAGCTACTGATTCTAACGCTACCTCATTTATCAAAATCGGTTCAGGCGTATAGAAGTTATGGTGGAATATACAAACTCACATACATACATACATACATACATACTTACATACTGACATACATACATGAACCCTGAAAACAATATACTCCTTTTTTCAGGCAGTCGTGTAATAATTTAAAAAGAACAAAAAACCCGACTGCTTGGATACCAAAAAGTATAAAACAAGACATGAATTGAAGTATTTCATTATTATCAATTTAAATCGTATAATACTAATAAAATTTATCAAGGCGCAGTCACACGTCCAATAGCTAACTTTAACGTGCGCCTGCGCCTTAATAAATTTAATTAATATTGTACGATTTAAATTGATAATAATGAAATACTTCAATTCATGTCTTGTTTTATACTTTTTGGTATCCAAGCAGTCGGGTTTTTGTTCTTTTTATATTACTTTTTTATTTCAAACTTGGTAGTAAAGCATTTACCTTAAACAGGCGACGTTTTATCTGTAGCATCAATTATTATCTATTCTGTGGTAGCACCAAAGGTACCAATAAGTATTTTGTATAAGAAGTAGTAATAAGCATGAGCATAGTGACGAGCGGTGATCACCTTAACCACGGTAATATTATATTGTATACAGTATTCCAACTTCATACAAACGGACGAAGCGCGAGCTATGCCTACGCGTCTCGATCTCAGCACGCACTTGGCATGCAGACAGTCGCGACTGTGCCGCAGTGACGAACGGACGGTGTTTTGTTTTTTTAACAATAACCGGGCGATTTTTTGACTAAAAACAAGTTTAAGTACATATTTAATATGACGAGTAGGATACATAATATTACCGTGACCTGGGTACTCCGAAAGATAAGACTATAAAATAATGTTTATATAAGTAGGTACCTACTAGTACGCAATTTGTTTCGTACGGGAGCAGGTGATATGGCTCGACCGTAACGATACGATGATCATCCTCCGAGCGGGTGTTGTGCTCGGGGACCACTGGTCCAACCGTTTATCTTTGGAGGTCGTATATATAGCGTAACTCAGAGAAAACTTCGTAAGTGTGAGTTGGGCTGTTCGTGGTCGCGTGCGTGTACTAATAATGCCATCTATTGGATTATGTGCGGACTGCGAAGACCGCCACAGTTTCTTTTACTAATAGGTAAGTAGTTATTTCGCTTTTTTCATCGAGAAAAAACTTGGGTTAGTAAAGTAATAAATGGATAGGGTGAAAAAAGTATTACAAATACCTACAATATAAAACGAAAAACAAAATCTGAACTCTAACGGCGTAAAATGCTTTAGAGTTATGTATATTAGATTTTAGTGGTCTTTTGGTAGGTAAATAAAATAACGTTAAATCTCATTCGCATCTTTGCTAACGGATTACAAATCTCAAGAAACTCAGGTAGGTAGATGAAATTAAAATAAGTACTGTAGGCGGGCAGCCCTATCGCGTGTGTACGTACCGCGCAGCTGTAGGTACTTAATTCAAGGACACGGCTGAGTTACAATACTGTATAGATACCAATACTGTGCCATAACCATCATCAAATTTGCATATTAGCATTATAATGCTAATATTAATTTGGTAATGTTTGTAAATCTGCAATTTTTCCTAAAAATGAGCTCATTAATTTTCGAGAGTCCTATCGCATCGACGTCACGAGCAATGAACGCCGGCCACTAAAGAAAATGCCCGTAGACAATGCAAAAAATCGTATTTAGTACGTTGTGGGCGTATTTATTTAATTAGTATTTAGTTTATATCTAAGTGGACTCGGAACCAATATTTTAATAGACATTAAAAATGTTAGTCGGAAGTTATGTTAGTCGAATGTGCGCTGCATGTAACGTTACCGTAACATATGAGAGTACGCCTAGGGTTGCCAACCGTACTATAATATATAGTATTGTACTGTATTTCGGGTCTGCGTACTATATACTGTTAAAGAAGTACATAGTGCGCAAAAATACTATATTTTAAAAAACTATCTTTTGTTTCACAATAATTTAAAATATAATGTGATAAAGCTTGGAACACTTTTATTTATAAACAAAAAATTCTTTAAAGTGCAAATAAATATGTATAGTTTTTATAAAAAAATAAGTCTACTTCGTCTCGTTCGTAATAATATTCGTCTGCTTTTTGCGTTTTCCAAAAAATACTATTTTTTAAGTTTACTATATTTTTTTATAGTGTTGCGGATTGCGTGTAGGTTGATGTGAGTTGGAGCAGAAATGATGTGCACAGACTCGGTGTTAATATGGCATATATTTACAGATGAATGTTAAACTTATATACTAAGAAATTAGGTTCATTGGAGTGGGGGAAAACCTTGTAATGATCATGAAGTGCTAACTAAAATATTGCTTATTTACTACTACGTGACAAAGTGTGATCTAAATATAATTAAATTGTAATAAATAAATTGTAACCTACATATCTATGGTCACGTATTGGTAAGTGCCATATATAGCTTAGTCTGAAAAATACTATATTTTGCTCAAGATAATACCGCGCATTTGACACGAACGTCACTAGACAATCTTGCATTGTAAGGTCGACATCTCCTGAAGATGCTCTGGTGTCGGGGCGAAACGTGCGTCGAGAATAGTATAAAAGTCTTGTGTGGTGGTGCATGTGAGTGGTGGTGGCATTGCTTGCTTGGGAACTTAGCTTTCTTGCTTGGTTGGGAAGGTAAACGGTGCTTCGCTTGTAACTGCATGCTTGACCATACAGAATTTTTTTCTGTTGGCGGATTATAGCAAAATAATTGTATTCTTTTCTTGCTAAATCATGAACTTCCGCAAAGTAACGCCTGATTCTATCCAATATTATTGCAATTTTCGTAAGGATCTCTAATTTGTTTGGAAATAAAATATAGCCTATTTTATTTACTTGTTAATAATGGAGCTTTCTATAAGTGATATACGTTTTAAAATCGGTTGAGTGGTTTTTGAGATAATTCACCTAGTTTGATAGATATAGATGATATGAGTAGGAACTTTAAACATTTCCTTTGAAACCTCATAAATCCTAAATTATCATTTAAACGGAAAAATGGTTTAAAGAACATAGGTGTGATTTTAAAAGACCTATCTAACGATACCCCACTTGCTTATAGCCCATCGACTTTCATTTATCAATTGGCTTCCAGTCGACGCCATTTTGTTTTTCTCAAATTTGGCCTCCGTTGTGACACTCGGAAGACTAAAACAAATCTATTAGTGCAATTACTATCAAAATCGGTTCAGCCGTTTTTTCGTTAATGTGTCACAAAGGAATACCACCTTTGAAACCTCGTAAATCCTAAATGATCGTTAAAATGAGAAAATGATTAAGGAAACCTAACTATGATTTTGCAAGACCTTTTCATCGATACCCCACTTGCCATAGTCCATCGACTTTTAGTTTTTAATTTGTTACATTATGGCTTCTAGAAGGCGCCATTTTGTTTTTTCTCAAATTTGGCTTCCACAGTGACAATCTAATGATATATTCGGCACAAACTGGTGCAAGAATCATCAAAATCGGTCCACGCGTTCAGGCTGTAGCTGTCCTGCAAGGAACATACAAACATATATATGTAGACTGATGAACACATAACCCTGTGCGTTCCGCAGTCGGGTAAAAAAAATACTCGTGCTCATTAAAACTGAAATAATTTCGTTTCCCAATATTTATCTAATTTTAATATTTATTGTTCAACTACAGGATATGACTGAAATTATACAGAAGTTACAGCCGGTGTATATCCGGTTTTGAGATAGCATCTAGAGTCTAGACAAATCAAGAACAAAACACTTGCACTTTGAAAGTCCAGCATTTCGTAAATTTTTGAGGGAAAACAAAATTGTACTCTGTTTATAATCCTCTTTAAAAAAACCCCACAAGCTTAAGTACCGCCCTAAAAAAGAGCCCCCTGAAATAAAGATTTTTATATTTTTTTAAGTAATATTCGGCTGACAGCCATCGGTTTACATATTATATTTAATTTTGAAGTAATTACGTTCAAATTCAGAAGCAGAATACTCTGACAGACGGACGGACAAGTGCAAATTCATTCAAGTAGCCTCAGAGACTCAAACTATTGTCAACTACGGCTGTGGCAATTTAAAAGTCTTTTCCGCCTGGCCATGAATCCCTGAAGGACTTGGATCCAGGACTGTAAATATGGTCGTAAACATAGACTTAGAATTTTTTCGCTACGCTCAATAGACTGACAAAGCGTGGGAGCGAGAGGTATTTAGTTAATAAATACTGCCACGAGCGAAAAAGAGATAGCGAAACAAAAGGCCAGTATGTCATTGTATACGCGAGTATGAGGCGATAGCGTCCCGGCCTATTCCAAGTCGAGGTGAATTTTATGCATTTAATTAATAGTCTTACGATTAAAACTTAAAATCTTTGTTCTGCCACCATGGTGTCTTGTTCAGTGAATGAATGTGACGTTACATGACGTAATAACCCGCATAAATACACGTTTCACAGGTAATTACTGAATATTTTTCTGAATTATTCATAATCATTATTTCGTCATTTGTTGTTTGAAAATGAGGCAAAATAACTATTGAAAGCTTAGATAATAGGTTTCCCTTAAGACTTTTCATCAAATTACTTTGCTAAATGACGAATTTATGGATATTTTGTGTAAAACTTAAAAACGTTTGTTTACGATAGGGATTGACAAAGTGATGACGTCATAAGTATCGATAGTCGATAATCGTGTCTGCCGGTAGGTTTGACGTGATTGCTCATAAGCTTAAGTGTGTAGAGTACAATATAAAACACTACTTTCCTGTAAAAGAAAAGAACGAAATAAATATTTTCCTTAATTTTTGTTTTATTTGGCGTGTCTTAGATTTCATATGTATATGAAATATAATATATACAGGGTATACTGTATATACTGGTAATTCAGTACATTACTGTATTTAAGTGCTTATCGGGGAGGTCATTAGCTATGACTTGAGCGCCATGTATGGTTATTATTTATTTTTATTAACTTGTCACTTATACATTATATCAGAGTATTATTGTAATGAATCAAATTAAAACTACTTGCACCCTTTAAAAAAATAGCGGCGGAAAACCTACAATTTTTACGAAAAATCTCTAAAATTGCTCTATTTCTCAAAAAAATTATAGTGTATATTTTCAGGCAGATTTTTTAAAAAACATCTCTGTTTTAAACGCCGCCGCCTCCGGCGATGGGCCGTGTAACGTAGTACTGGTGAGCTTCGGTAGGTGGCGCGAACACATCACATCACATCACATCACACTTATATCCTACTAATATTATAAATGCGAAAGTTTGTGAGGATGTTTGTTACTCTTTTTGTATCCTTGTATCATGTTCATTGTTCATAATCTCTGGTTAACTTGTCTCTGGTTCATAATCATGTGTGAAGTGTGAACCGTCACACTTTGAGGATATACAGCACAGAATATACAGTTAGCTAATCAAAGCCGTCACATACCTACATCATGTGTGAACCTTTTCTGTGATAATATTAAAGAGTAGAATATAAACACAGCAAACAGCAATGTGTCATAATATACGAAGCTCTTTTCACGGCAAAATCGATGAAATGCCTGGAGTTTACGCTGACAATTTCGAAAATGCTGATCGTACGTTGGCCAGAGCTTATTTTCTGAGCCACTACCATTCCGATCATGTACAGGTAGCTACTTACAATTTATTTTTCGTGCCTAGGTACTTACTATTGTAAAGTAAAGGGCAAAGGATCTTTCTTTATATATTATACTAGCAAACCCGGCGAACTCCGTTTCGCCACCAGATGGCTTTCCCGCTAAAAAGATTTTCCCGCTTTTCTGTTGAAATTTTTCCTGAATTTTCTTTGCTATAAACCTCAAGGAGCCCGAGACCTTTCCAACGAATGCAAAACCGTGGAAATCGGTTCGTGCGTTCTGGAGTTATAGCGTCAGGAAGGAAAACCCGACTTATTTTTATATAGTAGATTAGAGGTCGCCCCCGACTTCGTCCGCGTACCTACGATGTCTGATTTCCTATGAGATTATGAAATTTAAAACGCCGATGCCGAAATTCAATTGCCGAATTTCAAGTTTCTAACTTCAAAAACCCTCATGTAAGCTTCCACTCCCATTTCACCCCTTTTGGGGTCGATTTTCGTAAAACTGCTTGTATTGATTTTTATTATTTATAAATTATAACATAGATCCCAATTTTCATGTCTCATACTTCAAAAGCAAAGAACTTTCATACAAACCTTCAACCCCGCATTTCAACCCCTTAGGGGTGAATTTTCTCAAAACCGTTTCTTAGCTGATATCTACACCATAGAAGGAACCCACCTTTCAAATTTCAAGTTTGTATGCTTTACGGTTCCTAATATATCGCAATTAGTCAGTGAATGAGTGAGTGAGTGAATGAGTGGTACTTCGCTTTTATATATTTAGTTTATATACTTACTTTCTTTATACAAGGGGCTACAATCAGGAGCATTACTGGAAACTATAAAAAGGACAAATGCCACAATTTATACAAGTGAGTTAACAGCTGCCATTATTGATTTTGAGTCAAATGATTCAAGGCTGATGGAATATGTTCGAGGCCTCAAAACAGGTAAGAGTCCCAATGTCAACATTTTGACCGGTGACTACATTGTGTTTACAATTGTCACAAAGGCATCCTAAGATGGAAGGATGGGGAACACCTGTGTATGAAGGTTTCCTTTCGATGATTTATTCCACATAGGACAACTTGTGCGACTTATGATAAATCGTAAGAATTTACCACCAATTTTAATACCTTATCATGCGATCAGTCAGATTATGAGCAGATAAGTTGTAGGTTGTCCAAATCCATCCTAATATTATAAATGCTAAAGTGTGTTTGTTTGTCCTTCAATCACGCCTCAACGGAGATAATTAAGAAGTTCCTGCAGGAATCAAAAAACTTAAGCATGGGGACGAAGTTCTGGGCATCAGCTAGTTCAGAATAATTGCACCTGGTGGAGATCAAAACTGGGAACCATAGTTCTAAATCTAAACCACTGTGCACTGTATCAAATGTTTTAACTAACTTTCTCAATATATTGCAGGTTCAACATTAATAACTTTACCGGCCACTGAAAACTTTCCAGAAAGCTCTGTAACGGTCACACTAATACCGGCCGGTCACTGCATGGGATCGACAATGTTCCTATTCACAACAACATCACAAAAAATACTGTTCACAGGAGATTTCAGAATCAACTGCAGAGATTTAAAGAACTACACTTCCTTGCAAGAAAATGGAGCACCCATAAAACTGAACACACTATATGTAGATACGACATTTATCAATTATGAATATGAAAATTTTCCAAAACGTAGCGAAAGCGTTGATATATTGATATTTAATATTAAAAAGTGGTTAAACTGTGATATTAATAATTCTGTAGCTATTTATACACCAGCAAGGTATGGGTATGAATTTGTTTTCAATGAAATTTATAAACAGTTGGGAGTTAAGGTGTACATTGATGCATATAAATGGAAGTTATATAGGTGAGTTTAATTTTAAATAGCACTTAACTGTTTCCCCTAGGGTGGAAATTCTGAAAAATATAATATATTTTTCATTTATCTTAGTATATTAAAGGAAAAGGTACTCACTGATATATCAACACAGCTCAAAACACAGGACGGGTTGGGCTAAAATTTGGCATACTATTATGACATAAGAAAGGTTTTCTGAAAAGTCAACCCCTAAGGGGGTCGAATAGGGCTTTGGTATTGAACCTAATTTGAGTGAAAATGCGGGCAATAGCTAGTAAAAAAACTAAAAGGTACAGTAGTTAAGACACCAGGCTTCCTATTTGGGTTGTCGGGGGTCCGATGCCTGGGCATACATCTCCAACTTTTCAGAGTTATGTGCGTTTTAAGAAATTAAATATTACTCGCTTTAACAGTGAAGGAAATCATAGCATCTTGAGGAAACCTGCAGTCCAGGGAGTTCTTCATAATGTTCTCAAAGATGTGTTCAACCTTTTAATCCCCAATGCCAGCATGGTGGACCATGCTGGCATTGGGGATTTATACATGGCCAAACTTCTCATTCTGAGAAGAAATTCATGTTTAGTAGTTGTAAACTATAGTCCATGTCACAGAATATTGCGGCAATTAGTAGTAATGAGACTACAAGCGCCGCCTCTACGGGATTTCTTTCATGTCGCGGACTGTACCAGACTCACAAAAATATTTTTTTTTTTCAGCACAATACAAAACTTAGTACCAGGTGTGACAAATAACGGAAAGGAAACGAGAATACACTCGTGCAGATACAAATTTGAAAATACCTCGCACAATGACTGCATAGGGATCAATAACAAAAAGTTTTTATATGTCTACCTTACAGCTATGAAATGGCAAAACATTTTAAGTGACAATTCTGCATTCGAGTTTGTAACGCCGTCGAGATTAGACGTCTGTTTCGCTACTCACTGCAGTAGAAATGAAATATATTATTTCATTAATTATTTATCGCCCGATAAAATTGTTGGATTCCCGAATGAGTTTGTTGAATTAGGTAAAAAGCGGACTAGCGAATTGGTGTTTGATAGGGGAATTAAAAAAACGAGGGTAGACAAAAAAGTTGATGAGCAACTATTGCGGTTGATGTTTGCTTGATGTAGGGGCTGATTCTGTTGTACACAATCTCTAAACTAAACTGACAGCATTAAAAATATTGCTAACTCTTTCATAATATTCCATGCCGAAAGGGACACAACTAGATTTAAAGCTGTCATTGTAGTTTAGTTTAGAGATTGTTTGTTCATTAAAGTTCTATTAAATATACGATGCTTGTGAGATGGTGATAGTAAAAAAAACCGGCTGAGTTTGTTGTGGACTCTTCTCAGACCAGGGCGCGTTTGGAACCCTCGTAGCTTTAGTTCTAAGATACCGCAATTGACTACCACCATCATGTTTTATAAGTTTTGGACGTCAATAAGTGTACAGTGTACCTAAATTGAATAAATTAATATTGATCGATTGATCGTACTTAAAAGACTGAAGCTTGGTGCATTTTTTGTATTTACTTGACTTTATTAATAAATATAATTATTAGCACAATTTTTTGTCTACTTTTTTTAAAATCTTTATTGCACACAAGTACACGGATTTTTTTCTCATATAATACTCGCTTATGTTCAGTAACGTAAGAAAGACATTTGACGACATCTCTGGCGCAGTGTTAAGGGCTTATTACACCTTCCTAAATTCAGTCGTCTAAATTATTCAGTTACTAAATTCAGGAAAGTGAAATCGCATTTAGCAAGTTAGGATCCTAAATTAGGAATAAAGTATGGTTGCTAACTCACTAAATGATTTAGTGTCAAAGACATAAGACCACACTGCTAGTAGGTTAAAAATAAACACAAAGATAACCATGATAGATTTTAATTTCTGTTCATTCCAGTTTGTTGTGTATGTTAGAATCACATTCTATCCAGAAGAAACTGCAAGAAACTGGTATAGTTGCTCTTTAAAAATTATTGAACAGCCAATGATATTAAAACATAATATTATATAAAAACGATGAACTATTAAAGTTGATTTTACAATTATATTGATTTTAATAAATTTCACTACAAGATCTGTCTCAAAATATTCCAAAATCCAATTGTTTAGAAATCGATAATGATAAAACCTAACATAACCTCTTAAAATAGTATGTAATTATAATTTATACTTATCTCAGCAAAATGCCGTAATCCACCCTTAATCTTCACCAATACAATCAATATTAATATACACTTTATCCACTTGTAATAACTCCTCAAAATTTTAATACTGACTGAACTCCCGACGCCATTTTCTCTCACCTTTATACTATTTTTCTGTTACCGTCCCACCAACATTCTCCTGAATTTTTGTGATTGGCTGTCATGATTACAGCCTATATATTGAAAAGCTACGATTGGTGATTAAATTACTTAGCATCAATCAAAATAAACTCTGCATCCTGCAACACTCAATGTTGCCAAAATATAACCTCCAAAGTAAAATCAACAATTCATTGCAAGAAACCTAAATTGAACATGAAATGCAATGCAAAATCACCTATGAATCACAACTCAGCATCGCAACAACACTGCGAATAGCGTTCATTCCTCACACTCGCCCATCCTGACGCCTCTTTGCGTCCCTGCAAAGAAAAATTGGTATGAATAGGTTCGATCACCGCATACATGAGAACAACCAAGCAACCTAACCTTGGAGAAAAATGAACTCTATGTAGTAACGACCAATCAATCCCTTGCTCCCCACTGCTTTTTTCTTTTGTTACTTGACCAATATGAAGACTCTATTGCGAGCAAAGTAAAGTACATAGTTTATTTTCAAAGAGATTTTCACAAGATTTTATAAAGCACCGACTCATAAAATACATCTGTTTATAAGAAGAGTATACGCATTTATCAGATAGTTTCCATTAATTTCCCGTTATTCAAGTATATTATTCATTATTTATATATGGAAGAGCTGTTCATTTATTTATTACCACAATAAACACACTTAGATAATCAGGCCTATTTAACAAATAATCATAATAATCATTTAATATGACCATTTACCAAAGTACACATTTTGCTCAGCTTTTTATCAAATTCATTTACAAAAGTTTTATTTGCAATCATTAAAACTATTCAAACCTTTCAGTCGCAACCATTGCAACAGTCCAAAGAAATCTGTAGTAACCAGTATAACCTTCCAGAACCAAATAGTGGCAACCGTCATAACCATTTTTCCAAGTGGCAACCATATAAACCATTATAACCATTTTTCCAAGTGGCAACCATTAAAAACCATTAAAACCATTTTTTTTCAACTTTCTCATATATATTCCAATAAACCATCATATATTTTTGCCAAGTAAAACCATTTATAACCATTAGAACCATTTTTTTTTGCCACAAATATTTCCAAATTTCCATTTAGCCACTTACAATAAAACCATTTAGCCACTGCGGCTTTTTCCAAATCACTTAGTCGCAAACCTTGCAACTTAATTTTTATCGATTATCCAAACAGTATAATATTTTAACTTCTATTAAATCTTTAAACTCGAAATTACGAACTTCTTTTAAGTTTTATTACGAACTTGTTCGGGTAGGCCTTATATTACCAACTTGTTTGGGTAACCAATTAGTAATAATCAAGACCAATCATTACCTCTAGTACAGTCTTCATAAGTCGCCATCAGACACGTCCAACTGATCCATTCACCGACGGAGTATCAATAGGGGTATCCAAGGTAAAACTTACTTGTAGTCAAATCTGTATGTTGTAACCTGGTAACCAGCTATTTAATATTTGTAGTGCCAAGTCAAATTTTTATTATCCCAGCTACTGCACCTGGCCAGAGATTTTGACTTGAGACATAACTCAAAAATTTCGCCACATTTAACATGCGACTTACCTTAAGTACTGTAGATACCTTCAGCACAACTGTTTATGAGTCTTCGCTCTACACTCCTTGTCCTCATCAGCATCAACTCTATGTGAGCACCAGCAGTATATTTCTAATCCTCTCATCTTCAGCAGCTCGGAGATGATGAAAACAACCTCAGCAGCAGCAGTATGTTTCTAGTCTTCTTATCTTCAGCAGCTCGGAGATGATGAAAACAAACTCAGCAGCAGCAGCAGCAGTATATTTCTTGTCCTCTTATCTTTGGAGATTATGATGAAAGCATCTTCAACAGTTCGGAAATGACGAAAACAAAATCAGCAGCAGCAGAACTGTATGGAAGTCCCCACTTTTACACTCTGTTATCTTGTCTTCGGAGATGATAACGATGAAAGCATCTATGAGTAGATATCCTATTCAAATCCTCGATGCCGGTTTTCCCGTGCATCATATTTCTCAGTCAACAACCAATCAACTTCAGTCTTTTGAAGTTTTCTGCAGCGAGTTGGCCTTAGTCCACTATGTTTACATGATTTTTGATCTGCTAACCTTGCTGTGTCAATGCGTCTCTATTAGTGACCGGATCTTTACTTTCGTCTAGTTCATTACTCTGACATTCCGTTCATAAGACTTCTTATAATAACTCATATAGTTAAAAACCATCAACTATAGTCTCTCCATATAGACCCTCCCTATCACATTACAATAGACGGATAAATATTGACTACATTGGCGAATATATCTATTTAGGGCAGATAATTTCCGTTAAAGATCTAACAACAAATGGAGCAAGAGACTTATGACTTGGATTGCGCTTACAAATAGAGTAGTTAACGCTTGTGTCTTACCATGCTTAACCTATGGTTGCGAAACCTGAGCTCTTAATGCAAACCACGAGAAGGTACCACCACGAGGCAAGAAGTATGCTGGTAGTAAAGATCAAAGACCGACACAGTAGCCGAGCTATAAGAAAGCAAACAAAAGTAACCGACATTTTAAATAAAATAGACACTAAGATTGTGATCAAAAACGTTTCGAGGTAGAGCGCACCGAGGAGGCTTTTGTCAACAAGCAATACGAAACACGTGACACTAAAATCTGAATTAAGTACTTCACATTTGTGAATTTCATTTATAACAATAATTAAATTTTCTTAGGTAATCATATTATTATAACAACCATACCAACTATCAGCTCTGCTAATTCAACTCTATCGACTCTACCATATCAACTCTATCGACTACCATATCAACTCTATCGACTCTACCATATCAACTCTATCGACTCTACCATATCAACTATATCGACTCTATCATATCAACTCTATCGACTCTACCATATCAACTCTATCGACTCTACTATATCAACTCTATCGACTCTACTATATCAACTCCATCGCCTCTACAATATCAACACTCAAACTATCTATCAATTGAATTTTTGAAAACGCAATTAATAGCAAACTTCAGTAAAAATAAGTGAAACTAAAGCCGATAGCAAAACTCCAGAGTTACAAATCTGAAATCTTTAAATTGTTGCTCAATACTTTCAACGATACTCCGCGACAGTTGTGTTTCGGATGAGAAGAATTTGCCAGAACAGTAATCAATTTAAACGCAAAAATAAACCCAAATACTTCTATCGGTGCCTCTTCTATCGAAGGTTGGTGATAATATTGGCAACTTGAACATTCGACACTGCAGATCTAAATAAGGATCGGATGATTTAATTGAACCACTGGTGTATGTGCTTCAGTCAGGATGTCCTTCTCTGTCCCACGCCCCTTTTGCCTTGTATTTTGCCCTGAATAATTAATAGTAGAGGGTCATACTTAGGGCCACGACACAGGTACTCCAGTTTCCTCTCTTTTTTTCATCTAGAAGAATCTTCTTCCAACCCAAATAAGACAAAATCCCCATAAAACAGCCATAATCAAAAAATCACTTCAATGAAACTCCATTTACAATCCTTTCGTTTTAAAATGAACAATATAATAATAATTTAGCAAGTCAAAATACGCTAAAAAATTGGACTGCTCACGCCATCCTGTCATAGTATTTTTGTTGACGATTTAATTGGCATTTAAGAATTAAAGTAAACAAACTATACTAAAACGTTTGCAGTGCAAGTAGTAAAACAAGAAAGTTTTATTGAGGAACTAGATCAAGAAATATGTAGCATTACTAATATCAATAGTTACGTATACGATTCGTTTTTCAAATTTAAGTTTTTACTCTTAATTTAGAATATTTGCTTGAAAACTTTGCTTTTGTTAATAATTTGTTTTAAGTAGAATAATTACTTTTTGTTGATAACTTCGAAATACGTAAAATTTAAACAATAGCACAAATTATCAAATGATCATTAATACGGCACTGAACAGCAAAACTTAAACCACTTAATCTCAAAATAAGGGTATATAGAAAATAATAAAAACTTTTGAAAACCAAGATCACATACCGTACCACCATAGCCATAACCATCCTGATATTAACCAATTAATAAAACAATATCCCAAACGACACCACGTAAATCGAACCATAAATTTATGCTTTCTTCTATCATTCCTGTATGGAACGTAACGTAAAATAATTGGAACATAAGTAATACCTGTATAACAGTAAAATAAACCTGCTAGGAAAATCTAATAATTATTATTAAACCACCAATTGTAGGACGATCGAATTTGTATAAACATTAGATAAAATGAAAATGCGGGTACCGTCCCAGCATAACTATCGGTAATAATAAATTAATTAGATCCTACCAGTAAATCCGGATACTGATTTGATGTACTGCCTCCCAGGAAGTGGCCTCATGCTCCAATTGCATCAGGAAGTGGCCTCGTGCTCCAATTGTATGTGGGCTGTGGGATCCTACCTCTGTAGGATCCCACTTCTGAAAATGTCAAAGACATTAGACCACACTGCTAGTAGGTTAAAAATAAACACAAAGATAACCATGATAGATTTTAATTTCTGTTCATTCCAGTTTGTTGTGTATGTTAGAATCACATTCTATCCAGAAGAAACTGCAAGAAACTGGTATAGTTGCTCTTTAAAAATTATTGAACAGCCAATGATATTAAAACATAATATTATATAAAAACGATGAACTATTAAAGTTGATTTTACAATTTTATTGATTTTAATAAATTTCACTACAAGATCTGTCTCAAAATATTCCAAAATCCAATTGTTTAGAAATCGATAATGATAAAACCTAACATAACCTCTTAAAATAGTATGTAATTATAATTTATACTTATCTCAGCAAAATGCCGTAATCCACCCTTAATCTTCACCAATACAATCAATATTAATATACACTTTATCCACTTGTAATAACTCCTCAAAATTTTAATACTGACTGAACTCCCGACGCCATTTTCTCTCACCTTTATATACTATTTTTCTGTTACCGTCCCACCAACATTCTCCTGAATTTTTGTGATTGGCTGTCATGATTACAGCCTATATATTGAAAAGCTACGATTGGTGATTAAATTACTTAGCATCAATCAAAATAAACTCTGCATCCTGCAACACTCAATGTTGCCAAAATATAACCTCCAAAGTAAAATCAACAATTCATTGCAAGAAACCTAAATTGAACATGAAATGCAATGCAAAATCACCTATGAATCACAACTCAGCATCGCAACAACACTGCGAATACTAGCGTTCATTCCTCACATTAGCATCCTAAAAGGTAGGTGTAATAGCATTTAGTCGCCTGATTGGTTCAGTCACCGCCATAGAGTAAGTAATACTGGTCACCGCGCGCCTGCGACTGCGTGTGCACATACCAAAGAAATTAATAAAATAGGTATCAAAAGATTTCGAATTCATTCGTAGATAATTTCTAAAGTCGGCTGGTTCTAAAGCACTCAGAATGCTCAAGTTTGCTAGTTTGTCGCGCAGCAATAAATATTCTTTCACCCAAGTTTTTCTTTTAATTTTAATTGAGCCAACAGCCAGAGCTACGGCTAGGCCAATTTTTTGGTGTCTGGACAGTACTGGAGCCATTGTTACTTATGTTTAATGTACTCTGTGGTTGCACTCGACACTAGCACGACACGTCCGACGCCGTCGAACTACTGATTCAGTGACTAAATTAGGAAGGTGTGATCAGAAACATAAATTTGCTTTCCTTTCCTGAACCTAATTAAGCCGACTGATTTAGGAAGGTGTAATAAGCCCTTTAAGCGTTGTTGTCTAAACGTAAGATGTCCCGGGTTCGATCCCCGACATTCAATTTCGGAATTTATAATTTTTGTTTTTTTTTCTGGTCTGGCCTGGTGAGGCTTCGGCCGTTGGGCCTAGCGATTTAGCGTTCCGGTACGACGCCGTGTAGAAACCGATTTGGGGTATGGGTTTAATATAACTGCAATACCCCTAACAGGTTAGCCCGCTAATACCTTCTTAGACTGCAACATCACTTGCCATCAGGTGAGATTGCAGTCAAGGGCTGACTTGTAGTAGCGTAAAAAAAAGACGTGTGGCACTCGGAGACTGCCGCGGTAAAGCTATTGTATAGCATTTTTTATCAACTTGCTATGACTACTTGTGTTGTTGACTTGTAAGTTGTTGAAAATATAAAGGCGAAATAATTTTAAAGAATTATGTTTTCAATAGTCCGGGCATAGATTAATTATAAACCAAGTATAGATTGCTAACTCCCATATAAATTTTTTTCTAGGTTAATACTATCGATAGGTGGCGCTACCAGGCTCGCTCGACAAATGATTATAGTATAATTTAAAAAGAACAAAAAAACCGACTGCTTGGATACCAAAAAGTATAAAACAAGACATGAATTGAAGTATTTCATTATTATCAATTTAAATCGTATAATATTAATAAAATTTATCAAGGCGCAGTCGCACGTCCAATAGCTAAACTTAACGTGCGACTGCGCCTTAATAAATTTTATTAATATTATACGATTTAAATTGATAATAATGAAATACTTCAATTCATGTCTTGTTTTATACTTTTTGGTATCCAAGCAGTCGGGTTTTTTGTTCTTTTTAAATTACTTTTTTATTTCAAACTTTTTTGCATTTACCGTAAACAGGCGACGTTTTATCTGCTCGAAGTAGCATCAATTATTATCTATTCTGTGGTAGCACCAAACTTTTTAGCATTTAACTTAACTAACATTATTGCAATTTTCGTAAGGATCTCTAATTTGTTTGAAAATAAAATATAGCCTATTTTACTTATTAATAATGTAGCTTTCTTTAAGTGATATACGTTTTAAAATCGGTTGAGTGGTTTTTGAGATAATTCACCTAGTTTGATATTAATAGATGATATGAGTAGGAACTTTAAGCATTTCCTTTGAAACCTCGTAAATCCTAAATTATCATTTAAACGGAAAAATGGTTTAAGGAACCTAGGTGTGATTTTAAAAGACCTATCTAACGATACCCCACTTGCCCATCGACTTTCATTTATCAATTGGCTTCCAGTCGACGCCATTTTGTTTTTCTCAAATTCGGCCTCCGTTGTGACACTCGGAAGACTAAAACAAATCTATTAGTGCAATTACTATCAAAATCGGTTCAGCTGTTTTTTCGGTAATGTGTCACAAAGGAATACCACCTTTGAAACCTCGTAAATCCTAAATGATCGTTAAAATGAGAAAATGATCAAGGAAACCTAACTATGATTTTGCAAGACCTTCTCATAGATACCCCACTTGCCATAATCCATCGACTTTTATTTTTTAATTTGTTACATTATGGCTCCTAGAAGGCGCCATTTTGTTTTTTCTCAAATTTGGCTTCCACAGTGACACTCTAATGATATATTCGGCACAAACTGGTGCAAGAATCATCAAAATCGGTCCACGCGTTTAGGCTGTAGCTGTCCTGCAAGGAACATGCAAACATATATAGACTGATGAACACATAACCCTGTGCGTTCCGCAGTCGGGTAAAAATCGGTGAAATATCGTATTTTCTTGGTTCAGTTTGTATTAATTATTTATATAAAATTATCAAAATACAAAAATTTGATAAAATCACTTAAGCAAATAGCAAATTTACATTCAATTAATTTTAACAAAATTAACTTGCAGAAGTAATTCGATTTGAAACAAGTTCTGTGTATTCTTGTGTTATAATCAGCTAGTGGACCATGCAGTTATGCTGCATTCCTATAGATGGCGTCACAAACTGACGATACACTAAAATAATATATATAATAAATACTGGTTTATATATTGTCTTTGGTCCGGGTGTCCAAGGGGAATCAAAAGCCTTTTGATCTTTTCATAAAAATAGTCTTTTTATTTTCAACAACTTGAAGTCAACAACACAAGTAGTCATAGCAACCAAAGTGTTAGGTTTTTTTTCGTTACGGAATTTCTGGATTCGGTCTCCACGCTCAAGGCCCGCGATAGAAGCTATGCAATAGCCTAAAAAGTGTATGTGTGTAATTCACACACGGCAGAAGTGAAACTTTCACTTCAAAAAAATCAAACCCCTGTACATATCCAATCAACTAATCATATCGTAAAACAAAAGAGTAAAAAATCCATTAAATTTCAGCAATAAAAGTTGCTATGTACCTACATAATTAGTAATTTAGGTAATTACATTCTTATATAATAACTCATTTGATTTCAGTACCAGTACTGGACTTTGAAAAGTTACTATAATGTGTACCAAATCATTATTTATATTACTTTTGTTAGGCATCGTGTGCTGCACTAGTTTTGTCAGTGAGTATATTATCTGTTTAACTAGATGACGACCGCGACTTCATCCACGTGGACTTATTTCGATTGTTTGATTGTGATGTTGTATTTCAGGTGCAAGAAAGAGAAAATCTCCAGAAGAGTACCATCAGAGAAAGTAAGAAAAGCATTATTTTTAGTATTTAATTACTTTAATAATATATGCGCGAGTCAGACTCGCATTTGACCGGTGTTTTTAGGGTTCCGTAGCCAAATTTGGCAAAAACGGAACCCTTATAGATTCGTCATGTCTGTCTGTCTGTCTGTCCGTCCGTATGTCACAGCCACTTTTTTCCGAAACTATAAGAACTTTACTGTTGAAACTTGGTAAGTAGATGTATTCTGTGAACAGCATTAAGATTTTCTTACAAAAATAGAAAAAAGAACAATAAATTTTGGGGGAACAATAAATACTTAGAACTGAAACTCAAAATTTTTTTTTTTCATCTAATGATAGGTCTATGGATAGGTCTTCAAAAATGATAGTGAGGTTTGTAATATCATTTTTTTCTAAACTGAATAGTTTGCGCGAGAGACACTTCCAAAGTGGTAAAATGTGCCCCCCCCCCCCCCTGTAACTTCTAAATTAAGAGAATGATAAAACTAAAAAAAATATATGATGTAAGTACATTACCATGCAAACTTCCACCGAAAATTGTTTTGAACGAAATCTAGTACCTAAGTAGTTTTTTTTTAATACGTCATAAATCGTAAACCGCAATTTACCTTTCATTCAATCAACTCAAATATTTAAAATAAAAATATTTTTAATAATTTAAAACTTACTACAGGTTTGTACGGAACCCTCGGTGCCCGAGTCCGACTCGCGCTTGGCCGGTTTTTAGGGTTCCGTAGCCAAATTTGGCAAAAACGGAACCCTTATAGATTCGTCATGTCTGTCTGTCTGTCTGTCTGTCTGTCTGTCTGTCTGTCTGTCTGTCTGTCTGTCCGTCCGTATGTCACAGCCACTTTTTTCCGAAACTATAAGAGCTATACTGTTGAAACTTGGTAAGTAGATGTATTCTGTAAACCGCATTAAGATTTTCTTACAAAAATAGAAAAAAAACAATAAATTTTGGGGTTCCCCATACTTAGAACTGAAACTCAAAAATTTTTTTTTCATCTAACCCATAGGTGTGGGGTATCTATGGATAGGTCTTCAAAAATGATATTGAGGTTTATACTATCATTTTTTTCTAAACTGAATAGTTTGCGCGAGAGACACTTCCAAAGTGGTAAAATGTGTGTCCCCCCCCCCGTAACTTCTAAAATAAGAGAATGATAAAACTAAAAAAAATATATGTTGTACATTACCATGCAAACTACCACCGAAAATTGGTTTGAACGAGATCAAGTAAGTAGTTTTTTTTTAATACGCCATTAATCGTAAATCGCAATTTACCTTTCATTCAATCAACTCAAATATTTAAAAAAAACATTTAATTTAAAACTTACTACAGGTTTGTACGGAACCCTCGGTGCGCGAGTCCGACTCGCACTTGGCCGGTTTTTTTTTAATATAATTTTTGTTTCAGGCCGAGTTCAAAATACGACAATCCTAATTTCATCCGGGATAGATATCATGGTAACGTCTTTTATTGTTTGGCATACTATAGCTGATACCCGCGACTTCGTCCGGTTAAGTTTTATTGATTTCCGCGGGAACTCCTTAATTTTCTTAATAACTTAATTTTCCTATGCCAAAAATCACGTCGATCCGTTGCGGCGTGATTGAAGGACAAACCAATAAACCAACCAACACACACACTTTCGCATTTATAATATTAGTAAGTATGATTATTTGCAGCTTGCGAACGAGCAGGGGTCTGCAGGCTTAGCATGTGCACTCAAGATTGTCTGTGACGGCTTAATTCTCTGTTTAGCTTCGGTAGACAAATAGAGATAACGGGTAGACATAATTTGATTCGTTGCGCGCATGCTAACCCTACTGGTCTAAGAAAACTTAATCAAGCGGACGAAGTCGCGGGCATCATCTGGTTTAGTTAGTATTAGTTACGAATGTTACGATATCGATGTTCGAAAGTTTAAATAGAATAACGCAAGTTTGTCAATTCTCGTCTTTAACAGTATTGTCCGTAGCATTCTTGAATATTGCAGTACGGTATGGAGTCCAGGATATCAAGTTCACTCCGACAGAATCGAACGTATACAATAGCTATTTATGCAACTGTATCGTAATGAGGGTCATTTTAATTCGAGTGCTGTTTTTTGATACGAGGCTTGCCGAGTATCAAAATTTTATCTACGACAAGGACGTCTTTATAATTTTTTACTTTATACATTAATAAAAAAGTCAAATCAATCAAGTGCCAGAACCCAGAGCCGCTAAGCTATAGGTATCCTATTTATGAAGATAACCATATCGATACAGCTACGACTCATAACGATACAGCTCCCATACAACGAACTGTATCGTTATGAGAAGCAAACACGAAAGAGGGTTCAATTCGATATAGTTGTCAAATTCGAAATTGGAACTTTTCGATGCTGGAGTAGATAAAAGCGTTTTCTGTACCATTTATCATACAAGGACTTCAAGTGTAATACATTGTTTACGTACGACTCTCGTCTCTCATACTATAAAATGCAATCGCTTAGGGACCGTAGAAAGATTGCGGATATAACTTTTGTGTCAAAACTTATGAAGGGTCTCATTGATGCCCCTGAGTTACTGGAACGCATAAAATTCGTTGTGCCTCGTGACTGCAGCCGTTTACATAATCGTAAAACATTTTCTTTGCCTCAAACCAAAAGCAACCTTGGTCAATATAGCCCGTTGTATAGAATGCAATTTCTCGGGAATAGTTATAGAGACTCGATAGATATCTTCTGTGACAGTGTACCGATAGTTAAGAAGAAATTAAGCACACTTAAGTTAAGTTAGTTAATTTTAGTTATTAATTTAATTATTTATTTATTCTTTGCTTTGTGTTTTGGTAGAATTTTGTTTTGTTTTGTTTAGTAATGTTGCGTTGTAGTTAAGGTGCCCTATTACCATGCATGCCATGTCTACTTCAAGAAGACTCAATTGTATATATTACATTTAAATATTGATTTATTATAAGTTGTCCTCAAAGCAATTGTGGTCAGTTTTGTAGACTAAATAAAAAAAAAAAAAACGCACCCATATAAGCAACTCAATGCTGGAACAATCTTCCTCCTCCCATCGAATAGATGAAATATGGAAGCCAATAATGAACGAGACTTGGGTGAACCGTTTCAAGAAGCCTTACCACCCGGCGTGGATGGATTACTGCGACCCCTACCATTGCAACGACTATCATAAGACTGCATGCGGCTTGAACAGAAAGACGATGAGGTTTAAAAGGTTCCAAAGTGCATGCCATATCGCATTGAATAATATGTGCGCTACATATCGAGGTGCTCTGAGTAAGTTATCTTGTTTTAGTTTCGTAATAACACTTGAGGGTTAAGTGGCTTAGTTGTGGAAACACATTAATCGCCATTGTCAAGCAAGGTCGACCCAAGTCAAAAGTATTTTTGAAGTGAAACTTAGAATCGTGATTTGAAAATTCTATGAAACGAAAAAGCGACACCATAAAGAGAAAAACATATTCATAATAGGATTTAGTCTGCGAGAGAATGAGATATAATATAAATTAAATTTATCTCATTCTCTCGTAGGCTACTTTTCTGAAGTTTCACTTCTGCCGTGTGACACTTTTTAGGGTTCCGTACCAAAATGGTAAAATGGAACCCTTATGGTGCGACTTTCTCCGTCTGTCTGTCCGTCTGTCCGTCTGTCCGTCTGTCCGTCCGTCACACTCGATTATTTCAGTAACTACCGAAGCTATCGACATGAAATTTGGAATAGTTGTGTATATTAGTGGCCCAACGACACTGGAATTAAAAAAAATTGGAAATTATTTTTGTTCTTATTTAAAAAGGGGGGAAAATCTGAGGGTTGAAATTTAAAAGTGAGATAACTGTACTGTGTGGGGTATCATATGAAAGGGTTTATTTTGTACATTCTAAAACAGATTTTTAATTATATTTGCTTTAAGCGAGGGCAGTAACCCCCTTGTTAGTTTTAACCATTGATGTAGAATTTTAGTACTTACCTATTTCTATTTCAATGGTTTTAAGTTTGATAGCCATTTTAAATTATTTTGATGACGTCACAAGTATGGATTTCATATACAATTCCCATATTAAAGCGCGTTTTGGCGTTCGTGATTTAAAGAGTTGACTGACTCGTCATCATCACCAATTTTTTTAAATACGTTTTGTGATATTTTTTTTGTCTTCATTTTTTAATTTTTTTAAAGTAAGCCCTTGATTGCGATCTCACCTGATGGTAAGTGACTATGCAGTCTAAGATGGTAGCGGGATAACCTGTTAGGGGTATGGCAGTTATATTTAACCCATATCCCTAATCGGCTTCTACACGACATCGCTAAATCGCTTGGCAGTTCGTCTTTGCCGGTAGGGTGGTTAGTGGTTACCCACCAGACAAAATTTGTTGCAGAATACGACGTGGTGGACACAAAATACTGCATTAGATACGTGATGTTCCTACGAGACGGCTGTCCGACGGTCTGTCCGGACTCCTGGGACCCAGTTTGTGCCATCAGAGTAATAGACGACCGAGTCGCGATGTTTACTAATACATGTGCTATGGACCGAGCGAATTGTGTACAAGGTATAAGTATGAAAGGTACGTGTAATGATGATAATGTCCTCCCGACCGAATTTCGGCCACGGCGGCCAATATCTACAGATATTAGCCATCTGCGCGGGAGATATTACGGGGGGTGGCTGAAAAGTTCTGAGCCTAGGGCATTAAAAGTTTAGGTAAACATCTAAATAAAATATATTTTTCAATAAAGACCCCTTGGACTTCAATGCACTATAACATCTTTTATAGAAGGCTCGTAATATTGGCATATATATTGGCAGCCAATGTCATACTAATATTATAAATGCGAAAGTGTGTTTGTTTGTTGCTTTGTTGGTAATTGTCCTTCAATCACGCCGCAACGGATCAACGTGATTTTTGGCATGGGTAGGTATAGTTGAGGACCTGGAGAGTGACAAAGGCTACTTTTTATCCCGGAAAATTAAGGAGTTCCCGGGGAATTAAAAAAAACTGAAACCACGAGGACGAAGTCGCGGACATCAGCTAGTAATAAAGATTGCCGACCGTTAGAGCATATAATTACCGCGTTAATACTTCAAATTCACAAATGATTTAAGTTAGTGATGGTCTAAAGTCGATAATCACCTTGTTTTACAGTGTACCAAAAAGTGGACATGGAAATTTGCGAATCAATTCTGCAGCAGATAATTGTAAAATAATTTTACGAAATATATTTTCGGAAATAAAAATCTTTAAATTAACGGAAATGTTTTATTTTCTTATTATATAGGTAGTAGTCGGTATTTATATAGGTAGTTTCTTAGACATTTGGCTTTACAATCGTTTGTTTAAATATGGTCGACTGATTTTAATCGGGAAAAATTTTACCGATGGCAAAAAAATCTACCTAAGAGTAATAATAATCTGGTAGGTGGAGATTGTGAAAAGAAGTTTTGGCAAAATGAAAACAGTATTGTGCATTTTATTCGGTAAGAACTGATTATGTTTTTTTTTTTCAAATAGTAGGTAAGTAAGGCCTCTTTCTTAATTTTTGAACGATGAACTTCCTGGTGCAGTAGTGAGTGTGGTCTCACTTTAAAATGGGAGGTTGCAGGTTCGATTCCCGGTATCGGCATGGACAGAGAGGGAGACTGCTAACGTCTGCCGTTTTTTTACTAATATCTCCAGCTTGCCATTTGTTATACTTATAGTCCGACCAACTTATCTGACTCGGCGACGGCATCGCTAGTATGTATGAAAAATAAAATAATACAGGCAAATTAGTTCCAATTTTGGCCACCGGATCAGATAAGTTTGTGGGACTATAAAGCAATATGTTTTAATAATTTTTGAATTTGCAATTTTTATAGTTCAATGCATAACCGAATCGAGTTTAAAAAGAACGACTCTAAGCCAAAAAGAGAGAATATATATGTTAGAACAAAAAATACATGAAGAAATACGTTCAAAAACGAATGAATCAAGTTTAATTGACCCATTGGACAACGAGGAGCCTTCTGTAGAAGTTTTAGACCATAAATCAGATGAGCATTTACCAATTACCCCCATTTACAAAAAAGCTGAAAAGTACACACCTGCCGCACTAACAACTGTCAAGTTTGTCAGCAAAAATGGCGGAAAATCGGCCATAGACAAATCACAAGATGGCGGAGGAAACAAAACGGATCAATTGCGTTCAAAAAGGATTCATATGAAAAAAACTCGTGTTCGGAAACCGTTGGAGATTTTTTATAGAAGGATTTACAATAAGGATTTATTCGATACTCAGTTGGAATGGGTGCACTGTCAGGATATCATTACGCCATTTCTAACTGGCGCCAAACTTAATATGAGCAATCCCAAACGAGTTGGCCCGAACGATCCTACTGTTGTACGGTAAAAGTTTCATCTTTTATGATACAATAGTTATAAATCATTTTAATCATGAGCGCTAGTAGTCTCATGTAGCAATTACTAGCTATACCCATGCCAAAAATCACGTCAATCCGTTGCCCTGTTGCGGCGTGATGGAACAACAAACAAACACACTAAGTATAAAATATTAGTTAGGTACTATGATTGCCGGGTTTTTCTTTCGTGACACGAACAATACGGTAAATTGCAGGCTCCTCTCTCTCCTCAAAGTCAACACTTCAACTTACGCCAGGGAAGACATTTACTCCATACTGTACCAGATTAGCAATCTAAACTTGCGCTTCTTTCGGTGGGACGTCCCTGCCATGAAGATGCTGTTTAATGTCATCATTAGAGGTAAGTTTTACTCATTTAGTTTCGAAAAACCGTAAATCAACAACTATACCTAGTTTTTAAGTTTACTTATGTTGTTGACGTCCAATCAGCTAGAACGAAACGGTTCTGCTTAGCTACGTTCCTGATTCGAACCGCCAGGATGTGGAATCCCCTTCCAGCGCATGTATTCCCTGCCGCGTATAACTTAAGTACCTTCAAGGCATGACCCGCAAGAGTGAATACTGAATAGGCAGATTTCTAGGCAAGCGCGTTCCAACCTAAACCTCATAATATCTAATTGTTTTCCTAGCCTCGTTATCTCGCAATAAAAAATAATTACTACTATTTTCAAGTAACAAATTTAAGTACTAATTAGGTACAAGATTTTCTAAATCCTGAATAATTAAGACCCTTCTTAAGTTGTTTTTTTTACCGGTAAAGTCAAAAACTCCTACCAAAGGTTGAGATTACCGGTTTCGATAAGTTAGAGATTTCAGTAAGTAGGTACTTACCTACTTTACCTAGGTATAGTAGGTACCTAAACATTAATGGGCTGATCGCGAAATCCTACAGCAGATTTGGTCATGAAATATTAATGAATCAAGTATTAATGAATAAACATTTTAATCAAGAATGATCACGTAATTAATATTAAGGATACGGTTAAACGTCTAATTAAGGGTGTCCATAGAAATGTATAGTAGGTACCTGCACAAACTTATCTGACCCAGGTGGCCAAAACTGGAACTCATGTTTATGCCTGTATATAGTATAGTTTTTGTTTTCATTTTATTTTTTACTAGCTGATGCCCGCGACTTCGTCCGCGTGGTTTAAGTTTTTGTGATTCTCGCGGGAACTCCTTAATTTTCCGGGATAGAAAGTAGCCTATGTCACTCTCCAGGTCCTCAACTATACCCATGTCAAAAATCACGTCGATCCGTTGCCCTGTTGCGGCGTGATTGAAGGACAAACAAACAAACCAACAAACCAACAAACAAAGTGACTTTCGCATTTATAATATTATAGTATGATATAGTATGATACTAATACGCGGGAATAACAAAAAACTTAAACCTCGCGGACGAAGTCGCGGGCATCAGCTAGTTAGTATGATAGATACTAGCGACTGTCACCGGGTCAGATAAGTTTGGCGGAAATGACGTGAAAAGGATGGCCTACGACTCCGCCGCAATCGACACCACCGCAAAATTATCAAAATTTCAAATTGTAGATTGTTGTTGAGCAATATCTTTCAGAGAAAAGGCACTCATTCGGCAGCCTGAAACACGGGCTGCGCGATCTGTTCACTAACTGGCGCCTTGACTTCAGCAATAGTACTGCCCTCTTGCGGCAGACGAGGATCTTCCGACCGCCGTGTGTGTACATCGCTACTGATGAAGGTTTCACACTTTTTGATCATTTTTAGGGTTCCGTACCCAAAGGGTAAAAACGGGACCCTATTACTAAGACTCCGTTGTCTGTCTGTCTGTCTGTCTGTCTCCAGGCTGTATCTCATAGACCGTGATAGCTAGAAAGCTGAAATTTTCACAAATGATGTATTTCCGTTGCCGCTATAACAACAAATACTATAAATTAAAAAAATATATATATTAAGGGGGGTCCCCATACAATAAACATGTTTTTTTCGTATTTTTTTGCTCAATATTAAAAACGGTAACAGGTAGACGGTTCAAATTTTCACAGAATATTAACTTGTATATTACCTTTCAAAATAAATAATTAAATATCAATAAAGTAAATATTAAAGGGGGGCTCCCATACAACAAACGTAATTTTTTGATATTAACAGTAAACCTCTACAAACAAAGTTAGTTTTGCGGTTCATTAACAAAGGTAATTATACCTACTTCTTGAGTACGGAACCCTCGGTGCGCGAGTCCGACTCGCACTTGGCCGGTTTTTTTTTAAATTTATTTTACACCCCTGGATTCACGTCCTTCAGGACTTTTTTGTCCACTACAAGTTAGCACTTGGCTGAGATCTCACCTGATGGTAAGTGATGATGCAGTCTCAGATGGTAGCGAGCTAACCTGTAAGGGGCATGGCAGTTTGTATGAAACGTATAATAGGTGCCCCTAATTGGTTTGTACACGGCATCATACCGGATCGCTTAATCGCTTGGCGGTATGTCATTGCCAGTAGGGTGGCAACTAGCCACGCCCGAAGCCCAGACCAGACCAGAGAAAATTCTGAAATTATAAAATCCCAAATTGACCCTGCCGGGAATCGAACACGGGACCTCCTACGTTAAGACAACAGCGCTCAACACTGCGCCAAGGAGGTTGTCAAAACTTTACGGCCCTGAATTCAAGTCGTTTATATGACCTTTTAGTCATGACTTTGAAAAATCCCGTGGAAAGTTTTTGATTTTTCGGGATAATAAGTATGTCCTTCCCCGGGATGCATTCTTTCTATGTAATTAACTGTTAAAATCTGTTGAACCGATGGGCCGTGAAAAAAAATGCAGAGGCCATGGATTGCGATGATATTTATTTTTTTAATCCGTTTTCTAGGTTCAACAAAATCACCAAAAGTGACACTGTATCCGAAAAAATTGGAGCCCACAACGCCTTGCGACTACGACGATGAAGATTGCAAAGATTAATAAAGAATGTACTGAGATCAAGTTTTTTTTTTTGTTACTAAATCAATCAAAATGCATAAGGTACATAATTTTAAACCTACGGAGAGCGTTAAGCCGTCGGTCCCGGTTATTATTACTAACATGATAATAGTCGTCAAACCCGCATTGGAGCAGCGTGGTGGGTCTAAACTCTAATTCCCTCTCTTCAATGAGAGTGGAGGTCTGTGCTCAGCGGTGGAACGTTTATGATGGTTGTGGTAGGTAAGCTAAAATATTCAAACCCCTTACAAATTGTAGGTTGTTAGACGGTGAAGGAAAATATCGCGAGGAAATTGCATGTCCTTCTCCATGATGTGTGAAGGTCTGCCAAACCTGCCAAACAATTTGAGAACTTAAAACGTATTAGGTACTCGAACTGTTTATGGAGTTTATACAAGGGATGTAAGTTGTAACGGAGGTAAATTTATCGGAACCCGAGTCGGAGTTTTTAAATTTGATTTCTCGGAGTCGGAACCGGAGTCAGAGGCAGAGTCAGAAGTGGTCACAAGAGAGATATTTTTCATTTAAGAACTAATAAAAACATCATTCAGTCAACCTTTTTAGGGTTCCGTACCAAAATGGTAAAATGGAGCCCTTATGGTGCGACTTTCTCCGTCTGTCTGTCCGTCCGTCACACTCGATTATTTCAGTAACTACCGAAGCTATCGACATGAAATTTGGAATAGTTGTGTATATTACTTAGTGGCCCAAAGACACTGGAATTAAAAAAAATTGGAAATTATTTTTGTTCTTATTTAAAAAGGGGGGAAAATCGGAGGGTTGAAATTTAAAAGTGAGATAACTGTACTGTGTGGGGTATCATATGAAGGGTTTACTTTGTACATTCTAAAACAGATTTTTAATTATTTTTAGTCATGATAGTTTTTGATTTATCCGGGAAAAAGTCTAAAAAAATACCGTTCCCCCCCTTATCTCCGGAGTTTACTAATCGAAAAATCTGAAATAATTATGGTCAATAGGAATTTATGTATATTTTACAGGAAAACTATAGCCAATGCTCTAACTAGCATAGTTTTTTTGATATTAACAGTAAACCTCGTACTCGTCGTCAAATAAACATATTGGTTTTTGCCTGATTGTTTTGCTTCAGTACCTACTTCTTGAGTACGGAACCCTCGGTGCGCGAGTCCGACTCGCACTTGGCTGGTTTTTTTTCCTTTCGGAAGGCGGGGGACTCCCAACGCGACGGGTAGGACCAGATCGTAACGGTCGACGCAGGCCGCCGTCGCTATTTGCTTTGCTTCGAACCTCTGATTAAAAAGTTTCGGAGCCGAAATCGGAACCGAAGGTGTAAAATAATCCGAAGAAGTTCCGACTTAACGGAATCGGAATCGAAGCTCCGTAACATCCCTGTTCATACATATTATGCTTTGTGACACGCAGGCGTCTATGAACTACCTATTTAAAGTTTAAACAGTTCGAATTATAAGCTTTGTTTGTAGAGGTTTACTGTTAATATCAAAAAATTACGTTAGTTGTATGGGAGCCCCCCTTTAATATTTACTTTATTGATATTTAATTATTTATTTTGAAAGCTAATATACAAGTTAATATTCTGTGAAAATTTGAACCGTCTTCCTGTTACCGTTTTTAATATTGAGCAAAAAAATACGAAAAAAACACGTTTATTGTATGGGGGCCCCCCTTAATATATATATATTTTTTCAATTTTTAGTATTTGTTGTTATAGCGGCAACGGAAATACATCGTTTGTGAAAATTTTAGCTTTCTAGCTATCACGGTCTATCAGATACAGCCTGGAGACAGACAGACAGACAGACAGACAGACAGACAGACAGACAGACAGACAGACAGACAGACAGACAGCGGAGTCTTAGTAATAAGGTCCCGTTTTTACCCTTTGGGTACGGATCCCGAAAAAGGACAATAAAATAAAACAATTATGTAGGTGTATTTTTAATAATAGGTATTTTTCATTTATTTATAATATGGCATCGTCCACAGATTGCACCAAAGATAATAATATAATATAAATGACACAACAGAGATCACCGTGTTCAAAAAATATATATAATATTTACAATAATTAAAAAAAAACTCAATGGGAACGAAAAACAATGGAGTTGTGACACTAAAGGTGTGTCCAAACATAGAGAGGCATATGCGCGGCAGCAACACGCGGCGTTTGCAGGACACGATAGGGTTGACAACTAGCTAGTCAAATCGGCAAGTATGAAAATACTTGATAGCGATGGCATGCAAGTTCAACGCACTTTTTTACTTTAATCAATAGTTTAAAATAGTTAAAATTACATCTTAAAACTAACAAGGGACGAAGATTTTTTATCTTATGGTAGGTTAGATGACCTTTTTTTGTTGCGAGATAGACTTGCGCTTGAAGAAAATCATGCTTAATACAAAGCAATGAGGTCTAGGTTGGAATGCGCTCGTCGTGTAGTCGTGGAATACAATATGCGCGGCAGACGTCGGCAGTCGGCAGTCGCGCTCGATTGCTGCATTTGGACACACCTTACGGAAAACTAGATCGTAGTGTGAGTTCCACCAATCAGCCCCCCGATTGTGCAAGGAAATCATAAAATCGTTTGTCATACAGATAATTCGACCTGTTCAAGGAGTTCACAGATGCATGTACGTCAAAAAGCATGTATGAACTTCTTAAAAGGTTCGAGTAATACGTTTTCAGCTGTCAAATGATTACGATTTGCTTAGACAATTAGGTCTCTGATCGGAGGAACCTAAGCTTACCGTGCCACTTAACACTAAAGATTGTTAATACGGGGGTTAAAAACAAAACATAAAACAAAAATAAACCTTGTGTGAACGCCATAGGTTCCCAATTTCTTAATCACTAATCAAAGGAAACAAAACAGGCAAATAGTTTAACTATTTTAAATAGTATTAGAGCGCGTTTACTGCCAGCAGACTATTGATATTTTCATATTCGCGACGGGATACGAAAACATTGAAAATGACAAACTTATCTATAGTCCCACAAACTTATCTGTCCCGGTGGCCAAAATTGGAACCAATTTTATGTCTGTTTAGTTTTTGTTTTACTTGCTTTTTCATAGATACTAGCGACGCTCTCACCGGGTCAGATAAGTTTGTAGGACTATATGTGACAAGGTTGGCCATTCTCTAACTCAATGAGAGCCGATATACATTTTATATACATTGAAGGTTTGCTATATAAATAAAAATATTATCATGTTCATAGCAAACCTTCAATGACACGCCAATAAGTGTACAGTGTACCTTCAGGTAAACACTGTACACTTATTGGCGTGTCAGTGTCGAACAGTAGCTGACCAGTGCGCTTACTCTGAGTTTTTACATTGCAAATTCGATAGACGTAGTGAGCGTTCACTAACATTAGCGTTAAAGTAAAATGAACGTTAACTGCATTGGTTTAGAGCTCATTTCATCATTTCGTGTATTTATTCACAGCCAGCGCTCCAAACGCTGAATTTGTGACTTTAAAGCAAGAGCTTTTGGGTCCATTTTACTTTGACGCTAATGTGAGTGAACGCTTCGTCATCGAATCGAATCGAATCAACGTCAATCGAATTTGCAATGTAAAAACTCAGAGTAAGCGTACCGTTGTCTTAGGTGAGCGACAGAAGAGACGCAACGCGATACGTCGCCATAGAAAATGACTGACGTTGTCGCGTAGATACGTCTGTGTTCTATGGCTTCCGTCGCTCACCTAGGACAACGGGTGAAGGGTCACCCGTTGTCCTAGGTGAGCGACAAACGCGGCAACGCGATGCGACAGCATCAAACAGTAACTGACCCTGCACATGGCCTACGTTATCGCGTAGACAAGTTTGTCATTTTCTATGGCGTCGTATCGCGTCGCGTCACTTCTGTCGCAGGACAACATTGGAGCTTACGTTGTCGCGTAAATTTGTCATTTTCTATGGAGTCGTATCGCTCGCGTACATGACATTCCTATGATATGTATAAAATTTTGATTAAACGAAAACAATTTATTTTTATGTAAATAAATTAAAAAAAACATATCAAATATATTATTATACGAGAGATGGTAGTTCTTATTCGAATTTAGCCAAAATTTGTATTTGTATATTATAAAAAAATATGCATTAAAATTTTGATAAGTAATTTTGGTTTTGTAAAACATCGTTATTTTTTTAAAATTTTTCGTTAAAGTAATAAAAAAAAAGTCCTTAGGACTTGTATAGAGCCGAGATTTTTCTTTAATATAATAAAATATTTTACGTATTACATTATAATATAATATTGTAATAATATATTAAATTTTAGCACCTCATTAAAAATAAAACAAGCACATACACGAATAAAGAAAAAAAAACAATTCTTACACGCTATTTTTTTTAATGCAGAAATGTGTTAAACCCAATATAATACGAAATTGGCGGGAATTAGCTCACACAAATATGCGTTATTTCATGAAAATTATACATGTTTAATTTTAAAATAGTTATTTGTTCAACCGGATAGCAAAGTTCGTTTTTGTTGCGAGGAGGGATTTAAAGGCACACAAGAAACAAAAAACTTTGCTATCGTATGGTACATGCAACTTTTCACCTCAATAGCAAGAAAATAGTTTCGTGTACTATGTAAAAAAGTGCCCAATCCACAGCGTTCTAAATTCAAAATACTTTTTCTCACTGAGTTCAATTTGCTTACTCAAATTGTTTTTGCTCACTGGTTTTAAACAGTATTTATGCGCGTTTTTCGACCTAGAGAGGTGAAAAGTATTTTCAAATAACCTCTTACTGGCAACTTCTCTACACATAAACAATTTTGTTCAACAACTATTCAAAATACTTAATATATTCACCAAAATAATTTTCACTGCATACTCTATCCCCATTACAACTCTGTGTTTTTAGTAGGCATCAGATGATCAGTCTATTGATGGCCTGCCCGCCGGCCGCGTCTCGCGTGTGTTAACGCCGTCTTAGATCAGGCAATTTAAACAAAGAAAAAATGTTTTGCCATCAGAATTTTCAAAGTCGTGGAACGATAAGGACCGATTAAGAATTAATTTAATTGCTGTTTGGTCTGGTACTGTGCCCAAAATGTTGCCAAGTAACTTGACAGAGTAAAGTTAAATTGATTTTTATTTATTCATTTTGGCTGTGAACTAGGATATTAAGTATATCAATTATTTAACACATTTCTGCATTTAAATTTTTTTCGAGATTTTTTGGCAATCGATGCCAGCAACAAAAAAATAATAATGACTTTTAAAAATTATCCTACGTCTCATACAACTATGATAGACTATGCTTTTTCTATTCAAACACTTACAAAGATGATGGAGAAAGCATTGTAGTATATCGCTTTCAAACTAAGAATCGGGCATGAAGTCCGCCATGTTGTGACGTCACAGCTACAAAAAAAAACCTAAAAATGTTTATTAATATTTTCTAAAGAGTTTGTATTTTGTAGTGTAATAAGTAGTGCTTATTCGTCATCATCATCATCATCAGCACTACAGCCTATTAACGTCCCACTGCTGGGCACAGGCCTCCACTCTCATAGGAGAGCGGGAATTAGAGCTTAGACCCACCACGCTGCTCCAATGCGGGTTGGCGGGCTTTAACGACTACTATCATGTTAGTGATAATAACCGGGACCGACGGCTTAACGTGCTCTCCGAGGCACGGGGGTGAAACACCGCCAACTTCCAACTCCGGGCTGGCACTGAGAATTTCTTAATTGAAAAACCCAATACCTAACTTTTATGCCCGACCGGGAATCGAACCCAGGACCTCGTGATCCGCAGTCGACTATGCTAACCACTAGACCAACGAGGCAGTCAGTATTAGAGGCTTATTCGTAGTTCAGTTAAATTATTCGTATTTTATTTGCAAATCTTAATTTTCAAGCTAAAGTTGGCAGATATAGGCTCTGGATTCATCCGGGCTCTAGTACTTATGTATTTTTTAAATTATTCATGACCATTGAATCTTGGAAGTTTTATTTATAACGCTCTGTGGTGAAAACTTCGCTAGCGCGATTCACACTGCTACTACTAGTGGCGCCATCTATTAACAATTTGCATGTATGTGGAGACTGCCACTAGCTCATGCTCCGTTTTATTCTTAGTTTGAAAGTGTTCTACACCCAATGACGGAAAACTTTTTATATTAACTACGAAGAAAGAGACATGTTTCATGAAACTACACCTTTAAATTTTGTACTCACAAGTTGCTTTCTGAGAAACCCAACGCGTTTTATATAAACCTTCACTTCGCATGTTAGAAAAGAAAATGACCCAGATTTAAATAACTTACTGTAGCCCGTACTATCTAAGTGGCTATTCAAAATTGAAAGCAACTGACATGTTATATTTTTTATCCATTGAAGTTTCGCTTTGAAATAAAAATAACATTTTCATAGCAAACCTTCAATGGACAAAAATATGTCAGTGGCTTCAATTTTCTGCTGAGTTATAGGGGCGGCTGAATAAATGTGCGTCAGAACACGCTTAAGCAGGGTTTCCGCTGCAAAAGGGTATAGCTCGCGCCAATCATTTAGTCGTGTCTGAAGTTGTTGCATTAGCATATTTTCGCGCATTGACTTTGACAGTTTGTGTGAGAGCTGCGCAAACAAGCACTTGCACCTCATCTCAGAGACGACTATTTGATTGACACTAACTATACCTACAAAGCTCAAACCACTTGCGGTGGAAACCCCGCTTTAAGGCAAGGTTCTGTAGCAAGGTGGAATTTCGTTCATGGACACGAAATCATTATGATCCACTTAATTTTCTTTTTTTGAAGTCGGTTTAAAATCGATCTTTCATTTTTATGCTCATGTTATACAGCGTCTATTCCGAAAACTGCACCAATTGTTATACTTTCAATGGGGTATTTGACAAGTCAAATCAGCAATTTCAAACGTCAAAATGTGCGCTTAGTATGGGATGTTATGTGAAATACAGAACAGTGTCGTCATCAAAATTCGACGCAGTTTTACTTCAATCGATAGTTTAAAAAGGTTTTCGAATATAAAACTAACAGAGGACGTCGATATTACGACTTTTGGCAGATCCCCTATATAATAATCACAAAAATAAAAAATTGAATAATTGTCACAATACCAAATTGTGATTGGCTGAATTTATGCAACAATGGATTTTGCCCAATAGCTGAAGAGTTCTAACCAATCGGAGATGATTGCGATCGTTACAATGTTACAAGCATTTTTACGTAATAGGGGGGGTAGAACGGTAAATGTATAACATGAGCATATTCTAGGACTACCCTACAATCACAATTTATACCACTGATCACAGATTTTTGACCCTGCCTCCTATATTGCTGTTATCATAGTATTGAAAAATAAACTCTTTGTGCTATTAAAATCATCGCCTGCGCCTCGGGTATTGCAAACATTGATTGATTGCTTCAACTATATTTTTTTCTTTGCGCACTAGAATCATAAAATAACTATAACCAAGTCTACATCGTCAGTAATGAGCATACTATGATAACAAACAATAACACAATCACGCATCCAAAATTCATTTTTTCTTTCTACCCTCGAAAAATTCCAAATCCTCCAATTAACTATCTATACACTCTATGCGTCAAATAGCTCTTCGTAGCTGTTTAATACGTTCAAACTAAGAATAGGACTGAATTTCCGCAATTTAGCAATGTTGCAACATGAAATGTATTTGTTTTAAACCAATTTATTTTCTACGGAATATTACTAGTATTTTCCTTCAAAACAGGATTTTTCCAGTGACAGCTGTAAGTTAGAGGTAATTGTTTGTCCTATTCTTAGTTTTTACACTTAGTAAGTGTGTTCCAACCCTAAGTTCTATTCACCACATAGATTTAATTATTAACTAATTCTCATTAATTATACCTAAAAATATATTATTATTTTAGAAAGGAGTAAGTCTAATATATTTTAGAACTGATACCAATCTTGCCCGTTTAAAAAAGCAAAATAAAAGCTCTTTAAATAAGTAAAATAACTTTTTTATCAATTATATGCCCCCTCATAACGTATTTTTCGTGAATAACATAACTTTGCTGAAAATTGTTGTGATGAATGAAAGCATCATTCCAGAAGTGGGCAAATAATTAAAATTACTTTTAAAATATGTTTGTACTCTCTTTGAGACTTGCACGAGCGAATGGTCACAACGTGTAGCGGTTTCACGAGAGATTTAATGTAAACAGTTAAGTATAAAACTTGGCCAAAGTATCTCAACAACAATAAATTAATCATTTGATCAGACTGCAGTTGCTACTGCTAAGCTCTAAATCAAATTGCGATCTAAACACAAAAGTATTCAATAATCGCTGAGTCTGCCAGTAGGAGACTAACTTTAAAACGTCAAAGTATTCGTATTTATGCAAATTAGTCCAATATGGCGTATCACCGCCAAAGAACGAACCGAGTGAAATACATCGAATGAGTCAAATATCAACTTAATTAAACATTCGTCAATAAATATATTATCAATCTTTTATCTTTTCTAAAAATTCAATTCAATTTTAAACGTAAAGCTGACAGTTCGGCCGTCCTGCAAATAACACGTCCTCGTGTTCAAGTCATATCACAGGCAATTATGCCCCAAATCGTGAACAGGCGTCATGCCCCAAATCATAGTCAGGCGTTCTTGCCTGGGGCGTTCTTGCCTGAATTCATGATTAGGCGGTCATGCCTGGGCCGCTCCTGCTCACGATTACTTCGCTAATAATAATACGTAAAACACTTATCAAACTGCCAAACTCTCAGTCTTTATCAACACTCATGAATTATCACTCAATAAACTGAAAGGACTCACCTCATTCGATGCACTCTTCGAAATCTGTATCACTTATTTACTTTCACATATTTTGAGGTTAAAGACGCACTAACCTCACAAAACTTTTTATCTCGAATAAATAATACGAGTACTTTCACATTATTGATTTTAAACTAATCTACCACTGGTTCGGAATACCACAATCCTAGCGAGAAGAACCAGCAAGAAACTCGGTGGCATCTAACATTCAAAATTACTTTTTCACAGCCACCGATCAATCAACAAAACTATCACAAACTGATATAAATTTCTAATGTCGGTAGTTTTCAAATTTAACAAAACAAATATGCTGATGGCAAAGCGAAATCAAGGCATCGTGAGATACATCCCACTTCTGAAATTTGAAAGCATCATTCCAGAAGTGGGCAAATAATTAAAATTACTTTTAAAATATGTTTGTACTCTCTTTGAGACTTGCACGAGCGAATGGTCACAACGTGTAGCGGTTTCACGAGAGATTTAATGTAAACAGTTAAGTATAAAACTTGGCCAAAGTATCTCAACAACAATAAATTAATCATTTGATCAGACTGCAGTTGCTACTGCTAAGCTCTAAATCAAATTGCGATCTAAACACAAAAGTATTCAATAATCGCTGAGTCTGCCAGTAGGAGACTAACTTTAAAACGTCAAAGTATTCGTATTTATGCAAATTAGTCCAATATGGCGTATCACCGCCAAAGAACGAACCGAGTGAAATACATCGAATGAGTCAAATATCAACTTAATTAAACATTCGTCAATAAATATATTATCAATCTTTTATCTTTTCTAAAAATTCAATTCAATTTTAAACGTAAAGCTGACATGAATGAGAATGAGAATGGTACAGTTCTAAAATAAAATAGACTTCGTACGATATTTGTTGTAACACATCGAGACATCCATGACGTCACTAGACATGTCACGTAACATTTACAGTTTAATCTTTTCTAGATACATCATTGAAGTAGTAGTAGTTCAACTGTTTCGATGGATTTTACCTACGAGAAATAATGTTATCAAATATTATTTTACTTAAAAATAGGTTCGAGACGAGACGACAGAAACAATTTTAGCGTCATAAAAATGACTAATAGCATTCGCGTTCTTTGCCGAAATATACACGCCGAATCCATACTAATATTATAAATGGGAAAGTGTGTTTGTCTATCTGCTACGCTTTCACGGCCCATCTGTCCAACCAATTTTGATGAAATTTGGTATATGGATAGGTAGTAGTCCTGTGTTTGTTTGTTGCTTTGTTGGTAATTGTCCTTCAATCACGCCGCAACGGATCAACGTGATTTTTGGCATGGGTAGGTATAGTTGAGGACCTGGAGAGTGACAAAGGCTACTTTTTATCCCGGAAAATTAAAGAGTTCGCGTGGGAATCAAAAAGCCTTAACCCACGCGGGCGAAGCCTTGGGCATCATCTAGTTCTAGTACATAATATGTTGAATACATTGTAATAAAATATAAAAGTAGAAAAGAAAATAATTAATTTCCAGATGTAGTCAATACAATTATTTATCCTCCTAACTCAAAGGATATCAATACATAAAAGGATAAAATTTAAGGATAAAATTTGCAGTTACACTTTAAAATTAGAGAATAATTATTGTTTTAAACTTTTTCATTTCCAGTTTGAAAAGGTTTTTCATAAGTGAAATAGTCTTACCAAATCTAGGTTTCTTCACACTTTGTTGAATTTTTTATCTTCCTCGGGTCTTATTATGTGTGACATAGTCATATGGCGTCTGAAAATTTTACAATATTACGATGAAATCTTTTTGTCCATATCGAACCAATTATTCGGCCAGTCATTTTTAGGGTTCCGTACCAAAATGGTAAAATGGAACCCTTATGGTGCGACTTTCTCCGTCTGTCCGTCTGTCCGTCTGTCCGTCTGTCCGTCCGTCACACTCGATTATTTCAGTAACTACCGAAGCTATCGACATGAAATTTGGAAAGCTTGTGTATATTAGCGGCCCAAAGACACTGGAATAAAATAAAATTGGAAATTATTTTTGTTCTTATTTAAAAAGGGGGGAAAATCTGAGGGTTGAAATTTAAAAGTGAGATAACTGTACTGTGTGGGGTATCATATGAAAGGGTTTACTTTGTACATTCTAAAACAGATTTTTAAATATTTTTAGTTATGATAGTTTTTGATTTATCGGGGAAAATGTCTAAAAAAATACCGTTCCCCCCCCCCCTTATCTCCGGAGTTTACCAATCGAAAAATTTGAAATAATTATGGTCAATAGGAATTTACGTATATTTTACAGGAAAACTATAGCCAATGCTCTAACTAGCATAGTTTTTTTGATATTAACAATAAACCTCTACAAACAAAGTTAGTCTTGCGGTTCATTAACAAAGGTAATTATTTATTTATAATGGTACGGAACCCTTCGTGCGCGAGTCCGACTCGCACTTGCCCGGTTTTTATTTTTCGAGTTATTTATACTTTCGAACCAGGCAGTTCGAATAGCCTCGTTGGTCTAGGTTAGCATGTCCGGCTGCGGCCGACGAGGTCCTGGGTTCGAGTTCCAGGTCGGGCCATAATTAAGTATTGGGTTTTTCTGACTAGAAATTCTCAGTACTAGCCCAGAGATAGGAAGTTGGCGGTGTTTTACCCCCGTGCCTCGGAGAGCACGTTAAGCCGTCGGTTATTGTCACTAACATGATAATAGTTGATAAAGCCCGCCAACCCGCATTGGAGCAGCGTGGTGGGTCTAAGCTATAATTCCCTCTCTCTCATGAGAGTGGAGGCCTGTGCCCAGCAGTGGGACGTTAATGGGCTGTAAAATCATTTTTCCTGCGGTGGTAGAGTCTTGACCTATCATAAGTGACACAAGTTGTTCTACTCGTCATCGTCGTCGTCATCTCAACCTATAGACGTCCACTGCTGGACGAAGGTCTCCGTCATGGATCGCCACATAGCAGGGTCTACTGGAAATTAATAAATCATTTATCATTTTCGGCCAAAGAAAATTCAGTCAATGATTGTTTATGATGTTGACTATCGCAAATATTGCATCTAAACTGATGCAATTACAGGGAAGATCATGGCTGACTCATAAAGAGTTGGATTCAACAAGACCCTGCCAAAGTAATTTTAGTAAAAAGATGAATAAAACCATACTAATATTATAAATGCGAAATTGTTTCTGTCTGCTACTCTTTCACGACTCATCAATTCAAAAGATTTTGATGAATTACATCTCAGGAAAGGACACAGGCTACTTATCTCGGAAACTAAGGACTTCCCGAGGGAATCAAAAACCGCACTCCACGCGGACAAAGTGGCGGGCAAAATCTAATATCATAAAGTAAAATAAAAATTATATAATTACCTTAACCCTCTTTCACCTTTAAAAGACAAACTACATAGTGTACAATTCCATTCCGTGGAGCTTTTCTCCATCACTGACTCAGACTTGTCTACACCCTTTTTCAACTCTATAGTTTTTTCAGCACCCTGTTTGTTCTCCACTGTTTTGTCTATGACTTTCTCTTTAGGGGATTCCCCTTTGGCTTTTTGTGTTTGTTTCAGCTCAGCCTTTTTTGCAGCAGTGACATCTGTTACGGGTAGTTTTAGCTTTTTCAGATCTGAAATTAAATTCTATAAGGTTACTAATCCATATTCCAACCTATAAATATTATAAATGCAAAAGTGTGTATGTTTGTCTGTCTGCCGGAAGGACATAGGCAACTTTTTATCCCAGAAAATTAAGGAGTTCCCATAGGAATCAGAAAAACTTAATCCACTCAGAGGAAGTTGCGGGCATCATCTAGTTTTTAAATAAAGCTTTTATGGATATCGCTGATACTCACCAATAGGTGTGATCACAACATTAGGTACACCCATGAAGGCGTGTAGTGGCGACTTGGCAGCCCTATTGTCTATAACCGCAACCCGGCTGAGTGGTATTGCTTCATCACTTGAACCGTCTGAGTCTTTCTTTAATGATTGCTGTTTCTTTACTCGCTTTCTGAATCTGGGAATAACATAGAGGTTGTCAAAAGTAGTAATGATATGTTGTTACTTGACATGTCATATAAAATTGATAACGGATATTATGTAGTGAGATAAAGTATCATGTAAATTTGAGATCATCATCGTAGCCAGACTTTGGACATCTACTGTAGGACATAGACCGTTACTGGTGACTGCTACCATACCAAGTCCTCAGCCTTCCTCATCCAACCACTTTCCGCTACCCATTTATAGTATAGTTGGTTCATCGTGCTAGAGGGTGTCTGAAACTACTCTAACATGTGGTCTCAACCTTGGTTGAAAATTTGATGAAGATTCATGAAAGATTAATTAGATGAGATGAAGATTCATAAAGATTATTTGTAAATAAGATGTTTAGACTAGGAGTCACATAATTATATGAAGAGTCATGAAAGTTAGACAAAGTGTCTCAACACTTACTCAACACAAGATTACAATGAGAAATGAAATCATGAAAGAAAGATGAAAAGCCATGTACCTACCTCTTCCGAGGTCTCTTGCAAACAACAGTGGCCTTCTTGACTTTCTCTTCATTGTTATTATTGTTTATGAACTTCTCGCAGGCAACACTGCCTTGTTCTAATGTTTCTAATTCTGTGCTACTAGATATTGAGGACTTGTCACAGGCGAATAGGTCTGTCTCATTGCTCAGTTCATTACTGTCGATTTGGTCGCTGAAAATTATGATTGAGTTGGTACATTCTTAAAAACAAATGAGTGAAACGCTAGTGTGAAGGTGATCTAAGGCCCACTTGCAGAAACGCCAGGTTATCCTTTTAAACCAGAGTAAGCTGCTACTTTGACAGAATTTGTATAAAACTTCTGTCAAAATTTTAAAATTATTCCAAGGTTAATTGCAACCCAGCATCTCTGCAAGCGGGCCTAAGTGTTATTGTTTTAATCTTTAAAAAATAATAACTGATCAAGTATGTGTAATATCACCTGTAATTTTACAGATTTTTTACCTAGCTCTTCTTTTAAGCTAACTAGATCATAATTTCATCCCGATTAATTTAGATTTTTTAAAAACATATGGGGACTCTTTTCTGGAAGAAAATGTCTTTGTACCAAATACAGTGTAAACTCTTTATAACGTAATCCTTTATAACAATAAACTCCCTGTAACCTTGAAGTGAGCCCAACTTGGTTGGTTTGCTTTAAAACCCACATATTGAAACACTCTTTATAGCGATACGCCATTCTCTATTACGAAGAAATGTGTTCATTAAATATTTATTATCCGTATTATTGTTTATGTTATGTTATCAGGTAACAAAAGACTTTGAAGCTCCGAAACATCCGCGGTCGGTCTAGCTTTTGTTAACCTTAATTGCCTTGAACACGTGCAGTATGACGCATTGTTTTCTTGGAAGTGATGGTCTTCGACCAAGCATACTGGGTACCTATCGTATTATCAGTCGTCAGACAAAGTTATCAGACTATATGTGTAAACAATAATTTATAAGCATTTATTATCTAAGACATACATATTAAAAATTCTTGTTAATTTGGTTGTTTTTTTGTTCACTCCATATAACGATAACTCTCTATAACGACAAAAAATGCTCAGTCCCTTGAGTTTCGTTATAAAGAGTTAACACTGTATAGTTAAAATCGGTTGAACAGCGTAGCAGAGTGACAGACATTTTGCATTTACATATGTATGGAGTAGAGTTATAATTGCTATAAGTGTGTAACTGCTAACATCTTTGATAATATATGATCTACGCTATGTTTAAATGTATATTAAATGTTTATGCTTATGTACTTGTGACCTTGTAAAAATATATCTGTGTGAATATATTCACCTGCCATCAGACAAATCACTTTGTATGTTTGTCTCAAGTTTTTTAATTTGAAATGTTATGTTTATCCTCTTATATATTTCCTCTGTGATATTCCGACATTTCTCGTACTTAGAATCCAAGGTTTCAGCAGATAAGTTGGTCCAAAGACTATCTTGAACTGCTGACATTGTTCTCACAAGAATCTTATTGGAACTCTTTTACTGAAAACTTATTGCAGCAGCGCTGACTTTTTTAGTGCATTTAAACACCGATTTTTCCATTTCCAAAGACAGTGCACTAAAAAGTATGTTACGTTTATTTTTTATGCAAAATTTTCACTAAGTTTTTATTGGCGGGATATTTGCACCAATAGATTTTATAACACTTTCACAATAATAAAAACGTATAAAACTTTAGTACGAGTGTTTTTCTTGTGATTTGTGGAGGAAAACCTCAGTATAAGCACCATAAATCGATCTTTTAACAACAAAGAACAATAGATATAAAATTTAATGGCACACGAAAAATAGTCATGGCTACCGTTTGGCCAGCAAACTTATATGATTACGCCTAAGACTAGATAAATTAATAATTGGTACTCTCTTTTAGAGACTTATCAACAATAATTAAACACAAATAACTTTACAAAAACAAAACAAAAACTACAACAGTTGCCTTGCGGCTTTTTTTCGCATTTTTTTGACGTTTTAAATTTAGTGTTGCTTGACACTAATTGCTCATTGCTCAATTGCTTTTAATGAAAAATCATTTTCATCCATAGACAAAATACCTTATCACTTCCTCTGTTTTTAGTTGGTTTTCAGAGTTTTTCAGGTGCACAAAAATGTGTATGTACAGGAATTAATCAATAAACAACAAATGTTTGTAACCGAAAAGCTCTTTTTTGCACACTGCAAGAGTGAAGAGTCTCACTTCGTCTCACAGAAATAAATATCACATCGCCATTGGGAACATAGACAAAGCTTCCTAAAGCAAATTATATTAAGAAAATTAGAATGTTGCTTGTTGAATGTTGTATTATAATAAATTAACAATTGATAATAATTATTAGATTCAGTTTTATGATTAATAAATGAATTTTCATTATCATTATTATAATAAAATTATAATGCAGTTTTTAAACGAATATTCCCATTTCCCGCCAAAGCCCAAAAAAGTTGATTTTAGCTTTTGAGTTTTGACATTTCTAATTTGGATTTCGGATTTAGAAATTGGATTGGGAAAGCAAAGTGAAGTTGAATTAATCCGTTAGGATAATATTTTTTAATTACATAAAATTAATTAATCCGCGATGTCTTTTCATCATTGTCTTCCGTAGCAGTTCCAAAATGTGCCTTGTTGGCAGCTACGGATGTGTTGTGCAGTGATTTTGTTCTTGGTGTTAAAGATAAATAAAGCTATTTATTATTTATAATGTTGTTTTCCTAAAGTTTGAAATCGAAGTTTGTAAATAATATTCGTGTCGCCGAATGTTGATAATATTCGTTTCGTAAAAGAACCGTTTAAAACATGGCTGGAAGAAAATGTCTGAAAAGTAGCAAATATGTAGCAAAATTAGCTGATACGAGTGCCCCCTGTGCATTCTGCAGAAGGAACGTCGATGAAGAGACAACATACGGCAAGCTGTATAGTATTGGAGACATACATTGCCATTATTTTTGTGTTGTAAGTATATAAACCCCCTTGAACGGCACAGCCATCGAACTATAACGCTTAGAAGCGTAGTAATCGACGCGGTGATAAGCCATTTTATGTAAGCCTTCAAGGGCTAACTAAGTCTCACTGGTCAAGATCGAGTCTTAGCATTATGACATACTTATTTGCCGAAAAATACATTTAGGTACCACATAACCTTCAAAAACATCTTTTTTACATGCAATTTCTACCGAACCACTAAAATTCATAGTACTTATATTTTATAGGCTATTTTTCGTGCGGAAAGTTGGGAACTTCTATTCCCAGCCTGTTATAGTTCAATGGAAACAGCCTTGTTGGTCTAGTGATTAGCATGTTTTAATGGGGACGACAGGATCCTGGGGCCATACTGCCAATACTTAAAGCCATAATATTTCATTATTGTCGACTTCCATGTTTTGGATTTATATGTGACATTTTCCTAATATGTTGGCAGTATGGTCCCTGGTGTCAGTTTGGACCATAAATAGTTTGGTCTTGGGTTAGAAATTATTAGCAAAAACTAGTAGTATAGTATTAGCCCCAAGGTACTAGTTCAAACTATCAGATCTCAAGTAAAGACCTAGCAGTTTTTATGTGTCATCTTTACTTATACTTGAAGAAAGTATTTTTTTAAAATCATATGCTATAATCCTACAAGCAAGCTTCAAGTACAAGATACACACTGTTTCACATAGATTTACCTACTGTGGCTGATTATAGCCAATAAAACTTCTAGTTCCTTAATTATCGTGTGGAAAAAGTCCCAGGGGGTAAGGGAAATTTTCTCCCTGGGAAAGAAGTTGTGTCAATCAGGTATCAAACTCTGCCTCATATTCCTCATTACTGAGGGTTAAGACCACATTCCATTAATGCAGTCGGTTCCCAGATCCTTCTGCATACAACTCAACTTAAACTATATCCATGCAAGAAATCACATTGATCCATTGCTCTATTGTACTGTGATTGAAGGACAAAAACACACATTCACATTTATAATCCGGATACTGAATATGGGTATAATTTATTTTTTTGTACCAAAAAGTTATAAAATATGAAGAAAATGGAAACATAGTTGACAAGGAAGTTCTTATCTCTATAAGAGATTTCTACCAGTGACCCTTAGCACTGAGAAAGGCTGTGAAGGAAGAATAGGTACAAGATGTGAGATGGAATGAAACGAGATATTATTTTATCATAAACTTACACAAATATACATACTAATGACATAAATATAAATGTTAATAAATACATATGACATATTACATTTTAATTTACAGTTGCTATCCTGTTGTCTCATACAAAAAGGCAAAGATGAGGAAGGTCTCTTTGGATTCATGTATCCTGACATCTTGGCAGAGATTGAGAGGAGTAAAAAGCATGTAAGTTATTTATTTGGAAATCTTTATTGCACAAATATACAGAGGTGGCCAAAGTAATGTTGTCTCAACCAACAACCTTTACTTTTTCCATTATATAGTTTTATTTGTGCAATAATTTGTAATAATTTTCATTTCATTTTTCAATAATTTTCAATTTCATTTATCAATTTTTCCAGAGTATGTTTTGATTGATTATGATTATGTGAGCAACTTCCACTCTGATCTGTCCGATCGAACCGAAATTGGTATCCAGTGATTTCAACGTTGGGGGTTATTTTAAAATAGATAATGCCCACGACTTCATTTGCGTGGATTGATGTTTTTTAATTCCTGCTGGAACTCTTCAATTTTCAATTTTCTTATTAGGATGTAAACTATCTCTGTACCAAATTTCATCAAAATTGGTTGAGTAGTTGGGTTGTGAAAGCGTAGCAGACAGACAGACACACTTTCGCATTTTTTATATTAATATGGATTAATATTTACGCGTAACAAATGAATAGCCATTCCTTTCTTATGCAACTGAAATAGGTAGTGACTGGCCAAAGACAATGGTGCCAATTCAGACTGCATTTCTCTAAAGTTAGAATCGCTTAAAATAGACTTAGAGACGTCTGCTATTCTGACAAACACCTATTTGGCAGGTCTAACCTAAAATTAAATCTGACAGCTCTAACTATTCAATTTAGCGATGATTTAGCGAAATGATATTCTAATCGACGTTCTAAACGTCAAAATTAAGAAACGTCAAACTAAAAATAGATAATTATCTCTAATTTTAGACAGGACCTCGGAAGGTGGCCGCTAAGTCTAGAGAAGCGGATTATAAGCAAAATAAACACGAATTTTCACAAAAATTTATTTTCTTTTAATAGTTCAAGTGTAATTTCTATGAATTATTAGGTGCATTTGGATCGACTTTAGTGTTTAATGTTACAACAACTGGACAAATAGAGTGCTGTGGTAGGTCTAACTATGAATACCTGCAAAGAAAACTAAATTGATGACAAGACCAAATTACTATAAAAGTTAATAAAAAAGCATTAGAATATGTTGAAGAAGATGACTAAAGAAGTTAACAAAACAAATAATTCACATGAAACGATACTGGTCTTTAAAGGAAATTATGAAAAGTAAAGAACTTCTAGTAAGTGCATATCAAAAAGTATTTGATAGGTACATGCATCCGTGTATAACTTACGGATGCCAAACTTGGTCACTTACCAAAGCAAACGCACTGAAACTAGAAACTTGTCAACATAGTATGGAGAGAAGTATGATAAACATATAAAAGAAAGGCAGAATAAACCTAAAAACTACAAAAAACGCAACAAAGTGAAGGATGTAACAGAGAATATAAGAAGGCAAAAATGGCTTTGGACTGGACTCATGATGAGAGACAGTGGTGGAAAATGGACAAAGGAAGTGACCGAGTGGTATCCTAGGGGTGGGAAAAGGTGCAAAGGAAAAGATGGGAGGATGATTAAGAGTGGTGGCTGGTGCTACATGGCACAGTACAGCATAGGAGAGGAAGATCTGGAAGGCTCTGGAGGAGGCCTATGTCGCAGGACAAGGACTAAAAAATTTTGTAAAAAGAAAAACAACATATTTGTTAAAATACTTATTCAGCAATGAAGGCTATGATTATGATTATGACTAAGTGTTTAAAATTATAATAGCTATTCAAATGGAAGAATACGTTGTTGCAGCTCTGGTTATTATCGAGAGAAAGGTAAATTTTGTAATATGAGTTAGTAGTATTTATAAGGTTAATAAGTAAAATATGCAAATTGTGACCAGAAGGACATAGTTGCGACATATGGGTTGCTTTCCTACCGTTTAGGTACGCACACCCAATGGTCTGTAGCTCTGGAGTTTCCTAAGAAAACCAAAATAAACTAGGGAAGACGCCATACAGAGAGCCCACGCTGTTTGCCTTTTCTGTGGTAGGTACTAGGTAGTTGGAACCCATAGAGTAGATAAGAATACAATCATAAGCTAATTCCTTTTGTATTAGGTACTTAGCTATACCTTTATCTACCCAAACTACAAAGTGGTAGATGTACCTAACTAGTTTAGGAACATTACTTTAGTAAAGGTTAGGCAGAAGATAAATTTTTAAAATTATTTAGATTGAGTAAACCCACTGCAACATAATAATATAAAATATGTTCATTAAGTAGGTATATTTCAGTAGGTAGCACATAGTTTTTCAGTTATATCTAAAGAACAAGTGTAAATTCTCTGAAGTAGACTTGCAGACTCGGTCAAATTAGCATGTTTTCACTAAATTGTCAAAATATACAAGTTTCAGTTTTTTCATGTAACCTTTACCTGCCATAGAATATCAAATTCAAAAATTCAGTGCATTTTGCAGATGGTCCTGATGAAAACTAATTAATTCAAGATGACTAAAAATTAAACAGACATGTATTCAATCTCAAGCTCCACAACACAGCTGCAAGGGCTCTGCTGAGACTGCATGCTGTTCATGCTGCATGAAACAATTACACATCATCTGCTACTACCGTACCGAAAGGTAATTTTGTAATATTCATAATCGTATGTAGAATTCTTAAGGTTAATAACACAATGCAAATTGTGACAGACTTAGTTATACCATAAGGGTTGCTTTCCTACTGTTTAGGTACGCAAAAGGTCTGTAGCATTGTAGTAGAAACTAGGGAAGACCCCATACAGGGAATCAGCTCATGCAGTTTGCCTCTTCTGTGGTATGTCTAATACCTAGCATTAGTTGGAACCCATACAATAAAAGAATACAATCGTAAGCTGATTCTATTTTGTATTAGGTACTTAGCTATACTTATATCTACCCAATACCTAAGTAAGTGGTAGATGTACCTAACTAGTTTACCACTTTGGTATGGGTTAGACAGAAGAGTAATTTTTAAAATTATTTAGATTGCCTAAATCAGGACCCCACCCACTGCAACATAATGTTATGTATAAATTACTTAGAATATTGTAAAAAATGATAATTAAGTAGGTATATTTAAGTATGCAATCAATAGGTAACACATAGTATTTCAGTTATATCTACATATTAACAAGTGCAAATTCACTCAAGTAGACTTGGAGACTTAGCTTCGTTGGTCAAATATGTTATCACTGAACTGACAAAATAAACAAGTTGAAGTGTTTCAAGTAACTCTTTCCTTTCATAAAATACCAATTACAAAAATTCTGTGTATTTTGCAGCTATAGTGCCGATGAAAACCAATTAATTCATGGGGCAAATTAATCCAAGACTAACAGACAAGCATGTGACATATTCAACTCAAGCTCCAGAACACAGCTGCAGAGGCTCTGCTGAGGCGGCAGGAAGAGAGCGGCTTCTCTCCAAGAAGAAGAGAAAAATATGTGGATTTCCTTGTATAAGCAAGAATAATTAGACAAGGATTTATTAATAGATACTTTAAATGATAAAAAGAAAATTAATTAAAGCTTTATTTTTGTATTATTCTTTTATAACAAGGTACCTAAATAAAATTGAATAAATTATATAATTAACATTAGCAAATAACAATGTTATGTATACATAGTTCTTTCATTTCAAATTAACATATTGGTATAATAAGATGATGCTTGTGGACCCTTGGAAACTGATGCTCCAAGATGAAAAGTAGTAATATTACCTTTCCAGGATGTAAGCCTACCTACCTATGTACTAAATTTGATCAAAATTGGTTAATTAAAAGGTCCAATCATACAGACACATACTTGAAATCTATAGTGTACTTTGACTTGGCTCAGACTTTACTTAGAGGTAAAACGAGGTGGATTTATGTGAGTAACATAAATGTATCTCGTTTTAACTGTGTCTTAAGTCTAAGCAAAGTCAAAGTACATTCTATAGATCTCACACTTAAAGGTACATCCCCTAAAATCTAAACATCAACTATAATATAATATAGCTATTACATGTAAACTCATTTAAACTATAATATTATAAATGCCAGTTTGGGTGGATGGATGTTTGTTACTCAATCACACCTGAACAGATCTGGTTGAAATTTAGCACAGAGATAGGTTATAGTCAGCAATAACACATAGGCTACTTTTTTCCCGGAAAATTAAGGAGTTCCTGCAGGAACCAAAAAAACTCAATCCATGCGGACATAGTCCCGGCATCAGCTAGTTATATAAAATTATTGTAATAGAGTGCCTGGGTCTAGGTAGACTAGAGTTCAAGCACTGTGTTGTACATGCCTGTGTGACCCATCTAATCAGGTTGCACAAACCTGATCAGATGGGTCACACAGGATTTACCTACTAGGATCCTAGTCTATGCAGGGGGGTTTCAAATAAAACTAATATGATTCTAAGCCACACAGGTAGTTTATTCTTAAGCCTTACGTGCCACTTACGGCGATACGATACGATTAAACGACACAGATTCGCGTAGATTGTAGGTTAGGTAGGTATCTCACTCTCACTATTTCGGTAAATCTACCTGTCTTTTATGTTCGCGACAATTAATCTGACTTGCCTAAACTTGAAGAGATTCAGGCGTCAGTTAGGATATTATACGGTACGTGGTTCACAAACACTGGACTTCACTTTGTAATCAGAACGGAAGATAGACGAAAGCCGGTGAAGGTGATTCAACTCCCTGGAAGTCTGCCGTTGCAGCAGCCATAGTTTCCGATGCAGTATCAATTGCTTCCTTTAGTAGCCTTTTACTTTCATACGCTTGCCACCAAGTTATTAGGGTGGCCGGGGACATCCATGGAGGCGTATTGTTCTACGCCTAGCAACTTAATTTTTAGGATGGAATTTTTCTACGAAGTTATATTTGCTTTTAATTCGCTCTTTTAACGGGCTTGGGGATTAATTCCAAGGTTTTGAAAACTCGAAATCGAAATAAAAACAAACAAGTTATGTACCAAAGACAACGGTCCACGATCGACAAGTGACAACTGAGCCACAGACGAATAAACATAGAGGTAGTATATAGTAGCATCATGGAACTAGGAATCTGCCTAAGTAGCATTGACAAAATGTTTCTTTTAGGCAGTTTATTACGTTGTGGTGCAAGGAACATTAAATTTATGAATATAAAATAAATTTTATTCATATAAACAGTCATCTAATTCGATTTTAGTCGCAAAAAGTATTATTACGATTATTGTGCAAAAAACAAAGACAAATTGTGAAATTTTTTTTTCTGTATATGGTAACACTCGCAATTCAACTTAGACTTCACCTTAGAGAGAATTTTAGCCATTTTAAATTAAGATGGAGGCATATACAGAATAGCAGGAGATAGAGAAACCAAATAAGAGAGTTTAAAATTTAGTTTAGTTTAGCGATGTGACATTTGTGAATCGGTACCAATGAAAGCCTACAGACTCCTTGGTAGGTGGCTCGAACTTGGAGCTAAACAAGCCTTAATACATTGTACTTCATTCACTATCCACTTCATTCACTATATCACTTTCGGTGACACACTTTGTATGGTTCTATTTAAATCTAAAGGAATTCTCTTTCTGCACGTCCAGCATATTTTTTTAGCGAAGGATTGACTGGTCGCTGGTACAGTAAATTTTTATACTTGCAGAGATGTTCATACTGTGGAATAGAGGGTGCAACATTGGGCTGCAGTATAACACAGTGCAAGAAACAGTTCCACCTGCCCTGCGGAAGGGAGAAGAAAGCTGTTTCTCTATACTTTGGCAACTATAAGTAAGTACATATTATAGAGATGTTCTTACTGCGGAGTATTGCAGGTGTGTCTGTCCTGTCTGCTATGCTTTCATAGCCCATCTGTTCAACCGATTTTGACGAAAGGTGTAAGTTGGTACAATTTTTTTTTTTCTCTTTGGTACAAATAATATTGAGATTCTCCAGCGTCTATTTGAGTGGCTTGCTGAAATAAGAATAATATGCTTGATGATTCCCGCGATTTCGTCCACGTGGACAAAGGTTTTTGATTCCCACAGGTACTCTTTAATTTTCCGGGATAAAAGTAGCCTACATCCTTTCCTAGGCTGCAATCTATCTTTGGTCTAAATTTGTGACAGCAAACAGACACTTTCGCATTTATATATTAGTAATGGTATTGACTCTCCTATGAGAGTGGAGGCCTGTGCCCAGCAGTGGGATGTTAATAGGCTGTAGTGATGAAGATGATGAATGGTATTGATTGGGATATACAATTAATGTAAATCATTTAAAATGAAAATATTTCAGGTCTTTCTGTGAGAAGCATGCACCCAAACAAAAGATACCAGATGTGATAATGTCAAAAGCTAAATCTAGATTGGTTAGAATTAGGAAAGGCAACAGAGGGAAATCTAAACAGACTGGTAAGTTTGCTTTTTAGGGTTCCATACAACAATAATTAAAACCTCTTCTAGTGTACTTACTTCTACACTAGAAAAACGGTCAAGTGCGAGTCAGCCTCGCTCACAAAGGGTTCCATACCACCACACAATATAAATTCTTCAAGTAATAAGCTGTGAAATCACTGACTTACATATGGCGCTAAGCTGGTGGAGCTAAGATGGCTAACCTGTTAGGGGTATGGCAGTTATACTAAACCCATACCCCTAGTCGGTTTCTACACAGCTTCATACCGGAACGCTAAATCGCTTGGCGGTACATCTTTGTCGGTAGCGTGGTAACTAGCTACAGCCGAAACTTCCCACCAGACCAGACAATTCAGAAATTATAAATTTCCAAAGGAACCCTACCAGGAATTGAAGTCGGGATCTCCCATGTTTAAACAACAGCACTCCACACTACGCCAGGGAGCTCGTCATATATTTATGACCTATTCATGGATATAATAATATAATTTTTATATCCATTCCATTACAGAATGCATGGAAGAGCCAGAGTCAGTATGTGTGATATGCTATGAAGTGGTAGATGGATTCCCTACAACGGAGACATTTTGGCCCCCTTGCTGTGCAAGAGACGCTTGGTTCCATAGAAGTTGTTTGCAGGTAAAATGAATCATAATTATTATTAATTATAACAAACTAGCTGATGCCCGCAACTTCGTCTTGAGGTTCCCACAACTTCTTCGGATTGAGGTTTTTGACCCCGAAATCTTAAACTTGGGGGGGGGAATAGGGCCGACTTAAAATATTCAAATTAAATGCTCCTATTGGGGGCAATAGGAGCGTTTAATTAAGATAAACACACATCCGTAGCTTAGCAACATAGCAAATATCTGGTGAGAACGCACCCTTATTATTGTAAAACATATTTGTTGTGTTGTTGTTTTGTTTATTAATTGTTTCGTTGTTGTTTATTTAACATTAATTGTTTGTTGGTTAGTGGTTATGTTTGACTGCGGCCGACGAGGTCCCGGGTTCGAGACCCGGGTCAGGTCATAATTATTCAGAAATTCTCTACTAGCCGGGAGTTAGGAAGTTGGAGGTGTTACACCCCCGTGCCTCGGAGAGCACGTTAAGCCGTCGGTCCCGGTTATTATCACTAACATAATAATAGTCGTCAAAGTCCGCCAACCTGCATTGGAGCAGCGTGGTGGGTCTAAGCTAAGCTCTAAATCCCTCTCTCCCATGAGAGTGGAGGCCTGTGCCCAGCTGTGAGAAGTTAATGGGCTGTAACCACTACAGGTTATATTTGTTTCAGCGTATGGCTTTAAGTGCAGGCGTGTACTACCTCAAATGTCCTCTGTGTAATGATAAGGATGCATTCTACTCTGCGGTGCTGGAACAAGGATACTTCATACCGGACAGGTAAGAGCGTGCTAAGTGCCATGTATAGCGTGTCGTTTACGCGTTTCTGCGGAAAGCGACTTGTTCTCCAATTTTTAGGGTTCCGTACCTCAAAACGAAAAAACCGGCCAAGTGCGAGTCGGACTCGCGCACCGAGGGTTCCGTACAAACATGTAGTAAGTTTTAAATTATAAAAAAAACTACTTACTAGATCTCGTTCAAACCAATTTTCGGTGGAAGTTTGCATGGTAATGTACATCATATTTTTTTAGTTTTATCATTCTCTTATTTTAGAAGTTACAGGGGGTGGGACACACATTTTACCACTTTGGAAGGGTCTCTCGCGCAAACTATTCAGTTTAGAAAAAAATGATATTACAAACCTCAATATCATTTTTGAAGACCTATCCATAGATACCCCACACGTATGGGTTAGGTGAAAAAAAATTTTTGAGTTTCAGTTCTAAGTATGGGGAACCCCAAAATTTATTGTTTTTTTTTTTCTATTTTTGTAAGATAATCTTAATGCGGTTCACAGAATACATCTACTTACCAAGTTTCAACAGTATAGTTCTTATAGTTTCGGAAAAAAGTGGCTGTGACATACGGACGGACAGACAGACAGACAGACATGACGAATCTATAAGGTTTCCGTTTTTGCCAAATTTGGCTACGGAACCCTAAAAACGGAACCCTTATAGGATCACTTTGTTGTCCGTCCGTCTGTGTATCAAGACCCCTTTTCTCAGGAACGCATGGAGGTATCAAGCTGAAATTCATATCAAATATTCAGATTTACTGCCCCTTGGAGCTGTGAAAAAAATCAAACTTCAAAGCCAACACAATCAAAAGATACAGCCGTTTATGCTGCAAATTTTCGACACTCGCAAGGGAATCAAAACGGGAAGTACCCAATTACTACTTAATTACAAAGCCATGTCTTATAGCACAGATAAAGGAAAAATTGCGAAAAGCATAAATTTTTAGTAACATCATATAATAAAAATATTTTTAATAATTTTAAACTTACTATCCCTTTCCGCATGAACGTGTAGAGGTATTAAATTGAAATTAAAATACCATAACTTTTACTTATATACCTACAGGTTTGTACGTGTCATGTAGTGATTTTAATATCACTTGGATTATATTGTATTCCTTAATATTGTTGAAAGTACTGTAGCGACATCTAGTGTCAAGGCGCAGAACGTGCGTGTGTCGATGCGCAGGATTTCCCATAGATGGCGCTTGTTGTCTTTGGTCATAAGAACACGATGATATTTTTTTTCTTTTCTATTAATTTTTTTTTTTTTTTATTATTAAAACATTGTTTTATTATATATTTTTCGAGTTTTTTTTAATTATTGGAATTCACGTTAGTCTATGGTGGAGCATTTCAGAATGCGGCCACCATATTCGATATTTTTCGAGTTTTTTTTAATTATTGGAATTCACGTTAGTCTATGGTGGAGCATTTCAGAATGCGGCCACATCATCTATGGGAAATCCTGCGCATCGACACACGCACGTTCTGCGCCTTGACACTAGATGTCGGTACAATACTTTCAACAATATTAAGGAATACAATATAATCCAAGTGATATTAAAATCACTAGGTACGTGACATACGGAACCCTCGATGCGCGAGTCCGACTCGCACTTGGCCGGTTTTTTTTCTCATAATCTACAACAGGCATTTAACTAGCAGCCTGAGTTAATTGGTTGTAGCAGGAGTGGAGAAGAGCCTATTCCATGCCAAATGTATAAAACCTAGGAATAATCCATACTTATATGTATTATTAATGCGAAAGTGTCTGTCTGGCCCATCTTTTCAACCGATTTTGATTGCACCCTGGGTAAGGGCCGGCTACTTTTTATCCCGGAAAATCAAGGACTTCCTGGGGAAATAAAAAAAATCCTTAATCCACGCGGACGTAGTCGTGGGAATCATCTAGCTTAAAAATGATAGCAGTAACCTTTTATGGGCAAATTCTCTGCATAATACTGAAAAACATTTGTTTTACTAATTTTTAAAAATGTTTTTCTTTTTGTTTTCTTTAGTAGCGAATGCCCGCGACTTCGTACGCGTGGATTGAGGTTTTTTGGTTCCCGCGCCTATGGGCTATTCCAGACTGTAATCTATCTCTGTGCCAAATTTCAGCCAGATCCGTTCAGCCGTTGGGGCGGGATTGAGTAACAAACATCCATACACCCTTACATCCATCCACACATCCATACATCCATCCAAACTTTCGCATTTATAATATGTATTAGTAAGATTTAATGCCTTCAAAATTTCTTTTTATTGCCTTTAAAATTTTGTAGACCAAATCACAGGCTAGAGTTTGCAATTCGCAGCCAAAATAGACCGTAGTCTGCGCTAGAACCCAAATAGACTATAGTCAGTGCCAGTCAGGGCTGACAAAATTGTGATATTTGATATGAAAATTATATTTACTTTTATTTCAGAGATGCAGCATGGGAGCTGGAACAAAATGCGTTTTCTGAAATATACGAACGGCCCGTGGAGTGCCGCGCGGTTGAGTGCAAATGTACCAAGGGACGGAACTATGATGCCAACTCAGGGTAAGTCTGTATTTATTTTGACGACCATTCTGAGTGTTGAGCGCTGTTGTCTTAACGTGGAAGGGGCCGGGTTCGATTCCCGGCAGGGTTATAAACGATAAATGATTAATTTATTTCATGTAGGACAACTTGTGTTCTTTATGATACGTTAAGACTCTACCACCAGTTCGGAAAGCTGTTCTACTGAGAAGAGCCGGCAAGAAAATCAGCATTTTCTTTAAAAATAAAATAGTTACAAAAGTAAACAATACAACACATACGTCATTACGTTACAATTATGTGTGTAACTAGATGATGCCCGCGACTACGTCCGCGTGGATTAAGATTTTTTGATTCCCTCGGGAACTCTTCAATATTCCGGGATAAAAAGTAGCTTATGAAAATTTGATGTCTTTGTTTTTATCACTAAGTATGTAATTATGTGTGGCAGGATATGGGACGTAAAGCTGTGTGTGCTGTGCGGAGGGCCGGGCTCGCACCAGGCGTGTCTCAGCACAGAGTTTTATGTGTGCACAGTCTGCAGCCCGGCCGCGCCAGACCAGACGCATTTGGCCGCTATCGACGCCGGTGAGTTGACAACCCGCTATCCTTTTTTTTAATCCTCTACAAGTTAGCCCTTGACTGTGATCTCGCCTGATGGTAAGTGATGATCAAGTCTGTATGCTTTATAGTTCCTCAGATATCGTGATTTGTCAGTCATTAAATGAGTGGTAATTTGCTTTTAAATATATTAGATTATGATTATATGACATTTTAACCAGTTTGAACAGGTCATGACCATAGATTAAACTAGTTTGTATGGACTACTAGCTGATGCCCGCGACTTCGTCCGCGTGGTTTAAGATTTTTTGATTCCCGCGGGAACTCCTTAATTTTCCGGGATAAAAAGTAGCCTATGTCTCTCTCCAGGTCCTCAACTATCCCCGTGCCAAAAGACCCGTTGCTCCGTTGCGGCGTGATTGAAGGACAAACCAATAAACCAACAAACAAACACATTTTCGCATTTATAATATTAGTGTGATGATCATTGACCACGAAGCTATACATAAAAACTGGTGTGCTTACTCATATTAATATCAACTTGATTGCTTTAAGTTGGTATTATAAATAATATCAACTTGGAGAAAATACCTACTTTTTTTTAATCCACTACATGTTAGCCCTTGACTGCAATCTCACCCGATGGTAAGTGATGATGCAGTCTACGGGCTAACCTGTTAGGAGTATAGGTAGGTCGATTAGGTGTATATTTCTAATTAAACTTCTAGTTCTTTCATTATCATGGACTTCCGCAAGGGAACACCTGCTTCTATCCAATACAATTATGTATTTCATACAAATTTCCATACTAGCAGCGCGTTTTTAAGTTTGACATCACATTTCAGTATCGCTACCGTCCCAGGAACAAACCACCCAACAGGTGCCCACTGGCCCCGTAATGCCGAGTCGAATGTCGCTCAGACGGACAAAACCGAAACCTTTATATATGTAAGTTTAGTTTATTTATTAAATTTACAGAAAGCTTTATGTATGTAAGCCAGTATTATTTGCCTGACAAGACTAAAACCTGTAAGTAAGTTTTTTTTTATCCACTACAAGTTAGCCCTTGACTGAGATCTCACCTAATGGTAAGTGATGATGCAGTCTTAAGATGGCAGCGGGCTAACCTGTAATAGGGGCATGGCAGTTATATTGAACCCATACCCCTAATTTCTTACCGGCATCGTACCGGAACTCTTAATAGCCACGGCCACAGCGGCCCCCCACCAGGCCAGACCAGGGCAAATTCAGAAATTATAAATTCCCGAATTGACTCTACCGGGGATCGAACCCAGGGCCTCCGCACGTTAACACAACAGCGCTTAACACTGTGCCAAGGAGGTCGTCAAAATATATACACGGTGCTTTTTTTATAGTCGTTGAAAAGCAAACCAGTTAATGTACCCAATGCCTACAGTCCACTGGTAAAATACAAAAAAAAATAAAGAACATTTCAATGAGTTTCATTTAAAAAATAAATAAAAAATAGCTTCATTTGAAAACACCCCATAGCGCACGTAAATATGGCGCTCGCGGAACGGCGGCGCTCGAGTACCTACAGTAGCACGGCGCGGGCACGTGTCCCTAAAGGTCAGTCTGTCAGTAAATGCAGTAACCTTTAAGACTATGAGTTAAGACCCTCTGCTGAGAAGTTACTTGTTAGTCAAGTACGTCAAACTAACTTGTTACGTACGCTACTTACGTAAAAATTGCCGAGTACCTACCAAGGCACAGACCGTGTGCCTCATTCGATCAGCTGTTTGCAATGCAAGCTCGTATTATTGATGTAGGTAGGTACTAGGTACTTACTTACTTAATTTCAATCTTCGTACTTTCGTACTTTTTACGGACTTTCGGAAACAATAATTGTTCTAAGTACATGAAATAAACATTTCATTTCAAATCCAACTAAAATGTTCAACAAGAAATGGTAGGTAGAAATGGTACCTACTTACTCTGGTTTAAAAAATAAGTAGGTGGTTCTCTTTCTGAGTCGTATTCCTCATTTCTAAGGGCCCTTTCCATTAATCACATAATGGCAAGGGTTTTGTTTTTCTTTCTTCTTAATAATAATTCGGTGGGTATGATTAGGAATTAAGTAAGTAGTCAATTGTTTCAGACTCATCAAGAAAGTACCTAGGTAACAAACTTACACTTTTTACCAGCTATTTCGATTAAAATCAACAAAATTAGGTACAGTACCTTTCCATAATTAATTCCATAGGTATGTTCATGCCACATGAGTAGATTAACACACAAACCACACAGAACAGAAAAGTTTAACCTATCTTCCTGTAATGAAGTAATTATTCGAATTGCTTGCTGTTTTGCTCCAAACAAAAGAGCATGTTTTTGTAAGACATAAAAATGTTTGAGTTTAATCACTTTCACATCACTTCGCGCTGTACCTACTGGTAGTTTAGACATCTAACACTACGCTGTACGTCTTACAGTAACTCAAGAATTAGACTTTGTACCATGTTTTAAGAAAAATAATAATTACGGAAACAACAACGAAAATTATGCGTAGGTACTATACTTCCGCTTTCGCACGTTCGGTGGCCGACCCGTAACTGAGTAAATCTATTTTTTGCATTTTGCTATTTCCTGTAAAAAGGGGGCGGGGCCGATGGGTCAAAAGGATAGCGCGAGCGCATGATTGGACCTCGGTCCACGTGGACTTTTCAAATAACCATTCGCTATTGGTTCACAAAATTTCTCTTGCACGATTAATGTGAGGAAGAGAATTCCTTGAACTTGTAACAGAGGTTACTTCGCATGTACTTTCGTAAACATAATTAAACAGGATGTTTCAAATTTTTTCGAAATTTTAATAAATTTTTTTCGCTAGTGTGTGTATTGACATGAGGTCATTTTTAATATTGCTCAAGGATATCTTATATCGGACTCATAACTGGGGCCGCTTTTGCACGACGGTGGCACAGGCACCGTGTATAAGTTGATAATTTTAATATATTTTTCATCCCACCATCTCGGAAAGAGTATTTTTATTACTCTTCGATATCTGAATGCAAAAGCCGTTATTATCCTCTTGAGGATAAAGTAAATTGAATTTAGAACATCGTGTGCACTTTAGTAAATAATAAATATCTCTCGTCTATGAAGTTTGTGAATTCAAAACATCATTAAATCCTATTTACTTCTACCTCAATGGTGCCGAATTTCCATACAACCGTTTTTAATTTGTTAAAAACTCACACACGTAACCTTCTTGGTGTACTTTTTTAATTTGGCATTTAGTCATTTCCTCGCTGAGGTGTGATGAAAAGTTATGTGTTGCACTCGAGTGAAAAGACTTTTCACCTCATGCTCTTTTGATTCCCTCGCTGATGCTCAGGATTCTAATTCTAAAAAATTTTAGAATCCTTCGCTTGCTCAGTCATCAAAATTGAGCACGCGGTTAAAAACAACTTTTCACTCTTGTATAACAAATAACTATAGATGCCTGTCATAACCAAAACATTTGCCCGATGAAACCGAAGCCTTACCTGTTAACTGTTTCAAAATTCTGTTGCAAGATTTGACTTATTGATTAATAATTATTTCTTTATTTTACAGCCCATCAAGCTCATCACAAAATGTACCAGTTAAGGCTGAAATCGAAACCAATGCAGGTATTTTTTTTATTTGTGAAAATCAATACAAATGTTACAAAATAGGGGTTTCTTTTTAGGGTTCCGTACCAAAATGGTAAAATGGAACCCTTATGGTGCGACTTTCTCCGTCTGTCTGTCCGTCCGTCACACTCGATTATTTCAGTAACTACCGAAGCTATCGACATAAAATTTGAAATAGTTGTGTATATTAGTGGCCCAAAGACACTGGAATAAAAAAAAATTGGAAATTATTTTTGTTCTTATTTAAAAAGGGGGGAAAATCTGAGGGTTGAAATTTAAAAGTGAGATAACTGTACTGTGTGGGGTATCATATGAAAGGGTTTACTTTGTACATTCTAAGACAGATTTTTAATTATTTTTAGTTATGATAGTTTTTGATTTATCGGGGAAAATGTCAAAAAAAATACCGTTCTCTAAAAAAATACCGTAAACTCCGGAGATAAGGGGGGGCCCCCTTATCTCCGGAGTTCACCAATCGAAAAATTTGAAATAATTATGGTCAATAGTAATTTACGTATACTTTATAGGAAAACTATAGCCAATGCTCTAACTAGCATAGTTTTTTTGATATTAACAATAAACCTCTACAAACAAAGTTAGTCTTGCGGTTCATTTACAAAGGTAATTATTTATTAATAATGGTACGGAACCCTTCGTGCGCGAGTCCGACTCGCACTTGCCCGTTTTTTTTTACTTATCACCATCTCACAAATCATCTTAAACCAAGGAACTATCGGAACCATTAGAGCAAATTATTGCCAAGCTTCCTTGTCACAGATTTGTCTGTTTTGGCTGATTATACAGAATTAAGCTTCTCGTCCCTTGATTATCATCCCTCTATCAGCTTATATATGCATCCACTGCTGGACATAGGCCTTATGATTATAATTTACTAGCTGATGCCCGCGACTCCGTCCGCGTGGTTTAAATTTTTTGATTCCCGCAGGAACTCCTAGATTTTCCGGGATAAAGAGTTGCCTATGTCACTCTCCAGGTCTTCAACTATACCCATGCCAAAAATCTCGTAGATCCGTTGCTCCGTTGAGACGTGATTGAAGGACAAACCAATAAACCAACAAACAAACACGCTTTCATATTTATAATATTACTAGCTGATGCCCGCGACTTCGTCCGCGTGGTTTAAGTTTTTTGTTATTCCCGCGGGAACTCCTTAATTTTCCGGGATAAAAAGTAGCCTATGTCACTCTCCAGGTCCTCAACTAAACTCATGCCAAAAATCACGTCAATCCGTTGCTCCGTTGCGGCGTGATTGAAGGACAAACCAACAAACCAACAAACAAAGTGACTTTCGCATTTATAATATTAGTATGAAGTATGATTAATTTTTTCTTTATTTCACAGTTAAATCTAACACGGACCTTAGTCGTGAAGAACTTAATCTGAAAACTCCTAGACGATCAACTACAAGTGTACCCATCAAGCAAAATCTAGAAGACAAATCACTAACACCTCTAAAACTCTTTATACAACCAGAAAACGAGTTATTGTCGCCACTAAAACTTCTAAGACAAGGTCTTAATGAGAAGATATCAAGCACTGAGGTTGAAAAAATTATATTAGATCGTAAGATTATAGAAGAGATGAGAGAAAAGTTTAGGAAACCTAAACCTGCTTCAGTTAAAAGGAAAATTGTTGGGTAAGTTTAACTATACGTTTGGATTAATTTAAAAATATAACTGAAAAATTTTTGTGTAACTACTTTTTACAAAACTTAATATCAATACCAAAAAAAAAGTATTTGCTGTACTTTCTAGACAGTACTCTGTTTTTAGTACGAGTGAGTTGATCGATGAGGTGTCCGCTGACAGCGCTTTGCATAGAGTAATGCCCATCTTAGAACAGCCAAAATAAATATTTTTATAGTAAATAAATATTTATAAAATTAACCCAGTATAATATCATGATGATGATTGACACATAATAGGATAAGAAAAAATTTAAGTTAATATTTAAATATGATATACTTACTAGCTATATTTTTATTTGTACTTTGTTGCAGCGAAATACTAGAAGGACTCCTAGATTATATGACCAGTGAACAAAATGTAGAATGGAAGAAATCTTCAGATAAATTTCAGGTAACAACCGATTTTGGCGACATTTGGTATTGACAGCTTGAATTTCAGAAAAGGACATAGGCTACATTTTATTGGCTAAATAATGTATGAAACATCAACCATTACACCTGTTTTATAATAAAAATTAATGTAACATATTTTTTTAGGAATCTCCTGAAGACGCCACAAAGAATGAAGATAAAGAAAATGTATTGGACATAACAGCTATGAATCATTCTAGTAATATTCAAAATGAAGATCTGTCTGTACAGTATGATATCTCAAAAACTCCAGGAATAATCTCGGAAATTTCTGAACAAAATGACTCAAAATTACAGGAACAAAACTTAATTTCCATCAATCGGGTATCAGAACCAAAAATCTCAGAACCTTTAGAAGAAAATATTTTGCAGCTGAGTATTTTAGAACAGCTAATTGTATGTGAAAACGCGAATTTGACACCAAAAAAAGTTATTTTAGAAAACGATTCTTCTAATAATAGTAGCCCTTTTCAACTACCTCCAGAATTTATAGCAGAATCAAGTAACAGTTTACCGACAATAGATACTCCGAAGAAATTAAAAAAAATAAACATTGAAAACGATTCCATGGAAATCTCAGAGAATAACCAAATTGTTAACATAGATTTGGTTAAAATTGAAAATAGTTCCTTGAAAGACTTCAAAATACCAGAGGAAAAATGCGCGTTTAAACTGAGTCCTCTAAACAAAGATATTATAAAGAAAAACCTAGACATAGATTTGGAAAGTTTCAAAAATCATTACCTAAATGAAGTGGATAGGAAATTTAATTGCAAATTTGATCATAATCATGATGATGTAGAAAATAGTCCAAAAAAAATTAGATCTGCTATAGATTTTGCTATGGACGCGTTGAAAAATCCGCCAAAAAGAAAGCTGCCAACCAGTGAAAATGTTGCCAGTAAAAAGAGGAAAACTACCAAAACGGTACGAAGAACTAAAAAACAACACATCGTCCGTACTATTGACAGTGAATGTAACAAAAACGTTGCTGGTGAAAAATCTGATGATAAAAACTTCAGTGATGAAAAAAGAAGGTGCAAAAAACGAAAAATTGTTAAAAATAAAGATAAATCAGATAACAATGAATGTCAGGTTGAAAAGAGAAGGCGAAAGAAGAAATTTAAGAATAATCACAAAACTGAATTATCCATTCGCAACAGAAATATAAATCTGAAAATTAGGTTCAAGTCTGAAGAGCTCAATCTAAAAATTTCAAAACCGAAGACAGGTAGAAAAAGTAAAAATGTTACTCCTAAAGTATTGAAACAATACGTATTACAATATCCTATTAATAAAACTTCTCCTCAAGATTACATTGCTCGGCCTGATACTGACGTCACGCTGATGAAAAGGAAATATAATGTAAAATACGAGAAATCGACTGACAATTTGAAACAGACTTCCATTGCCAATTTCTTTAAAGTATCGCCGAAAGCTTAATTTCTTTTTACGAGTTTTTTGATATAAAGTTTACAACGTGAATTTTTTGTAATCAACATTATGAAATTTTGGATATAAACACTAGGCTCGACTTCGAATAATTCGAAAGCTACATGAACGCTACTGCAGTCAGTAGGTTTTTTTACTCACTGAAGGATCTTTAAGCGTCGTGGCCTTAAGTGCGTGTGCTTTGTCTCCTTACCCGAGTCTCCGTAGTGACCTTAGGGAGCCACCGTTAGTGTATGCCATTTGATGTTTTCAGGCCTTTGTTTCGGATATCATAATTAATCTGCTGATAGTATAATTTTATAGGTTTATGTAATGTTTGTGGGACAGATCTAGGAATCAGGTTCTGTCACAATTCCTCTTCAGGCTTGTTTATTTTATTTATTAACCTCTTCTCCCTTCGTTAAAACCTGCTTGTTGACTCAATTGTCATTCAAAAAAGGATCCACGACTGGCCTATACATGTCTATCGCATTTTGTTCTGAAATATTTTACTCTTGCTTATTTTGTTGAACTTTTTATCTGAAAACTAGCATTTGCCCGCGACTTTGTCCGCGTGGACTAAACAAATTTCAAACCCCTATTTTATCTCCTAGCTCTGTATGCCAAATTGAGCTAGTTTTGTCGTTAGATATGTTGATAGATCAGTCAGTCACCTTTTTTTATTACTATTTATTACGTTATTTTGAGTCAATAAATAATTTAGAATTCAAAATTATAGGCAAGGCTCTAGCACTAACAATAAACTAAGGTGCATACACGTTAGCATTTCTTACATTGTTAATAATATGGTATTTATCTGTTTTATGTATAATTATGAATAAATTATAAAATTTCATTAATCGCTTTTTTTAATTGAATATACTTTGATAATTATTATCTAGGTATATTTAGTCTTTCCTTTTACCTTTTACATGCTTAGACGGTGAAGGAAAATAACTAGACGAAACTTGTATGGCTGAGAGTTCTTAAAGGTGTGTGAACACTGAATTGTGAAGTGAAGTCTGCCAATCCGTAGTTGGCATGGTGGCGTTGGCCAAATTAGTACCTTAATTTTTACTTAAATTCATGGTAAAGATAAATAATATTATGTAGTCTTCATAAAATTACATAAGTGTTATTTCCGAAGACATGTAAATGTATTGTAATTTACATTGAATATACGCGTACCTTTGTGAGATACCCGTGTATTCAATGTACTAGGCAGAAGCAGCAGTGGACGTCACCGCTCCGTCTGCCATAGAAATACATAGAGACCATTATTGTCAGCTACGGAAACACCTTGATTAATGTAAACAATAAATGAACTAAAAAAACATTAATACCATAAACATTTTATTGATATTGCAAACAACACTGTTTGCAATGATCTCCACACGACACGATCGTCTGTCCACCTAAATAAGGGGGTCTTTCAACTTAGAGCTTTCTGGTGCAAAGTCTCCGTTCAAGCAAATTAGGATCCTTGTCTACGTGCGTTTAACTTTCGTAGCTATTGTATGTAAGATGTATATTTTACATTCATAAAAAAACATTTTACAAGAGATAATGTAAAATGAAAAAAAAATAACATTGTGGAATATACATTTTGAACGAAAAACATAGTCATAATATTATAATGTTTATTAATTTTTAGGTAGGTACACTTCATTTATTGACGTCCAGTTTTATAAAATTTATTGGTTTAACGGTATCTTAAAACTAGAGCTACGAGGGTTCCAAATGCGCCCTGGTTTGAGAAGAGCCCACAACAAACTCAGCCGGGTTTTTTTTTCATTATCACCATTTCACAAATGATCTTACCTAAGGAACTATCAGAGCCATTAGAGCCAATCATTGCCAGGCTTCCTTGTCATTTAATCCTTTACATGGTAAATAAGATTTTTTAATGAGTTTACGTTTTACATTAACTTTGAACTTGGAGCTTTTTGAATCATTGACATATATCGCTTGAAAACCAAAGAATTAACTCAATGCCCTTTTGTTATGTTGGTGGTAGAATTTTTCGACAAATTGAGGAAGCATGGCAACATTTCAAATCTTTTGTTTACCTACTGGCCGCTTCATAGTTCATGCATTGTTCACTGTTCAGCACCAGAGACAAGTAACATCACAGAGTACATTATATATACTGGTAAACATAAAGGATATTCACAGATATTCAGCACAGTGTTCATCAAAACAAGAAATATCGTCTCAAAAGTTGATTCGTGTAAATTTTATTGATCACATAATACTTAATTAGTGAAGTATTTGGTATAAAAATCAAGTTTCATATTCTAACAGTTGCGAGAGCTTCACATTTTTTATTACCTAGGTTCTTTGTCCAGTGCATTCAGTGAAAAGCAGCGACGTTGCCGCTCTTTGCATGTGAAACTTTTTCGATATCATATATTAATAAATTATATAAAAATAATAAACTAAGTATCTGTAAAGATTTTAAAAGAAAGCTTTAAAAAGTTATGTTCAAGTGCTTTGAAAATATGTGTGATTGTGAACATTTTTCATTTTCTGACGCAATAACGGTTTGGCAACAGCGCGCGGAATCGGACTGAATCAAGCCATTCCAAATGTATTAAAAAACTCATAGAAGCCTGAATTTTTCACACCTCACTTTACTGTATGAGGTAAGTTTTTTGTTCAGCATTTATTTGGTACTTTTTGTTTACGATAAACGTTGTAAGTTTATTAAAAAGTTAGTAGTTTGAGCTTCCCGCCGTATGACGTAATTGTCCGCCATTTTTCCCGATTTTGACAGTAATTTCTCGAGATCTTTGGAATTTTATTCGTGCGAAGTGTAAAATAAAATATCTGATATCATTGGCGGTTTTTCACCCCCAAATCCACCACGGAAGCATCCGGGTAAGTTCAAACTATTGATTTAATGTAAATCTCAAGAGTAAACAATCAATTTGCGAGCGAAAATTTACGCAAATGTACCAACCAAAGTTGTCCTTTAGCCTACTTTATCTTTGTGTGGGACCCGTTTTTTGGGTCAACCAGTGTCTTCTTCTTGTTAGGATACATTTTTAAACCCGTTTTCGCAAGATTACCTCGAAAACCATACATTTTCGTATCAAATTGTCAATGTAAATAAACAATTTACTTTGTAGGTACTTTCTTCACTCACACTAGTGATGAACTGACGGTTAATGTATAATCTTACAGCTGTTAAAGTTGCAAAAAAAATAAAATCATACAATTTGTATGTAAATTAGTAATCGTGAACTTGTATGAACCTGCTAAGAGTTTCACAACACAATTGTGAAATGTCATAATAGGTTTTTTTAGGTATGTGTAATTTCACAACATAGGGTCCTAGCCACTAGATGATCATGGCCTTAGACTCGTGATTACGGTAAGAACTTGACCTCCTATCCAGGAGGGTCCGAAGTTTGTACACCAGGTTTAGATTCACTTGACTATTTAAAATTTATAACAATGAAAAACATTTGAATTTTTTGTAATTTTATCTATACTTTAAAGGTATTGCAAAAGTGTGTCTGTTTGCTTTATTTTCAAACTTCACAGTCCTTCTATTCAACTGATTTTGACGAAATTCAGTACAGAGGTATAATTTACAAAAACAAATCCTCACAGGTACAGAAGTTGTGGGTGTCGTCTAGCAATGTTAAATATTTTACACCCATATAATATGTTGATATCTATTGGGGGCACTTTGATAACAGAAAATAGTTTGTTCCGAATATAGTTGGGATTGCAAAATGTGTAGGGTACATTTTGTCTCTCTCTCTTTTCGATTGTTCCTTCATTACTGAAAATTGTGATAAATGATTTATTATTTCACGTGGGACTACTTTGTCACTTATCAAGACTACCACCAATTCGGAAAGCTGATTCTACTGGTCCTGGCTAGATCCTAACCTTGAATGGTAATATTTGGTAAAACTGATTTTTTTTGGTAGCTTTTCTTACCATATTATAGAATTTGGACGCTCAATCTGTCCTTCAAACAATCTTCATTGACTGACTGCATGGTAATGCACATAGCAAAAAAGAAATTGGATGGTAAATATTGGATACAAGCAGGAGTTACTTTGCAGAAGTCCATGATAACAAAGAAAGTAGAAAGGGGTTGTTTCACATTTATATGGAGCCTGGGCCAGGTACTTGTATGGTATTTTAAAATGTTTGGGGTCATAAAATAGTAACATTTTTTTCTTTATTTCTTACTAAAAAGTTCAATTTACGAGGTACAATGTGAAATTATTTTGCAAAATAAAAGCGCAACAACATGCGTCCATTTTGACATTGACGTATATTACACGTGTCATGATGACATTTGACAAAAATAACCTGAGAAATGATAATAAACCTTAAAATATCCAACAGCAGTCTGCGAAACTCAAACACAGCAAAAATGATTGAGACAAATGATGACGATATGAGTGAGATCACAGACCAGTTTGAGATGACACTAAGAATGACATGTAACGTCATTACAAACTGACAAGAAAAAAAGAGAGTTGCTATTCTACAAATGTACCTAATTAAACATTTTATTTTTGTACCTCTTAATCACTGTAAAACTGCAAAAAAGCATACCTACTTTATTTTGTTTTCTATGATTTTATACTATTTTTTGGAATACTGTACAAGTACCTGGCCCAAGATGAAACAACCCCTTTAATTTGCTATAATCCGCCACAGTACACAAATCTATGTGGTACAGTGTGTATCTTGCACTTGTAGCTTGCGATATGTGTGGCATTGTCGAGTCAACATCTCCTGAAGATGCTCCAGTGTCGGAGTGCAACATGCGTTGAGAATTATTTGGAAGATTTATGTGGTGTGTGACAATGTGAATTGCTGGCTTACTGGGAGATGAATATTGCAAGCTGCAAGTGCAATATACACACTGTACCACATAGATTTGTATACTGTGGTGGATTATAGCAAATTAAATTTCTAGTTACTTCATTAAATTGGATGGGTAAAACCTTAGTTGGTCAGACAAAGTTACAATACATAAAAATTTACAAGTGTGAATGAACTCAGAATGTAATTTGTGTCCAGCAGTGTAGGTATATATTTATTTTGATTTCTGGGATGAAAAGTTTAATAAAAAGAAAAAAAACGTTTGTCCTTCCCCAGGATACAATCTATCCCTATATCAAATTTCATCAAAATCGATTGAACAGATGGGCCGTGAAAGCGTAGCAGACCGACAGACACACTTTCGCATATTTTTCGAAGCCTCCCACCAGATCAGACCAGGGAAAATTCAGAAATTATAAATTCCCAAATTGACCTTGCCGGGGATCGAACCCGGGACCTCCGGACGTTAAGACAACAGCGCTACACTGCGCCACGGAAGTCGTCAAAACTTTCGCATCATACTAATATTATAAATGCGAAAGTCACTTTGTTTGTTGGTTTGTTGGTTTGTTGGTTTGTCCTTCAATCACGCCGCAACGGAGCAACGGATTGACGTGATTTTTGGCATGGGTATAGTTGAGGACCTGGAGAGTGACATAGGCTACTTTTTATCCCGGAAAATTAAGGAGTTCCCGTGGGAATAACAAAAAACTTAAACCACGCGGACGAAGTCGCGGGCATCAGCTAGTTTATAATATTTTATGGATACGACTATAGATACTATTTAAGTATAGGTATTTGACGCATGGCCTCGGAATCAAATTCGCATCCATTTGTGTAAATTATTATAAATTACGCACAAGTTTTATGATCACGCGCAGTAGAAATTATTTCTTGTTAATAACATAGGTATTTTTGCTGCCGTCGATTTAATGCCTCTTTGTCTAGTGGTTAGCGGTTTTGGCTGCGGATGATGAGTTACTAGATTCTATTATCGGTTCTGACTTCAGACCATAAATGTTGTGTGGTATAGCGGTTTTATGTCTAGTGCTCACCTAATTACTAGGTTCCCTAGGAGCAGTTCCAGCAGTAAGGTTCGCAACCTTACGTACCCATTAGAACACACGCGTTACGTCAAAAGCCTCCATCATCCAAATTCCAAATCAATCAAAAATAGATTCTTTGCCTATGAAATAACGATGAAAATGTTTTGATCATAACTATCTATTGTAACTGATTCAAATCGAAACGTATCCTATTCAAGGTTGCTATTAAATTTTTCTACCAATATCCATGAGTAAGCGACCTACCATAGTAAACTTTGTATCTAGTTACTATGCCTACTTATTTCCTGGTAGAACATTTATTTTGAGCTAAACAATGCCCGCGACTTCGTCCGTCTGGATTACGGGCGGTTTCAGTGGTTTTTTTTATTCACTACAAGTAAGCCCTTGACTGCGATATCACCTGATTAGTGATGATGCAGCTTAAGATGGAAACGGGCTAAACTGTTAGGGACATGGCCGTTATAATTAATCCATACCTCTAATCGGTTTGTACACGACATCGTACCGGAACGGTTAATCGCTTGGCGGCTCTTTTTTGTCGGTAGGGTGGGAGCTACCCAATGCCGCAGCCTCCCACCAGACAGACCAGGGAAAATTCAGAAATTATAAATTCCCAAATTGACCGGGAATCGAACCCGGGACCTCCCACGTTAAGGCAATGAACATTATTTACATTAATTACAAAAAAAATATCTCGTTTGGCCTGTATACGCGCAAAAACTTCAAGGCGGACAACTTTACTACGTTTCCACCTTGAGATAACGCGTGTCGGAACGAATCTTATCGACGTTTTTGTGTGGTGGTAGGTAATGTGCTTACTTGATGTTCATCAAAATCGGTTGAAAAGATGGGTCATAAAAGCGTAGCATATTGCCGCGTCAGGCACACACTCATGCATTTATATTAGTATCTCTCTGCGTCGTATGCTGCCTCATTACTGAGGGTCGTAACCCCTTTCCATTTATCAAATAATGGTAGAAGTTTTCTTGGGATAATAATGCGGTGGGTTCCCAGTTCCCACGTTCTTCCACATACGACTCGAATAAGAGTATTTAAATTTTAAACTCTTCGATTTTTGTTACGATTAAATATCAGATGTTATTGATAATACCCGGAACTGACGGCTTAACGTGCTCTCCGAGGCTCGGAAGATACGAAAAGGCCAAATTTGAACTTTCAAATTCAGTCACCCACCCAGTTACCGACTTGGATCAATATTGCTTAACCTTCGCAATGAATTGTTATGCATTGTCACAACTAGGCCACTTGCCCCTCATTATTAATATGGAAGTATAGATATAGGGTTAATTACTAATTAGTACCATTGTTTTACCTACATTCAATCTAGAATAATCATCGTAAGGCCGCTCGCGTAACCTCGGCGTGGATCTCGACTCTCGAGCTGTTAACATTGTCCTATTTACGGGACACTATCCTTAATTCGTACCAACTACCATAGCAACGCAGCATCCGTTGATAGCAACGTGATTTGTCCATGAAGTAGATACGCACTTATACTAATACTAGATGATTCCCGCGACTTCGTCCGCGTGGATTTATGTTTTTAACTTTTTAATTTTCCGGGATAAAAAGCTTATGTCCTTCTCCGGGATAGAACCTGTCCTTGTACAAAATTTCATCAAAATCGGTTGAACAGATACATTTTTTGATTCTCGCGGGAACTCTTCAATTTTCAGGGGTAAAAATAGCTCGCCTATCTCATTTAAATTTCATCAAAATCGGTTGAGTAGTTGGGCCGTGAAAGCATAGCAGACAGACAGACAGACACACTTTCGCATTTATAATATTAGTATGGATTATAAAGAGGTAAAGTTTGTGAGGTTGTAGGGGGTAATCTCTGGATGTACTGAACCGATTTTGAAAATTCTGGTACCAATAGATTTTAGCCACAAAATTTGTGGGTGGCATACGCTATGGGTATATTAACCCGAAAAATTGGGGAGTTCCCGTGGGAATTTAAAAAACTTATTTCACGCGGACGAAGTCGCGGGCATCTGCTAGCATTCTTATGCAGGGTGACTGGGGCCATACTGCCTTAAAGCACTATTTCAGCAATACATATTACTCAAAATGAGAGATGTGTCACGTACCTTGAGGTTACGCCCAAAGGTAAGGATGGTCCATTTATCGTGTGATGTTTTTAGCAACTTTTGGAGTTTACCTCCATAAGAATCGATTTTCAACCGACTTCAAAGTAAGGAGGAGGTTCTCAGTTCGACTGTTTTTTTTATTTTTTATGTTTGTTACCTCAGAACTTTTGACTGGGTGGACCGATTTGGATGATTCTTTTTTTATTTGAAAGGGCATACTTCCCAAGTGGTCCCATATAAATTTTATCGAATTCGGTCGAGCAGTTTTTAAAATATCAACAATAAAATAAGTACTTTGTATAGCGTGTGCTTGTTGTTGTAAACTTGGCGCGGGAGTTTGAAGTCGGTTGTTTAAAAAGTATTTTTTATATTAAATTATTTACCTCAAATTGCGTAATTAGTTATTGGTGCTGAAAAGATTGGCGCACGGCCATGGCTTTGACAATGTTCTAGATGTTTTCATTTTGAGACGAAACTGTACTACGCCTACGGCTTAACCTACGGGTTTGTTCGCACTAACAATAATCTGATACTCAACTCAAACTATTGCTAGAAGAAAACTAAATTAATCAACGAATTACCACTACAGCCCATTATCATCCCACAGCTCGGCACAGGCCTCTACTCTCGTAATGGAGAAGGAATTGGAGCTTAGACCCACCACGCTGCTCCAATGCGTGTTGGCGGGCTTTAACGACTGTTATCATGTTAGTGATAATAACCGGAACCGACGGCTTAACATGCTCTCTGAGGCACGGCGGTCACCGCCAACTTCCAAATCCGGGCTGGCACTGAGAATTTCTTAACTGAAAAACCGAATCCCTAACAATCTTTATGTCCGACCGGGAATCGTACCCAGGACCTCTTGATCCGCAGTCTACCATGCTAACCGCTAGACCAACGAGGCAGTATCAACGAATTAACTTTTCAAAATAACCAATCATCAGGTACCTATCAATTAAAAGGGTTTGCTGAGAAGAATACGCAAAATAAAATGACGTCACACTAAATTAAATATGGCGGACGATAAAGGCTTGTGTTTAGCAATGTTTTTTAATGATTTAAGACTTAGGTCAAGGAATGTCTAGATTAAAACTCCAGCTTATTATTTAAAAAGTATAAAATTCTCATTATAAATAACTAGGGTAGGTTCCAGGTTTGTCTAGATTAACTCCGGCTTATTATTAAAGTAAAATTAGAAAATACTCATTATAATTATTAACTACTCGTAGGTAGGTAACACAACTCATGCGCCACCTTTGGCTCGTCAGTCGTCACAATCGGCTAACCTCGAGCTGGAATCAAGTTCAAACCGACGCGATGCAGCGGTTTAAAATAACGTAAAGCTCAGCCTTGAGTCTTGACCCAATATTATATTTCACTAGCTTTTGCCCGCTACTTCGTACGCGTGGACTACACAAGTGGCGAACCCCTATATCCATATCCATACTTCCATACTAATATTATAAATGCGAAAGTGTGTCTGTCTGTCTGCTACGCTTTCACGGCCCATCTGTTCAACCGATTTTGATGAAATTTGGTACAGGGATAGGTTGTATCCCGGGGAAGGACATAGGCTACTTTTTATGCCGGAAAATTCAAAGGTTCCCGTGGGAATCTAAAAATTTATCTGTTCAACCGATTTTAATGAAATTTGGTACAGGGGTAGGTTGTATCCTGGGGAAGGACATAGGCTACTTTTTATCCCGGAAAATTCAAGAGTTCCCGCGGGAAACTTGGTCCACGCGGACGAAGTCGCGGGAATCATCTAGTTCATTATAACCCCGAGTTATAATGAATTCTAAAACATGAACGTGGTATTGTTCCCCCACGAGTAACTCGAATCCCAAGGTTTGGCTTTGCGTGGACGAAGTCGCGGCCGGTTATATCAGTCAGTTTGAAATTCAATAATTTAAAATTTATATTTAGGTACACAATAAACACATACAAAAGCGTAGGAGTGTAGCCTTAGCCAATTATAAAACCGTTTTCTATTTCTCGACAAGGAGGCCTGCCCGCAGTTCTGTCTGGTTAGTGGTTGCTATGCGGCGACAAGCCTTTGTGCCACTTTCCTGCTAACAATTTCTTTTGTTGTCGCTTGAACCACAGAACTATGAAAATTATAACAGAAGTAGGTAGTTTGTCTTAACTGCCTCGTTGGTCTATCGATTAGCATGTTCGACTGCGGCCGACGAGGTCTCAGGTCGGGCCATAATATTAAGTACTAGATGATGTTATCTATGATGATGGACTTATGTTTTTTGATTCCCGCGGGAACTCTTCAATTTTTCGGGATAAAAAGTAGCCTATGTCCTTCCCCGGGATACAACCTGTCCTTGTACCAAATTTCATCAAAATCGGTTAAACTGATACATTTTTTTGATTCCCGCGGGAACTCTTTAATTTTCCGGGATAAAAAGTAGCCTATGTCCTTCCCTGGGATGTAAACTATCTCTGTACCAAATTTCATCAAAATCGGTTGAGTAGTTGGGCCGTGAAAGCGTAGCAGACAGACAGACAGACAGACAGACAGACAGACAGACAGACAGACAGACGGACAGACAGACAGACACACTTTCGCATTTATAATATTAGTATGGATTGGGTTATTCTGACTAGAAATTCTCAGTACTAGCCCGGAGTTAGGGAGTTGGCGGTGTTTCACCCCCGTGCCTCGGAGAGCACATTAAGCCGTCGGTCCCGGTTATTATCACTAACATGATAATAGTCGTTAAAGCCCGCCAACCCGCATTGGAGCAGCGTGGTGGGTCTAAGTTCTAATTCCCTCTCTTCTATGACGTTAATGGGTTGTAGTGAATACGGGTAGCTAGGTTACCTTCTGAGTTCTATACCAGTGTTTTGTTTTTTTTTTGCTCGGAACGAATCCAAATGTTTGGCACAGACAAAGATTATAGTCTGGAATAACACAATAGGTTACTTTTTATCCCGGAAAATTAGAGTTCCCGCGGGAACCAAAAACCTTCAATCCACTCGGACGAAGTCGCGTGCGTCTAAATACCTTTGTCTAGAAATGGGCTTCTTCTAACCGAGTTTGTAAACTCACACTTTCCACACACATGGCGTGACAATTAATATCATTTTTATGGCCTCCCATGCTAAGCCCCACGGTCAGCTGTCCTAAACATCTGCCGTGACAACTTCCTTCCACTCTGCCGTTATCTTTATTAACTTAGAATTACTGAGGTTAGTGATATCATCGTATACTAATTTATTTATTTACGAAAGCGTGTTTGTTTGTTGGTTTGTCCTTCAGTCACGCCGCAATAGAGCAACGGATCGACGTTTTGTTCCGCATGGGTAAAGTTGAGGACCAGAAGAGTGAATTGGGTTCTATTTATCCCGGAAAATGGAGTTCCTGTGGGAATTTTAAAAAATCCACGTGGACGAAGTCGCGGGCATCAGCTAGTCGTCACTATTTTTGTTTCAGTGTGATACTTGATTCAAAAGTTATAACATTTTTAGGGTTCCGTATCTCAAAAGGAAAAAACGGAACCCTTATAGGATCACTTCGTTGTCCGTCCGTCTGTGTGTCAAGACCCTTTTTCTCAGGAACGCATGGGAGTATCAAGCTGAAATTCATATCAAATACTCAGGTCTACTGTCCCTTGGAGCTGTGAAAAAATCAAACTTCAAAGCCAACACAATCAACAGATACAGCCGTTTATGCTGCAAATTTTCGAACTTTCTTGCACTCGCAAGGGAATCAAAACCTACATAGTACTTCCCGTGAACTCAGAATCTTGGAACTTGGTACGAAGCAACGTCTTATAGCACAGCTGATATAGGAAGAATTGCGAAAATCATAAATTTTTAGTTATATCATATACTTAATAAAAATATTTTTATGCAAATTTTCGACATTCGCAAGGGAATCAAAACCTACAGGGTACTTCCCGTGAACTCAGAATCTTGAAACTTGGTACGAAGCAATGTCTTATAGCACAGATATAGGAAGAATTGCGAAAAACATAAATTTTTAGTTACATCATATAATAAAAATATTTTTATGCAAATTTTCGACACTCGCAAGGGAATCAAAACCTACAGGGTACTTCCCGTGAACTCAGAATCTTGAAACGTGGTACGAAGCAACGTTTTATAGCACAGATATAGGAAGAATTGCGAAAACATAAATTTTTAGTTACATCATATAATCAAAATATTTTTATGCAAATTTTCGACATTCGCAAGGGAATCAAAACCTACAGGGTACTTCCCGTGAACTCAGAATCTTGGAACTTGGTACGAAGCAACGTCTTATAGCACAGACTAGCTGATGCCCGCGACTTCGTACGCGTGGATCGAGGTTTTGTGGTTCCCGCAGGAACTCTTTAATTTTCCGGGATTAAAAGTAACCTATGTGCTATTCCAGACTATAATCTATCGCTGTGCCAAATTTCAGCCAGATCCGTTAAGCTGTTGGGGGCTGGGGCGCGCGTATTGATACCCCTTTCCGCATGAACGCGTAGAGGTATTAAATTGAAATTAAAATCGATAAGTGGAATAAAAATACTATAACTTTTACTAATATACCTACAGGTTTGTACGGAACCCTCGGTGCGCGAGTCCGACTCGCACTTGGCCGGTTTTTTTTTTTAATTTGAGGGCCTACAGTTGCATCTGTTTTTTAAAATATTTAAATAGTTACCTACCCTTTAAACATGAAAAGTAGGTAAGATTCAAAAATATCGATTTGTTGCTTGTGATTATGGAAACAATAGAGCCGTCCGGCCGTACGATAATAGCTTATCATTTGTATAATATGTAGGTATGTCTGTGTAATGTACAGTTGTATGATAATATGTATTATGTATATTAAATGGCGACTCGATTTCATATTGTTCCACACTAGTGAACACTGGACCACTTTCGCTACACAAATACAAATTATAGTACGAAATTATTAGAAAATAGATGATTCTCGCGACTTCATTCGCGTGGTTCAAGTTTTTTTGATTCCCACGGGAACTCTTTTATATCAACTCTTTTAGACAAGGATATCGCAGTCAAGGACTAACTTTTAGTGGAATAAAAAAAATCCTCGCAAATTCCACGCAAGCAAAGCAGGGGCGGATGAGTTAGTAGTTCTATACGTAACGAGTGAATATATCACGTATACCTAATATGCATGGAATTCTTTTATCATGTAAACAAGCTTTCTCGCTCTTTCTATTTACATGTGAGGAAAGGAGATCAGCGTATCAGCTGATGCTCCAAAACAAGTATTTATATCAGCTGATTAGCATAATATTGTTTTCACTTTATCACTTTTGAGTTTAATACTATGAGTATTAAAAATTTATCGTATTATTAATTCAAAACAAATGATATTAACTGCGTGTCAACAACCCCTTTTTCTAAATATTATTAACTAGATGATGCCCGCGACTTCGTCCGCGTGGAATAAGTTTTTTTTAAATTCCCACTGGAACTACTAAATTTTCCGGGATAAAAAGTAGCCTATATGTGACTCTCCAGGTCCTCAACTATACACATGCCAAAAATCACGTCGATCCGTTGCTCTGTTGCGACTTGCGGCGTGATTGAAGGACAAACCAATAAACCAACCAACAAACAAACACACTAATTGCATTTATAATGTTCTTGTATGATTATTAAATCAAAACAAATGATAATAACTGCGTGTCAATAACCCCTTTTTGTAAATTAAAAATAAAATGTATCCGTAGTCCATACTGATATTTTAAATGCGAATATCGGCTCACGGGGCAATACTGCAAACGCTTAAAGCAATATTACTCGAAATGAAAGTTTGATGTCACGTACCTTGACGTTCTTAAAATAAGGATTATAATTCTAAGACACGAAAGTCGACAAGGTAAGCGTAAGCAGTATGTCCGTAGTCTTGACAAAATTTATAAAATCCAATCAATCAAAATTATCAGTATAATTTAAGATAAGTTACTTTTTTTTTTATCCACCACAAGTTAGCCCTTGACTGCGATCTCACCTGATGGTAAGTGATGATGCAGTCTAAGATGGTAGCGGGCTAACCTGTTAGGGGCATGGCAGTTATATTAAACCCATAGCCCTATTCGGTTTCTACACGGCATCGTACCGGAACGCTGAATCGCTTGGCGGCACGTCTTTGCCGGTAGGGTGGTAACTAACCACGGCCGAAGCCTCACACCAGGCCAGACCAGGGAAAATACAGAAATTATAAATTTCCAAATTGACCCTGCCGGGGATCGAACCCGGGACCTCCGCACGTTAAGACAACAGCGCTACACACTGCGCCACGGAGGTCGTCAGAATATAACTAAGCTATTATGATTTCTGCGATTTGTTTACCAACAACAATTGATTTGTTGTTTGTATAACTCTGCCTCTGCCTGTTGGTCTAGTGGTTAGCATGTTCGACCCAGGCCGACGAGGTCCCGGGTTCAAGTCCGGTTCGATCCATAGCAATTGTTGGGTTTTCTGACTTTCTGAGTACTAGCCTGGAGTTACGAAGTTGGCGGTGTTTCACCCCTGTGCCTCGGTTACGCCGTCGGTCCTGCTCATGATTTCTCCGGTCGTGTCGGATTTTCCGTCCCATCGGGCTATGAGAGTAAAGGAACAGAGAGTGCACCTGTGTTTGCGCAAACACTGCACTATCTATATCCATACTAATATTATAAATGCGAAAGTGTGTCTGTCTGTCTGTCCGCCTGTCTGTCTGTCTGTCTGTCTGTCTGCTACGCTTTCACGGCCCAACTACTCGACCGATTTTGATGAAATTTGGTACAGAGATAGTTTATATCCCTGGGAAGGACATAGGCTACTTTTTATCCCGAAAAATTGAAGAGTTCCCGCGGGAATCAAAAAACATAAATCCACGCGAACGAAGTCGCGGGAATCATCTAGTCATCTAATATTATATAAAAATGAATCCCTATTTCCTTGGTCACGGCATCACGCTTGAACGGCTGGACCAATTTAGCTAATTCTTTTTTTGTTGTATAGTTGAGGACCTGGAGAGTGACATAGGCTACTTTTTATCCCGGAAAATTAAGGTGTTCCCGCGGGAATAACAAAAAACTTAAACCACGCGGACGAAGTCGCGGGCATCAGCTAGTAAATTATAATATTTCCTGCACATGGCTAATCTCTCTGGAGATAGGCCGCGCCGTGGCCAAAATTCGGTCGGGAGGACATTATTTATTATTATGACTACTCTTTGGAAAATGTGACCTAATAATAAATTACCAATTCTGAGTAATAATCTCTAAACTCGGTTCTGTCCCTTTCCGTGGAGAGTATTATGAAAGGGTTAGCAATATTGTTGCTGTCATTTTTAGGGTTCCGTAGCCAAATTTGGCAAAAACGGAACCCTTATAGATTCGTCATGTCTGTCTGTCTGTCTGTCTGTCTGTCTGTCTGTCTGTCCGTCCGTATGTCACAGCCACTTTTTTCCGAAACTATAAGAGCTATACTGTTGAAACTTGGTAAGTAGATGTATTCTGTAAACCGCATTAAGATTTTCTTACAAAAATAGAAAAAAAACAATAAATTTTGGGGGTTCCCCATACTTAGAACTGAAACTCAAAATTTTTTTTTTCATCTAACCCCTAGGTGTGCGGTATCTATGGATAGGTCTTCAAAAATTATATTGAGGTTTGTAATATCATTTTTTTCTAAACTGAATAGTTTAAGCGAGAGACACTTCCAAAGTGGTAAAATGTGTGTCCCCCCCCCCATAACTTCTAAAATAAGAGAATGATAAAACTAAAAAAAATATATGTTGTATATTACCATGCAAACTTCCACCGAAAATTGGTTTGAACGAGATCTAGTAAGTAGTTTTTTTTTAATACGTCATAAATCGTAAACCGCAATTTACCTTTCATTCAATCAACTCAAATATTTAAAAAAAACATTTAATTTAATACTTACTACAGGTTTGTACGGAACCCTCGGTGCGCGAGTCCGACTCGCACTTGGCCGGTTTTAGTTTAGTTTGATTAGAGATTGTGTGCAACGGAATTTGCCTCTATACCTATTTATTTTGATATTAAAACTATTTGTTTAACGTTTCCGTTATCATTAACCTTCGTAAAATATGTTTATTTGTTTGTTTACAACGCATGACATTGGTTGGCCTTATAAATTGTAGTATACCTAATTAAAGTTTAATTAATTATTTGTAGCTATTTTACGTTTATCTAATTAACATAATTAAACGATTATGGGTCTAGCCTATCGAGGAAACGGCATTTTCACTCTTAATACCGTATACATAAAGCTTTTCTGACCGGCCCGAGCCAGTTTCTCGTCGATAGTTTTGGTGAGACCCTGAGGCGTGGAACGTCATATTCGCAAATCGTCTCACTGCACTGGTAAAAACTGTCTATTTTGGATGAAATTGATACATGTAGATAGGACAACCAATTATTGATAAATCCGGGACGGCTATAAAGCTTTTTTTATTCCGGAAAATGAAAGAGATTTGTCAAACCCCTAAATCCACGTGGACGAAGTCGCAGGCATCGTCTAGAACATTTAATTAGGTATACTACGTAGCCTCGTTCTCAAAACGTTTAGTTTTTGCAAACTATAAACGTAATTAAACAAGTTTCGCATACCTACCTATTGATTGTATACTCGTTCTATAATAATATTTACCTACTAAATGTATAAGATAACATAATTTATGTATTTAATGAATAGTCACTAATAAGTAATTATGTTATTTATGTAAATGATATAATGCGTTCTCATAACTAAGTAGCAGTGAGTGTAGTTTAATTAATATGAGTTCGTGCTTGACCATAATCTTATCAGGTGGAATATGACTGAAGATGGGACGTGCTTGCTTCAAAAATGCACAGTAACTGATGCCGTTGTTGAAAGTCAATCTTATTTGGCGTCAAAAAGTTCAAAACCCAACCGCTTTTAAATTAACTATTAATTTAAATATTTATTGTAGTTATAACGTGCTAATTTTACAGGTTTACATTTTATGTTAAATTGCCAACCCTATCAAGAAACCCAGGAACGCTTTCCTGCGACGAACTTTCGATAGTTCATAAAGTACGAAGGATTACCAAATCCGGTGTGTACTGTTGGGTCAGGGTTGCCGACCGTGGCGTTTTTTGTATTTTTTTCCAAAAAAAAATAACAGCCAGTGCCAGCCCTTGCAATAGTGCTCAACCACTGTTGTAGGTATCTGACTTAGAGCTAAAGGTGGCTGGGCAATTGTCTTTCAACAAGGCATTGTACCCGGTAACCTAAGATTGCAACCCATTTGCATCCTCCAAATACTCCTTCGTATCCTTTGTCAAAATCTCCATAATATATTAGATCGTATTTTATCCAAAAGTCTTTATTTGGTTCTCGTAGACTTGTCTTCCAACAAGGCATTGCAACAGGTAACCTAACATTACTCCTTTGTACCTTTTGTTGGAATCTCCTTTTTTATTTGATCATTGTGGATCCAAAATTCAAAAACTTGTTTTCATAAAGCCTTGTTTCTTTCAACCTTGCACCATTTGTGGTATCTCCGTTCAATTTTCGATCCTATAACCAGATAATCTCATTCCCAACTCCAAACCTTGCTTTCCAAGTCCTCTTAACATCTCGTCTCATTCTCCTAAACTTAACCTCGCAATCAACCATCGGCGGCCATCTCGGCTGCTGTGCGTTGACTGAAGCTCTGTTCTGGTCAGGTACTAGGGGCTTCGCGCCCGGTCGTCAATACCGTCGGGTCGACGCGGCGAGCCGTGGGGGGATCGGTGCGGGCAATACACAACGACACTTCGCTGCTGCTTGCTCGGTGGCTTAGGTAACTATGCACCAACATTACTACCCATCGCTGGCTCACTACTGAGCACGAGTCTCCTCTCAGAATGAGAAGGGTTTGGCCATCAACTACGCTGATCGGTGCGGGCAATACACAACGACACTTAGCTGCTGCTTGCTCGGTGGCTTAGGTAACTATAGACCATCATTACAATTTAATTACCGTGAAGAAACCTAAATGCCTGGGAGTTCTCTATAATGTCCTGAAATGTGGTGAAGTCAAGAACCTTTTGACCAGAAGTTATGATTTGCATGGGTATAGTTGAGGAACTGGAGTCTGACGTACCTACGCTGCTAAATATCCCGGAAAATCAAAGAATTCCTCCGGGATTATGAAAACCTAAATCCACGCATACGAAGTCGCCGACATCTTCAAGTTATCAGTAAACAATAACATAGAGTCGACTGGCCCCAATCTAAGGGCAACCTAAACAAACAAACTATTCTAGAAGCTAACAGTGATAATAAACATACGCCGAGAACATTCACCCCGCTGCGTATACGTAACGTCTATAGGCGGCTGTAAAATGCGTAAGTACGTGAAATTACATCATTGATGTTTTCTATTCTAAGGCTATTTCGAAACCTTGGAAGCATTCAGTCGTAGGTAGATAGATTGCTGAATGGCGGATCGTTTAGCTAACTGTAACATGACTGCATCCAAATAGGTTACTATCTATCAGGTTACCAATAAACTTATCTGACCCGGTGACAGCGTCGCTAGTAGATATGAAAAATAAAATAAATACAAAACTAAACAGGCATACAAATTAGTTCCAATTTTGGCCATCAAGCCAGATAAGTTTGATGGACTTTACTAAATTGGGTATTTGACAACTATTCAAATACTTAAATATTTTTTTAGGGATTATTAAATTGAGGATCTCCCAAAAGTCGTAATATCCACGTTCCCTGTTATCCGAAAACCGTATTGAAATTAAAAAGTGCGTCGAATTTTGATGACTACATTGTTCAGTATTTCATACAACATCCCATACTAAGCACGCGTGTCGTTTGAAAAAAAGTTGCTCTTTTGTCTTGTTGTCAAATACCTAATTGCAGTTCCCATATACACTGCGAGCACTGTCTGGTGTGACGTCAATTTACTAATGGTTGACGCCGTTTGCGTCGATTTATGACGTCATTTATATTTCCCTATGATACTGCGGCAGTATACTGTCAGTCCTTAACGGAACGAATTTCTCCCCAGTTAGAGCACTGAACAGGGCTCGCAGTGTATATCGGAACATACCCTTAATAAGGTGAAAATTTGACATTACTTGATAGGGTTATGTCCTGACTTATGGAGGGCTTTAGTTCTGATTCTGACACTTTTGACCATTTCTTTAAAATTTATTAATAAGGGTTGATGTGTAATCCCCAGGTGCCGATTCACCCTCCGCTCGAGCCAAGCCCGATCATGTTGAGGTCGGGCGCGAGACACCCGGATGCTGACGAAGGCGCGTCCACGTCCGGCGAACGCGACTGTCGCCTGCGACAGCTGCACGCGACGCTCGCAGAGTACCTGCAGCTGGAGCACAAGTTCCAGCCGCGGCTGTGTCTGCCCACTGATGGAGAGGTGAGCACCCCACAGCCGACTGGTGCTGACGAAGGCGCGTCCACGTCCGGCGAACGCGACTGTCGCCTGCGACAGCTGCTCGCGACGCGACTTAACAATAGCAAGATCTTCCTCCAGGCTAGGGTTATATCCGGGGACATTGAGGTTATTGCTATTTGTATTTTTTAAATAATTTTGTATAATAGGATGATGAGGGCAATTCTGCTGTAAAATATAAATCTAAACTATACTAAACTGACAGCTCTTTTTTTTATTGCTATCCGTTTCAGAGCTGATTAGCTTTGGAGCTGTCATTTTAGGTTTTAGTTAGAGTTTTTATGAAACAGAATTGGCTACATTATCCGCCGTAGATGGTGTCTATAGTGGATATCCTCTTTTATCAACCCATTGCCGGCTCACTACTGAGCACGAGTCTCCTCTCGGAATGAGAAAGGTTTGGCCATAGTTCACCGCACTGACCAAGTGCGGATTGGCAGACTTCACACACCTTCGAGAACATTATGAAGAACTCTCGGGCGTGCAGGTTTCCTCACGATGTTTTCCTTCACCGTTTGAAGCGAGTGTTATTTATATACCGTACAGTCCATCAAACTTATCTGACCCCGTGGCCGAAATTGGAACTAATTTTAACTAAACTATGCCTGTTAAGTTGTTTTTAATTTATTTTTCATAGATTTTAGTGACGCTGTCCCCGCTGTCTGATAAGTTTGTCGGACTATACACTACTAGCTGATGCCCGCGACTTCGTCCGCGTGGAATAAGTTTTTTAATTCCCACGGGAAATCCTCAATTTTCCGGGATAAAAAGTAGCCTATGTCACTCTCCAGGTCCTCAACTATACCCATGCAAAAAATCACGTCAATCCGTTGCACTGTTGCAGCGTGATTGAAGGACAAACCAACGAACCAACAAACTGACTGACTTTCGCATTTATAATATTAGTATGATAATCGTACCATGGTCGAGATTCTGCGACCTCAGTACCTCCACATTTGCATCGTTCGAAGGTTGGTTTTGTAATGGTGTCGTCACACAGGCGCTTGTCTGCCTTTTGCAATGTTTATTGTTGTTTTGTTGTGTAAGGATTTAAATGGTTCGTTTTGTATGTTAGGCCGCAATTACACTTGTAAGCTTTCAAACTTCAATTTTTTATTCAAATAAAATTTTACAAGTGTGATGCCATACCTTAGAAGCTTTACGGACGGTCTCTGAATTGAGAATTTCACGTTGGGTGTGTCTCAAATACTACTTATGGACTAATTAAGCAAACTTTTGTTTCTGAATTGATATTGTGTAAGGTTTGAGAGTTGGAGCTTGCTGTTTTCAACCGACTTCAAAAAAAGGAGGAGGTTCTCAATTCGACTGTATTTTTTTTTAAATGTTTGTTACCTCAGAACTTTTGACTGGGTGGACCGATTTGGATGTTTCTTTTTTTATTTGAAAGGGCATACTTCCCAAGTGGTCCCATATAAATTTTATCGAAATCGGTCGAGCGGTTTTTAAAATATCAACAATAAAATAAGTACTTTGTATAGCGTGTGCTTGTTGTTGTAAAGTTGGCGCGGGAGTTTGAAGTCGGTTGTATAAAAAGAATTTTTATATTATTAGTCCGTATGTAGTCTTTGAGACAGACTCAACATGAAATTCTCAATTCAGAAACCGGCCGTTACTTACTTACATGAGTAACTTAAGATGAGTAAACAGATTTGGAAGTCGCTTAGATATAATTTACAAATGTCAGTTATACTGTGAGTAACATAAGTAAGCTGCGTACGTAAAAACTTAAAGAAAGTTATCATTATCAAGATTTTAGCTTGTTTGGAAACGAAGTTTTTTTTCTGGGTATTAAAGGTAGATGTCCTATGTCCTAATCCTAATATTATTTCAAAATGACAGTTTGTTGTCATGTAGGTACCTGTACGTCCCTAAAATAAGGATTATAGTTATCTTCTATATATATAAAAATCAATTGCTGTTCGTTTGTCTCGCTACAACTCGAGAACGGCTGGGCCGATTTAGATGGAATTTTTTGTGTGTGTTTGTGTGGGTCCAGGGCTGGTTTATATTCATAATTGGACCCGGTAGGGGGCGCTGCATTCGGGTTCTAGGTTTAGGGCAGGACAACGTCTGCCGGGCCCGCTAGTTATTAATAATAATAATTTTGACGTAACGAGACAAGTCATATAATATGTGTAACTATGTAAGCTTCGGTAGACAAAGACAAATAGAGATAACTGGTAGACATAATTTTACTCGTTGTGCACACGCTAGCCCTACAGGAGACCCGTGCTCATTATTGGGGCGGCGAGGTGATAAAGCAATTTTGAATCTTAACGCAAAGCTAATAAAGTGTATTTCGGTTCGGCAGAACGGCGAGGTGACGACGGGCGCACGGGATGGCGCCGCGCACGTGCTCCGCTGTCTCAAAGTGTGGTTCGACTTGCCAGCCGATGTTCTCATCAGCGCTATCAACCTTTTTGATCGGTGAGTACCCAACTACTGCGATGACGTCACGAAACTTGAAAATGTGAGAAAGGTATTATACCCACCTTTTTTTTATCCACTACAAGTTAGCCCTTGACTGCGATCTCACCTGGTGGTAAGTGATGATGCAGTCTAAGATGGTAGCGGGCTAATCTGTTAGGGGCATGGCAGTTATATTAATTCCATACCCCTAACCGGTTTCTACACGGCATCGTACCGGAACGCTAATTCGCATGGAGGCACATCTTTGCCGGTAGGGTGGTAACTAGCCACGGCCGAACAGGCCAGACCAGAGAAAATTCCGAAATTATAAATTCCCAAATTGACCCTGCCGGGGATCGAGCCCGGGACCTCCACTACGTTAAGACAACAGCGCTAAACACTGCGCCAGGGATTTCGTCGTATGGAAGGTTGCGTACCCAAAGGGTGTCAACGGGACCCTGTTACTAAGCCTCTGCAGTCCGTCCGTCTGTCTGTCAGCGGGCTGTATCTCATGAACCGTAATATTGTAAACGGAATATTTACAGTGTGCATTTAACAACAAATAAAACTAAATAAAGAGGGGGCCTATACTACGAGTACAAGAAATGTGATTTTTGCGGCTGTTTTCGCTCGACCTTAAAAATCGCTGTAACCATATTATTAGAGACACATGAAAATTTCAAGCAGTGAGTAATGCCGCTATAAAAAGTATAGAAAATAATGTTATAAATTTAAGGCCTCCATACCATAAACTTGTATTTAAATTTTGTATTAAAAAAATTGCCGAGTGCAAAAACCTTATTCAGATTTCAAATCCTGCGCTCATTAGTGGGCCGGCGAAGGCTTAAAGTCGTGTTCACAAACCGTGCGTGATAAAAAACGTTTCTTTTCCCCAGTTTCCTAACGAAGATGAAGGTCCGTCCGTGCCATGTGCCATGCATCACGGTGTCCTGTATGAACATTGCGATAGACGAGCACGCCGCCGGCTCTAAACAGCCGCGCAACGTCACCGTCGAGGAGTTGGGTGAGTGATAGCACGAGCGAAGCGAGCGCGATATTGAGACAATTTATTTATTTATTTATTGCTTTCATGTACAATGCTCATAATACAATTACAGAGACATGAGGCCCCGTCAGGGCATTGCAATATTGAATATTTTATAAAAAAATTCAAATCGAAAATTAATTCCATAAAAATATAAAAGAAAATAATAATAATAATAATAATAATAATAATTTGAATAGTTATAATAATTTTAGTACACAATTTATTTATTATATCTATCAGTATCGTGCTATTGAAGTCTATGTAGTTAGAAATTCTTGAATATCATAAAAACATTTTCGTATTAACCAATGTCTCAATTTTCTTTTAAAAGTAGTCTCTTTGTTTTCTTCTTTTATAGTATTAGGGAGTTTATCTTATATATATAAAAATGAATCCCTATTTCCCTTGGTCACGGTATCACGCGTGAATGGCTGGACCAATTTCGCTAATTCTTTTTTTGTTGTATAGGTGAGGACCTGGAGAGTGACATAGGCTACTTTTTATTCCGGAAAATTAAGGAGTTCCCGCGGGAATAACAAAAAACTTAAACGCGGATGAAGTCGCGGGCATCAGCTAGTTATAAATAATAATTGATCTAAAGTACGGACTACTACGGCTTGATATTCCTAGAGTATAACGTGGAAGAGCTAGATTATGTTTATGTTTATGATGATGAATTTTGTTGTAAAATGTCTTTGAAAGCAGTTTGTTGAATTGAAATTCTATTTTTCCAATTTTATAATCTAATAACTAATATTTACTTACTAATATTATAAATGCGGAAGTGTGTTTGACCTTCAATCACGCCGCAACGGATTGAACGTAGTCTATGTTAGGGCTGACAAAATGATTAATCGAATTATAATGCAAATCAAATCTCCAAAATCTATGTCATTTTTTTAATACCGAAGAATACTCTTGCGCTTAAAAAGTGCATTGCAATTTGATGACGTCACAAATATGTATTTCATACAACTTCCATATTAGAAGCACGTTTTTAGTTTGATAAAGAGGTGCTGATTTGATTGAGTTGTCATCATCCCTATCATATCTAATATTATAAATGTGAAAGTGTGTTTGTTGATTTGTCCTTCAATCACGCCGCAATGGAGCAACGGATCGACGTGATTTTTGGCATGGATATAGTGGAGGATCTGGAGAGTGACATAGGCTACTTTTTATAGCGGAAAATTAAAAGAGTTTCTGCGGGAATCAAAAAAACTTAAACCACGCGGACGCAGTCGCGGGCATCATCTAGTAAGTAATAATATGTGTGTGTGTTGCAGTGTCTGTGTCGCAGTCGGCATGCACGGCGGGCGACGTGTCGCGCATGTCGCGCGTCATCGCGGACAAGCTGTCGCTGGCGGAGCGCTGCTGCGTCACTGCGCTGCACTGGCTGCGGCTGCTGCGCGCCCTGGTCGCCAACGCGGCCGGCGAGCTGCAGCTCAGCGCTCTGCATCTGCCGGTGAGTTATATATGAGACAACGTTTTTCTAAAAACTAGATGGCGCTGTGTGTAAGTTACATTGCGCTAGAGGCTGTGTATTTTAGGGAAATAGTTCACTGATTTAGTCGCCAACGTGGTCGGCGAGCTGCAGCTGAACGCTCTTATTATAAGAGATAGCTGCACTTTTTGTAACCATCCCCAGAAAAGCTGATTCAGTTTAATATCTGAGTACTACACTCTCCACTGATAATGGTAGTGATAGTCTGACCGTATGCTGATGGGCCTTTCACTAGACATGGCCGGTCAAAGACGTTATGAACATACTCGTACATACTGTAAAAGAATATTAGCAATTATTCACGTCATCTTGATTGCTATTAAAAATTATGAAGGCGTAAGAATTTATTTAACAACAATCAACGTGACGACATAATAATTGCTAATATTTTTTTACAGTATGTATGTACATAACGTCTTTGAGGTGATATCTAGTGAAAGGCCCATGTATAGCGTCAGTTCTTATACTGTTTACATAGGTATTTCGTATACTTTAATACTGTACAAGAATCATCTTTTCTAATTATGGTTAATTTTTGGTAACGATAACACATCTTTGACCGGCCATATCTAGTGAAAGGCCCATCAGCATGGGGTCAGACTTTCTGACTTTCACTACCATTATCAGTGGAGAGTGTAGCACATACCTATTACTGAATCAACTTTACTAGGGATGGTTACCAAAAGTGCAGCTATCTCTTAGTCTATCTGCAGTTGCCGGTGAGTTGTGTGTGTCACCGTAAGATTGCAAAAACCGTTGGATTGTAATCCAACTAGCGATATTGTAAACTGTCGACGGATTGTGAACCGTTCAATGTTCCGAGTGTCAATTTTTGAAATATTCATTGTATTTACCTTTTCTTGTCTTTTTCTTGTAGGTTAGGTTAGGGTTCGACATAAATGACAAGGTAGTGCCCGGCCGCATTTTATCGAGTTGATATATCTAACAGATTACAATCTAATGAAAAATAATGCGTTAAATTGTAATCAGTCGAAAGTTTACAATATCGCTAGTTAGATTACAATCCAACGGCCTTTGCAATCTTACGGTGACATGTGCAACATAAGAGACATCATCTTCGTTGAAACTAGATCTGGGAATCTCGCTTTAAGCTTAGAGTTGCTAAAGCTGTTTCATGGTTGTATTACACGGCTATACACAAGCGGACCCTAATGAAATTTCACACGGCACGATAGATGTCTCTGCACGCAGTGCCATCGCGCTATATAATAGCCGAGAAGCGAGCGTTATATGGACGCAGTAACTATCATTTAAACTGTGCCTTAAGAACAGTACATCAATAGGATACGTTATTATCAAATTACTTACACATAAATTTTTGGAGAGTATGCGTTTAACGCATACCCGTATTTATTAATATGGAAAATTAATAATTTTTTCTCCCGTAGGAAAATATCCAGGGGTACCTCCATAGATTTATTATATACTAGCTAATGCCCGCGACTTCGTCCGCGTGGATTGAGGTTTTTTATTCTCGCGGGAACTCTTTAATTTACCGGGATTAAAAGCGTGTCTATGTCCTTCCCCAGGATACAACATATCCCTGTGCCAAATTTTATCAAAATCGGTTGAAAAGATGACCGTGAAACATATAACAGACAGACAGACACACTTTCGCATTTATAATATTACTATGGATGCTCTACCGGGTACCTCTGTTCGAAATTGTAGCTTTCCAGGTCTTATAAAATTTCTTGAGTTTTACTTGATAATCGTTTTGAAAACGGGAAGTTTTTTTTAAAAATTCATTATAGGCTTACGCTTGACCACAATCACACCCGATGGGAAGTGATGATGTGGCCTAAGATGTAACGCGGCCTAAGTTGGAATCAATACGACGACGCGACGTTGTATTCCACGGCTATACACAAGTGGACCGTAACGAGACTTTCACACGGCACGATAGATGTCTCTGCACGTAGTACCATCGCGCTATATAATAGCCGAGAGGCGAGCGTTATATGGACGCAGTAACTATCATTATAACTGTGCCTTACGAACCAAATAGATACTAGTAAACACTAATGTTATTGTGCGTTATTTCCTAAAAATAATTTTTGGAGAGTACGCGTGTTACGCGTACCCGTATTTATACATGTGTGGTGTGGTTTTTATATCACCTACAAGATAGCCCATGACTGCGATCTCACCCGATGGTAAGTGATGCTAAAATGGTAGCGGGCTAACCTGTTAGGGGTATAGTTGTATTAAATCCATACCCCTAATCGGTTTCTACACGGCACCGTACAGGAAAGCTAAATCGCTTGGCGGATTTGTCTGATTACAACGAATAAAACTTCTAATTCCTTCATTAAATACCCAATTCCATCGCTACTATGATAGTGGGGGCCTGTGCCCAGCAGTGGGATGTTAATGGGCTGTAGCGGTGGTGGTTTGTTTGTTAACTCAAACTCATGTTTTGTTTATTCAAATAAACTTATCAAAAGTGCTTCCGAATCGACAAGTGAATCTATCACTGGTCTGGAATGCCATTCCTTCCGAGAAGAAACAACATGAAACTCGGTGGTTGCTCTTTTGAGAAAAATAATTTACAATTTCATCATTGTGTAGGTACATAAGTAACCGTAGTCCTTTTGTACCATTGCTGGAGCGAGTCAAATCCATGCTATTTTATAGTTAACATAATCTTCAACAGTATAATGAGCTTTTTCAGGAGCAATACTTTCAATAGATTTCTTAAAACTTGTGTAAAGGCAAGTTTAAAATAGGTTTTAGTATTAAAAACCATGTGGCGTACCGGTTAAAATTAGTAATATTTGCTTGAGAATCCAACTTTTGACCGGGTGTATTTCTGTTTTAGATGTGGTTTATAAAGCAGGTAACGCAAAAGATAAGCACGCTTTTTTTCCATAGCACGGACAGCATGCTATCCGAGGAGCCTCTATGTTGCTACGGTGCTATGAAGCGCGAGCGCGCGCGGTGCTTCGTAGTTCGTTTCGTAGCACTAGTAGCGCCCGTAGCGGCGTCCGCCTTCCGGTAGCGCGCTGGCCGACCGTTAGTCTCGCGTAACACGCTGCTGTGAGCGTACGTCATATGCTGTATGGTGTAGCATAGCATATTTAAAAGCATGCGAAAAATGTATAGTTTAACTTTAAAGCCTGCAGCGTGCTATGGTTTTATAGCAGTTTTGAACAACTCTATTCTGTTTGTGGCAGGAGAGCGAGCTGATCAACCTGCTGGAAATAGCGGTGTGCGACGCGGGCTGCGTCAACGCGCGCACCAGCGAACTGGCGCTGGTCATACTCTACCATCAGCTGGGTACGTTTATTGTCATCATACTATACTAATAATTAATATTATAAATGCGAAAGTGTGTTTGTTTGTTTGTCGTTCAATCACGCCGAAACGAAGCAATGGATCGACGTGATTGAAATCTTTTATCCCGGAAAATAAAGTTAAATTAATTAATTAATAAAAAAAATTTATTCCCGTGGGAACTTTAACCACGCGGACGAAGTCGTGGGCATCAGCTAGTCTATATATATATACTAGCTGATGCCCGCGACTTCGTACGCGTGGATCGAGGTTTTGTTGTTCCCGCGGGAACTCTTAAATTTTCCGGGATAAAAAGTAGCCTATGTGTTAGTCCAGACTATAATCTATCTCGGTGCCAAATTTATCCAGATCCGTTCAGCCGTTCTGGCGTGATTGAGTAACAAACATCCATTTGAGGTTTTTTGGTTCCCGCGGAAACTCCTTAATTTACCGGGATAAAAAGTAGCCTATGTGCTATTCCAGACTATATTCTATCTCTGTGCCAAATTTCAGCCAGATCCGTTCAGCCGTTGGCGCGTGATTGAGTAACAAACATCCATACATCCATCCAAACTTTCGCATTTATAATATTTATTTGATGATATATTTGTAGGGCGTGCCCCTCACCTGTATAAGCCTGTCCTTGTCCCCGCCGTAGCGCTGTCCCGCTTGTCAGACTAAATGGCGTTAGTAAAATTTACCATCCTACCATCTTAGACTGCATAACACTTACCATCAGTCAAGTGAGGCCGCAGTAAAGGGCTTAGTTGTTGTGAAAAAAAATATGTCTCTTAATACCTATTTAAAGCGAATCTTATTTATCGCTATCCCACTTCAACAGCACTAGTGACCTCTCGCTCTAACTTGTTAGTTACCATCAGGTGAGATACTCCTAATGGGTTCCTACACGTCGGTATCTTGCAGCGTTGCTCTGTCTAGACGCTCCGATTTTGACGAAATTTGATACAAAGATAGATTGCATCCCGGGCAAGGACAGGCAACTTTTATCCCAGAAAATCACATCAGTTCAAAGCGATAAGGCCGCCAATGTTTTATTGTAGTTTACAAGTATGTGTTTCTTATTAATGAATATTTCATTCATACGTTCAAATCCCACGGGAAAATAAATGCGTTGTTTTACACTGTATGACCTCATAGCCAGAGTTCCTTGCTGGTTCTTCCCGGTAGGAATGGCATTCCGAACCAGTGGTAGATTCACTCGACGATTCGAAAGCACTTGTAAAAGTTTATTTGAATAAAAACTTTAAATTTTGAATTTTATGCGATTCTGACAATAACTTCGAGCCAAATCCGATGTTTGAACACCGTATTTTTCTTTTAGAAAAAGAGCTGGTGGAGCTAAGTCGCGCGGCGGCAGACGGTGTTGGGGACGCGCAGACGGTTCCAGAGGAAGCGTACTATCTTTACGAGTTCGCGGCGCAACTGCAAGCGCACTGCCATGTGAGTATAATATGTAGTTACAAGAAGTGCGTCGAACTTTGATGACGTCATAATTCAATACTTCACACAAAATACCATACCAAGCGCGTGTTTAGAAACTTTTGACGTTTGAAAAAAGTTTTTTTTTTTTTTTTTTTTATTGTTAGATAGGCTTGCGCTTGACGACAATCATGCTTAGTGCAAAGCAATGATGAGGTCTAGGTTGGAGCGCGCTTGCCTAGAAGATGCCTATTCACTCTCGCCTTGAAGGTACCTAAATTATTATGCGTGGTAGGAAACACGTGCGCCGGGAGGCTGTTCCAGATCCTAGCGGTTCGGATCAGAAACGTTGAGCAAAAACGTTTCGTGCGGGCAAACTGGACATCGACCACATAAGGATGCCAACGCAAACGGTTTCTCGCTGTTCTGTGGTAGAACGGAGAAGGAGGAACAAGGTTGTGAAGTTCCTGAGCACACTCTCCATGGTATATCCGATAAAAAACCGATAAGCAGGCGACATTGCGTCGGTGTTGTAGACTGAGCAATTTCGCCCGCGTAAGTGATTGATCGCCAATTATCCTTCGGGCCCGGCGATCTATCGAGTCTAATGTATCGAGTTGGTACTTGGCGGATCCGTCCCAAAGGTGGCAGCAATACTCCATGCCAGATCTGACTTGTGCCTGACAGAGAACGAGGCGCTGTTGTGGCGTGAAATATCGCTTCACCTTGTTCAGGATGCCAAGTTTTTTGGCAGCTGTTTTGGCCTTTGACTCGATACATTTCCCGAAATTGAGGTTGGGAGAGATGTCGATTTGACCAGTTATCAAATGCCCTATTTATCGCATTGTCGTTGCGACAATGAATTTCAACCAATCAGAGGCGATCGTACGTCATAACGCCCTCAACTCGTTTCCAGATGACAGATGCATCACTGCTCAGCACCAGGAACCTGGTCCGCGGTGTTATCTCGCGCTACGAGGCGAGGCAAGCCGCGCCGCAGAGACAGCGCTTGGTTTGGAGACTGTCCGAACGCACGCTCAAGGTATATTTTCATCATACCTATTCGAAAACGAATATTGGCTTCAGAGGATAGCGGGAGCAAAATGTAATTTTTAGGCCCATGGGACTTTTCATTTCTCTGTTCTGATTGGTCCGCGTTCGTGCTTCTGATTGGTGCTTAAACGTATAGGTAATGTCCATACATAGTAGGTTGATACTCCTAGCTTTTTCTCATACGTAATGATGAAAAATAGTGTGTGTCACTCGGGGCCAAATTTTTTGTTCTCGGGCGGCGTATATTGAATTCCTCGCTACGCTCAGGATTCTTCTTTAGAACCCTTCACTTCGCTCTGAATTCAAAATAGCGCCCTCGGGGAACAAAAATTCTCTTTGGCCCGAACACAAATAACTATTCCCATACTTGCTCAGTAAAGAAACTCCTATTTCACGATCATTGTGAGTTGGCACCTTTTTCAGAGCCAAACTCGCAGCAATCAGGACTCTGGCATCTTGTCACAGGATATCTGCAAATGCCAACTATTTAAAACTAGATGATGCCCGCGACTTCGTCCGCATAGATTAAGGATTTTTGATTCCGGCGGGAACTCTTTAAATTTCGGAGTTAAAAAGGAGCCTATGTCCTTTTCCGGGACACAAACTATCCCTATACCAAATTTCATCAAAATTGGTTGAACAGATAGACCGTTTAAGCGTAGCAGACAGACAGACACACTATCGCATTTATAAAATTTGTATGGATTAGAGCCAGTCCACACAGCGCGTTGCGTCATCACAACGCATATATTATTTTGACGCATAGCCGGCCACACGGTCGCTGCGTCATCGCAGCGTTACTACACCGGTGTCGCAATTATTACACCCGCCCGCTTCGTCTCGAGGGCTGCAGCTCAGTAGTGAGCGTTGCGTCGACACAACGCGCCGTGTGGACCGGCTCTAATCCATACAAATTTTATAAATGCGATAGTGTGTCTGTCTGTCTGCTACGCTTAAACGGTCTATCTGTTCAACCAATTTTGATGAAATTTCTAACTCCGAAATTTAAAGAGTTCCCGCCGGAATCAAAAATCCTTAATCTATGCGGACGAAGTCGCGGGCATCATCTAGTTTTAAATAGTTGGCATTTGCAGATACTGGTGCATTTCTTCTACAGTCTTTTATATTTTTAAAAAACAACTAATTTATGCTAAAGTTTTTTCTTACTACCTTCATAATCTATAACTCTAACATTAAATTGTAACTTGTGACACTAACCTAGATAATGTAATGTACATAGGTATTTACTAAATATTAAACTTGGACGAATTAACCACCATATTATATCGGCCATATTCGCCTTACCTATCTACCCGCGAACTGTGCAGTTTCGCCATTGATTTTATGATATTGTGTTGACATAGTGATCGACTTTTTCATGCGCTAGTGTTAATAATTGGGCAGAAAAATGGCAAGGCACTCTCCCCTCGCCCCGCAAGTTAGTCGAACGTGATTTCGTACATTTTTCTTACGTTTTTAATGATTTTAATGTGCGAGTAAACTATTTGCGTTCTTTTTGAGAGTAATGAATGTCTTTAAACCGAATTTCAGGTCCTCCGGCCAACGGACCGGCTGACTTCCCTACTCCCCACCATCGAAGAGCAACACTTCGCCGTCGACGCTACGCCCAAACGAACCAGGTACTTTGATATACTTTAACTAGCTAATGCGCGCGACTTCGTCCGCGTAGATTGAGGTTTTTTCGTTCCCGCGGGAACTCTTTAATTTTCCGGGATAAAAAGTAGCCTGTGTTTTTCCAAACTATAATCTATCTCAACGCCAAATTCCATACAGATCTGTTCAGCCGTTCTGGCGTGATTTATTAGTATAGATATCGACTTACGTCAAATCACTCGAATCGTCGATCCATAGCTCCGTTGCGTGATTGAAAAACAAACAAGTAAAGAAAAATATCAACTTTCGCAATAATTATAATATTGGTAGAATTGATATAGTAGGAATGTTATTCCGAACTAGTGGTAGATTCATTTGACGATTCAAAAGCACTTGCATAAGTTTATTTTAATTTTGAATAAAAAACATTTGGATTTTTAATCCACCACCCACCACCACTACAGACAATTAACATCAAACTGCTGGGCACAGGCCTCCACTCTCATATGAGAGAGGGAATTAGAGCTTAGACCCACCACGCTGCTCCTATGCGGGTTGGACTATTATCGCTAACATGATAATAGTCGTTAAAGCCCGGGACCGACGCGACGGCTTAACGTACTCTCCGAGGCACGTGGGTGAAACACCACCAACTTCCTAACTCCGGACTAGTACTGAGAATTTCTAGTCAGAAAACCCCAATACTTATTAATGGCCCAACCCGGGACTCGAACCCGGGACCTCGTCGGCCGCAGTCTAACATGTTAACCACTAGACCAACGAGATGGTCAGAAACGGGATTTTGAATAAAATCCTTATTTCTTACTCACAGATCTGGAAGCGAGAGCAGTGAAAGCGAAGAGACCTCGGACTGGCCCCGGAGCCCCGTACTTCCGGTCTACTGCGACAACTGACGTTCAGCCCAACGGAAACAGAAGAATAACTACCAATAGCGGGGAAAACTAGGGTGAAAATGTCTACGGTTGCCCGCCTGAAAACGGGCCATACAATGCGTCCAAACTAACTATTGTCAAGCCAATCAATCAATCAATCAAATCATTTATTCAATATAGGTACACTGTAGGTACACTTATTGACGTTAAAAATTACTTACTTATAAAACGTGATGGTGATAATCGGTTACGGTATCTTAAAACTAAAGCTACGAGGGTTCCAAACGCGCCCTGGTCTGAGAAGAGCCCACAACAAACTCAGCCGGGGGTTTTTTTTTATTATCACCATCTCACAAATCATCTTAATTAAGGAACTATCAGAGCCATTAGAGCAAATTATTGCCAAGATTCCTTGTCGTTTAGGTAATCCTTTACATGGTAATAAGATTTTTCAATGAGTTTACGTTTTACATTAACTTTGAACTTATTCAGAGACATCTTCAATGAATTGTATCTGTCAACTGTCGCTTGAAAATTACTGTTTCCAAGGCATAATAAAATAATTTGAAAACTAATTATTCGAAAAAAGTGTGTGTGCAATTCACAAACGGCAGAAGTGAAACTTCAGAAATGAGATAAATATAACTTGTATTCAATATTGTTCTCTCGCAGCCCGCAGGCTAAATCATATTATGAATATGTTTGTCTCTTTTTGGTGTCGCTTTTTCGTTTCATCGAATTTTCAAATCACAATGGACAGAAGTTTCACTTCAAAAAGTTAATACCCGCTGTAGGGAACTAACAGTACATTAGTTTGGACGCATTGTAGTTTTATGTTATCAAAGCCTTTTGATCGTTGCCTCTGTCAATAAAAAAGTTAAGCTGAACAACTCACTAAAAAAAACTAAATCGGTATTAGATCGATTAGGCTTGGCGGCCTGTATACAGCTGTTTAGTAAGTTAAAAATAATATTCGGCTTAACTTTTACATTGACTAAAGTTGAAAAGAAAAGAAATCACAAATTAAAATATTTTTGAAAAATTAAATTCTATAGTTAGTTCAAATATTACATGTCGTAGATAAAAATGTCGGAGAAAAACTATTAAAAAGTTGTAGCCCTTTAGGACAACTAAAATAATACTTCCATTTTGGTAGCTATTCTACTTTTTCTCTCTTAAAAACTTACATAATAATAATTAGGTAATTTTCAAAATCTTGGCACATTTATCATAAGTTAATTATATAATATAATCCGACTTATAATAAGCATGGATCATTATATGAAAAAGTATAGCTTTCCACAATTCATCTTATCCGAAAATACATAAATTTAATCCATGCAATAATAAATCGGACTATTTTTAAAAAAATATTCTTAAATTTTTCCTGATAATAAACTTTTTTATGGAGTCAATATGCAAGTTTTATTACCTAGAGCTGTCATGTTGTTTTTTTTAAAGCAAACAAAAACGGTTTTTATATTTCTGGAGAATTCTAGGCGTTTTGAGAGAAGAAAAGTTCCAATATTTTGTCATTATCTAATTTTGTTTATATAATATTCACAATAGTGGAATGTAATTTTGGAGTAGTTGATTTTTAGTTCTGTTGAGATCCCGCTTTTGAATTTAGTCAAAATCACGTGATCCGCAATTTATGGGAGTAAGTAAAACTGTGTTTACAAAATATAAAGAATATTGTGGGGCAAAATAAGTGTTTGGTATTTTTTTATTGATTATTCAATATTTTTGAAAGTTACGAGAGAAGTTAAACACTCATAATAATTACTAATAAAAAAGTTAATTTTAAAACATTATATTTTTGGAATAAAAAAAATCTATTAAATTTTTTAAATAATGTTCTTTTAATTTAACCGAATCGCTTCGATTTTCAAACAATATTTTTTAAATTTGTAAATGTGGTTTTTATTTATGGTCTGCGGTGTAGGATGGTACGGTGCGATAGTCAGAAAAAAGATTGGTCCGGAAATCGGTATTCAAAGAGGTTGGTTTTATTTTTAGTTTATTTTGTTTTTTATAATAAAAACGAACGAGGGCAGAGCTTATTTAAAGCTAATTTTATCAATAATCTGACCTTTATTATTCATCAAATAAATAATTAATACTTTTAGAGTGCAAAACAATAATCTACTATGGTGTGTATGACCGGTTTGGTATATTGACATTATGGTAAAAGTATAAAATGTTTCGAATCCCAATAAAAAAAGTGAAATTACAAAAAAGATGGGTGCCCATATTTTTTGAATTAATAACAAGTATATAAAATCGAATCGAAGAAAATCAATAGTTATTAATAATTGAATCCAAATCTACGTTCGCACTGCGAAATAAATTCGCGCGATTTTTTTTCTCAATTCTTTAACACTACAAATTATATGGAGATGTGTACGGTGAGGCACGAAAAAAGAATCGCTGGTTTGATACAAATTAGGAAGGCCTTAGGAGCAGATGTCTGTACGCGAAATATAAATCGCGAGTATAAAATTCGCGCGAATGTTTTTCGCAGTGCGAACGTAGCCTTACTCCAAACCGGAAGTACTCACTTAGTATTTTTAGCGCCAAAAAAGCACTGCCCCCGCGAGTTTGCCGATAGCTTTCGTACTGTGATTTAATGTAAAAACGAAGAAAAAAAAGATTCCATAATATGTATGTTTTAGTTGTGTAAGTCTGTGTGAGCGAGTGAACTGTAAGAAAAAAAAGTAAAAAAAAAATCCACCGATACATTGTCTTAGTAAGGTCCGATATTTTAAATCAGAACTACGTCTTTAGTATTATGATGTTATGGTATAGTTCTTTATTAACATAATTATAGTATCATCGACTAACTTTCGACGTTAATGCAATTATTTCAACAGACTATGGGTTTGCTAAAGTTTTACCATGAAGCGGTTTGGCGTTCGCTACGAATTGGGTATTTTACTACTAGTGAAGTAAATTATTTTTTAGTGATTATTAAATAAAGGATCTCCCAAAAGTAATATCCACGTTTCCTGCTAGTTTTGCACAGCAGTTTAAACTATCGATTAAAGTAAAAAAGTGCGTCTAACTTTGATGACGTCACAATTCAAAATCCCATACCCACGTGTTTTGACGTTTGAAAAAAAGTTGCTTATTTGACTAGTTGTCAAATACCCAATTACGATACTGCGTAGGAACCGATTAGGGTATGGGTTTATTTCCATAACCCTCTTCATCTTATTAGTTATTACGTGTTCAACCTAAGAATAGAACTGCCAATTCTCTTTATTTGCCATATTGTGAAAATTACGTTTTGCAACTATTTTCACCGATTTTATTAACACAATATTTTATCAATGTAATGCAAAACTATTATAAAATATATACTGAATAACTACGGGATATTACGACGACAAAATATGGCGAAAATTCAGCCCTATTCTACGAACGGTAAAATGTATCTAGCTCTGGTTGAAATAATTACATTGCGAAAAAAACTAAGTTTATTTTGCAAAATTAATTTTAATATTAAAATTTTAAAAATTGCGAAATAATTGACATTTTCAAAACTATAATATTATATTATGTAAAAAAATAAAATTCTTAATTTTCTTTTTACTATAGCTAAGTAAGTACTAGTTTAATAATACGAATGAAATGAAAATAATGTAAAAAAAATAATATAAATTTTTAAAAAATCATAAAAAAACGATCTCAGGTGAATATGTTTTATTTTTCGTGGTCGTAGATATTGTATATAAGCATATAGTCTAAGATCCCGATATACGACGACCTTCACCGAGCTGGTTAATGGATGAAACCTAAAAATAGTCTGGACCGGATTTTGATAGGCAACCTATTTCAGGCGTATTTATCTATTATTAAATAAAAATAAAAAGTAGGTTTCATCCATTAACCAGCTCGGTGAAGGTCGTCGTATATCGGGATCTTAGTCTAATACACGATGCGTCTAAACTAAGAATATGAAAGACTTCGTAATTGGATATAACATATTTTCAAAACATTTTGTTCGTATTTATTTATACACTATAAAATTAATTGAAAATATTATATTTAGTCCAATTTATATTTCTAGCTAAGGCGTTACTATATGGCGTAATCTTATTCTTAATTTAGACACATTATTTTAATTAATAATCAATGTTATAACGTTTTAAAACCATACTAAATGCAGACTATAACTTGGAGAGTCTTACTAGTAAAAGCTGAGTTTCGATATTTTAACTTTTCAACTGGCAACATTGCGGCAAAACTCTAGGTAATACAAAAATTAATGCATTTAAGGATACCCGGCCTAATTTTTTAATTTTCCGGCATGTTACACTCTCCACTTTCACTAGACAGATTATGAACACTAAAACCAGACTTCTGAGGCTATACTGCCAACCCCTAAAGCCATATTGTTTCATTATTGTTGACTTTCGTGTTTTAGAATTATAATCCTTATTTTAGGAATGTCAAGGTATGTGACATCGAATTGTCAATTTGGATAATATTGCTTAACACTTTCTGTGCTCAGAACTAGCCTGGTCATTGGGGTCGTTCATGACAGCCAGTGCTCATGAGCGTTGGCAGTGTGAGCCCTGGGTCAGGATTTTCTTTCAATATCTTTTAATGTAGTCTGTGACCTTTTAATGCTTTTATTTTCTTTACTTTTTAGTTGCGCGTGTTACGCTACAAAAATATAAAATAAAAAAAAAGCAGAACCGCTAACGTTAAGGTTTTACAATGTTTTTTAGGGTTCCGTACCCAAAGGGTAAAAACGGGACCCTATTACTAAGACTCCGCTGTCTGTCTGTCTGTCTGTCTGTCTGTCTCCAGGCTGTATCTCATAGACCGTGATAGCTAGAAAGCTGAAATTTTCACAAATGATGTATTTCCGTTGCCGCTATAACAACAAATACTAAAAATTAAAAAATATATATATTAAGGGGGGTCCCCATACAATAAACGTGTTTTTTTCGTATTTTTTTTCTCAATATTAAAAACGGTAACAGGTAGACGGTTCAAATTTTCACAGAATATTAACTTGTATATTACCTTTCAAAATAAATAATTAAATATCAATAAAGTAAATATTAAAGGGGGGCTCCCATACAACAAACGTAATTTTTTGATATTAACAGTAAACCTCTACAAACAAAGTTAGTTTTGCGGTTCATTAACAAAGGTAATTATACCTACTTCTTCAGTACGGAACCCTCGGTGCGCGAGTCCGACTCGCACTTGGCCGGTTTTTTTATTATTGAAAACCCGTTTTCTCAACCATGTGAATCTATGGTTAAAATCAGGGTTGTACCAGCTAGGCTATTTTACAAACTATAATTTTACTTAAAAGCGAGACCATCCAGAATGCGGTTCTTATGTCATAAAAAATCGAGGCATTTAAAGTTTGTCATTTGCCTTAAAAATTCGGGGAATAGTGTTGTTTTAAATCAAGTAGTCAACCCTGCATGATTAATGTAATATGCTAGGTCTCCAAACATGCTCGAAGTTTAGTCATGTATTACAGCGTGGAGATCGAGCTTACGACAAATGTGTACAACTCTTAAATGTGATAAACATCTTATGAATAATATTGCTTTTACCGCAGAATTCGAATTTTGGTAATAGAAATGATATCTGATATGACAACTGCCACACCCCTAACAGGTTAGCTCGCTACCATCTTAGACTACATCATCACTTACTATCAGGTGAGATCGCAGTCAAGGGCTAACTTGTAGTGGAATTTAAAAAACATGACATTGAGCAAAATGAAATTAATCACGTTTATCAAGCATAAAACTCAATACAAACTCAAAACGTGTGTGTCTTTGAAATGTTTTTATATTAATATTTTCATTTCTATACCAAGTCTGAATTTTGTGGTTTTTACCAGCTTTGCAACTGTGTAGCGTGTTTTGTGAATCGTCTATACAGTTATAATAATTTTGTAAGTATAATAATCACAATATCAAAATGGCTTTAAAAAATCTGCCATAGCTAAATGAAATGTTTTTAAAGAAAGTTTTAACTTCGGTGATCCAATTATTTTTTTAGGTTAATCTTTTTCTTATATTTTAAAGGTTATATTAAATGATAATCAAACTTTTTTGACTCGTTTTTTTTTTTGAAAAATAAATAAAAATGAGCCAAAATAGTTTGATGTAGTGTGTCTGTAAAAAAGAAGTGAACATAATTATTTTAAAAAAACAAACACGACTGCCCGGTCATATTGCCAGAAAAAAATTATAGCCAGTCGGGAGGATGATAGAATTCTAACGATACGATCATATGACATTCATCCAAATCCGTTCAGGCATTTAGAAGTTAATTAACGAAACTGACACACATGAACCCTGAAAAGGGCAGTTGTGTAAAAACATTGGTGCAATTTGGGAAATTCATGCAATAGTTACTGTTATTATATTTAGGCAGCTTAAATTTGTAAATCTATCAATTATTATCGACGAATTTCACTATTTTTTATTTGTACAAAATTGTTTTATTAAAAACTAAAATCAGTACTTATAGTCTACTGTTTTTGTCAAAAGCCGACTCGCAGGTGCTTCTAGGTTTGACCAACGAACATTGGTCAATCCTAAAAGATACTTAACACAAAAGTTTTGTATATTTTTTAGAGCGTAAAATAATAGTAAACTAATAACTGTCATAATATTACTACTCGTAAATTTTACAAACTACGACCGTTTTTCTGCTGTAAAATCCAAAAATATTCAAGAAAAAATTATTAATTTTGGTGATTGAAAAAATCCCTAAAGCTACTTATTAGGAGTAAGCACTAATTAATCATATAAGAAAATCCCTACTAACATTTTTTTAAAACTTATTTCTAACTAATAAAAAAATAGACAGTTATTTTTGTTACTTTATTTTAGGTGTACCAATAAATACAGACTAATGTAATGATATTATTAAATAAGATTTTACACAAAGAGTAATGATTACTATTTACCTAGGTGATTTTTGTAATAATAACTTTAAGGGCCCTCGCAAACTGCCGACATTTGGACGGCCGATAGTCTTGAGTAACTAATTGATGTTGGCTGAATTTATAGTATTTAAGCCAACATTATTTAGACAATAAGTACAAATGTCATCATGTTAAAATGGTAACTATTATCCCTATTAAATCTTGGCTAATTTCATTCACAAATGTAATTATCTAACGCAACATAGGGGTAATATATCAGTCGGTTCAATCTTTTTCACTGCTGGGAAGTAAACGTTAAGGCGGCCACAGACAAATTAAGTCCCAATGGCCGATACACTAAATAATATGTCATGCGATGCGACTAGTGACCAACTTCTCAGCGTCCTGCATAAGTTTAAATCCTTCTGTGCCAATGTTGGCTTTATCGACTTTCGGCCGATCAAAAGTATGCCGTCTGCGATGAAACCTAATTTAACATATCCATAGACAATCCGTTTAGTTTTCTACCTGCATTTACTTACCTTTTTTTGAATAAAACTTGTAATATATTTGTGTGCCTGAAATATGTCTGTACGTGTAATTTGAACATGGATGTAATTGTATTGTAATGAATGTTGTAGGGTGAAAATATTGACATCTCGAATTAGAGAAAAATAAAGTTGCAACTCTTAAATTTATTTTTGTTTTATTTAATTTAATTACTTTTAGGTGGAGATGAATCGTGGTGTTGTCGGTAGACGCTAGCAGGCCCCGGCTCAGGCCTCTAGTAGAGCTTTAACGAATATTATCATGATAGACATTGATAAAAACCGGGACCGTCGTCGGCTTAACGTGCTCTTCAAGGCACGGGGGTGGAACACTGCCAACTTCCTAATTACGGGCTAGTACTGAGAATTTCTCGACAAAAACCCAACACTTAATTATGGCCCGACCCGGGACCTCGGCGGCTGCAGTCGAACATGCAAACCACTAGGCCAACAGATAATGACATCAATGAATAAATGATTACGCTTCAGTACGGCTGACATCCACGCTCTGGCGGTGGTCTTGCATGCTCTGTCGCTATATTATGCTACAATATTTTGTCCGCGTTAGGTTTTTAAGCTATTGCCTAGCTTCTATCGCGGGCTTTGAGCGTGGAGACCAAATCCAGAAATTCAGTTACAAAATAACCTAACACTTTGGTTGCTATGACTACTTGTGTTGTTGACTTCAAAGTATTGAAAATAAAAAGACTATTTTTATGAAAAGATGATTTGGAATCGAAATAATTTTAAAGAATTATGTTTCAAAACATATTTAAATCCTTACTAATATTATAAATGGGAAAGTGAGTTTGTTTGTATGTTTGTTCCGCTTTCAAGCCGTAACTACTGAACCGATTGCTTTGAAATTTTGCAGACGTAAAGTTAGAAGTCCGGATTAAATAATAGGGTACTTTTTATCCCGGAAAATTAAAGAGTTCCCGCGGGAACTAAAACTCCTCAATCCACGCGGACGAAGTCGCGGGTATCAGCTAGTACAATATAAAGGCGAAATAATTTTAAAGAATTATGTTTCAAAACATAATTCTTTAAAATTATTTCGCCTTTATATTGCAAATCATCTTTTCATAAAAATAGTCTTTTTATTTTCAATACTTTGAAGTCAATAACACAAGTAGTCATAGCAACCAAAGTGTTAGGTAAGTTGATAAAAAATGCTATGCAATAGCTTTACCGCGGCAGTCACCGAGTGCCACACGTCTTTTTTTGATTCCCGGGGGGACTCCTTAATTTTCCCTATGGCAAATGCGGTTGAAAGAGCGTGGCAAATAGACAGATACTCTTTCGCATTTATAATGTTGATAAAAAAATGAAAAACGTAGTTGAATGATAACTAACTTTATTATTTGAATACCCAAAAACAACAATTTTCAGTTAAAAAACAACAATGTTCAGCTAAAAAAGCTTAGATATGACACAATAATTAAAATAGTCTTATCGGAATTTATACAGTCTGATTTGCCCACTTACGAAAAGATTTTGCGGAGCATTGCTTTTTATCTTTTTCTGATACAAACATAATACATATACAAATTATATAAAAATATACAACTCGCTCAAACTAGAGAATAGGATAAAAACAAACTTATCTGGCCCGGTGGCCAAAATTGGAACAAATTTTTATGCCCGACTAGTGGGCCCGGCAGACGACAAACGAACAGCAATTGATTTATATTTAAACACCAATATAGAAGATAAGTTTATTTGAAGTGAAAATTTCTTTAGTAGGTAAACTTGTAGATTCGCGTCACCGACATGCTCGCGTTGTTACGAAGACAAAAAGCCTTAAATTAATATACTACATATAAGGTTAATATTTTAAGTATTTTTTTTTTATTTTAAATACTTAGGTACTTATACGTTTTCACTTTTTTTCATATCTAGGTACCTACTAGCAACGCTGTCACCGGGTCAGATAAGTTTTTGGGTCTGTACTAGGCTTGAATTTAGTACCTACTTAAATTTTTTTGTGTTTGTGTTAACATTGTTTGAATTACGAAAACAATAGAAAACGTTATGAACAAAATGAATCAAAATTTGTTTCCAGCTATGACGTCACAACATGGCGGAAAGCGAAGTTCTAGTCTGAACGCTTAGTACTTATTTCGTCGCCATTTTATTATCTATAATATTATTTATATTTTATTTTTATTATAAATATATACAGAATATTAAACGGTGAAAATACAAAATATAGTTTTACATTTATTATACTTTTACCTAGTATAAAAATATTACAATTCACGGTATTTGCTATCAATACCCAGATGCTATTAGGATATGACATCATTCTATTCTAGCCTTTTCATCATAATAATCATAAGAAGAATCATAAGAGGAAAAGAGATAAATCTATTTTCAACCGACTTCCAAAAAATGAAGAGGTTCTCGGCGTATCTTTTTTTTATTATATCATCTGGATTGCAGGCTTCCAAGATCCGACGCATTCCTGTCAGTCGAAACATATGTGTGATGCGAGTAACGATATTATTGTATATTAAAAAATTTTAAGTAATAAAAATCTGCATTGTTTACAATTAATAATAATTAATTTGTAAAAACTTAAAAAAATTGAAAACTCGTTATAATTTTTAATTTAAAAAATTAATGTTTGTTCCAAAAGCTAGTTCATGGAGGTGTCAGAATATCCTTAGATAAGAGATACAAGGGGTGGGAAAAAATCAATTCCATAGTTAATTCGATATTATCTATAGTCGCACCAACTTATTTGTCCTGGTGGCCAAAATTGGAACTAATTCTTATTAAAACAATATTGAAACCGAATTGAAAAATAAGGGTAAGGTTCCTAAAATAAGGATTAAAACACGAAAGTCAACAATAATGAAATAATATGGCTTTAAGCGTGGCAGTACGGCCCCAGTCCTATTTTTATATAAAACGCGTAGAATATTCTTAATTCGATATTATCTATAGTCGCACCAACTTATTTGTCCTGGTGGCCAAAATTGGAACTAATTCTTATTAAAACAATATTGAAACCGAATTGAAAAATATGGTTAAGGTTCCTAAAATAAGGATTAAAACACGAAAGTCAACAATAATGAAATAATATGGCTTTAAGCGTTGGCAGTACGGCCCCAGTCCTATTTTTATATAGAACGCGTAGAATATTCTAATACACATAGAAACAGGGTGCTTTGGTGAATGACGAAGAACAAAAAAGTTTTACATTTAACAATTTTTTGAAGATACAATGATTTATTATTAATCTTCATTTTCGGCACCTCTCAAGGAAATCCAGTATTTCTCGCGGGTAGTTTGGTCTCGATTTTTTTCCGAATTTCGCATACTCCAAAGGATTTTTTCCACTGAAAATAAAACTTCTAATTATTGAATAGAAGCAGGCGTTACGTAGCGGATGTCCATGATAATGAAAGAACTTTGTAATTATTAGCTTAATTCGCTATAATCCGCCACAGTGGGTAAATCTATGTGGTACAGCGTGTATAGTCTAGTCAACATCTCCTGAAGATGCTCCGATGTCGGAGTGAAACGTACGTTGATAATAGTTTGGAGGATTTGTGTGGTGCGGTGAATATCGCAAGATACATACTGTACCACATAGATTTACCTACTGTGGCGAATTAAAGTTCTGGTACTTCCAGAAACTTTTAAAACAAATAAAAACTAAAAATTGAGAATCATGGTAAGATTAAATCATGGATCTTAAGGGTCCAAGTACTGAAACATTGTTTTCTGTTCCGACGTTTTAGGATAGGAAAAATGAAAATTTCATTACCAAATTAATACCATTCGCTACTCAGTTAAATGAAGTATGACGTAATTAAAAAAAGTGGTCATAAAATCGTATAGTAACTGCAGAAAATTATCGAGAAATTCATGGAAAACTCAAAAAAGGCGTTATCGCGTTCCGACTATTGTGATTTAATCTGAGACCTTATTTAAACAAACGTTATTTCAAATTAATCATTAAAGATCAAGGAACACTTTAATTAAACAATATTTTCAATATAACTTAAAGTTTTTGTACAATCTGGTTGCAAAGATCCCTCATACGAATTTTTCATACAAATTTACACTGGCTCGTCCAACCCAAATGTCAAAACTTATAGCCTAAGAGATAACTGTATTTGTGGTAACTATCTTTTGGTAACTATAATTATATCTCCTTACTCTTAATTTCCATGTTTCAGATTTAAGTTAGTATTATCACAGGTGGTCTAAGAGGTGATATACGAGTTATTTTGAATACTTAAAAATTAAAATACACGTAACTTAAATGGGAGATATTTAAACACTACACATTATCACATCAAAGCGGCGACACTTGAGCTATTTTTTACCCATGACGGAACGGACGGTATATATTATTATGTGTTTGCCCTGAGGGTTTATGCGTTTGTTTGTTTGTTTGTGTACTTTTTAGTTACCATTTTCCTGGAAAACTACTGAACCGATTAGTATGCAGTTTTTTTTGCAATAGATATGCATAACTTCTGTCAAGGTTCTTCAATATGTTTTAGGGCATAGTCCACTAAGCTGAGCTGCAATCTTGATTTTTATTTTTCAATATGTTTCCATTTTTCTGAAAAAGTACTGGGCTCATTGAGATGCGGTGTTTTGCATTAGATATGTATAGCTTGTGAAAAAGTTCTTTAGATTTAGATATATTTTAAGTTATCGAGCTATCGTGCGCGCTGCTATCGTGTTTTTTTTATTATGTTACCTTTTTTCTGGAAAACTACTTTGCTGATTTAGATGCGGTTTTAAAAAAAAAAATGTTTAGCTTCTGAGAAGGTTCTTAGATATGTTTTAGGGCCATAGTCCACCAAGCTGTGCTGCAATTGTGATTTGGTAGGTGGTCATAGAAACTCCTTCTCATCGTAAACCCGTCGTGTTTGGACTCTTTTGATTTGTCTTGACAAGCGCTAACCTAGATGCTGTGGTCACAGGAACTCCAGTTTTTTATCCATTATATTTTTTAACGTATTTTTGAACTGATATATTTTAACATTTATTTATCAGAATATTAAAATTTAACACAATTTGACACCTCTACTCATTACCATTTGGCCATAGTCCAACACGCTGGTCAAAAGAACTACAAGAAGTTTTGTGTTTATAAAACTACTTCTGCGAAGATCTAATTGTTGTTACAAAGTTATAAGGTCACAAATTATAATGGAGCGCTGCAGTTCGTCGTGGGTTTTTTTAAAATTTAAATTTTATTACTTGACGTACTTAATGACGTATGTCTTTGAGAGGCAATCGGTCGGTTTCTGAATTGAGAATTTCATGTTGAGTCTGTCTTAAAGACTACTTAAGGACTAATTAAGCAAATTTTTGTTTCTCAATTGATATTGTGTATTGTGATTTGCTTGAATGCTTTATTCAGAAACCGGCTCAATACCAATTCAGAAACAAAAATTCGCTTAATTAGTCCTTAAGTAGTCTTTGAGACAGACTTAACATTAAATTCTAAATTCAGAAACCAGCCGAATATCTAGTAAACGCCCCGATGAATAGAGTCAGTTTTTATACTGGTTACCTATGTACAGCGCATACTTTAATACTATACTAGAATAAGCGGCGATAAGTAATCAGGTCCCTAGCCACTCGCAGTCAGACCATCACAAATTCCACCAGACGATAGTTACTGTTGTGGATGATACGAGCACTTGATGAGAACTGACATTTATTATTACTGAAATACATAACAATATTATATAAAATTCACATCATCTTTCCCTTTTATTTTTTTAATTAGATTTATTATAATTTTATAATTGGCTTAGATACGTAATAATATTTAAACAATACGTACCTAATCCTAATTTATTATGACTGCAATACCAACATAACAATATTATATAAAAATCATATTAACTGAAATACCAACATAACAATATTAATTGAAAATCACATCAGTAGCTATCTCTTGGCCTACATATTTTTTGAGAATTATGTAGGCCAAGAGGCCCTTAAGAATATCTGTAAGAAAAATGGTGGCCTCAAAAGCAGTTCATCGACCTCCCTGGCGCTGTGTTGAGCGCTGTTGTCTTAACGTGCAGAGGTTCCGGGTTCGATCCCGGCAGGGTCAATTGGGGAATATACAATTTCTGAATTTTCCTTGGTCTGGCCGGGTGGGAGGCTTCGGCCGTGGCTAGTTACCGGCAAAGACGTGCCGCTAAGCGATTTAGCGTAAGATGCCGTGTAGAAATCGATTAGATGGGTTTAATATAACTGCCATACCCCTAACAGGTTAGCCCGCTACCATCTTAGACTGCATCTTCACTTACCATCAGGTGAGATCGTGGTCAAGGGCTAACTAGTTGATTAAAAAAAGTGATTTCTAGAAGCCACCTGCTATTCTTCATATGCGCAAGACTGTACCACTGATTGCGTTCGATGTAGTGGAAGTAGATCAGAACCATGTCCAGAGAGCAGTTCGCGGAGTTTACCGCCAGGTGGAGGGGAGTCTCACCCCCTTTGCGATCCTACACAAAAATAATATTTTTTTTTAAATTTATATCCACCTCACAAATTGCATATTATAATTTTAAAAAAATCTTTTTAAACAACCGACTTCAAACTCCCGCGCCAACTTCACAACAACAACACGCTATACAAAGTACTTATATTTTTATTGTTGATATTTTAAAAACCGCTCGACCGATTTCGATAAAATTTATATGGGACTACTTGGGAAGTATGCCCTTTCAAGTAAAAAAAGAATCATCCAAATCGGTCCACCCAGTCAAAAGTTCTGAGGTAACAAACATTAAAAAAATAAAAAATTGAGAACCTCCTCCTTTTTTTGAAGTCGGTTGAAAACATTGTGCATGGTAATATTTTTATCGCGCTTGTGCGGTAAATGTCGTTTTTAAACCCCAACACAAGCAGAGGGGTGTTTAACGTGTGTATAGTTAAACGCAGCTACCAAATAGATAAACCGATTTTGATGATTCTTGTTTGTTTATAAGGTGACCCATGAGTCGCCTAAAGCTATGATTAGAGATACTTAGTTGAAATACTCAATAACAGTTTTGTCGCCGCATTGGGTTTTTCTGACTAGAAATTATCAGTACTAGCCCGGAGTTAGGAAGTTGGCGGTGTTTCAACCCGGTTATTATCACTAACATGATAATAGTCGCCAAAGCCTGCCAACCCGCATTGGAGCAGCGTGGTGGGTCTAAGCTCTAATTCCCTCTCTCCTATGGAGGCCTGTGCCCAGCGGTGGGACGTTAATGGGCTGTAGTGGTGGAGGTGGATGTTTGATGTACGTTCTCACCTGTCGCTCGCGCTCGGCCCTCGCGTGCTGCAGCAGCACGTGCAGCGTGTGCGCGCGCGGCGTACTCGCGCTGTGCTCGCTGCAGCACACGTGCAGCGCCGTGTAGCCTGCGAGACGACCGTAATAAGTAACATTACCACACTAGTGCGGAAAGTGGACGATTACAAACTTGCTACGGTAATCGTGGATTAGAAGCGTAACATATATAATAAACCAACGAGCCGCAAACCGCGAAATAAATGGGCATGAAATCCTGCTCATGCAGCAAGCAATGGCTAGTCAGTCATACTCGTTACTAGTTAAGGATCCAGATCCAACCACCCACGGAAATGGCCAAATTATTACGTAGAGTTTACTATGTGAAATGTTATTTATATTGGTGTGGTTAAAGTGTAAGCTTTTTAGGAAATAAAATAAATAAATTGAAATTGTAACAAGAGGGTTGCCAGAGTTAACTTCAACTTAACTTGTTTAATACAGGCTTTAAATTTATGCAATGGAAAATCTAGAAACTCTTTTAGTACCATGTTATAAAAGCGAACACTCTAGTATTATAATTTCAAGTCACAATTTTTTACTCAATTTAAAAATATAGATATGAGCTCGCTTCGCTCTGGCTCTGAGACGCAACTCACCGTCGGTATTGACGTGGTGCACGTCAAACAGCGGCACATCGTTGTCGTCGACGCGAACAAGCTCGCGCAGGACGTTCGCACATCTGTCGCCCTCGCGCACACACGCTATCAGCAAGTTGTCGCCGTTTGCGTCCACCTGCGACAAAAAGCTCTCGTTTATAACAACACTCTGTAATGCGGTAATGTGGTTTTTTGCGCACTAGTACGGCAATTGATTAGTTACATAATCAGAATTTATATTTTGTTACTAAATAATACAATTTTTTTGATTTCCCGGGATAAAAAGTAGATGATACAATATAACCCTGTACAAAAATTCATTAAAATAGGTTGAATAGATGAGACGTGAAAGCGTAGCAGACAGACAGACACACTTTCGTATTTATAATATTAAGTATGGACATCATACAATGCATTTTGCGATTGTGATTTTAATTATGGTAACCAGGGGCCGTACTACCAACGCTTAAAGCAATACTTAAGCAATATTACTCAAAATTATAGTTTGATGTCAGGCACCTTGACGATCCTAAAATAAGGATTATAATTCTAAAACACGAAAGTCAACAATAATGAAACAATATAGCTATAAGCGTTGGCGACATGGCCCCATAGTCATAAAGATCAACTTACCGCACTAGTATCATAATATTGTTATTTATACCTTAGTGTAAACAGTCTTGGTCGGGCATGTGTAGTCGGCGCTCCTGGTGACGACGCGGATGCATTGCACCAGATAGCGAGTGATCACCGGCCGCTTGAAGCAGCGCAGTACCGCGAACTGTAGAAGGTTCAAACCTGGATGCGAAAAAATATTCATAATTGGGTATATTTTCAAATAACCTAGTATTATATAGACAATAGAGAGTTGGTCCTTCAATCACGCCGCAACAGAACAACGGGTATTTTGCAAGGGTAGTTGGGGACCTGGAGAATGGTATAGGCTACTTTCCCGGAAAATTAAGGAGTGCCTGTGGGAAAACAAACTTATACCACGCGAACGGTCGCGAGCATCCGCTAGTTATTAAATAAAGTCGGTAACTGGATGGGTGACCGAATATGGAGGGGAAAAATTTGGTCTTTACGTTTCCTCTGTGCCTCGGAGAGCACTTTAAGCCCGTTATTATCACTAACATCTGATAATAATCGTTACAAAAACCTAAGAGTGTAATCCTTAGACGAGTCGTATGACGAAGACGTGGGAAAAGGAACCCACCGCTTTATTATTCTAAGAAAACTCCTACCATTATGTGATTAATGGAAGGGGTCACGACCCTCAGTAATGAGGTGTACGACGCAAAGAGAGAGAAAATAATTAATTATCACTTGAGGAAAAATCTGCATGCCCAGAGTTCTTCGTAATTCTAAAAAAATAAAGTAACACCTTCTGATAGCCTCTGACCGCGACAGATGATAATATTTACGAGTATATCTGTATGTTGTCTAACTCAAAAAGTCAAAAGGTCATCAAAAAGCGAAACCCACTGACATAATATATTATATTTTGTATTCGTAAAACAGCACATTCACAATTACAAAAAAGTATGCAATCTGCATGATAGGCAAACTAGAGGCCGCAACAAGCTCGAGACCCCATCGCTCCGCCTCAAGAAAGTCCGAAGGTCGTTCGTGGGAATGAGCATTTAAGAGGCCGGCGAACACCGCTCGCACTTCTATTCGAACCAATTGTTAGCGTTTATGAATAATAAGAGCTCATTTGACTTTAAATTGAATCAAAAAATACAATATCATGACAAAAACGTCATTATACTAAATGTGTCTTCTATAAATAAGATCTCTTGGCAGTACTTGAATCATTCTTTATCTGTTAGTGAAAGTGTAATTATTATTGTCGTCAGTAATTGTGATTGGTGTTTCGGGTTAACTAAATCGCATTATATGTATTTAACATATGAAATAACCGAACGTGGAATTATACTATACGAAGCATCATCTGTGTGTATTATTTACAAGAGTTTCCTGCCTTCGTGTAACAGCTCAGAAGTGTTAATGAACCTCGTCTTCGGCTAAAATTAAAGGTACGTGGAATCGATTATTATTTTTATACTAAATAGTATCTTAATTCAAATCAGATTCGAGTGTTAACCAAGCAATGGTATATATTGAGTTTAACAAAAATGTGATAGTTGTTTTTATTACAACTTGCTCATAAAATGTTATACATTTTTGAAGAATAGAAATAGTCTTATTTTGGAAGTAGCTAAAATTGTAAAAAAAATAATAAAAATAGAACCTTTAAAATAGTATCTGAGTGTAAAAAATATATATATATATATGTTATAAAATATATATATATATGTTATAAAATATATATATGATTATGTTTCTAAATGTTTATACACCTTGTAGTGGCAATTGCATAAAATAATTCTATTAGCAGCCTGCATACATTCGATTTAGTTTTTTTTTAATGGGTTCACATGATTTTCGTTTCGAATAGCTACTTCGATTTTCGATACTTATGTACCATGATGTATTCCTTTTCTGTGTTGGTTTAAGTATCAGGCAGTAGCTGTACCTTGCCATACCTAGTACTGAGTAGTGCCAACATATCAAATAAGTAGTAAATTGTTTTGTTTCGTGAAATTTTAAAAGAAAGCATGAACGAAAAGAATTTCAAACACAAACATTAAAATAAAAAACATTTTTGGAGCAACCTCTATAGTAAATAGTAATCACGCATAAACTGCAATCTGAAACCGGTTTCGCTGGCAGCGACGCGATGTTGCTAAGCGCTAAGCTAAAATTTTTGTAGATTACCCACTTAATTTTTAAGTTAGTCGCATGTTTATTTCTTTAGTTATAATAATTATGTCTTCCCTATATATTAACACGGTGCAAAGTAAAGCTGACTGTGTCACTGTTTGTAACACAATTTCATATCAATTTATAATTAAAAAAAAAAAAAAAAATCAAAGATAATATGTAGATGTCATTATTAGTAAGCTGAAAAATAATCCACACACATTTTACATTAATTTATTATTTCCCAAGTTTACTACCGATGAAATATTTTCGTGTATTTCTTCTGCACGATTCATAGTAGTGGCGAGCCGAAAATTAACGTGTTTCTGTTTTTTTTTCCATGTGGATATCAATTACTTCAATGAGTGCCTGCGGTGTGGGCAGGGTGTGATGATGGTGCTCTGACGCTGCGAACTTGATGACGTGAATGCTGATATGGAGGCGCGTCAGGGTGTGATGATGGTGCTCTGACGCTGCGAACTTGATGACGTGAATGCTGATATGGAGGCGTGTATACTTGCGGTGTTGGGGGCCACATTGCTGCGATGGGAAAATACTGGACTACAAATATGGTGAAATCATTCATTAATTTATCTATTTAATTATGGGTTGATATATAATCATGTACTTATTGCTCGGTCGAATAAGAATGTTTTTAATGGAATAAGGGCCGGTTGATTCAAATCAATGGTTATCGTAGCTTACGTTGACTTCTGTTAATTTACTAGTGTTGCTTCATGGTAAAAATAATGATCGACGCCTTCTTTGACTAACGCTTGTGGGCGCCATATTGGGAGGTTACGATCCGTCAAAATGTGTTGATGCAAACCAACCTAAGCTGTAAATTTAAAAAAATCGTTAAGACTGATTTTTAACAATTTCATGATTGGTTTTGAAATAGAATTAGCCTTTGTTATCTAAAGAGAAAGAAATCAATTCCATTGAAAAAACATTTTTTTTCGTATTGTCTGAGGAATAACGTGATTTTATAACATGCTTTTGTAGGTAAATTTTATGTTTGATTTTATTACGAAATTGATCGATCGAATTGAATGATGATTGAACACTGATGTCAACAATGTTGTGAATATAATGGACAATATCAAGGTTGAAATGAAAAACTGGCTGTTAGTTGACAAAGTTATTTTAGTCGCCACCGAGTTTCTTACTGGTTTCTTGTCGCTAGATAGTGAACGAAGGTGGTTATGCAACTGGTATTGTGAAAGATATATATGATTTTAATTGTTGTGAATGAAGGTGGTCACTCAATTGATAATGAGAGAGATATGTATGATATTAGTTGTGATGGACGAAGATAGTCCACAAATGTTATTGTGAAAGTTATGTATGATTTTAGTTGTTGTGACCGACATTGTGAAAGTTAGAGTTAAGTATTAGGATTACTGATTGTAAACGTGAAGTCTTCACTTGTTTGTTGTAATCTCAGTTCAATAATGTTAAGGTTACCTGGCTGCTTCACAAATATCCGATTGCATAGTATTCCTTTTATGATCAAAACACCCAATAAACTAGTTTATCTAAACTATTATAAAAAGGTATATTTGCATACAAAAAGAAAACATAATTTTTCACTGTAAAATCAATTTTATGTGGGCTATTCGTTTAACATTCTTTTAAATATATTGTAGTTACAATTTGGTATTCTGACTGACTGTTCTAACAATACACAGCTGGACGAATCGGGCTGAAATTTAAAGATAGCTATTATGACGTGGACATCTGTACATAGCTAGGAAATGATTTTAGAAAGTACAAACCCTAATAGGGGATAACCGGATGCCCATAAAGATCGAAGGCAAGGTATAGAAAACGGCAGTCTGACCTGCAATGCTTGTACGGCACAGAGTGCTGGGCAACCAAAAAGACTCGCGAATAGAAATCGCGTGTTAACGAAATGAAGATGCTTAGATGGGTGCCCAATGAAACTAGACTCGATAAAGTGCGGAATGGGCAGATCAGAAGAAGTTTTAAGGTTGCCCCAATAACGGACAAAATGGTAGAGGGTCGTTTACGTTAGTACACATTATGCGGCGAGAAGAGAATCATGTTGTGTGGAGAGTATTGGCAGAACGTGAGGCGGAGAGGGTACCCTGCAGCCACGTGGTGGACAACTGTAACCTGATATGGAGCGCGAAGCAGTTTCAGCAGCAGACAACCCAAGACAGAATATATTGGCGCAAGCAAATGAGAAGAACTGACTCCAAATAGTGGAAAAAGTCTAGAAGAAAGAGAAAGAGAATCACTAAATCACTAAATATTTCAAAGAAAGCGTCAAGTAAAGAACAACAAACTACTTGTCCTACTGATATAATATATCGCCATCAAATTTACAAACTCAGCCACAGTGTTTACAACTCACCAATATTTCACGTTTTAAAGCTTCATCATAATATAATGTTCCTCATTTAAAGGAAGAGCACCATTCGAATTTATGCAGTTAAATCGATTTTTTTAAAGTTCTATATGTATTAAAATCTTAGGTTAGGATTCAACATAAATATTCAAAAGTAGTTATGCTATTTTGGGCTAATATACCTTCATTCCATTTATTATTTATTATTGCTTTCATGTACAATGTTCATAATACAATCACAGAGACATGAGGCCCCATCATGGTATTGCAATATCGAATATTTTATACAATCAATTAAACTTATAATGTCAACTTAATTTATAAAAATTTCAAATCAAAAATTAATTCAATAAATTTATAGGTACATAATATTAGACTTTCACCCTTAACATAAAACTTAATTAACATACTAAGAAACTGTAACGGTTTTGGTAAATTGAATTTAAACATGGCATGTCATGGCGGTTAGTATAATATGATATTTTTAAAAGTCATTTTAATCGTATTTAAAAGTTATATTATGTCCATGGAACTAATTCTATTACGTCTATGAGTATATTCTATTACGAGTAATTGAGCAAGTAGTCAAATAACCAGTTAAATAATAAGTCAAATAATCACCTACTTGTCTTCGACTTAGAACGATTAGAATTAGTTAAATTGAAATATGGTTGAGATTTCGGTGGTCATGTACTACTTTTGTACTAATTTTGGTGATCGTTTGCTATTTTTGGTGATCGGCTAAACATTTGCCCTTGGGGGTTTCTAATATTTAGGGGCCATAAATCTGATGATAATATTGGGTGAACATTAGAGAACGAGTTGTAAATTATTCATGTTTCACTGTACTTTTAATACGCCGAGTTGTATTTACTTAAATAAATAAAAAAACAATATTTATTTGCAAGAATATGGGTACAGATTAGGTCTTAAAGTGGTAATTTCACTAACATATTCTACCAAATAATGGTGTGCAAATTGTTTCAAAATAAAATTTACGATTAAATTACATTACATTCGATAAAAATAGCACTAACTCTTTTAAAATTATTAAAAACATTTAAAAAAAAAATAGTTAAATGTCACTTCAAAAAAATAAAACGAAGCGAAGGAGAACGTATTATGTTTATACGTAAGCGGATCGGTAGATTTGCCTTAGAGATAGCTTCTAAGTTCTAAGATTAGAGTTAAATAGAAATAAGTTTTGTGAAAGTTAGATTTAAAGAGAAAAGCTTTATGACGATTGAGTGATTTGAGTCCTGAGATGACTCCTAAGTTTTGTGATGATTAGAGTTAAATAGAAATAAGTTTTGTGAAAGTTAGATTTAAAGAGAAAAGCTTTATGACGATTGAGTGATTTGAGTCTTGAGATGACTCCTAAGTTTTGTGATGATTAGAGTTAAATAGAAATAAGTTTTGTGAAAGTTAGATTTAAAGAGAAAAGCTTTATGACGATTGAGTGATTTGAGTCCTGAGATGACTCCTAAGTTTTGTGATGATTAGAGTTAAATAGAAATAAGTTTTGTGAAAGTTAGATTTTAAGAGAAAAGTTTTATGACGATTGAGTGATTTGAGTCTAGAGATGACTCCTAAGTTTTGTGATGTTTAGAGTTAAATAGAAATAAGTTTTGTGATAATTAGAGTTAAACATTAAAGTTTTATGACGACTGAGTGATTTGAGTCTTGAAATGACTCTTAAGTTTTGTGGTCTTTGTGATGATTGAGTGATTCGAATCTTATAGATGACTCCTAAGTTTTATGATGGTTAGAGTTGATGAGAAAAGTTTTGTGATTTTCGAGTTTTCGTGATCTTGGAGTCCAGTCTAAGGTGTATCCTAAAGTCTTCGAGATTTTGGAGTAAAGTTTTGGAGATAAGCAGTATGTGTGATGAGCAGCTGATCTTGCAGTGTCTTGAGATTTTGGAGAAAAGTTTGGGGGATAACCAGTATGAGTGATGAGCAAATTAGCTTAAAGGTATTTCTGATTTTATGTTATGTGTTTAGAAAGCTTTGAGAAAGCTTGGAAAATAATTATGTAATTTGAGAAAAATCATAATTATTTATACCATCAGTGCAAAATGTCAATAGTGAAACTAAAATCATGATGACGAATTTTAATAAAAAAAATTGTTCCTAGTCACTTATTGTTGAGTGATGAAATCAAACTAAATTAAAATAGATTTTTGGATCGAAATTATGCATACTATAATTAATAAAAAACACTTGGATTTCCAAAAATAAATAAATAAAGATATCATGTCAATAGCAATTGGAGGACCAATTAAGTGATCAGATGGCCGGAACAATTATCATTTACCGATAAAATAACTATTTTTTTCCATTCTGCAGAGTTTCTTGCCGGTTCTTCTCTGTAGAGTATAGGTTCCGAACCGGTGGTAGATTCACGCGAGGACTCGTCTAAACAGGACGGCCGAGCTGTTAGCGTTTATGAATAATAAGAGCTCATTTGACTTTAAATTGAATCAAAAAATACAATATCATGACAAAAACGTCATTATACTAAATGTGTCTTCTATAAATAAGATCTCTTGGCAGTACTTGAATCATTCTTTATCTGTTAGTGAAAGTGTAATTATTATTGTCGTCAGTAATTGTGATTGGTGTTTCGGGTTAACTAAATCGCATTATATGTATTTAACATATGAAATAACCGAACGTGGAATTATACTATACGAAGCATCATCTGTGTGTATTATTTACAAGAGTTTCCTGCCTTCGTGTAACACAATGCTCAGGACTGTGGTTACTTATGTATCTGTATATGTTGTATGTAGATTATTGTAAACATACCATATATTTTATTTATTTTCAAAAGAGCAACCATCGAGTTTCTTGCTGGTTCTTCTCGGTATGAACGGCATTCCGAAACAGTGGTAGATTCATTTGACTATTCATAAGAACTTGTAAAAAGTCTATTTGAACAAAAATCATTTGAATTTTGAATTTTGAACCGCAAATATAAATTTGCCGGCATATTGCTATCTCTATTTGGCTGATGACACATGATCGCGTGCAAGCGCGATAGCAATATGAGCGTACAGAATTTGTTATACGTCTTGTTCCGTGAATACCAAAAATGATGAATGAAAAATTGTTGTGTTTTTAACTTCGTGTTGTTATTCTGTAACTTGACAAAATAGGCTATGTTCCTGATCAATTAGTACTTGAGATATCGTTGGCTTTAATAACGTTTCTCATGTTTTTACGACATAAACATGTCATTTATGTCGTTAAAAACATGAGAAACGCAATGTTACATTTAATTTTAGGAAAATATTTTGCAAAAATAATTATCCAGGGACCTAGATAAATACAAGTTCAATCTTAATAATCGCATAATATGGTGAAAATATTCTCAAATTACAAATTATTTTGGTATTACGTTTGTATGGGCAATTCACCGTCCGCTGGCACCTTAAGAAATCCATTAAAAGTATCAGTATGCTCCTGAAAAAAGCTTATTATACTGTTGAAGATTACGTAAACGACAAAAGAGCATGGATTTGACTCGCTCCAGCAATGCTAAGGACTACGGTTACTTATATATGAAATTATGCTACACATTAATGAAATTGTGAATTATTTTTTCAAAAGAGCAACCGCAGAGTGTATTGGTGGTTCTTCCCGGTAGAAAAGGCATTCCGAACCAGTGGTAGATTCACTCGACGATTCAAAAGCACTTGTAAAAGTTTATTTGAATAACATTTGAATTTTGGGTTGAATAACGAAAAAAATGAAGATGATTTATTTTCATATCAGAATAGAAGGTTTGCTATATAAAATAACATTTCATAGCAAACCTCCAATGGATAACTGTGGTCACACTGTTAACGCAAATTACTGGCATACCTTGTTGAAGTGAAACTTCTTTAGCATCGTTGTGATTTGAAAATTCTATGAAACGAAAAAGCGACACCAAAAAGAGACAAACATATTCATTAAAAGGATTTAGCCTGCGCGATAATGAGATAGTAATAGAATACAGTTATATTTATCTCATTCTCTCGTAGGCTACTTTTCTGAAGTTTCACTTCTGCCATATTATGTGAATTTATTATTCCACTTTATTATTATTACACACACTTTATTATTCCCTTGTAGTCTTCTTTTATCCCGCGGAAATCAAATCAAAATAACACATAGGCTTTATCTCGGAAAAATAAAGAGTTCCCGCCGGAACCGAAAATCAGCAATCCACGCGGACGAAGTCGCGGGCATCAGCTAGTAATAATATAAAATAGCCATTAAAGTTCGTTGATCTCCTAGAAACGTTTTAAATAATAATTCTATACTGTGTTTTGATCTTTTTTGCCCCAAAAGGTACAAAAAAGGAATCAATTGTTACGGATTCCTGAATATCACGGAACAGAACGCGTAAAAAATCATTTTACGTAAAAAATTACGTAATGGTACAAATTACGTTAGGTCCGTTGAACTTCTTTGCTATAACACGTGATATAATAATATTACCTAGCTGATGCCCGCAGGTTCTTCCGCGTGGAATTAGTTTTTTTAATACGGGAACTCCTTCATTTTCCGGGATTAGCCTATGTGCTTCCCCGGGATTTAACCTACCTCTATACAAAATTACATCAAAATCGGTTGAAAAGATGGGCCGTTAAAGCGTAGGGGACAGACGGACACACCTTCGCATTTATAATATTAATAGTATGGATGTACTCTCGACCGAATTTCGGCCACAGCGGCCAATCTCCAGCGAGATTAGTTACCTGTTTCTTTATTTCAATAATTGACTGTTAATTTAATAAATTATTTCTTATATCTGAATATTTCTTGATAGAAAAACCCAATATTTGTTTATTGCCCGACCCGGGAATCGAATCCGGGACCTCGTCGTCCGCAATCGAACACTTTTTATTTAATCCACTACAACCCTTGACAGCGATCTCACCTGATGGTTAGTGATGATGCAGTCTAAGATGGTAGCGGGCTAACCAGCTAAGGGCATGGCAGTTATATTAAACCCATACCCCTATTCGGTTTCTAAACGCTAAACACTAGACCATCGAGGCAGTTAAAGTTTTATTTCAAAAGAACAACCACCGAGTTTCTTGCTGGTTCTTCTCGGTAGGAATGACATTCCGAACCAGTGGTAGATTTACTCGACGACCCAAAAGAACTTGTGAAAGTTTATTTGAATAAAAAACAAAGTGAGTGTGCAAATTCACACACGGCAGAAGTGAAACTTCATAAAAGTAGCTTACGATAGAATGATATAAATATAACTTGTATTTTATCTCATTCTCTCGCAGTCTGAATCCTATTATGAATATGTTTGTCTCTTTTAGTGTTGCCTTTTCGTTTCATCGAATTTTCAAATCACAATGATTCCAAAGAATTTTCACTTCAAAAAGCTTTTTAATTTTGAATTTTGAGTTTAATAAACTCACCAAACTCTTCAATGAAGAGCGTCTTCTGGGTGGATAGAACCTTCTCGCAGACCAGACAGAACAGCGCCATCTTGAGGTCTTCCGCTTGATCACTAGTCGACAGGTCTTGGAGGATATGCATCAGGACGCTGTGGAACAAAAATAGTTCCTTAGTTTAAGATGATTTGTGCGATTGTAATAAGTAAAAAGAAAAGGCTGTGTTTGTTATGGGCTCTTTTCAGACCAGGGCGCGTTTGGAACCCTCGTAGCTTTAGTTTTAAGTTTTCGTAACTGAGTGTCATCATCATGTTTTATAAGTAACTAGATGATTCCCTTGACTTCGTCCGCGTGGACCAAATTTTTTCGATTTCCGCGGGAACTCTTAAATTTTCCGGGATAAAAAGTAGCCTATGTCCTTCCCCGGGATACACCCTACCCAGTACCCATGTACCAAATTTCATTAAAATCGGTTGAACAGATAAATTTTTTGATTACCACGGGAACCTTTGAATTTTCCGGGATAAAAAGTAGCCTATGTCCTTCCCCGGGATACAACCTATCCCTGTACCAAGTTTCATCAAAATCGGTTGAACAGATGGGCCGTGAAAGCGTAGCAGATAGACAGACAGACAGACAGCCACACTTTCGCATTTATAATATTAAAGTACATGGATTAGTGTACAGTATATCTAATTTGAATAAATGAATATTGAATTGTATTGAAAGAAAGAGTTATAAATCAAAAAAAATTAAGCCACTTTTTTATCCATTGAAGGTTTGCTAGGAAATAAAAAAATAACATTTCATAGCAAACCATCAAAGGATCTATACTAATGCGAAAGTTTGGATGGATGGATGATTGGATGCATGGATGTATGTTGCTCAATCTCGCCAGAACGGCTGAACGGATCTTGATGAAATTTGGCACAGATAGAAAGGATGGTCTGAGTTAAAAAAAAAACACTTACCGAAAAGCATATTTCATCTCTAAATTGGCAACTCCGTAGCACAGTTTCCTCTTATCACCGTCTTGCAACTTCTGCAAATGCTCGTTAAATACCTTTTTGCATGGCTTCAGAATTATCTGACAACACTCCATTTTGGAGAACTCTTTTGCCAACTCCTTTTGCCTGTCTTTGTAGTCTTTCAACTTTCTGTACAGTCTTGGTGATTCAGATGCGGTGGACTCTATCATCTCCGCGTCCAACGGGGGTGGATAAATTGATTCATTTGGGGTAATTACCCTAAAATGTTCCAACTCCTCATTCCAAGACAAAGCATCACAGTTCGGAGAAGTATCGATGCTTTTTAAAGGTGATCCTCTGTAGGTTTGTGGGGAGTACATGGAATGGCTGTGGACTGAACTTGGGGGAGTAAGCACATATGGATCTAAGTCATTTAGGACATTTTCGCTTACGTGATCATATGGGGGGCTTAACTCAAATTCTGGGATTAAAGGTGGGGTTGAGTTTAATGTGAAATCGTTTTGAGGTGGCGTCAAATAGGTGGAATCTGGGTCGTATTCGGGTTGGGGGAAATCAAGAGCATCCAAACATTTGTCTATATCCTCTTGGGAGAGATAACGATCTAGTTCTATGGTTGGTTCTATGTTTAATTCATAGTTCTGCGTTGATGTCTCGAAGGTTGGAGTTGATGCCTCTATGAAGGTTGATGGAGTTGATTGAGGGGGTTGTACGAATTGGTTTGGGTTGATGATTACCTGGCCACCAGAGTAGATTTGGGGGTTTAGATTTATCTGGAAAGAAAAAAGGGCCCATATAAGTGTTGTATGTGTTATATGAGTTATCAGAATGTTTTTTTACGCCACTACAAGTCAGCCCATGACTGCAATCTCACCTGATGGTAAGTGATGATGCAGCGGGCAAACCTGTTAGGGGTATGGAAGTTAACTCTAATCGGTTTCTACACGGCATCGAACCGGAACGCTAAATCGCTTGGCGGCACGTCTTTGCCGGTAGGGTGGTAACTAGCCCTAGCGACCAGGCCAGACCAGGGAAAATTCAGAAATTATAAATTCCAAAATTGACCCTGCCGGGGATCGAACCCGGGACCTCCGCACGTTAAGATAACAGCACAGCGCTCATCACTGAGAGGTCGTCAAAACTTAAAAAGGTTTAGAGGTTTTATGGGCAGTCCTGTAACAAGTGAATATAATTAAAATTATAGGCGTATAGAAGTTATGGTGGAATATACAAACTCACATACATACCTACATACATACATACACACATACATGAACCCTGAAAACAATATACTCCTTTTTTCAGGCAGTCGTATAAAAATAGGCTCAGAATTCCGAAGAAATAAGTTTTGTGACAGTTTATTGACATTCTTACGCTAACTTTGAATCAAACTGAACCTAAGCGGAGTTGTTTTAAGGCTCAAATATAATGACGATTTCGATAAGATGATACGTACCCCGCAAGGATATGGCGCTGGTATTGGCGCTTGCGACCTTTTGCTTTTGATAGGGCCCCTTCTCACGTAGGCTTTGTGAAGTTTCTTCTGTGCCGTGCCTTCTTTCTTCTCTTCTATACCAGAAAAATAAATAAATAAGAAATTCAAAAAAAAGTGTTCAATCCAACATAAAATTATTAGTTTATGGTCTGGACTTTTTGTTTCTTATATGAGATAACATACCTTCACCATCCTTTCCTTCTATCCTATCAACATCTTTATCTAGATTCTCTTCATCAGACTCGATAAGAGAGCATTTCTCACCAAAACCGCTGTCCTGAGAAGATTGGGAGTCGACTCTCAAAGCTCTAGCATCATCAGCCACGATTTTAGTGGAGAACTTCTTCATTTCTTCCTCATCTTCTTCGGTCTGTGTAACTTCTTTCTTCTCGATTTCCAGTTCATTGAATTTCTCCAGAAGTTCGGCATCATCATCGTCAATAACTGAATCGTTGTTTGGTTCCTTGTCGTTTTCATAATTTTCATTTTTATCAACTGGTGTTGTATCATTCCTTGTTTTCTTGTCGAATTTTTCGCGTAGTTCCTTGTCATTTTCAATGTCGGAGTCGCAAATTGAATCATTGTCATTATTCGAAGTTGTAGCTTCTAATCTGGCTTTCTTATCGATGTCAAGTTTTTCAAGCTTTTTCAGAAGATTATCGAATGGCGCTTCTACATGTATCTCGTTTGTTGTTGTATTTTCACTTTTACTTTCTTGGTTTGTTGCAATTTCGGTTGCCTTGTTGCTTTTCTTGTTGTTTCGGAACAGTCTAATGAACGGTTTGATGAGTTTGATCTTTATGAATTTCTTGCCTTCAGCCATGGTGGAGTTTTGTGGATTGAGGTATTTGGAACTGCACATATTTGGCGTTGACCTATAGAGCCTCTAGTCCTTCCAGCATCTGAAACAAGGATTTTATTTTATTACTTCGTCTGCGTAGATTGGAGTTTTAATATTCCCGCGGGTTTTTTTTTAATAATTTTAATTAAAGGCAATGGAACTAAACAAAATTATATTTTGTAAGGATTTCGAGTTAAAATAGTTTCAGGTCTATCTGGGTTTATATTATAAACGTGTGTCTCTCTGTGTGTCTGTCTGCTAAGCTTTAATGGGCCATCTTTTCAAATAATGGCTGTAAATCGTGACTTTAGTCAAATGACTCTACGTGAAGGGGTGAGTTAAGCTTTCTAGACTCAGTTTATCCTGCAGGGCGATTGGCTTTTTTTTAATCTGCTACAAGTTAGGCCTTGACTGCGATCTCACCTGATGGTAAATGATGCAGTCTACATATAATGGTAGCGGGCTAATCTGTTAGGGCATGGCAGTTATATTAATACCCAAACCCCTTAGTCGGTTTCTACACGGCATCGTACCGGAACGCTAAATCGCTTGGCGGCACCTCTTTGCGGGTAGGGTGGTAACTAGCCACGGCCAAAGCCTCCCACCAGGCATTAAAAAGCAATCTAAAAATGACAGCTACAGTGTAACGATCACAATCACCTCTGATTGGTTAACACTCTTCCACCACCACCACTACCACTACAGCCCATTAACGTCCCACTGCTGTGCACAGGCCTCCTCTCTCATAGGAGAGAGGGAATGCGGGTTGGCTCTCTTCCACTATTGGCCAAAATCCATTGACGCAACCAAATTACCATGTGTTGAAGAAAATACTCATTTCATAAGAAGAAAACATGATTCCAGTGTGGAATGAATTTCAAACAATGCTGTGTCAGAGACGAGCTTATAAAACGATGCGTGTGCTGCTGCCAGGCTCTCTTTTTCTTGTCATCTTTCGTTGCCTATCGTTCTTGTGTCATTTTACTTTCTCGTTGTAACATTTTAATCGTTCATGAAAAATAAACGCACGAGGAGAGCTTTGCGTCTTTTTTCTTTAAGTATCCTCTAGATATTTGCAAAATAGTATTTAATAAATAAATAAATAAATAAATAGTAATTTTTTAATATTTTTAGGATTCCGTACCTCAAAAGGAAAAAAACGGAACCCTTATAGGATCACTTCGTTGTCCGTCCGTCTGTGTGTCAAGACCCTTTTTCTCAGGAACGCATGGAGGTATCAAGCTGAAATTCATATCACATACTCAGGTCTACGGTTCCTTGGAGCTGTGAAAAAATCAAGCTTCTAAGCCAACGCAATCAAAAGATACAGCCGTTTATGCCGCAAATTTTCGAATTTTCTTGCACTCGCAAAGGTCGAATCAAAACCTACAGGGTACTTGCCTTGAACTCAGAATCTTGAAACTTGGTACGAAGCAACGTCTTATAGCACAGATATAGGAAGAATTGCGAAATAAATAAATTTTTAGTTACATCATATAATAAAAATATTTTTATGCAAAGGGCAATGGCGAAATTAGTACAGATCGCATCTTGATTGTACACAAGTAAGGTAAAGACGAAAGGAATTTGCTTATTTTTTATATTTTATCAAGTTTTCACCTTATTTAATTGAAGCTAGGTAAAAAAATTAAATATTTGGGGAATCTTTTTTGATTATTTAGTTCCCGTTTCTCAGTTAAGTGTTACCATTATATATATATAATCTACCTAGTAGCTAGAATAAATCTAAATTGATAGATTATTTTGTATCGTTTTAAAAATTGTAATTATTTTATCTGATTGATGTTTGCCTAAACAATGGGATAGCCCATTTTTAGTGGATTTTCTGTTATTTTAGAGCATTTTATTTTTTATTTTATCTAATAATCTCGAACAGAATGGTAATAAATGAAAGAATATTATGGCAGCACTGATGCTGATGGTCTGTGTTTATGCCAATTAAGGTTATATGGGTCTGTGGTTCTATGGTTATCCATAGAACCACAGACCCATATAACCTTAATTGGCATACCACATATAAATGTAGTCTGTGGTTATGTGGCTAAATACACGGCGACAAAGTCGCGATCATCTGACACAATAAGTATAATTCGCGGTTTTTATAAAGACTGCACTCAGAATAAATAGTAAAAAGCTGTAAACATAGATCTCCGATCATCCTGTGATCTTTTAACGGAGCTTTGACATTTTTAAAAGTGACATTATCACATAACCTACAAAACTTTAAAACGAAATATCTTTTTTTTCTAGGTTCATTAAAAAAAAATTCTTGCTTCTGAGAGCTTCGTATTCGACGCTTAACTAAATATATTTTTTTCACACATGTACATTAATTTTTTTTCTCAATACTATTGATGTATGGAACTTCGCCATTGTGATCTTTTCGACACTCGCAAGTGAATTAAAACCTACAGGGTACTTCCCGTGAACTCAGAATCTTGAAACTTGGTACGAAGCAACGTCTTATAGCACAGATATAGGAAGAATTGCGAAAATCATAAATTTTTAGTTACAGCATATAATAAAAATATTTTTATGCAAATTTTCGACACTCGCAAGACACACTTTTACATATATACCTACAGGTTTGTACGGAACCCTCGGTGCGCGAGTCCGAATCGCACTTGGCCGGTTTTTTTAAAATAGTATTTTGGTTTTTCAACGAATTTATTCGGCCAATCAAAACAATTGAGATTTGAGACTGTAAAGCTATGACTGATGCAGGTTTTACACAATCGCCCTGCTGTACACTGAGTCTGATATTTTATCCTTTTACCTTTATACGTTTTGGCGATATCTCAATACATATAACTGGCACGCAAACGGCATGACAAATTAATTAAGTACATGCATCATTATTGACCCTGTCTCACGTTGAATCATCAAGTGATAACAATACACGCGCTTATATAGTAGTAAATATTCGGCTCATTAATTGAATATTGATTATTGTTAACAACTAGCTGATGCTCGCGACTTCGTCCGCGTGGATTGAGGTTTTGTGCTTCCCACACGAACTCTTTACTTTTCCGTGATAAAAATAGCCTTCCCCGGGATGCGACCTATCTCTTTACTAAATCCGTTGAAAATATGGGCAGACCGACAAAAATCACGCAAATATCACGTCCATCCGTTGCTCTGTTGCGGCATGATTGAAGGACAAACCGACAAACAAACGCACTTTCGCACATATTATAATAACACTAGATGATGCCCGCGCCTTCGACCGCGTTGCTTAAGGTTTTTGATTCCGGAAAAAATGTAGCCTATTGTCCTTCCCCGGTATGCAATCTATACCTCTGTACCAAATTTCATCAATATCGGTTGAAAAGATGGGCCGGGAAAGCGTAGCAGACAGACACACTTTCGCATTCATAATATTAGTATGGACTAGATGATGCCCGCGACTTCCTTCCGTTCCCGCGAGAACTCCTTAATTTTTCGGGATAAAAAGTAGCCTATGTCCTTCCCCGGCATACAAAACTATCCCTATACCAAATTTTATCAAAATAGGTTGAACAAATGGGCCGTGAAAGCGTAGCAGACAGACACACTTTCTCATTGACCGAGCGAAGCGAAGGTCTGAGTCTACTTGGGTGAATATGCACTTGTCTGTCCGTCCGTCTAGCTATCAGAGCCTTATAACTTCTGTATTACTGTTCGTAATTACTTCAAATTTAAATATAATATGTAGACCGTTAGCCTCCTGCCGAATATGGCATAATAAGTTATAAAAATCTTTATTTCAGGGGGGCTCTCGTAGAAGCAAATGCGAAGTAAAATATTTTTTATAGCGTTACATAGGGTTGCGGTATATCATTGAAAAGATAATTACGAATAGAGTCCAAAATTTTTTTTTTTTATTTTTCCCCTAAAATTGACGAAATGGGGGCCTTTCAAAGTGGAGATTTTCTAACATCCAAAGTTGACCTCAGAACTCTAAATTTTCTGAAATGCTGAGCCTGAAACTTGATCAATTATGTGAATTATATCCTGTACTTGAACAACAAATACTAAAATTAGATAAATATTATAAGAAAACGAAATTATTTAATTTTTAATGAGCTTCAGTATTTTAAACAAAACTTGATTTCAATAGATGGCGCTCTGTCTAATGTATCAAAGTTTATCTGTGGTGCAATTAGGTATACGATATAATTCTGGCCAGTGTGTAGCACTCAATGTAAAAAAGTAGGAGAACCCAAAAATTCAACCATCTCCAATATAACTCCTTAGCTCTTTTGCGTCAAATGTTAAAAGTTAACTATTACAATTTATAGTTAAAACTACCTTATAGATACCGCGAGGTCTCAGTTCGGGGCGAACCACTGGGGACCCGGGACCTCCCGCTCATGAGACGATAGCGCTCACTGCGGCAGAAAGGTCGTTAGGCTCGACCGTTCATTCACGAGTTGAATCACATCTTGCCAATGTGAGGAAGCGTTTTGTTATGCAAATCAGAGGCCCAACTGAGCAACTGGTAACAATTTGACAGCTTAGAGCGTATGACTCGTACTGTTTATGGAGTTCATATATGTATAATGTATATGTATATATATGTATATGTATATATGCTTTTTCATCATACCTATTCGAAAAACGAATATTGGCTTCAGAGGATAGCGGGAGCAAAATGTAATTTTTAGGCCCATGGGACTTTTCATTTCTCTGTTTTGATTGGTCCGCGTTCGTGCTTCTGATTGGTGCTTAAACGTATAGGTAATGTCCATACAAATAAATAGTAGGTTGATACTCCTAGCTTTTTCTCATACGTAATGATGAAAAATAGTGTGTGTCACTCGGGGCCAAAGAGCAACGGCGAAGTTCCATACATGAATAGTATTGAGAAAAAAAATTAATATACACGTATGAAAAAAATATATTATGTAGTTAAGCGTCGAATACGAAGCTCTCAGAAGCTAGAATTTTTTTTTAATGAACCTGGAAAAAAAAGATATTTCGTTTTAAAGTTTTGCAGGTTATGTGATAATGTCACTTTTGAAAATGTGAAACCTCCGTTAAATCATCACAGAATGATCGGGGTTCTATGTTTTCAGCTCTTTACTTTTTATTCTGAGTGTAGTCTTTAGGAAAACCACGATTTATATTAACCTCCAGTATACAGTACCAGATGATCGCGACTTTGTCGCCGTGTATTTAGCCATATAACCACAGACCACATTTATATGTGGTCGAATGATAGTTTAGGATTTACGAGGTTTCAAAGGAAATGTTTAAAGCTCCTACTCATATCATCTATATCTATCGAACTAGGTGGATTATCTCAAAAACCACTCAACCTATTTTAAAACTTATATCACTTATAGAAAGCTACATTATTAACAAGTAAAATAGGCTATATTTTATTTCCAAACAAATTAGAGATCCTTACGAAAATTGCAATAATGTTAGTTAAGTCGGAAAAAATCATCTCATCTGAGAGCTTACGTGGCGTGCGCTGCCTAAATCGTTAAAGTTACACGACAACAATGTATGGTGGAAACTAGGGCATGCTACCGAGAATTACCGGTATCAAAAGTACCGGGAATTCCCGAGACTTCTGAATATTTTCAGTCCCGGTTCTCCACACCACAAAACCGGTACTTTTGATACATTCGAGACTCGAATTAAATAGATTACATACTTCTCTAATTAAGTGCGGATATTTCTGAATGTAACAAGAACTTCGTTCACTACACTGTATTTTATGATCACAAATTCGAGGTTTTAGTATAAAAAATCCTATTTTTACTTTGAGTATTTATACTTATTCTTTCTAAATATTATTTACCAGCTTTTTTGAAGATCAATTAATTGATGAATCTGTCACTCCAATAAAATTTGTTCTGCTTTAATGAGTTACAGTAGATTAATTATGCTACTCTGATAATCGTATTATATTTCAGTTCAAAGTTTAGTTTCAAAAAAAAAGAAAGAAAATTGAATGACTGGGTTTACTGTAATATAAAATATACCTCATAAGCACTAGGATTATGGCTGCTAAATTTTGATTTTTGACTCCACTGTCATTGACACCAACGGCAGAGGGCTGAGCATTTTAGAGAATTCATATGGTTAAATCTTATATACCAAGATAATTAGTGAAAAAACCAACTGTGGTCAGTCCAATCTTGATGTATGGAACTGGATTCTGGACAGTAAACTGGAGGCTCTTAGTGGCTGATAGGAAACATGATAGGAAGATCCTATAGTGAACCACACGCACGGAGAGGACGGTGGTTGGAGACATAGAAATACTAAGAGGTACCGAACCCAGTATCCCCAACCCACCCAGAACCCAGAATCGACCAACCGATCGACCAACCAATTGACCAACCGATCGACCAACCAATTGACCAACCGATCAACCAACCAACCAGCCAACCAATCAGACAACCAATCGGCCAACCAATCAGCCAACCAATCGACCAACCAATCAGCCAACCAATGAACCGATCGACCAACCGATTGACCAACCAATCGACCAACCAATCGGACAACCAATCGGCCAAACAATCGGACAACCAATCGACCAACCGATCGACCAACCAATAGACTAACCGATCGTTCAACCATTTGATCAACCGATAGACCAACCGGTCGAACAACCAATCGACCAACTGAGCGACCAACTGGTCGACCAACCAATCGACCAACCAATCGGACAACCAATTGGCCAACCAATCGTCCAACCGATCGATCAAACCAATCGACCAACCGATCGACCAACCAATCAACCAACCGATCGAACAACCAATCGACCAACCGATCAACCAACCAATAGACCAACCTATCGACCAACCAATCGGCCAACCAATCGGACGACCAATGAAGCGATCGATCAAACCAATCGACCAACCGATCGACTAACCCATCGACCAACTAATCGACCAACCGATTAGGTCATGCTGCTTCTGAGTACCGGGAATTTTCGGACCGATACTGTCATAGAACCGGGAATTCCCGGTACTTTCGATACTACCATAAATTATCACAAAACAAGGCAAATACAGTAAAGGCAAAGGCAGTAAGTATGAAATAGACCAACTATTTGACATAATATATAAAATGTCGCGTAATATTTCCACACAGGATCATAAATTCATGATTTTTAATGAACTTGTGCATCGTTCCAAATTTCAAACTTTTATTGTAGTTCAACGCGAAGGGCCGGCGTATAAGGTTTTACAGTGATAGCGTGGGACATCTTGACTGAAAAATACACTTCGAAAAGCTGTTTTTTTGTATCGTGATAAGCTTATAATTTTATTTTTATAGCAATTAAATGCCTCAATCAATTTATTACTACAAGCAGTTTCTAGAAAAAAGCCTTGAGGGACAGAGGGACAACAAAGTGATCCTTAAAGGGTCGTTCTTTTTAATATGGCATACCTCATACCTCAATACCTCACCTCAACGAATAACAAATATAAATCTATCAATTGGTCAATTGGTTGGTCGATTTGTTGGTTGATTGGTTGGTTGATCGGTTGGTTCGATCGGTTGGTTCGATCGGTTGGTTGATCGGTTGGTCGATTGGTTGTTCGATCGGTTGGTCGATTGGTTGGTCAATAGGATGGTCGATCAGTTGGTCGATTGGTTTGATCGATCGGTTCATTGGTTGGTCGATTGGTTGGTCGATTGGTTGGTCGATATGTTGGTCGATTGGTTATCCGACCAACCGTTCGCCTTGGTCGATTGATTGGTAGATTGGTTGTCCGATTAATTGGTTGGTCTATTGGTTGTTCGATCGGTTGGTCGATTAGTTGGTCGATCGGTTGGTCGATTCGTTTTATCGATCGGTTGGACGATTGGTTGGTTGATTGGTTGGTTGATCGGTTGGTCGATCGGTTGGTCGATTGGTTGGTCGATAGGTTGGTCGATCGGTTGGTCGATGGTTGGTCTATCGGTTGGTCGATTGGTTGTCCGATTAATTGGTTGATTGGTTGGTTGATCGGTTGGTTATTCGATCTAATGGCCGATTGGTTGGTCGATTGGTTGGTCGATCGGTTGGTTATTCGATCGAATGGTCGATTGGTTGGTCGATTGGTTGGTCGATCGGTTGGTCGATTGGTTTTATCGATCGGTTCATTGGTCGTCCGATTGGTTGGCCGATTGGTTGGTCGATTGGTTGTCCGATTGGTTGGTAGATTGGTTGGTCGATCGGTTGGTCGATTGGTTGTTTGATCGGTTGGTCGATTGTGTAAGAGACAATCCAGAAGTAGGTATTTATATACCACTTTAATATATTTGTACTCTCATTTGGAACTTGCACGAATAAATGGTTAAAAAGAACTAGGTACATATTATTAAAAAGATGATAAGGATCACTTTGTTGTCCCTCTGACCAAGCCTCAAGGCTTTTTTCTAGAAACTGCTTGTAGTAATAAATTGATTGAGGCATTTAATTGATAGCAATTATACATTGATAGATACAGTGATAGCGTGGGACATCTTGTCTGAAAATACACTTCGAAAAGCTGGTTTTTTGTATCGTGATAGCAATATTTTAGAAGATAATTTTATTTTTAATACATTAGTATTTGCCTTGTTTTGTGATAATTTATGGTAGTATCGAAAGTATCGAAAGTACCGGGAATTCCCGGTTCTATGCCAGTATCGGTCCGAAAATTCCCGGTACTCAGAAGCAGTATCGACTGCATGCCCTAGTGGAAACGTTCCTCTCAAAAAGTTCTAAAAAAAAGTTCACGATACCATATGACTATCTTTTAAGGTTGACTCACAATAACCATTTTTATGATTTTCAAATTTGGGCTAAACAGTGATTTACTTGCGAAGGTGTTTTTGCCAACATAGTATTAATCGATAATTCCTTATCAAAATAAATATCTTACTCATCTCAAGTATTTAATTTAGACAAAAATTGTCATTTACGCCATTCAATTTAAATGAATATCTTATGAGATATCGTACAAATACAGTAACCTTCAACAGAAATTGACGCGGCCGGCAGCGGATAGGTAAGGGAGAAGGCGGGGCGTACTCGCACATAATATTACGGTAGTAATAATATTTAAATAGCTACGTACAAATTGTGTTTTTGAAAATACTTAAAAATACTTATTTTTGTATTGTCTACGGGCATTTTCGTAAATAGCCGACGTTCATTGCCGAGGTCTCCTGACGTCGATGCAATAGGACTTTCGAAAATTAATGAGTTCATTTTTAGGAAAAATAGCAGATTTACAATCTTAGCCAAATTAATATTAGCATTATAACATATGCAAATTTGATGCTGGTTATGGTGACAACCGCTCGTCATTACGAATGAATTAATCCGCTGCTTATTACTACTTCTTATACAAAATACTTATTAGTACCTTTGGTGCTACCACAGAATAGATAATAGATGCTACTTCGAGCAGATAAAACGTCACCTGTTTACGGTAAATGCTTAGCTAAAAAGTTTGAAATAAAAAAGTAATTTAAAAAGAACAAAAAACCCGACTGCTTGGATACGAAAAAGTATAAAACAAGACACGAATTGAAGTATTACATTATTATCAATTTAAATCGTATAATATTAATAAAATTTATCAAGGCGCAGTCGCACGTTAAGGTTAGCTATTGGACGTGCGACTGCGCCTTGATAAATTTTATTAATATTATACGATTTAAATTGATAATAATGAAATACTTCAATTCATGTCTTGTTTTATACTTTTTGGTATCCAAGCAGTCGGGTTTTTTGTTCTTTTTAAATGACTTTTTTTTATATTCTGGAAAATTAAGGAGTTCCCGCGGGAATCAAAAAAATTACTTAGTCCACGCGGACGAAATCGCGGATATCATCTAGTAATATACTATATCATTGCAATATTCCAACCATCTCAAAACCAAAAAAATGTCGACAACCCTATACTAGTGGTTCGCTCCGAACTGAGACCTCGCGGCGCCATCTATTGACATCATTGTGAAGTTCTGTTGTAAATACTAAGGCACATTAAAAATTAAATAATTTCATTTCCATATAATATTTATCTAATTTTAGTATTTGTTGTTCAAGTACAGGATATAATTCAAATAATTGATCAAGTTTCAGGCCCAGCATTTCAGAAAATTTAGAGTTCTGAGGTCAACTTTGGACGTTAGAAAATCTCCACTTTGAAAGCCCCCAAATTGGTCAATATTAGGGGGGAAAAAAAAAGAAAAAAAATTGTATTCTATTCCTAATTATCTTTAAAATGATATACTTACCGCAAGCGCAACCCTATGTAACGCTATAAAAATATTTTTTCTTCATATTCGCTTCTATGAGAGCCCCCCTGAAATAAAGATTTTAATTACTTTTTAAGCCATATTCGGCTGGAGGCCATCGGTTTACTAGAGGTCGCCCGCGACTTCGTCCGCGTACAATTGTTGATTTTTTATGAGATAATGAAATTTTCCCGCTGCAAACAGCCTATCTATAGACGCTTTATAATATAGCTTATGCAGGTTTTTAATTATTTAAAACTGATAACTTAAATGCTGATTTTCATGTCTATACTTCAATGTCATTAAATTTGTATGTAACCTTTCACCCCATTTCACCCCTTTTGGGGTGGATTTTCGTAAAATTGCTTTTACAGGTTATTATTATTTAAAGCTATTAAACTAAATCCCGATTTTCAAGTCTCTAACTTCAGAAATATAGGACTTTCATACAAACTTACAACCCCCATTTCACCCTCTGTGGGGTAGATTTTCCTAAAATTGCTTATACAGTTTATTATAACTTAAAACTAATAACCTAAATCCCGATTTTCAAGTCTCTTACTTCAAAAACTTGGAACCCTTATGTAAGCTTCCAACCCCCATTTCACCCCTATTGGGGTACGTTTTCGTAAAATTGCTTATACAGGTTTTTATTATTTATAACTATTAACTTAATAGCCTATTTTCAAGTCTCTAACTTCAAAAACAAAGAACTTTCATACAAACTTCCAACCCCTATTTTAACCCTTTAGGGGTGGATTCTCAAAACCCTTTCTTAGCTGGCGTCTACACCATAGAAGGAATCTACCTTTCAAATTTCAAGTCTGTATACGCTTTATAGTTCCTTATCGTGATTAGTCAGTGAGTGAGTGGTATTTCGCTTTTATATACATATATAAGAATAATATATCTAATATTTTGAAGTACATAATTACGTTCAGTAATTCAGAAGTTATAAATCTCTGACAGGCAGACGGACGGACGGACGGACGGACAAGTGATTTCCGACCATATCGGTATTACCGATATGGTCGGAAATCAGACTAATCCAACTAGGTATCTCAAACCAATGTAGATAATAATATGTCACCGTAAGATTGCAAAAACCGGTAGATTGTTATATAACTAGCGATATTGTAAACTGTCGACAGATTACAATTTAACGCATTATTTTTCGGTATATTGTAATGTTAGGTATATTAACCCGATAAAACCTAAGTTCCTAAGTAGGTACATGGTTATTTATGTCGAAACCTAACATAACCTATAAGAAAGAGACAAGAAAACGAACTTAAATACTACGAATATTCACAAAATTGACACTCTGAACATTGAGCAGTTCACAATCTGTCGACAGTTTACAATTTCGCTAGTTAGATTACAATCTAACGGTTTTTGCAATCTTACGGTGACATATAGGTATATCCCAATAATCGACACAAGGTCATGTTATTTTGGCGACTTGTTCGCAGAAGAATGTATCTAAATGTAGATGCGATGCCGAGTTCGCAAAATGTGGGCCGTGATTTTTATACAATTTCAGTAATATTTTCGTTACAAACTTGTAAAATGGCTCTTACTTCACCGCTATTAAATCTATAAAGTAGACATTTACCACTCTTGGGCTATAAGAACAATAACGCACAGTTTTGCAGCTATTAATTAAGTTTCGTACTTACTAGCTGATGCCCGCCACTTCATCCGCGTGGTTTTAGTATATTTTTGTTCTCGCGGAACTCCTTAATTTTCCGGGATAAAAAGTAACCTATGTCACTCTCCAGATCCTTTACTATACCCATGCCAAAAATAAAGTCGATCCGTTGCTCCGTTGCGGCGTGATTGAAGGACAAACCAACAAACCGACCAACAAACACACTTCCGCATATTATATTATATGATTACCTAGCCTACAAAGTAATAAATCCGTGCGGTAATATTTATTACTGCACTAGTGCTAGCAAATCAGTACTAGCTGATGCCCGCGACTTTGTCCGCATGAATTAATGTTTTTTGGTTCCCGCGGGAACTCTATTAATTTTCCTGGATAAAAAGTACCCTATGTCTCATTCCAGACTATAATCTATCTGTGTGCGAAATTTCATCCAGCCGTTCTGGCGTGATTGAGTAACAAACATCCATCCATCCATCCATCCAAACTTTCGCATTTATAATAGTAGTATGGCTACTTTTTGTCCCGGAAAATTAAAAAATTCCCGCGAGAACCGAAAACCTCATCAATCTCCTCAAAGCAGACTTAGTCGCGGGCATCGGCTAGTGTTGCATATATAGTTAATCTAGTCTAGTCATAGCTACGGTATCTTTCGATGATATCATTCTTTCAATCAGAACCTTTTATCAAAGTTTTTAACACTCACACTCCTTTGGGCTTACTAAAATTATTGTAGTTTTATTTTACTAGCTGATCGCGACTTCGTCCGCGTGGGTTTGGAATTTTTTGGTTCCCGCGGGAACTCTTTAATTTTCCGGGATAAAATAAGTGTTATTCCAAATTATAATATTATAGTCTGGACTCTGGAATAACAAACACATAAGACTACTTACTTTTTATCCCGGAAAATTAAAGACCTCTCGCGGGAACCAAAAAACCTCAATCCACGCGGATGAAGTCGCGGGCATCAGCTAGTATTATATACTCGTATGTTGTAATACGGATACGTATACCTACGGATACTTACGCAATACTACCTACCAGTCCGACCTACACAGATTTCTTCAACACAGTCATTATACCACAAGCACTATCTATCTATAATAGTAGGCTACCAATCATAGATAAATGGCTTAATTAAAAAAAACTCCAAAAATATGTACCTACAACGCCAAACAAAACCACAAAAATCTACAGTATTTTTGTATGTTTCGGTAAATCCAGAAGTAATAACTACAGCAGGTATGTACAGATTCATTCGAATACGAGGCGACAAATTGATAAGTGTATCTGTTATCTAAATAAAAATCCTTTTCAAAAAACCGACTTCCAAAGCCACTGTAAAGTAAAAAATAATTTTGATTTCTACACACTATGTTGAAGTCGGGCGAGCCCGCGTCAACTTTGCCTATCTTTGTTATACTCGCCCGACTTCAACATAGTGTGTAGAAATCAAAATTATTTTTTACTTTACAGTGGGCTTTGGAAGTCGGTTTTTTGAAAAGGATTTTTATTTTTAACTTTTTAGTGTACCTACTCTTAATCCAGTACCCTGCAGCATCAGAGTTGAGGAGTTGGGACTTGGATTTAAGTATAAAGTCGTTGCTTGACACCTACAATGTGAATTCACCATTAAAAAATCCTAAATCGCTATTTTTAAGGAGTTCTGTACCCTGCAGCATCAGGGTTGTGGATTTGGGACTCAGAGTTGTATCGTATACACGTGACTTGATACCTACTACATGAATTCACCATCAAAATTTCCTAACTCACTAGTTTTGATGATTTCATGTAGTACGGTACACCTACAGAATCAGGATTGAAGATTTGGAGTGAGAATTTTTTATGGGACCACTTTGTGAGCTTCCTCTAACCAATGAAAAAATTTTTGTTCAAATCAGTATAGAAACCACGGCACCGACATACATAAAAAAAAAAAAAAGATACGCGCCGAATTGAGAACCTCCTCCTTTTTTGGAAGTCGGTTAAAAACAACGGCTAAGCGTGAGCCAGACTCGCCCAAGGGGTCTGTTGCAATTTTTTTGTAAGGTTTAAATATTTTAATTTTAATTTTTACTAAAAAATATTTAAAATATTCGTTTTCACTTCTATCGGTAGTCCCTATGACTGCCGATTATTATTTTTTACTACGATTCCCGCGACTTCGTCCGCGTGGGTAACTCTTCAATTTACCGGAACAAAAAGTAGCATATGTCCTTCCCCGGGATATAACCTATCTCTGTACCAAATTTCAATAAAATCGGCTGAGTAGGTAGTTGGGCCGTAGCGTAGCAGACGGATAGACAGAAGGACAGACAGAAAGACACACTTTTACATTTATAATATTAGTATGGATTTATTTTATTTACATTCACACTGACAGGAAGAGACCAGCTTCCACTTCATAGCTAAAATGAGTGACCCATGTACTCATTGGTAAGGTGGGAATTAATAGGCAAAGACAGGATCAGTGAAGAAGACCTAAGACATCTCTCTATTGGGAAATGAAATACAAAACTATTTTTTAGAATGTGCTATAAACAACTAAGAAGTATTCTTTGATTTTTTTTCTATTTTTATTTATTTTTTTAACTAAGTTTTTTTATTATCTATCATTTTGGTACGGAGCTCCAAAAACTAAGTAAAACCCAATTATGTAGTATATTACTTAGTAGTAGGTTTTTAATCTTATCTTTCTCTAATTCTTTGTTTAAATATGATGTAAAATAATTAATTTAAATGAAAATAAGTAAGTAAGTAAAAACCTATAGCAGTTATCAGTTACACTCAGTGTTGACTGTTGACCCAGCCGACCTTTTTAATTAAAATATTGTTTTATGGTTAAAAACATACCTAGGCTGACCTCCTTGACGCAGTGATGAGACTGTGTTAGCGGGACGTCCCGGGTTCGATCAATTTGGGAATATACATAGTATACGAGCAGATGCCCGCGACTTCGTCCGCGTGAATTAAGTTTATTAAATTCCCACTGGAACTCCCTAATTTTTCGGGTTAATATATAGCCTATGACACTCACAAATAATGTGGCTTTCTTACCAGAATTTTCAAAATCGATTCAGTAGATCCAGAGAATATCCCCTACAACGTCACAAACTTTTAGGTAGGTACCTATATATATGTCACCGTAAAATTGTAAAAACCGTTAGATTGTAATCTAACGCTTTTTATCTCGATAGATTGTAAACTGTCTAAAGATTGTGAAAGGGGTGTTATAAGTTTAACGTGTCTGCTTGTATATCTGTCTGTGGTATCGTAGCGCCCAAACGGATGGACCGATTTTCGTTTAGTTTTTTTTGTGTCATAGATAATTTTATCCCGAGTGTTCTTAGCCATGTTTCATGAAAATCCGTTCAGCCGTTTGAAGATCATCAGCTCTTTAATAGTTGATGAGGTGATCTGACTCAAATGGAGACGGTTCAGATTTGTATGGGGCGTAGGCCAAGTCAAGCCAAGAAAATAAAATACTAGACCAGTTTTTATTGGTCAAATCTACGAATTCGTCGTAATTTCAGTGGTAAAATTATTTTATCTTTCCAAGTTATGGAACACTAAACATAAGTGGGTAACAATGGCGGATTCATATTTTTGACGTTTTCAAAAGAAAAGCACGTTATTTTGACAGTGACTGTAAGAAATGACATTTGATATATTTCGCGCCTACTGGCTTCCATCATCTTGCCATCTTGGAAACGTATCGAAAACTTGAAATACATTTTTATTTTTTTGCTCGTTATTTACTTTACTGGTCTAAATTATTATATTTTTAATACAATCTATGTATTTTCCTCTATTCATGGTAGAGTGTACAAGAGTAGGTCTAAAATGAACCTTTTCCTTTGTATTACATCAATGACATTGAAAGAACATGGTAAGGTAACCATGACTTTAAATATGACACGCTTGTATCTTGTTGTATCTGTCTGTGGTATCGCAGAGCCCGAACGGATGGACCGGTTTTCGATTAGTTTTTTTGTGTCATAGATAATATTTAACCCCCGACGCAAGAGATGGGTGTTATAAGTTTAACGTGTTTGTCTGTGGTATCGTATCGCCCAAACGGATGGACCGATTTTCGTTTAGTTTTTTTTGTGTCTTTTTAGGGTTCCGTAGCCAAATTTGGCAAAAACAGAACCCTTATAGATTCGTCATGTCTGTCTGTCTGTCTGTCCGTCCGTATGTCACAGCCACTTTTTTCCGAAACTATAAGAACTATACTGTTGAAACTTGGTAAGTAGATGTATTCTGTGAACTGCATTAAGATTTTCTTACAAAATAGAAAAACAACAATAAATTTTGGGGGTTCCCCATACTTAGAACTGAAACTCAAAAATTTTTTTTTCATCTAACCCATACGTGTGGGGTAGGTCTTCAAAAATGATATTGAGGTTTGTAATATCATTTTTTTCTAAACTGAATAGTTTGCGCGAGAGACACTTCCAAAGTGGTAAAATGTGTGCCCCCCCCACCCCCCTGTATCTTCTAAAACAAGAGAATGATAAAACTAAAAAAACTATATGATGTACGTTACCATGCAAACTTCCACCGAAAATTGATTTGAACGAGAAGTAGTTTTTTTTTAATACGCCATAAATCGTAAACCGCAATTTACCTTTCATTCAATCAACTCAAATATTTAAAATAAAAATATGTTTAATAATTTAAAACTTACTACAGGTTTGTACGGAACCCTCGGTGCGCGAGTCCGACTCGCGCTTGGCCGGTTTTTTTTAGTGTTGTAGTTTTTTTAGTGTTCTTAGCCATGTTTCATTAAAATCTGTTCAGCCGTTTGAAGTTCATCAACTTTTTGTTCTAGTCGGGGTTTTTTTTTAATTTGTAATTTATACTTGTTGAAATATTCATAGTATTTACGTTTTCTTGTCTCTTTCTTGCAGGCTAGGTTAGGGTACGACATATATTATAATCAGGTAGGTCACTTAAGTTTTATCGGGTTAATATACCTAACAGATTACAATCTACCGAAAAATAAATAATAATGCGTTAAATTGTAATCTTTCGACAGTTTACAATCTCACTAGTTAGATAATAATTTAACGGTTATTTTACGGTAATTTTACGGTGACATATATAATAGCGAGCAAACGAGCAGGCGGGTCACCTGATGGAAAGTGATTACCGCCCATGAACATTTGCAGCACCAGAGAAACCGCCAATGCGTTACTGGCTTTACATGTTTTAACGGTTCTTTAGGTTAATTAGTAATTACACGGTAAATAATCTGTGGTTAGTACCTTATTGATATGCACTGCTGTTTCAAATTGATTAACTAGTGTCAAATAGGTAATGAATGTTTTAATTTAATTTGTATTGTGTATTTTTAGTAATTGTATGTTAATTTTATCTAAATTAAATTGATAGTGTGTTCTTAGTATATTGTATTTTTGGTGCTCTTTTTTTGTAAAGTATGTGTATTTTTAGTCATTTATATTGTGTTATATTGTAGCCTGATAAGACGCATTTGGAAACTGTAATGTTTTATCGGGTATGTCCTACCAATAAAATAAAATAAAATAAATAATACTAGATGATGATTGTTATACAATTATACTAGAGAAATTTGGTACAGGGATAGGTTGTATCCCGGGGAAGGACATAGGCTACTTTTTATCCCGGAATATTAAGGAGCTCCCGCGGGAATTGAAAAATCGGCCAAGTGCGAGTCGGACTCGCGCACCGAGGGTTCCGTACTCAAGAAGTAGGTATAATTACCTTTGTTAATGAACCGCAAAACTAACTTTGTTTGTAGAGGTTTACTGTTAATATCAAAAAATTACGTTTGTTGTATGGGAGCCCCCCTTTAATATTTACTTTATTGATATTTAATTATTTATTTTGAAAGGTAATATACAAGTTAATATTCTGTGAAAATTTGAACCGTCTACCTGTTACCGTTTTTAATATTGAGCAAAAAAAATACGAAAAATACACGTTTATTGTATGGGGACCCCCCTTAATATATATATATTTTTTTAATTTTTAGTATTTGTTGTTATAGCGGCAACGGAAATACAACATTTGTGAAAATTTCAGCTTTCTAGCTATCACGGTCTATGAGATACAGCCTGGAGACAGACAGACAGACAGACAGACAGACAGCGGAGTCTTAGTAATAGGGTCCCGTTTTTACCCTTTGGGTACGGAACCCTAAAAACTTAATCCACGTGGACGATGTCGCGGGCATCATCTAGTTAAGAATATTTGTACACCACACTGTGGTAGAATAGGAGCACTTTTTATACCTACCTACTTATTCCACCTCAAATGTTCTCTATCCATACTTCCATATCCAATTCCATACTAATATTATAAATGCGAAAATGTGTCTGTCTTTCTGTCTGTCTGTCTGCTACGTTTTCACGGCCCACCTGTTCAACCGATTTTGATGAAATTTGGTACAGGAATAGGTTGTATCCCGGGGTAGGATATAGGCTACTTTTTATCCCGGAATATGAAGGAGTTCCCGCGGGCATCATCTACTTAGTTCTCAAATAAATATGTAAATTGTAATTAAAAACAGTTCCTAGTCTGCACAGGTCCTGTCCTTAACGTCAGACGCTCATACTTGATAACAAGTTTAGTGGTTTCGCATAGTCTATATTTAGCCGATGCGTAAGCGCAGGCTCCGATAAACAGTTACTGTAAACAGGCTTAATAACTTACACTGTTGTGACTAAATAGTAAATAGCCAAATCGGTTCAGGCTTGCCTGGCGGGACGCTTAGGCCGTGGCTAGTTACCGCCCTACCGGCAGAAGACGTACCGCCAAGCGCTTTGGCGTTCCGGTACGATGCCGTGTAGAAACTAGGGCTTCCAATACCGGGGTCCCGGACTTTTTTCGTCTGTTTTCAATACCGGTATTGAAATGTCTAATACCGGGATACCGGTATTGGTGACACTATAAACGAAACAGTGACTATTGCACCCTGTGGCTTTGCATTTCTATTTCATTGACTCACGAAACGTTCAGAAATCTGTTTTATAACCAACTAGCTGATGACCGCGACTTCGTCCGCGTGGTTTAAGTTTTTTTGATCCCCGTGGGAACTCCTTAATTTTCCGGGATAGAACGTAGCCTATGTCACTCTCCAGGTCCTCAACTATACCCATGCCAAAAATCACGTCGATCCATTGCTCTGTTGCGGCGTGATTGAAGGACAAACCAACAAACAAACACACTTTCGCATTTATAATATTAGTGTGATGCAATATTTTATTATGATTTATTTCCTTAAAAAAAAAACTATTGAATTTTTTTTGACTATACTTTTAAACTAAAATAATTTGTGTGTCGACTTAAAGATGTATTTTTAATGTAAATTATAAATAAAAGTGGACCTAGCACACTTACTTGCAGCACGCCCTTTGGATTTACTTTGAGTACCTACTACGTGTAACAAAATTAAAATTTGTTACATTTACTTAATAGGTATGTGCTCCTGTTAGAAAATATGCTGACGCACGCATGGTTGTATAAAAATAAGAGGCGCGATGACGCATGACATCGATCTTATGGTGCCTGTATCTTATCAACCCATTGCAGGCTCACTACTGAGCATGAGTCTCCTCTCGGAATAAGAATGGTTGGCCATAGTCCACCACGCTGGCCAAATTGGCAGGCTTCACAAACCTTCGAGAATAAGAACTCTCGGGCGTGCAGGTTTCCTCACGATGTTTTCCTCCACCGTTTGAAGCAATTGACAATTATTTTCTTAAAATGTACATACATAACTTTAAAAAGTTTGAGGTGAGCCCCGCCCTGGGTATTGAACCAGCAACCCAGTACAGAAGGTCGGGCATCTTAACCACTAGGCTAAGGTGCCTATAGTTAGGGATATTTTGTCTCAGAGCCTCAGATAGATATAAATTCTTTATTGACACACAAACATATAGATCAAAATCAAAAATCAAATCAAATGTTTTTTTTTATTCAAATAAACTTTTACAAGTACTTTTGAACCGTCAAGTGAATCTACCACTGGTTCGGAATGCCATTCCTACCGAGAAGAACCAGCAAGAAACTTTGTTGCTCTTTGAGATATTTAAAAGTAAACAAGTAATTATAGAAAAGACACTTTCTTTTCGCAAGGGTGGTTTTATCACTAAAAGTTATCTCCTCCAGACAACCCATCCGATATTAATATTTAAAAGGAGCAGGACAGTGCAACAACTTATGATCAGGTAGGGTTGCCACCTTGCGCACACAAAGGGTTCCGTACCATCGTACAATAGGTATTTAACACAATATACTTTTTTTAAATAGGTATATCTATACTACTATATTATGGAAGGACGAGACAGACCCTAACAATGAGGCATACATGATACATCATACAAAGCAAACAAGACAGCAAAATAAGGTTTAAAAAACTTTAAGTTTGGAAATAATATTGTAATATTTTTTTTTTTTGATGATGCAGTCGAAGATGGTAGCAGGCTAACCTGGTAGGGGCATGGAAGTTATATCAAACCCATACCCCTATTCGGTTTCTACACGGCATCGTACCGGAACGCTAAATCGCTTGGCGGCACGTCTTTGCCGGTAGGGTGGTAACTAGCCACGGCCGAAGCCTCCAGGCCAGACCAGGGAAAATTCAGAAATTATAAATTCCCAAATTGACCCTGCTGGGAATCGAACCCGGGACCTCCGCACGTTAAGGCAACAGCGTTACACACTGCGCCACGGAGGTTGTCAAAAACTTGGTATTTTTAGAACTGTACTTTATACATATTTAAGAATCCAGAATTTTCTTCTCTTTAATTTGAGAGCCCACTCAATACATTAGCAAAAAAAATATTTTAAAGACCCCAACTTTTATAGATCTACATCTGTCATAATATACTTAAATGTTATAAGTATATTATATGTATGTTATGTAGCCTGTGTTACCCGGACCCGAGTTTGGTATAGAGATAGGACCCAGGGAACGACATAGACTGCTTTTTATCCTGGAAAATTGAAGAGTTCCCGCTGGAATTAAAAAACATAAATCCACGCGGAAGAAGTCGCAGGCATCATCTAGTATTCATTCATAATTCAAATTATGTTGTAAGTACTCACCATTGTTTTCATTTTATTTTTATTACTTAATATGATTTTTGTAAAAACATGCATGGCTCTACTTATCATTATCATAAGCAGGCGTTATGCAACTTTGCGGAAGTCCATGATAATGAAGGAACTAGAATTTAATTTGCTATAATCCGCCCCAGTACACAAATCTATGTGGTACAGTGTGTATCTCGCACTTGCAGCTTGCGATATTCAGCGCCCGATAAGCCAGCATTTCGCAACGGCACAACCCCACATATAATTTAAATGAATGAATATATGAAGTCATCTAATCATTCGAATTATAGAAACATTTCTCAAATATTCTTCAAATTTTTTCAAATATGGTTTAACAAAGTCAATTGAACCTTAATATTTAAGATATTAACCGCTTGAATTAAAAAGAATATTTAATCTACATTTATGTACCAAGCGAACAGTTTAGCTTTAGTGGTATAAAACTACTCAAGGTAAGTTGTAAACTTAAAAACAAGTTTTAAATTATGGACTAAGCACTGAGACAGTGTACGGGATATGCCTGCTAAATAAGGAAAAATATAAAATAAGAGAATAAATTAAATAGAACGTCCAACCTTAAATGGTTTTTATTATTACGTAGTGGCTCGGAGGTCGGAACACAGCTAAAATTGAAAATCTAAGAGTTTAAGTGTTCCAAATTCAATGTTCTGTGCACAACTTTCACTGCACTCCTTTAGATCACACTGTATCACAATCACTTTACCATAAGTGCTGGGAAACTTGTTTTTATTTGCAATATTAATTATTTCGCGAGATAAATGACGTGCGCACGAGTTTAGCGAGCCATTGGCCAGATATTGGCATCACCGCTTGGCATAAAAAAACGAAGAAAAACAAACGGCATCCCTGATCCGCCAATGGGCGAATGGAATTGCGGCGCCATCTTGGTTATTGCGACATTGACAGCTCAGATTGACAGATATTTCGAAGTTGACGTATAAAGGAGTACGTTTAAGCCCCACGATTGAACTACGACAATTTTGTGATGCTAGTGGCACCCGTGACTTTGTCCGACTGAGATATCTGTAACTTGTAGTAGGCCTAGACCTATTTAGTTTATTAGCTACGCGTTGTAACCACTATAACTTGTTATAATGGGCGTACTTTCAATATTGTGATAATCATTATTTCGGTTATGATCCCACAAACTTATCTGATCTGGTGACAGCGTTGCTAGTAGGTAGGTATATTATGAAAAATAAAATAAAAACCAAAAATAAACAGGCACAGCAATTCGTTTTAATTTTGGCCACCAGTAAGTTTGTGGGACTGTATTGCAGTTCACGACCTTGTTTAGCCATTAAAGAAGCGGATAACTTCGTTGTTTGTCTGTCTCCATCTATCCGATGTCTGAATGATGATGATGTTAATGTTATAAAATCTGTCGCAATACTATTTATTTCAATGCTCTGTTTTAGCTCAAAAATATCTGGACGTATAAAGAGATTTTTAGTGTTGCTCGCTTTATTGTTTTAAAAATGTTGCCAATATGAAAAAAACATTCTCAGAAATCGCAGAGTAGTTAGTATCAATAGATAACTGTATTATCTCATCCACCACCACCACTACAGCCCATTAACGTCCCACTGGCGGGCACAGGCCTCCACCCTCATAGGAGAGAGGGAATCAGAGCTTATACCTACCACGCTTCTCCAATGCGGGTTAGCGGGCTTTAACGATTATTATCATGTTAGTGATAATAACCGGGACCGACGGCTTAACGTGCTCTCCGAGGCATGGGGGTTAAACACCGCCAAATTCCTGACTCCGGGCTAGTACATACTGAGTATTTCTAGTCGGAAAAACCCAATACTTAATTATGGCCCGACCCAGGACTCGAACCCAGGACCTCGTCGGCTGCAGTCAAACATGCTAACCACTAGACCAACGAGGCAGTTTAAATTTATCAGTTTAAATTATCTCATGTTTAAATTTATTAATTTTTGTCTCGCTACCGCAGAATTTATGTTTACAGGGCATGCTTTATTTTATGTAGGTATAGTTTAGCCTTTATAGGACAACTTTAGGAGTATAAGATCAGACATTAATTAAATAGCGCAGATCGTTCTTTATTATACCTACTAAGGATTTTTGATGGATTTTTTATCCAATCTAATATTATAAATGCGAAAGTGTTGGATGATTGCAGTAAATTTTTGACAAGTAGTTCTTTTTGGTTTCATATTTAGTAGGATTCCAAATCAAGTGGCATATATATATATATATATATCTTCAAAAAAACTTTTTAAAAAACACTACTTTTGCATTTTAAATAAACTTTCAACCTTGGTTCTATATTGTTTCAATTAAGAAAATACTTTCGAATTTCGATCAACTTATTCAACAACATAAATCTGCTGCAGGCCGAGTTTTTACTTTTTTTTTCCTGTGTAAGGTAAGGATTAATACATAGGTATCTAAATGCTGTCCTTGACAAATTTTCCATGTAAACCGTAGATACTTACAGAAAACGTTTGTCACGCGATCGAATGAAAAGAAAAACCACTGAGCCATCGATATATAGGCATGGAACCATCGATATATATGTAGGTACCTACTAGACTAGTATGGCGCGTGGATGCGCGGCCCGCTAAAGCGGACCGCGTAGTAGACCGCGCGGTCCACTGTCTACCTAACTTGCTCTCCTTCTATCCTAGTGTTTACTGCCTACGTGTTCTGAAGTACCCAACACACTGCTATGCTAGCGAGCACAGTAGAAGCGCCAGCGTGCCAGCAGACAGACGTAAAAAAAATTACCATAAGAAAACATAATACACAGACCCCTAAGAATCCAAAAGGGCCTTTAAATGTAAAAAAAACTTTCCAGACATGCATACAGTGTTGAAGTAGAAACACAAAGAAACCTTCCTTAGTTGATTAATATCAATATCATACCGCTGACGATCGGGTACCTTTGAGTGCCATTGAACTTCGCCATCTTGGCTTTCCTAACGGCAAACCGACAATTCTTCCATACAGAACAAATCTTGTAAAAAAACCATATCAAAGTCATGCATATTTCTTACTTCCACTCTTCCATCTAGCATACTTTCTAAAATCACCCAAACACATTGTTCAACTTGTTGTGCCGCTTCAAAGAAGAACTCCCTTTGCTTGGCAACATCAAGATCCCACGACACGTCGGCATCGTGACTGGAGATATAATAATTACCATAGTGGGGTTTGCGGACGCTAGCGAAAAGGCCCATGTTTTAAGTAAACTGAATTACATCTAAATCGGTGTATAAGTAAGTAAGTCGTTGGGTTGATTGAATTCGAGGCTTCCAAAACTCTAAAAGACCATGGTTTAAATATGGACACAGCAATGTTGTGAGGGTCTTACTGTCTTAATGTATCGGTCAGGTTGGTTACAATAGTCAATGAGTTAGAAAATAGGGCTGCACTAGTTGTCTAGGGATGGCCAGGCTGAAATGAAAGAACACAGGCCCACATCGTAATCATTTGACAGCTTAAATAACGTATTACTCGTACTGTTTGTCATGCATGCTTTTTGACGTGCAGACAGCTGTGTAATGTGTTCGAGATAAATGTTTGACAAACGATTCCGATTACGATTTTCTTATACAATCGGGGGGCAGGTCTTCTACTTTTAAATCCTTCTAGGTCCAACCCCTTTAGAGAACTAAAAATATCAATACCTATTGGATACAAACATTTAAATTATTATGCGCAGAAAAGTCAAATATACTTCTTAAGGTGATCGCATACAAAGATACTTAAAAGCCGTAAGATATTACGGCTATTTGCGGCTGCCTATAAACATTTCATTGTATTTTCGACTAAGGCGAGAGGTCGTCTTAGTTGCGCCTCTTTAACTACTACAAAGTACAAGTCAGTACTGCACCTGGTGGTAAGCGTTAGGATTCAAGTTTTAAACCCATAGGTATCTCTACTCGATTTCTACACGGCTTCGTACCAGAACGCTAAATCGCTTTGCGGCACGTCTTTGCCGGTAGGATGGTAACTAGCCACGGCCGCGAAGCATCCCACCAGGCCAAAAAGACCAGGGAAAATTCGGAAATTATAAATTCCCGAATTGACCCTGCCGGGGATCGAACCCGGGACCTTCACAACTTAAGACAGCAGCGCTCAACACTGCGCCACGAAGGTCGTCAAATGTTAGCTTCGGTAGACAAATAGAGATAACTGTAAGACATAATCTTGTGCTCATGTTAGCTCTACAGGAATATCATCGTCTATCGGATCTTACTGCTATTTGCGGCCGCCTTAATACATTTCATTATTTTTAACTACGCGGCACGTAAGTAATTGATAACCACCTGTACATACTCAGTCAAATTGAATAAATGGTTTGTTAGGTATATTGTACTTGTTTATCCGTGACGTCAGAGCAGTTGTTGATTGTAGTAGAAAATAAAGTCGGTAGGTATTTTGTAGAAAGTAAAATATTGTGAAATACTTACTTACTTAAAGTGACCGAATTAGCTCTGAGGATTAGCAAACTGAAAGCTGAAGTGGCAGTGGGCAGGTCATATCTGTCGCAGATGGCAGAACCGATGGCCGTTGGGGCAGACGTGTTTTGGAGTGGAGACCGCGTACCGGCAAGCGCAGTGTAGGACGACCTCCAGCTCACTGGTCCGATGACCTTTTTTTTTTGTTAACGGGGGGGAAATCTCCTTGAGATACCCAATCTCCGGAGGAAGAGATCAGATTATGTGGGATTCCTACCCACTAAAACCCCCTCGGTGGCCACCCTCTAAACGTAATGAGAAGCTCCAGGAACTCCTAGGAACATGCGCCGGAGCTTCGGAGCTAGGCTCGTCCTTGGGGATAGATATAATCCCCTTATCGACTTGGTCCGATGACCTAAAAAGGTGGTGGGAAGCGGGTGGACGAGGAAGGCGGAGGACCGTGTTTGGTGGCGCGCTCTCGAAAAGGCCTACGTCCAGCAGTGGATGCATATAGGCTGATGGATGGATGGATGGACTTACTCAGCTCTATTCTCAATTATTACTCACGTAAGTCGCTTACATGAGTAGGTAACTTACCAAATGTAAAATTTTACGCTTTTTTATACAAGCTTCTATTTATCTTGCAATGGTTGTTGTGCGAATGCCTCGAGGCCGACGAGGTCCCCGGTTCGTATCCCAGGTCGGGCCAGAATTAAGTATTGGGTTTTTCCGACTAGAAATTCTCAGTGGGTACCTACTAGCCCCGAGTTAGGAAAATGGTGGTGTTTCACCCTCGTGCCTCGGAGAGCACGTTAAGCCCCGGTTATTATCACTATAACATGATAATAGTGTCAAGGTCCGCCAACCCGCATTGGAGCAGCGTGGTGGGTCTAAGCTCTAATTCCCTCTCTCCTATGAGAGTGGAGGCCTGTGCCCAGCCCCAAAAGCAACCTACTTAAGAAATATTAAAAATTAAAAAATAAGTATTATACTTACTTTTAATAAATTTTTTTGCGCTGTGAGTGCTGAACGCGTAATACGGTAGAGTTCCAAATTTAAACTATTTAGGCCAAAGAACATTATAACAAGTTACAAGATATTCAGGAAGAAAGATTTCAAATTCAAACTTATGATATGTAATGAAAATACATATTTCTTTACCTAGGCCGGGAAATTTAACTTTCGAACTCATTGACAGGGTATGAAATGTGCACATTTCATATCATTTTTAGGGTTCCGTAGCCAAATTTGGCAAAAACGGAACCCTTATAGATTCGTCATGTCTGTCTGTCTGTCTGTCCGTCCGTATGTCACAGCCACTTTTTTCCGAAACTATAAGAGCTATACTGTTGAAACTTGGTAAGTAGATGTATTCTGTAAATCGCATTAAGATTTTCTTACAAAAATAGAAAAAAAACAATAAATTTTGGGGGTTCCCCATACTTAGAACTGAAACTCAAAAATTTTTTTTTCATCTAACCCATAGGTGTGGGGTATCTATGGATAGGTCTTCAAAAATGATATTGAGGTTTGTAATATAATTTTTTTCTAAACTGAATAGTTTGCGCGAGAGACACTTCCAAAGTAGTAAAATGTGTCCCCCCCCCCCCCCCCCCCGTAACTTCTAAAATAAGAGAATGATAAAACTAAAAAAAATATATGTTGTACATTACCATGCAAACTTCCACCGAAAATTGGTTTGGACGAGATCTAGTAAGTAGTTTTTTTTAATACGTCATAAATCGTAAACCGCAATTTACCTTTAATTCAATCAATTCAAATATTTAAAAAAAACATTTAATTTAAAACTTACTACAGGTTTGTACGGAACCCTCGGCGCGAGAGTCCGACTCGCACTTGGCCGGTTTTTTAGAAAAAGATTTTTCACACCGCTCGCTCGACAATGCCTCAAGGGTCATCCACAAAGTACGTCACACTAACGTACGTCTTGTCAGTTGTCTCAATTGGCCACATTTGTGAGCTCCCTCCCTCCCCCCTCTCCCTAGTGTGACGAAATCTTGCAATTTTACATCTAGAAATTATTAAATTAAAACAGCACTTCCGAAATTAGTTTATTTCCATTTAAATTATTAATATATAATATATATATATAGCTGCTCGTGCTGATTCATTGATTGATCACCTCTCCTGAACAATTTTGTATGAAAAAAAATTTTTTCACTGACCATTTCGTATATATTGGAAAAATTCATGAAGAGGAAAAATACGGAGAGAGCTGATGATTGAGGATTTCGAAGACGGGTGAACAGCACAGCCAGGGTATTGAAGATAGGTGGGGGGTGCTCGAACAAATGTCATTCGAAACTTCATCCAATTGACAGTGAGCTGAAAAAATTTCAAAATGGCGGATTTAAGATGGCCGCCATACAAAATTCGTCGGTGTCTATCTCGGAGAGTATAAAAGATGGAAGAGTGGTTTCTTAGCAAAAGATGATCAGGACATGAAGGTCTACTTGATGAACAGGAAAAAAATTCAAGATGGCGGAATTTATTTTTCCATAGAAAATGTATGGCGAATATTGAAGAGGCTACAATTTAGTGTAGAATTATGCAAGACTTTGATGCGGTTCCTTTTCATAATTTTTTGGAGAAAAAAATAAACTTATGGAGAGTGATGATGATCGAGGGTTTGAAAGATGTGTGAGGAGCACGGCCATCATTTCATAGGTGTCTATTTCAGAAAGTATACTAGATGGAAGAGTGGAGGTAAGAAATATGCATTACTTTGATATGGATTTTGTGCAAGATTTGTTCTGTATGGAAGAATTGTCGGTTTGCCGTTTGGAAAGTCAAGATGGTGAAGTTCAATGGCACCCAAAGGTACCCGATCATCAGCGGTATGATATTGATATTAATCAACTAAGGAAGGTTCTTTGTGTTTTACTTCAACAGTCTCTTACACTTATGATGCATGTCAGGATTTTTTTTATTTAAAGGCCCTTTTAGATTCTTAGGGGGTCTCTGTTTTATGTTTTCTTATGAGATATTTTTTACGTCGGACGCTTGGCACGCTGGCGCTTCCACTGTGCTCGCTAGCATAGCAGTGTGTTGTTTACTTCAGAACACGTAGGCAGTAAACACTAGGATAGAAGGAGAGCAAGTAGACAGTGGGCCGTGCGGTCTACTACGCGGTCCGCTTTAGCGGGCCGCGCACCCACGCGCCCTACTAGTTAATATATATATAGCTGCTCGTGCTGATTCATTGATTGATCACCTCTCCTGAACAATTTTGTATGAAAAAAATTTTTTTCACTGACCATTTCGTATAGAGCAGAAAAATTCATGAAGAGGAAAAGTACGGAGAGAGCTGATGATTGAGGATTTCAAAGACGGGTGAACAGCACAGCCAGGGTATTGAAGATAGGTGGGGGGTGCTCGACCAAATGTCATTCGAAACTTCATCCAATTGACAGTGAGCTGAAAAAATTTTCAAAATGGCGGATTTAAGATGGCCGCCATACAAATTTCGTCAGTGTCTATCTCGGAGAGTATAGAAGATGGAAGAGTGGTTTCTTGGCAAAAGATGATCAGGACATGAAGGTCTACTTGATGAGCAGGAAAAAACTTCAAGATGGCGGAATTTATTTTTCCATAGAAAATGTATGGCGAATGTTGACTAGGATTTGGAAATTATGCAAGACCTTTTTAAAAGTTTGTATCTTCGTACTGTCATTCTGACAAATCATTTGGAGAAAACATATGGAGATCGAGGGTTTGCAAAATGGGTGAAGAGCTAGCTAGAGAGCAGGGTATTAAAGATAGGTGGTTGGGTTGGGGAATTAGGTTTTTTTAAATTCCACTACAAGTTAGCCCTTGACTGCGATCTCATCTGTCTAAGATGGTAGCGGGCTAACCTGTTAGGGGTACGGCAGTTATATTAAACCCATACCCCTACGGCAAAGACGTACCGCCAAGTGATTTAGCGTTCCGGTACGATGCCGTACGCGGTCCGCTTTAGCGGGCCGCGCATCCACGCGCCAAACTAGTTTTTTAATATAATCAACATCAAATCAAACATTTGAAAAAAGGTAAAGTATGTAATTACATTCTTAAGACTCATTAGCGGGGTTGTAAAGTTGTACTGAAATCCACTAATGCAATGTGATTTGAATTTAGAAATATGGATGGATGGAAAGATGTAACAAACATCCATATAGTATGTTACTCAACGACCTCAATTTACATAGACGGGCCCTGTCGAACAAAGAATGTGGACTTATGTATAACAACGCCATCTAGTCTGAAAAGCGGGAACTTGCTTGCTACATAAATGCGCCATCTTGAAAACGTATGGCTCGGTCATAGATTAGTACAGATGCGCTTGTCGAAAATAATACCTACATCAGTGTACTCTGAGGTAAACGATAAATGTTAGTATGACGTTGTTATTTTACCACTTTTTTGTTACCAGTTTCCTGGAAAACCATTGAACCGATTATTATGCGGTTTTTTGCATTAGATATATATAGCTTGTGAGAAGGTTCTTAGATATATTTAAAGGTCAAAATCCACACGATGGGGCGCTGCAGTTCGTCGTGGGTTTTTTTAATTTAATTATTTGTTAATTGTTGATACTGAAGTTTTGTCGAAAAATTGACAGAAATAAAGTCATTTTTAGGGTTGCGTACCAAAATGATAAGAAAACAATCCTTGTGGTGCGACATGACTGTCCGTCACACTTAGCATAATTCGGTAACTTTTAATGCAAACAACTTGAAATTTAAAATAATAACAGCTAAAACAGTTTAAAATAATCCTCGCCAAACCTTATTGCAAATGAAAGAATTCAAAAATAATTATTAGTACTAAGTATCAGAGGCGGCTCGTGAAAGATCATATTGGGAGTTCACTAAAAAAAAAGAAAATGCTTACCAATTATTTGTAAATGAAGTCCATTCGGCGGTCATTACGTTATATTGTTCCATTTTAATCGCCTACACTATTTACATAAATCACAGTCTTTTCCACATAAATACACAACACAATATGTACACTATTTAAAACAACAATACAGATTTTCTAGCCAATGTACAATGATCCGACGCACTCGCGAAGAAATCAAAATAAATTTACTTTCGTATTTTGTGTTTTGTTTACATTTTACCGGCATAATACGAATAAAAAAAAAATACTCGCGAGTTTTAACTTTCTTCGTGACAACAGGCCATGTCATTTAGTCGGGTAATATCGCGAATGCGTACTTCGTGTCAGGAGCGCCGCTCCATATTTACCAAATGTCTCATACAAATCTTTTGTCTCACGCGCCGCTCGCATCGAATGTTCTCTTTTACTCTCATTACATTTCAATAAGAACGTTGTACTAAACTTTCGTCTATAGGAGCGTTGTTCTAAGCGCTCCACTTAACAAAAATACCATGTATTAAATTTGTGTTGATTGATGAAATAAGTAGTAAAGTAGGTAGGTAGGTACTTATGGATATTCATGATTAAAATGACAATGGGAATAGATTTATATAAAAATATTTATAACGTTTATAGCAAAGTTTATTTGATTATTATACCTACCTAGTACCTATGTATTTTTTTAAATTTGGTGGGAGTTCACTGCACCAGCGCTCCTTTGAGCGAGCCGCCTTTGCTAAGTATTATAATAAAAAGGGGCTGGAATGGGAGAGGTGAAAGAGTACTAATGGATCGAGTCACAGAAAAATACTTCATTTGAAATTATTTTATTTTATACATTTCTAAGTATGCTACTTGCCATCAAAAGAAATATTAAAAGTTATTTTGAGATAAATAACTTTCACAGTGTGCATTTAAAAATACGATTAAGTAATAAACACTTTTAAGTAGGTAGCTGTACATAATAGGTACTGAACAACTTTTGTTCAACGAAATAATGAAATTCTGAATTTTGAATTAACTATTTATTTTTCATCAAATATCAATCAATCAAATCAAATATAATAATATATAATATAAATATTATAAATGCGAAAGTTTGGATGGATGGATGTATGGATGTATGGATGTATGGATGTTTGTTACTCAATCACGCCCCAGCGGCTGAACGGATCGGGCTGAAATTTGGCACAGTGATAGTTTATAGTCTGGAATAGCACACAATTTTTATCCCGGAAAATTAAGGAGTTCCCGCGAGAATCAAAAATCCTCAAACCACGCAGACGAAGTGCATATTGCAAATTCGATTGATCGTTACCTATCGATCATAATTATTATTTATTATTTTTATGAAAAAAAATGTAAAATGAATCTTAACAATATTGATTTAGAGCTCAATTTCGTGTATGCATTCACAGCTACCGCACCAAATGGAAACATTTTGAAATTAAAATCGGTTGGAATTCGGGACTTTAAATCAAGAGCCTATGGGTCCATTTTACTCTGACAGCAATGTGATTGAACGCTCGATTACGATCAATCGAATTTTCAATTTCACAATTTGACAAGGTCGTAGATATTTTTCTCATTAGTTTGAAAATCGGAGTTTAAGAATCCATTTCTGAAAAAAATAACTCATTTTCATTCGCACTCAATGAATCCTAGACAAAACAAAAGAGATGAGCCCGTGCAGATGCAGGTGTTTCACTAACGTAGGCTTTTGTTTATCATGATAACAATAGCGATCACTGGTCATTAGTGATACAATAATAAAAGAAAGGTTCGGTTTGAAAAATATAAAACACATTCGTCAAGTGGCACTCTGTAAACGATAACCACTTGCAAAAGGTAATAAAATTATATAATCTTGCAGGTGTTGCGCTAGTGTACTCAGTTTACAAAAAAAACAATAGAAATTTACTGCGCGCGTGGTAGTAATAAAAAACAGCTTTGCTACCAATTCTTCAAATAACTTTTTGCCGTGCTAATGAGTGTATTGTTATTTGTTAAAAATAAATAATTTTACCTGACAGTTAAATAAAAACGCGATGCCAAAAAAGCGCATACCATGAAAATCGAATTCAACTTTTTCGTGATTGACCGACCACGCACAGCCAAAAACGATGAACCTAAATATTTGATTCATTGAGTAGTCTAGGTGTGAACTGAGGAAGTAGGAAAAGGCCGATAAGCTTTATCAAATGTGCAACATAAATAAGTTATTTTGACTTTTACATAATATTATTTACAACATAAAATTTTTAGAATTACTGATTCACATCAAACAATGTCTTCTCAAATTCCAAACCAGGCAATAAAACATTTGGAATTTGAGAAGGCCAGTGGCGTGCACAGGGTTTGAAGCTAGGGTAGGCATTAGTTAGTCAAAATACCTATTTACTGACTGTCATTGTGAAAAATGAGCATTGATGTATTTCCATTTGTGTAAGCAGTGCTTTTGTACCTCTATGAACTGCACGCCAATGGAGAAGGCACTTGCAAATTTCAGGTATTGCACTAATGTAGGGTTTTGTTTATTATAATAAGAAATGCGATCACGGGTATAGTAACAAAAAGAAAAGTCCTGTTCGATAAACATAAAACACAATCATCTAATGACGCTCTGTAAACGAAATCCACTTGCAAAAGGTAAAAATTATATAAATACAGTTAGTCATCATGAGTGCATTGTTTGGAATAAGTAACTTTGCCTGACAGTAAAATAAAACACGCAATGCCAATAAAGCGCGAAATGAGACCATACAAAATCTTTTATAATACATACAAAACAACGACGTGATTGACCGATTGACCGACAACGCACAGACAAAACCGATGAACCTAAATATTTTATTCCTTGAGTAGTCTAGGTGTGCACTGAGGAAGTATTTTGAGTTTCAGTGAAATATCTCATTTTGGATTTGCTATGACGTCATACTATGGTCATGTAATATCTCATGTTCAAAATATGTAGTTTTGCAATAGAGTTAACCAACAAACAAAATCACATGTACATACATGATTGCTAAGGAATAAGCATTCCCCAAGTCATGAAACATAAAACAAAACCTATTCATCAAAAAGGTCCGTAAGCGCGGCTAATAATAATAACTACCCAATTGTTTGCATAGCTACCTGCTTTTGCTACCGTGAAGACTGTATTTTTATGGTCATAAATTATATCTATCATAACGCTAATCACACCAATGGTCATAAGGAAAGACAATTTCACAACCGAACACAAAATACCGCGCTAATATGCCATGAAAGACAATAAAAGAGTGATTATCATTTCAATATGTGACAGTCGGATTAATATTTATAAGGCATGGAGTTGCCAGTCTAGGTAGAGATTGTTGGTCAGCCTTTAAATAATAGTTTATCTAACCACAAGTTTAGTAAAGTAAATAACTGTCTGATACACACGACCTTGTCTGAATGGAATATTCAAATTCTTATTTAAGTAATATTACCATAAATATCATATACGTTCAGTATAAAGTATATAAACCTTAAACTATAAAAAAAATCATCCATCAATAAGAAAAAGCAGCCAGTATTAAAAATGCCTACTATCGAGAAGTGGTTATCACACTACAATCTCAGGTATATGCTACGTATATCATTTTGAGTTGCGGAGACAAAAGGCGTTACGTCCACCCTCTGGGAAGCCTCAGCTACGACTAGCAAAGAGAATATAATCACTACGACTAGTTTTACTAGCGCTTGATCACGCAGTTTTGTAGTGTGTTACAAACTTATTTTTAGATGTAAATTATTGTTAATTATATATATTTTTTTGCTTTATTTAAAAATATGTCTTTTTATATTGAAAATATGTCTTACTTTTAGGAGTACTAATTAATTTTTACAAATTAAGCCAAATAACTTCCTAAAATGACGGTTATATGTGTCCTTAATTTCGTCAAATTAAATCTTCCTTGTTTTGAATTTTATAAAACAAAGAATAGCAAATTAATAATTTTTATCTTTAACTATGGTAGTTCAGGACCTTATACTCAATAAAAGTATCTCTTTGTCTGACCACAACGAGTAAATTTGGACGTTCGCTTACGTCAAACTTTACACAAAAATTAAGATTGAATAATCGCCTCTTGGTATTTTCGTAATAAGGAACAATCTTTTAATTAATTTCAAAATGTTGTCAGTCATAATGGTAGATCAGAGAATTCCCTACAATTTGGTATGAATAAGTTTTGAGTTAATGCAGTGAATAATAAAATATCAGGGGGCAAAAAAGCTAAATATAAGGGTTTACCCTTGCAGCTCAAATGTATAGTCTTAATAACAAATTATCTACACGATGAGCGACCGTGACAGCGCTACGACGGGGACAAAGACAGGCTTATGAAAGGAAGGAACGCGCTCTCATAGTTGGTCGCCCGCCATTTTTCTATGAAAGGGCCCATCTAGTACTTACATATATATATCGATGATGTTACTAAATCACGCCAGAACGGCTGAACGGATCTGGATGAAATTTGGCACGGTGAAAGATATATACCTAGTCTACAAAAACGCTACTTTTAATCACGGAAAATTAAAGAGTTCTCGCGGGAACCAAAAACCCTGAATCCACGCGGACGAAGTCGCGGGCATCAGCTAGTCCTTTAATAATTATTAGTTATTACAATTTGTACACGCCATAAATTAACCACGTAGACGTAAGTTTCATTTGGTGGAGTTTTTCGACAAAAGCACTATTTGCACAGATGTTATTAAATAATTTATTACCATTTAAACAAATATATGTTATAATAAAATTAATAGTGTTTACATAGGCAGCTTAAAAGGTATATAATGGGGCCAGTTTCATATTTCTGCATAGTTGATTCATTGGTCTTTTATGGATATAAGTCCTAAGGCCTAAGAAGATGAATCTCGGTTATATACTTTTAATCTGTGTGCTCTTTGTAAGTATTTTTTTTTTCTATATTTTTTATTCTATGACATTTTGTTTTGAATTTATCATGAAAAACCTAATTTGTTATATTAGTCCGTCAAAGTTATCTTATAACAAAGAACCGGTGGCCAAAATTGGAACCAATTTTTATGTCTGTTTATTTTATGTTTTTATTTTATTTTTCATATTAACTAAAAATCTCTGTCACCGGGTCAGATTCAGTAAGTCGGACTATATAGCTAATAAAATACTAATACAATTTCTTTAAGACAAAATATTTACTAAAAATGAGCGATCTGCACGATGCTCAAACTAATCAATCAATCAACTCTATTTTTTGTTAAGCTGGGAAAATAAAAACAAAAAAAACTTTCCAAAAAACCGACTTCTAACGCCACTGTAAAGTAAAAAATAATTTTGATTTCTACCCATCGATATATATAAAAGGTACTAAATGGGCCCTTTCATAGAAAAGGGTCGGGCGTCCGACTTTGAGAGCGCGTTCCTAACCTGTCTTTGTCCCCATCGTAGCGTAGTCACGGTCGCTCGGCGTGTAGATAATTTGGTATTCTTATGTTAACATCTAAAGTCTTACTAGATGATGCCCGCGACTTCGTCCGCGTGAATTGATGTTTTTTTTAAGATTTAAACTATCCTATCTCTCAAGTTGGATCGAACTGCACATGGTGTGCGAATTTTATTATAATCGGTTAAGTGGTTTAGGAGTCCATTGAGGACAAACATTGTGACACGAGATTTATATATATTAAGATTAGTTTGGCACTGTACAATTTTTAATTTAAGATTAGTGTTTCAATTCACAATCATAAATTTCCAAAAAAAAGTTATTTAATATTCCTATTTAATATTTTTATCCATTACGCAATCACTTAATTTCCGCGGCAAACTGTATGATATTTTTTTTTTACTAACTGGCCAAGTACGGCTTCTATGGCTATGACCTATATTATCTATGACCGAGTCAATAGGTTTTCAAGCTTTTATTCAAGATGTTGCAAGTTCCCGCTTTTCGGAGTAGATGGCGTTGATGGCGTTGCTAAAAATACGCCTGCACATTCTTTGTTCGACAGGGCCCGTCTATGTAAATTGAGGTCGTTGTTTCCTTTGATTAGGTATGTTGTTTCTACCCACTATGTTGAAGTCGGGCGAGTCTGATGCGTCAACTTTGCTATAAATCCTTGTTATATCCGCCTACGACTACGACTAACGAAAAAAAATTCAAATCGGTTCAGAAACCACGGAGATATGCACCGACTTACATTTTTTTTAAAAACGCGCCGAATTGAGAACTTCCTCCTTTTTGGAAGTCTTTTATAAACTAAACAGGCGTATAATTAGTTCCAATTTTGGGTCAGATAACTAAGTAGGACTATGTAATATTATGAGGCTACTGATTTACTGTATGTTGTGTATGATTGGTAATTGTATATATTATTAAGCTAATTTTATTGATTTTTACAGGCATGGAGCACTCACGCAGATCCAATCGATGGTAAGTTTTCTTTCACCCCTAATGCTTTAAAAAGATGTCACTAAATAAAATACTTAGCGTGGGCGGACTAAACTTAGACAGAGAAGGAAGTAGCATTTTAGCGTGCATTTAGCCAATAGATTAAAGTTTTTTTTTCAAATTTTGGTCGTTATTATACTAATGGATTGTAAATATTTATAGTCTATGGTTAATATCAACAGCTCAAACTAATGTCACAGACACAGTCTAAGGAGATACGTTATTTCCCACCAGTCGTTCAACGGAGGCCTCTAGATTCTAGACAAAGCAAAGCTGCGGGGTGACAGGGGCGTGTTAAAGGAAACTAGCAGAATTTTTATAATACAAAATTGTATCACTCTAATGCAGTACGTACTCAAGGACTGCTAAAACTGTCATGGTATGATCGGTAGTCAGCCCCCCAATTATGTAAGAATTGCCGATCAAATCGTCAAAGTTCGGCTTCATAGTAAAATAAACCATAAGTGCATTGAATTATAGCTCAATTTCGTGTATCCATTCTTATACGTTTAGGTATGTACGATAACCTAAACGGAACTTTGACGATTTGATCGACAATTCTTACATAACCGCACCTCAGGTCTACGCTATGGTACATAGAATCTGCTTAATAATTTGTTCCATTTTTGAAATAATTTCTTCGAAAAAATTTAAAGAAACTTTTTTATAATTTGGATTTATTTTAAAAAATGGATCTGAAATCTACTCTAGATACACTGCTATTTCATATTAAAGTTACTAACTTACTACCGTAAAAATATCGTTTTCATCTCATCTATTCGAAAAGGACGACTTGGTTCGCCCTTAAGTGCGCCCAAAGGTGGTGTTTTCTGGAACTTTTAGCGGGCAGAAATGAGCTTTTAATCCTCTTTATTTCAAAAAGTGTGCCGCATCTATCTTTTCCGCGCACTTTTTGAATTTGGAACATCTTAGTGTTCAGCGCTAAAGAAATCGAACGCAAATATTGTTTGAATAGAGACTGAATGGTACGACGGCCCCTAGTCGCGCCGCCGGCTTTTATTTGGTTTCCTTTTTTTTTTAATAAAAAAAAAAAAGGAAACCAAATTCGCTACGTTCAGGATTCTACTCTACAATCCCTCACTTCGCTCTGGATTCAAAAAAGCGCCCTCGCCGTAAAAATATTATTTTGCTCCCATAAAATACAATCTACTATAGTGGAGCCAAGAGTAAGAAGAATATGGCTGCATGTAATCCTTATTTAAATGTAAGTATATTATGTAAGTACCTACCTAAATATGTTATTGTTACCCATCGTATCATATACAGCAGAGACAAGTATCCTACAGCTCTATTTCTATGGTGCATATTGATTTTTTTTTAATTCCTTGCTATCAGGAGAAAAATAAAGTTGGCATTGCGGGTTGCCGTGAAATCTCTAGAATTGTTGTTGCAATTAATAGAATTCCTCGTGTATATTGATGTTTACTTAATTCATTTTGATGTACAATACGTAATATAAAGTGAAGGCATAGGGTAAAATGAATGTGAATATTTATTTGTTAATATCATCAAGTGAAAATAAACTCCTAAGTTTAAATGAAAATTTAAAAGAAAGGCAAAAAAATAATACAAAAATGTGTGTCAGCTCCAACGCACGACTGGAGTTTACCACTCTTTACGAACGATTATAAAATATATTAGGTACTTATATAATATTAGTAAATGAGTTCATTTACGAACGCATTTTTTATATTCAAACTGAAAGTTTGATTTTACTGCCGAAAAATTTTCATACGCCGCCGGTCTTATATTATACTAGATGATTCCCGCGACTTCGTCCGCGTGGATTGATGTTTTTGTATTCCCGCGGGAACTCTTCAATTTTCCGGGGTAACAAGTGAATATAATTAAAATTATTAAAAAATACGACTGCTCTGCCGTAGACACACATACATACACGAACCCTGAAAAGCCTAGCCTATGTCCTTCCCCGGGATGTAACCTATCTCTGTACCAAATTTCATCGAAATCGGTTGAGTAGTTGGGCCGTGAAAGCGTAGCAGACAGACAGACAGACACACTTTCGCATTTAAGTATAAAATATTAGTATGGATGAAAATCGATTCTAAAGGAGGTAAACTCCAAAAATCGTTATTTATTTTATTTTTTCGAAATCGAAGTGAAAGGTAGAGTACCACGGGACTAGAAACCATTCTACTCGGTTCAACAACTACCTAATAAAACCTTTGTCTAAGTACAAATACTTGTGACGTCATCAAATTTTAACGCACTTGTTTTCTATAAACTACCTATAGGTAGTTTAAAATGGTTATCGAAACTGACCAATAATAATTTAAGTAACTAACTTAATTTAAAAATATTCAGTTTCTTAAAACGCAAATTACTCCGAAAAGTTAGAGTTGCGCCCGGGGATAAACCCGCGAGTCCGTACAGGTACACTGTATGCCTACCTAACTCAGAAAAGTTAGGAGTACCCGGGGATCGAACCCTCGCCTCCCGACCGAAGACCGAATGCCTGGGGCCTGCCAACGCAATAAAGCAATACTTAAGCAATATTACTCTAAATGACGGTTTGATGTCACGTACCTTGACGTTCCTAAAATAAGAAATATAATTCTAAAACCCGAAAGTCAATAATAATTTTAAAAAAGTGTGTGTGTGCAATTCACACACGGCAGAAGTGAAACTTCAGAAAAGTGGCCTACGAGAGGATGAGTTATGTAAATATAACTTATATTCTATCTCATTCTCTCGCAGGCTAAATCCTATTTATGAATATGTTTGTCTCTTTTTGGTATCGCTTTTGCGTTTCTCTTTTCATCGAATTTTCAAATCACAAAGAAGCTTCTAAAGAAGTTTCACTTCAAAAATATGGCTAAAAGCGTTGGCAATATAGTCTCTGAGCCACTTAATGGCTGTTTCTGCTTTAATCACAATTAATAACAGTAAACTTTTTTTTTCAGATGGCGGCGGCAAAGATCCTAGTTTTTTAAAGAGTAAGTTCTAATCTATATATCTATATTATCATTAGTTACTTAAGATAATACCTGTAGGCCCGCCGCGGTTTCTGCACATATACGCTAACTAGCCGATGCCCGCGACTTCGTCGGCGTGGATTGAGGTTTTTTGGTTCCCGCGGGAACTCTTTAATTTTTCGAGATAAAAAGTAGCCTATATGATATTCCAGACTATAATCTATCTCCGCCAAATTTCATCCAGATCCGTTCAGCCGTTTTGACATGAAAGAGTAACAAACATCCATACATCCTCACAAACTTTCGCGTTTATAATATTAGTAGGAAGTAGGAAGTAGGATTTTGAAATGATTTATTTTCACGGAGGACAACTTATGTATGCCACTTATGAAAAGCCGCTCTACAAACGGGTCGGAAAGAAAATCCTACTGAGAAGAGCCGGCAAGAAACTCGGCAGTTGCTCTTTTTAAGAAAGAAGAGGGAGAAGAAAAGAAAAGGGAATGTTACAATATGTAGCTATACTACACCATGCAATGATAGTGTAATGTAACAAGAGTTACACTGTCGTGTGTGCTGCCGAATGCGAAGACAATTTCTTCCATGCAACTTTGTCATTAAGAAATTTATCAATAGTATAGTGCAGCCTCGGCTTTAGGGGATAAGGCATGAACGGGAAACTTTGAGAATAGGCATTGAACAATAGGCATGATGACTGATTTTGAAAAATGGTCAGATTATGTTCTGAAGTATCTACTATTTCGAAAAAATATCTTATTTCAGTAGAAAAATAAAGTTTGGTAGATAAAATTAGCATTTGAAATTTAAATTTTAAAATTCACGCCAAAACGTTCGGCGGTGTCATGACGTCGTTGTGATGTCACTATTGTTTTTACCAATGTACTCTGTGCAGTGTGCAGTAAGCAATAGTGTGATTTTCAAAGCTTGAAAACAAACAATTGTGACGTCATTCGCTTCTTTGTGTTTTATGCAATATGGCGGATTGCTGTATTTTATAGTTTTATTACCCTCGACGAAGCGGAGACGGTATATGTGTTTGCCCTAAGAGGTTGTGTGTTTGTTTGTTTGTTTGTTTGTGCACATTTTTGTCACCATTTTTCTCAAAAAGTACTGGGCCGATTGAGATGCGGTTTTTTGCATTAGATACGTATAGCTTGTGAGAAGGTTTTTAGGACCATAGACAACCAAGCTGAGCTGTAGTCTATGATTTTAATATTTCAAGATGTTACCATTTTTCACAAAAACTACTGGGCCGATTGAGATGCGGTTTTTCGCATTAGATGTGTATAGCTTGTGAGAAGGTTCTTAGATTTATTTTAGGACCATAGACAACAAAGCTGAGCTGTAGTCTATGATCTTAATTTTTCTGTGTTAAAAATTTTCACAAAAAGTACTGGCCCGATTGAGATGCGGTTTTTTGCATTAGATATGTTTATCTTGTGAGAAGGTTCTTAGATATATTTTAGGACCATAGACAACAAAGCTGAGCTGTAGTCTATGATTTTATTTTTTAAATATGTTACCATTTTTCACAAAAAGTACTGGGCCGATTGAGATGCGGTTTTTTGCATTAGATGTGTATAGCTTGTGAGAAGGTTCTTAAATATATTTAGGACCATAGACAACAAAGCTGAGCTGTAGTCTATGATCTTAATTTTTCAACCACTGTTACCATTTTTCACAAAAAGTACTGGGCCGATTGAGATGCGGTTTATTGCATTCAGGACTTCGTGCGATTACAAAACAGGAAACTGGTACCAAAATTTTAAAAAATCAGCGCGATTTTGAAATTCTTTGTTAATTGACCGATTTCGTTCAAAATCTATATTTAGGGCTCCCTGGGGGCACAAAACAGGAAACTGGTACCAAAATTTAAAAAAATCAGCGCCATTTTGAAATTCTTTGTTAATTAACCGATTTTGTTCAAAATCGATATTTAGGGCTTCGTGGGATTACAAAACAGGAAACTGGTACCAAAATTTTAAAAAAATCAGCGCCATTTTGAAATTCTTTGTTAATTGACCAATTTCGTTCAAAATCGATATTTAGGGCTCCCTGGGGTCACAAAACAGGAAACTGGTACCAAAATTTTAAAAAATCAGCGCCATTTTGAAATTCTGTGTTAATTGACCGATTTCGTTTAAAATCGATATTTAGGGCTCCCTAGGGTCACAAAACAGGAAACTGTTACCAAATTTTAAAAAAATCAGCGCCATTTTGAAATTTTTTGATAATTGATCGATTTCGTTCAAAATCGATATTTAGGACTCCCTGGGGTTACAAAACAGGAAACTGTTACCAATCTTTAAAAAACAGCGCCATTTTGAAATTCTTTGTTAATTAACCGATTTTGTTCAAAATCGATATTTAGGGCTTCGTGGGATTACAAAACAGGAAACTGGTACCAAAATTTTAAAAAATCAGCGCCATTTTGAAATTCTTTGTTAATTGACCGATTTCGTTCAAAATCGATATTTAGGGCTCCCTGGGGTCACAAAACAGGAAACTGGTACCAAAATTTTAAAAAATCAGCGCCATTTTGAAATTCTGTGTTAATTGACCGATTTCGTTCAAAATCGATATTTAGGGCTCCCTGGGGTCACAAAACAGGAAACTGTTACCAAAATTTTAGAAAATCAGCGCCACTTTGAAATTCTTTGTTAATTGACCAATTTCGTTCAAAATCGATATTTAGGACTCCCTGGGGTTACGAAACAGGAAACTGTTACCAAAGTTTTAAAAAATCAGCGCCATTTTTATTTATTTTGTCACCATAATAAATGAATTCAGTTTAGTACAGTAAAATCTGTACTACTTGTAAGTCTAACCACAACCCGTGAGCTGCTTTAGCAGCTCGCGCACAGGGCGAAATACTAGTTAGATATATATAGCTTGAGAGAAGGTTCTTAGATATATTTTAGTACCATAGAGAACCAAGCTGAGCTGTCTCTATGATTTTAATATTTCGATATGTTACCATTTTTTACAAAAAGTACTGGGCCGATTGAAATGCGGTTTTTTTCATTAGATGTGTATAGCTTGTGAGAAGGTTCTTAGATATATTTTAGGACCATAGACAACAAAGCTGAGCTGTAGTCTATGATTTTATTTTTTCAATATGTTACCATTTTTCTCAAAAACTACTGTGCTGATTTAGATGCGGGCTTTTTGTTTTAGATATATTTAGCTTGTACCTAGATGCTGCCCAGGGTATGGAGTCAGGAGGCGATCATGGGAACTCCTTAAATTCTCATCGTATACCCGTCGCGTTTGGACTCTTTTGATTTGTCCATTTGAAAAGGGTTTGGCCATAGTCCACCACACTACTGAGCTGTCAAAGATGCAGTTTTGTGTTTTAGATATTATGTAATATATACGTTTGCTACGTTCTAATTGTTGTTTCAAAGTTATAAAGGTCAAAGGTATAATGGAGCTCTGCAGTTCGTCGTGGGTTTTTTTTAAATTTTTAATTTTATTACTTGTTTTATCAAAATAAATAGCAATCTCACTCGATATTGAAAAATAAATACGTTTTTTATAATCCATGAATCCTATTTCATTAGATAAATTCATAATTGCATTGATTCTTGGTTACTGTCATCATGCCTATTATATTGCCGGCGCGCTGCTCCTCGAATAAAATTCCATAACACCCGATAGGGACAACTACAGCTTGTGCTTGGACCGAAAATACCTATGAAAAAAATTCTTACTATCGTATTTTTCTGTTTCCTCCTCCAACACAGAACGGATTTTAATTTTTTTTTCAAGAATAATTTTTGCAGGACTCAGGCTATGCCGGTATGATTTTCTTTTTTGTTATAATATATCTGTCAAATTTATTTGCGGGATATTTGATGATGGCGCGAAAACTGGGCCATTTTTTTCAACTTTTGAAGGTTCCTTGTACTTAAAATTATTAATTTATTGAAAAAAGCAAAACATAGGAGCATGGCACGGACACATATGGATTTAATGGTGCAAAAATATTTTCTCTATTGTAATAAATTTATCGACGGAGGAAACAGACAAATGTTTTGTATGGAGCAACCGCCGCGCCGGGAGAATTCCTCTTAACAAATGCTTTATACACAGTCTTTAAATTTATGCAGTGGCAAAACTAAGAACTCTTTTGGTACCATGTTATAAAATCATGCACTCGGCCTCACAAAGGATTATATGATATGTACCTCACCCCTATCCATCGGTTTTTACACAGCATCGTACCGGTACACTAAATCGCTTGGCGGCACGTCTGCCGGTATGGTTGTATAAATGGTAACTAGCCACGGCGTCTTAAGCAAATCGTAGATCGTTTGGAAGCTTAAAACGTATTAACTCGAACTGTTGCATGCATCTACGAACTCCATAAACAGGTCAACTTATCCGTTTGACAAACGTTTACAATTTCCTTACACACACGTCATGCCGAATTGATCCTGCTGAGGATCGAATCTGAGACCTCCCGTTTGAAAGACCAAAGAGCTCCCCACTGCGGCAATTCAATTCAATTCAATTCAATTTATTTATTTCGGATAACAAAAATCCATATTTTTACAATTTATGTCAATACCATTATCATATCATTATTAGAATTTAGAGTATTATTTTAAAAATCAAAATCAAAGTTTAAATTAAAAAGTCAAATTACACTAAAAAAATATATACTTATTATAATTATAATTTTATTATATTACAAAATTCGTATGCCTTCCAACTGCATATTCTGTATATTCTGCAATTACAGTGATTGATAATTGCAGACAGGCCCTAGTATTTCCTCTCCGGCATTGGTACTCCAACATGCCTCTCGCAGCAATGCCGAAGGTAGAAACAGTCAAACAATGAGGTCGTCAAAGTAGTTTTTTTTTATTACAGGAACCCTCGAGCCGATGGCGAAAGCAGCTACTGGCTACCTAATTAAAGGGTTAAAGAAGTTATTCACTAAGGACAAAAACGAACAGAGTTCCAACAATGAACTCTACCAGTATTCCAGCGATACTGGAGAGCAGCAGACGACTTATGAGGCGGATGATAGCGACAGCTCGCGAAACGCTGCCAATAGCTATGGCTATTATACAGGTAATATCTGTCAGTCCACCATTTATTTCCCTTTTGACATAAAGCAAGCCTATGAAGTTTAATAATTTTCACACCACATGCTCGACAATGCCAAATTATATGTCATGTAAACCTTACCGAAAGCAAGACATTATATCTCTTGGCTTTTGCCGGGTTATAATGTTCTATTGAATTTCATTATAGCCCGCTGGTCAATAATGTGATTTTCACTTTCATAATTCTTATTGCTAAGTCCATAAAGTCTAATTTCACTAAACAGAATGTGTTCTCAGCGAGCGCGGCCAACTCGATTTTCGAAAACCGAAGCCGTGGCTCACTAGATTCGCTCTGAGACGAACTTCATTTGTTTGTCAAATCGAGTAGGCCACGCCAGCTGAAAGAAGTGGCTATAACCGTAGCTAGAAGTACCTTTAGAAGAACACTATCTACTAAGCCTGGATTTTTATTGTCTCGCATAAAGTGAGAAGAGTAGAGTATACACCACCAGGATAAAACTGTTTTTTTCTTGGGCGCTTGAATCCCTCACTGCACTCAGGACTCAATCTTAATTCCCGAGCATACATTGTAGCGCCCGTGACATAAAACAGTGCTTTATCCCCTTGGTGTATAATCTACTATTATTGACAGGCAAAAAACAAAATGCAATACTTCATAGACGCATATTGTTTTTTACCGTAGTGAAGCGACGTGCCCTTTTAATCCGATATTTCGTAACTCGTATGTACTCATCCATGCAGTAATTACAAGTACTAAAATTTTCAAAATACCTATGTACCAACTCACGGAGCTGCAAAACTAGCTCTCTTGATTGTCCTTTAAAAGCACCATACATCTTTGGCGATGGATGGTTTCTTTGACCTGTCTGATTGGAGTGGCCAAATCATATAATTTAATATAAAAAATTCTTTTTATACAACCGATTTCAAACTCCCGCGCCAACTTTACAACAACAAGCACACGCTATACAAAGTACTTACTTAATTTATTGTTGATATTTTAAAAACCGCTCGACCGATTTTGATAAAATTTATATGGGACCACATGGGAAGTATGCCCTTTCAAATAAAAAAAGAATCATCCAAATCGGTTCACCCAGTTAAAAGTTCTGAGGTAACAAACATAAAAAAAAAAAAAACATACAGTCGAATTGAGAACCTCCTCCTTTTTTTGAAGTCGGTTGAAAATGTACATTTACTGTACTGCTTTTACATATAAATTTAATTTATTCAAACCTCAGAGGAAATCTAAATGACTAGTCCAATCTCTATTACTCAAAAAAATACTTAAACATGTGACCGGAGGGCTGGCTGTTACCTCTGCGAACATATTATTATAAGTTTGGCTATTCAGCGGGGTAACGCAGCCAGCGTTCTGGGCACACTGCCTCATTGCAGGTTGGATGATTTTTTTTTGTTTAGTTATTAATTTAGATTTTAATATATTTCATAGTTTTATTTTGATATTTTTGTTAATATAATAATGTATATAAGGATATAAAACGTATTTAAATAAAATATAGTACTTATTCTTATTTTAATAATTATTAGAATAATTGTATTCATTTATTAATTTTATGAGACTCTGTGCCCATGGTCATCGGAGTCCGATGTTCGGACACCAAGACTTTTATAAATGTCGTGTCCCAAAAACTGATCTACGCATTGATGTAGAATTTTAGTACCTAGATCTACGCTTCTGGTGACCAAAGTGCTGGCGCTTATTTATGCCAACGGCTTAGCCTCTTTGATTATCTATAGTATAGCCTTGCCATTCAACGAGGTATTTTGGGCACCATGCCCATTAACGATCTCTGGGACGGCATTTATATTTTGTAAATAATATGATTAGTAATAGATTTTTATAATCTATATCACTTCTACATTGTTCACTTATAAATTTTGTATTTAGGATAATTTGAAATAAAATTAGAATAGACTTTTAATTATAGGTACTAATCATACTTAATATTATAAATGCGAAAGTCACTTTGTTTGTTGGTTTGTTGGTTTGATGGTTTGTCCTTCAATCACGCCGCAACGGAGCATCGGATCAACGTGATTTTTGGCATAGGTATAGTTGAGGACCTGGAGAGTGACATAGGCTTCTTTTTATCCTGGAAAATTAAGGACTTCCCGCGGGAATAAACAAAACTAAAACCACACGGACGAAGTCGCGGGCATCAGCTAATAAAGGCGCTTCTTTTAAATAGACAATGGCATCGAGTACCAAGCTGAAGACGGCAGCGCAGCTAAATTCAGCGCATACGGTCAAGCAACCGGCGCGTCTAGCCAAGCCGAAAAATCGCAGAGCGATAATATTGCATACACCAAACAGTACAACGATGGCACCAGCCAGGGAAAACAGATGTATGCATCCAACGGCATGTCTGATTCTCTCGCAGCCAGTGAAGCATCCTCTACCTCATCAGGTACCTACCTAAGATAGATACGTCTCTTAATCCATACTAATACTAGTGGTTCGCCCCGAACTGAGAACTCGCGGCGCCATCTATTGAAATTATTGTGAAGTTCTGTTAAAAATACTGAAGCTCATTAAAATTAAATAATTTAGTTTCCATATGATAATTTATCTAATTTTAGTATTTGTTGTTCAAGTACAGGATAAAATTCAAATAATTGATCAAGTTTCAGGCTCAGCCTTTCAGAACATTGAGAGTTCTGAGGTCAACTTTGGACGTTAGAAAATCTCCACTTTGAAAGCCCCCCATTTCGTCAATTTTAGGGTAAAAATTAAAAAACAAAATTTTGGACGCTATTCCTATATACTTATCTTTAAAATTATATACCGCAACCCAATGTAACGCAATAAAATATATAACTTTGCATTCGCTTCTATGAGAGCACCCCTGAAATAAAGATTTTTATAACTTTTTAAGCCATAAATTCGGCTGGAGGTCATTGGTTTACATATTACTTATATTTAAATTTGAAGTTAGTACGTTCAGTAATTCAGAAGTTATAAGGCTCTGACAGACGGACGGACGGACGGACGGAAGACGGACGGACGGACGGACGGAAGACGAACGGACGGACAGACGGAAGACGAACGGACGGACGGACGGAGTGCAAATTCACTCAAGTAGACTCAGAGACCTTCGCTTCGCTCGGTTAATTATACCTAGTCTGAAATAACACTGCTAATTTTTATCCCGGTAAATTAGGGAGTTCCCGCGGGAATCAAAAAAACTTAATCCACGCGGACGAAGTCGCGGGCATGAGCTAGTTGCAGAATATAAGTGAACGCATCACTGCAGAACGGCGCACCTATTTGGATAAATCTTTTTGAAGTGAAACTTCTATAGAATCGTTGTGATTTGAAAATTCGATGAAACGAAAAAGCACGTATAATAGGTATTACCGTGGAAAAAGCGACACTAAAAAGAGACTAGTACTCGTAGGTACATATTCATAATAGGATTTAGCCTGCGAGAGAATGAGATAGAATACAAGTTTAAATATTTATCTCATTCTCTCGTAGGCTACTGTCCTGAAGTTTCACTTCTGCCGTGTGTGAATTGCGCACAAACACTTTTTTTTATTGTGTTTATAATTGTCACGTCAAGTTTTGTATGAAAGAAAATGTTTGAAAAATTGTACGGAAAAGTAAAAAAATCTCCATAAACAAAAGTAAATTTATACTAATACTAGATGATTCCCGCGACTTCGTCTGCGTGGATTCATGTTTTTGAATTCCCGCGGGAACTCTTCAATTTTCCGGGATAAAAAGTAGCATATGTCCTTCCCCGAGATACAACCTATCCTTGTACCAAATTTCATCAAAATCGGTTGAGTAGTTGGGCCGTGAAAGCGTAGCAGACAGACAGACAGACAGACAGACACACTTTCGCATTAATTATAATATTAGTATGGATATGGATATGGATTTTAAATGCGAAAGTTTGGATGGATGGATGTTTGTTACTCAATCACGCCAGAACTGCAACGGATCTGAATGAAATTTGGCACAGAGATAGATTACAGTCTGGTATAGCACATAATTATGCTAATTTTTATCCCGTAAAATTAAAGAGTTCCCGCGGGATCCAAAAACCTCCATCCACGCGGACAAAGTCGCGGGCATTATCATCATCAGCTAGTTGTTTCATATCTGGCATTAAATAAAACCTCACTTTTCCCTTGCAGGAAGCCAGCAGCGATATATAGGAGCTGACGGAACTGAAGTATCCTCAGATGATATTATGACTGCAGACAGCTCTAAAAACAGCAATTCAAAAACGGATACAGACCGCAAGGTATACGCCGAAGAATTCAGCAATGGGAAGACCAAGGGCCAATTCGTGATTCTGACAGACAGAAAATCGGATGAGTCCAACTATAAGGAGAAATTTGCAAAAGGTAAACACGATTTGGTCGATTTGGACGAACTGCTTCGTTGGTTTAGTGGTTATGTTCGACTGCGGCCGACGAGGCCCAGGGTTCGAGTCCCGGGTCGGGCCATAATTAATTATTAGGTTTTTCTGACTAGAAATTCTCAGCACTAGCCCGGAGTTAGGAAGTTAGCGGTGTTTCACCCCCGTGCCTCGGAGAGCACGTTAAGCCGTCGGTCCCGGTTATTGTCACTAACATGATAATAGTCGTTAAAGCCCGCCAACCCGCATTGCAGCAGCGTGGTGGGTCTAAGCTCTGATTCTCTCTCTCCTATGAGAGTGAAGGCCGTTTTAAGTTGTACCCCTACCAGGTTAGCCCGGTACCTACCTACGCTATATTTTTTTATGCTTTTGGCGCCGCGCGTCCAAGCATGTCGGCCCAATTCCCAACAATGCTGAGTGAAGACCATTTTGGGGATCAAGTCACATTTCGCGTTTCTTTTTCTTTATAAAGTCTTATTTTATTATTAAGTAGTTATTTCTTGTACTTGTATAATGTATTATCCCCGAATAAAGATTTCTTTCTTTCTTTCTAAGTACCATGCATCATCACTCACCATTAGGTAGGTGAGATCGCAGTCAAGGGCTAACTTGTAGTGGAATAAAAAAATGGCAGTCATAGGGACTGCCGATAGAAGTGAAAACGAATTATATTTTTTTTAAATTAAAAATAAAATATATAAACCTTTATATATTACACAGTTAGGAATTAAAGTTTAATTTCGAATGTAGTATATTATTTTCTATTTAAGACCTTTTGTCTTCGCCGCTGTTCGCGAGCATGTCGGTGACGCGAATCCACGAGTTTACCCCCTACCAATAAAATAAGTGCTCAACGCGGCTAAAGAAGTTTTCGCTTCAAAAAGCACCAGGAAGATCGTAAAATGTGTTCCGTTTCCAGGGTCGACAAACACAAATTACGTGCCGGTGCCAATTCTGCCGCAAACAGATTACACGATCATACCACCACTCGCCCCCCCCCTGGCGCCACCACTGGTCCCCCCCCCGGCGCCACCACTGGCCTACCCACAGATGTACTACCCTGACTACAATTACCTCCAACCGGTCATCTATAACCCAATCGACTTCGGGTATGGACCACATTACATGCAGCCGGTATGTGTTATTTTTATGTAGGTATGCTAATATTATAAATGCGAAAGTTTGGATGGATGGATGTATGAATGAATGTTTGTTTCGCAATGACGCTAGAACGGCTGAAACTGGATGTTTGGCACAGAGATAGATTATAGTCTGGAATAACACTGCTACTTTTTATACGCCTGCCTGAAAAAAGGAGTATATTGTTTTCAGGGTTCATGTATGTATGTATGTATGTATGTGAGTTTGTATATGCCACCATAACTTCTATACGCCGATTTTGATAAATGAGGTATCGTTAGTAACCTTAGCTTATTCCGGGTGACATAGGCTAATAAAATTTTAAAAAAACTTGATGGGGTGACCATGGTTCCGCATTAAAGACTAAAGTTGAGAAAAAATATTCGAAAAAAAAATACAGTCGAATTGAAAACCTCCTCCTTTTTTGAAGTCGGTTGAAAATAAGATTGACTATATAATCATCATATAGGAAATGATGAGTAGATTCCACTATAGTTCAATATATACCTAACACTATAGTTCAATGTCCAGTAATTCACAAAAAAATACCTTTAACTCAATAAAAATGTGAATAAGATTCCAAAGGTAATTAATGACTGTGGTATCGTTACGTAGTAGCAGTGGTAGCCGTACTTCCATTCAAGGGGGATTTTTTATCACACGACTGTCCAAAAAAGGAGTGTTATGTTTTCAGGGTTCGTGTATGTATGTGTGTCTACGGCAGAGCAGTCGTATTTTTTAATAATTTTAATTATATTCACTTGTTACCCCGGAAAATCAAGGAGTTCCCGCGAGAACCAAAAACCTTAAACCACGCGGACGAAGTTGCGGGCATTAGCTAGAATAGCTAATGCCCGCAACTTAGCTAACATAAAACTGCACTACTGCATTTAATTTATAGGTATAATTACGTATTGTAATATCTCGTTTTAAAAAAAAGAACAACCAATCACAAGTTTCTCGCCGGCTCTTCTTAGCAGAACTGCTTTCCGAACCGTTGGTAGAGTCAAAAAATGACGTACTTACTTAAGTAACATTAGAGACACATGTCCTACATGTTATAAATAAATTGACTATACCTATTGAGTTTATACTAGCTGATGCCCGCGACTTCGTCCGCGTGAATTGAGGTGTTTGGTTCCCGCGAGAACTCTTTAATTTTCCGGGATAAAAGTAGCCTATGTCTCATTTCAGACTATAATCAATCTCTGTGCCGAATTTCATACAGCCGTTCTGGCGTGATAGAGTAACAATCTCTCTCTCTGCGCGTCGTATTCCTCATTACTGAGGGTCGTGACCCCTTTCCATTAATCAAATAATGGTGGGTGTTTTCTTGGGCTAATAATGCGGGGGGTTCCCACCTCCTTCCGCATACGACTTGAGTAAGAGTATTTAAACTTTAAAGAATTGGGTATTTGACTTAATAGTCAAATCAGCAACTTTTTTTCAAACGTCAAAACGCGTCCTAAGGGGATCTATATGAAATTCTGAAATGTGACGTCACTAAAGTACGACGCAAATTTTTACTTTATTCGATTGTTTAAAATGGTTATTCAACATAAAACTATCAGGGGACGTGTATATTACGACTTTTGGGAGATCCTCTATTCAATAATAACTATAAAATAATTTATTTGAATAGTAGTCAAATACCCAATTTGGTAACGATTATTATTATCAGATACTAGTGAACCCGGCTGACTTTGTCCTGCCCTGAACCTCGAACCCGATTGCAGCGCCCCCTACCGGGTCCAATTGTGAATATAAACCAGCCCTAGGTCCAAACAAACACAACTAAAAAAGAATTAGCGAAATTGATCCAAGGGAAATAGGGATTCATTTATATGTATATATACTAGATGATTCCCGCGATTTCGTCCGCGTGGATTAAGTTTTTTTGATTCCCGCGGGAACTCTTGAATTTTCCGGGATACAACCTATCCCTGTACCAAATTTCATCAACATCAGTCGAACAGATGGGCCGTGAAAGCGTAGCAGACAGACAGACAGACAGACAGACAAACAGACACACTTTCGCATTTATAATATTAGTATGGATATAGATTAGTGATAATAACCGGGATCGTTGTTAGCTTTAGCAACTCTCCGAGGCACGGAGGAAACAAAAAGGCCAAATTTGAACCTCCAAATTGTTATGTTGAATGTTAAGGTTAAGCAATGTTAAGCAAAACAAGTCACTGGCCATCCAGTGACTTGGGTCAACATTGCTTAACACTCAAAATCGATGGATATCAGATATGCGTTGTCACAACTAGGACACTCGTCCCTCATACATTAGGAGTGGTATCTACTATTGATGAAGTACTTAGTAGTAGTATAAGTCTTTATTGCATCTTAACGCAAAGGTACAAAATTATGCATACAAAAAAAGATACGCGCCGAATTGAGAACCTCCTCCTTTTTTGGAAGTCGGTTAAAAACAGAAGACAGGAAATTGTGATAATGTGGTGTGTGTGTGTGGTTACTGTGTGAAGTGTCTTTTTTAGTTTTTAAAACTACATATAAACTTTTTTTATCACAGGTCTACTCTGACTCTTCTTCTTCTTCTTCTTCTTCTTCTTCTTCGTCATCTGAGGAAATAGACCAGATTCCGTACCCGCCGACAAAGCTTTCTTACGTCTACCCACCTATGCAAGATATGAACTCTTACATTCTACGAGGCATGCAACAACTACCCATGCATACGTATGCACCGGAACCGTCTCCAGAAATACTAATGGGACCCAGAAGGCCTCAGCCAAGACCACAATATTCTTTGCCAAGTATGTCATTGGTTTTTTAGAATCCTGAGGGAACTCCTTGAATTTCCGATACAAAAATTATCTTTTTTCAACCGACTTCAAAAAAAGGAGGAGGTTCTCAATTCGACTGTATATTTTTTTTTTTTTTTAATGTTTGTTACCTCAGAACTTTCGACTGGGTGGACCGATTTGGATGATTCTTTTTTTTATTTGAAAGGGCATACTTCCCATGTGGTCCCATATAAATTTTATCGAAATCGGTTGAGCGGTTTTTAAAATATCAACAATGAAATAAGTACTTTGCATAGCGTGTGCTTGTTGTTGTAAAGTTGGCGCGGGAGTTTGAAGTCGGTTGTTTAAAAATAATTTTTTATATTAAATTATTATTATAAGGGCTAGAGCTAGCGGTTAGAATTAGGAACGAGGAAGCAAATCGATTGGCATGAGCCCGCAGAATTACGACTGCATAAGGGTGCAGACATTGTCGATGCCTTGCGGTTCGATGATAAAACGGTGTACGTAAATAATGTGTGTAAATAATTTTCCTATGTCCAGGGCAAAGGCCTATGCCCTTCCTCTGCACCAAATTTAGTCAAAATCGATTGAATACATAGGTCGTGAAAAGAGTGAAAACATAGCAGTCAGAAGTTGCAGACCTTGTCGATGCCTTGCGGTGCGATGTTAAAACGGTGTACGTAAATAATGTGTGTAAATAATTTTCCTATGTCCAGGTCAAAGGCCTATGTCCTTCCCCTGGATGCGACCTATCTCTGTACAAGTCGATTGATACACAGATCGTGAAAGCATAGCAGTCAGACAAACGGACAGCCAGGCAGATGGACTGGAAAATTTTCACATTTTTGTCATCAGTATGGATGTGTTTGTACCATCAGTCCGTATCGAATTTGGCCTCGTGGTTTAGATGCCCAGCCTCTTCTTCGAGTGGTCAAGAGTTCGATCCTCTTGGAGATATGTGAGATTTAACAAATTGAATAATATCACTTGCATTAGCCGTGAAGAGTACAGGAAAACATCGTGAGGAAACCTGCATACCCGACAGTTCTAAATTTTATCTAAAGGTGCGAGAAGTCTGCATAACTGCACTTAGCTGGCGTGGTGAGCTCTGACTAAATCATTCTTGTTTTGAGAAGAGAATCATGCTCAGTAGTGAGCCAATTATGGGTTGCGATGAAATGAATTTTTGTCTGTTGCCATCATATTATAGTCCACATATATCGAAGATCTGAAAGACGTTGGTGTCCTCAGGCGCTCACAAGTGCAATGTTAACTAGTCAACCTTGTGCAAACAAAAATATTGCTAATAAGCTTTTGAAATTTAATGCCGATATAAATATTATGCTTTTTAACTAAACAGGTTCCATTAAACCTCAACCATTACCAGCATACCAAGGTGTCCCCCCAAGAGGAGCAGACCCACCTAGGGGCTCAGGAATAAACTATAGTGAAACCACAAAAGAAAGCAACTCATATAATAACGAAAAACAATCAGTGCAAACCAGCAGCGACAATTATGGTAACAGCAAAACCTATTTCCCCCAACAACAACATTATAAAATAACCCCCCAACGACGAGTGCCGCCCCAATATAAACTGCCCTTACAAGAAGGAAGAGTACCGCAACAACAGAACCCGCAACAGGGAATTCCCCAACAGCTTCAAAAACAAACGGATTTCCAGCAGCCCCTAAAACGGGGAGATAGTCCAAAAGAACCAAACAACAAACAATCCAAAGAACCCAGAGAAAAGATTGTACCGCAGCCCACACCATCTCCACAAAAGAAAGTACTAAAGCCCAAAGAAAATACCACAGAAAAGGAAGTACAGCAAAATAAATCAACCTCACAAGTTACTGAATACAATAAAAAAGAAAGTGGACAAAGCTCATACGAAAGCAAAAAAGCATCAAACCAAACCGGTAAAAACAGTTATGAAAATACCGAAAGTGAGATTGTTTCCACGCAAGTGGAGTCCAAAAAACCCAGCAAAAAGATTGTACCACAGCCCACACCACCTCCACAAAAGAAAGTACCAAAGCCCAAAGAAAATACCACAGAAAAGGAAGTACAACAAAATAAATCAACCTCACAAGTTACTGAATACAATAAAAAAGAAAGTGGACAAAGCTCATACGAAAGCAAAAAAGCATCAAACCAAACCGGTAAAAAAAGTTATGAAAATACCGAAAGTGAGATTGTTTCCACGCAAGTGGAGTCCAAAAAACCCAGCAAAAAGATTGTACCACAGCCCACACCACCTCCACAAAAGAAAGTACTAAAGCCCAAAGAAAATACCACAGAAAAGGAAGTACAACAAAATAAATCAACCTCACAAGTTACGGAATACAATAAAAAAGAAAGTGGACAAAGCTCATACGAAAGCAAAAAAGCATCAAACCAAACCGGTGAAAACAGTTACGAAAATACAGAAAGTGAGATTGTTTCCACGCAAGTTGAGTCCAAAAAACCCAGCAAAAAGATTGTACCACAGCCCACACCACCTCCACAAAAGAAAGTACTAAAGCCCAAAGAAAATACCACAGAAAAGGAAGTACAACAAGATAAATCAACCTCACAAGTTACTGAATACAATAAAAAAGAAAGTGGACAAAGCTCATACGAAAGCAAAAAAGCATCGAACCAATCCGGTAAAAACAGTTATAAAAATACCGAAAGTGAGATTGTTTCCACGCAAGTGGAGTCCAAAAAACCCAGCAAAAAGATTGTACCACAGCCCACACCACCTCCACAAAAGAAAGTACTAAAGCCCAAAGAAAATACCACAGAAAAGGAAGTACAACAAAATAAATCAACCTCACAAGTTACTGAATACAATAAAAAAGAAAGTGGACAAAGCTCATACGAAATCAATAAAGCATCAAACCAAACTGGTAAAAAAAGTTATGAAAATACCGAAAGTGAGATTGTTTCCACGCAAGATGGGTCCAAAAAACCCGGACAAAAGATTGTACCACAGCCCACACCACCTCCACAAAAGAAAGTACTAAAGCCCAAAGAAAATACCACAAAAAAGGAAGTACAACAAAATAAATCAACCTCACAAGTTACTGAATACAATAAAAAAGAAAGTGAACAAAGCTCATACGAAAGCAAAAAAGCATCAAACCAATCAGGTAAAAACAGTTATGAAAATACCAAAAGTGAGATTGTTTCCACGCAAAAAGAGTCCAAAAAACCCGGACAAAAGATTGTACCACAACCCACACCACTTCCACAAAAGAAAGTACTAAAGCCCAAAGAAAATACCACAAAAAAGGAAGTACAACAAAATAAATCAACCTCACAAGTTACTGAATACAATAAAAAAGAAAGTGAACAAAGCTCATACGAAAGCAAAAAAGCATCAAACCAATCAGGTAAAAACAGTTATGAAAATACCAAAAGTGAGATTGTTTCCACGCAAAAAGAGTCCAAAAAACCCGGACAAAAGATTGTACCACAACCCACACCACTTCCACAAAAGAAAGTACTAAAGCCCAAAGAAAATACCACAAAAAAGGAAGTACAACAAAATAAATCAACCTCACAAGTTACTGAATACAATAAAAAAGAAAGTGGACAAAGCTCATACGAAATCAATAAAGCATCAAACCAAACTGGTAAAAAAAGTTATGAAAATACCGAAAGTGAGATTGTTTCCACGCAAGATGGGTCCAAAAAACCCGGACAAAAGATTGTACCACAGCCCACACCACCTCCACAAAAGAAAGTACAAAAGCCCAAAGAAAATACCGCAGAAAAGGAAGTACAACAAAATAAATCAACTTCACAAGTTACTGAATACAATAAAAAAGAAAGTGGACAAAGCTCATACGAAATCAATAAAGCATCAAACCAAACTGGTAAAAAAAGTTATGAAAATACCGAAAGTGAGATTGTTTCCACGCAAGATGGGTCCAAAAAACCCGGACAAAAGATTGTACCACAGCCCACACCACCTCCACAAAAGAAAGTACAAAAGCCCAAAGAAAATACCGCAGAAAAGGAAGTACAACAAAATAAATCAACTTCACAAGTTACTGAATACAATAAAAAAGAAAGTGGACAAAGCTCATACGAAAGCAAAAAAGCATCGAACCAATCCGGTAAAAACAGTTATGAAAATACCGAAAGCGAGATTGTTTCCACGCAAGTGGAGTCCAAAAAACCCAGCAAAAAGATTGTACCACAGCCCACACCACCTCCACAAAAGAAAGTACTAAAGCCCAAAGAAAATACCACAGAAAAGGAAGTACAACAAAATAAATCAACCTCACAAGTTACGGAATACAATAAAAAAGAAAGTGGACAAAGCTCATACGAAAGCAAAAAAGCATCAAACCAAACCGGTGAAAACAGTTACGAAAATACAGAAAGTGAGATTGTTTCCACGCAAGTTGAGTCCAAAAAACCCAGCAAAAAGATTGTACCACAGCCCACACCACCTCCACAAAAGAAAGTACTAAAGCCCAAAGAAAATACCACAGAAAAGGAAGTACAACAAGATAAATCAACCTCACAAGTTACTGAATACAATAAAAAAGAAAGTGGACAAAGCTCATACGAAAGCAAAAAAGCATCGAACCAATCCGGTAAAAACAGTTATAAAAATACCGAAAGTGAGATTGTTTCCACGCAAGTGGAGTCCAAAAAACCCAGCAAAAAGATTGTACCACAGCCCACACCACCTCCACAAAAGAAAGTACTAAAGCCCAAAGAAAATACCACAGAAAAGGAAGTACAACAAAATAAATCAACCTCACAAGTTACTGAATACAATAAAAAAGAAAGTGGACAAAGCTCATACGAAATCAATAAAGCATCAAACCAAACTGGTAAAAAAAGTTATGAAAATACCGAAAGTGAGATTGTTTCCACGCAAGATGGGTCCAAAAAACCCGGACAAAAGATTGTACCACAGCCCACACCACCTCCACAAAAGAAAGTACTAAAGCCCAAAGAAAATACCACAAAAAAGGAAGTACAACAAAATAAATCAACCTCACAAGTTACTGAATACAATAAAAAAGAAAGTGAACAAAGCTCATACGAAAGCAAAAAAGCATCAAACCAATCAGGTAAAAACAGTTATGAAAATACCAAAAGTGAGATTGTTTCCACGCAAAAAGAGTCCAAAAAACCCGGACAAAAGATTGTACCACAACCCACACCACTTCCACAAAAGAAAGTACTAAAGCCCAAAGAAAATACCACAAAAAAGGAAGTACAACAAAATAAATCAACCTCACAAGTTACTGAATACAATAAAAAAGAAAGTGAACAAAGCTCATACGAAAGCAAAAAAGCATCAAACCAATCAGGTAAAAACAGTTATGAAAATACCAAAAGTGAGATTGTTTCCACGCAAAAAGAGTCCAAAAAACCCGGACAAAAGATTGTACCACAACCCACACCACTTCCACAAAAGAAAGTACTAAAGCCCAAAGAAAATACCACAAAAAAGGAAGTACAACAAAATAAATCAACCTCACAAGTTACTGAATACAATAAAAAAGAAAGTGGACAAAGCTCATACGAAATCAATAAAGCATCAAACCAAACTGGTAAAAAAAGTTATGAAAATACCGAAAGTGAGATTGTTTCCACGCAAGATGGGTCCAAAAAACCCGGACAAAAGATTGTACCACAGCCCACACCACCTCCACAAAAGAAAGTACAAAAGCCCAAAGAAAATACCGCAGAAAAGGAAGTACAACAAAATAAATCAACTTCACAAGTTACTGAATACAATAAAAAAGAAAGTGGACAAAGCTCATACGAAATCAATAAAGCATCAAACCAAACTGGTAAAAAAAGTTATGAAAATACCGAAAGTGAGATTGTTTCCACGCAAGATGGGTCCAAAAAACCCGGACAAAAGATTGTACCACAGCCCACACCACCTCCACAAAAGAAAGTACAAAAGCCCAAAGAAAATACCGCAGAAAAGGAAGTACAACAAAATAAATCAACTTCACAAGTTACTGAATACAATAAAAAAGAAAGTGGACAAAGCTCATACGAAAGCAAAAAAGCATCGAACCAATCCGGTAAAAACAGTTATGAAAATACCGAAAGCGAGATTGTTTCCACGCAAGTGGAGTCCAAAAAACCCAGCAAAAAGATTGTACCACAGCCCACACCACCTCAACAAAAGAAAGTACTAAAGCCCAAAGAAAATACCACAGAAAAGGAAGTACAACAAAATAAATCAACCTCACAAGTTACTGAATACAATAAAAAAGAAAGTGGACAAAGCTCATACGAAATCAATAAAGCATCAAACCAAACTGGTAAAAAAAGTTATGAAAATACCGAAAGTGAGATTGTTTCCACGCAAGATGGGTCCAAAAAACCCGGACAAAAGATTGTACCACAGCCCACACCACCTCCACAAAAGAAAGTACAAAAGCCCAAAGAAAATACCGCAGAAAAGGAAGTACAACAAAATAAATCAACTTCACAAGTTACTGAATACAATAAAAAAGAAAGTGGACAAAGCTCATACGAAATCAATAAAGCATCAAACCAAACTGGTAAAAAAAGTTATGAAAATACCGAAAGTGAGATTGTTTCCACGCAAGTTGAGTCCAAAAAACCCAGCAAAAAGATTGTACCACAGCCCACACCACCTCAACAAAAGAAAGTACTAAAGCCCAAAGAAAATACCACAGAAAAGGAAGTACAACAAAATAAATCAACCTCACAAGTTACTGAATACAATAAAAAAGAAAGTGGACAAAGCTCATACGAAATCAATAAAGCATCAAACCAAACTGGTAAAAAAAGTTATGAAAATACCGAAAGTGAGATTGTTTCCACGCAAGATGGGTCCAAAAAACCCGGACAAAAGATTGTACCACAGCCCACACCACCTCCACAAAAGAAAGTACAAAAGCCCAAAGAAAATACCGCAGAAAAGGAAGTACAACAAAATAAATCAACTTCACAAGTTACTGAATACAATAAAAAAGAAAGTGGACAAAGCTCATACGAAATCAATAAAGCATCAAACCAAACTGGTAAAAAAAGTTATGAAAATACCGAAAGTGAGATTGTTTCCACGCAAGATGGGTCCAAAAAACCCGGACAAAAGATTGTACCACAGCCCACACCACCTCCACAAAAGAAAGTACTTAAGCCCAAAGAAAATACCACAAAAAAGGAAGTACAACAAAATAAATCAACCTCACAAGTTACTGAATACAATAAAAAAGAAAGTGGACAAAGCTCATACGAAAGCAAAAAAGCATCAAACCAAACCGGTAAAAAAAGTTATGAAAATACCGAAAGTGAGATTGTTTCCACGCAAGATGGGTCCAAAAAACCCGGACAAAAGATTGTACCACAGCCCACACCACCTCCACAAAAGAAAGTACTAAAGCCCAAAGAAAATACCACAAAAAAGGAAATACAACAAAATAAATCAACCTCACAAGTTACTGAATACAATAAAAAAGAAAGTGGACAAAGCTCATACGAAAGCAAAAAAGCATCAAACCAAACCGGTAAAAACAGTTATGAAAATACCGAAAGTGGGATTGTTTCCACGCAAGTGGAGTCCAAAAAACCCAGCAAAAAGATTGTACCACAGCCCACACCACTTAAACAAAAGAAAGTACTAAAGCCCAAAGAAAATACCACAAAAAAGGAAGTACAACAAAATAAATCAACCTCACAAGTTACTGAATACAATAAAAAAGAAAGTGGACAAAGCTCATACGAAAGCAAAAAAGCATCAAACCAAACCGGTAAAAAAAGTTATGAAAATACCGAAAGTGAGATTGTTTCCACGCAAGATGGGTCCAAAAAACCCGGACAAAAGATTGTACCACAGCCCACACCACCTCCACAAAAGAAAGTACAAAAGCCCAAAGAAAATACCGCAGAAAAGGAAGTACAACAAAATAAATCAACTTCACAAGTTACTGAATACAATAAAAAAGAAAGTGGACAAAGCTCATACGAAAGCAAAAAAGCATCGAACCAATCCGGTAAAAAAAGTTATGAAAATACCGAAAGTGAGATTGTTTCCACGCAAGATGGGTCCAAAAAACCCGGACAAAAGATTGTACCACAGCCCACACCACCTCCACAAAAGAAAGTACAAAAGCCCAAAGAAAATACCGCAGAAAAGGAAGTACAACAAAATAAATCAACTTCACAAGTTACTGAATACAATAAAAAAGAAAGTGGACAAAGCTCATACGAAAGCAAAAAAGCATCGAACCAATCCGGTAAAAACAGTTATGAAAATACCGAAAGTGAGATTGTTTCCACGCAAGTGGAGTCCAAAAAACCCAGCAAAAAGATTGTACCACAGCCCACACCACCTCCACAAAAGAAAGTACTAAAGCCCAAAGAAAATACCACAAAAAAGGAAGTACAACAAAATAAATCAACCTCACAAGTTACTGAATACAATAAAAAAGAAAGTGGACAAAGCTCATACGAAAGCAAAAAAGCATCAAACCAATCAGGTAAAAACAGTTATGAAAATACCAAAAGTGAGATTGTTTCCACGCAAGAAGAGTCCAAAAAACCCGGACAAAAGATTGTACCACAGCCCACACCACTTCCACAAAAGAAAGTACAAAAGGCCAACGAAAATACCGCAGAAAAGGAAGTACAACAAAATAAATCAACCTCACAAGTTACTGAATACAATAAAAAAGAAAGTGGACAAAGCTCATACGAAAGCAAAAAAGCATCAAACCAAACCGGTAAAAACAGTTATGAAAATACCGAAAGTGAGATTGTTTCCACGCAAGTGGAGTCCAAAAAACCCAGCAAAAAGATTGTACCACAGCCCACACCACCTCCACAAAAGAAAGTACTAAAGCCCAAAGAAAATACCCCAGAAAAGGAAGTACAACAAAATAAATCAACCTCACAAGTTACTGAATACAATAAAAAAGAAAGTGGACAAAGCTCATACGAAAGCAAAAAAGCATCAAACCAAACCGGTGAAAACAGTTACGAAAATACCGAAAGTGAGATTGTTTCCACGCAAGTTGAGTCCAAAAAACCCAGCAAAAAGATTGTACCACAGCCCACACCACCTCAACAAAAGAAAGTACTAAAGCCCAAAGAAAATACCACAGAAAAGGAAGTACAACAAAATAAATCAACCTCACAAGTTACTGAATACAATAAAAAAGAAAGTGGACAAAGCTCATACGAAATCAATAAAGCATCAAACCAAACTGGTAAAAACAGTTATGAAAATACCGAAAGTGAGATTGTTTCCACGCAAGTGGAACCCAAAAAACCCAGCAAAAAGATTGTACCACAGCCCACACCACCTCCACAAAAGAAAGTACTAAAGCCCAAAGAAAATACCACAGAAAAGGAAGTACAACAAAATAAATCAACCTCGCAAGATACTGAATTCAATAAAAAAGAAAGTGGACAAAGCTCATACGAAATCAAAAAAGGATCAAACCAAACCGGTAAAAACAGTTATGAAAATACCGAAAGTGAGATTGTTTCCACGCAAGTGGAGTCCAAAAATCCCAGCAAAAAGATTGTACCACAGCCCATACCACCTCCACAAAAGAAAGTACTAAAGCCCAAAGAAAATACCACAGAAAAGGAAGTACAACAAAATAAATCAACCTCACAAGTTACTGAATACAATAAAAAAGAAAGTGGACAAAGCTCATACGAAAGCAAAAATGCATCAAACCAAACCGGTAAAAACAGTTATGAAAATACCGAAAGTGAGATTGTTTCCACGCAAGTGGAGTCCAGAAAACCCAGCAAAAAGATTGTACCACAGCCCACACCACCTCCACAAAAGAAAGTACTAGAGCCCAAAGAAAATAAAACAGAAACGGAAGAACCAAAAGCCAATCAACCCTCACAGTCAAAACACCATGAACCAAGTTCCAAGCAACCAAAGGAGCCATGCGGCTCACGAGGTGTTTCAACGAATGTAAAATATCCGTCAGGTAAGAAAAACATTACATGAGAAGGTTTGATAAGTGATAGCCTAGTGGTTAACACGCCTAGTCTCTTAGTCGGGTGGTCGGGGTACGATCCCCTGGCACGCCCCTCCAACCTTTTTTGAGTTAGGTTAAAATGTACCTACATCATACTTCATACTAATATTATAAATTCGAAAGTGTGTTTGTTTGTTGGCTTGTCCTTTAATCACGCTGCAACGGGCAACGTATCGAAGTGATTTTTGACATGGATATAGTTAAGGACCTGGAGAGTGACGTAGCTACATTTTATCCCGGAAAATTAAGGAGTACACGCGGGAATTAAAAAAACTTAAACCACGAGGACGAAGTCATGGGCATCAGCTAGTATCAAAATAACAATATTATCACTTTCTTAAACGGCGGAGGAAAACTTTTTTAATCCACTACAAGTTAACCCTTGAATGCAATCTCACCTGGTGGTAAGTGATGATTCAGTCTAAGATGGTAGCGGGCTAAGCTGTTAGGGGCATGGAAGTTATTTTAAACCCATAACCCCAAATCGGTTTCTACACGGCATCGTACCGGAACGCTAAATCGCATGGCTGCACGTCTTTGCCAGTAGGGTAGTAACTAGCCGCGGCCAGACCAGGGAAAATTCAGAAATTATATATTCCCAAATTGACATTGCATACAATAAACTATGTATGTTAGTTTCAGATTATTAGAATCTACCTAATCATTTTATTCTCTGTAACTATTGTGTGCAATAAAGTATTTTATTATGATTATGCGGCGTGTTAAAGGACAAAACTAAAACTACTACCACAGCCTAACTGTGCTGCTACCTACTCGCTAAATAATTTCTGTAAAACAACTTAATTACGTAAAGCTATAAGTTTTTAATTTTAATACAGATTCAGATAAGGACAAACCCCCTCAAGGAGAAAGGCCACTAACGTCACAACCATCAGGAGGATCTGCAAACATCTACTCGAAAACTGAAACCAGAGACAGCTCTTTCTCAAATGCCCAGAGTTTAGTTAAATCTGGCAGTGACCACTACACATACACCATAGAAGAATCGCCTAAACAAACCCTACCTAAGGAAGAACCAAAGTCCCGAGAAAGCAGACCAGAGGAAGTACAAGAGACCAAACCAACAACACAAAAGGAATTGCCATACCCTAAACAAACCCTACCTAAGGTCGAACCACAGCCCAAACAAAAGGAAGAACCAAAATCCGATCAACCATCACAGTCAGAAGACCATGAACCAAGTCCCATACCACCAAAGGAGCCATGCGGCTCACGAGGCGTTTCAACGAATGTGAAATATCCGCCAGGTAAGAAAAACTTTACATGAGAAAGTTTGATAAGTGATAATATATAGCCTAGTGGTTAAGACACTAAGGTTCACTTGCACAAGGACTCTTAAATTGATTTAGTTAAATGCTTTAATGCTTTCCCTTTTTGGCAACTAGGTACAATATGCATTTTCCAAAAGAGGACAGCATTACAAACTTTAACTAAATCAGTTTAAATGTCCTTGTGCAAGCGGCTCCAAGTCTCTTCTAGTCGGGTGGTCGCAGGTACGATCCCCTGGCACGCCCCTCCAACTTTTTTGACCTAGTTAAATGTGCATCTCAAAATAACAATATTATCACAAAACTCTCGATACAATAATAAGCAATACCAACATGAAATCAGTATTGCCATTCTATAAATCTTAATTCTTACTAATATTATAAATGCGAAAGTTTGGATGGATGTATGGATGGATGGAAGGATGGATGGATGGTATGGATGTTTGTTACTCAATCACGCCCCAACAGCTTAACGGATCTGGCTGAAATTTGGCACAGAGATAGATTATAGTCTGGAATAGCACATGTAGGCCATTTATCCCAGAAAATTAAAGAGTTCCCGCAGGAATCAAAAAGTCTTAATCCACGCGGACGAATCATCATAATATACTATTCTATCATCTTAATACTATATCATACTTAATAGTATAAATGCGATAGTGTACGTGTGTTTGTTGGTTTGTCTTTCAAATTCAATCACGCCGCAACGGAGCAATGGATCGACGTGATTTTTGGCATGGGTATTGTTGAGGCCCTGTTGACAAAGGCTACTTATTTTATCCCGGAAAATTAAGGAGTTCTCGCAGGAATAAAAAAAAAACTTAAACCACGCGGGCGAAATCGCGGGCATCAGCTAGTGGAAACATAAAAATCGTTCGTAAGGAGTAAACTCCAGTCGTGCGTCGGAGTTAACACACGTTTTTTTAAAATTATTTTTTACTAGATCATTCCCGCGACTTCGTCCGCGTGGACCAAGTTTTTTCGATTCCCGCGGGAACTCTTGAATTTTCTGGGATAAAAAGTAGCCTATGTCCTTCCCCGGGATACAACCTACTCCTGTACCAAATTCCATTAAAATCGGTTGAACAGATAAACTTTTTGATTCCCGCGGGAACCTTTGAATTTTCCGGGATAAAAAGTGGCCTATGTCCTTCCTCGGGATACAACCTATCCCTGGGAATCCCAAAAATATCCCTATTTCATCAAAATTGGTCGAACAGATGGGCCGTGAAAGCGTAGCAGACGGACAGACAGACACACTTTCGCATTTATAATATTAGTATGGATATGGATTGATTCAAGGCTAAAGGTACCTACTTACTTATAAATATTGTTTTCTGTTTGCAGGTTATAACCCAATGCTGTCAGGAAAGCCAAGATTCTGCATCTGTTTCGGCAGTATGTCGGAACTGCCCAAAGAAATCCTGAATCAGTTGAAATATGCTTTTAATTAGCTAAACGAAATGAACTAAAAATTAATTTAGTTATTATGTTTATTTTATTTCACGAAATCACGATGTATCGAACGGTTGCAGCTTTTTTTTTAATTTAATATTTATTTTTATATATATACCTACGTTATTACAAATATATCGAGCATTATAAAAAATCAATTTTATGTTATGTAAAATTGAAACAAAAAAATACTATAGTATATTAAAATGTTTGTTTTCTTTCTACCAAGCTACTTTCCTTCTACCCACTAGGTACCTACAAGATTCAAAATTCAAATATTTTTTATTCAAATAAACTTAACAAGTGCTTTTGAATCGTTAAGTGAGCCTACCACTGGTTCGGAATAACATTCCTATCGAGAAGAACCAGCAAGAAATTCGGCGGTAGCTCTTTTGAAAAAAAAAAGATTTACAATTTTATTAATGTATAGATAGGTACATAATAATCATGTAACCGCTGTCCTTAGCATTGCTGGAGCGAGTCAAATCCATGCTCTTTTGTCGTTTACGTAATCTTCAACGGTATAATAAGCTTTTTTCAGAAGCATACCTACTTTTAATCGATTTCTTAAACTTGTGTAAAGGCAAGTTTAAAATAGGTTGTGGAATTTTATTATAAATAAAATAGAATGCTCATTCCCACGAACGACCCACAGGACTACAAGCTAACCTTTGACCGCGATCTCATCTCGTGGTAATTGATGATGCAGTCTTATTATAGATGGCTAACCTGGTACCTTGGAAGTTATATAACCTAATCGATGTCGACACGGCATCGTTCTGGAACGCTAAATCGCTTGGCGGCACGTCTTTGTCGGTATAGGTTGGTAACGACCCACGGCCGAAGCCTTCCGCCAGTTCAGACCAGGGAAAATTCAGAAAATCTAAATTCCTAAATTTACTCTACCGGGAATCGAACCCGGGATCTCCGCACGTTAAGAGAGCAGCCCTCGACACTGCGTCAGAGAGGTAATCGATTTCCACACGGCATCGTTCCGGAACGCTAAATCGCTTAGCGGCTAGTTTTCGTTTACTAGTCACGGCTGAAGCCTATATAGACCAGAACAGAGAAAATGCAGAAATCATAAATTCCCCAATTGACCCTGCCGGGGACCGAACCCGAGACCCGTTTAGAAGACCACAGCGCTCACAACATAGCTCCAACGATGGCTTTCAGAGGCGCAAAATTGTCTATGAAAATCGTAATCATTTGACAGCTAAAAACGTATTAAACTCGGACTGTCAAAGGAGTTCATACATGCTTTTTGACGTACAGCCATCTATAATATCTTGGGTATGTTCCGATATACACTGCGAGCACTGTAAAGTGTGACGTCAATTTAGTATACTCCGAAGCCGTTCCTTTATAGTTTGCTATACTGGTTACTGTTTAAAACGGAACGCAGTCAGCACTAAGAGCACCTTAATTTATAAACGCCAGTGCTCACAGTACAAAAATGGCGACGATTTATGACATCATATATTTCCCTAGGATACTGCGGCAGTATACTGTCAGTCCATAACGGAATGAATTTCTCCCCAGTACCTACGAGCACAGAACAGTGCTCGCAGTGTATATCGGAACATACCCTAAATCGTTATCATTTGACGGCTTAAAACGTATTACTCGAACTGTTTAAGGAGTACATACATGCGTTTTGACGTACAAGCATCGATGACCTCCTTAAACAGGTCGAATTATACGTTTGACAGGCGATTACGATTACGATTTTCTTACATAATCGGGGGCTGGAGTATACATGCTTAATGACGTGCAAGCATCTATGATCTCCATAGACAGCAGCGTGACCGGCTAAAAATGACATCTACAGTGTAAATATCGAAATCACCTCTGATTGGTTATCCAAACCGAAGCTATAACGGTCCGAAAATACGAGGAAATGCTGTCAGATTTGCACCCCCCATACGAGGGGTTGGAGGGGGAAAGTTTCAGATTTCTTAATTTTCCTGTTGTTTATATGCAAATTCTAGCCTGCATACCAAATTTCAGTCTTCTAGCACTTCAGGAAGTACCTTTTTCATGTTGATGATCATCAGTGAATCAGTACGAATTCGACTTATTTCAGGTATCAATAAATCTGAACCTATAAATACTAGATAATTGATATTTGGTACATTTGGTAAATCCGCCAACGACATCTTATCCTGAAAATTTCAGCTTTCTAGCGTCATCCGGACCGAACCTATGACGGTTCGAAAATACGACGAAACGCTTCGAGAAAAGGTAGGTAGTGCCCCGTTCTTTGGGCTCGGCTCGTCTTGGCGGGGTCACTCCCGTGACCCCAAATAATGCCAGGGCCGTCTTTAACCTATTGGAGGCTGGGCACATTAAGATAATGGGGCCCCTATGAAAAGGCACTAACTGTATTAACAAAACAGTCCTCAGTCTAGAGTAAAGTACCTGTAGTAGTAGTCTGTCTTCTGTAAAGAGTAGATAAGCAATATTCTAGAATTCTAGATTGATTCTAATGTTATTTTTTAAAACGGTTACCTTAAAAAAACAAAATGAAATCTGATTAACTTACTTTTGAGGTATATTTTGAATATAATTACTTACCATTTATTTTATCTGAATGAATCCTTAAATGGTGAATAGCTATCGTTAATGAATATCGGTTATCTATCGGTTGGTGATCTGGCAGTAAATAGGGGGCCCCATCATTTGCGGGGCCCTGGGCCGTTGCACAGAGTGCCCAGTGGGAAAGATGGATCTGTATAAGGCTACAAGGCATTGATGTATACTTTTAGGTATTTCGATGCTGCAGGGTTCATTTTACCCTTATGGTGGTACTAAAAAACCCCGGCTGAGTTTGCTGTAGGCTCCTCTCAATCCAGGGTGCGTTTGGAACCCTCGTAGCTTTAGTTTTAAGATACCGTAACTGATTATCACCATCTATACTATCTATACTTTTATACTTACTATACTACCTATTTATATTATAAATGCGAAAGTTTGGATGGATGGATGCTGTAGATGGATGGATGGATGGATGTTTGTTACTCAATCACGCTAGAACGGCTGAACGGATTTGGCTGAAATTTGGCACAGAGACAGATTATAGTCTGGAATAACACATAGACTATTTTTATCCCGTAAACTTAAAGAGTTCCCGCGGGAATCGAAAAACTTCAAAATACGCGGACAAAGTCGCGGGCATCAGCTAGTATTTTATAAGTAATTGGACGTCAAAAAGTGTGCAATGTACCTAAATTGAATAAATATAGTTTGACTTTGAAGTCAAATGCGTTTTCGGAGTTCAGAGGCATCGGGAGCGTGATGCGTCAATATTTGTATATACAATTATCCGACCGTAAGTAATTGACTAGACTTGGCAGAGGCGTCTTTACCTATGGTGCAGGGTGTGCGTTGCACACGGACGCAGTGGTCCTAGGGGGCGCCGAGCGCCGCTCGCTACGGAGTAGCTCCCAACAAGGCGCGCACGTTGGCCGGCCGCGGCACTTCCAATGACCAACGTAAAAAGAGCTCCGCTTTGCATACATTTTCCATAGCATCTGGAGCTCTTCTTATATATTTGTCGAATTAGGTACAGCAAAGCCAGGCGTGCCACTAGCGGCTTTTACAATATTTGTATATATCTGTTAGGTTTATTAACCCGATAGAACCTAAGTGCACTGCTTGATTATTTATGTCGAACCCTAACCTAACATACAAGAAAAAGACAAGAAAACGTAAATACAATGAATATTTCAAAAATTGATACTTAAAACATTGAACGGTTGAATTGAATTGAAAAAAAGCGTTAGATTACAATCTTACGGTTTTTACAATCTAACGGTGACAAGTATATTGTTTTCAGGGTTCATGTATGTATGTATGTATGTAAGTATGTATGTATATGTATGTGAGTTTGTATATTCCACAATAACTTCTATACGCCTGAACCGATTTTGATAAATGAGGTATCGTTAGAATCCCTAGCTTATTCCGGGTGACATAGGCTAGTAAACTTTTAAAAAAAATTGATAGGGTGACAATGGTTCCGCATTAAAGACTAAAGTTGAAAAAAATATTCGAAAATAAGATTAACTATATAATCATCATAGAGAAAATGATGAGTAGACTCCAAAAATATATAACACTATAGTTCAATATCCAGTGATTCACAAAAAATATCATTTAATAAAAATGTGAATAAGATTCCAAAGGTAATTAATGACTGTGGTATCGTTACGTAGTAGCAGTGGTAGCCGTACTTCCATTCAAGGGGGATTTTTTATTACACGACTGTCCAAAAAAGGAGTGTTATGTTTTCAGGGTTCGTGTATGTATGTGTGTCTACGGTAGAGCAGTCGTATTTTTTAATAATTTTAATTATATTCACTTGTTACCCGTGTGCAGTGGACTTCGATCGCAGTGAGCTTCCCAAATTTGTCAAATGTTCAGAAATTAATATTAAACTTTGTATGTTTGATATGAGGTCAAATCAAATCAAATCAAATCAAATTTATTTCTCACATGCATGCATATATCATCATCATCATCACTACAGCCTATTAACGTCCCACTGCTGGGCACAGGCCTCCACTCTCATAGGAGAGCGGGAATTAGAGCTTAGACCCACCACGCTGCTCCAATGCGGGTTGGCGGGCTTTAACGACATGTCATGTTAGTTATAATAACCGTAGTTTATCATGTTAGTGATAATAACCGGGACCGACGGCTTAACGTGCTCTCCGAGGCACGGGGGTGAAACACCGCCAACTTCCAACTCCGGGCTAGTACTGAGAATTTATTAATTGAAAAACCCAATACCTAACTTTATCATGCCCGACCGGGAATCGAACCCAGGACCTCGTGATCTGCAGTCGACTATGCTAACCACTAGCTAGACCAACGAGGCAGTTATAGCATGCATATATACATTGTTCAAATGGTTAGATTTATTACTATTACAATACACAATTCAGTGTTCAAATGAAAATAACATTTTTAGGGCTTGTTAGGGTAAACACCAGAACATCCTGTCTAATTCTAAATACAGTCAAAGCACATCATGGTATCCAAAACCGACAGATTTTTGTTCTTAAAGTCCAAACAATAGAGTTTATTATCCAAATTTGACAGTTTGTGGTAACTTGATGTGCTGTTACTTTTACTTTGTACACAGCAGGGGTCTTCTCCGGTTGGCCCATGAGGGCCAAGCGGGGGTACGGGCTTCGAGGTCTGGCCTCATTACCCGGGCGGGGCGCGGGGTAACGTTGTACCCCGGTGATTTTTTTGTAGCCAGTTTTGTCGGCTAGGGCCTGCCTTGAAGGCTACGGCTACGGGCCCCTAGGCTTGATGTCGTTTCAGTGGTTGGGTCCGCACTGCGGGTGATGTCGTCACCTCCGCGTGCAGGACCCGTGTCATGTCCAGGTAGACCGGCGCTGCGAGCTATGGGGTCGCTCTCGCGCACCGAGACGGTGTCAGAGCCGGTGGGCTCCGCTCGCGACCCGTCGCGAGCGGAGTCAGTGTCTAATCCGGTGAATGTCGCGTCGTCGTCGTCGCTACGATCGCCTGCATGCCGCGCAGGTGATGGTGATCGTAGGAGCTCACGAGGTAGTGGACGCCCGGTCGGAGGTCGGGTGGTCGGTGGTGCGATCCCGTGGAGGTGTTCGTACGGTCCGTTGTCCGCGCGCGCCAACATGCGCCGCGAGAGTGTTCGGACGTACTCCTCCACGGTGGGCGTCTTGAGGTCGCGGTGGATCACGGCATTCCTCACGTATCTCGGAGCTCCCACGATTAAGCGCAGGCACTTGTTCGCCGGACTTGGAGGCGGCTCTTCTGGTATGCTGAACAAAGCGCATACCAGGCGGGAGCCGCGTGCGTCAGCCGCGAGCGGACATATGCTCCGTAGATCCGGAGCTTGGTCTTCGGTGAGAGGCTTGAGGTGAGGACCTGGTGCAACATCGACGCGGCAGCCGTGGCGTGGTTCACTACATGATTAATCATGGGAACCATGGCCAGGCCGGCGTCGATGTGACACCCCAAGTAGCGCACCGAAGTCTGCCACTCTATGTCCTGGCCTTGCAATTGGAGCTGACGCATGTGCTTCCGGGCACCGAACAGGATGGCGGCCGTCTTCCCCACGTTGACGGCCATTCTCCACTTGTCCAGCCACTCCGGAAGTAAGTCCAGCAGACGTTGCATGCGATTCGTAGCGATGATTTGATGGTACGACGACGCCAAGTACGCGCTGTCGTTGCGTCGCGATATACCGCCATTGGTCGGTCGCCAGAGCCTCGTCCGTTGTCCAGCAGGGGGCACCACGAGCACGTGCAGTTGACAGTTGGGGCCGGCTAGATGTTATTATCGTTCTCCTCCTCAGTCCTTACCCTGCATCTGTCAGTTAAGGTGATGGGTAAAATGACAATTATAATGTTTGATACTCTGACAGGATTGAAAGGAGGGCTGCTGCGTCATGGTAGAAAACCATCCAATGACGTATTCGTCTGAAATTTACTAGTTGCGGATGGCCTCAACAGGCATTGAAATTACTTTGTACCTACCCATTCCACTCTATTGACCGCGCGCTTACTTGGGGGCGCTAGGGTAGTGTTTGCACACGGGCGCTTCATGGGCTAGAGACGCCTCTGAGACTTGGCGTAGGTACCTACAATCAACAGTGGGTAACCTATAGCCACGCATTTTAGTTAGGTACACATCTACACACACATCAAACTAACATAAGTAGGTACAGTACGCGCGCGAGTTGAATGCAGAGCTTTTGTATGTGTCACCATACATTAGATCTGCATTCAACTCGCGCGCGTACTGTACATGAGCTATTTGGAGTAGGTAAGTATCAGTGACTTGAAAAAAAGTGGGTGTGTGCAATTCACACACGGCAGAAGTGAAACTTCAGAAAAATAGCCTATGATAGAATGAGATAAATATAACTTGTATTAGATCTCATTCTCTCGCAGGCTAAGTAGGCTACGACTTACGAAAGAATGAGATAAATTTATCTTCTATTCTCTCCAATATGTATGTCTCTTTTTCGTTTCATCGAATTTTCAAATCACATGGATTCATAAGCAGTACTTCACTTCAAAAATGTTTATAATATTATGTTCAGCAATAAACAACACTTTAATTTCCTTTACCGCATGTAAAATGCGCTGCGGTGCGATACGATGCGACGCGTTTGATATGTTTTGTACTTTATTTAGTGAAATCGACCAAAACTCACATCCCCTATCCCGAAGGTTCTTTGTAATCCACTACAAGTTAGCCCTTGACTGCGATCTCACTTGATGGTAAGTGAGGATGGTGTCTAAGATGGTAGCGGGCAAACCTGTTTGATATATATGGCATTTACATTCATACCCCTAATCGGATTTTACACGGCATCGTACCGGAACGCTAAATCGCTTAGCGGTACGTCTTTGCTTGTAGGGTGGTATCTGGTAACTAGCCACCCACCAGGCCAGACCAGGGAAAATTCAGAAATTCCCAAATTGCCCTGCCGGGGATCGAACCCGGGACCTCCGCACGTTAGGACAACAGCTCTCAACAGTGCGCCACGGAGGTCGTCACAACTCTATTGTTGTTCTACTCTATTCTTTTTTAGAATAAAAATTATCCTAGGTATATTAAATACGTAAATAATAAAAACATGTAATAGTAACAATACGTGAATAATAGTAATGACATTCTAATTTTCCATAATAAGACTAATTTCGACAAAAGAACTATTTGTACAGATGAAAAAAAACTTTATTTTATTGCCTTTATTATGTTAATTAATTGTTTTATGAAAATAGATAATGTTTGCACGTCATTAGGTACCTATTGTAGCGTGAAAGATATATAAAATGCTGAGCCGGGAAAGTTGAAGTATAGTTTGTCCATGCATGGTCTTTACAGGATAATAATCCTCAGGCCACTGAATATGGATCGAACACTTTTACACGCGATCTGCATAGTCGGCGCGGTAAGTAATTTTTATTATTCATCCAATAAATCATTTTACTTTTACTTTACTTTAAATCCAGTGAGCTTTTATCCCTTATAGGTTTTGATTTGTTGGGGAGTGTCAAAATAAACACACACAATATACAGTGATAAAAAGCAGTACCTTTTGATTGCGTGAACTTAGAAGCTTGATTTTGTACAGCTCCTATAGGGACCGTAGACCTGAGTACGAGTATTTGATATTAATTTCAACTTGATACTCCACATCTTCCCGAGAAAAAAGTAGTCGACAGACGGCAACGAAGTGATCCTATAAATAAGTCCTCTTTTCCTTTTGAAGTACGGAACCCTAAAAATAAAATCGCCTGTGTGAAATTTTTATTCTATTGTTTATATATTTTTTGTGCTTCACGTTGTAATCATCATCATCACTACAGCCTATTAACGTCCCACTGCTGGGCACAGGCCTCCACTCTCATAGGAGAGCGGGAATTAGAGCTTAGACCCACCACGCTGCTCCAATGCGGGTTGGCGGGCTTTAACGACTACTATCATGTTAGATGATAATAACCGGGACCGACGGCTTAACGTGCTCTCCGAGGCACGGGGGTGAAACACCGCCAACTTCCAACTCCGGGCTGGCACTGAGAATTTCTTAATTGAAAAACCCAATACCTAACTTTTATGCCCGACCGGGAATCGAACCCAGGACCTCGTGATCCGCAGTCGACTATGCTAACCACTAGACCAACGAGGCAGTCACGTTGTAATAAGTTTAAAATATTAAGTGTTGTGTGTTCTTGACGACCTCCGTAGCGCAGTGTTGAGCACTGTTTTCTAACGTGCGGAGGTCCCGGGTTCGATCCCCGGCAGGGTCAATTTAGGAATTTATATTTTCTGCATTCTCTCTGGTTTGGCCTGGTGGAAGGCTTCGGCCGTGGCTAGTTACCACCCTACCGGCAAAGACATGCCGCCAAGCGATTTAGCGTTCCGCTACGATGCCGTGCAGAAACCGAATAGGGGTATGGGTTTAATATAATAACTGCCATGCCCCTAACAGGTTATCCCGCTACCATCTTAGACTGCATCATCACTTACCAGGTGAGATTGCAGTCAAGGGCTAACTTGTAGCAGATAAAAAAGTCTATCTAGGTCATTATAATATCTCTATGATCTAGCTGTTATCAGGTTTTCACCACAGGATCAAACTAATAAACTGATTTTTTCATTCTAGGCACTGAGTACGCAAGCAGCTCCCCATAAATGTAAGTTTAAATAGTATTTCTTTAGAAACTATTTAGAACGACAATTTTTCCGGGATAAAAAGCCCATGTCCTTCCCCGGGATGTAATCTATCCACAGGGATAGTCAAATTTCGACAAAATCGATTGAATACATAGGTCGTGAAAACATAGCAGTCAGGAGTTGCAGACCTTGTCGATGCCTTGCGGTGCGATGATAAAAAGGTGAATGTACTATGTCCAGGTCAAAGGCATATGTCCTTCCCCTGGATGCGACCTATCTCTGTACCACATTTTGTCAAAATCGATTGATACACAGGTCGTGGAAGCATAGGCTATAGCAGTCAGACAAACGGACAGCCAGGCAGATGGACTGGAAAATTTTCACATTTTTGTCATCAGTATGGATGTGTTTGTATCATCAGTCCGTATCGAATTTGGCCTCGTGGTTTAGATGCCCAGCCTCTTCTTCGAGTGGTCAAGAGTTCGATCCTCTTGGAGATATGTGAGATTTAACAAATTGAATGTCACTTGCTTTAGCCGTGAAGAGTACAGGAAAACATAGTGAGGAAACCTGCATACCCGACAGTTCTAAATTTTATCTAAAGGTGCGAGAAGTCTGCATAACTGCACTTAGCTGGCGTGGTGAGCTCTGACTAAATCATTCTTGTTTTGAGAAGAGAATCATGCTCAGTAGTGAGCCAATTATGGGTTGCGATGAAATGGCGAATTTTTGTCTGTTGCCATCATATTATAGTCCACATATATCGAAGATCTGAAAGACGTTGGTGTCCTCAGGCGCTCACAAGTGCAATGTTAACTAGTCAACCTTGTGCAAACAAAAATATTGCTAATAAGCTTTTGAAATTTAATGCCGATATAAATATTATGCTTTTTAACTAAACAGGTTCCATTAAACCTCAACCATTACCAGCATACCAAGGTGTCCCCCCAAGAGGAGCAGACCCACCTAGGGGCTCAGGAATAAACTATAGTGAAACCACAAAAGAAAGCAACTCATATAATAACGAAAAACAATCAGTGCAAACCAGCAGCGACAATTATGGTAACAGCAAAACCTATTTCCCCCAACAACAACATTATAAAATAACCCCCCAACGACGAGTGCCGCCCCAATATAAACTGCCCTTACAAGAAGGAAGAGTACCGCAACAACAGAACCCGCAACAGGGAATTCCCCAACAGCTTCAAAAACAAACGGATTTCCAGCAGCCCCTAAAACGGGGAGATAGTCCAAAAGAACCAAACAACAAACAATCCAAAGAACCCAGAGAAAAGATTGTACCGCAGCCCACACCATCTCCACAAAAGAAAGTACTAAAGCCCAAAGAAAATACCACAGAAAAGGAAGTACAGCAAAATAAATCAACCTCACAAGTTACTGAATACAATAAAAAAGAAAGTGGACAAAGCTCATACGAAAGCAAAAAAGCATCAAACCAAACCGGTAAAAACAGTTATGAAAATACCGAAAGTGAGATTGTTTCCACGCAAGTGGAGTCCAAAAAACCCAGCAAAAAGATTGTACCACAGCCCACACCACCTCCACAAAAGAAAGTACTAAAGCCCAAAGAAAATACCACAGAAAAGGAAGTACAACAAAATAAATCAACCTCACAAGTTACTGAATACAATAAAAAAGAAAGTGGACAAAGCTCATACGAAAGCAAAAAAGCATCAAACCAAACCGGTAAAAAAAGTTATGAAAATACCGAAAGTGAGATTGTTTCCACGCAAGTGGAGTCCAAAAAACCCAGCAAAAAGATTGTACCACAGCCCACACCACCTCCACAAAAGAAAGTACTAAAGCCCAAAGAAAATACCACAGAAAAGGAAGTACAACAAAATAAATCAACCTCACAAGTTACGGAATACAATAAAAAAGAAAGTGGACAAAGCTCATACGAAAGCAAAAAAGCATCAAACCAAACCGGTGAAAACAGTTACGAAAATACAGAAAGTGAGATTGTTTCCACGCAAGTTGAGTCCAAAAAACCCAGCAAAAAGATTGTACCACAGCCCACACCACCTCCACAAAAGAAAGTACTAAAGCCCAAAGAAAATACCACAGAAAAGGAAGTACAACAAAATAAATCAACCTCACAAGTTACTGAATACAATAAAAAAGAAAGTGGACAAAGCTCATACGAAAGCAAAAAAGCATCGAACCAATCCGGTAAAAACAGTTATAAAAATACCGAAAGTGAGATTGTTTCCACGCAAGTGGAGTCCAAAAAACCCAGCAAAAAGATTGTACCACAGCCCACACCACCTCCACAAAAGAAAGTACTAAAGCCCAAAGAAAATACCACAAAAAAGGAAGTACAACAAAATAAATCAACCTCACAAGTTACTGAATACAATAAAAAAGAAAGTGGACAAAGCTCATACGAAAGCAAAAAAGCATCAAACCAAACCGGTAAAAACAGTTATGAAAATATCGAAAGTGAGATTGTTTCCACGCAAGTGGAGTCCAAAAAACCCAGCAAAAAGATTGTACCACAGTCCACACCACCTCCACAAAAGAAAGTACTAAAGCCCAAAGAAAATACCACAAAAAAGGAAGTACAACAAAATAAATCAACCTCACAAGTTACTGAATACAATAAAAAAGAAAGTGGACAAAGCTCATACGAAAGCAAAAAAGCATCAAACCAAACCGGTAAAAACAGTTACGAAAATACCGAAAGTGAGATTGTTTCCACGCAAGTTGAGTCCAAAAAACCCAGAAAAAATATTGTACCACAGCCCACACCACCTCCACAAAAGAAAGTACTAAAGCCCAAAGAAAATACCACAGAAAAGGAAGTACAACAAAATAAATCAACCTCACAAGTTACTGAATACAATAAAAAAGAAAGTGGGCAAAGCTCATACGAAAGCAAAAAAGCATCAAACCAATCCGGTAAAAACAGTTATGAACATACCGAAAGTGAGATTGTTTCCACGCAAGAAGAGTCCAAAAAACCCGGACAAAAGATTGTACCACAGCCCACACCACCTCCACAAAAGAAAGTACAAAAGCCCAAAGAAAATACCACAGAAAAGGAAGTACAACAAAATAAATCAACCTCACAAGTTACTGAATACAATAAAAAAGAAAGTGGACAAAGCTCATACGAAAGCAAAAAAGCATCAAACCAAACCGGTAAAAAAAGTTATGAAAATACCGAAAGTGAGATTGTTTCCACGCAAGAAGAGTCCAAAAAACCCGGACAAAAGATTGTACCACAGCCCACACCACCTCCACAAAAGAAAGTACTAAAGCCCAAAGAAAATACCACAGAAAAGGAAGTACATCAAAATAAATCAACCTCACATGTTACTGAATACAATAAAAAAGAAAGTGGACAAAGCTCATACGAAAGCAAAAAAGCATCAAACCAAACCGGTAAAAATAGTTATGAAAATACCGAACGTGAGATTGTTTCCACGCAAGTGGAGTCCAAAAAACCCAGCAAAAAGATGGTACCACAGCCCACACCACCTCCACAAAAGAAAGTACTAAAGCCCAAAGAAAATACCACAGAAAAGGAAGTACAACAAAATAAATCAACCTCACAAGTTACTGAATACAATAAAAAAGAAAGTGGACAAAGCTCATACGAAAGCAAAAAAGCATCAAACCAATCCGGTAAAAACAGTTATGAACATACCGAAAGTGAGATTGTTTCCACGCAAGAAGAGTCCAAAAAACCCGGACAAAAGATTGTACCACAGCCCACACCACCTCCACAAAAGAAAGTACAAAAGCCCAAAGAAAATACCACAGAAAAGGAAGTACAACAAAATAAATCAACCTCACAAGTTACTGAATACAATAAAAAAGAAAGTGGACAAAGCTCATACGAAAGCAAAAAAGCATCAAACCAAACCGGTAAAAAAAGTTATGAAAATACCGAAAGTGAGATTGTTTCCACGCAAGAAGAGTCCAAAAAACCCGGACAAAAGATTGTACCACAGCCCACACCACCTCCACAAAAGAAAGTACTAAAGCCCAAAGAAAATACCACAGAAAAGGAAGTACAACAAAATAAATCAACCTCACAAGTTACTGAATACAATAAAAAAGAAAGTGGACAAAGCTCATACGAAAGCAAAAAAGCATCAAACCAAACCGGTAAAAAAAGTTATGAAAATACCGAAAGTGAGATTGTTTCCACGCAAGATGGGTCCAAAAAACCCGGACAAAAGATTGTACCACAGCCCACACCACCTCCACAAAAGAAAGTACAAAAGCCCAAAGAAAATACCGCAGAAAAGGAAGTACAACAAAATAAATCAACCTCACAAGTTACTGAATACAATAAAAAAGAAAGTGGACAAAGCTCATACGAAAGCAAAAAAGCATCAAACCAAACCGGTAAAAACAGTTACGAAAATACCGAAAGTGAGATTGTTTCCACGCAAGTTGAGTCCAAAAAACCCAGAAAAAATATTGTACCACAGCCCACACCACCTCCACAAAAGAAAGTACTAAAGCCCAAAGAAAATACCACAGAAAAGGAAGTACAACAAAATAAATCAACCTCACAAGTTACTGAATACAATAAAAAAGAAAGTGGGCAAAGCTCATACGAAAGCAAAAAAGCATCAAACCAATCCGGTAAAAACAGTTATGAACATACCGAAAGTGAGATTGTTTCCACGCAAGAAGAGTCCAAAAAACCCGGACAAAAGATTGTACCTCAGCCCACACCACCTCCACAAAAGAAAGTACAAAAGCCCAAAGAAAATACCACAGAAAAGGAAGTACAACAAAATAAATCAACCTCACAAGTTACTGAATACAATAAAAAAGAAAGTGGACAAAGCTCATACGAAAGCAAAAAAGCATTAAACCAAACCGGTAAAAACAGTTATGAAAATACCGAAAGTGAAATTGTTTCCACGCAAGTTGAGTCCAAAAAACCCAGCAAAAAGATTGTACCACAGCCCACACCACCTCAACAAAAGAAAGTACTAAAGCCCAAAGAAAATACCACAGAAAAGGAAGTACAACAAAATAAATCAACCTCACAAGTTACTGAATACAATAAAAAAGAAAGTGGACAAAGCTCATACGAAATCAATAAAGCATCAAACCAAACTGGTAAAAACAGTTATGAAAATACCGAAAGTGAGATTGTTTCCATGCAAGTGGAGTCCAAAAAACCCAGCAAAAAGATTGTACCACAGCCCACACCACCTCCACAAAAGAAAGTACTAAAGCCCAAAGAAAATACCACAGAAAAGGAAGTACAACAAAATAAATCAACCTCACAAGTTACTGAATACAATAAAAAAGAAAGAGGACAAAGCTCATACGAAAGCAAAAAAGCATCAAACCAAACCGGTAAAAACAGTTATGAAAATACCGAAAGTGAGATTGTTTCCACGCAAGTGGAGTCCAAAAAACCCAGCAAAAAGATTGTACCACAGCCCACACCACCTCCACAAAAGAAAGTACTAAAGCCCAAAGAAAATACCACAGAAAAGGAAGTACAACAAAATAAATCAACCTCACAAGTTACTGAATACAATAGAAAAGAAAGTGGACAAAGCTCATACGAAATAAAAAAAGCATCAAACCAAACCGGTAAAAACAGTTATGAAAATACCGAAAGTGGGATTGTTTCCACGCAAGTGGAGTCCAAAAAACCCAGCAAAAAGATTGTACCACAGCCCACACCACCTCCACAAAAGAAAGTACTAAAGCCCAAAGAAAATACCACAAAAAAGGAAGTACAACAAAATAAATCAACCTCACAAGTTACTGAATACAATAAAAAAGAAAGTGGACAAAGCTCATACGAAAGCAAAAAAGCATCAAACCAAACCGGTAAAAACAGTTATGAAAATACCAAAAGTGGGATTGTTTCCACGCAAGTGGAGTCCAAAAAACCCAGCAAAAAGATTGTACCACAGCCCACACCACTTCCACAAAAGAAAGTACTGAAGCCCAAAGAAAATACCACAAAAAAGGAAGTACAACAAAATAAATCAACCTCACAAGTTACTGAATACAATAAAAAAGAAAGTGGACAAAGCTCATACGAAAGCAAAAAAGCATCAAACCAAACCGGTAAAAAAAGTTATGAAAATACCGAAAGTGAGTTTGTTTCCACGCAAGAAGAGTCCAAAAAACCCGGACAAAAGATTGTACCACAGCCCACACCACCTCCACAAAAGAAAGTACAAAAGGCCAACGAAAATACCGCAGAAAAGGAAGTACAACAAAATAAATCAACCTCACAAGTTACTGAATACAATAAAAAAGAAAGTGGACAAAGCTCATACGAAAGCAAAAAAGCATTAAACCAAACCGGTAAAAACAGTTATGAAAATACCGAAAGTGAAATTGTTTCCACGCAAGTTGAGTCCAAAAAACCCAGCAAAAAGATTGTACCACAGCCCACACCACCTCAACAAAAGAAAGTACTAAAGCCCAAAGAAAATACCACAGAAAAGGAAGTACAACAAAATAAATCAACCTCACAAGTTACTGAATACAATAAAAAAGAAAGTGGACAAAGCTCATACGAAATCAATAAAGCATCAAACCAAACTGGTAAAAACAGTTATGAAAATACCGAAAGTGAGATTGTTTCCATGCAAGTGGAGTCCAAAAAACCCAGCAAAAAGATTGTACCACAGCCCACACCACCTCCACAAAAGAAAGTACTAAAGCCCAAAGAAAATACCACAGAAAAGGAAGTACAACAAAATAAATCAACCTCACAAGTTACTGAATACAATAAAAAAGAAAGAGGACAAAGCTCATACGAAAGCAAAAAAGCATCAAACCAAACCGGTAAAAACAGTTATGAAAATACCGAAAGTGAGATTGTTTCCACGCAAGTGGAGTCCAAAAAACCCAGCAAAAAGATTGTACCACAGCCCACACCACCTCCACAAAAGAAAGTACTAAAGCCCAAAGAAAATACCACAGAAAAGGAAGTACAACAAAATAAATCAACCTCACAAGTTACTGAATACAATAGAAAAGAAAGTGGACAAAGCTCATACGAAATAAAAAAAGCATCAAACCAAACCGGTAAAAACAGTTATGAAAATACCGAAAGTGGGATTGTTTCCACGCAAGTGGAGTCCAAAAAACCCAGCAAAAAGATTGTACCACAGCCCATACCACCTCCACAAAAGAAAGTACTAAAGCCCAAAGGAAATACCACAGAAAAGGAAGTACAACAAAATAAATCAACCTCACAAGTTACTGAATACAATAAAAAAGAAAGTGGACAAAGCTCATACGAAAGCAAAAAAGCATCAAACCAAACCGGTAAAAACAGTTATGAAAATACCGAAAGTGAGATTGTTTCCACGCAAGTGGAGTCCAAAAAACCCAGCAAAAAGATTGTACCACAGCCCACACCACCTCCACAAAAGAAAGTACTAGAGCCCAAAGAAAATAAAACAGAAAAGGAAGAACCAAAAGCCAATCAACCCTCACAGTCAAAACACCATGAGCCAAGTTCCAAGCAACCAAAGGAGCCATGCGGCTCACGAGGTGTTTCAACGAATGTAAAATATCCGTCAGGTAAGAAAAACATTACATGAGAAGGTTTGATAAGTGATAGCCTAGTGGTTAACACGCCTAGTCTCTTAGCCGGGTGGTCGGGGTACGATCCCCTGGCACGCCCCTCCAACCTTTTTTGAGTTAGGTTAAAATGTACCTACATCATACTTCATACTAATATTATAAATTCGAAAGTGTGTTTGTTTGTTGGCTTGTCCTTTAATCACGCTGCAACGGGCAACGTATCGAAGTGATTTTTGACATGGATATAGTTAAGGACCTGGAGAGTGACGTAGCTAAAATTAAGGAGTACCCGCGGGAATTAAAAATACTTAAACCACGAGGACGAAGTCGTGGGAATCAGCTAGTATCAAAATAACAATATTATCACTTTCTTAAACGGCGGAGGAAAACTTTTTTAATCCACTACAAGTTAACCCTTGAATGCAATCTCACCTGGTGGTAAGTGATGATTCAGTCTAAGATGGTAGCGGGCTAAGCTGTTAGGGGCATGGAAGTTATTTTAAACCCATAACCCCAAATCGGTTTCTACACGGCATCGTACCGGAACGCTAAATCGCATGGCTTCACGTCTTTGCCAGTAGGGTAGTAACTAGCCGCGGCCAGACCAGGGAAAATTCAGAAATTATATATTCCCAAATTGACATTGCATACAATAAACTATGTACGTTAGTTTCAGATTATTAGAATCTACCTAATCATTTTATTCTCTGTAACTATTGTGTGCAATAAAGTATTTCATTATGATTATGCGGCATGATTAAAGGACAAAACTAAAACTACTACCACAGCCTAACTGTGCTGCTACCTACTCGCTAAATAATTTCTGTAAAACAACTTAATTACGTAAAGCTATAAGTTTTTAATTTTAATACAGATTCAGATAAGGACAAACCCCCTCAAGGAGAAAGGTCACTAACGTCACAACCATCAGGAGGATCTGCAAACATCTACTCGAAAACTGAAACCAGAGACAGCTCTTTCTCAAATGCCCAGAGTTTAGTTAAATCTGGCAGTGACCACTACACATACACCATAGAAGAATCGCCTAAACAAACCCTACCTAAGGAAGAACCAAAGTCCCGAGGAACCCCACAAAAGGAAGTACAAGAGACCAAACCAACAACACAAAAGGAATTACCATACCCTAAACAAACCCTACCTAAGGTCGAACCACAGCCCAAACAAAAGGAAGAACCAAAAACCGATCAACCATCACAGTCAGAAGACCATGAACCAAGTCCCATACCACCAAAGGAGCCATGCGGCTCACGAGGCGTTTCAACGAATGTGAAATATCCGCCAGGTAAGAAAAACTTTACATGAGAAAGCTTGATAAGTGATAGCCTAGTGGTTAAGACACTAAGGTTCACTTGCACAAGGACTCTTAAATTGATTTAGTTAAATGTTTTAATGCTTTCCCTTTTTGGCAACTACAATATGCATTTTCCAAAAGAGGACAGCATAACAAACTTTAACTAAATCAGTTTTTAGGGTTCCGTAGCCAAATTTGGCAAAAACGGAACCCTTAAAGATTCGTCATGTCTGTCTGTCTGTCTGTCTGTCTGTCCGTCCGTATGTCACAGCCACTTTTTTCCGAAACTATAAGAGCTATACTGTTGAAACTTGGTAAGTAGATGTATTCTGTAAACCGCATTAAGATTTTCTTACAAAAATAGAAAAAAAACAAAAATAAATTTTGGGGGTTCCCCATACTTAGAACTGAAACTCAAAATTTTTTCTATGGATAGGTCTTCAAAAATGATATTGAGATTTGTACTATCATTTTTTTCTGAACTGAATAGTTTGCGCGAGAGACACTTCCAAAGTGGTAAAATGTGTGTCCCCCCCCCCCGTAACTTCTAAAATAAGAGAATGATAAAACTAAAAAAAATATATGTTGTACATTACCATGCAAACTTCCACCGAAAATTGGTTTGAACGAGATCTAGTAAGTAGTTTTTATTAATACGCCATAAATCATACTCAAATATTTAAAAAAAAACATTTAATTTAAAACTTACTACAGGTTTGTACGGAACCCTCGGTGCGCGAGTCCGACTCGCACTTGGCCGGTTTTTAATATTCACGTCCCCTGTTTTATGTATGAAAACCATTTTAAACTATCGATCGACGTAAAAAAGTGCGTCGAATTTAGATGACATCACAGTTCAGTTTTTCATACAACAACGCATAGGTACTAAGCGCACGTAGGCTTTTGACATTTGGAAAAAAGTTGCTGATTTGACTTGTTGTCTTATTATTAACTCTCTAGTTAATAATTCCCGCGACTTCGTCCGCGTGGATTAGGATTGTTTGATGAACTCTTTGATATTTCCGGGATAAAAAGCATATGTCCTGCCTCGGTATACAACCTACACCTATACCAAATTTCATCAAAATCGGTTAAACGGATGAGCCGTGAAAGCGTAGCAGACAGACAGACACACTTTCGTATTTATAATATTAGTATGGAATATAGGTAGTATGGATTAAAAACCTTTAGGCCGTGTAATAATTAATCTTATTTTGAGAGAAAGGTAACAACTATCTCAGTCCAACGTCCTTACATCTAGTTTTCAAACTTTAAGCCTGAAGGTCAGACAGTCAGACTCCAGGAGCCCCGACACAGGCTGAGTGACTCATCTGTTCGTAGCGTTGCAAGGAGTGTACACACTAACTATTTCTAATAATAATGTCCTCCCGACCGAATTTCGGCCACGGCGGCCAATCTCCAGAGAGATAGCCATCTGCGCAGGAGATAATATAGTGCACTAGTGTGTGCGCTAATGGAAGGAAGGAAGGACGTGGGAACCTACCGCATTATTATCCCAAGAAAACTACTACCCTTATTTGATTAATGGAAAGGGTCACGACTCACGAGTCACGACCCTCAGTAATGAGGAATACGGTGCAGAGAGAGAGAGAGTGTGTGTGCAAACACAGGTGCACTCTCTGTTCCTTTACTCTCATAGCCCGATAGGACGGAAAATCTGACAGGTCCGGAGAGAGATTAGGCGAAGCACCGACGGCTTAACGTGCTCTCCGAGGCACGGGAGTGAAATATCGCCAACTTCCTAGCTCCGGGCTAGTACTGAGAATTTCTAATCAGAAAAACCCAATACAATATTACGGGTCGACCCCGGACTCGAACCCGGAACCTCGTCAGCCGCAGTCGAATATGCTGACTAGATCAACGAGGCAGTTATTTTTCTAATACAATGCATGTACCTATAGTTTTTTTTATGCTGATTTATTAGTTCATTTTGTGTTTACAGCTGCCAATAAAGATTTTTCTGTTCTAAACTGATCCTTTCAGGTTCTAATCTTTTGGTTTCTTTTTTTAGGTGCCCATCATACCAAGCCCGACTACCACCGATGCAAAAGCAGCTTTTGTTTCTGTTTCTCACGCTACGAAGACATACCAAAAGAACTGAGAGATCATTTCAGATGCCAATAAATATCGTCTAGGCAACGGGGCGGTTCGTTGTATGGAGACCTCCGCATTAAATCCTCAGTCGTTGAAACTTGGCACTTGGCAGGGTTAAATATAGTATGGTAATTGGTATATGAATCAAAAATATCCAAAAAAAAAACATGTGGAAGTTAGGTATTTATACTTAGCTAAAACTTTATATTTATGTATAAATAAATATTTTCTCGATTTCTTTTTAAAAATTATAATAGTAGGTAGTGTATTTACACTCAAAACCGAAATATACAAAAGAAATAATCATGTAGAACATCGATATCAAACCCAAAACTGCGTTTACGCGATAATGTACCTTCCTGCTACAACAATTGAGTATAGCATAAAAACCTTTTCTTCCTTTCTGATGATTATTTATTAGATGTTTATATACTTTATCATACTGTAAATTTCGTCGCCTGAGGAATTAATGTTGGGGTCCACTAGCTTTATTGCCTAGGCTTATTATGCCATTGGAAATTGTGGCCCCGGCAGACGTTGTCATGCCCTGAACCCGATTGCAGCGCCCCCTACCGGGCCCAATTATGAATACAAACCATCCCGGGACCCACTCAAACGCACACAAAAAAATCCATCCAAATCGGTCGAGCCGTTTCAGAGTTTTAGCGAGGCTAACGAACAGAAATTCATTTTTATATTTAAGAGAAAAAAGATTATTATAATTTGTAATATTATACTGTAGAGAGCATATAGAAAACCTCAATTCTTGTTATGTAATTGAGAAAAAAAAATATTAAAAACATTTAGCATAGTATATTGAATTCGTTTTATTTGTATCTAAGTATTAAATAGTATATTGTGATACAAGGGTGGAAAGTAGGTTATTGCAAACGAGCTGTCATTAATAAGCCCGAGCCGAAGGTGAGGGTTTTTAATGTCACGAGTTTGCAATAACCTTCACACCCGTGTATCACACGACGTTTTTCAATACAGTTGTGGAAAATAGTAATAAACAAATCAAAGAATTACAAGTTTATTTCAACATACATACGTACATAGTAAATAATTCTGAAAATTGAGAGTAAAGCTTGAGCAATTACTAAAATTCAGTGAAATTTGCTGCTGTGCACGGGTTGAGGATCGCTCAAATCATATTATAGACTCAGTAGTTTTTTCAGTGGTATTTTTCTCGAAACATGTAGTTTCACTGAATTTTAGTTGCTGTGACTGCCGTTTCATGAAAGCTGATAATTTTAGGTACCTAACTTTAGAGATCTATGTCATTATTTGTTTTGAGAGTAGTTTTTAACATGGAATAACTTGACCACAATGTAGATGGTATATATTTTCCACTCAATTCATTAAAATAAGCTAACAAAACATTTTCTGCGAATGACTTAGTTTTTTATGTTTTCTCCATGAAATAAAATTATTGTAAGCCGTCATATATCTTTCTCGAGATTTTGGGGGCAAAATTCCATCTTGCGCAGTTTTCGCCTCAGATAAAATATCTGGTGGAGTTAATTCCATTTCATCATTAGTACTATCATATTAACAAAAATATAATCAATTTATCACATAAAAAATAAAAAAAATCAGCAAATGGCGCGTATTTACACCTGAACAAATTTTTTTTTTCAACGAAACTAGGCTACGGGTTCGTACCTACGCGTATACAGCCTATTCGATTTTTGTCAAATGTTGAAAATAATTAAATTAAAACTGGTAATTAAATATAATAAACAACCATTTAAAAGAATTTTGGATATTCAATGCTAAAACGTATGGATTCATTCATTTTTCCTCGTAAAAAGCCTATCCGATTATATTCTATGTATGAAAACTCCTTGCTACTAAACTTTTTAATTGACTTGGAAAATTTAAAACTAAACTGCAAAAGTAAGTGTCGAGCTTGTAAAAGTAAGTCACGACCGTGTAAAAGTAAGATGCCTATGCGAAAGATTCAATTTTCGAATCATAACTACTACATGGCGCACTACAGCCTCTGAAAGTGCGCCATGTTTGACAACTGTATTGAAAAAACTTATTTTCATATAACCTGCATTGAAAGTGCGAGTTTCAATGCCTGTTGAGGCCATCCGAAACTAGTCAATTTCAGACGATCATACGTCATTGGATGGTTTTCTACCATGACGCAGCAGCCCTCCTTTCAATCAAAAGTTCAAATGGCTCCTAAAATGACTAATGGTGCAGAAGGCAAGGGGAAACCACTGCACTATTTTCCCAAAAAAGTTGTCATGAAAGGTACAAGAATAGCTATTTAAATGCAACTGTATCGTAATGAGGGTCATTTTAATTCGAGTGCTGTTTTTTGATACGAGGCTTGCCGAGTATCAAAATAGGATAGTACGAGAATTAAAATGACTAATTACGTACAGTTGCATACAAGATTTTATCTACGACAAGGACGTCTTTATAATTTTTTACTTTATAAATTAATAAAAACCAAAAGTGCCAGAACCCAGAGCCGCTAAGCTATAGGTATCCTATTTATGAAGATAGCCATATCGATACAGCTACGACTCATAACGATACAGCTCCCATACAACGAACTGTATCGTTATGAGAAGCAAACACGAAAGAGGGTTCAATTCGATATAGTTGTCAAATTCGAAATTGGAACTTTTCGATGCTGGAGTAGATAGATAAATAAGATAACGAAGTGGCCATGCGATCCGCTTAGCAACCGGAGCCATAGGTACTGTTCGGAGCAGATGGTGGCAAATTGGTTACCGGCCATGTGGGTGTAGGAAACCAGGCACCCCACGGAAATTCTATTAGGTACCTACTGGAACATCCATGAAGATGCGACATTGCCAGAAGATCGGCACGTGGAATGTAAGTGGTTACTTTAACCAGGGAAGCTTAAAATTCTCGTAAAATAAATTTTAACATCATTCAAGTTTATGCACCCACTAGTGTAATGAGGACGTTGAATCCTGCTACAAAGATCTTGAGACAACCATCTTGAAAGTCCCACAGAGAGAATTACTTGTTATTATGGGAGACTTCAACTCCATGATAGGTCCTGATTCCCACCTACTTACATGTGTTGGAAAATACGGGCTGGGGCAGCGCAACGAACGAGGGGAACGCCTAATACAATTTGCAGCTGATAATAACTTTGTTATATCAATCAGCTTATTCCAAAACCATCCTAGGCGGCTTTACACCTGGATATCACCTGATGGCAACTACCTACCGAAACCAAATTGACTACATTTTGGTTAGGTCACGATGGAAGAAATCTATCCGGAATACCCACACATTACCAGGAGCCGACTGTGGATCAGACCAGCAACTGTTGATATCCAAAATTCAGCTCAAACTAAGAGCTGCTGGAACACTCGACCAAACACGAAGACTCGAAGTAGAAGATAAATCAAAGTTTATGACCGCGCTTAAACAAACCTTGCGCCACAACCTCATCGGTTGTGCTGTCAAACACTCTGCAGCACCTGTATGCACTCGTAAATGGCAACACTGGATGAGTGACAATACTCTGCCTCTTGTAGAGGAACGACGAGAGATGAAAGCTGTGGGAACGGACGTAAGGCAATTAAATGAGAAATCTGCACAAATTCAAGCTGCATGCAGGCGAGATCTTAACACCTTCAAAACATATGTTGAAGTCGGGTGTTAAGGAGACAAAACAGAAGTTGAAGCCCATGCAAATAAGCATGGATCGCGGGATCTCCATTTAAAGATTAAATCTACCACCCGTTCTTACAATACACAGAAAACAAACAATACAGAATACAGAAAGAACTTATGGACTAAACACTATTACTATAAACTTATATACTAAACCCTAATGCTATAATCTGTGTAAAATTAAATCCCAAAAAGGGCATCGACTCAGCGTAATGCTGATATGGTGTAGATGCACCATATCAGCGCTGATTTTCAGTCGACCCCTTGAGCTTCGACGTCCTGGACCGGCCCGGGCTGCCCGTCATTCTCACTATACTGACCAACAAACCAGGAAACTTAATGTACCTACCCACTAAGATTATAACTAAAAGTCTATGAAATGTTTAAAGAGGCCATAGATGCCTGCGCGTCAAAAAGCATGTATGAACTCCTTATACAGTTCGAGTAATACGTTTTAGGCTGTCAAATGATTACGATTTTGTTAGACAGTTGGGCCTCGCGTCTTTAACTTATTTCAGCGTGAAACTAGTTGTTTATGGTTCGTCCATTAATCACGTGCTTTCAACAACTTTTTAGCCCCCACCACGATATGCTGAGATCTATAGAGCGTACTTGAACTTTGATCAGGCTCTACTTAGAGTTAAATCGGGATGGACTTATATGTCCATCATATCTGTCTCATTTTAAATCAGTCTAAGTCAAAGCGCCTATCATCATCATAATCATCCTACACTGCTGGACATAGGCCTTTTGCAAGGATTTCCACACGCCGCGGTCTTTGGCCGCCTGGATCCAGCGGCTCCCTGCGACTCTCCTGATGTCGTCCGTCCAGCGAGTAGGTCTGCCAACGCTGCGCTTTCAGTGCGTGGTCGCCACTCCAGCTCTTTGGGACCCCAACGTCTATCGGTTCTTCTAACTATGTGCCCCGCCCAAATACCTATACACTACAGATATTACCTTAGTATTGAACTAAATTTAGTTTACAGATATAAGTATAGATACTTAAAAGCTATAAATTTTCGAACTCAGCAACTTTAGCATCACTGATGACTTTATCAATTTTCTGTCGAGTCAGAAACAGATTTCTTCTCAAAACATATGCAATATAGTCCGCAGTGTCCTCTTTAATGCCTGGTATTTCGGTTTTGATGCAATCCTTTACGTTTTCGAACGTCGAATCGGGCAAACCATCGTCAATGTTCTCTCTAACAGTAGAATGTACACCATTATCTAGTATATTTTTGAGATCTATAGCGAATTTGTGGCAAAACTCTTCCAGATACTCTCTGATTGTATGCATTTGGTGTTCAGATAAATTCTTATATTGGTTTTTGACATAATCAGCCATCATATTTTTGAAGTTTTGGACATAAGCTACGTCGTTTAGTGCTTCTTTGAGTTCTGCCACGTTGTTCGATTTCGAATCATTGTCGAGGGATACGTTTCGATCGATTTTTTGGGTTCCTTCCTCGTTTATTGGGTAGCTGGTAACCGATAGCAGCAGGAGTCCAAAAATTAGTGAACCGACTGAAAGAAGACAAAATATATAAATATATAGACCAAATATAACTTTGCCTGGTGGGTGGCTTCGGCCGTGGCTAGTTACCACCCTACCGGCAAAGACGTGCCGCCAAGCGATTTAGCGTTCCGGTACGATGCCGTGTAGAAACCGAATAGGGGTATGGGTTTAATATAACTGCCATGCCCCTAACAGGTTAGCCCTCTACCATCTTAGACTGCATCATCACTTACCATCAGGTGAGATCGCAGTCAAGGGCTAACTTGTAGTGGATAAAATAAAAAAAGTAGATATCTTCAAGGCATGACTGAATATAGGCATCTTCTAGGCAAGCGCGTTCCAACCTAGACCTCAGCAGTGCTATTGTCGTCAAGCACAAGCCTATTCTTTGATAAAAAAAAAAGTGTGTGTGCAATTCACACACGGCAGAAGTGAAACTTCAGCAAAATAGCCTACGAGAGAATGAGATAATTATAACTTGTATTCTATCTCATTCTCTCGCAGGCTGAATTCTATATAAATGTTTGTCTCTTTTTGGTGCCGCTTTTTCGTTTCGTTGAATTTTCAAATAACAACGATTCTAAAGAAGTTTCACTTAAACACAAATGAGTTCAATAGACCTGCAAGAGAACCATAACCAATTCTCTCTCTCTTATCAACCTATTGTCGGCTCACTACCTACTGAGCACGAGTCTCCTCTCGAAAAGAGAAAGGTTTGGCCATAGTCCACCGCGCTGCCCAAGTGCGTATTGGCAGACATCCATACACCTACAAGGTTTCCTCGCGATGTTTTAAACATCATGTTCTCCTTCACCTTTTTAACTTTGATACAAGTGATATTTAATTTCTTAAAACGCACATTAACTTTGAAAAGTAGGTGGTAGGTACGTGCTCAGGGATCGACCCCACGGGCCACGACCCCATATACCACTGGCTATCACCGCTTCTATCATACTTTAATATTATAAATGCGAAGGTGTGTTTATTGGTTTGTCCTTCAATCACGCCGCAAGGGAGCAACGGATCGACGTGATTTTGGCATGGGTATAGTTGAGGACCTGGAGAGTGACATAGGCTACTTTTTATCCCGGAAAATTAACGAGTTCCCGTGGAAATTAAAAAATCTTATTCCACGCGGACGAAGTCGCGGGCATCAGCTAGTTGATTATAATTTATTGTTTCGACCATGCCTTACCTACCTACTATGAGTCATAAAAATAAGTAATGATTATAATTCTGAAACATTAGCGTCAACAATATTAAAATAATACTGCTTTAAGAGACGGTATCAAGCCTCCATAGTCTAGGAAACGGGGCGGCTTGTTGTATGGAGACTTCTGCATTAAATCCTCATGTTGAACCACGCGGGCATCGACTAGTAAACAAGAAATAGCCAATTCACGATACAATAGTATATATCGTGTGCTTAGGGGTGAAACAAGACAATTTCAGACGAGGGTGAAGTTGCCTGCCTGAGCGAAGCGAGGGCTGGCATCACCCAAAATCTGAACTCGTGATTCATCCCGTGGCGCACACTATTCTACTACTAAGTACTATATAGGTACTATTTTTCACATAAACATTAAGTGCGAGTTTTATTAAAATTGTATCTCTTATTTATTTTAGTAGCAAGGTTGTTCTTTACAAATTGTTATCATTTAGTTGATGGGTAAAATGACAATCAAAAAGGTTTGAAATAACCAAAGATACTCTGACAGCATTGAAAGGAGGGCTGCTACGTCACTCAGCCTACCTCACTCAGCGGTTTTCTACCCGCTGAGTGACGTATTCGCCTGAAATTGAATAGTTTCAGGTGGCTCAACAGGCATTGAAACTCGCATTTTCAATGCAGGTTATAAGAAAAAATAAATATTACTCACACATATTGCCCAGTCTTGGACCAGTCTTGCGTGCTCGCCGCTGTACAATGGTGTAATTCATGTGTTATCCCCGTTTGTACGGGGACAAGTTTATGCATTAGTGCAACATAAACTGTTTATGTACTAAGTAGGTTAATTTTTAGGGTTCCGTACCTCAAAAGAAAAAAAGGTTATTACGTATTACGCGTACCAGCTATGATGCCCGCGACTTCGTCTTAAGGTTTTTTGATTCCCGCGGGATCTCTTCAATTTTCCGGGATAAAAAGTAGCCTATATGACACTCTTCAGGTCTTCAACTATACGATGCCAAAAATCACATTGATCCGTTGCTCCAATGTGGCGTGATTAAAGGACAAACAAACACACTTTCACATTTATAAACACATTTAAAGTATGATTACTTCGTCCGTCTGTAAGTCTGTCAACGCCCTTTTTCTCGGGAACGCGTCCTCCTTCCATCCATCCATCCATCAGCCTGTATGCATCCACTGCTGGACATAGGCCTTTTCGAGAGCGCGCCAACAAACACGGTCCTCCGCCTTCCTCCCACATTCGCCACCCGCTTCCCGCCACATTCTTTAGGTCTGAATCAGACCAGCGAGCTGGAGGTCGTCCTACACTACGCTTGCCGGTACGCGGTCTCCACTCCAGAACATGTCTGCCCCAACGGCCATCGGTTCTGCAACAGATTACGCGCCATGCGGATTATCATGTTGAAATTAATACCAAATACTTAGATCTCTTCGAGCTGCAAAAATATCAAGCTAAGGCCTTAGATACACGGACTGCTCGAAGCAGTCAGAATGGACTGCTTCAAGCTGCGACTGCACAGTGAACTACAGTCTTCTTCGTACACACATACATGGAACCGCTCGAGCAGTTGCGACTGCTTCGGGTGGTTGGCAGCAGTTATCAATGGTAGCTTCAAGCTGTTGACTATGACTGCTTGAGCGGTCCGTGTAAGTTGATCACTGGCTAACTGCTCGAGCAGTCCGTGTATGGCCGCACTAAGTCAAACGCAATAAAAAAAAAGCCGTTTGTGTCGCATATTTTGACACTCATGGAATTTGGCAAGAACCAAGGTCTCACAGCACAAGCATAGGAAAATATTCGAAAATCGATAAATACAGTTCCGTACTTATAGGGTGTCGAATTGTCATTTAGGTACATTGTGTGGTGGTACGGAACCCTTTGTGCGCGAGTTTGACTCGCCCTTGACCAATTTTTTATTAGTTTGATTAGATAATCGTGGCGTAGTATTGCACTAAGTACATTTTTTATTTGCTTGATTGCATAATCTTCCTATTTAACACATCGCCCGCCCACTAAGCACGCGTCGCTCCTAAGAATGTGAAGGATTTAATCCATAAAACACAACGCTGGCCAAGAGTTTATCGGCAGAGTCCACACACTGTCAGAACTTTCAGGCATTTAAAAACAACAGCTGAAACCACAAATCTGTGGCTGAAACTGACGAACAAAACATTTGAATGGTGAAGTTTACCTTTTTTTTAAATTTATTACGAAAATTAAGACAAAATAAAACAAAAATATGAAAGAATCATTAAAATATCTCAACGAATGAAAAAAACCGGCCAAGTGCGAGTCGGACTCGCGCACCGAGGGTTCCGTACTCAAGAAGTAGGTATAATTACCTTTGTTAATGAACCGCAAAACTAACTTTGTTTGTAGAGGTTTACTGTTAATATCAAAAAATTACGTTTGTTGTATGGGAGCCCCCCTTTAATATTTACTTTATTGATATTTAATTATTTATTTTGAAAGGTAATATACAAGTTAATATTCTGTGAAAATTTGAACCGTCTACCTGTTACCGTTTTTAATATTGAGCAAATAAATACGAAAAAAACACGTTTATTGTATGGGGAATAATATAATAATAATAATATATATATTTTTTTAATTTTTAGTATTTGTTGTTATAGCGGCAACGGAAATACATCATTTGTGAAAATTTCAGCTTTCTAGCTATCACGGTCTATGAGATACAGCCTGGAGACAGACAGACAGACAGACAGACAGACAGACAGCGGAGTCTTAGTAATAGGGTCCCGTTTTTACCCTTTGGGTACGGAACCCTAAAAATTATGGAAGACGGGATAGTTGCGCTTGCAAGACGGGAGACGTGACATCATAATTCCCTATCATCCGACTTTATAAAGCCGAATAAAAGAAATAAATGGACTTCACGTGACTTAATTGAATTAAAAGCACTTAATTTGTGTGTGAAGATAATTTTGAAGTATTAAATCTCGGCTAGGTATTAAAACTTACTCAAAAAATTTCTCACTCCAGTAAGATACAGTAATCGGTGTACATTAAAATTTTTTTTTTTTTTTTCCTCTTGGGGAGGAAAAAATCCCTCCGGACTTCTGCCTATCGGCAGGGCATGTCCGACTTGCACGGACTAAAACAACCTCCCCCCGCGTCCGTGTCAGCACGGAACCACATAGTATTACTTCGTGCTGACCCTCTATTCCTTCCTTTTCCTTCTTTTTTTCCTCTCTTTCCTTCTCTTCTCTTCGCATCATTATTGCCCTGAGCATTTGCCTATAGCGTTGCCATGCTTCCTCGCTCGACAGCATCCGTGCTATGAGGTTTTGGGCGTTGACAGCATCGCTCGTTCCCTGCGCCTCTGATCGTAGGTCTGCGCAGCCAGAGCAATCAAAGATTGCATGTCTCGGGGTGTCTTCCTCTCCGCAAAAGTAGCAGTTCTCTGTTGGTGATTTTCCTATTGCGAAGATATATGTGTTGAACACCCCGTGACCGCTCAGCGCCTGCGTCAGCCACCTGTCTACCTCCCCGTGCTTTCTTTTGTACCACTTCTTCAGGTCCTTGATTAGTTCTCTCGTCCAGGTACCTTTTCCGACTCCCGACCACTCATTTTCCCACTCGGTTAGAATTCTCTCACGCACTTCAATTGCCGTTTGTTCCTTGTTCCTGAAGAGCTCGGCGCGTTCTTTTACCATCATGTGAATGGGAATGAGTCCTGCAATCACTAGCACCGCGCACATTAAAATAATGAAACTTTTAAATCGCCATTTCTCAGTCATTTATTGATGGATTTAAAAAAAACACTGATTTATTATTTTTAATCTATATTTTACTTCCGTTGTGTTAAATATGATATTCACAACATCATGAAACTTCTCCATTGAATTGATAAAGTAAGGAATTCTTTATTCCTTGAAAGCTGGCGTGTGCTTGCCTGATTTGCATCCCGGGGACAAACATAGGCTATAGCTTTTATCCCGGAAAATCAAAAAGTTCTTACGGAAAATTGAAAACCTTTATCCACGCAGACGAAGTCGCGGGCATCATATAGTTCTATATAAATTCATGAACGCTGAAAAAATTACTCTTTTTTTTTTTGGGCAGTCTTGTAAAAATAACTACCTAGGTAGGTACTACTAATATTTTTTTAAAACTAACTATAAATTACACTTGCATTTTTGTTACTAGATTATGCTCGCGACTTCTTCCGCGTGGATTAAGTTTTTTTGATTGCCGCGGGAACTATTTTATTTTCCGGTATAAAAAGTAGCCTATGGCTATATTCCCCCGGTTACAACCTAACTCTGTACCAAATTTCATCAAAATCGGTTTAACAGATGGGCCGTGAAAGCGTAGCAGACTGACAGACAGACAGACACACTTTCGCATTTATAATATTAGTATGTTTTCCGGTATAAAAAGTAGCCTATGTCCTTCCCCAGGTTACAACCTATCTCTGTACCAAATTTCATCAATATCGGTTGAACAGATGGGCCGTGAAAGCGTAGCAGACCGACAGACAGACAGACAGACAAACACACTTTCGCATATTTATAATAATAGTATGGATTATTTCCACATTGCATAAATCCATCTATTATTTCAATTTGCGCTTGCTTTGATAACTAAATTACCTCGTAGGTTGACTTGTTGAGCACAAGTAGGTATTAAATAACTACGATTATTATTTACCTCTTAGCTTGTTCGTCTTTAGCTATAAAATATATAAAATTCGAACTCCTGACTGACTGACTGACTGACTGACTTATATATCAACGCACAGCCTAAACCGGTTGGGTTAGAAATTTGAAATTTTGACAGTAGCTACTAGCTTCCTTTTGTGACGTAGGCTACTTAGGAAGGATTTTTCAAAATTCCACCGCTAAGGGGGTGAAATAGGGGTTGAAAGTTTGTATGAAAGTCCGTCATTTCTCAAGTTATATCCATGAAACTTAGCGTTTGGGCTTTCAGTTACATAAGCAGAATTGCGAGTTTCACCATTTTTAGGGTTCCGTACCCAAAGGGTAAAAACGGGACCCTATTACTGAGACTCCGCTGTCTGTCTGTCTGTCTGTCTGTCTGTCTGTCTCCAGGCTGTATCTCATAGACCGTGATAGCTAGAAAGCTGAAATTTTCACAAATGATGTATTTCCGTTGCCGCTATAACAACAAATACTAAAAATTAAAAAAATATATATATTAAGGGAGGTCCCCATACAATAAACGTGTTTTTTTCGTATTTTTTTGCTCAATATTAAAAACGGTAACAGGTAGACGGTTCAAATTTTCACAGAATATTAACTTGTATATTACCTTTCAAAATAAATAATTAAATATCAATAAAGTAAATATTAAAGGGGGGCTCCCATACAACAAACGTAATTTTTTGATATTAACAGTAAACCTCTACAAACAAAGTTAGTTTTGCGGTTCATTAACAAAGGTAATTATACCTACTTCTTGAGTACGGAACCCTCGGTGCGCGAGTCCGACTCGCACTTGGCCGGTTTTTATTGAAAATTCTTCCCCCGAAGGGTTGAAATAGGGGATAAAAGTTTATATGAAAGTCCTTCATTTCTCAAGATATTTCTCAAGTTGTATCAACGAAACTTGGTATTCTGGCTTCAGGTAATAAATAAAGAGTAAGAAAAAGTACGTGTGGCACAGTTTTTCAAAATTCCACCCCCAAAGGGGTATTTATAGGGGTTGTAAACTTGTAAGTTGGTGTAAAAGGCCGGTGTTTTTCAAGTAAATAGCCATTAAACTTGATATTTGGGCTACCGGTTTAAATTATGAAATAGGTACATTATTTACAATTTTTATAAATTATATCCCAAAGGAAGTTTAATAGTCCTTCAATCACGCCGCAACAGAGCAACGGATCGACGTCTTTGTTTTCATGGGTTCTTTTTATCCCGGAAAATTAAGGAATGCCTATGAAAATTAAAAACTTATGCCACGCGATCGAAGTCGCGGGCGTCCGCTAGTCTATCTATATAATATATTTAAAATAAAAAATACGCGCCGAATTGAGAACCTCCTCCTTTTTTGGAAGACGGTTAAAAATGAATCCCTATTTCCCTTGGTCACGGCATCACGCGTGAATGGCTGGACCAATTTTGTTAATTCTTTTTTTGTTGTGTTGGTTTGGACCCCGGTATGGTTTATATTCACAATTAGCCCCGATAGGGGGCGCTGCAATCGGGTTCGAGGTTCAGGGCATGACAAAGTCTGCCGGGCCCCACTAGTCGCTGATAAAAGTTATAACAACAAGTAAAAAAAATTTAAAAAAAATGCGTGTGGTGCAATTCACACACGGCAGAAGTGAAACTTCAGAAAAGTAGCCTACGACAAAATTAGATAAATATAACTTGTATTCTATGTCATTTTCTCGCAGGCTAAATCCATACTAATACTATAAACTAGATGATTCCCGCGCCTTCGTCTGCGTGGATTCATGTTTTTTGATTCCCGCGAGAACTCTTCAATTTTCCGGGAACAAAAGTAGCCTATGTCCTTCCCCGCACAAGTTAGCCCTGGACTGCGATCTCACCTGATGCAGTGATAATGCAGTCTAAGATGGTAGCGGACTAACCTGCTAACACTTAATATTAAACCCATATTCCTAGTCGGTTTCTACACGGCATCGTACCGCTAAATCGCTTGGGGGCACGTCTTTGCCGGTAGGGTGGTAACTAGGCTAATTCAGAAATTAAAAATTCTGTAATTGACCCTGCCGGGAATCGAATCCGGGCCCCCCGCACGTAAGATAACAGCGCTCAACCCTGCGCCAAGGAGGTCATGAGTTTTCGGTAAAAATACAAAAATAAATGATTTTCTGAATTTTTGCAAATTCCACATCAAACAGATTTTCCAAAATTTTCCGATTTTCAATAACTCCTCTTGAGTGAACCCGGGTCGGGTCGGCCAGTCTAAAAATAGAGAAGTCAATAAAATAAACCCGTATTAAATCGAGAGGCGCCCTCGGTAATTATTGTGCAGAACATTTGTATCAATTTGTAGATCTAACACTTTGAGCCTTGGGGACGTTGGGGAGAGACAGGACTGTGGAATGGAATTGCCATTGCGTCGCGCTGCTCCTCGAATAGAGTCCCATAACACTCGATGGAGACAATTGCAGCTTGGACCGATTATATAACTATGAAAACAGTCGAATTCTTACTCTTGTATTCTCCTGTTTCCTCCTCCAAAACTGAACCGATTTTTTTTCAAAAAATAATTTAAGAAGGACTCAGGCTATGTCGTTTATTAGTCAAATTAATTTGCGGCATGTCTGATGATGGCGCGTAAACTGGACCATTTTTGCATTTGCAAGTTCCATGTTCTTTAAATTATTGGTTTGTCGAAAAAAGGAAAACATAGGGTCATGGTATATGGATTTTATAGTGCAAGAATATTTTATCTTTTCGCATGTATAATATTAGTATGGATAAAATATTGAATAAAAAGCATCACTTCGTAGTCAGGTAAAAAATCCACCACCTACGCTTATTTGCCAACCTTACCCAACTCACCCCGGCCTCCCCCGCCCATTTCCATAGTTTTTCAATCACGGCACCTATAAAAACAGCCCTTCGACTTCCAACGCATCAGTGAACAAGAGTAATTCGTACAAAATCGGTGAAAAATACCAGAAAATAGGATATAATTGTTCGATGAAACAATATTAATTTGTAATTTGTTAAACAAAATGTATAATTTTAGTCGTTTGCTTTCGGTTGTTTTATTTGCCATATATATTAATTTGATCGCTGGAAACAACAATGTAAAGGTAATTTTAACTTCTTGTAAATTAAATAAAACTTAATACTAAGTACATATATAAAAACTTAAATTAAAACTCAAACTTTAACTAACTAGTGCTTCGACCCGAACTGAGACCTTGCGGCGCCATCTATTGACATCATTGTGAAGTTCTGTTGTAAATACTAAGGCTCATTAAAAATTAAATAATTTAGTTTCCATATAATAATTTATCTAATTTTAGTATTTGTGTTCAAGTACAGGATATAATTCAAATAATTGATCAAGTTTCAGGCTCAGCATTTCAGAAAATTTTGAGTTCTGAAGTCAACTTTGGACGTTAGAAAATGTCCACTTTGAAAGCCCCCCATTCCGTCAATTTTAGGGGAATAATGTTAAAAAAAATATTTATCGACTCTATTCCTAATTATCTTTAAAATGATATACCGCAACCCTATGTTTATAAAAATACTAGCTGATGCTCGCGACTCCGTCCGCGTGGAGGTATGAAAAATAGATGTTGGCCGATTCTCAGACCTACTCAATATGCTCACAAAATTTCATGAGAATCGGTCAAGCCGTTTCGGAGGAGTATGGGAACGAAAATTGTGACACGAGAATTTTATATATAAGATTTTTTCTTCATATTCGCTTCTATGAGAGCCCCCCTGAAATAAAGATTTTTATAACTTTTTAAGCCATATTCGGCTGGAAGCTATCGGTTTATATGTATAATATTTAAATTTGAAGTAATTACGTTCAGTAATTCAGAAGTTCTGGCAGGCTCTGACTGACGGACGGACGGACAAGTGCAAATTCACTCATTGTAGACTCAGAGACCTTTGCTTCGCTCGGTCAATTAGAGTATGAAATTATAGAAAACAATTTCATTTTTGTGCCTTTTGGTGTTGAAACCCTGGGGTCGTGGGGCGAAGATGCGAGATCCTTTTTTAGGGTTCCGTACCCAAAGGGTAAAAACGGGACCCTATTACTAAGACTCCGCTGTCTGTCTGTCTGTCTGTCTGTCTGTCTGTCTGTCTGTCTGTCTCCAGGCTGTATCTCATAGACCGTGATAGCTAGAAAGCTGAAATTTTCACAAATGATGTATTTCCGTTGCCGCTATAACAACAAATACTAAAAATTAAAAAAATATATATATTAAGGGGGGTCCCCATACAATAAACGTGTTTTTTTCGTATTTTTTTGCTCAATATTAAAAACGGTAACAGGTAGACGGTTCAAATTTTCACAGAATATTAACTTGTATATTACCTTTCAAAATAAATAATTAAATATCAATAAAGTAAATATTAAAGGGGGGCTCCCATACAACAAACGTAATTTTTTGATATTAACAGTAAACCTCTACAAAAAAAGTTAGTTTTGCGGTTCATTAACAAAGGTAATTATACCTACTTCTTGAGTACGGAACCCTCGGTGCGCGAGTCCGACTCGCACTTGGCCGGTTTTATTAAGGATCTATCTTCTCGTCTCACAGAGTCCACAGGTGACCGGAGGGCTGGCAGTTACCTCGGCCAACATATTATAAGTTTGGCTATTCAGCGGGGTAACGCAGCCAGCGTTCTGGGCACACTGCCTCATTGCAGCGGCATAGATGATATTTTTAATGTTTAGTTTTTAGTTTTTAATTTAGATATAATTAAGATTTTAATGTTATTATAATGTATACATTTTGTAATTAATATTTTTATTAAATCTATAAATATACTTAAATTATTATTTTCCTGTGATTATTAAACAGTGGACGTAATATCTGAAATCCGAATTCCCTATTAGTTTTATGATTTAAAGAAAAAAGTGCGTCGAACTTTGACGTCACAATTCAGTCATCATCATCATCACTACAGCCCATTAACGTCCCACTGCTGGGCACAGGCCTCCACTCTCATAGGAGAGCGGGAATTAGAGCTTAAACCCACCACGCTGCTCCAATGCGGGTTGGCGGGCTATTCACAATTCAGTATTTCATACAAAATCCCATACTAAGCGCGCGTATTGAAGTTTGAAACAGTACCTACTTGAGTTGTCTAGATGCCACCACCTGGATGCCTGGTCTTCTTCCACCTCCCGTTATTCCAGGTCATTTCTGCCACGTACTTGCAAATTATGGAACCAGCTTCCATCTTCTGTGTTCCCTCATGATTATACAATATGGGGCTCTTCAAAGGGCGGATAAACAAACATATATACGCATTGACGGTTCCCTGCTCGTTTGCTCGCTAAAAAAACAATTCGGAGCGCATTATCAGAAGAACCCAAGAAAGATGACTATTTTCTTTTGCAGGACGAAAATTTGGACAGAGGCGCCCACAGCGACCGCGGAGGTCTCTGGTTCGGTCCCCGGCTAGGCAAGAGATCTCTACAGTACATGGGGGAAGATAGCAGGTATCTGTCGTATTGCTCAATGCTGCGGGTCGAGACACTTCTATTGAAATTTATATGTGGATTCTAACATATTCTCGCGACTTCTTCCGCATTAATTGAGGATTCTTGGTTCCTGCGGAAGCTCTTTAATTTTCCGGTATAGTAAGTAGCCTATCTAGCCTATATGTTATCTATCTCTGTGCCAAATTTCATCCAGATTCCTTCAGCCATTTAATTCTAGCGTGATTAAGTAACAAACATCCATCCATCCATCTAAACTTTCGAATTTATTATAATATGAAGCAAAGTATGGATTACAAAAATTAGCAATAATCACGTCAATCTATCCATTTTCTTACAGCCAAGGCTTCCTCCGCCTCCTGGAAGCGGCCGACGCGCTCAAGTTTTACTACAACCAAATGCCATACGAGATGCAGGCAGACGCGCCGCAAACTAAAAGTGAGTGGATCTCTCTCTCTCTCTGCGTCGTTTACCTCATTACTGAGGGTCGTGACCCCTTCCTCTTAATCAAATACTGGTAGGAGTTTTCTTGGGATAATTATGCGGTGGGTTCCCACGTCCTTCCGCATACTCGACTAAGAGTATTTAAACTCTAAAAGGTTTTTGTAACGATTATTATCAGGTGTTAGTGATAATTAATAACCGGGACCGACGGCTTAACGTGCTCTCCGAGAAACGGAGGACACGAAGAGCCAAAATTTGAACCTCCAAACCGTCCAGTTACCGACTTGGGTCAACGTTGCTTATCCTCCGCAATCGACTGATATGCGTTGTCCGTTGTCACAACTAGGCCACTCGTCTTCTCGTGTTGGCCGTCATCACATCACTTCCCACAGCTGGGCACAGGTCTCCAATGCGGGTTGGCGGGCTTTAACGACTGTTATCATGTTAGTGATAATAACCGGAACCGACGGGCATGGGGGTGATTCACCGCCAACTTCACCCTCCGGGCTGGCACTGAGAATTTCTTAACTGAAAAACCCAATACCTAACAATTTTTATGCCCGACCGGGAACCGAACCCAGGACCTCGTGATCTGCAATCGACTATGCTAACCGCTTGACCAATGAGGCAAATTTTATTAGTATCTAAACTAATATTCTAAAGAGGAAAGATTTGTTTGATTGTTTGTTTGTAATGGATAAACTCAAAAACTCATCAACCGATTTTAAAAATTCTTCCACTTATAGAAAGCTACGTTATCAGCGAGAAACACAGGCTATATAGGTATTTTATTTTCAGAAAATTAGAGATCCCTACGAAAATTGCAATAAAGTGAATTAAGTTGGAAAATATCGGCTCATCTGAGAGTTTCCGTGGCGTGCGCTGCGTATAAATAGTATAGGTTACACGAAAACAATGTATGGATGGTGGAATGGTTCCTCTATTTGGAATTTGAATTTTTTGTGTGTGTTTGATTGGTTCCAGGCATGGTTTATATTCATAATTGGACCCGGTAGGGGGCGCTGCAATCGGGTTTAAGGTTCAGGGCAGGATAACGTCTGCCGGGCCCACTAGTTTTTAATGAGTCCAATTTTTATAGAAACCACAAAAACATATACATATACTTACTAGCTGATGCCCGCGACTTCGTCCGCGTGGTTTAAGTTTTTTGTTATTCCCGCGGGAATTCCTTAATATATGTTTTTACGAGTATTCGTGTGTGTACCTATGTATGTACCTATACATATATGTATGTGTACGTATGCCATACCTGCCATATTCTTACCTATTTTTCGTACCTTATTTTTCAGTATCAAAGAAAGTGATATTCACGCCGAAGCTCGGCCGTGCCACAGACAACCAACAGAAAAGATACGACAACGTCGAGTTCACCCCACGGCTGGGCAGGAAGCTGCCAGACCGGCTGCCTTCGACCCCCGCTGACAATGATATGTAAGGATCCATGTTTATACCTCCATACTTATATTATAAACAAGCTGATGCCCGCATCTTCGTCCGCGTGGATTAAGGTTTTATTGTTCCGTTCCGCGGGAACTCTTTAATTTTCCGGGATAAAAAGTAGCCTATGTGTTATCTATCTCTGTGCTAAATTTCATCGAGATACATATATCCATACATCCATACATCCATACATCCATCCATCCAAACTTTCGCATTTATAATATTAGTAAGAACTAAGATTAGTAAAAAGTAAGATATAAGCTATAAGATATAAGGAGTAAAATCAAATTTTCGCCGGTACGTTATAAATAAATGTATCAATCATGCTTTCAGTAATTGACCGAGCGAAGCGAAGGTCTCTGAGTCTACTTGACTGAATTTGCACTTGTCCGTCCGTCCGTCCGTCTGTCAGAGCCTTATAACTTCTTAATTACTGAACGTAATTACTTCAAATTTAAATATAATATGTAGGTAAACCGATGGCCTCCAGCCGAATATAGCTTAAAAAGTTATACTAATCTTTATTTCAGGGGGGCTCTCATAGAAGCGAATGCGAAGTAAAATATTTTTTATAGCGTTACATAGGGTTGCGGTAGGTACTTATATCATTTTAAAGATAATTAGAGGAAATAGAGTATAAAGGAATAGAGTCCGATTTTTTTTTTAGATCTTTCCCCTAAAATTGACGAAATGGGGGGCTTTCAAAGTGGAGATTTTCTAACGTCCAAAGTTGACCTCAGAACTCTCAATTTTCTGAAAGGCTGAGCCTGAAACTTGATCAATTATTTGAATTAGGGGAGGTCAGCTCAAAGCGGCCATAGGAGGCAAAGCGGCCACTCTTAATTTTTCGGTTGTTTGAAATGATAATGCGACGTTGCAGTTTTGTCGCTTAAGAAACCTCCCGCCCCGCGTCGGGCAGACATTCGGTAGTGATAGGAACGATCGCGTGGCTACAGTGTCGAAAATATTATTTTTGCATGTTTTGTTAAAAAAATGCAAGGTAAGTTCATCCTGTTTTGATCATACCTCTTTATATTTAAATCCTTTTATAATACGCGTATTGTTTCTTATCTATTTGGCTTGATTTGTGCAAAATTTGCTCAAAAGTAAATGTATAAAAGTGTGAGCAGCCGAATTTTTAAACAATATGGCCGAATAAGGCAAAGCGGCCCGGGCAAAGCGGCCAACTGACCGTTTTGCCCTTATTAAAAAATATTATGATAAGATAGATAATGCTTAATTATTTTGTTTAGCTAGTGAACAAGTATTATAAGAGAAAAACCAACCAGGGATCATGGGATGAAAATCTTATGGCACGGGCGATCAAAACGAAAAAATAACAAAAGGCTGTGTAACTTCCATATTATGTTTAAAATATACCATACTACCTACTTAGCTAAGGTTAAAGAAATTGTAATACCTTATGATTAAAATAATGAGAATACTACCTAGTTTTTAGTTAGTAGAAACTCAGACTGAGAATAAAATGTTATTATTAATGTAAGAGCAGTATTTGTTGATTGTTAAAAATATTTAAATGTTAATAAAAACGAAACCTGTGTTAAAATTTCTAAAAATTTATGCTTAACTCTTTTAGTAAAATAATGATAATTACTCAATAAACTGTATCTGATTAAATTTAAAATTATTTAGAAACTGAGAACTTGAAACTGAACCGAACTAGAAATTGAGTATAAGACGGGTAAAATTAATATCAAATGTTTCTTTAATAAATAATGTTCTTTTATATTTTTTGGTCATTTTTATTTCGTCAAGCATGTTAAATTAAAAAAAAAAAAACAATTATACGCAGTAACGTTGGGGCTGGCCACGTTGCCCTTGGCCCCCGGGCCGCTTTAGGCGGCTGCTCGGGCAAAGCGGTTTTTTTACAAGTTGCCGTAATTAAGACATAATATGCTTATTATTTCAATTTTCGAGATCTTAAATTTCATAAATCATAAATTTAATATACTTCTTTCCCATCAGTATAAAATTCTTGTGGAAAATCAATCGTTTGATAGGTTTTTTCTTTACTCAAAGTTAAGGTGGCCGTTTTGAGCTGACCTCCCCTATATCTTGTACTTGAACAACAAATACTAAGATTAGTTATATATTGGAAACGAAATTATTTAATTTATAATGAGCTTCAGTATTTTTAACAGAATCTCACAATGATGTCAATAAATGGCGCTCTGTAAAAGTTTATTCGTTTGTGCTTACAAATAATAAACTATCTACCTACCGCGAGGTCTGAGTTCGGGGCGGACCACTCTAGTATAAAAAAAACCGGCCAAGTGCGAGTCGGACTCGCGCACCGAGGGTTCCGTACAAACCTGTAGGTATATAAGTAAAAGTTATGGTATTTTTATTCCACTTATCTATTTTAATTTTAAAGCTATTTTTCTTATATGATGTAACTAAAATTTATGCTTTTCGCAATTTTTCCTTTAACTGTGCTATAAAACGTTGCTTCGTACCAAATTTCAAGATTGTGAGTTTACGGGAAGTACCCTGTAGGTTTTGATTCCCTTGCGAGTGTCGAAAATTTGCATAAAAATATTTTTATTATAAGATGTAACTAAAATTTATGCCTTGCAATTATTCCTATATCCGTGCTATAAGACGTTGCTTCGTACCAAATTTCAAGATTCTGAGTTCACGGGAAGTACCCTGTAGGTTTTGATTCCCTTGCGAGTGTCGAAAATTTGCATAAAAATATTTTTTTATATGATGTAACTAAAAATGTATGCTTTTCGCAATTATTCCTTTATCTGTGCTATAAGACGTTGCTTCGTACAAAATTTCAAGATTCTGAGTTCACGGGAAGTACCTACCTTGTAGGTTTTGATTCCCTTACGAGTGTCGAAAATTTGACATAAACGGCTGTATCTTTTGATTGCGTTGGCTTAGAAGTTTGATTTTTTCACAGCTCCATGGGACAGTAGACCTGAGTATTTGATATGAATTTCAGCTTGATACCTCCATTCGTTCCTGAGAAAAAGGGTCTTGACACACAGACGGACGGACAACAAATTGATCCTATAAGGGTTCCGTTTTTCCTTTTGAGGTACGGAACCCTGAAAATGTGTTCATTTACATTTTGTTCAAATGTGTTCAATTTATTTTTTGTGTGTTTATCTATATATTTTATAATCGGTATAATAATAAAACAACATTGTCTCTTCAGTTACAGACCAGACCCTGTGATGGTAAATTCGAGGACGAACTACTTTTCGCCCAGGCTTGGTCGAACTTACAACTTCCAACCGAGACTTGGTCGAGAACTTGTTTATGGTAAACCATTTTTCTATTTACAGGGGCCATACTACCAACGCTTAAAGCAATACGTAAGCAATATTACTCAAAATGACAGATTGATGTCACGTACCTTGACATTCCTAAAATAAGGATTATAATTCTAAAACAAGAAAGTAAACAATAATAAAACAATATGGCTTTAAACATTGGTAGTATGGCCCCAGGGCCCATTAAAATACACTAATTACATCTTAGCCCGCCAACCCGCATTGGAGCAGCGTGGTGGGTCTAAGCTCTAATTCCCGCTCTCCTATGAGAGTGGAGGCCTGTGCCCAGCAGTGGGACGTTAATAGGCTGTAGTGATGAATTACCTCTTATGAGGATCACTTTTGGTAGTACAACTTTTATTAAGTCTGATCATAAGAATAATGTTCTCCCGACCGAATTTCGGCCACGGCGGCCAATCTCCACAGAGATTAGCCATCTGAGCTGGAGATATTAAAGAGAAATGTGTGCGCAAACACAGGTGCACTCTCACTTCCTTTACTCTCATAGCCCGATGGGACGGAAAATCCGACACGACCGGAGAGGTCAAGTGCAGGACCGACAGCTTAACGTGTTAAAAAATTCTGTTTTCACTATACCTTATATTATAATAATCTAATACCTTTAAATATATAGGTATATAGGTATTAGATTATTATGGAGAAGTTGCCCTGAAATTATTAGAATTTAAAAAAAACCTTTTTATAGAGCCCACAAAAAACCGCAATGGAGACATCGGTGCAAAGTTTGGACGTAGCAGTCCAAGCATTACATCTCCAGAGCATCATATAATATCAAATTGTTTCCTCTAAAAGATCCCTGCTGGTCGAAATAATAGTTATTTGTTATACAAGAGTGAAAAGTTGTTTTTTAACCGCGTGCTCAATTTTGATGACCGAGCAAGCGAAGGTTCTAATAGAATCCTGAACGTCAGCGAGGGAATCAAAAGAGCACGAGGTGAAAAATCTTTTCATTCGAGTGCAACACGTAACTTTTCATCTCACCTCAGCGAGGAAATGACTAAATGCCAAATTAAAAAAGTACACCAAGAAGGTTACGAGTGTGAGTTTTTAAGTGGTTTTTAACAAATTAAAAACGGTTGTATGGAAATTCGGCACCATAGAGGTAGAAGTAAATAGGTTTTAATGATGTTTTGAATTCACAAACTTCATAGACGAGTGATATTTACCAACGTGCACACGATGTTCTAAATTCAATTTACTTTATCCTCTAGAGGATAATAACGGCTTTTGCATTCAGATGTCGAAGAGTAAAAATACTCTTTCTGAGATGGTGGGATGATTAATATGTTTATTCTATTTATTAAGTAATTATGAAACCGTTTCATTTTTCAGACTATTATGCAGAACCTCATATAAGAGTGTCTAGAAGCATCAACAAGACAAAGGATACGTAATCAGTAGCCATAGAATACTTCTAAAAGTAATTATTTAATTAAAATGAACATGCCGCTTTAAAAATGTTTTGGACAAAGTTGTATAGAAGACTTTAATGTTAAGGTGCTAATTTATTAAATTGAAAGATCTCATCAAAAATAACACGTATTTTATTCACTTATTTTTAGGGTTCTGAACCTCAAAAGGAAAAAACGGAACCCTTATAGGATCACTTTGTTGTCCGTCTGTCTGTCTGTCAAGATCCTTCTTCTCAGGAACGCATGGAGGTATCAAGCTGAAATTCATATCAAACACTCAGGTCTAAGTTTAGAGCTGTGAAAAAATCAAACTTCTAAGCCAACGCAATCAAAAGATACAGCCGTTTATGCTGCAAATTTTATGTATGGCTGTTTGCTTACCGTTACGGGATAGCATAACTTAGGTAGGCTTGGTAAAAAAACTGAAGTGTATCTTTTGTAAGTATATACATTATATATTTATACATAAGTACATACTTACTAATATTATAAATGCGAAAGTTTGGATGGATGTATGGATGTTTGTTACTTAATCACACCCCAACAGCTGAACGGATCTGGCTGAAATTTGGCACAGAGATAGATTTTAGTCTGGAATAGCACATAGGACGAAGTCGCGGGCATTCGCTAGAAGGTATACATTATACCTGCCTTTATATGATGACGCATGGTTCAACATTTATAATGCTATAAACTTACTTAAAAGAATGAGTAATAGGTAAGTACCTACTTACTAAATAATTAAGAAACTTGTTCTTAATTCACAGGTTTTAGCCGCACTTCATATTTTTGCTCATAGTGACCGAAAGTGAATTGCAGACCGTGAACATGACATTGCCATGAACCAACCGAGTTTGTGCAGATGCATGAACGAGGTTACAGAAGCCATAAATATTGTGTAGGTATACTTTATTCTATTATTGAGTATATATTATAGATATATATTTATTTATATATTTAGGTAGGTAGGTAGGTAGGTAGTAGGTAGGTATATTTATACTATATATATTTTAGTTATGTTGTCCGGCATGTTAATTTTATTATTATTTTTTTATATGTAGGTATATATATTTATATCTATTTATTGGTCTAAAATTTATGTCCTTTATTTTAAATGCAGCACTATCCCGCGCTCCGGTTTATTTATCCTTTCACCAAAGGCGGGGTCTGTAAGAGATTGCTTTAGCAATAAGACCGCCTTTGCAAATTTCTCTGTAGCTTTACTACTGCTTCTAAACTGTATGTTGTATATTTTTTGTGTGCAATAAAGATATCTAAATAAAATAAATAAATAAATTCTCCATCATTAAGAAATGGATCAAATTTCCCAATGGTGAAGAATTAAGGCGTCTGCTGATTAAGTAAGAATTAGAATATATATTATGCTTATCCTGATCAAGAATTTTTACTGGATATTTTTGGCAATTCTTTGCATAAATTCCGGAGGTCGGTTCATTTAGCATTAAGTAAGTCGTAGTATCCAATTTGTATTTTTAAATTAGTATATATAATTTTAATTAAGATTTAGTTTTTATTTAAAAAAAAAGTGTAATGCATGATATTGATTTTGTGTGCTTTTGAGTTGTAAAAAACTTATCACTAAAGTGCATGTGGTGTTTACCTATAAGTGGCTAATCAATTTATCTAAGTACCTAATATATTGTAAATTTTTTGATGTATGTTTCAAATGATATAGCTGTTGGTAAACCAAATAAACGAAAAAAAAAAAAAAAAAAAGAAAGAATAGAAAATAACTTATTTTTTGTACTGGTACTTGTTTGTAGGTACGTGTTACAATGAATGGAATGAATGAAAAGTTGCAGCATATCCAGTCAGGCAACCCTGACGTAGGTACAATATATTACTATTTTTTTGTAGTTAGATTTTTAAATAACTTAGTACAAGTATGTTTAGAGTATTCGGGCACCACTTCATAGGAATTGCATTGAATAAATAAATAATGTCTTGAATAATTAATTACAAAAGGACGCGCGGTAGCGTGTCAAGCCAACAGAACTGGCGAGCAGCATCGTGTGTAATATTGCACGAACCATTTGGGGCCATTTATGATTATGTAGGTACCTAAAGTACAGTTTCTACCAGCAAGCCAAATTTTCGGAAGAATAAAATAGACCTTACAACTTTAGAACCTGCGAAGGCTTTAAGTCTTCAATATATTATTATCCTAAGATATAAGAAAAAACCGGCCAAGTGCGAGTCGGACTCGCGCACCGAGGGCTCCGTACAAACCTGTAGTAAGTTTTAAATTAAATGTTTTTTTTAAATGTTTTTTTAAATATTTGAGTTGATTGAATGAAAGGTAAATTGCGGTTTACGATTTATGACGTATTAAAAAAAAACTACTTACTAGATCTCGTTCAAACCAATTTTCGGTGGAAGTTTGCATGGTAATGTACAACATATATTTTTTTTAGTTTTATCATTCTCTTATTTTAGAAGTTACGGGGGGGGGGACACACATTTTACCACTTTGGAAGTGTCTCTCGCGCAAACTATTCAGTTTAGAAAGAAATGATATTACAAACCTCAATATCATTTTTGAAGACCTATCCATAGATACCCCACACCTATGGGTTAGATGAAAAAAAAATTTTTGAGTTTCAGTTCTAAGTATGGGGACCCCCAAAATTTATTGTTTTTTTTCTATTTTTGTAAGAAAATCTTAATGCGGTTTACAGAATACATCTACTTACCAAGTTTCAACAGTATAGCTCTTATAGTTTCGGAAAAAAGTGGCTGTGACATACGGACGGACAGACAGACAGACAGACAGACAGACAGACAGACATGACGAATCTATAAGGGTTCCGTTTTTGCCAAATTTGGCTACGGAACCCTAAAAATGATATTTTAAGTTGTTATAAAATATTTTTTGTTATAAATAAATTTCAGGACTGGCCATTGAACTTGGCTCTCATTTCACATTTATGTTTTTCATGGGATTTATTTTACAGCAGCTGGGCGACCGCTTATCTTTTGCATCAATCATTGATACATCGTAATTCGCAATCACCTCCGATTGGCTGAATTTATGGTATTCTTGCTGCGTCAATGGATTTCATCCAATAGTGGAAGAGTGTTATCCTTTCAGAGGTGATTGCGATGTATCAATGATTGATGCAAGAGATACGCGGTCGCCCTGCTGATTGCACTTGTACTCCTATAATTTGTATACGGTATTTCTTTCCTCGCGAACGTAGCCTTAATGGCCTTAAATTTTGTATTTAAACCTCCTTTATACCAAAGCTTTATACTTACTCTGAGATAAAAAATGAAATGCACTCAGCTATGGCACTGAGCACTTGTTTCTGCTCTGGAGGGTAGAGTAGATAAGGAGTGTTATCTCGGGAGAAAAGTTGAAAAAGTGTCGTGGTTGCTTTAAACAGTTCAAAAAACTCCCACAATGGCGCTGGTGTAGACAAAGGGTATGGTATGAATATGAATGTAGCAATAGGGATTAAGCATAAAACTGTCTCAAATATTTTTTTCTAGATTCTTTATTGTCTTTACATTATACTTAAAAGGTATTTTTTTTATTTAGTTATTATTTAAACCCAGAAAATATTAAATATAAAGTGAAAAATAAGGGAGGCAAATTCAAACTTGCAAAACGCGTCACCATTGGTCGAAACGAAATGTGACGTAAATGGTCACGTCAGTGGATTTATCGGCGTCGATATTCATACTGTGCAGATACTGTGTTAGTAGTGTTTGTGAGAAAAAATTGTTTAAAACTGTATTGCTGTGTGATTACTTGTTTATATATATTTGTAGTCAATCTAGGACGATGACAGAAACTGGTTTTGTCAAAGCACAATCGGATAATCTACCGAAAATAGATTCATTTATGATGTCAGCATATTTTGCATCAAATCTCAATTTTACGAGCGCAGAGATCAAAGGAGTGAAAGCTGGAAGCTAATTATTATGTTACATGGTATATTTTAATCCATAACATAGATTTTAATGCATAAATATTTAAATAATACTTACAACTAAACATAACCTATACATAACCATTTGTCATTAAAATTGTTCCCAAACTCCTAATTTACGGGAGTGTCCCCGCCGAGACGAGCTAAGCGAAGCGAAGCCTCGTAGCTTTAGTTTTAAGATACCGTAACCGATTATCACCATCATGTTTTCTATGTAATTTTTAACGTCGTTAAAATGATCTTCACAACAAAATTCAACCGATAATGGAGCTAGATTATCCCTTCTCATCATCTTGCACCATTTTTCTCGTAATTTCGCATCGCGTGGAATACGAAAAAACACTTTATCGGGTGTACTAAGAGTAGTATTTTTGCACTTCGGTACCATACAATACTTGTAAGAAGGTTTTTAACTTCTTCCATAATATGTGTACTTAGCAATTAAAACTGAAAATAATAATTATGAAGTAACTGAACTGAATCGCTATAGTAAACAAACACGGGACATAACCAATGACGTCATCAAAAGCGCGCGATTAATGGTGGCGTTTGAACGGCTCAAATTCATACATAACTTTGAAACACCAATTAACGTAATTATTTGACTATTTTCAAACCTATTTATATTTTTTACTATGTTATAAAGATGTAAATGATTGATTTAAGAAATAAAAATAAATCATGCATATTCCTTAACGTTGATGAAGTGAAGTATGCAGAGTGAAATAGTAATATAATTTTTTTTTAAATTTTATTGTAATTGTCGACTAAAGTAGTTATTTACTAAAAATTTCAACAACTTAAGTTGTACAAAATAATGGTGAATGTTTTCGTTCCATGTTTATTTCTCAAACCTACTCTAATAATAATATTCGGCGCTTCCTAATTTACCCTGATGCTATGTGGCGTCGCCAATTTAATGCATTTTGACGGGCACTTTATATATAGAGATGAATCTCCTTCCTTCTACACTCCATAGTCTCTGCTGACGTACAACACTGTGTAGTTTTTTGTAGTCTGCTGATCACTCCCAGTCCCACATCACTCCCAACATCATAGAGTAAGAACCTACGCAATATGTTATATGGTTATGTCAAAGCATTCTATGACTGTCTACGTTCTACGTTACGTGTCAAAGTCAAAAACAAAAACAACTAACAAACCAAATGACGTTTCACGTTTCCTCAAACTCAATTTCAAAAAAATCTAACGGATTATGGAAAAGCAGAAACGTGAAAATATTATCTAATTTTTTTGTGGACTTATTTATAATTTAGAAGAAAGAAGAAATTTGGAGACCAATAAAGATCATCGCGACGAAACACAAAAAATGGAATCGTCTCAGAGGAATAGTAAGTACCTACATATTACATTTTCTTTTGCATGTAAATAAGTACACCATTATTTCTTAACTAGCGGTAGCGACTAGTAAATATACTAGCTGAACTCCTTAATTTTCTGGGATAAACAGTAGCCTAAGTCACTCTCTAGGTTTTCAACTATTTTCGTGCAAAAAGTTACGTCGATCCGTTGCTCTGTTGCGGCGTCCGGCTCACCTTTAGTATGTGTGCCGTGCAGTAGACAGTTCATTTTTTTTTTACAGAAAGGTATTAATGTAATAAGGACAACCCGCCGTCCTTGAAGGACAAGCTAGATACACTCAAGACACACACACTCGCAGACACACTTTCGTATTTATTATATTGGTATGATTTCCAAAAATTTTGAATCTAAAAGTAAAACATGTGTTATCATAATAATAAAAATGCAAAAGTTTGTATAGATGGATGTTTGTTACTGAATCACACCAGAACGGCTGAACGGAACAGGATGAAATTTGGCGTAGAGTATATTTTAGTCTGGCTCTGGAATAACAAATAGGCTAGGAAAATTCGAGTTCCTGCAGGAACCAAAAAACTACAATCCACATGGACAAAGTTGCAGGCATCAGCTCAACTCATGGACTATGGATTTATGTTTTCAAACAAGTTGGTAATTTTAGCATCAAACCCTTTTTCAGAGTATAACATGCGAGATTTACTAATGCTAATCAGTAGAATGTCACTGCAAGACTGCTGCGTCCACGTTCCGTCAGAGTTTGGTCTGCGTTGGAATGAGGTATCTAGAGCGGTTCGGAATGCCAGACTGCCGATGACGCCAGCCAGTGTTGCCAACGTATTGCACAAATATGCTGTAAAGTCCCTGACTGGAGAAGAGGTTATACATATTATTGCACGACTACGACTTAAATGTAAGTATTGTTACTGTCCTCTCCTCGGCCACGGCGGCCTATCTCCAGAAAGATTAGCCATCTGCCCAGGAGATAGTATAGTGCACTACTGTGTGTGCATTTTCTCAGTCTGTTCCTTTTACTCTCATAGCCATAAAATCGGGTCAGACGGAGAGAGATCAGGCGCAGGACCAACCGCTTAACATGCTCTCTGAGTCTCGGGTGTGAAACCCCCCAACTTCATAACTCCAGGCTGATACTGAGAATTTATTGTTAGAAAAACCCAAAACTTATTATGGCCAGACCCAAGACTGGAACCTGGGACTCATTGGCCACAGTCAAACATGCTAACCACTAGACTAGACCAATGAGGCAGTCATAAATGTAAGTATTTGACTAGCAACCGAACCAAAGATTGAAGATTTGTGTGGTGTGTATGTCGCAAGCTGCAAGTTCAAGATACACACTGTAACACATAGATTTATGCACTGTGGCGGATTATAGCGAATTAAAATTTTAGTTCATAATTAAATATTGATTTTGGTTGTACATCTTCCGTTCTCTATCATTACAGGTATAGCGATCAAACCTAGGACATGGCATGTAATCAATTTAATGGAAAAGATAACAGATGAGCCAGTCAATGATCTGATTCAACAACTACCGTCAAGGGTTAAGCAGGCCCTAAAAAATAGCGCCTATCCTAATAAGAAGCCTCAGGTATGTGTGTGATTCAGAATAAATCTCAAAGAATTTGGTGTAATTACTATCGTAATCATAAGACGGAAAGTACAGTCCCATTTTTATGACTATATTAATTTTTTTTTTTTTTTGACTAGCTGAAGCCCGCTACTTTGTCCGCGTGGATTGATTTGGTTCCCGCGGGAACTCTTTAATTTTCCGGGACAAAAGTAGCCCTTGTGTTATTCCAGGCTATAAACTATCTCTGTGTTAAATTTCATTCAGATCCGTTCCGCCGTTGGTAATTGAGTAACAAACTTGCATCCATCCATCCATCCATCCAAACTTTCGCATTTATAATATTAGTTTATATAAATAAATAAACCTTTATTTCAGATCTAGGATCCATACAGTGTTAGTAACAAAATATCTTAAAACTATGTTAGTAATAAAAACAATTCATACTTAATTAATTTATGTACCTGTACCTCGTATGATATGTACTTGGAGTTGACATGTAAGCCAACCCAGTGCTTCATAAAAGGGTTTTCCCAATTTCCCACCAATGTTTTCAGAATACTGTTGGAGCTCCCGTGTACTCTTTTCTTCACAGATGCCACTCTTTTCATCAGTATACCATAAAAATCGTCGGTGAGAGCCTCTGCAAACATCTGTGACGCACTGCAGTAGCGCGGTAGCCCCATCAGCATTCTGAAACTATTGTTATATTGTACGCGTAGATCATTGTAAGCCGCCTGCGTATATGAAACCCACAGGGTACACTTATAGAGAGTTTGACAGTATGCTTTAAGTAGAGCAAGCTTACCTCTCTATTGCAAAGGGCAAACCTGCGGGCCAGCATATTACTTCGGACCGCCAACGCCCTACGCTCCCGCTCTAAGTCTTTAACATCCAACATATCTGCCGTTACGATGTGCCCTAAAGGTTTTTTTTTTAATCCACTACAAGTTAGCCCTTGACTGTGATCTCACCTGATGGTAAGTGATGATGCAGTCTAAGATGGTAGCTGGCTAACCTGTTAGGGGCATGGCAGTTATTATATTAAACCCATACCCCTATTCGGTTTCTGCACGGCATCGTACCGGAACGCTAAATCGCTTGGCGGCATGTCTTTGCCGGTAGGGTGGTAACTAGCCACGGCCGAAGCCTCCCACCAGGCCAGACCAGGGAAAGTTCAGAAATTATAAATTCCCAAATGCCCGGGTTCGATCCCCGGCAGGGTCAATAGACCCTGACGGGGATCGGACCCGGGCACTCCGCATGTAAAGACAACAGCGCTGCACACTGCGCCACCGAGGTCGTCAAAATGGTTCAACCCAATTTTTACTGCATTTTAATTGATTGTATTTTATTTATTTTTTTGATAGATTTATTAATAATTAGTCAGATTAGATGGATGCATTAAATAGAATTTAAATTCAGTGACTCTCTTAAGTGCGACTCCGTTGAGGGTAACGGGTAGAATTTTTTTGCCCTTTGCTATTGAATACCAAGAGCTCTTTCTTCACATTATATACGAGTCCAGCTTTCTAAGTGCGCTAATTGCTGGGCTCAGCAAGACCATATCCTCTGCATAGCTCAGATTATTACTAGTGGTTCGCCCTGAACTGAAACCTCGCCATCTATTGACATCATTGTGAGGTTCTTTTTGTTGTAAATAGTTTATTTGAGTGACACAAATAAGACAAGTAAAAATCATATTCAAATAAAAAAGAACATAGAGTTCCTTCATACAGCCAGCACGATTAAACCTCAACATCCTCCCCTTAATCGAGAAGGCTACAAACTAAGTTGCATGACAGTACAAACACGGACACATATCAATCGACCTGACTGTACTTTAACAGAAAATCATAACATACAAAACACACAAGAGCATATCACTAGTCTAAAAGTATTAAACAAAAGAGTATTAAAAAAAAAATAAGCACAACTTATGATATCATTAAGCCTATATCAGACACGCAACGTTGATGTTTGCAACGACCCAACCCTTTGGTCAAAATATCCGCTAACATCCTATCAGTAGGCAAATACGATAATTTAATCTTGTTACTTTCGACTAGCTCTCGAATGAAATGGTACCGGACATCGATGTGTTTTGTCCGATTATGATGAACCGGGTTCTGTGCCAACTTCTGCGCACTTTGGTTATCGTTACAAAGAGTAACAACAGATGACTCACCTGTAAGCTCACCAATCAAACGCTGCAAATACACAGCTTCCTTGGAAGCACTAGTTAAAGCCATGTACTCTGCCTCTGTAGAAGACAAGGCAACTGTGGGCTGTTTTTTACATTCCCACGATACGGGTGCATTAGCTAATTTAAAAATATACCCAGTATATGACCGTCTATCATTACCATTGGCCCAGTCGGCATCGACAAAACCACATAAAGGTTCTCCAGTCTTTCTAAAAATAAGACTGTAATCTAACGTACCTTTTAGATACTGCAGGACGCGCTTAGCAGCATTCCAATGCGTCTGCATAGGGTTTTTATTAAATTGACTCAGAAAACTAACGGTAAACAAAATATCAGGCCTAGTGTTTATTGCTAAAAACATTAGACAACCGATTAAGTTTTGGTAGGGAACATTGACAACTGGTTCCGACTGAGAACGCAGGTCAATACTTACATCCATAGGAGTAGAGACAGTTTTGCACTCCGACATATTAAAACGACTCAACGTCTCCAATATGTAACGCTTTTGATCTACCTTCACATTGTTTGTCTCCTTTTCTCTAGCAACACGTAGACCAAGGCAATAATTTAGTTCACCTAGATCCTTGACACCAAAATAAATAGTCAAACCGTTCTTCAAGTAAGATAACTCAATTTCTTTGTCATAAATCAGAATTAAGTCATCAACGTAGACTGCTAAAATAGAAATATTAACAGTACTTCGTTTTAAATAAATACAAGGCTCAGACTGTAATCTTTTATAGCCTAAGTCTAGAAGTACCTGATCAAGTCGTTTATTCCAGGCTCTCGCGGCTTGCTTTAGACCGTAAAGCGACTTGTTCAACTGACACACTTTAGACTCCTCACCTACAGCTATAAAGCCTTCGGGTTGTACCATAAATACCTTCTCGTCTAATTTCCCATGCAAAAAAGCCGTGTCTATGTCTAAGTGATGCATTTTTAAATTATTCTCTACTGCTATAGCAATTAACACTCTCAGTGACGAATAACGAACAACCGGCGAAAAAGTTTCTTCGTAGTCAATACCGTAACTTTGATGAAAACCTTTTGCAACTAAGCGTGCCTTGTACCTACTAACTCTACCTTCGGCATCACGTTTCAGCTTGAAAACCCACTTACACGGTATTATTCTCTGACCTGTATTCTCTACTAAGGTCCAAGTACCGTTGGTGATCAAAGAGTTGTATTCGTCCTTCATTGCAGCTATCCACTTAGATTTATCAGGACGTGTAAGAGCATCAGAATAAGAGTAAGGTTCATCTGTTAACTCACCACTTTGCATCGTCGAACAACAGACACTACAGCGATAATTTACAGGCTTTCTCTCCCTCAAATTGTACCTTCTACCGGATTCCACATGCACCTCTTCTTCCTCTGCAGGACTTGCGGGAAGAGGATCGGCAATGGGGAGGGGTAGTGACTCGGGTATGGCGTCAGTAGCATTGCTGGTACTTGCCACAGGATCGTTACACAAGGTTGACTCCACAGCCGAACTGCCTTGCACCTGTAAATTACTGGTATCAGAAGAGAGAACAATATTTTCACGAGGTGAATCCTCAATTGTTTTAGGATTCGAAAAACAATTCTCTAAAAATACTACGTCCCGACCTTTTATAGCTTTCCTAATATTACTAGGATCTCGAAACCTATACGATTTGTTGTCATCACAATAACCAACGAATATGTACTGTTTTGCTTTCGGGTCTAGCTTTTGGCGATTGCAATCAGGTACATGTACGTATGCACGACAACCAAAAACACGTAAATGAGCAACGTCTGGTTTACTGTTGTACCATAGCTCGTAGGGGGTACGATTTTCTAGAGCTCTGTGTGGACACCTATTTTTCAAATAAGTAGCTGTACGTACCGCATCTTGCCAGAATGTTTTAGGTAGGCCACTGTCCTGCAGCATACACCTAGCCTTCTCTACCAAGGACCTATTTGTCCTTTCGGCAACACCATTCGACTCGGGACAATACGGAACAGTAGTCTGGTGCCTAATTCCTCTAGAAGCTAGATACGCTTCGAATTCGACATTGACATACTCACCGCCGTTGTCGGTACGCAAGTTTCGTATTTTAAGAGAGGTCTCTCTCTCAACAAGAGCTTCAAATTCTAAAAACTTTTTCTTAACATCCGCCTTAGAGCGTATAAAATAAGAAAAAATCATCCTAGAAAAATCGTCAACAAATATAAGTAAATATCTACTTGATTCTAAAGACATAACATCAAAAGGACCGCAAACATCAGAATGTATAAGTTCCAACATTTTGGTGCCTTTCTTATACTCAATAGTTTTGAAGGTTTTTCTACTCTGCTTGCCTTCAATGCAAGGTACACAAGGGTTTTTATCTATAGAAGAATATTCAATACCTTTAGCTTGACCACGACGCAGATGTTCCAGACCAGCGCGGCACAGATGACCTAGTCTGCGATGCCACAGGTTCGAAGTGACACTAACTTCAGTAACCATCGCGCTTTCAGGATAAATAGGTATATGGTCTAGCCTGTACAAACCACCAACGTTGCATGTAGCGTGACCTACTGTTTTTCCAACTACCTTTACATCATCGTGTCTGTACATTGAACAACCATTCTTATCAAAAACAAAAGTAATACCCTTATCAACAGCCTTATTTACAGAAATTAAATTAGTGGACAACTCGGGAACATAAAGAACGTCCTTTATACCATTCAATTTCAACTTATCGTCCTTGACAAGTAAAACTTCTCCAATACCAGCCGAATTTACCGTTTTGTTGTTGGCTAAAGCTATATCCTTGCTCGTAGACGTAGGGTTAAAATTGGTAAGCCATTCTCTAGAACAGGTCATATGGGTGGATGCACCCGAATCCACGTACCACTCCGTAGGACTTAAGTTACCTCCAACACCAAGAGCTGAAATAAGCGTAGATTCCTTAGCGTCATCTTGACTTTTACTCTGCGACTCTTTATCTTTAACCTGATCTTTACTCTTTCTTCCCTGTTTTCCTTTCTTTCTATGTGGACAATTAGGACTCTTGTGTCCAGGCTCCTTGCATGTAAAACAAATAATATTCTTAATGGTTTTCAAATTATTCGTAGCAAGAACTGACTCTTTCGACTCACGTTTGGCGCTTTCATTCAGCAACTTCCGCTTAACTAGCTCAGATGTTACTTCGATATTTGAGTTCTCTAGGGCCATCACTAGGGGATCAAACTCTGTTGGTAAACCTCCTAGTAAAATTGCACCTATAGACAAATCATCAATTTTCCGACCTATATCTGCTAAATCTTGAGCAGTGCCAGTCACGGCATTAATATAGTCTTCAATAGAAGTAAAATTCTGCAACTCATATCGATATAACTTTCGCTCTAACGCCAATTGTCTACCCATACCTTTGTCCTCATACGCATTAGCTAAGGTGCTCCATACCTCCTTAGCAGTCTTACAAGCACGTACTTGAGTGATAGCTCCGCCTTCTAGTGTAAGACACATTTTAGTTAACGCCTTCGTATCTCTAAGATTCCTCTGGCTAACAGATGTAGTGTCCCCAGCACTATAACCCTCAATTGCTGACCATAAGTCCTCATGTAGTAAATACATGCGCATCTTAAATTTCCATTGAGCATACCCATCCTTTCCATGCAAACTTTTAATGGTCATCAAGGAAGCTCCAGAACCAGCGTATGTAGAGTTCGCGGAATTCGCAGCATCACCGGAAATTGAATTGGTATTATCACTGACGGACATAGTTACGTAATAATATTCTTCACTATTCTTGAATAATTACGTAAAAATAAACTATTACGTTTTATTTTTATCTGCCCATAACCGATTTGTTGTAAATAGTTTATTTGAGTGACACAAATAAGACAAGTAAAAATCATATTCAAATAAAAAAGAACATAGAGTTCCTTCATACAGCCAGCACGATTAAACCTCAACACTTTTAAAAATACTGCATCTCATTAAAAATTAAATAATTTCGTTTCCTTATAATATTTATCTAATTTTAGTATTTGTTGTTCAAGTACAGGATATAATTCAAATAATTGATCAAGTTTCAGGCTCAGCCTTTCAGAAAATTGAGAGTTCTGAGGTCAACTTTGGACGTTAGAAAATCTCCACTTTGAAAACCCCCCATTTCGTCAATTTTAGGGGAAAAATTTAAAAAAAAAAATTTTGGACTCTATTCCTAATTATCTTTAAATTGATATATACCGCATACCCTATGTAACGCTATAAAAAATATTTTACTTCGAATTCGCTTCTATGAGAGCCCCCCTGAAATAAAGATTTTTATAACTTTTTAAGCCGTATTCGGCTGGAGGCCATCGGTTTATATATGTCACCGTAAGATTGTAAAAACCGTTAGATTATAATCTAACTCGCGAAATTGTAAACTGTCGAATGATTACAATATAATGGATTATTTTTCGGTAGATTGTAATCTGTTAGGTTTATTAACCCGATAGAACCTGCCTGCCGGCCTGCGGCCGGGCACTACTTGATTATTTATGTCGAACCCTAACCTAACCTACAAGAAAGAGACAAGAAAACGTAAATACAATGAATATTTCAAAAATTGACACTTAAAGCATTGAACGGTTCACAATCTTTCGACTGTTTACAATCTATCGAAAAAAAAGCGTTAGATTACAATCTTAGGCGCCGTCCTATTGTCATCGCTCGCGCGATGATGCGATGCGTTTTCATCGTGCGATGAAACTGGTCGCGCGATAAGAAATCGTGTGCCCTATTTTGGAGCGATGCGATCACACTCGAAATGGCTCATAACAGAGATGCACAGATTTTGCTGTCGGGCAATATTAATTTAGTCGCAAACAGCATTAAAAAAATAAAACGTGGACCACATAAAATACTCTATAAAACAGAAACCCTACGTGGTCGCGCGAGCGCCATTAGGACATTCAGTACTGATCAGTATGTTTGATCGGCGATCGTCCGTGCGTCGATGGTCGCACTACGAAAACTAGACAATTTGATCGCATCGCATGATCGCGCGATCTTCAATACCTAGGACATTTAGTAGAACACAGTATGTTTGAACGCATGGGCGTGCGATCATTTTCGTCGGACGCACGCATCATCGCACGAGCGATGACAATAGGACGGCGCCTTACGGTTTTTACAATCTTACGGTGACATATATATAATATTTAAATTTTCAGTAATTCAGAAGTTATGAGGCTCTGACAGACAGACGGACGGACAAGTGCAAATTCACTCAAGTAGACTCTCCGCTTCGCTCGGTCAATAAGGAACCATCAATCGAGCAGCCGATCCCAGTCCCGCTAAGCTCATCAATTAGCTGTATAGATATGGAATAACACATCTATGGCTACTTTTTATCCTGGAAAATTAAAGAATTCCCTCGGGAACCAATGAACCTCAATCTAAGAGGACAAAGTCGCGGGCATTCGCTACTATTAGTATAGATGACATAGCATAGGGTATGGTACATACATAGGTACATAGGGTAGGTACACTAATGTAGCTTTTGTCTTTTTTTTATAGGTGCAAACTTTAAAACTAGGCGACCTGATTTTCATGAGCGTGCAAATGGTAACCAACTTGAAAGAGGGCAGTGTTGTATATTTGGCGAGCCCGCCCGGGGAACCTGTGGCGTTAGTCAGCACTCTGCACTCACAATTGTTGAAGGCCTGCGCTCAAGGTATGAAGTATTTGTATGATAAATTCCTTTCCAAATAAAAACCGGCCAAGTGCGAGTCGGACTCGCGCACCGAGGGTTCCGTACAAACCTGTAGTAAGTTTTAAATTAAATGTTTTTTTTAAATATTTGAGTTGATTGAATGAAAGGTAAATTGCGGTTTACGATTTATGACGTATTAAAAAAAACTACTTACTAGATCTCGTTCAAACCAATTTTCGGTGGAAGTTTGCATGGTAATGTACAACATATATTTTTTTTAGTTTTATCATTCTCTTATTTTAGAAGTTACGGGGGGGGGGGGGACACATTTTACCACTTTGGAAGTGTCTCTCGCGCAAACTATTCAGTTTAGAAAGAAATGATATTACAAACCTCAATATCATTTTTGAAGACCTATCCATAGATACCCCACACCTATGGGTTAGATGAAAAAAAAAATTTTGAGTTTCAGTTCTAAGTATGGGGACCCCCAAAATTTTTTGTTTTTTTTTCTATTTTTGTAAGAAAATCTTAATGCGGTTTACAGAATACATCTACTTACCAAGTTTCAACAGTATAGCTCTTATAGTTTCGGAAAAAAGTGGCTGTACATACGGACGGACAGACAGACAGACAGACAGACGGACAGACAGACAGACAGACATGACGAATCTATAAGGGTTCCGTTTTTGCCAAATTTGGCTACGGAACCCTAAAAACCGACTTCCAATGCCACTGTAAAGTACAAAATAATTTTGATTTTTACCCACTATGTTGAAGTCGGGCGAGTATAACAAGGATAAGCAAAGTTGACGCATCAGACTCGCCCGACTTCAACACAGTGGGTAGAAATGAAAATTATTTTGTGCTTTACAGTGGCGTTGGAAGTCGGTTTTTTGGAAAGAATTTTTATTTTTAACTTTTTAGTGTCAGGGTTAAAAGGTTTGGATTTTTTCAGAATTTTTTATGGGAACACCTAGAGAGCTTCCTCTAACAACTGATAGAAAAAAAATTCAAATCGGTTCAGAAATCACGGAGATATGCACCAACATACATTCAAAAAAACGCGCCGAATTGAGAAAAAAAATACCTTCTCCTTTTTTTCAAGTCGGTTAAAAATTACAACGGTCGACCAGGCTTATTCTGACCCAACTAGACTTTTTCTGATTCCCAAATGGACATTATCTCATCCATATGTACTGACTCGACCAGACTTAATCTAACCCAGCCGGACTTAATCTGACCCAAATAGACAATCTGACCCGAGCCACCCAGACTTTATCCGACCTCATTCAACCCAACCAGACCTAAACAGATTATTTTCTTTTCCAGGACTCGGCTATAAAAAATATGAAGACGCCTGCCTGAATGGAAAAGACATAGTGTCCTTGCTGAGAATAGCCAGTAGTGGCACCAACGCTGCCATGGTCACAGGTATGGTATTATTTTCCTTTTTATAAACAACAACCTCGATTTACATAGACGGGCCCTGTGACCTGTCAAACAAAGAATGTGGACTTATTTTATTAACGCCATCTAGTCTGAAAAGCGGGACAGCGCTATGGCGGGGACAAGGACAGGCTTATATAGGTGTGGAGCACGCTCTACAGGTTGGACGTCCAACTTTTTTCTATGAAAGGGCCCATCTTGTGCCTACATATGTATCAATGTTTATAAATAATAATAATAATAATAATAATAATTTATTTCACAAAATTTTACATAGTAAGACTTAGGTCTACAAATTGAATGGTCGGTCTCTGCGGCCTAATGTAGGAAATGACTTGTATGCGTGTTCAACTGCCCCCCGATTGTGTAAGGAAATCTTAATTGCTTATGAAATGGATAATTCGACCTGTTTTAAGAGTGCATAGATGCTTGCGCGTCAAAAAGCATGTATGAACTCCTGAAACAGATCGAGTAATACGTTTTAAGCTGCCAAACGATTACATTTTGCTTAGACAATTGTGCATCTGGTCACGTATTACAAATTCGGGTTCCGTAGTCATGCTATGAATGAAAACTGCCTCGTTGATGAAGTGGTTAGCATGTTCAACTATGGCTGATGAGGTCCCAGAATCCCGGGTCGGGTCATATTTAAGTTTGAATGAATGAATGAATAGGTACACACTTTAAATGATTGCAGCTAGTTATATCATACTAGATCAGGGATAGCGAACCAATGGCACGCGACACAATATTTTGGGCGCGTCACCGCTCACAAAATTCATTATGCACTAAGAAAAAAAGCATTTATAATATTAAGTACGGATTAGACTGTCTCGTTGGTCTAGTGGTTAGCATGTTTGACTCCGGCCGACGAGGTCCCGGGTTCGATTCCCGGGTCGGGCCAAGGCTTTATTAAGAGGTATTGGGATTTTCTGACTAGAAATTCTCAATACTATCCCGGAGTTAGGAAGTTGGAGGTGTTCCATCGGTTAAGCCGTCGGTCCCGCGCCTGATTTCTCTCCGGTCGTGTCGGATTTTCCGTCCCATCGGGCTATGAGAGCAAAGAAACAGAGAGTGCACCTGTGTATGTAAGTGTGTACACACTTGTGCGCTATAATATTTTCCGCGCAGATGGCTAATCTTCCAGAAGATATCTAGAACTTCCGGCCGCCGTGGCCGATATTCGGTCGGGAGGACATTATTATGAATTAGTATGTAATATGTTTTAATGAGAGCATTACCCCATGTTTTCCGACAGGGGCGGCTTTAGCCGTTGCGAGGCCTTGATGATGCTTGACGAGAAATGCAAAAATTATAAATAAAAATAATTTTAGAGTTTGTATACACATTGTAAAGACATTATGTTGTTATTGTTATTGGAAAATGGAAATTTACAAAAGTTAACAAATAAAAATCCCAAATACGACGTATTATTTTAAATTGAAGATCATAGAAAAGGTTTGGCGATAAAGATTTTACATCTCAGGTAGGTCATAAGTAGATAGGTAGTAAATAGGTAGGATCTTACATCAAAGATTAGGTATTAATGTATACAAATACACATTAGTACCTTATGACTTTTTCTACTTGGGCTATAGCGTGAGGGCGCGAGGCCCCTGCAAGAGCGAGGGCCCGAACGGTTGCCCTGCTTGCCACCCCCCTAAGGCCGCCACTAATTTCAGATATGCCAGAGTTCTCCGGTGCCCCGTGCATAACCCGAGGAGGCATTGACTTCACCAACACTCGACTGCTGAAGCAATATCTGTCCCAACGGATAGGCCCGGACCCGCCTGTGTTGGACTATCTCAAAGTCTCCGCCGAAATGGACTTTTTTGACCGCGAAATGTAAGTATTTTCTTTATTCGTTGTAGTATTTAGTTATTTTTAGTTAGTAGTATTTTATTACTAGACGATGCCCGCAACTTCGTCCGCGTGAATTAAGTTTCTTTGATTCCCGGGGGAATTCCTTAATTTTCCGGGATAAAAAGTGGGAAAATTAAATCCCATGGGAATAAAAAAAAAGTGTGTGTACTTATGCACGCACGCAAGAAGGTATACTTTTTCATAGCAAATAATTAATATAATATTGTTGGTAAGCCTTTTTCTGCAAGACTAATAAGTTGACCGACTAACGTCAGGGTGTCGAATTTGGGTGTCGGTGTGCGCGCGCATCGTAAAAATTCACTCTGATAATATTTTTTTCATCCCACCATCTCGGAAAGAGTATTTTTACGCTTCGATATCTGAATGCAAAAGCCGTTATTATCCTCTTGAGGATAAAGTAAATTTAATTTAGAACATCGTGTGCACGTTAGTAAATATCACTCGTCTATGAAGTTTGTGAATTCAAAACATCATTAAAACCTATTTACTTCTACCTCTATGGTGCCGAATTTCCATACAACCGTTTTTAATTTGTTAAAAACTCACACTCGTAACCTTCTTGGTGTATTTTTTTAATTTGCTTTGCGCGCACCATTTTCTTTCACGTCATATTGTTTAAAATTAAAACCTTCGATTAAAAACAAGAAAATTGAAAATAAGTGAAAAACCTAAAATGAGTGATTCTAGCGACGAAGAAGTTAATTTGACGCCAACAGAATTGACTCAAACTGTTAAAAATGCGAAAATGAGCTTTCTCCCTCAACAATCACGCGAGAAGTATTTCATTTCCTCGCTGAGGTGGGATGAAAAGTTACGTGTTGCACTCGAGTGAAAAGATTTTTCACCTCGTGCTCTTTTGATTCCCTCGCTGACGCCCAGGATTCTAATTTTTGAACCACTCGCTGCGCTCGTGATTCAATTTTAGAATCCTTCGCTTGCTCGGTCATCAAAATTGAGCACGCGGTTAAAAAGCAACGTTTCACTCTTGTATAACAAATAACTATTTCCCTAACGCGCCAAAAGAAGTTTAACTTCAAAGACCTTAATCCACGCGGACGAATTTGCGGGCATCATCTAGTAGTTTCTAAAATATAAAGCCAGTATTTATATAAAGGATTTTCTCCTTTTTCAGATTAAACAAAAAAATTAAAGTCACACTACAGGTTAAGGCTGAGAACACACTGGAGACCCTAAACTTGTGGGGTGTGATTGGGGTGCTCTCACCGGAGTCCAAACTCTTCGACGTATTCACCATCAAATCCAACCGAATACACATTACCAATGAGGATGAATAGATTTTTTTTTCACGCCACTGCAATCTACTACTTACTACCAACGCCTAAAGCAGTATTATTATAAAAATGCACTCCTACATGACGTACCTTGATATCTCTAAAATAAGGATTATAATTCTGAAACAAGAACGTCAACAATATTAAAAATAATACTGCTGTGATGAAAGTAAGACCCAATAGCTAGTTATCGCTATCTATCTATACTTATATTATAAATGCGAAAGTTTGGATGGATGTGTGGATGGATCTTTGTTACTCATTTACGCCCGAACGGCTGAATGGATCTGGATGAAATTTGACACAGAAATAGGTCATAGTCTGGAATGACACATTGCTACTTTTTATAATTAAAAAAATAAATAACCTATACTCCAGTCAAACTCGATGTAGAATGTTTAATAACAAAGCGTTGCTAGGCAACCGTCTGACAACAGGGGTAACAAACATTTTTTGGAGATTATTTTTTTTAAGTTTTATCATCCTCAATTTTATCTTGATTTTGAATATTACTAGTTGGTTCCCGCAGCTTCGCCTGCGTGGAGTTGAAATAGTAGTGCATTTCCGGTCAAACTATCACATCATTCCCCTAAATTTGAATGGAAATTTATAGATTTGGCAACACTACAATATACCGATAATTTTATTACGGTTAGTTCAATAATACGACTAAATTAGAAATGCGCCTATTATTCAGAGTACTGTAGGGTTCTTCTGGTATTTTTTACTTGATGACATAATACAAAAATTGAAAAAGGTTTTTGACTACTTCCTAAAAAGCAAGAAACCATCAGGGATGTCAATAATATCAATCAAGACAATTCATCATTAATAAAAATGTAATAAATGGACATATACATGTGATTTTATTTGTGTATTGATCAATATTTATCTTTTGCTTGACTTTCCGATTCATATTATGAATAGTTTGATTGATTTTAAAGGTAAAGTGAATAAAAGTATGAAATTGTGAAATATTGTGAAGTGATAACCCTAAAAATCTGCTGTTGTGGTTTGTTTACAAACATTCTACATCTAATTTGGCTGGAGTATAGTCGCGGGCATCAGCTAGTCTCACCTAAGAAAGAAAGAAAGCGCACGACTTCGTTCGCGTGGATTGAGGATTTTTGGTTCCCGCGGGAACTGTAATTTTCTGGGATAAAAAGTAGCCTTATGTGTTATTCTAGACTATAATCTATCTCTGTACCAAATTTCATCCAGATCTGTTCACACGTTTTGGCGTGATTGACTAACAAACATCCATCCATCCATCTAAACTTTAACATTTATAATATTAGACATTAATAGTAGCGAAATCGCGTGCGTCATCTAGTCTTGTGATGTAATAAGACTTTAATGTTGTGTATGTCACCGTAAGATTGTAATCTAACGCTTTTTATACGACTGCCTGAAAAAAGGAGTATATTGTTTTCAGGGTTCATGTATGTATGTATGTATGTATGTGAGTTTGTATATTCCACCATAACTTCTATACGTCTGAACCGATAAATTAGGTATCGTTAGAATCCCTAGCTTATTCCGGGTGACATAGGCTAGTAAAATTTAAAAAAAAATTGATGGGGTGACCATGGCCCCGCATTAAAGACTAAAGTTGAAAAAAATTATTCGAAAACAAGATTAACTATAATATAATCAACATCAAGAAAATGATGAGTAGATTCAAAAAATATATAACACTATAGTTCAATATCCCGAGTGACACGGGGTATAAATTTTTGAAAACCTCACCGCGGGCTACGGTAGAGCAGTCGTATTTTTAATAATTTTAATTATATTCACTTGTTTTTCGATAGATTGTAAACAGTCAAAAGATGAACCGTAAGTGTCAATTTTTTAAATATTCATTGTATTTACGTTTTCTTGTCTCTTTCTTGTATGTTAGGTTAGGGTTTTACATAAATAATCAGGTAGTGACCGGCCTGAAACCTAACAGATTACAATCAACCGAAAAATAATCCGTTATATTGTAATCATTCGGCAGTTTACAATTTCGCGAGTTAGATTATAATCTAACGGTTTTTACAATCTTACGGTGACATATATATACCGTGTACCTCAGATATAATTTTAAGTTTCAACGAAAATAAAATATTGATTATGATTTATATGTGTGATACTTTTTATTTTAAAAAAAATGTACATAATTATGTGAGTAAATAAATAAAAATAATATGTTTCATTATATTGTGTTTTATTTTCACTGCAGAGTACCGATTTGGATTTGAATGGAATGACTGTGATCTCACCTGAAATTAAGTGATGGTGCCGTCTAAGATGGTAGCGGGCTAACCTTTTCGGGGCATAACAGTTATACTAAACCCATACCCCTATTCAGTTTCTACACGGCATCATACCGGGACACTAAATCGCTTGGTGGCACGGCACGTCTTGGCCGGTAGGGTGGTAACTAGCCACGGCCGAAGCCGCCCACCAGGAAACTTTCCCCCCTAGCGCAGTGGTGAACGCTGTGGTCAAGTGGGAGACTTAGAGATTAATAATTTAAATAGGGGATCTCCCGAGTCCCGAGAGTCATAATATCCACGTCCCCTGCAAGCCTATCGATTATAGTAAAGAAGTGCTTCGAATTTTGATGATTTCACTGATTAGTATCTCATACTAAAATACAACTTCGGGTCTAGTGGGAGGTTACCAACCTTATATGGAAAAACCACAGACATAATAGTGGGAAAAACGTACATGGAGGTAGGATAAACCAATTGGCATTGATTAATTATTAAATATGTTTACTATCACAATAGAAGGTTACATGCTGCTATAGACAATCGCACTTGGTTGACCTGCTACCATCTTATACTGCTGTTGGGAACGTGTTTAATCTTAGACAAATGATAATAATCATTTATCTAAGATCATCACTTACCACCAGGTAAGATCGCAGTCAAGGGCTTTAATTGAGCCAATCATTTAGAAGTTGACTGCACGTCGTATGTACGTTGACTTCGACAGTTTGTGTGAGAGCTGTGCAAACAAGCACTCGCACCTCAGTTCAGAGACCACTATTTGATTGGCGCTAACCATCGATATATATGTAGCCCTTTCATAAAAAAAGGTTGGGCGACCGACTTTGAGAACGCGTTCCTAACCTGTCTTTGTCCCCATCGTAGCGCTGTCACGGTCGCTCGTCGTGTAGATAATTTGTTATTCTTAGGTTAACATCTAAAGTCTTATTAGTTTGGCACTGAAAAATTTTTATTTTAAGGTGATTCAATTCACAGTTATAATTTTTTTTTTTTATTCATTATAGGCTTAGGCTTGACCACAATCACACCTGATGGGAAGTGATGATGTGGCCTACGATGTAACGCGTTTACCTAGAAGATGCTTATTCACTCTTGATTTAAAGATACCCGGATTGTAATTGGTGGGAAACACAGTTTTTGGTAGTGTTCAGAATTCAGTTTGGTAGAATTTCCAAAAAAAACGTTATTTAATATTTCTATCCATTAGGTACGCAATCATTTAATTTCCGCGGCAAACTGTATGATTTTTTTTTTCTAACTGGCCTTACGGCTTCTATGGCCATGACCTATATTATCTATGACCGAGTCATACGTTTTCAATATATATGTTGCAAGTAAGTTCCCGCTTTTCAGACTAGATGGCTCATGGCGTTGATGGCGTTGCTAAAAATACGCCCACATTCTTTGTTTGACAGGGCCCGTCTTTGTAAATTGAGGTCTTCTAGTGATTACATTCTCTCTGGAGGTCGTTGGCGCAAAGGTTGGCGCTAACTTATAACTTCTTTTATTTTATGAAAGCGAACTGGTGATAAATTATTATGAATTTGCAGGCAATGCTCGCAGGTAAAAAAAAAAAGACGTGTGGCACTCGGAGACTGCCGCGGTAAAGCTATTGCATGGCATTCTATAACAACTTACCTTACGCTTTGGTTACTATTGTGTTGTTGACTTCAATTTGTTGAAAATAAAAAGACTATTTTTATGAAAAGATGATTTTGGTTGCTTTGACTACTTGTGCTGTTGACTTCAAATTGTTAATTTAAAAATATAAAAGCGAAATAATTTTAAAGAATTATGTTTTAAAAACATAATTCCAAAATAGCAACCAAAATCATCTTTTCATAAAAATATTCTTTTTATTTTCAACAAATTGAAGTCAACAACACAAGTAGTCATAGCAACCAAAGCGTAAGGTTTTTTTTCGTTACGGAATTTCTGGATTCGGTCTCCACGCTCAAGGCCCGCGATAGAAGCTATGCAATAGCTTAACTATGCAATAGCTTAATAAAGAAAAAGAAAAAGTCAAGTTTAAATTATACCAATCGAACTTTTTTATTAATACTTGCTGGAGGGTTTCCAATATATTTCAAAATTTCTCTTTCCCTATCTTTTTCTGGAATGGGTTCGTCAAAATTATACTTTTCGACGACTACGGGAAAATCAGCTAAGAAATTCGGTGTTACCATTCTAGAGGTATGTCTAGTAGGTAGATTGGTTCCAAACTTCTGTTTTTGCACTTTATATGATAAAATTACCGATTCTGTAGTAACTTTTTCATCGTTATCATACCACATATTCTCAGTTTTTGCCTTTATTTCTTCCGATTCGACTTTCTTGTCTGAATAATCGTAATTATTTGGCGATATTTCGATCTCTCTTGCGTTTTTATTGAAATCAACTTGTGATTTGACTGTAGCGTGATTATTATCAAAATTTTTATAGAAATACTGACGATTTGCTTCAATTTTATATCTTTTATCGTTTGGAATATATTTCTGTTTATCATCGTCTTCTTTGTTGAAATATTGTTTATTTTCCGAACTTGCGTAAACGCTTTCTTTTGCTGGCGTAACATAATCTTCATAACTATCATTTTGTGGCAATTCAAATTTTTCGTATAAACCACTTGGATTTGTTGTCGATTCAGTTTCATATGCAAATTTTTTATTTATTGATGGTTTTTGATTTTTTAGTGCTGGATTATTTGGATAATTTAAAGGCGTTTTCACAGCGTCCTCGTAATCTTCGTCTTCAATTATTGTTTTTGTGTTTTTGATTCCTTGTTTAGCTTTGGGTTTGTTAAATATATCTTCTTTATAATCCGGTGTGTCTACAAAAGGCGTCATTTCTTCAAAATTCAACCGATCTTCCACATATTTTGACTTTTCTGCCAAGTTAACTTGCTTATTTAGATTCTGTTTTGTATTATACTTGTTATAATTATCAAGTTTTAACAGTCTTTCGTCATTATGTTTCCTGTCTTCATTAACATTTTTGAAAGCGTCTTCTTTTCGAATATTGCTTAGGTAACCATGTTTTAGTTCCATTGTTAGGCGCTTTTTAACTCTTTCGACTAGTTCATCAAAATCTACTTTGGTACCTTGATCTAGACGGTATATTTGTTTTGATTTTTCCTTATCTTCATTACCTTTGATGGGAGGGTGCTTTTCTTTTTTACCTTTTATAGGTGGAAGGCTTTTATCATCATGCTCAGATGATTCTTCTTCGGTGTTTTCAATATCGGAGTCCTCTAGTTTTTCTCTCAAATATGGCTTAGCAGCTATACGCGCGAGACTTTCACCCAATGTTTTTGGAGCTAAGTTCTTAGCTATTACACGAAAATCTTCCAAATTCGCAGCGAATAATAAATAACCATTCAAAAGTCTAATTAAGATAGAGAAGTAACCTGAAACAAGACTTTTACTGTAGCCGTTACCACAGTGTTAACTAAACTCGCCGGCATATTTAGCGGAACATAAAAAAAAGGTCCATAATTTAAAAAATATGGTTTTATTTTAAAATCTACTTACTACACTTCTTTTGTTATTTAAAGTTTCATTTGTTTTACTTAAAATGAGATCACATTAAGAACAGATTTTGCGAGTAAAGGCTATTTGTGAAAAATTGTACATTTTTGAACTTTTCATGTAACCGGGAAAAGTGAAATTTAATATTAAAATAACAATTAATTAAATTAGAAAAATGGTGATTAATATCGCGTATTTCCTCCACGTGCTCTTATTAAAGTTTCTACCCGTCTAGGCATACTGAGAATGATGTTATCGATGGTCTCCTGGGATAGTCTCCGCCACAGACCATACAACCAGTACTCGGTGGTCTCCGCCATTCCTCAACTACGGCGATTCGCAGTTCACCCACGTTGGCAGGAGCTGGAATTCTGGACTTAACTTTTCTTTTCAGCAAGTCCCAAACGTGCTCTATTGGGTTCATATCCGGTGATCTCGCCGGCCACTCCATAACAGTGATATTCATATCATTAAGATAAGCTTGAGTTACCCGAGCGGTATGCGGCCGAGCATTATCCTGCATAAAAACAAAATCGTCACCGATATATGGGGCAAACGGTACGACATTTTCTTCTAAAACTTCTCTGATATAGCGGTCTGCAGTCAGACTCCCTCTGTCAATCACTACCAAGTCTGTGCGAGCTCCCAAACAAATGCCCGCCCAAACCATTATTGATCCACCACCGTATGCAACTGTAGTTTCAAAATTTGTCTGAATGTATCGTTCTCCTTTGCGTCTGTATATTCTTTGCCTGCCGTCAATTTGATTTAAGAGAATTCTGCACTCATCACTAAACAATACCTTACTCCATTGGTCCGCGTTCCAAAGTCGATGTTCCTGAGCAAAAGTTAACCTGTTTCTACGATGATTTACCTCGAGCCTTGGAGCCTTGGCGGGCACAAATGAACCCAAACCAGCTTCTTCGAGCCTACTTCGTACCGTACGCTCACTTACGGTTACACCCCGCACTGCTTCTTAACGCATGTCGGGCTTGGACGGCCGTCAAACGGGGGTTCCTACGTACACGAAGCCGAATGAAACGATCATCCCTTCTCGAAGTGCGTCTTTTTCTGCCTTGTCCTGCTCTTCTCACATAAGTACCGGTCTCCCTGAACCGTTGGATACTGCGATGGATCGTTGAAACTGGTCGACGAAGATCTCTGAATATCACTCTGTAGGTTTGACCATTTCTTCGCATTTCGAGTGCCCTGGCAATTTCCGTTGGGGCTAAGTCAGGCATAATTCAGTCATCAACCTCAGAAAGATACGCGATTAAAAAAAACTAACAAAAAACAGTAAGTATTTCAATGAAATTTTAAATCAAACTCAGAAGGAAGAAATACTCGAAGTTCGCTCCAGATAAGGTATATTTGAATAACATTAAAACAATTGCATAAAATGTGATGTTCAGTTGTTTTCTTAATTTGAAAATATTTCTTTTTAAATTAAATGACGTATAAACCAGCCAGCAACCTTTTAAGATACTGATATCAAACCTTTTTTTTATGTTCCGCTAAATATGCCGGCGTGTATAGATGGCGCTCCGCGCTAATTGTATCTACATCACGGGATAGATTATAATCGACTGAAAACCTAAAAGTTACATACAAGCCTGAATCGCGATATCGAAGTCTTGTGAGAATAGCGATAGGTAGGTATATATTTTTGACCGTTCAAACTTACAACGGTCGGACCAGAAAGGTCCCCGGGCATAAAACCAGCCCAGAGAAAGATCTTCCTATTGGTACGTACGAGTACCTAAACATCACTCACTCGTCCCACACTAGTTTTAACTTTCTTTTTTATGTAACAACTCGTTAATATTCGATCAATCTCACAAGTTAGGCAAAAATACAGTCTGAGATGAAAGCGAGCTAATCTGGATGAGGTAAGTAATAAGTACATCCATCAGCCTGTATGCATCCACTGCTGGACGTAGGCCTTTTCGAGACCTTGCCACCAAACACGGTCCTCCGCCTTCCTCATCCACCCGCTTCCCGCCACCTTCTTTAGGTCATCGGACCAGCGAGCTGGAGGTCGTCCTACAGTAATAAGTACCTATGGATTAATAAAAACCCTACTCGGTTTCTACGAAGCATAGTACCGGAACTCTAAATCGCTTTGCGGTACGTTAACCTGCCTACGAAACTCCCGTCAAAATCGGTACAGCCGTTCAAAGATTGTCAAAACAAAGTTTTTTAAAATATATTTTCATTATTTCCCGTGTTCTGCTGTTCCCACTGTTCGATAAAAATACTAATATACTTACATACGTGTAGAACGTGCGATAAGAAATACATTTTGTTTTTGTTACAATTTAAATTGGGTTTTTATTGCACTAGAATTCTTGAACTCAACACAGAGGGCCTAACAGGGACATTGTGATATAGAATATTGGTATTGTCGCAATTATTGTAACTTGAGCGAGTTACAACTAACCAACCGCCACCAACTCACCAACAACAGCAGGGCGACCGCGTATCTTTTGCATCAATCATTGATACATCGCAATCACCTCCGATTGGCTGAATTTATGGTATTCCTATTGCAGAATGGATTTCGTCCAATAGTGAAAGAGTGTTAACCAATCAGAGGCGATTGGTGAACAGGTGGGCCGTGAAAGCGTAGCAGACTGCTACGCTTTCACGGCCCACCTGTTTAACCAATTTTGATGAATTTCGATACAGGGATAGTTTGTATCCCAGGGAAGGACATAGACTTTTTATCCCGTAAAGTTAACGAGTTCCCGCGGGAATTGAAAAAACTTGATCCACGCGGACGAAGTCGCGGACATGATGTAGTCAAAACTATAAATATTATAAATGCGAAAGTTTGGATGGATGGATGTATGGATGGATGTTTGTTACTCACGAACGGCTGAACGGATCTGGATGAAATTTGGCAGAGAGATAGATTATAGTCTGGAGTAACACATAGGCTACTTTTTATCCCGGAAAACTAAGGAGTTCCCGCGGGAACCAAAAAACCTCAATCCACGCGGACGTAGTCGCGGGCATCAGCTTGTATTAAATAAAATATAAAGCTGTAAAAAGCAAAATCTTTATTACATCACTAATATGTTACAAATTATAATTATATTATTCTAGCAGTCAAATAATACATTTTTACACAAGGCCCTTCTTGACGGGCCACAACCACGCCAAGGCGACAAAATTGTCGCACGACTGTCTGAAGACATTTTTGCCGGTGTGGTCCATTTGAAAAGACACTAATTTTGATTGATTTTTAGTTACACCACTGATATAAAGAACCGAAGATACACAATTCCTTGAAAGTAAAGATCATAATATTACGGATTTCATCAAAATAAATCACTTTTTTCGATGACAAGTAAGTTTAATCTTAATTTTTAAATATTTTTTTTTACTTTAAGACTGTATATATTGGTGTATTATATCCATATAACCAATATTTGGTATATTACACATTAACTTAAAACCTACTTATAACCCAAGCCAAATGCTATTAGGATCATAAAAATAGGGCTATCTCTTTTCATCTTATGATTACAGTCACTTGAGAGAGAATGTTAAAATGCAAACTGTCATCCTAATAGCATCTGGATATACATTACTGTACGAAGACCATTGATATACATAATACAAGACGTGTAAAAGGAAAACAGTTTAGAAGGATAAAAATATTTCTAGCCCATTGATATAAGAATACGGTACAACGTAACACATAAAACAATTTTAATTGATTCAAACTTAATCCTAAATAACATAAACCTGAAATTCTCATAATTTTTACAAAATTTATCTTTCCTGATTAATAATATTTTAAAAGTGCAATTTAATTTAATGTTTAAATAATATTGATGTTAACTATATTTTTTTTTTTTTAAATTTACATTGTTGTGTAGACATATCTAGGGTTGTTACTTGGATCCTGATCTGATGTTCTTGAATTTTGTAGATTTTTTGGTCACAACCTTTTTTTACATCTAATATTATAAAGAGGAAAGATTTGTTTGACTGTTTGTTTGTAATATATACTCAAAAACTACTCAACCGGTTTTAAAAATTCTTTCACTTATAGAAAGCTGCTTTATCAGCGAGCAACATCCATACTTAATATTATAAATTCGAAAGTCAGTTTGTTTGTTGGTTTGTCACTCACACAATCACACTGCAACAGAGCAACGGATTGACGTGAATTTTTGCATGGGTATAGTTGAGGACCTGGAGAGTGACATAGGCTTTTTTTCCCTGATAATTAAGGAGTTCCCGCGGGAATTAAAAAACTTATTCCACGCGGGTGAAGTCGCGGGAATCATCTAGTAGGCTATATTTTATTTTCAAAAAAATTAGAGATCCCTACGAAAATTAAATATATGCTTAGGTACTTTAACTTTTCGACTAAGCTCTGCTATTACAGGCCTCTTTCAATCAGGATTCATTTGCCGTTACTTTTAAAGGACAATGGCTAATTTTTTTCACTTCAGAAATAAGATTTTTAACTAATCATAATTGTATTAATCCAAAGCAAAAATATCCTATAAAGGTTCAGTTTTTATACATAACACGATACCCTAAAAAGAAACAAAATAACTTTTATAAAGTGTAATGCTATTATTGATATTTAATGATAATTATACTTATGTATTACGATTGACATATTCTACAAATGATTAAAACAAAATTGAAAATACAACAAAAATATACAAAAAATCAAATTTTCAAAATCAATATATTACAATCGTCATCTCTTTCTTTTACTTCATATTCGATATCGACTTTAGGTTTATCAAAACTAGCGCGTGAATTTACTCTAGCATCTCTTTCTTTTACTTCATATTCGATATCGACTTTAGGTTTGTCAAAACTAGCGCGTGAATTTACTCTAGATGATACCATTTTCGCTCTAGGCGTAACTTTTGCAACTTGAGTCTTTCCTCTAGTATTAGGTGTCTCTTTTACGTCTGTTCCTATCTTTACATCAATTTTAGGCAACACATTAGTTTTATCATCAATAATTTTAGTCGAAAACGTAACCGATTTAGTTTTATCATCAACTATTTTAGTCGAAATTTCAGTTCTTCCATTGGCATTCCGTAACTTAGAATCGTTCGCAATATTAGGCGAAAATGAAACTGATTTAGTTTTTTCACCAAAAGTTTTACCCGAAACCTGTACTGATTCAGTTTTTTCATTGGCATTCTGTAGTAATGATCTAGGATTTTTAACAGTTTGATTCAAAATTGAGACCGGTTTAGTTTTATTATCATGAGGTGAAACTGGTACATATTTAGTGTTTACATCAATTTTATGCTGTGAGGGTTTGAATTGACCTATCCGTGTTTTGAAAGTCGGTTTACTCCTAGTCCTAGACGCAATAGATTCCATACTAGGAAAGTTTTTGACCACAAAATGTTTGTAAGAATCATTAAACGAAGACGGTTCACCGTTAACTTGCAAGTTGTTTTCATCGTTTTCATTTATCGGTGCGTCGTCGAGTTTTTCAGCTAAACTTTTACCTACAGGTTTACAGCGCTTAATACAATCTGCCAACGAAAATGCATTAACTATTTTCGGACACTCCGGTTCAACATCTGCTTTATCAAGTACGTCATCGAATTTTGGACGTGTCCCTTGAGCATCACTGATATTCGTTTGAACCTCTATGTTTTTACGTTTAGCTTGAAGTAAATCCATATCTGTGCTTTTTCGTTTAACTTGGCGTAGATTCATATCTGTGCTTTTAGGTTTAACTGCTGGTTCAACATCTGCATGTTTACGTTTAACTGCTACTAAATTAGTAGTATTGTTAGGAGTTGTAGTGATATTAGTGTTCAAAGCCACTTTTCGTTTGGCTAGCGGTTCATCCAATGTTTTAGTTATTTGTTCATCTGACATGATCTGGTTTGAATCATTCATCGGTTCATCTTCGAGTTCCTCATCGTAATTGCTCAAAATTGATGTGATTTCTAATGCTTTACCTGAAAAGAAATTTGAACTATAGTCTGTTCCTGTATGAATGTAAAGGATTGTTTTAATGATAAAAAAGCATGGGAATGTATTAATCTAATTAATTTAAGACTTTTTGTGATAATAACAAAACCTGGCCTAGTTTTTTGTGGGCTCATCCCTGACCAGAGCGCGTTTGGGACCCTCGTAGTTTTAGTTTTAAGATAAAGTCGTTAATAATTACCATCACGTCTTATACTTTGTATAATCGACATTCAAAAAGTGTACTGTGTAGGTATCAACCCATACTAATATTATAAATGCGAAAGTGTGTCTGTCTGTCTGTCTGCTACGCTTTCACGGCCCATCTGTTAAACCGATTTTGATGAAATTTGGTATAGGGATAATTTGTATCCAGGGCCATAGGCTACTTTTTATCCCGGAAAATTAAAGAGTTCCCGCTGGAATCAAAAAACATTAATCCACGCAGACGAAGTCGCGGGCATCATCTAGTTTTGAATAAATATACTTAGATTTGATTTGATTTATTTTCCATTATTGTCTTAATAACATGTCCACAACTTTACTTCAACTTTCCAAGAAATCTACACAGTTGACGTTGACAATTGAATTGACGACCTCCCTGGCACAGTGTTGAGTGCTGGTATCTTAACGTGGGAGGACCCGGGTTCGATTTCCAGCAGGGTCAATTTGGGATTTTATAATTTCTGAATATTCTCTAGTCTGGTGGGAGGCTACGGCCGTGGCTAGTTACAGGCAAAGACGTAACGCCAGGCGATTAAGCGTTCCGGTATGATGCCGTGTAGAAATAGGGGTATTGGTTTAATATTACTGTCATACCCCAAACAGGTTAGCCTGCTACAATCTTAGACTGCATTGCCACTTACCATCAGGTGAGATCGCAGCCAATGGCTTCATATTAAAAAAAAACATTACCTAGTATAATTTTGAGAGTGGCGATGTTGATTTTAGCAGCATCCACCACTATGCCTTCCATTAATGTCTTGAACTGCATATACAGGTCGTCCTCATCAGGTTTGAGTTGCAGCAGACTGTTGTATTCTTTCGCTTGCTGGAGGAACGACGATATGGAGTATTTCTTGTATTTGAGGGAGACTTTTCTGTACTCTGTAGCGCTGTGCTTGTAATGCTTGTGGTAGAAATGGACCTGGATACCTGAAAAATATGATTTTCATTGGGTATTTGAAGAGATCGGACGTCGTTTGAGGGAAAGGGGCTGTGACCCACGTTCTCGGTTCAAAGGTTATCCATCGCCATTCAGCGTGGCAATGCCGCAAGCTTGATGGGTACCTTTTGCCCAGGGGCAACCAGGGGTGGTCTTTTTGATTAGGGTTTTATTTTTATTTTTGTTAGCAAGTATATTAAGGATTTGTTGTAAATTTATTTTATAGTTAGTTTAATATTTAGATTTTAAACAAAAACAATGTAATCAAATAAAACAGCAACTAATTTGTTTCTTAAAAAAAGAAAATTTGAATAGAAATAATATTTAACAAGAACTATAGAAAATTCAGAAATTTTGTAAATAGTATTAGTAGAAAGCTGTGAAGTATATAATACTAGTACTAGCTGATGCCCGCGACTTCGTCCGCGTGGTTTAAGCTTTTTGATTCCCGCGGGAACTCCTTAATTTTCCGGGATAAAAAGTAGCCTATGTCCTCTCCAGGTCCTCAACTATACCCATGCCAAAAATCACGTCGACCCGTTGCTCCGTTGCGGCGTGATTGAAGGACCAACCAACAAACCAACAAACAAACTGACTTACGCATTTATAATATTAGTATGATGAAGGTGTATAATTGGGTATTTAACTACTAGTCAAATGAATTAGGGGTTATTAAATAGAGGATCTCCTAAAAGTCGTAATATCCACGTCTCCTGTTAGTTTTTTGTTGAATAGCCATTTTAAAATATCGATCAAAGTAATAGAGTGCATCGAACTTTGATGACCTCACATTGGAGAAGTTTACCATTTTTTTATATTTATTATGAAAATTAAGACAAAATAAAACAAAAATATGAAAGAATCATTAAAATATCTTAAAAAATGAAAAAGTTATGGAACTTTAAAGTTGCGCTTGCAAGACGTAACGTGACGTGACGTCATAATTCCCTATCAACTGACTATAAAGCCGAATAAAAGAAATAAATGGACTTAACGTGACTTAATTAAATTAAAAGCAATTAATTTGTGTGTGAAGATAATTTTAAAGTATTAAATCTCGGCTAGGTATTAAAACTCACTTAAATCGTAATTTCTCAGTCATTTATCGATGGATTTAAAAAAAAACTACTGATTTATTAGTTTTAATCTATATTTTACTTCCGTTGTGTTAAATATGATATTCACAACATCATGAAACTTCTCCATTCAGTATTTCATACAAAATCCTATACTCAGCATATTGTGTTTGAGGTTTGAAAAAAAGTTGCTGATTTGAATAGGTACTTGTGTAATACCCAATTTTTTTTTAATTTTTTTTCTTATCAAAATAAAAATAGTTTCAATTTTGGTGGGTAGCACTGCGAAAAACCACGTAGGTTTAAAATGCGTGCTCTTCCGTCGACATATCAAATTAAAGCCATGTTTGCATCTAGTGGTAACAACTCCATTTGCGTGAAAATAAGTTACGATTTATTTTTTATTTCCGCTGGAACTCTTTAATTTATCGGGATACAACCTACCCTTGTATCAAATTTCATCAAAATCGGTGGAACGGATGAGCCATGAAAGCGTAGCAGACAGACATACGGACAGACACACTTTCGTATTGATAATATTAGTATGGATCACTCTGTGTAATGTGTATAAACTATGTGTCTTAGATAAATTCTTTAGTTCCACAGGGAATTAAAAAAAAACGCGGAAGAAGCCGGGGGCATTATCTAATTCTAGACCGATCGCGCGATCGAATACGCAAAAACCTTCCACTAGGCCTGCAGATGGCAGATTTAAAAAAAAATTGTGTGTGTCAGCTCCGACGCACCACTGGAGTTTACTCTTTACGAATGATTATAAAAGATATAGAAATTCAAAAAATTCAAATGATTTTTAACCAAATAAACTTTTACAAGTACTTTTGAATCGTCGAGTGTGTGAGGGTATGCTAATAATCTTTATATACTAAATGTCATATGTCATCAATAATAAATTAGTGCATGCCTAACGCCCGTGTTTGATTGACACGTCCCTAATACTTTACATGGCGCAGCCGTTATGTTAAAAAGTGGAAAATAGCTAAAATGGAAAGTGTTTTATCACCGCCGTCTTCGTTTTGTTTCGACAAAAATGCATCGGATGCCGGGAGTCTTAATGAGAGATGGACGAAATGGAAACGAAGCTACGAAATATACAGCAAAGCGTGTGAAATAAATAAGAAGCCAGCGGAAATTCAAGCAAATATTCTGTTGCACGTAGTGGGTGAGCAGTGTCGGGATATTTTGGATCGTTCGCCAGAGAAATGTACGACGGTTGATTACATTTGGAAAAAACTAGATGAACAATTTCAATCGAAGCGAAATGTCACCGTTGAGCGGCATAAGTTTTTTAGTCGTGATCAACGCGAAAATGAATCCGTTGAGCAATATGTGTTTGAACTGGGAAAGTTAGCTCAAACTTGTGAATTTCGGGATTTACATGATGAGCTTATCAAGGATAGATTAGTGTGTGGCGTCTCGAGTTCGTCGATTCGTGAACGTTTGTTAAGAGAGGATGACTTGACGTTAAAGAAGGCTATGGATATTTGTCGTGCAGCTGTGGCATCGAAGACGTATTCGGAGAAGATTAAACCTGAAATAGAAGGGACACAATATAACGTTCATCAAGTTTATAAAAGTCAGAAAGATGTTTCATTCGTTAGTAAGATGACGTCATCGCGAGGGCGAGTACGACGTGCGGTACGCGATGCACCGACGGAGCGGCAGGGCGCGGGACGAGGTGAGCGCGGGACAGGGCCGCGCCCGCGCGTGCGCATGCATCGCGCGGGCGCCCCCTAGCGGCTAGTGGAAACAACACTATCCAGCGGCCTTCTATCCCGGGTTCAAGTAGGATGTGTAATTTTTGTGGACATGTGCATAGAAAGTTTGAGTGCCCGGCATATGGTCAAAGGTGTGTGCGGTGTTCAGGAATGCATCATTTTGCCCGTGTTTGTGGTGTGCATTATATTGAGGAATTAGACGATCAGGTAATTTACTCATTAGGTAATAACAATTGTGATTGGAATATTACTTTAAATATATGTGGAACGCAAATTACATTTAAATTAGACACCGGTGCTGATGTGAATGTTTTGCCATTACGATATTTTGAAAGATTGAACATATCCCGAGATTGTTTATTGCAGACAAAGACCAAATTAAATGGTTATTCTGGTGCAAGTATAGATGTCTTAGGGAAAATATTTTTAAGTGTGACTTACAAGGACAATACTTATATGCTTGAATTTAAAGTAGCTAGAGTACAGTCTGTTCCCATATTGGGACGTTATGCTTGCACAGAACTAGACTTAGTTAGGCGTGTCATGTCGGTGCAGAGTAGTGATTGTAGGCCGGATTTTATAAGGAAATTCGAGGACGTGTTTCAAGGTCTTGGATGCTTACCGGGGCAATATAAAATACATTTAAAGGAAGATGCCGTCCCTGTTGTGCATGCTCCTAGGAAGTTACCGTTTGCTATTAGGGAGGATGTTAGGAAAAAATTATCGGAAATGGAATCGCAAAAGATTATTGCGAGAGTAGAGGGTCCATCTGACTGGGTTAGCAGTATTACTGTAGTAAAAAAACCTAACGGTGACTTACGTATATGTTTGGATCCTAAGGAGTTAAATCAAGCAATTAAACGGGAACATTTTAGGTTGCCGACGCTGGATGAAATTTTATCGAGATTATCGGGAGCTAAATATTTTAGTACTCTAGATGCATCTTCAGGCTTCTGGAATATTTCTTTAGATGAGAGAAGTAGTGCGTATTGTACATTTAACACTCCATTTGGGAGATATAAGTTTTTGAGGATGCCCTTTGGAATTTGTTCAGCGTCGGAAGTATTTCATAAAAAAATGATAGAAAACTTTGATGACTTGGAAGGAGTTTGTATGTATATTGATGATTTACTGATATACGGGCGTAATAAAGAAGAGCATGACGAGAGATTGAAGAAAGTATTGGAAAGATGTAGAAAGATTAATTTAAGACTAAATAAAAATAAGTGTAAGTTTGGATTGGAGGAAATAAAATACTTAGGTCATAGGATTACAAAAAATGGGCTGTATCCAGATGACAGTCATATTACGGCTATTACAAAAATGCCAATGCCGAAGGATAAGAAAGACGTTGAAAGATTTTTGGGGTTAGTAAATTATATAGGTAGTTTTATTCCTAATCTGTCGGATAGGGTTCAACCATTACGGGAATTGTTGAGGAAGGAGATTGAGTGGCATTGGGATGAGAGGCACGAGAAATGTTTTAAGGATATTAAGTATTGTTTATCTAGTCGCCCAGTTTTACAATATTATGATGGTAATCTACCCATTGTTATATCAGTGGATGCAAGTAAAAGTGGATTAGGCGCTTGTTTGTTGCAAAATGGGTTACCAGTCTGTTATGCGTCCAAGGCGTTAACTAAGGCTGAACAGAGATACGCTCAAATCGAGAAGGAGCTGTATGCGTGTGTGTTTGCGTGTGAGAAGTTTTATGCGTATATTTATGGAAAGGCAGATGTAACCATTGAGACCGACCACAAGCCTCTTATAAGTATTATTAAAAAACCGATTACCGATGCTCCTGCACGGTTACAGAGAATGTTGCTAAGATTGCAACGTTATACATTTAAGTTAGTGTACAAGCCAGGGAAGCATCTATTTATCGCCGATGCGTTATCGCGTGCATATGAACCGGCGCCGGCCGCGGCGCTTCATTCGAGTCGAGGCTCTCTTCACGACGAGGTGTGTGCTGTCACTCGCGATGCGGCTTCGGCGCTTACGCAATATTTTGAAAATGCACAGTTTGTAGCTTTACAGAAAGATACTGAGAATGATATTGAACTACAACAGGTAAAGAAATACATTATCAGAGGCTGGCCGGCGGAGAAGAATGACGTAGCGGAGGTAGTTAGGCCATATTGGAATTATAAAGAGAATTTATCTTTTGCCTATGGATTGATTTGGAAGCACGAAAGGGTGGTGGTACCAAAAAACTTACGGAAAGAGATGTTAAGTAGAATACATATAGGGCATATGGGGTTAGAAAAAACTAAATTGAGGGCTAGGGAGACAATATTTTGGCCAGGTATCAATAATGATTTAAAAAATTTGATAAATAGTTGTGGTGTTTGTCTTACGCATAAAAAAATAAATCAAAAAGAGAAATTGCAGTCCCATGAAATTCCTGAAAGCCCGTGGGTTAAAGTTGGCATTGACTTGTTTCAACTGAAGGGTGTTAATTACTTGATAATAGTCGATTATTACAGTAAGTTTTTTGAAATAGTTGAATTACAGTTTACTGATTCAGTGTATGTAATTAATTGTTTAAAAAATATTTTTTGTCACCAAGGAATTCCTTCTGTTGTGATCTCTGACGGGGGACCTCAGTTTAGCTCGAATTGCTTCAGGGAATTTGCTTTAGAATGGGAATTTAATCATATTACTTCGTCACCACATTACCCACAGTCCAATGGACAGGTTGAGCGTACCATTCAGACGGTGAAACATATGATGATTAAGACTAGAGAAAAAGGCTCGGATTACCGCTTGGCTATATTAGAATATTTAAATACTCCTTTGTCAACCGAATTGCCTTCTCCGGCAGAATTATTACAGAGTAGGAAATTTAGAAGTATTTTGCCGATATCTAGAAAATCATTAAAACCAAAAGTTCATGAAAATATAAAACAGAAGTTACTGGATAGACAAAAAGAACAAAAATTTTATTATGATAAGAATGCAAGAGATTTAAAGGAATTAGGTAACGGGCAAAATGTAAGGATTTATGACTTGCGCACAAAAAGATGGATACCAGGGACGATAAGTAGGATTCTTGCTAATAGATCTTATGAGGTGACTACTTTAAGTGGGAAAAAGTTAGTTCGTAATAGACGATACATTATAAACGACTCGTCGCCAAGACAGGACACGCCTTCCTATGAATTCGAATATGACGATATAGATTGTAATGTAGGAGTAGAAGTAGAATCTAGTCAAACTAACAATGTAAGTACAGGTACGAATAATGATTATAACCCATATGTAACTCGTTATGGCAGGACAGTGAGAGCTCCGGATAGATGGGGGTTCACGTGAGCGTCAATCCATTTCCACGAAGACTATGAACTATTGACGTTTATATTTATATAAGTGATGAATTTTGATTTTTTACTGTTGAAAATTTAGTTAAAAGTTAATTATTATTATTGGTAATTGCATGACATATTGATAATTTATAATGATGAAATGAAATAATAGAATAGTGAATAAAATATAATAATATACATACTTACTTACCTAGATTTTATGCCTGATCATAAGTGTACGGTACTTACTGAGTAATTAATAATTGAATACCTACTTAATAATTTTGAATATAGAATTAGCAATAATGAATTCATTTGATGGAATAATGGACATTAGGATTTTTAATTGATTTTTACTTATTTATTGTTAATCTTTATTATTGGTGTGTATTTGGATATATTGTTACGTTATATTATGTTATTTTAGGTATAGGTTGTTAGGCGTTTGACAGTTTTTTTGTTTTGTTAAATATCTAAAAAGTTAAATTTGTTTAATTTTGAAAGGAAGGATAATGGTCATATTTATTTTAATTTTAAAAAGGGGAAGATGTGAGGGTATGCTAATAATCTTTATATACTAAATGTCATATGTCATCAATAATAAATTAGTGCATGCCTAACGCCCGTGTTTGATTGACACGTCCCTAATACTTTACAGAGTGAATCTACCACTGGTTCGGAATGAAATTCCTACCGAGAAGAACCAGCAAGAAACTCGGCGGTTGCTCTTTTGAAAAAAATAATTTACCATTTCATTAATTTGTACAATATATTATATTGTATTTATACAAGGGATAGGGCTAGCGACAAAAATACTGAGTTAACGACTACTAAACTAAGTAAGTAACTTTATAACCGGTTTGAGTTATATCATTGAGTGCTTCAAAAATATACCCTTTGTTCTATTAGTATTGTTAGGTACTGATAATACTATTTGAGATATTTGTTTTTCTATTTTAGTATATAATTATTTTAAAAATAGCAGAGCAGATAAGTTCGTCTCGTACAAAATCTCTCCGTTAAATCTTGTTTAATAAGTACAATATTTGTCAAAATGTTAGGTTAGGTTAGGGTTAGACATAAACATTCATTCTATTTAGGTTCTATCGGCTTAATACTTACGTTTAAAAGTATTTTACAAAGTTTAGAAGCATTAAAGTTTGTAAAATGTACCGACACTATGTAAAATCGCGAATTTGACAAATGAATTATTCTTGATATAAAATATATACATAATGTTGAATATAATGTGAGCCATAAAATTGTCGATAAAATAGAAGTGTTCGCTTAAGAATTATTAAACTGATCGTTCTGAATAACGAGTAACTCAAATTAGTATTTTCAAGGCAACATTTTCAATATTTGTAGTCGCCCACAGCCTGTCGCTAACTTAGTATTTCAGTACGCTATATTCTGTTTTGACACCTATAATTTAAATTTATTTTCGCTCGTTTAAATACTATCCTTTATACAATACATAAGTAACAGCTGTCCTTAGAGCATTGCTGGAGCCAGTCAAATCCATGCTCGTGCTCCTTTGTCATTCACGTAAAATAAGCTTTTTTCAGGAGCATACTTTTAATGGACTTCTTAAACTTGTGTAAAATCAAGTTTTAGGTTAGGTTGTGGAGTTTTGTTATAAAATAGAATTCTCATTCCCACGAACGACCTTCGGACCTTCTTGAGGCGGAGCGATGGAGTCACGAGCTTATGGCGGCCTCTAGTTTGCCTATCATGCAGATCGCATATTTTTTTGTAATTGTGAATGTGCTGTTTTACGAAGATTAAATTACTATAAATATATTGCGAGGCTAATGTAAGAATACATATTTCCTTAAATCTCTTTCTAAGGGATTCGCGCGGTTTTAAATTATAAATTGCTTTTTTGTAATACAAATTTTTATGTCAAATTTTTATGAGATGTCAATGAGATGTCAATGGAATAAATTTTGCTCGCTTCAAAATTTTTATTTATAAATATTGGGCTCGGTTTTTTAGATTATTATTGGCATCAAATTGGCGCTTATTCGCGAAATACCCCGTGGTATTATTTTCACTGTTTCTCGATATGCGATATTAACAGTCGTTTTTGTTTCAGAGCGAGGCGTTGCCACGCGGTGTCGCGGTTTCCAGGGGCCTCAGCGGGCAGTCGCCTGCTCTGCAGGCCTTCTGGTTGCCGTTGCCGGGGCTTCGCGCGCTTATAGACGCTATTGTGTAGTGTTTTAGTTTTTTCTTTATTTTGTTGTGTTGTGATTTGTGAAGTATGATCCCTAGTGCTTCTCAAGTTGAGTACATAGAATGCCCACACTGTAGCGATGGCAGGCTGTTTAAAGGTCGTAAAGGCCTTAACATACATATCGCACGATGTCACGGACCACCAGCAAGCTCTTTAACTTGCCCAAATTTCATGTGCGATCAAACGCAAACAGGAAGTCAAAACCAGGTACCCTTCGAAATTTTATTATCAAAGTATAGTCAAAATATTCCTTTAATAAAACGCATTCCGCGAGGGGCGAGAATATCATTGGCTAGATCCTTATCACATACAATCCAAAATGTTTTATCAAATTCACTTTTGGCTTGGCAAAATCTTTTTTTGTTTTCATATAAACATTTTTCAGTAGATAAATCAGAAAGCGGGTCGCTATGTTCAAAATTAAAAAAAAATTGTTCGGTTGATCGCGTTTTCCAAATTCCTGACTGCTCATTTCGAACACAAAATTATAATTTGAAAAAAATTTTGGAAAACAAGGTTATGGATGGGGATCTTAAAAACGCAGCCCGCATTTTGTTTTCTAATGATACGCTGGCTCCATTTAACGCTAGAAGCCTTACGTGACAAGCATCCTTTACCAAATCCCGACTCTTTGCTTCCAGACCCACCTTCAAACGTTTCATTTTTACAGATAAAGGATGAAGAAACTTACGCTGCGATAATGTCATTCTCCAGTGGCTCTGCTGATGGCATGGACGGCATAACACCACAACATCTAAAGGATCTTGTGGGAGTTACTGCTGGGGACGCCGGCAGGGCGCTTTTGAGTGACATTACCAGACTTTGTAATTTTATGTTATCTGGCGAGGTAAATTCATCCTTTCTGCCATTCCTTTACGGTGCGAGGCTCTGTGCTTTTAATAAAAAGGACGGTGGGATCCGGCCCATCGCTGTTGGCTGCACTTTTCGCCGATTGGCATCAAAATTAGCGTGTAGACACATAGTTTCGACCCTAAAGGATAAATTCCAACCTATTCAAGTTGGATTTGGCAGTAAAGGTGGTTGTGAGGCAGCAGTGCATTCGGCTCGTACTTTCTTAGCGAATGGCGAGGTTGAGGTACTGCTGAAAGTAGACGTAAAGAATGCTTTTAATTCATTGGACAGGGCAACTCTGCTGAACGAAGTTTCAACACAGCTTCCCGAAATTTACCCGTATGTTTGGCAATGTTACAGCTCTGCTTCCAAATTATTTTTTGGAGATGGCGATATTAAGTCCTCTGTAGGTGTTCAGCAAGGGGATCCCTTAGGTCCAGCCCTGTTCAGCTTAGGGATCCACAACCATATCTCAAATTTAACATCTAAATTTAACATATGGTATCTTGACGATGGAACCATTGGAGGCAACGTGGATGACGTTCTAAAAGATCTTAACAATGTTAAGCAACAATTTGGCAAAATTGGCTTAGAACTAAATTTTTCCAAATGTGAACTGTTCTTCACAGGAAAACTATCGCAAGATAGAATATTATCGGCCTCTGAATTATTTAACGAAATTGCCCCTAATATTAAGATTCTTGATAAACATTCACTTTGTCTTCTTGGTGCTCCTCTTTTTAACGAAGCCATACAACCAATCTTGGACAAAAAAGTCAGAACATTTTCGGCACATTCTGACAAATTGGGCGCTCTAAATTCTCACATAGCATTTTCGATCCTAAAATATTGCCTTTTTGTACCTAAATTAATTTATATTCTCCGTGCGAGCCCAATTTGGAAATTTCCTGGACTACTCGATATCATGGATGCCACCTTAAGAGATACGCTAGAAAAAATTCTAAATTTATCTTTTGATGATCAGTCCTGGAATCAAGCTACTTTACCGGTCAAGTATGGTGGCATCGGCGTGAGAAAAATTTCCAGTGTTGCTCTTCCGGCTTTTCTGTCCTCTGTGCATAGTATAAAAGAGCTTAGTTCTCAGATTCTTAATTCTAATTCAGTTTCATTGATCTATGCCACAGAGGCCCTAGAGAGTTGGAAGGTCAGGTGTCCCAATGACGACATCCCGAAGGAATGTTTCACACAAAAACTTTGGGATGTGCCGTTGGTTCGGCTGACACATACAAATTTGGTTCAAAATCTCTTACAAGTGAAACAGATCGAGCAAGGCTTCTAGCCTTATCTGAAAAAGAATCCGGGTATTGGCTTCATGCCTTGCCATCGACAAATCTCGGCACTCTTTTAGATAATGAAAGTTTTCGTGTGGCTCTAGGTCTCAGATTGGGAGCACCCCTGTGCTACGAGCACAGATGTCCGTGTGGAAAAGAGGTTGATAAATTTGGAATTCACGGACTCTCTTGCCAAAGGAGCGCCGGTAGGCTTTTTCGGCATGGCTCTCTCAATGATACGATCAAAAGGGCTCTTGCCACCATAGATATTCCTGCGCTCATTGAGCCGGCAGGGATAAGTCGGGATGATGGCAAGAGACCTGATGGATTGACGCTGGTTCCCTGGGAACGGGGACGGGCGCTAATGTGGGACGCAACATGCGTAGACACATTGGCCCCGTGTCATATCAGGGAGACAGCATCAAGGCCGGGAGCCGCAGCAGAAAAGGCTGAAACCGGCAAGCGGCGGAAGTATGCCTCTCTCATAGAGAGTTACATATTTGTTCCGTTTGCCGTGGAGACCCTGGGGCCATGGAGTCTTAGTGCCAAAAACTTTTTACGAGATATTTCACCGCGGTTAATTGCCTCATCTGGTGACAGAAGGGCTGGCTCATTTTTTGCGCAAAGGATCAGCCTGGCTGTCCAGCGCGGAAATGCAGCCAGCATTCTTGCCACTATTCCACGCGGGCATGATTTATATAGTAATTAGGTTAGGCTAGCTAGCATTAATTTCTATTGTATTATTTTCAATTTTTATTGAATATCTGCCGCTTTTCCCGGCATAGTAAGATTCCGTAAGACATAATACTATGAAAGTAAGCAAAATATACATTTTTTGCAGTTTCAACGTCTGCAAACTGTCGAATCTTTCTGACAGCGTAAGCAGCAGAGCTGATTTTGCCAGCCAGAGTTGATATATGAGTGTCCCATTGAAGCTTTGAATCTAAGGTCACCCCCAGGAACACAGTGGTCTCTTCTATTTTTAAAATATCATTATTTACAGTTAAATGTATGTTTCCTGTGGACTTGGTATTCGGCAATGCGAATTCAATCCACTTGGTTTTCTTTGCGTTTAAAAGAAAATTGTTTTTTTTTTAATATATATAGGCGCTTGGCTGCAATCAGACTTGCTTGCAAGTGTTTACAGTAAACCAGTTAGTGACTTGAGAAAATTCATTACGTCTTCATAACTGTCCTTGTTTCTATCGAGTTTAAAAATCAAGGACGTGTCGTCAGCAAATAGCACAATATCGCAAGTATTTTGGACGTAATATGGTAAATCAATTATATACACCAAGAACATGAAGGGACCCAGAATAGAGCATTGAGGAACACCCATTAGTGAGGCTGATCCGGACCGTTTGAATGCGATCACTGAGATAAGATGCAATGAGGCTAAGTGCAGTGTCTTTGATTCCATAATGGTTCAACTTAACTAAAAGCTTCTCATGCTCAACGCAATCGAATGCCTTAGACAATAAGTCTAAGACAATATAATAAACGATTACGAGCAGAATCCTTGCGAAAATAAAAAAATTGTAATATACGGAGTGGATGAATATCATGGGGAGAATAAACAAAACTTAATGAATACGATCTGCAACATTTTCTACGGCGCATATAATTTAGAAATAAATGGCTATATATAGAAGATGTAGCAAGAATAGGTAGAATAAGATCAAGGAGGCCGATTGCAATCGAACTGATTAGTAAACGCATGAAACGCTATTTGTTGGACCATGCACGCTATTTTAAAGGTACGGGGTTCGCTATTTCAGAATACCTGGATAAAAAATCACTAATAGAAAAAAGGAAATTACAAGGTACTTTAAGAGAATCCCAGAAGTCGGAAAGTTACATAGATAATAAAGCAAACGAAAACTTACCTTCAAACGCGCATACGTCGGCGGCAAGAAAATCACAATCATCGCAAGGTCAAGGACACAGTTCACGAGCACTGCAGGCAAATGATTCCTTTCGCTCCTAATAATTCTTTCACAGTAATGTTCCAAAACGCACAAAGTGTAAAGAATAAAGTGCACATCTTGGAGAGCTTGCTGGAGGAGAAAAGTTTTGACTCAGTATGCGTTACGGAAACGTGGATAAAGCACAACCAATCCGAACTAATTCAAATAAAGAACTACATTTTTGCATGTGCTTTTTACCGAACGCAACACATCGGAGGAGGAGCGGCCATTCTACTAAAAGAAGGAATAAACTTTAAAGAAATACCATACATTGCCGACCTATCAAAAGAGTGTATAATCGAGTGTAGTGGAATAGAAATACCTAAATTAAACTTAGTCTTAATAACTATTTATAGACCGGACCGTGAGATTGAGGTATTTTTCAAACAGTTAGAATTATTATGCAGTAAAATCAGCTTTAAAGTAAATAAACAAATAATAATTGGAGGTGACTTTAACATAGATGCATTGAAAATGTCGAATAAATTTTGTAGATTAAAAGATCTTATGCTTTCTTTTAGCCTTAAGCAAATTATATCAGACCCTACACGCGCAACACCAAATTCTTCAACCTGTATAGACCTTATCTTTACAAATATAAATACCACTGATTATCAAACCGAAATAAAAAATTATGGTATATCGGACCACAGCAGTGTAACTTTTAAATACAAGGTAAAACAATCAGAAACTGAAAACCTGAATCTACCATGGTATACATACAAAAGAAATTTTAATAAGGAAAGTATAAGGAAATTTAAAACCAAACTTAAAAATGTAAACTGGAAAGACATTTTAATACATCGTGACATAAATAAAAACTACGAGGCATTTTTAGCAATCTTGACGAAAACACTCAATGAAGTAATCCCACTAAAAAAAGTTAAATTACGGCCGATAAAAAATAAATCATGGTTAACTCGAGGTCTTAGAAATTCTTGTAAACATAAAAGATTATTAAAAATAATGTTAAGTCAAATAACAAGCTCTATTCTAAAAAAACACTACAAAACCTACGCGAAAATCTTAAAAAAATGCGTTAAGAGGGCCCGGAAATTAAACTACATATATCAAATGGAAAAATCCAACGATAAAACTAAAACAATGTGGTTAATAATAAAGGACAAAACAGGTAAAAATCAACGTAAATTAAGAACTAACCTAAAATTAAAGATTAACGATTGTCTTGTAGAATCACCCTGCTTAGTAGCCAACTGCTTCAATAATTACTTTGCAAGCGTATACCGATCACCACTAGATGTCAATCAAACACGGCTCACGGAGCCGAACGGACGCCCGGTGCAGTCCCCGCCAGTCAATTCGATGTATTTGCGCCCGGTTACAGAGGGCGAAGTAATAGGTATTATTCGCTACTTAAAAAATAAGAATAGCTTTGGCGTTGACGATATACCACCGACCTTGATTAAAGCATGCGCTAACGAGCTATCACCGCCTTTAGTAGCATTGATAAACCAATCATTTACTGACGGACAATTCCCTAATGAACTAAAAGTATCTTTGATAAAACCGGTATTCAAAAAGGGTAATGTAGCAAACCCCGGCGACTATCGACCTATTGCTATCTTGCCGGCAATATCTAAAGTCTTTGAACGCGCCATGTATAACCGCGTATGCGAATTTCTCGAGAAAAATCACATACTCAACAATAACCAATACGGGTTCAGGAAAAATCGATCAACAACTTTAGCGGTATATAAATATATTCAGGAGGCACATAAGTACTTGGACAATAAATACCACGCTGTAGGAATCTTACTCGACCTGAGCAAAGCCTATGATAAAGTATCATACAAAATACTATTAACTAAGTTATATGGATGCGGAATTCGTGGACAGGCTTTTGAATGGTTTAAATCATACTTGCACGCGAGGCAACAGCGGGTCCAAATAGAACATCATGACTATAAAACACGAGAAACACAAAATTACCGTTCCGAGGGCAGATTTCTCGAGGGATCAATTCCTCAAGGAAGCATTCTTGGCTGTATCCTATTTTTAATCTACATCAACGATTTACCAAAATCTTTAGAGGATCAATGTATCCTTTTCGCGGACGATATCTCGATTTTACTGAACTTTAAAAAGGATGAAAATTATAACGAAAAACTTAAAAACACTATACAAAAAGTAGATAGCTGGATTACAGATCATAATCTACAAATAAACTTTGGTAAAACAAAAATAATACAATTTCACCAATATCAAAGATTACCCTTAGAATTAAAATTACAAATTAACAATTGTGAAATAGAACAAGTATCAAATTTTAAATTATTAGGCTTAACTATTGACTCGCACCTGAACTGGAAAGAACACATTAACAATATCAAGGCAAAATTATCAAAATTCTTGTACGCGCTCAATGTTCTGAAACGTAATACCGATTTAAAAACTGCCCTAATCGCATACTACGCATATGCACAGTCCTGGCTGAGATATGGAGTCATGATGTGGGGAAATAGCGTCAATTCCGAAGAACTATTTATCATGCAAAAAAAATGTATTAGAGTAATTTTTAACCTCGGCAACCGGGACAGCTGTCGACCATATTTCATAAAATATAATATTTTGACCTTACCTAGCCTATACATACTAGAAGTTAGTTTATTCGTGAGGAAACATCTGAACTTTTATACACAAAAAACATATAAATCGACTCGACATAAATCTAAACTGGCCTTATCTCAACACAGAACGAAACTATTCTCTAATAGCCCACATTACGCATCAGCGATGATATATAACAAAATTCCCGATAGGATTAAAAATACTGAATCAAATAATAAATTTAGGAAAGAACTCCAGACCCTGTTAACCCAGAAGGGATTCTATGAGGTTGATGAATTTTTAGCCAATTGAACAATCTGCGCGAAAAGCCTAGTTGACATAATAATTAATAGTTTATTTCACTTGACATCATTTTATTTCATAATTTTATTTATTTAATACTTTATAATTTAATTTGACATAATATTGTAGGTACTTACTTGACAAAATTTAATTTAATTTAATGAAATCTGATGTTTTATCAATAATTTTAATTTGAATATAAATGTAATAATTAAGATAGTTAGAAGTTAAAGTTAATGTAACGTATTTTAATTTTAATTATTGTAACTTTATTTATGTACTTGCTGTGCCCCAACAGGGTTTATAATGCAAATAAATGAATATGAATATGAATATGACAAATCACAGAAAATACCAATAGCATTCTGTGATTCCTCCCACGCATCGAATATATGCTTTAGCAGCATAGCTCCCGCATCGGTTGTTGATCGGCCTTTAGTAAAACCATACTGCTCTGAGTGAAGTAGTTTATTTGAGTTAAAGTGCAGAAGCAGTTGGTTGAGCATAATTTCCTCAAATATCTTGCTGAGTGCTGGTAAAATAGAAATTGGTCTGCAATTATTAGGGTCACTTCTACTACCAGATTTAAAAAGTGGAATCAATTTACTGCATTTCATAAGGTCTGGAAAAGATACTGAATCTACAGACTCATTAAATATTAGAGCAAGATATGGTGCTCAATAACATTGCTGATTATTTTTACTGATATCCCCCATAGATCCCCGGTTTTTTTGCGTTGCAAGGATTTGAATATTTTAATAATATCATGTTTAAACTTAAACAACACACTGCACTCCTGCACTGAACACATGTTTTATATTGCTGAAAGCATGTTTGATAGTTGATATATTTATTTATATTAATGGGAGTCATGGAAACATAAAGTCAATAACGTAACAGAGAAGTTTGATTTTACTCCCCATACATTTTCATACCCTGGGCTATATATGCAAATCAAAAGGAGGTAAACTCCAATAATACTGTACCCTTGGGGAACTCTCGAACCACTATGAGAGAGGGACAGCAGTAGTTCTTGTTGAGTTTAGAATTGTTGCAATGGTAATATCGCTTGGAACCCATCTGCTCTAGCAATTTGTAACTGACATTGGTCTGTTGTTCCATATCTGTCTTCCATCTTACGAATTCTGAAACAAAAAATTAATGCCTAACATTAGGACTACATTACCGCAATATTTTGCGGTATTATATATGTACTAGCGGTCCGCCCCGACTTCGCACGGGTACCTAGCAATAATCATCATAATAGTCCATACGCAATAATAGCCAGTCGGTACTGGGCAGCACATCAGGTTTTACAATAGCATTTCATATCATCACAAATTTAAAAGATATTTCACTTCACTTCTTATGTGAATGGCTTTACTCGTGCACTAGGCACAAATATTTTGCCAATGTCGCGTTGAAGGAGAGTACACACTACTGGAGAAACCTGTGAACTAATGAATAAATAGTTAAATGAAAATGTCTATGACATTAATGACTACATAAATGAAGTTTGATTGACATGCATCTTAAAGCTTGACTATATTATAATTACTAACTACCATGGACTTAATGCTTACTACCTACTTACTTTATTTTCTATGAGCTTGACATCTTAATTTTGGACATTTAAAATTACTACTCAGTAATTAATTATTTGACACTAGATGATGCCCGCGACTTCGCCTGCGTGGATTGATGTTTTTTGATTCCCGCGGGAACTCTTCAATTTTCCGGGACAAAAAAAGTAGCCTACGTCCTTCCCCGGGATACAACCTATCCCTGTACCAAATTTCATCAAAATCGGTTGAACAGACACATTTTTTTGATTCCCGCGGGAAGTCTTCAATATTCCGGGATAAAAAGTAACCAATGTCCTTCCCCGGGATGTAAACTATCTCTGTACCAAATTTCATCAAAATCGGTCGAGTAATTAGACCGTGAAAGCGTAGCAGACCGACAGACAAACAGACACACTTTCGCATTTATAATATTAGTATATAGTATGGATGGAGTTTTCATTATTATAATATGAATGAAATTTGATATACTAAAGTGAATTCAGTAGTGCTATTGTTATTATTAATGTGATTGTCTTAGCGTAGCAAAAATAATCTATAGCAAAAATAATTCATAATAAATTAATAATACAAGTAATAAATATTAAGGTAGGTATCCAGATGCAATAATATTATGTGACTAGTAGTAGGTGTCCTAGTGACTAAGTATGAATTAATATTTGCACGCCTGTATTATGGCAAAACATGTTTGTCATTTTGCAACCGACTTCAAAAAAAGGAGGAGGTTTTCAATTCGACTGTATTTTTTTTTTTTATGTTTGTTACGAAGCATACTCTGAACTTAAGAAAATCAAAGCTGGTGTACTACAAGGAAGTGTTTTAGGTCCGGTCCTGTACTTATTATACACCTGTGATATTCAAAGGCGGCTCGCTCAAAGGAGCGCTGGTGCAGTGAACTCCCACAAAATTTCAAAAAATACATAGGTACTAGGTAGGTATAATAATCAAATAAACTTTGCTATAAACGTTATAAATATTTTTATATAAATCTATTCCCATTGTCATTTTAATCATGAATATCCATAAGTACCTACCTACCTACTTTACTACTTATTTCATCAATCAACACAAATTTAATACATGGTATTTTTGTTATGTGGAGCGCTTAGAACAACGCTCCTATAGACGAAAGTTTAGTACAACGTTCATATTGAAATGTAATGAGAGTAAAAGAGAGCATTCGATGCGAGCGGCGCGTGAGACAAAAGATTTGTATGAGAAGTTTGGTAAATATGGAGCGGCGCTCCTGAAGTCCTGACACGAAGTACGCATGCGCGATATTACCCGACTAAATGACATGGCCTGTTGTCACGAAGAAAGAGTTAAAACTCGCGAGTATTTTTTTTATTCGTATTATGCCGGTAAGATGTAAACAAAACGCAAAATACGAAAGTAAATTTATTTTGATTTCTTCGCGAGTGCGTCGGATCATTGTACAGTGGCTGAAAATCTGTATTGTTGTTTTAAATAATGTACATATTGTGTTGTGTATTTATGTGAAAAAGACTGTGATTTATGTAAATAGTGTAGGCGATTAAAATGGAACAATATAACGTAATGACCGCTGAATGGATTTCATTTACAAATAATTGGTAAGCATTTTCTTTTTTTTTAGTGAACTCCCAATATGATCTTTCACGAGCCGCCTCTGGTGATATTCCAGTACTAGAAAACAATACCATTGCAATTGGCTGCTAGGACGGCATTCAACACTTTCAATACATAATAAATTAATGCTATACAAACAAGTTCTGATGCCTGTATGGACGTATGGTATACAACTCTGGGGTTGTACTAAACCGAGCAATATCCAAGTGATTCAGAGATTCCAGAACAAAGTACTCAGGGAAATAGCCAATGCACCCTGGTACGTAAGAAATCACGATCTCCACAGGGACCTAAAGATGGAGTACGTAACCAGAATCATCCAAAAATACGCAGAAGCTCACCAAAATCGACTTCGTCATCATGTGAATCTAGAGGCTGTAAAGCTTTTAGATAACACGGACATCATTAAAAGGAGACTTAAAAGAATGAAACCATTCGAACTAGTGTAAAAAGTGCATAAGTGCCGTGTAGTGAATTAGTGCCGGTGCTACTTAAGTAGGTCACATAAACGTAGTGAACACTAAGTATATTAGAATAAACTAAGGACAGTTATTGGACTGTAAATTAATTTTAAGTAGAAGTTTAAGCTAGAATAATATTACTTAGTAGCCCACAGGCTAGATGGTAGTTGACAGTAAAGTTGCCATTATATTGTAATGGAACTTTATAGTACAAAAAAAAAAAAAAAAAATGTTTGGTACTTTGCATAGCGTGTGCTTGTTGTTGTAAAGTAGGCGCGGGAGTTTGAAGTCGGTTGTTTAAAAAGTATTTTTTATATTAAATTAAAAGTATAATTGTAACCATCTGTAATGTAAGTTGTAACCCATGTTTCAAGCATAGGTATAAATGAATTTATTATTATCGGTATAAATTTAGCTCTCACGCCCGCATACAAATTAAATACATATATGGCCAAAAGAAGTATAACAAACTTACGTAAATAAAAATAAATGAATAAACTTACATACACAAATACACAAATAAATACACTCGCCGGCATATTTAGCGGAACATAAAAAAAAGGTTTGATATCAGTATCATATAAGGTTGCTGGCTGGTTTATACGTCATTTAATTTAAAAAGAAATATTTTCAAATTAAGAAAACAACTGAACATCACATTTTATGCAATTGTTTTAATTTTATTCAAATACACCTTATCTGGAGCGAACTTCGAGTATTTCTTCCTTCTGAGTTTGATTTAAAATTTTATTGAAATACTGTTTTTTGTTAGTTTTTTTTTAATTGCGTATCTTTCTGGAGTTGATGACTGAATTATGCCTGACTTAGCCCCAACGGAGATTGCCAGGGCACTCGAATTGCGAAGAAATGGTCAAACCTACAGAGTAATATCCAGAGATCTTCGTCGACCAGTTTCAACGATCCATCGCAGTATCCAACGGTTCAGGGAGACCGGTACTTATGTGAGAAGAGCAGGACAAGGCAGAAAAAGACGCACTTCGTGTAGGGATGATCGTTTCATTCGGCTTCGTGTACGTAGGAACCCCCGTTTGACGGCCGTCCAAGCCCGACATGAGTTAGAAGCAGTGCGGGGTGTAACCGTAAGTGAGCGTACGATACGAAGAAGGCTCGAAGAAGCTGGTTTGGGTTCATTTGTGCCCGCCTAGGCTCCAATGCTCGAGGTAAATCATCGTAGAAACAGGTTAACTTTTGCTCAGGAACATCGACTTTGGAACGCGGACCAATGGAGTAAGGTATTGTTTAGTGATGAGTGCAGAATTCTCTTAAATCAAATTGGCGGCAGGCAAAGAATATACAGACGCAAAGGAGAACGATACATTCAGACAAATTTTGAAACTACAGTTGCATACGGTGGTGGATCAATAATGGTTTGGGCGGGCATTTGTTTGGGAGCTCGCACAGACTTGGTAGTGATTGACAGAGGGAGTCTGACTGCAGACCGCTATATCAGAGAAGTTTTAGAAGAAAATGTCGTACCGTTTGCCCCATATATCGGTGACGATTTTGTTTTTATGCAGGATAATGCTCGGCCGCATACCGCTCGGGTAACTCAAGCTTATCTTAATGATATGAATACCACTGTTATGGAGTGGCCGGCGAGATCACCGGATATGAACCCAATAGAGCACGTTTGGGACTTGCTGAAAAGAAAAGTTAAGTCCAGAATTCCAGCTCCTGCCAACGTGGGAGAACTGCAAATCGCCGTAGTTGAGGAATGGCGGAGACTATCCCAGGAGACCATCGATAACATCATTCTCAGTATGCCTAGACGGGTAGAAACTTTATTAAGAGCACGTGGAGGAAATACACGATATTAATCACCATTTTTCTAATTTAATTAATTATTATTTTAATATTAAATTTCACTTTTCCCGGTTACATGAAAAGTTCAAAAATGTACCATTTATTACAAATAGCCTTTACTCGCAAAATCTGTTCTTAATGTGATCTCATTTTAAGTAAAACAAATGAAACTTTAAATAACAAAAGAAGTGTAGTAAGTAGATTTTAAAATAAAACCATATTTTTTTAATTACGGACCTTCTAAATATGCCGGCGAGTTTAGTTGCAGCGGGCGGAGGATTACACCCCGGCAGGGGAGACCAGACGGCCGGGGGTCAGGGCGACAGGTTGAGAAACCGGCGGACTATCCTAGCCGAGTCTAGCAACACCGCTTTCTGCATCCTGGCTGCGAGCGAACTGCCACGGAACCCCAGTCGCCTCAGATGGTGAGCGAGGCAGACTGGGACTAACCCATTCGCAGATATTACGATTGGGATGGTTTCAGTGGACTCCACATGCCACATGGCGGAAACCTCGTAAGCCAGATCGAGATACTTTCGTTTCGTTATTATTATTATTATTTATTATTAGCACTGCGATATCTCCGCACTGCCAGCCGCCCCTATTTCTATTGTGCATTAATTTATATGATATCTTCTAAGATATGTAAAGGGCGAATTTGGTCTATAAATTAAGTACAAATACTTGAGATGACCAACCATTTTATTTTGATAAGGATTAAAACAATGTCAGGAAAAACACCTTCGAAAGTAAAGCTTTGCTTTAGACCAAATTTTTAGAGCTTCTTTCACACAACACAGGATGATTCCACCATACATCTAACTATATACGCAGCGCACACCACGTAAGCTCTCAGATGGGACGATTTTTTCCGACTTAATTCACATTATTGCAATTGTTGTAGGGATCTCTAATTTTTTGAAAATAAAATAATATAGCAGTTACTTTAGTATCAAATATCAATCAAATAAATATTATAAATGCGAAAGTTTGGATGGATGTATGGATGTATGGATGTTTGTTACTCAATCACGCGCCAACGGCTGAACGGATTTGGCTGAAATTTGGCACAGAGATAGATTATAGTCTGGAATAGCACATAGGCTACTTTTCATCCCGGAAAATTAAAGAGTTCCCGCGGGAACCAAAAAACCTCAATCCACGCGGACGTAGTCGCGGGCATCAGCTAGTATAATATAAGGTAGCTTTCTATAAACCAGTGGTTTTCAATCTGTGGGTCGCGACCCCTAGGGGGGTCGCAAAGCCTTGATCGGGGGGTCGCAGGCAAAAAAAAAAGACAAGGTTCTACACTACAATAGAACACAATGATAGTGAGAAGGATAGGTTTGTTTATTTTTCAAAAGTTTGTCAAATCGTGGTGTTATTCTAGAACTCTCGTCAACACCTTCCTTTGGATAGCCACCTGACCTCTGTGTGATAAAGGAGGTTTTGATGAAGCGAGCCCATATCTTCACAAACGATTCTGAATAACCGGGTTTGTAATGCTTTGCCTTTGATATAACTCGCGGCTTCTTGCAGGGCGTAAGGTCCATATCCATCCATACTTATTATTATAAATGCGAAAGTGCAACAGACAGACAGACGTCTGTCTGTCTGCCTGTCTGCAACGCTTTCACAGCCCAACTACTTAACCGATTTTGATGAAATTTGGTACAGAGATAGGTTATATCCCGGGGAAGGACATAGGCTACTTTTTATCCGGAAAATTGAAGAGTTCTGCGAAGAGCGGGAATAAAAAAACATTGATCCACGCGGACGAAGTCGCGGGCATCATCTAGTAATATTATAAATGCAAAATGTGTCTGTCTGTCTGCTACGCTTTCACGGCCCATCTGTTCAACCGATTTTGATGACATTTGGTACAGGGATAGGTTCTATCCCGCAGAAGGAATACTTTTTATCCCGGAATATTAAAAAGTATCCGCGGGAATCAAAAATCCTAATACACGCGGACGAAGTCGCGGGAATCATCTAGTATTGAATAAATGTATCAAAATATGTTAAATCTTTAACGCATATAGTCTTCTAATTTAATTATTTCTTTGTACTTACATTTTAAGGGGGTCGCCAGAATTTTTAAACCTTTAAAGGGGTCGCGAAATCAAAAAGATTGAAAAACACTGCTATAAACGAAAGAATTTTTAAAATCGGTTGAGTAGTTTTTGAGTTTATCCATTACAAACAAACAAATCTTTCCTCTTACTAATTTAGATATAGATTTGTTTTAAAAGTTCCCTGTGTTAAGAACACTATAGTTTTTTTTTTTTTATCCACTACAAGTTAGCGCTTGACTGCGATCTCACCTGATGGTAAGTGATGATGCAGTCTAAGTGGGTAGCGGGCTAACCTTGGCGACATGTCTTTGCCGGTAGGGTGGTAACTAGCCACGGCCGAAGCCTCCCACCAGGCCAGACCAGGGAAAATTCAGAAATTATAAATTCCCAAATTGACCCTGCCGGGGATCGAACCCGGGACCTCCGCACGTTAAGGCAACAGCGCTACACACTGCGCCACGGAGGTCGCCGAAAAAATAGAAGTAAAAATTAAGATTGATTATTTTAGGGTACCCAAAGGATGCCAATAGGACCATGTTACTGAGCTTTTGTCCACTTGCTCCTCCGTTGGTTAGTAGGTTGTCTGTATCTCATGAAGTGTAATTGTATGTATGTACTTATAGAGGGGACGCCCGCCGTCGCCAGGCGGGTGATCGGTCCATTAATTGAACCATTCCACCCATTTCCCTGTGTTAGGTTAGGTTAGGACACCAGGTAACCTGGTGTCCTAACCTAACCTAACCTAACACGGGGAAATGAATATTTGTACCCCACACTGTGGTAGAATAGGAGCACTTTTTACACACATTCCACCTCAAATGTACTCTATTCACAAATAAATAAATTGAAATTGTAGCTAGTGGAAAAGAAGCACTTACCCATACTGGTTGGAAAGAACATGCTGTCAGTATGGTCACAATGAGTATTGACCACATGCAAATCAAACGCGTTCCGACTGGGGAACCACTCTTCACAAGCAGCACATACACACAGCTGGACACTGTCAACGGTCTTCGGAGCATCGAATGCCTGATCGCACACATGCGTTTCTATTGACCTGACTCTGCGCGAACATTTTTCGCATTGCTCTATGCGTATTGGATTGATGAGAATTGAATGGTTCGGTGACCTGAAATAGTTTATTACAATTGGGTACAAGACAACTAGTCAAATCAGTAACTTTTTTTCAAACATCAAAACAAGTGCTTAGGATTTTGGATTTTAGGAAGGGATTTTGTATGAAATATTGAATTCATCAAAGTTCAACCCACTTTCTTACTTTAATTGATAGTTTAAAATAGATACGCAACATAAAACTAACAGGGAACGTGGATATGTATTATGATTTTTGACAGATCCTAAATAGATAGGATAGATTAAAAAGTTCCTGCTCAAACCAAAAAACCTCAATCCATGCAGATGAAGTCCAGGCATAAGCTAGTTATACCTACTATTAAAATGTGAAAGTGTTTGTTAATTGGTTTGCCCTCAAATCACACCACAGCAGCAACAGATCGAGGTGATTTTTTGCATGGGTATAGTTGAGGACCTGAAGAGTGACACTGGCTACTTTTTACACCAGAAAATTTAAAAAGATCCTTCAGGATATTGAAAACTTAACGTAACTACAACAATTGACATTGTTAATAACAATTACGTTACAGTAACTGCAATTTCTCTGATAGGTATAGATAACTCTTCAGAAATTAAAAGAACTATATTCCTGAACAAAAAATATGTATAACTAGCTGATGCCCGCGACTACATCTGCGTGGATTGAGGTTTTTTTGGTTCCCGCGGGAACCCCTTAATTTTCAGTGATATATATAAGTTTGGGAACCCCTGGTCTAGTCGATCTAGCCAAATTATTAAATTACACGTCTGTGACTTTGCTGCTTGTTGAGCTTTAATTAATATATGACTAGCTGATGCCCGCGACTTCGTACGCGTGGTTCGAGGTTTTGTGGTTCCCGCGGGAACTCTTAAATTTTCCGGGATTAAAAGTAGCCTATGTGTTATGCCAGACTATAATCTATCTCTGTGCCAAATTTCAGCCAGATCCGTTCAGCCGTTGGCGCGTGATTGAGTAACAAACATCTATACATCCATCCATACATCCATACATCCATCCAAACTTTCGCATTTATAATATTAGTAAGATAGTAAGATAATTGTTGTTCTTTGGTCTGTTTTGTATGCTTTTTTAATTCTATGTACATTGTAAACTGTTTGGGCCTCATTTAACTTTAAAAAATGATGCCAAAAAAACACTAAGTACGTACTCTGCACTCATTAAATGTACCTATTAGATACTCACACAGCCATGTTTTTCCTATCAACACAATGGTACTTTTGTATATGTTTTAGCGCGGGAAAGTAGGCCGGGAACTTCTTGAAACACTTGGGGCACTCAAATTCTACAGTATTTTTTTTCATTTTTGTATCATTTGCGGTCTCTGTGGTCTGCGTACGTTCGGATTGCGTTGGGATTTCCGGCTTTGTCCCTTTGTCTAGTTTAATAGGCTTAGGTGCTTCGGCAGGCCTACCTCGACGTCTCGAAATAATATTATGCGCTGTACGTTGATGCGCGGCCAAGGCGTCAGCAGTCATGAGTTTTCGGCCACAATCTTGGCACTTGTAAGCGATACCTCGTTTCCTTAGCTTAATCGCGGATTTAGCCCCCATCTCTCACTCGTTTGTGCAGCATCTAACAAAGTTAGGAGATTCTTTTCTGCGAGAAAAATGAGAAAATGCACGAATGTAGCACAAAAAATCGCGTACAAATTACAAAATGACGCGCAAATGACGTTTCTTAAAGTGATGGACAACTTTTACTCATAGATAAAAAGTACTCTGTGCTTTTACTCGAGTCGACTCGACACAGTCGAGTATCTCAAGCGTAGACTGAGAGAGATATATAGACGACGCCATATCTCCTTTTCACTCCCACATGAAAGAGATGCAGTGTTGGGATTTTACACAAGATAGAATGAGAAAAAAAAATGTTTTCTTTTATCCCTTTCTGCGTGTCACGGTTTTGTTCGTAAAGCACTTAATGTGTTTGGTGCTTTTCAGCGTTTTGCCCAGGTTTTGCCTATTATAACCTATCCCTTTCGGTTACACGCTGGCATTGATTCTAGAGATTTAATTGTTCTATGATCTCAAGCTACTAAAAATTCGTTATTCGTTATTTCGTCTACCAGAGACAAACTTTCGAAAACAATCGGGCGCGATTGCGATTACGTGTCAGTTATTTATGTAACTAGACCGTCAACCTACTCAGCCTGGCTTCATTCAATTATAATCAGTTGGTACTTCTATTTACAAAATGTTGAAATAAGGTTCGATAATAATGTATTCTATGAAGGTTCGTTTTGTATCTATCTTGTCAACAGTAGAAAAAGAAAACTGATTTTTTATCTTGTCACTTTATGTCATCTATAACAATATAAAAATGTATCTCAATTATTGATTTAATTAAATAATATACAATAAAAGAAACATTTTCAATATCTAAAATAATCCAGCCTCGTAGATACTTTAACAAGCTATTTTGGGTGGACAAACCGGCAGATAACAGTGAAACCGCTGTTCATGACATGAAACTGAGGTGACTCGAGTTGTCCCAAGTATGAAGTAAACGATATCTCGAGTTGACTCTCGTTCATCACTAGGTTTCTTTTTTAACAAGCATATTTCGGCTCTAGATCATCTTACTTAATCAAATAAATATTATAAAATATAAATGCGAAAGTTTGGATGGATGTATGGATGTTTGTTACTCAATCACGCCCCAACAGCTTAACGGATCTGGCTCAAATTTGGCACAGAGATAGATTATAGTCTGGAATAGCACATAGGCTACTTTAATCCCGGAAAATTAAAGAGTTCCCGCGGGAACCACAAAACCTCGAACCACGCGTACGAAGTCGCGGGCATCAGCTAGTAGTATAATAATTAAAGCTCAACAGTCAACAAGCAGCAAAGTCACAGACGTGTAATTTAATAATTTGGCTAGATCGACTATCACTAGACCAATCGTGTAGTGGAAATTTTAGTCAAGTCGAATGAAAGCCAGGTCAAATCTTTGTTAATCAAAGGGTCAAATATATTGGTCAATTAACTAAGACTCTTTTTCTTGTGCTTTTCCTCCTATTCTTGAATAATAATGGGAAATGCTTTTTTTTGTTTTTGCAGTGAACAATTCTTTAGGCGCGTTGAGCACTCTTTGGTAGGGGGTAAAAATGTAGATTCGCGTGACCGTGACCGACATGCTCGCGAACATATAAATAATAAATATACTGTATTCGAAATTAAACTTTAATACCTTAATGTTAAGGTTTATATTTTAATAATTTTAAGTAAAATAATTAAAAACCAAAAAAAAAATTCGTTAAATTATTTCTATCGGCAGTACCTATGACTGGCACTTTTTTTTTTAAATAAAATGTTATTCACGCCGCAACAGTCGTCCTTCAATCAGAGCAACGGATCAGATCAACATGATTATTGAATGGGGTTGAGAATGACATCTATGCTACTCTCTACCCTGGAAAATTACGGAGTTCCCCTGGCAATTAAAAAACTTATTTCATGTAACAGTCAAATCTGAGGGCATTAGCTAGTTTGGCAGTGCAAAGCAATGAAATCTGTCACATTATTCAGAGCTTCTGGATTTGAATTGCAAGCTGGTGTCTCGAACTACACAGACATCATTTAGTGTAATTTTATAAATTCTAATTTCCTGAATTACATTTTTAACCTCTCTTGCTTTTTGATAGGCTTGTTATGAGATATAACTTAAAAATTTAAAGACAAGCATAAATCAAAAAATCATTTATTTATTCTTCCATCTTTGGGACACCCCAAAGTTTCACTTCATCTTCGCAGGCTGTTAATAAATAATTCTCGGTAGGATGGTGACTTAGTGAAACTACTGGCTTGCTCCTACTATGCACTAATTTTAGAGTACAAGTACTGGAAACTAAGTCCCAATAAAACACTTCTCCTGATGCTGATCCGGATATTATGTGACTGTCCGTTTGATTAACTGCATTTTCTAACAAATAATCTTTACTTTCATGACCAGAGAAAGTATTTAACAACTCCCCAGAATCCTTATCAAATAATTTAACTGTACTATCTGCACAACTTAAAATATAACATTGCCCATCATGCGTTAAACTGGCAAATGTAACAACATGGCCAATGTAGTCCGAAAACATTTTGCCTACCCTCAAATCATATAAACGAGTGTGACAATCCACTGAAGAAGTCAAAACTTCATGATCAGTAACCTGTATGGAGGTTATAGTATCTTTAGCATCTTTTAAAATCTGTACGGGCTCTTGCCTTCTACTAACAACATCCCAAAAACAAACTGTGTTGTCTATGGATCCGGAGACAGCCATTGTGGATTCCTCATTGTATTTCACGCATGTCACTGAGCTCGCGTGGCCTCTGTATCGTCTCAAAGGCTGTCCTGTCGTCACGTCCCATAAAATTACAGATTTATCAGCACTACCTGAAATAATATGGCTGCTGTCACATGAACCGACCGCGTCTAAAACCTCGTTAGCATGTCCGCCATAAGTTTTCAGTGATAACTTGCTGTAAGGATTCCAAAGTTTGATTTTCTTATCAGCTCCACAAGTAAGACAATACGACCCGTCAATGTTGAACCGTACGGCCCGCACCACTTGTTGTTTGCATGATAAAGTTTCAATTGTCGACAGTTCAGGATTTTCCATGGGTTTTCCACTCATATTTGTACGGCATTTTAACCTTTTTTACTGAAAAAGTAAAATCGGATTTTTTTCGAGTACGTGTAGAATGTAGATTTCTCACTTCTTGTTTTGACTTTTGTGTTTAGTGTTAGTATCAGCTGATATTTTCCAAAACATCGTTACCACCAAAGAGAATATAATCACTACGTTTTTGTTACCACATCGTTCTTACCACTTGTCTCAGCTCAGTATTTAACAAAGGTATATATAATGTACTCTGTCTCTGTGTCTCAGCTGCAGGGCATAGATAAATATTGCTGCAGGGCGTAGACTGAGAGAGATATATAGACGACGCCATATCTCCTTTTCACTCCCACATGAAAGAGATGCAGTGTTGGGATTTTACACAAAATAGAATGAGAAAAAAATGTTTTCTTTTATCCCTTTCTGCGTGTCACGGTTTTGTTCGTAAAGCACTTAATGTGTTTGGTGCTTTGCAGCGTTTTGCCTATTATAACCTATCCCTTTCGGTTACACGCTGGCATTGATTCTAGAGATTTAATTGTTCTATGCTGCAGGGCGACCGGCTAAAAATGACAGCAATATATGTATAGTACAGCGATCGCAATCACCTCTGATATTCTTTCACTATTGGCCAAAATCCATTGACACAGCAAAAATACCATACGTTCAGCCAATAAAAACCGTTGAGACTGATTGATGCAGATTTTACGCAATCGCCCTACAGATTAAAGGTATTTTCAGTGTTTGTTTATCATGTGTATGTAACCTTTTTTCCTCATTTATCTTACATAATGATATTAAACTGTAAATATGTAGTTAGTATGTATATTCCATTTTATATTATTTTCTACCCTTTTCTGATCCTTTCCAAACATTTTCCAAAATTCCGTATTTTTAAAAAAATGGACTATGGCAGACTATGATAAATGGCGCCCCCAATTTAATGCATTTCGACCATTGATGTAGTTTTCGACGGACACTTAAAAACGGAGATAACCCTACCCTCCATACATCAGGGTAATAGGCCTATTACACTGCACTTTTCACAGGGCCCTGTGGGCCGCTAATTAGAGCGTTGCTTATTACACAGCAATAAGGACCAAAATAGGGACCCTTTATCCCATAATTTTATTTCACTACACTGACTCAAATGTAAGAGTCACTGTGAAAAGTGCAGTGTAAGTAGGCCTTAAATTTAAAAGGAAGCGCCAAATATTATTAGAGTACACACAGAGATTGCACAGCAATAAGGACCAAAATAGGGACCCTTTCTCCCTAAATGTTATTACACTACACTGTTCAAACGTAAGAGTCCCTGTGAAAAGTGCAGTGTAAGTAGGCCTTAAATTTAAAAGGAAGCGCCAACTATTTTATAGTAGGTTTGAGAAATAAACAAGGAAAGAAAACATTCATCATTGTTTTGTACAACGTAAGTTGTTGAAATTTTTACTAAATAACTACTTTATTAAATTTTTTACCCCGGCATAGGCATGATGACAGTAACCAAGAATCAATGTAAATTGTGAATTTATCTAATGAAATAAAATTCATGGATTATAAAAAACGTATTTATTTTTCTATTTCGAGTGAGATTGCTATTTATTTTGATAATATAAAACTATAAAATACAGCAATCCGCCATATTGGATAAAACACCAAGAAACGAATGACGTCACAATTGTTTGTTTTCGAGCTTTGACAATCACACTATGTTTACTGCACACTGCACAGAGTACATTGGTAAAAACAATAGTGACGTCACAAACGACGCCATGACACCGCCGAACGTTTTGGCGTGAATTTTAAAATTTAAATTTCAAATGCCAATTTTATCTACCAAACCTTATTTTTCTGCTGAAATAAGATATTTTTTCGAAATAGTAGATACTTCCGAACATAATCTGACCATTTTTCAAAATCAGTCATCATGCCTATTTTGCTATTCATACCATAAGAATAATAATTAATCTCCATACCCTTTGCCTACAAAGTGGAAGGCTTTTGAACTGTTATATAAAGCAACCACTGCACTCATAGACAGAGAAGGTAGGTAATATGCACTTTTTCAACTTTTCTCCCCTATGAGATGACACTCCTTCTACTCTACCCTCCATAGTCCAGAGACAAGTGACATACATAATCTAAGTAGGTATTTGAAAATGAAAACAAAATTTTTTTAAAATAATAATAATAATGAAATATAATAATTTTTAAATTAAGCTATTGGTATTAGGTTGGCTTTTACAAAATCTTCTGAGACACTTTGAAATTAGTTCGTAATTTTAAGGCCTTTTTAGGTTTCTTGATAAAAAAAAGTAATTTAAAAAGAACAAAAAACCCGACTGCTTGGATACCAAAAAGTATAAAACAAGACATGAATTGAAGTATTTCATCAGTCGCACGTTAAGGTTAGCTATTGGACGTGCAACTGCGCCTTGATAAATTTTATTAATATTATACGATTTAAATTGATAATAATGAAATACTTCAATTCATGTCTTGTTTTATACTTTTTGGTATCCAAGCAGTCGGGTTTTTTGTTCTTTTTAAATTACTTTTTTTTTTAGAACTTTTTGAGAGGAACGTTTCCACCATACATTGTTGTCGTGTAACTTTAACGATTTAGGCAGCGCACGCCACGTAAGCTCTCAGATGAGATGATTTTTTCCGACTTAACTAACATTATTGCAATTTTCGTAAGGATCTCTAATTTGTTTGGAAATAAAATATACCTAGCCTATTTTACTTGTTAATAATGTAGCTTTCTGTAAGTGATAGTTTTAAAATAGGTTGAGTGGTTTTTGAGATAATCCACCTAGTTCGATAGATATAGATGATTTGAGTAGGAGCTTTAAACATTTCCTTTGAAACCTCGTAAATCCTAAATTATCATTTAAACGGAAAAATGGTTTGAGGATCCTAGGTGTGATTTTAAAAGTTCTATCTAACGATACCCCACTTGCTTATAGCCTATCGACTTTCATTTATTAATTGGCTTCCAGTCGACGCCATTTTGTTTTTCTCAAATTCGGCCTCCGTTGTGACACTCGGAAGACTAAAACAAATCTATTAGTGCAATTACTATCAAAATCGGTTCAGCCGTTTTTTCTGAAATGTGTCACAAAGGAATACAACCTTTGAAACCTCGTAAATCCTAAATGATCGTTAAAATGAGAAAATGGTCAAGGAAACCTAACTATGATTTTGCAAGACCTATTCATCGATACCCCACTTGCCATAGTCCATCGACTTTTATTTTTTAATTTGTTACATTATGGCTTCTAGAGGGCGCCATTTTGTTTTTTCTCAAATTTGGCTTACACAGTGACACTCTAATGATATATTCGGCACAAACTGGTGCAAAAATCATCAAAATCGGTCCACGCGTTTAGGCTGTAGCTGTCCTGCAAGGAACATACAAACATATATAGACTGATGAACACATAACCCTGTGTGTTCCGCAGTCGGGTAAAAATAAAAAAGATATAATACAAAAACCAGCGAATGCCCGCGACTTCGTCCGCGTGGTTTGAGGTTTTTGGTTCCCGCGGGAACTCCTTAATTTTCCGGGATAAAAAGTAGCCTTCGTCCTTCCCCGGGATACAACCTATCCCTGTACCAAATTTTATCAAAATCAGTTGAACAGATACATTTGTTTGATTCCCGCGGGAACTCTTCAATTTTCCGGGATAAAAAGTAGCCTATGTGCTATTCCAGACTAAAATCTATCTTTGTGCCAAATTTCATCCAGATCCGTTCAGCCGTTCTGGCGTGATTGAGTAACAAACATCCATTTGAGGTTTTTTGGTTCCCGCGGGAACTCTTTAATTTTCCGGGATAAAAAGTAGTCTATGTGCTATTCCAGACTATAATCTATCCCTATGCCAAATTTCAGCCAGATCCGTTCAGTCGTTGGGGCGTGATTGAGTAACAAACATCCATACATCCATATATCCATCCAGACATCCATCCAAACTTTCGCATTTATAATATTTATTTGATTAACTTATAAAAAAAAATTCTGTTGATTAATTTTTATTATTAGTAGTACACGTCACACACGTAGGCTCTGCAATCAGCACGTATCATAAACAATCAAACATCAGACTAGGCGTATATATCACAGAGTACATTGCATATCTTATTAATCTTACTATCTTCTTACATAATATTATAAAAGCGAAAGTTTGGAAGGATGTATGGATGTATGGATGTTTGTTACTCAATCACGCCCCAACGGCTGAACGGATCTGGCTGAAATTTGGCACAGAGATAGATTATAGTCTGGAGTAGCACATAGGCTACTTTTTATTCCGGAAAATTAGAGAGTTCCCGCGGGAACTAAAAAACCTCAAACCAAGCAGACGAAGTCGCGGGCATTTGCTAGTAGGGCTATATTATGGAGACACAGGCAACACAGTACAGCACTGTGCAGATATTTGTAAACAATCGTACGACAGCGTATATAATAATAATGTCCTCCCGACAGAATTTCGGCCACGGTGGCCTATCTCCAAAGAGATTAGCAATCTGCGCCAGAGATATTATAGTGCACAAGTGTGTGGTCTTTTCTTATCTATGATCTTTAGTACTGCAGTTTGGTGGTCCGCAGTAATTCCGCCAGTGTCAAGTCAACGTTTACTTGGAGACAACAACGTCAAACGTGTAAATTGCTCGGTTCTTGAGAGACTTCTCCGTTGTTAGACCTAGGCACCACCAGGACAACACAAAGATAATTATAATTTTATATATAAAGATAATTTGTATAATAGACAGTTAGTATAGATTAGAAGTCACCAAGGAAGTTCAAAATGTCAACCACCAGGGCTACTAAACATTGAACATAGATGTCGTCACACTCCCTGTTCGTTTTACAGTTTTACGGTGACATATACACAGTTCAAACCAAGTAATATACTACTCTCTACCGAGCAAATATTTGCCATACCACACTGTTTAATCTGTGCTGCACAACACGGCCTGCGTCTCCATATATAATATAGGCCTACTCATTCACAATTTAAAAAACAAAATTTAAAAAATGTAACAGAATACGTAGTATTCTATACTAATCTGTGTGTATAACACACTGATATTCATGGGACATAATCATCGATAATATGTAGGTAATAGATAGGCCCTTTCATAGAAAAAAAGGCGGGCGTCCGAGTTGCTGAACACGTTCCTCACCTGTCATAAGCCTGTCTTTGTCCCCGTCGTAGCGCTGTCATGATCGCTCGTCGTGTAGATAATTTAATAGTATTAAGTTATCATCTTAAGTCTAATTAAGTAGTTTGGCACTTTATAATTTTTATTAGGGAAGTGTTTCAATTCACTGTTATACATTTCCAAAATAATAAAACCGGGCAAGTGCGAGTCGGACTCGCGCACGAAGGGTTCCGTACCATTATTAAAAAATAATTACCTTTGTTAATGAACCGCAAGACTAGCTTTGTTTGTAGAGGTTTATTGTTAATATCAAAAAAACTATGCTAGTTAGAGCATTAGCTATAGTTTTCCTGTAAAATATACGTAAATTCCTATTGACCATAATTATTTCAAATTTTTCGATTGGTAAACTCCGGAGATAAGGGGGGGGGAACGGTATTTTTTTAGACATTTTCCCCGATAAATCAAAAACTATCATAACTAAAAATAATTAAAAATCTGTCTTAGAATATACAAAGTAAACCCTTTCATATGATACCCCACACAGTACAGTTATCTCACTTTTAAATTTCAACCCTCAGATTTTCCCCCCTTTTTAAATAAGAACAAAAATAATTTCCAATTTTTTTTAATTCCAGTGTCTTTGGGCCACTAATATACACAACTATTCCAAATTTCATGTCGATAGCTTCTTTAGTTACTGAAATAATCGAGTGTGACGGACGGACAGACGGACAGACGGACAGACAGACGGAGAAAGTCGCACCATAAGGGTTCCATTTTACCATTTTGGTACGGAACCCTAAAAACGTTATTTAATCTTCCTATTTAATATTTTTATCCATTACGCAATCATTTAATTTCCGCGGCAAACTGTATGATATTTTTTTTTACGAACTGGCCTTACGGCTTCTATGGCTATGACCTATTAGTATAGATTAGAAGTCACCAAGGAAGTTCAAAATGTCAATCACCAGGGCTACTAAACATTGAACATAGATGTCGTAACACTCTCTGTTCGTTTTACAGTTTTACGGTGACATATACACAGTTCAAACCAAGTAATATACTACTCTCTACCGAGCAAATATTTGCCATACCACACTGTTTAATCTGTGCTGCACAACACGGCCTGCGTCTCCATATATAATATAGGCCTAGACTCATTCACAATTTAAAAAACAAAATTAAAAAAAATGTAACAGAATACGTAGTATTCTATACTAATCTGTGTGTATAACACACTGATATTCATGGGACATAATCATCGATAATATGTAGGTAATAGATAGGCCCTTTCATAGAAAAAAAGGCGGGCGTCCGAGTTGCTGAACACGTTCCTCACCTGTCATAAGCCTGTCTTTGTCCCCGTCGTAGCGCTGTCATGATCGCTCGTCGTGTAGATAATTTAATAGTATTAAGTTATCATCTTAAGTCTAATTAAGTAGTTTGGCACTTTATAATTTTTATTAGGGAAGTGTTTCAATTCACTGTTATACATTTCCAAAATAATAAAACCGGGCAAGTGCGAGTCGGACTCGCGCACGAAGGGTTCCGTACCATTATTAAAAAATAATTACCTTTGTTAATGAACCGCAAGACTAGCTTTGTTTGTAGAGGTTTATTGTTAATATCAAAAAAACTATGCTAGTTAGAGCATTAGCTATAGTTTTCCTGTAAAATATACGTAAATTCCTATTGACCATAATTATTTCAAATTTTTCGATTGGTAAACTCCGGAGATAAGGGGGGGGAACGGTATTTTTTTAGACATTTTCCCCGATAAATCAAAAACTATCATAACTAAAAATAATTAAAAATCTGTCTTAGAATATACAAAGTAAACCCTTTCATATGATACCCCACACAGTACAGTTATCTCACTTTTAAATTTCAACCCTCAGATTTTCCCCCCTTTTTAAATAAGAACAAAAATAATTTCCAATTTTTTTTAATTCCAGTGTCTTTGGGCCACTAATATACACAACTATTCCAAATTTCATGTCGATAGCTTCTTTAGTTACTGAAATAATCGAGTGTGACGGACGGACAGACGGACAGACGGACAGACAGACGGAGAAAGTCGCACCATAAGGGTTCCATTTTACCATTTTGGTACGGAACCCTAAAAACGTTATTTAATCTTCCTATTTAATATTTTTATCCATTACGCAATCATTTAATTTCCGCGGCAAACTGTATGATATTTTTTTTACGAACTGGCCTTACGGCTTCTATGGCTATGACCTATTAGTATAGATTAGAAGTCACCAAGGAAGTTCAAAATGTCAATCACCAGGGCTACTAAACATTGAACATAGATGTCGTAACACTCTCTGTTCGTTTTACAGTTTTACGGTGACATATACACAGTTCAAACCAAGTAATATACTACTCTCTACCGAGCAAATATTTGCCATACCACACTGTTTAATCTGTGCTGCACAACACGGCCTGCGTCTCCATATATAATATAGGCCTAGACTCATTCACAATTTAAAAAACAAAATTAAAAAAAATGTAACAGAATACGTAGTATTCTATACTAATCTGTGTGTATAACACACTGATATTCATGGGACATAATCATCGATAATATGTAGGTAATAGATAGGCCCTTTCATAGAAAAAAAGGCGGGCGTCCGAGTTGCTGAACACGTTCCTCACCTGTCATAAGCCTGTCTTTGTCCCCGTCGTAGCGCTGTCATGATCGCTCGTCGTGTAGATAATTTAATAGTATTAAGTTATCATCTTAAGTCTAATTAAGTAGTTTGGCACTTTATAATTTTTATTAGGGAAGTGTTTCAATTCACTGTTATACATTTCCAAAAAAACGTTATTTAATCTTCCTATTTAATATTTTTATCCATTACGCAATCATTTAATTTCCGCGGCAAACTGTATGATATTTTTTTTACGAACTGGCCTTACGGCTTCTATGGCTATGACCTATATTATCTATGACCGAGTCATACGTTTTCAAGCTTTCATTCAAGATGGGGCATATGTTGCAAGCACAAAGTACATTGAATGCAAGCTACGGTTGCAAGCAAGTTCCCGCTTTTCAGACTAGACGGCGTTGCTAAAAATACGCCCACATTCTTTGTTTGAAAGGGCCCATATAAATAAAATAAGGGTCTATATAAATTGATCTCTTTGGACATAATATTTTGTGTCCTATCTACACAAAACAACGACCTCAATTTACATAGACGGGCCCTGTCAAACAAAGAATGTGGGCGTATTTTTAGCAACGTCATCAACGCCATCTAGTCTGAAAAGCGGGAACTTGCTTGCAACATATATTGAAAACGTATGAATCGGTCATAGATAATATAGGTCATGGCCATAGAAGCCGCAAGGCCAGTTAGTAAAAAAAAATATATCATACAGTTTGCCGCGGAAATTAAATGATTGCGTAATGGATAGAAATGTTAAATAGGAATATTAAATAACGTTTTTTTTGGCAATTTATAATTGTGAATTGAATCACTTACCTTAAAATAAAATTTTGTTCAGTGCCAAACTAATAAGACTTTAGATGTTAACCTAAGAATAACAAATTATCTACACGACGAGCGACCGTGACAGCGCTACGATGGGGACAAAGACAAGTTAGGAACGCGTTCCCAAAGTCGGTCGCCCAACCTTTTTCTATGAAAAGGCCCATCTAGTACCTACATATATATCGATGACACAAAATCTAAAAAAAGAATTATCAAGAACCTAGTAAGATGAACCAAACAACTTCATAATTATTATTATTTTCTACAAAAAAATGTTACAATATGGTCTACCTACTGATAATTATTTATTATTCATTTGATTTTTTTTACATAATATTATGCATTTAGGTTGTAGTCCCACAAACTTATCTGACAGTGACAGCATTGCTAGTGTTGCTTTTTATTATATTGAAAATAAAACAAAAACTAAACATTCATAAAAACTAGTTCCAATTTTGGCAACTGCCATATAAGTTGGTGGAACTGTATGAAGATTAAAATATTTCGTTTCATTATCTAAATAGGTACATAAATAAATAAAAGCTATAAAAACATTAATGTCCTTTTGACTATTACTTATTACTTACTAGATGATTCCCGCGACTTCGTCCGCGTGGGCCAAGTTTTTTCGATTCCCACGGGAACCTTTGAATTTTCCGGGATAAAAAGTAGCCCATGTCCTTCCCCGGCATACAATCTATCCCTGTACCAAACTTCATCAAAATCGGTTGAACAGATGGGCCGTGAAAGCGTAGCAGACAGACAGACAGACAAACAGACACACTTTCGCATTTATAATATTAGTATGGATTATATTTACTTAAAAACTTAATATTAATTCTTAAAAAATAAAAATCACCACAGTGAATGTACCTTTTTAAATCTGAGAAACTAGTCATTATCACAAAATCACAACTATTGATGTTCTATGAGGCTAATTCTGTTGTACACAATCTCATAAATAATATTATGACACCTCTAAATATTCCCATTCCTAGCTCTAAATATTGTTATTCCTTTCAAAACACTCCACTGTGGAAAGGGCATCATACAAACATACAGTTTTAACTTTTGGTTAAATGGCAATGTGTGTAGTAACAAGTGAATATAATTAAAATGATTAAAAAATATGACTGCTCTGCTGTAGCCTGTATTGAATTTTCAATAATTTATAGCCCGTGTCACTCGGGATATTGAACTATAGTGTTATATATTTTTGGAATCTACTCATCATTTTCCAGATGATGATTATATAGTTAATCTTATTTTCGAATATTTTTTTTTCAACTTTAGTCTTTAGTGCGGGACCATGGTCACACCATCAATTTTTTTTAAAACTTTACTAGCCTATGTCACCCAGAATAAGCAAGGGATTCTAACGACATCTCATTTATCAAAATCGGTTCAGACGTATAGAAGTTATGGTGGAATATACAAACTCATACATACATACATACATACATACATGAACCCTGAAAACAATGTACTCCTTTTTTCAGGCAGTCGTATAAAAACTGAGAACTCTACATTTGAAAAAACTGAACTGACAGTTAAAACTATATAGTCCATCAGACTTATCTGACCCGGTGGCCAAAATATGAACAAATTTTTATGCGTTTTAAGTTTTTTTTAATTTTTATATTCCATATTTAATATCTACTAGTGACAATGTCATCGGGTCAGATAAGTTTGTGGGACTATATACATTTATACTAATCTGACTTATCTACTTAGGTGACAGCGTTGCTAATTTATATTAAAAGTGAAATAAAACAAAAATTAATCAGGCATAAAAATGAGTTTCAATATTGGTACTGGGCCAGATAAGTTTGACAGACTATAGGGTTTAGACTAAGAACTGTCAATTTAGTTTATTTAGTTTTGTGTTCAACTGAATTAACCACTAGCTATAATAATATCACTAATCACTATCTACTAATATAACGATACTCACTATACTAATAAACACTAAACTAGTTAGGAACACAATACAATATAATCACTAGTTAGGAATGCAATAACCACTACCTATATCACAATATTAATAAACGCTAAAGTGGTGATGATTGCAGTGCAATAGTAACTAGTGATGATAAATAAGTGATGACTGATGATAGCAATGCAACAATCACTAAACTAGTGATGATCAAAATGAAGTAGCCACCAAAATTGTGATTATCTCAATGCAGTGGCTTTTATACAAGAACTATTCAGTGTTCATGTTCATATATTTTCTACAAGGTTTGATAGTCACAATGATCACGATTGAAAAGATCGTCTTCACTATCAATATGAAAATCATCAAAACAAGGACTCTCGCACAGAGGGTATTTGCACAAATGACAATACCACTCCGTCGTGTTTTCACACGAACAGCATTTAACTTCTATCTGTCTTTGATTACTCTTTAATGCAATTGGAGCAGGAGTGTGTACCTCTTCAGAATCTGGTGGATAGGATGCAGATGGTGATTTCGACCTGTGGCGATTAAAAATTTGGCTGGCTAGCTTTTTCCGAAAAACATAATGTTTCATATCTTTTTTATTGTACAGAATGTGTGCATTTAAAATGCTTGCATTCAAAAGTTTCCGAAAAAATATTTTATACCAGACATTTGAGTGCTTCCTTTCGGTTGGAAATTTGAATAGCAAACTATCTTTTCGGTGGACGCCGCGCCTTTGGAGATTGTAGTCTACCATTATTTTAGGTGTCTTTAAATTTTCATTCTTGACAGTTTCAGTTCCGTGATATGTTGTAATAAATTTCTCACACCTATTTTTAGTAATCCATGCAAATATATCAACATCTCCAGAAGTACTGCCATATATTCTGGACATTTTTTTTTTCTTTATCTTCCCATTAGTAGTTATATTTCTAACTCTTTCCAATACTTCAGTCGGCAGATAAGATTTTTGAACCAATCCAGCACAGTCAAAACCCAATCGTTTTAATTGCCTTGCTAAGCTCGGTGAACTGTAAAACTTATCTAACCAAACAGTATGTCCTTTCCTTTCCAAACCCTTTAATAGTTCAATAACTAAACCTGGTATCATTTCATCAGTAATATCACCCGGTACTAGTTTAAAACGCCACAAGTAACCAGTACTTGGTTCGCAAATCTCTACACTTTTTATTTCGACAGGGTCAGGTTCAATTCCAATTTGTCGCGTGTTCACAATCCAACCTTTCCATTGGGTCAAACCTTCATCTAAACATATATTCTGTCCATCATTGTATAATGTTGAAAATTTCTCATTCAGATGGTCTACTAAAGGCTGTATTTTATACAATTTGGCCTGGGAACTGTTTGTATCATCCTTTTTCTTTGTAAGTTTTTCGTTATCAACGAAATGTATACAACTAGTTAGTTGTTTAAAACGTTCATAAGGCATTAAGTAGCTGTGATTTGTCATTTGAATAAAATCTATAACAAATAATGAGTGGTTGATTACTATTCCAAGGTACATATATATCTCATCTATCGTTGTATCTTGCCATTGGTTGATATTCGACTGACGAGCATAACGGTTTGTCTCAGTAACAATATGTTTCATTATTTCTTGACCCCATATAGCTGTAAAAGCTTCATATGGGTTAGCATATGTTTGGGTTGGTCCTATTTTATCATTACAAAACTTTTCTCTTCTGTCTTCGGAAGTATTTTCTACAATATCATTTTCTGTATCAGGACCTTCCAATGAACCAGATATGTCTTTTTTGTTTTGAGCTTTTTCACTTACTGTATTCCTAGTCAGGGAGTACTTTTTTTTGGAACCAGGTAAGCCTATTTTTTTGAGTTTATTAACTTGTTGAGTATTTTCTATTGGTTGCCAGTGAAACTTATCAGTACTGCACGAGTTTTCGTCAATTTCGTCGAAACTCTCATCACTACTGCTGTAGGGATCTCTATAAACATATTTAGTAAGGCGATCTTCATCTATTTCTGACCCAGAGGTATCACTATTGCTACCTGTGGAATAATAACAATTTTTAATATTCTACTGTATTAACTCCTTAATTGTATTATTTGTACTATCTTGTTTTTCTAAAATAGAACAATTAATGCTGAAGTTCTCGCCGGCTCTTGAATCTTCTTTCCGAACCGGTGGTAGAGTCAAAACATGACGTAACATAAGAGACACCTATAATATGTCCTACATGTTATAAATAAATTGAGTTTATTGACAGTTTATAATAACTTAGTGTAGAAACACATAATATTATCTGTGCAACCAATTATGAAGAACCTATTGATTTAAAGATTTTTGTAAGCCCGAAATCCACGTGGACAAAGTCGCCGGAAAATTACCTATAGCAAAAACTACTACAAGTTGTCTTTCTCCCATTGTTAAACAGCCTTCGATTTTTTGGGGCTGCATAGTTCGGTGCTTAAAGTGGTAAATATTTTCAGACTGCGACAGTCTGTACATAACGAAAATCTTAACACCAAACAATCATCAGTGTAACTAACAAAATAACTCACATTCACATCTTACTAAATATAAATAAATGCGAAAGTGTGTGGTTTATTGGTTTGTCCTTCAATTACGCCACAACGGAGCAACGGTCAACATGATTTTTGGCATAGGTGTAGTTGAGGACCTGGAGAGTGACATAGGCTACTTTTTATCCGGAAAATTAAGGCGTTCCCGCAGGAATCAAAAAAACAAAACACGCGGACAATGTTGCAGGCATCAGTTAGTTTATCATATTATTAGTTAGAAAGTTTGGAAATTTGTCATAGTAATATATACCTGTATCAGCAGACATTTCTTCCAACTCTTTCTCACAGTCATCTTCATCATCACTGCATGTGTAAACGGGTCTAACCAATTTTGGCCAATAAGTATTGAAGTCAGAATCATCGGTGTCACTGTTTTCCATGTCTGTACTTTCCAATTCACTGCCTGAAAAAAAAACAGATTGGTTGTGTGAGTCTTACACCCAGCTTTGTTGTGGGCGTTTCTCAGACCAAGACGTGTTTGGAACCCTCATAGCTTTAGTTTTAAGACTCTGTAGTTAATGATCACCATCATGTCTTATACTATGTAAGCATGACGGTATGGTGTACTTTGTAGGTACTTACCTATTTTTACTCAAAACATATTTGAATAAATATGTTTTGAGTTTGATCAAGAATTTTCGGACCCAGCCTCCAGCCTACTCTGGATGCTTTGAACCCAATGGGAAAGAATGGTCACTTTATAATGACAATTAAATGGGAAAGTGTGTTTGTTTATTTGTTTGTCCTTTAATCATCCCATCATCATCAATGCTGTGGGGTACAGCAGAGCAACGGATCGATGTAATTTTTTGAATAGGTATAGTTTGATGCTGAGATCTATAGAGCTTTTACTTGGCTCAGACTTTACTTAGAGTTAAAACAGGATGGACTTATGTGAGTAACATAAATCTGTTTTGTTTTAACCATGTCTTAAGTCTAAGCAAAGTCAAAGTTCGCTCTATAGATCTCACCCTAAGACCTGGAGAGTGACATAGGCATAGACATTTTATCCCGGAAAATTGAAGAGCTCCCGTGGGAATTAAAAAAGTTATTCGTCGCCGACGAAGTCGCAGACATCAGCTAGTTAATTAATAATGCACAATTATAATATTATTTACTAGATTATGCCGGCAACTTCATGTGAGTTTAGGTTTTTCACAATCCCGGGAGAAGTTTTGGATCTTCCTCTAGGTGATAGTGGCCTACTACGGTTTCAGGAATGCATGCTGTTACACGAAGTCCCCCAGGTTGAAGAAATATGTTAGGAATATAAGTTACAACTTCAGCTTTCTATGCTGGGTCGGGCATGCACCTATTATCTCAAACGTGTGTTAAGTCTGCCAATCCATACTTAGGTGTGGTGTAATATGTCCTAAACCCTTTTCATTCTGAAGGAAGACCTTGTACTCAATATTGGATCCACGATTTACTTACCATAATTATCTTCTTTGCTGTGGCTTTGGATACTGGAAGGTTCTATGGTCTCCATATTTTTGTTATCGCAGAATGGAAGCAGCAAAAATTATTTTAAATAACTACTATATACTATAGAAATTATCATTAGTATTTTACCAACTTACACCACAGTTTCACTAAACAAATCGGACATCTCTGCTGGTTAACTTGTCTCTGATCGGTTACCGGCTACCGCCAGTCGCCACCGACCTCAATTTACCGCGACCACAGAACACTTATACTCCTGGCGGAGACCGCGACAGCCGACCCAGCCATAGATAATACACTATATCCCAGCGGGCAGCGACCCAGCAGCAGGATCTACCCTACCCCAGCCTGCAAAATAATAGCATTATTTATAAAAAAAATACTAATCGATAGGGTTTTAACATCGATATATATGTAAGTACTAGATGGGCCCTTTCATAGAAAAATGGCGGGCGACCAACTATGAGAGCGCGCTCCTATAACCTGTCATAAGCCTGTCTTTGTCCCCGTCGTAGCGCGATCACGGTCGCTCATCGTGTAAATAATTTGTTTTTAAGTTAACATCTAAAGTCTTATTAGTTTGGCACTGTATTATTTTTATTTTAAGGTAAGTGTTTCAATTCACAATTATACATTTCCAAGAAAACGTTATTTAGTCTTCCTATTTAATATTTTTATCCATTTCGCAATCATTTCATTTCCGCGGCAAACTGTATGATATTTTTTTTTTACTAACTGGCCTAACGGCTTTGGGTTCCAGCCCTAGAATAGTCCAGTCCAGTACGATAAAAAAAATGCAACCAAGATTAGTTAATGCATAGATGGGCAGAACGGACAGTAGGCATTAATACCTTCCGAGACGCAATATTATGCTATTGTAATATGATAAAATTAGTTATTGACGTGAGTTTAATGTTTAACCAACTTCAATAAATAAAGGGTTTTTATTTATTAAAGTTGATAATTTTTATTTTGTACTAGCGAATGCCCGCGACTTCGTCTGCGTGGTTTGAGGATTTTTGATTCCCGCGGGAACTCCTTAATTTTCCGGGATAAAAAGTAGCCTATGTGCTATTCCAGACTATAATCTATCTCTGTGCCAAATTTCAGCCCGATCCGTTCAGCCGTTGGGGCGTGATTGAGTAACAAACATCCATACATCCATACATCCATCCATCCAAACTTTCGCATTTATAATATTTATATTACCTATATAATATATTATTATATTTGATTTGATTGATTGATATTTGATGAAAAATAAATAGTTAATTCAAAATTCAGAATTTTATTATTTCGTTGAACAAAAGTTGTTCAGTACCTATTATGTACAGCTACCTACTTACAAGTGTTTATTACTTAATCGTATTTTTAAATGCACACTGTGTAAGTGATTTATCTCAATATAACTTTTAATATTTCTTTTGTGGCATGTAGCATACTTAGAAATGTACAAAATAAAATAATTTCAAATGAAGTATTTTTCTGTGACTCGATCCATTAGTACTCTTTCACCTCTCCCATTCCAACCCCTTTTTATTATAATAGTACTAATAATTATTTTTGAATTCTTTCATTTGCAATAAGGTTTGGCGAGGATTATTTTAAACTGTTTTAGCTGTTATTATTTTAAATTTCAAGTTTTTTGCATTAGTAGTTACCGAATTATGCTAAGTGTGACGGACAGTCATGTCGCACCACAAGGGTTGTTTTCTTATCATTTTGGTACGCAACCCTAAAAATGACTTTATTTCTGTCAATTTTTCGACAAAACTTCAGTATCAACAACTAACAAATAATTAAATTAAAAAAACCCACGACGAACTGCAGCGCCCCATTGTGTGGACTTTGACCTTTAAATATATCTTCTCACAAGCTATATATATCTAATGCAAAAAACCGCATAATAATCGGTTCAATGGTTTTCCAGGAAACTGGTAACAAAAAAGTGGTAAAAATAACAACGTCATACTAACTTTTATCGTTTACCTCAGAGAGTACACTCATGTAGGTATTATTTTCGACAAGCGCATCTGTACTAATCTATGACCGAGTCATACGTTTTCAAGATGGCGCATATGTTGCAAGCAAGTTCCCGCTTTTCAGACTAGATGGCGTTGTTAAACATAAGTCCACATTCTTTGTTCGACAGGGCCCGTCTATGTAAATTGAGGTCGTTGGGTTTTAATAGCTCAACTCACATAGGTAATCCTTCGGATTTGCTCACCCTTAATAAAAACAAAAATTAGAAAAAAATTAAATTATTTGTATCTTTGAACGGTCATATCTTATAATATATAAGCAATATAAGCAATATACGGAACTGCTCACAGTCGTAAAAAACTGCTCACGTCGCGTATTTATTTGCTCAAGTATTATTTTTACCAGCTCCACCTTTCTTAATTATTAAATAAATAAAAATAGTCGTACCGAGTTGAATTCATGATATGCGCATGAGCGCTAAAAATAAAGCGTGCAAAGTACTATAAAAATACTAATCGATAGGGTTTTAATAGCTCAACTCAGATAAGTAATCTTTCGGATTTGCTCACCCTTAATTTTTAAGTTAAAAATAAAAACAAAAATTAGAAAAAATAAAATTATTTGTATCTTTGAACGGTCATATCTTACATTATATACAATATACGGAACTGTAGGAACGAATATTTTGAATGTCAAGTGAAGTAATCGTTTCGAGTGACGATAGCGATACTTACTCGATACTTTAACGCAAACCACCCTCAGCACGAGCCTAAAAAATTCACTCACGTTACTCGATACGATTACTTTTACTACCATTACTTCACTACCATTTGCTGCACGTTCAAAAATGCACTTTTACCGGTTTTTAACTTTTTGCAGATTTAGGGAAAAAAAATACAAAATTATGCAGAAAAGTAACTAGGTATTCACATAATTCATTTTTATTCAAAATATTAAAATGCACTTTGCATTTTAATATTTTTTCTATAGTTTTCAATACAATTGCCAATGAATCGTAACAAAATTTAAATTTCTGTTTTTCGACGTATACTCGTCAGTTGTTGTTGTCTGTGGTCTTAAGTTCACGCACAGAGTACATTGTTTTATTATGAGTTCACGCGCGAAAAAAGCGCGGGAAACTTCTAATTTGGCGGACGGGTTTTTTCGGTTTCTGATTTATAATACTTGAAAAAGTGGATCAGTGGAGGTTTTTGGTGTTTAAGTAGTTAATTATTAGTTTCTAGACATTTATATTTTTATTTTAGTTAGTAAATAGTGTACATATTTTTGATTTGGTAAGTTTCCTTTAATTATTATGGGGGTTGATCCCCCGGATGACCCTGGACCTGCAGGAGGTCCAGGGCCATACCCCGGTCCCCCTGTAGGATATAATATTGTTATCGATGATTCTTCTATGGACACGGAGGATGGTCTTATTAATCTCTCGGACAGAAAACGCGCTAAACCCCACAAAAGATGCCGCCATTGCAAGACTAAAAGAAATCGGACTAAAGAAGGAAAATTACATCAAATATGTCAATGTGATGACTCTGATGAAAAATTGACCCCTATTGTTGTTGATAATGCTCAAGATGAAAAAAATGTTCCACCTGTTAATACTGGTGCCTCCTCTACACAACCCATTAGTTCGACAGGTCCCTCACTACCGCAAATAGCTAGAAAATATGTTAGCACTGATTCTGGACCTTTCACTGTTCACATCCAAAGAATAACCACAGCGCCTAATGATCCGGTTACTTTGCATCCAATACAGTTCGGCAAAGATTTGAAAAAGTTTAACATTAGTAATATTGTAAATGGCAGTCTCAAACGTATAGGCAGAAATAGAGTTTCGATGGATTTTAGCAATTATCAGGATGCCAATTTGTTTACAGAGAACCCACAAATAGCTAGTCTTTCATACAAAGTTTTTATTCCCAGTTTCACTGTTACACGAGTAGGTATAGTGAAAGGTGTGCCCCAAGACTGGTCTGATGAAGAAATTCAGGAAAACATCACTGTTCCTATGGGATGTGGTCAAATCATTAAGGTGAGGCGAATTAAAAGAAAAAATGTAACTGATGGTACAGCTTTATTTTCTAACACTAACATGGTTGTATTGACGTTTGATGGTCAAATATTACCAAAAAGGGTGTACATGTGCTATACAGCTCTTTCTGTTGAATTATACATTTTTCCTACCATACAGTGCTATAATTGCCTCAAATTTGGGCACACAAAGTTACAATGCAGATCAAAGCCACGTTGCTTTAAATGTGGGGATGAACACCCCTCAGACACTTGTACCGTTGTTTCTGAAAACGCTCATTGTTTTCACTGCACTGGTCGCCACTTTGCCACTAGTAAGTTATGTCCAGAATTCGATAGACAGCAAAAAATTAAAATTTCAATGGCCCAGAGCTGCATATCATATGCAGAGGCAGCTAAAATCCACCCCCCATCTTCAAAACCTTATGCCGATGTAACAGCTTCCTCTCCTTCCCAATCTGGAAATAAAAATCATCCTACCTCAAACTCAAGTTCATATGTATCTCCTACACTAAACAGTTCTCATAGAAAAACTGTGTTTGTTCAACGTCGTGTTCCTCCTAAACAAACCGGAGGGTATGACCGCACTATGCATGAATCGATTAACAATGAATATAATAATTATAACTCCCAAATGCCTGATGGTTATGTATTGAAACATAGCTCAAATACAATCCCTCAAAAATCTATTGCAGAATTAATTTTAGAACTTATTAAATTACTTTCTAATTCTAGTAATTCATTTTCTAGTAATAACTCTTCACCGTCCAACGCCGCCAACTCATTATTGACAGCTTTAAACCAAATCTTTAATTATGGACCACAAAATCCTACAGTGGAACTGCAGGAGTGCCATAAGTAAAAAAACCGATATTATTTACTTACTAAATAAATATAAGCCTATGGCTATGTGTCTCTCTGAGACATGGCTGAAACCAGAGTTTCTTTTCAGGATATCTGGTTTCGTTACTGTGAGAAATGATAGACTGGATGGGTATGGTGGAGTGGCCATACTCATTAACAAAGCTTTCTCCTATAAGATTTTTTCACTCCCCTCTCTCAGTGATGGCATTAATGCCATTGCTGTGATTGTAAATAAAATTTGTATTATTTCTGTGTATATACCTCATCCTTCTTCTTCCTTATACAATGAGTTTAGTCAATTACTTACTACCCTGCCTAGCCCATTTTTAGTACTTGGGGATTTCAACTGTCAAAATCAATCATGGGGCAGTTCTAGCACTAATTATTATGGTGAATTGATGACAGATATTTTAGACTCTCAAAACATATGTATATTAAACAATGGCACTCCAACTCGACGCACTGGTCCTGGTGAAAGCCTTAGTGCTCCTGATTTGTCTCTTTGCTCTCCGAGTTTGGCATCTTTGATATCTTGGAGTGTACTTGACCATTCTTATGGCAGTGATCATATACCAGTTGTTCTTACTTTACCTATATCTTGCCCTCCTTCTAACCTACAACACAGTTCTAAATTAAAGCATAAACTGCCAGATGACTGGAGTACATTCAAACATTATGTTGAACAAAAACTATCTAGCCTTCCTATTGTTAATGGTGGTAATGAAACAATATGTGCAGAAGAGTTTACTAAAATTTTAATTGATGCTGCAAATGCTTTATTTCCATTAAGAAGTAATAGACAGGGTAAAATTCCGTTTCCTCCTTGGTGGGATCATGAGTGCACTATAGCCATCAAGCAACGGAAGGAGGCTGAGAAAAAATATTGTTCCATGATGACTGCAGAGAATTTCGAAATTTATACCCAAATAGCCCGTTCTACTCGCAAGCTCCTCAAAAAAAAGAAATTTGAGGGTTGGAGACGTTTTTGTGAGTCCTTAAATCCAGATATTTGCCCATCGGTAGTTTGGAAAAATATAAGAAGATTTAAATCAGCTTTCGGCTCTGGTTTAGTATATGTGCCGCGCAGTAGGCGGTTCATATTTTTTTTACAGAAAGGTATTAATGTAAAAAACGTAACGCCAAAATATTTTCCGTCGATTCGTAATAGTTTTCGAGAAATTAATTTTTAAAATCTCAAAAGTTTGAGGTTAGTTTTCCCGAAATTCGTGCAAATCTCTACTTATTTGTGTGTCCCATAGTGTGAGGGAATTAGATAAGACTAGGGCAACCTACCTAGGCCACGTCCCCCCCCCCCCCCCCTTCCCCTCCCCACTTATTTTTTTAACTGCCCAGAAAGACAACAATTCAGAAATCCTTACAGTTGTGATAGAAGGCTGTGATGGAACCAGAGCGGTTTACTAATATACCGAACATAAGTAAAAAAAAAAATTGTGAAAAGGCTAGGTTAGGTTAGGGTTGAACGTAAATAGCCAGGTAGCCCCATAGGAACCTAGCCCCTATGGGGCTAATACACCAAACTTAAGTAAAAAACAAATACTTGTCAAAAGGCTAGGTTAGGTTAGGGTTGAACGTAAATATCCAGGTAGTGCCCGGCCGCAGGCCGGGCACTTAGGTTCTAATGTGGTTAATGTACCGAGCTTAAGTAAAAAAAAATAGTGAAAGCAAACATAATATTTATATGTGAACAGTTAAATCATAATATTATTGTTATTAGACTTGTCCTAAGAGGAAGTTATACATTTGCTACTGCAAGGAATTTAAAAAATGCTCGGTTTTTTAATATATGTGCGGGGGGAGGGGGAGGGGAGAGGAGTATCCCCTGGCTCCCCCTACCGACAACTAAGCACTCGCCACTTAACTAAACAGAGCTAAGCCCGTATTTCGGTAAAACTAACCTCAAAATTTTGAAATTTAAAAAAATTAATATCTCGAAAACTATTAGGATTCGACGAGATTGGCTTACAGGGGGGGTAGACCCCCTCCCCCTCTCCCCTTTCCCCCACTCCCCTCCCCCCTCCGCCGCGGCACATATACTAAACCACAACCACCTAGGTTAGAATTTTTCATTGAAAATAGTAACATTTTGACAGCCAATCAGCTGGGATTCAGAAAAGGCCGTAGCACCATAGACAATATTAGTATTTTTGTTTCGGATATTCGTTTAGCTTTCTCGGCTAATAAGTCAGTTCTTGCGGCCTTTCTTGATATCAGCTCTGCGTATGATAATGTGCTGGTCTCAGTAATGAATAAAAAATTGCATGACCTTCATGTACCTCAATTATTAATTACATTTATCATTAATATGCTTTCTGAAAGATGTATTATATTAGACCTAAACAGTGGTACTCAACTATCAAGGCTCGTATGGAGAGGCCTGCCCCAGGGGTCGGCCCTTAGTCCATTATTGTACAATGTATATACCTATGATTTAGAGACCTCCTTGAACTCAGATGTAAATGTCTTGCAATATGCTGATGACCTTCTTATATACATCTCGGACATTTCTATAGAAAAAGCTAGTAGCTGCTTAACCACTACTCTTAATAAGCTAAATGATTGGTTAGATGTCAATGGACTGGAATTGTCTGTTAGTAAAAGCACCGTGGTTCTATTTTCTAGACGGAGAATTATACCTGATTTCAGCGTACTTTATAAGGATAATTCTATTCCTGTAAAGTCTGAAGCAAAATTCTTGGGAGTTATTTTAGATTCCAAACTTACTGGAGTACCTCACTGTGACTATATTGTAACTAAATGTGAAAGAAACTTAAACATGATCAGGTGTCTTACCGGTGTTTGGTGGGGTGCCCATCCTTCGACCCTGCGTCTTATTTATAACGCCCTCATTCGTAGCTTACTAGATTATGCCACTTTTATTCTAGAACCCTGTAATGCTGCTGCTCTTAACAAATTAGATGGTGTGCAGGCCAAAGCTTTAAGGATCATCCTTGGAGCCATGAAATCTAGTCCCATTAATGCTATGCAAATAGAGTGTGTTGAACCACCTCTAAGTTTAAGACGTCAATTTCTATCTGATAGGTATTTATTTAAAGCCATGCAATTTTCTCATCATCCTTTACGTGATAAACTTCAACTCCTTTTGACATTCATAGATACTTGTTCATACTGGTCTCGTAAATCTCCTCCCTGCCTTATTAAAAGCTATCGAATATTTTGCTCTATACAAGCGCCGATGTATAATACATTTTGTTATCCTATTTTTAATAGTAAATTTAAAGCATTAATAATCTCTCCGAATGTTAGGATCAATCCAGATATTCCAAGAAACCAATTGGAAGCTCCTCAATATGTGAACATATTGAAAGAAAATGAATTTACGGATTTTCATTACATATATAGCGATGCTTCTAAGCATGCACCAGATGGCACAGTCGGAGTGGGAGTTTTCCATTTTCAGTATAATATAGTCCAAAAAATAAAACTACCGCCTGAATCATCTGTATTTACTGGAGAATGTCTTGGTCTGTTTAAATCAGTTGAATATATACTTCTTGCCAAACTTAAGAAATCTATTATATTTACGGACTCTATGAGTGCTCTGCAAGCTTTATCTAGGTTTCCATTCAAATCTGCTCAGATTAACCATGTTGTTATTAAAATTAGAAACCTCCTAGTTACGTGTGAAGAAAGAGGCTGTACAGTGGTGTTTTCCTGGGTACCAGGTCACTCTGGCATTTCGGGAAACGAACGTGCTGATCAGCTTGCTAACGAGGCTATTTTATGCGGAGATATGGCATATGCAGACTATTGTAACTCTGCCTATGATTTGTGTACATTACCAAAACATTCCCTTCAAGAATCTTGGAGAGTGGCTTGGGCGACCTCTAGCCAGTCAAAAGGTAGAACATATGCTAGGATTCAAAACTTTATTCCGTCAAAGCCATGGTTCTCACGTTTGAGGTTGGGCAGGAGGGTGACGTGTATCTTGACGCGGTATGCGTTTGGGTCACGTTTGTTCACCTGTTCAACTGGCGAAATTTGGAATTGTGGATAGTGATTTGTGTGAATGCGGTGCGGTGGGTGACTTGAACCATATATTTTTAACATGCCCAGTATATAACAGGGATGCATTTTACCAGGGTCTTATTCAGTGTCATATACCATTTCCGACTTCTGTTGACATCCTCTTGTCCTCTGATGAACCTTGTGTATATAAACTTTTTTCCTCATTTATCTTACTTAATGATATTAAACTGTAAATATATGTTGTTAGTACATAAGTATATTAAGTCTATTCCATTTTATATTATTTTGTACCCTTTTCTGATCCTTCCCAAAATTCCGTTTTTTTTTAAATTTTGATTTTACTATTTTAAAATAAGTTTCTCCGTTTTATTAAAAAAAAAAAAAAAACTTGACTATGGCTCAAACGCTCGACGCGCGGAGCCAATAAACAAAAGAAGAAGAAGAGTTCACGCGCGCCTTTTAAATTGTAAAATTTTATTTGGTATAATAATAATTTGTAAATTTCCAATTATTTTGTTATTATAATGGCAGTAAGAACTAGTTATGCGCAATTCGTTACCATGGTGGATTTTATGGAGAAGTAAGTAAATATATACCTTTGTACTACTTTATTATATTATTATGTAGGTATCAAGATGATAGTAGGTAGCTTATAGTTACAAATACAGTCAACATCAAGGAACATATTTACTACGGGGAGGTCAACATCTTTTTAACACTTACTAGATGATGCCCGCGACTTCGTCCGCGTGGATTAGGTAAGGTTTTTTTGATTCTCGCGGGAACTCCTTATTTTCCGGGATAAAAGCCTATATCCTTCCCCGGGATATACTTAACCTACCTCTGTACCAAATTTCAGCAAAATCGGTCAAAAAGATGGGCCAGGAAAGCGTAGCAGACAGACAGACAGTCACACTTTCGCATTTATAACATTAAGATGTAAGCTATCTTATCTTTCAAGTTGGATCAAACTGCACACGGTGTGCAAATTTAATTTAAAATCGGTTAAGTAGTTTAGGAGTCCATCGCGGACAAACAACGTGACACGTGATATATATATATTAGAAATTAGAATAACCTTTCTTCGGTTTATTTTGCAGAAACGGTGACTTATCTAAGCCCACTGGTGGATCTAGAAGTGGATAGCCAGAATCCCCTGCAAAAAACAATATTATACCTAAATTTTACCACTTTAATAGGATTTAAGGGAAATTAGCTATTCAGTGCTGAGTTATTGATACTAAATAGTAATTTTTATTAATTTGTATAGACTAAAATAGAGAAATAGGTAGGTAGGTACTAGTATACTTACAATTTGGACTTAAAGAGTGGTAATGTTTCCTGGAGTAAAAAAGGTGTTCAATGTTTTTATTTGGTGTGAATATCCTAAAGTGTGACCCATCAATGCAGCCACATACACCCTGGTATCCCATACTTTCTATAAAATCTGTAATATATTTTAATACTTATTTAAAATATTTTACATATTCCATGTTTGTTTATTCCATTATTAATATGCATATTTAGGATTGAATCCTTTTTAGTTATTTCTGAATAGGATATTTGACTGTATTAAAAATATTATTTGCACTGCTGTAATCCTAAAAGATTACTTTAATTAAAACATGGATTTTTTTCATAGCAATATTTAATAATAATAATAATTATTATTATTTTTATAATAATCATCATCTTATCAGTAACTTTACTGACTTGCCAATAATAGGTACCTACTTATAGAATTTAAAAAGAAATGTAGAGACCACACCACCTGTGGATAGCTAAATAAAACCATGATTTCAATTTTATTGTTTTATTTAACATATTATAGCTTGTGAAATGCTTTACCAATCATTTAATTTGACACACACCAAAATAATATTTAAATTAATAACAGAATGCAGCTTAGCATATGGAACGGAACACTCATAATAACCTTTCAATATAAATTTTTAGATTACCAATTTGATTGTCTTCACATCAGTCTTGGAAAATTTTAATGCAGAACCTGTGGGTTTTAAAGTTTAACTCCATCATGTGTTTTGTGGTAGTTCTGAAATATCAAATAAATTTGAATAAATACATATAAATATTGTGGGGATATAAATTGTAATTTGTTGACAACTGCCCTGGCATGTTGGTGAGAGCTAGTGGTCTTAAAAGTGTTTGGTACTGGGTTTGATTCCTGGCAGATTCCCTACATTTGGGAATTTACAATTTTACCTTAATCTGATGGAAGCATCAGTTGTAGCTAGTTACCTTCCTACCGGCAATGTTATGCCACCGGGTTTCGTTTCCTGCATAATGGAATGTAGAATCTGATTAAGTGTACAGTTTTTATTTTAACTGCTATACTGCTTTCAAGTTAGCCTGCTTCGATCATATATTGTATTATCACTTACCACCGGGTGAGATCACATTACAGGGCTAACTTATAATTCATTTCAATCAATTATAATTAATTAAACATAATAATATAAGTACCTATCATTTCAATGCTTCAGGAATTTTATAATTAGGTACACACTTTGATTTAACAGCCTCCTCTATATTGCAGTCAAGTTGGTTATTGGCTACAGTGGTATTTTTCAAAAATCTGGCCAATATAATCAATTAACTGAATTCAGTTCATCACATTCTTGAATAAGGTTTGGCCTTTCTATACATATAAACACCTCGAGAAGTACCAGCATTACAATTTTTTCCTGCTATCTTCCTATCATCATCATGCAAACTTTGATTGCAAAACTGCTTCTCTACTGATGAATAAATCTTTGGCATCATGTCCAACTTATATTAAAGTGTAAGCTTATGTACTTAAAGTGCACAAAATCTTCCTCTATCTGTAACATTTACAAAAGCATTTATATCTTAATTATTAATTATTATACTTAGGTACTGATAAAGTAGGTATGTTTATCCCACTCTTAATCATAAACAACATAGTATATTATCCAAATACATAGGTACCTATTGATCTTATAGAATCAGGCTGGAATATTATTTGCTAAAATAGTTAGGTATTAATTAGTATTCTTAGTGGATAATATACATTAATCAACAAGCGCACATTATTTGTAATCCAATTATTTTGTTATTATAATGGCAGTAAGAACTAGTTATGCGCAATTCGTTACCATGGTGGATTTTATGGAGAAGTAAGTAAATATATACCTTTGTACTACTTTATTATATTATTATGTAGGTATCAAGATGATAGTAGGTAGCTTATAGTTACAAATACAGTCAACATCAAGGAACATATTTACTACGGGGAGGTCAACATCTTTTTAACACTTACTAGATGATGCCCGCGACTTCGTCCGCGTGGATTAGGTAAGGTTTTTTTGATTCTCGCGGGAACTCCTTATTTTCCGGGATAAAAGCCTATATCCTTCCCCGGGATATACTTAACCTACCTCTGTACCAAATTTCAGCAAAATCGGTCAAAAAGATGGGCCAGGAAAGCGTAGCAGACAGACAGACAGTCACACTTTCGCATTTATAACATTAAGATGTAAGCTATCTTATCTTTCAAGTTGGATCAAACTGCACACGGTGTGCAAATTTAATTTAAAATCGGTTAAGTAGTTTAGGAGTCCATCGCGGACAAACAACGTGACACGTGATATATATATATTAGAAATTAGAATAACCTTTCTTCGGTTTATTTTGCAGAAACGGTGACTTATCTAAGCCCACTGGTGGATCTAGAAGTGGATATCCAGAATCCCCTGCAAAAAACAATATTATACCTAAATTTTACCACTTTAATAGGATTTAAGGGAAATTAGCTATTCAGTGCTGAGTTATTGATACTAAATAGTAATTTTTATTAATTTGTATAGACTAAAATAGAGAAATAGGTAGGTAGGTACTAGTATACTTACAATTTGGACTTAAAGAGTGGTAATGTTTCCTGGAGTAATAAAAAAGGTGTTCAATGTTTTTATTTGGTGTGAATATCCTAAAGTGTGACCCATCAATGCAGCCACATACACCCTGGTATCCCATACTTTCTATAAAATCTGTAATATATTTTAATACTTATTTAAAATATTTTACATATTCCATGTTTGTTTATTCCATTATTAATATGCATATTTAGGATTGAATCCTTTTTAGTTATTTCTGAATAGGATATTTGACTGTATTAAAAATATTATTTGCACTGCTGTAATCCTAAAAGATTACTTTAATTAAAACATGGATTTTTTTCATAGCAATATTTAATAATAATAATAATAATTATTATTTTTATATCATCATCTTATCAGTAACTTTACTGACTTGCCAATAATAGGTACCTACTTATATAATTTAAAAAGAAATGTAGAGACCACGTACCACCTGTGGATAGCTAAATAAAACCATGATTTCAATTTTATTGTTTTATTTAACATATTATAGCTTGTGAAATGCTTTACCAATCATTTAATTTGACACACACCAAAATAATCTTATTAATAACAGAATGCAGCTTAGCATATGGATCGGAGCACTCATAATAACCTTTCAATATAAATTTTTAGATTAACAATGATTGTCTTCACATCAGTCTTGGAAAATTTTAATGCAGAACCTGTGGGTTTTAAAGTTTAACTCCATCATGTGTTTTGTGGTAGTTCTGAAATATCAAATAAATTTGAATAAATACATATAAATATTGTGGGGATATAAATTGTAATTTGTTGACAACTGCCCTGGCATGTTGGTGAGAGCTAGTGGTCTTAAAAGTGTTTGGTACTGGGTTTGATTCCTGGCAGATTCCCTACATTTGGGAATTTACAATTTTACCTTAATCTGATGGAAGCATCAGTTGTAGCTAGTTACCTTCCTACCGGCAATGTTATGCCACCGGGTTTCGTTTCCTGCATAATGGAATGTAGAATCTGATTAAGTGTACAGTTTTTATTTTAACTGCTATACTGCTTTCAAGTTAGCCTGCTTCGATCATATATTGTATTATCACTTACCACCGGGTGAGATCACATTACAGGGCTAACTTATAATTCATTTCAATCAATTATAATTAATTAAACATAATAATATAAGTACCTATCATTTCAATGCTTCAGGAATTTTATAATTAGGTACACACTTTGATTTAACAGCCTCCTCTATATTGCAGTCAAGTTGGTTATTGGCTACAGTGGTATTTTTCAAAAATCTGGCCAATATAATCAATTAACTGAATTCAGTTCATCACATTCTTGAATAAGGTTTGGCCTTTCTATACATATAAACACCTCGAGAAGTACCAGCATTACAATTTTTTCCTGCTATCTTCCTATCATCATCATGCAAACTTTGATTGCAAAACTGCTTCTCTACTGATGAATAAATCTTTGGCATCATGTCCAACTTATAATATAGTGTAAGCTTATGTACTTAAAGTGCACAAAATCTTCCTCTATCTGTAACATTTACAAAAGCATTTATATCTTAATTATTAATTATTATACTTAGGTACTGATAAAGTAGGTATGTTTATCCCACTCTTAATCATAAACAACATAGTATATTATCCAAATACATAGGTACCTATTGATCTTATAGAATCAGGCTGGAATATTATTTGCTAAAATAGTTAGGTATTAATTAGTATTCTTAGTGGATAATATGTACATTAATCAACAAGCGCACATTATTTGTACTGTACCTAACCTCAATATTAATAGGCTAGATGATGTTTGATTTAATTTCATGAAATAAAAAACTGAAGTGATAAATCAACTTAAACACGATTTAAATCTTTGCTTAAACCTGCAAGTAAATGAGCCACGCAGGAAAAAACACTTGTTGTACGTCCACTATATATCTTATTTAGCTGCTATTAGCAATTTTAGGGTACATTTTGGCATTCTTTGGAACACTTCCTTTTCTGGATACATAATTAAGACATGAGTTGAGCTATTAAAACCCTATCGATTAGTATTTTTTTTATAAATAATGCTATTATTTTGCAGGCTGGGGTAGGGTAGGTAGCAGCAGGGCGACCGCAGTGGAGTGACATAGGGTTTAGACAATTGAAATAAGACTACGGTAGTAGGAGCACAAGGACGACCTATTTCCAACTATTCCTCGTGCTCCCATCAATAGGACAAATTAATAGGAGCACGAGGAAACGCCCGTTCTTTTTATCCCGGAAAATTAAAGAGTGCCTGTGGGAATTAAAAAACTTATGCCACGCGAACGAAGTCGCGGGCGTCCGCTAGTTGCTAACATTATGCTAAGATTCTCCAGATCGGGCCGCGGGTTCGACGCCCTTCCGGCTTCTCCCCCGACATGCTTTATATAAATTTGAAGTAATTACGTTCAGTAATTCAGAAGTTATAAGGCTCTGACCTCAGAATACAGAACAAACTGACAAACGGACGGACGGTTGGATTATGCAAATTCACTCAAGTAGACAGAGACCTTCGAAATGAATTATTATACCGATTACCGGATCCTATGTAATGCTATAAAATAATATTTTACTTCACATTCGCTTCTATGAGAGCCCCCCCGAATTAAAGATTTTTATAACTTTTTTCTTTCTTATAGGATCACTTCGTTGTCCGTCCGTCTGTGTGTCGAGACCCTTTTCTCAGGAACGCATGGAGGTATCAAGCTGAAATTCATATCAAATACTCAAATCTACTGTCCCTTGGAGCTGTGAAAAAATCAAACTTCAAAGCCAACACAATCAAAAGAAACAGCCGCTTATGCTGCAAATTTTCGAATTTTCTTGCACTCGCAAGGGAATCAAAACCTACAGGGTACTTCCCGTGAACTCAGAATCTTGAAACTTGGTACGAAGCAACGTTTTATAGCACAGATATAGGAAGAATTGCGAAAAACATAAATTTTTAGTTACATCATATAATAAAAATATTTTTAAAAATTTTAAACTTACTAGGTACCCCTTTCCGCATGAACGCGTAGAGGTATTAAATTGAAATTAAAATAGATAAGTGGAATAAAAATACTATAACTGTACAAGTTTGTACGGAAACCTCTGTGCGCGAGTCCGACTCGCACTTGGCCGGTTTTTTTTTGGAACTTTTACTTTACTTTTACATAAGAGGCACAATTCCACCATACATTTTTTTCGTGTAACTTTTACTATTTGCGCAGCGCACGTCAAGCAAGCGCTCATATTTTAGGTTTTTTTCTGACTTCATTCACATTATTGCAATTTTTCGTAGGGATCTCTAATTTTTTGAAAATAAAATATAGCATAAGTTACTCGCTGATAAATTAGCTTTCTATAAGTGAAAGAATTATGAAAATCGGTTGAGTAGTTTTTGTGTTTATCCATTACAAACAAACAAACAAATCTGACCGAGCGAAGCGAAGGTCTCTGAGTCTACTTGAGTGAATTTGCACTTGTCCATCCGTCCGTCCGTCCGTCTGTCAGAGCCTTATAACTTCTGAATTACTGGACGTAATTACTTCAAATTTAAATATTATGTATATAAACCGATGGCCTCCAGCCGAATAATTATGTTGTATAAAATTAATTTATTAATTATTAAAAGTCGATAGAAACAGTTACGGGCCACTTCTTGTACATAATTTTCAAAATGAGTTTCGCATCTATAGTAAGTCCCAAATTTCGTGCTTCGTAAACTCGTTCTATGGCAGCTCCATTTATATTTATTTTGACCGTATCAAAGCCAACGTCTAACACTTGCATTTTGGTTCCCAGAATCAGATATTTCGATTTCGAAGGATTTAAAAATATTGAGTTTTTCGATGACCATTGACTAATTTGCTCTAAGTCATTGTTAATTAATTCTAAAGCACAGTTAACATCTTTAGGCAAAAAAGACGAATAGATTTGTAGATCATCGGTGTAAAGATGATATTTACAATTTTTAATATTTTTGACTATGTCGGCCGAATAAAGAATAAAAAGAAGTGGTCCTAAAATAGAGCCCTGAGGCACTCCTCTATCAACTGGTTGAACCACAGAATTAAAGTATGAGCCATCCGCTTGCCGCAAAGAAACTAGTTGGTGTCTATTAATTAGATAACTATGGAACCAGTTTACACTATTTATATCAAACCCATAATAAGAAAGCTTGGATAGGAGAAGTGTGATGTTTATTGAATCGAATGCTCTAGAGAAGTCTAAAAGAGTTATAATAGTGGCCATACCAGAGTCTTGGGCAGCTATAATGTTGTCAAAAACATCAAGCAAAGCAGTCGAAGTGCTGCGACCCTTCATAAAACCGGATTGTACGACGGTAAAAACGTAGTGATTATATTCTCTTTGACGACGGTTGTATGAAGTATGAAGTGAACAGTCTGGTTTATATATTGTCTTTGGTTTCACTAACTGTCAAAGACACTATGGTATGTTCCGAAATACACTGCTTGCACTGTAAGGTGTGACGTCAATTTAGTATACTGCGAAACCGTTCCTTTATAGTTAGCTATACTGGTCACTGTTTAAAACGGAACGCAGTCAGCACTGAGAGCACCTTACCTCGAAAACTCCAGTGCTCACAGTACAAAAATGGCGACGATTTATGACGTCATATATTTCCCTAGGATACTGCGGCACTATACTGTCCCTCCATAACGGAACGAATCTCTCCCCAGTAAGAGCACTGAACAGTGCTCTCACTTCTCAGTGTATATCGGAACATAGGGATATAAACTACGTTACATGACCGTCACTTGTCTCTGCTGATAACAATAACATCGAGAAAAGTAATGCTTAAATGATAGGCGATAACTGCTTTAAAGCTTTGTTTGCTAGTTTAACATAGTGGTAAGATTTAGGGAGTATAGTTATTAGTTCTGTGATGCCTAGATGGGAGTTAAAAAAATTGAGTGTTCTAACTTCTAACAAAGTCGTGGCGCAGGCAAGGTAATGTTTACATTTAAAGGCAGGCAAGGTAATTTAAAAACGCTTATTTCGGGTCGAGCACGAAAGTTTAGCTTCATAGAGTAATATCAGTTAAATTATGTTTAACCTGAAGCTAGACTCTAGAGTTACCTAATAACAGAGTTGATATCTTAAAATAGGTTTGTAGGTAACGATTATTATCAGCTTTAAGATAGATATAGAGTAGAGATAGAGACTAGAGACCTATGTTACGTGGTGAACTGTTTTCTTTTTCAGATTTTCACAATGGAAGGCACAGATCAACATGTCTATGTGATATCATTAGATGCAATTGATTTGAACTTGCTACCATCTCTGTATAACACGCGAGATGACAGAATTGCACCGCTGTGGACAAGAAGCAATCTTGACAGGAGAAATAATGAATATTATCAATTCGAAATTAAAAGTAAGGACTCTGAAGAAAGCGTCCAAGGTAAGTATGTCCTTAATTTTGACAACCACCCTGGAGCACTGGTGGACCCTGTGGTCTAATAAGTAAGAGTTCCCAAGTTGTTTGCCGGAATGGTTAATTTGGAAATTTATTATTTCTGAATTTGTATGGTCTAGTATGTGTCCCCAAGCGATTTGGCATTCTGGTATGACGCCATTCCCCTTAACAGGTTAGCCCGCTACCATCTTAGACTGCATCATCACAAACCACCAAGTGAGATTGCAGTCAAGGGCTAACTTGTAGTGGAATGTTTTTGTGATATGGTGATAATAATATATACAAATAATAACCAGCCAAGTTGGTGTGGTTGTGGGCACTTCTCAGATCAGCGCATTTGAAATACTCATAGCTTTAGCTTTAAGGTACCATAATAGAGATGATGCCAATGTCAAAAATAAATTTTTATTTAGGAAATACATATTTTGAAATACATAGTTCCAAAAGACCTAATATTCTCTTCTTCTGTTAGTTTGAAGTTTAATTATAATTTTAAACTATTACTTACCATCACATCTTATTTTTATTTTTTATGTAGGTCAGCACTCTTTTCAGCAGCTGCAACATATATTTAAGCAGTGTAGAGCAATGGATTAAGAAAAATGACATTTATATAAGTGCCTTTAAATGCTTTCAGATAAATCGCCAAAATATGAGTTTGAAAACATACTGTGTGACATATGCAACATTGAAGTACCTAAACCGTTTTTAGGCAAACATCGAAAGAGTTCAAGACACGTAACTAATCTTAAAATAACTGATACTGCTGTACTCAGAATGAAAAAGCACATAAATAACACAGATAATCAAAATTGCTGCACCGGTTGTGATGATATCGATCCGGCTGCATACTTTTGTGCAGTATGTGTAACTGTGATGGATTCTAAAGAAAAAACAACCCATGAGAAATCACTTGCGCATAAGAATAGTGTAATTCTTGAAAAAATCTTCAACGATTTTCTCCTTTTATATAGCTGTCAAGATGAAATTGGCATGCCAAAAAATGAAACAACATATACAAATGAAAATGATTTAGATACGAGCATAAGTGATGGTGTCATAAAATATGGTAAAGAAACTAATACATCAGATAAGGTATTAAAACCACCAAATAAGAAACAGATTGTTGCATCAGATAATTCTGTTGAAATTAAAAATAATAATGCACCAAGTAAAGCAGGAATCATGCATGAAAAAGCCAAAAATAATTCTATAAATGACTATTTAAGTTTATTAAACAAGTCAGGTGATGGTTCAATGGTTTTTGAATTACAAAATGATAGCATATATAATATAATCAAAATAAAAACGATAGATGGGAGTGCAGTTAAATTAAAAGAAGAAAACTTCCATGGCTTCAATAGACTTGGAAATAATTGTATGCAATGTTACCCATGTGGAGAGGTTTTCAAGAAAAATCTCATTGAGAATCATAAAATGAGTGAAAAACATATCAAATATATGATAACACCGTTGGAAGATAAAGATTGTGCAAGACCGGTAAGGATTTCAAACTTAATTACAATAAAATATAAAGTTAAATTTATAATATAATTTTATATAATTTTGTTTTTTAGATTGGTGATTTTTTAAGCCACTGTCTGATATGCAATACAATAACAGAGTTGTCGGATCTTCACCCTCTACATGATATAAACCACAAAGTGAAACTAAAAGAAGCACTAATAAATGAGACCGAAGCAGCTTCCCATAACTTGGCTGAACATAGTCAAAGTTCATGTATAGAATCTGACAAAGTCACAGCTTCAAAAGATACCATGGAAACAAATGAAAAAGATGATACATGGATTGAAGTCACCAAAAAAATGAGAACAGTTGATATTCAAAATACAAAAAATGAAAGTGAAGAACCAAGTGTGATAGAAAATAAATACTTTTGTTCCTCTTGCAATGAATTCATAAGTATATTCCGTCGCTCAAAACACAATACAACTGCGAAACATATTTTAAACTCCAAATCAAAACACCATTACCTAATGAGGGAAATGGACGATAAATTATTCTGCAAAGTTTGTGATGTCGAAATAAAAAATAGCAATGGTTTTGTTAAAAAACATGCTTTTAAAAAAGAGCACATAAATAAATATAATCAGAAACTTTCTGATAATAAAATTGTGAAATGTACTGAGTTTGCAGATCTATTTAATTGTGAACTTTGCAATGAAATTATATTGCTCAAAAATGAGCTACTGCACATAAGTGAAAAGTCACATAAAGCAAAATGGTTTTCCACTCAACATAATTTAGAAAAAACTAATTCCTCTGATGAAGATGATGACAATGACTTATGTGATATTCCAAAAGCTGATTCAGACATCTCTTATCAAATGGAAAAAACTAAATTACCTAATTTATTGAATTGTAAAGTGTGCAAAGTAGTTGTTATCTATAGTGAAATGCAGGATCACTTGCTTACCTTGAAACATTTAACAAATTATTATAAACTATTAAAAGACAATCATATGTTGTTAAAACTGAACGATTGTTATTGCAATGTTTGTAATGTATCCGTTGGTAAAAAAAGTGAACTTGTGCATGCTCGTGGTAAAAATCATGGTAGGATGTTAAAGCAATATTTAGGGTTACCCAATGCTAATGGGGTGTCTAAATCTAGTGCTATAGATACAACAGTGTCAGTATCTACAGACAAGCAAAATGTGTCAAATAATAATGTGAACAAACCACCTTCAATGTCCAATGTCAAAGACATAACAAATACAGTGTCCAATTTCAAAGATATGAATAACATGGGCGAACCATCAGTGTCTAATGTCAACAATATGAGTAATATGGGCAAAACTTCATCATTTGTCTGTGAAAGTCCAGATAGTGAGTCAGAGATGCTTGCTCTGTTACTACCTTCTTGCAATCCAAAAGAGGTGATCTGTAAAGTATGCCAGGTTACAGTACCTTTTAACAAATATAATGTTACAACACATATGAATGGTTCAAAACATAAGCTTGCACAGAAAAAATTGCTAGAAGTGCAAGCAACAATTGGCCAGACTGACTAAATAAGTAGTACGGGATATAAATAGCTATACAAGATTTGGGGTATTTTAAGAGCAACAGTGATATCTTAGTGGCTTAAATGCCAGGCTTCCTATTTGTATGGTGGGAGATTCTATACCCAGACACACCTCTGAATTTTCAGAGTTGTGTGTTTTGTAAGAAATTTTTCATTTGCTTTATGGTGAAGGAAAGCATTGTGAGCAAACCTGCATGTCAGAGAGTTCTTCATAATATTCTCAAAGGTGTATGAAGCCTGCCAACCCTAATTTGACCAGAGGTGGACCTTTTGAGAAGAGACTAATGCCCAGTAGTGAGCTGGCAAATGGGTTGCAGTGGTGGTGGTGGTAGGTATAGTAAGGAAGTAGATGTTTTATGGTGTAATTTTTGTATAATTTTTACACCTAGGCATAGTTTGTATCATAGATTTATTGACCGAACGAAGCGAAGGTCTCAGTCTACTTGAGTGAATTTGCACTTGTGTGTCCGTCCGTCTGTCAGAGCCTTATAACTTTGAATTACTGAACGTAATTACTTCAAATTTAAATATAATATGTAAACCGATGGCCTCGAGCCGAATATGGCTTAAAAAGTTATAAAAATCTTTATTTCAGGGGGCTCTCATAGAAGGGAATGGGAAGTAAAATATTGTATATAGCGTTACATAGGGTTGCTGTATTTCATTTTAAAGATAATTAGGAATAGAGTTCAAAAAATATTGTTTTTATTTTTCCCCTAAAATTAACGAAATGGGGGGCTTTCTAAGTGGAGATTTTCTAACGTCCATAGTTGACCTCAGAACTCTCAATTTTCTGAAAGGCTGAGCCTGAAACTTGAAAAGTGAGATAAATATCATGAGGAAACGAAATTATTTAATTTTTAATGAGCTTCAGTATTTTTAACAGAACTTCACAATGATGTCAATAGATGGCGCTCTGTTATGGCGATACCGGAAGGTCTCAGTTCGGGGCGAACCACTAACTATATATATTATATTTACAATAGTTCTTATATTTTAAATGATATTCTGTGATAAGTAGGTATATATTTTTGGACTTGAATTAACTCAAATTCTAAAGACAAGCGCTAATCAATTTGAAGGCTGTTAATTTATAAGAATGAGTGAGACCAAAATCATGTATTAGATAGAAGCTTAGATATTAATTAAAATAATGTTACATGTTGTTTTCAATCTTTGAACAGACAGAATATATCAAAATCAAAATGCTTTTTATTCAAATAAACTTTTACAAGTGCTTTTGAATCGTTAAGTGAATCTACCACTGGTTCGGAATGACATTCCTACCGAGAAGAACCAGCAAGAATCTCGGCGGTTGCTCTTTTGAAAAAAAAAATTATTTACAATTTTATTAATGTATACATAAATGTAACCGCTGTCCTTAGCATTGCTGGAGCGAGTCAAATCCACGCTCTTTTGTCGTTTAAGTAATCTTCAACGGTATAATAAGCTTTTTTCAGAATCATACTTTTAATAGATTTCTTAAACTTGTGTAAAGGCAAGTTTAAGATAGGTTGTGGAATTTTGTTATAAAATAGAATGCTCATTCCCACGAACGACCTTCGGACTTTCTTGAGGCGGAGCGAAGAAGTTACGAGCTTATTGCGGCCTCTAGTTTGCCTATCATGCAGATCGCATATTTTTTTGTACTTGTAAATTACTGTAAATATATTGCGAGGCTACTGTAAGAATACCTATTTCCTTAAATTTCTCTCTAAGGGATTCGCGCGGTTTTAAATTATAAATAGCACGTATTGCCCTTATTATATATTATGCCTTAAAGTTGGATTTAACCAAGATAATTTTGCTTTTTTACTTTTCTTAGTACTAAGGTCTCTCTCTCTATCTAGAGAAGTATTTGTTAATTACAACGACCTCAATTTACATAGACGGGCCCTGTGGAACAAAGAATGTGGACTTATGTTTAACAACGCCATCTAGTCTGAAAAGCGGGAACTTGCTTGCAACATATGCGCCATCTTGAAAACGTATGACTCGGTCATAGATTAGTACAGATGCGCTTGTCGAAAATAATACCTACATGAGTGTACTCTCTGAGGTAAACGATAAATGTTAGTATGACGTTGTTATTTTTACCACTTTTTTGTTACCAGTTTCAACTGGAAAACCATTGAACCGATTATTATGAGGTTTTTTGCATTAGATATATATAGCTTGTGAGAAGGTTCTCAGATATATTTAAAGGTCAAAGTCCACACAATGGGGCGCTGCAGTTCGTCGTGGGTTTTTTTAATTTATTATTTGTTAATTGTTGATACTGAAGTTTTGTCGAAAAATTGACAGAAATAAAGTGATTTTTAGGGTTGCGTACCAAAATGATAAGAAAACAACCCTTGTGGTGCGACATGACTGTCCGTCACACTTAGCATAATTCGGTAACTACTAATGCAAAAAACTTGAAATTTAAAATAATAACAGCTAAAACAGTTTAAAATAATCCTCGCCAAACCTTATTGCAAATGAAAGAATTCAAAAACAATTATTTGTACTATTATAATAAAAAGGGGTTGGAATGGGAGAGGTGAAAGAGTACTAATGGATCGAGTCACAGAAAAATACTTCATTTGAAATTATTTTATTTTATACATTTCTAAGTATGCTACTTGCCATCAAAAGAAATATTAAAAGTTATTTTGAGATAAATCACTTACACAGTGTGCATTTAAAAATACGATTAAGTAATAAACACTTGTAAGTAGGTAGCTGTACATAATAGGTACTGAGCAACTTTTGTTCAACGAAATAATAAAATTCTGAATTTTGAATTAACTATTTATTTTTCATCAAATATCAATCAATCAAATCAAAAATAATAATCCATACTAATATTATAAATACGAAAGTGTGTCTGTCTGTCTGTCCGTCTGTCTGTCTGTCTGTCTGTCTGCTACGCTTTCACGGCCCAACTACTCAACCGATTTTGATGAAATTTGGTACAGGGAGAGGTTGTACCCCGGGGAAGGACATAGGGGGCTTTTTATCCCGGAAAATTGAAGAATTCCCGCGGGAATAAAAAAAATCCACGCGGACGAAGTCGCGGGTATCATCTAGTATATAATATGTATATAAATATTATAAATGCGAAAGTTTGGATGGATGGATGTATGGATGTTTGTTACTCAATCACGCCCCAACGGCTGAACGGATCGGGCTGAAATTTGGCACAGAGATAGATTATAGTCTGGAATAGCACATAGGCTACTTTTTATCCCGGAAAATAAGGAGTTCCCGCGGGAATCAAAAATCCTCAAACCACGCAGACGAAGTCGCGGGCATTCGCTAGTACAAAATAAAAATTATCAACTTTAATAAATAAAAACCCTTTATTTATTGAAGTTGGTTAAACATTAAACTAACGTCAATAACTAATTTTATCATATTATTACAATAGCATAATATTGCGTCTCGGAAGGTATTAATGCCTACTGTCCGTTCTGCCCATCTATGCATTAACTAATCTTGGTTGCATTTTATTTATCGTACTGGACTGGACTATTCTAGGGCTGGAACCCAAAGCCGTAAGGCCAGTTAGTAAAAAAAAAAAATCATACAGTTTGCCGCGGAAATTAAATGATTGCGAAATGGATAAAAATATTAAATAGGAAGACTAAATAACGTTTTCTTGGAAATGTATAATTGTGAATTGAAACACTTACCTTAAAATTAAAATAATACAGTGCCAAACTGATAAGACTTTAGATGTTAACTTAATAACAAATTATCTACACGATGAGCGACCGTGATCGCGCTACGACGGGGACAAAGACAGGCTTATGACAGGTTATAGGAGCGCGCTCTCATAGTTGGTCGCCCGCCATTTTTCTATGAAAGGGCCCATCTAGTACTTACATATATATCGATGGTTAATTATGAATCCACAGGTAAAGCTGTTCTTTGGAGGGCGCCACTAAAGGCAAAGATAATACACTATATGACTAGAGGTCCGCCCGTGTCGACAATAAAAAATATCTATCTAACTTTGCCATCACTTTATTTTCTTATTTTTTTTTTGAAAAAAAAATTATTTATAACTTTTTAGTGTACTCTAAATCCCTACGGCTTAGGAGTGCAGTACCATGCAGCATCAGGGTTTAGGAGTTAGGACTTGGATTTAAGTACCTATGAAGTTGTTGCTTGACACCTACAATACCTATTAATTTATCATAAAAATATCCTAAATCGCTATTTTTAAGGAGTTCTGTACCCTACAGTATCAGGGTTGAGGAGTTGGAACTCAGAGTTGTATCGCATACACGTGACTTGATACCTACTAGGTACTTAAATGAATTCACCATCAAAATTTCCTAACTCACTAGTTTTGAGGATTTCATGTAGTACGGTACACCTACAGCATCAGGATTGAGGATTTGTAGTCAGAAGTCAGAGATATATGCGCCGAATTTAGAACCTCCTCCTTTTTTGGAAGTCTGTTAAAAAATTAGAGATCCCTACGAAAATTGCAATAATGTGAATGAAGTCAGAAAAAATCGTCTGCTGCGCAAATAGTAAAACTTACACGAAAACAATGTATCTTGGAATTGTGCCTCTTTAAAAGTTCTAAAAAGAAGTCAGCGATAGCATTTTATATCTATTTTTTAAGGTTGTCTCACAATATAACCATTTTTATGATTTTAAAATTTGGTCTAAATCAAAGCTTTACTTTCGAAGGTGTTTTTACTGACATTGTTGACAAAATAAAATAGTTTGCCGTCTCAAATATAGACCAAATTCGTCCTTTACTCCATTTAATTCATATGAATATCTTAGAATATATCATAAAAATAATGTAACGTGCAATAGAAATAGGGGCCGCGACTGCCGCCACTACATAATCAAAGGCCGCGACCTGCAATGGCAGGCGGGTTGAAAGATATTGCATTGCTAATGTAAAACCTGATGTGCTGCCCAGTGCCGGCTGGCAATTATTGGGTATGGACTATGGACTATTATGATGATTAGTGCTACCCGTGCAAAGCCGGGGCGGACCGCTAGTGTTTTTTATATCTTTTGGTGATCTTACACAGGTTCATACACAGGTGATTATCTGTGGTTATCGTTGATTACCATAGAGTAAGTATATATAGGATATACATCTACAATCGTGAGTAGAGAATCAGAGACAAGTAACATAGAGAATAGGCATGATGACAGTAACCAAGAATCAATGAAATTATGAATTTATCTAATGAAATAGGATTCATGGATTATAAAAAACGTATTTATTTTTCTATTTCTAGTGAGATTGCTATTTATTTTGATAAAATATAACTATAAAATACAGCAATCCGCCATATTGCATAAAACACAAAGAAGCGAATGACGTCACAATTGTTAGTTTTCGAGCTTTGAAAATCACACTATTGCTTAATGCACACTGCACAGAGTACATTAGTAATAACAATAGTGAAGTCACAACGACGCCATGACACCGCCGAACGTTTTGGCGTGAATTTTAAAATTAAAATTTCAAATGCTAATTTTATCTACCAAACTTTATTTTTCTGCTGAAATAAGATATTTTTTCGAAATAGTAGATACTTCTGAACATAATCTGACCATTTTTCAAAATCAGTCATCATGCCTATTGCATGTATTGTAGTATAAGTATACTCAAAGGAAAAAGATATGTCTCTGTTAGGGAATTTACCGAGTCTAGAAAACCGAGACCAGAGACAACTGCAAGTATGAACATGAAGTACAGAAGTAACATCCACGCACAAATAATAGCCGTCGTACCGTACGGTACATATAGTTGAATGGTACGGTATGAAGTATCAAATATCAATTTAATCTGTGTTTAACGAGTAGAGGAAAAACTAAAAACTAAAAGGTAACGAAAAAAAGCGTACCCGTATGTATTCGTTACTATCTTTTTGTGGTTACTATAACAATTAGTACTCGTTACTATCGTATCGTTACGTTACTCGTTTAACGAGACAAGTACCTACCTAACGAAAGAATACGTGACTAGAAAGTAAAAGAACTTAGAATTTTAATAATTAAGTGTGTATGTGACTCAGTGATTATGCAGTATGCTAGACAACGGTCAACGATACTAGTCCATAACTGCTTTTAAAGCTTTGTTTGGTAGTTTATTCAGTTAGATTATGTCATGTAACATGTAACTTGAGATGCCTATTGCCTAGCCTAGATCGGATCATCGGGTACCTAATAAAACTTTAAACTTGTGTTATTAGCAAAGTCATAGCAAGGTAAGTAATTTTAAAAAATTCACAAACGCTTAGTAGGGGTCGTGCACGAAAGTTAGCTTCATAGAATCAACTCTGTTAGTAATATCGGTTTGTAACGATTATTATTAGCTTTAAGATTATATAGATATAGAGATAGAGACTATAATAGAGACCTATGTTACGTGGTGAACTGTTTTCTTTTTCAGATTTTCACAATGGAAGGCACAGATCAAAATGTCTATGTGATATCTTTAGATGCAATTGATTTGAACTTGCTACCATCTCTGTATAACACGCGAGATGATAGAATTGCACCGCTGTGGACAAGAAGCAATCTTGACAGGAGATATTATAATGAAAATTATCAATTCGAAATTAAAAGTAAGGACTCTGAAGAAAGCGTCCAAGGTATGTTCTTAATTATGACAACCACCCTGGAGCAGTGGTGGACCCTTTGGTCTAATAAGTAAGAGGGCTCAGCTATAGTATAATGCCCGCGGAGTTGGACGTTCATATTTTTTTACAGAAAGACCTTGATGTGGTAAGCCTTGCACTAAAATATTTTATTCCGAATTCTAATACTTTTCGAGAAATAATTTTTTGAAATTCGTAACACCACTTTTCACTATTTTTGACGACATTTGCCATAGATTACAGACTCATTGACGTTTAGTTGACGTACATAAGTTTCGTTTCACGTATTTTAATCCATTCCAAACATAAATCATATCATACTAATATTATAAATGCGAAAGTCACTTTGTTTGTTGGTTTGTTGGTTTGTTGGTTTGTCCTTCAATCACGCCGCAACGGAGCAACGGATTGACGTGATTTTTGGCATGGGTATAGTTGAGGACCTGGAGAGTGACATAGGCTACTTTTTATCCCGGAAAATTAAGGAGTTCCCACGGGAATAACAAAAAACTTAAACCACGCGGACGAAGTCGCGGGCATCAGCTAGTTATGAATAAAACCTCTTTGGAATGAATAGAATTTCTTTCAGATCTTGCTTCAGATGCGCGATGATTCTAAATTCAAATCACATTATAACCCTAGGGAATAATGGATTTCAGTACAACATTATAACCCTAGGGATTTAATGTCTTACTTTAACCTTAGATAACAGGCCATGTAATTGGGCGTTGTTGAGCGTGTGGTGTGAAAATAATATTGTCTATTAATTGTTTTATAGACTTTTCTGAGTCATCGATGACTGGTAGTAATTGTAATGCCACCTTAAGCTCAAATTTTGCCATTTTGGTAATATTTTCATGAGAATGGGTACCTACTACTACTACACAAATTTAAAATGTCGTCATAATAGGGTAGTGGAACCAATGAATGAACGCATAAGCGATTTTGGTAACTTTGAACAGCTCTGATTAGTTATTTAATGACATTGAAGCTTGCTGGGTTTTTCTTTGTGATTCCACATATCCTCAAGGTTTAACTGATTAAAAAAATAAACTTGCTTAAAAGTTGCTTTTTGTAAGAAGTTAAGGGGTTTACCCCTATATAGTTGAACACTGAGCCCTAATTATGAATAGTTTGAACGCAATAGTTGAACTAGCATTTTAATAGGAATACATTTATTTTAACATTATTATTATCATAATACAATATTTTTCTCGTACATCTTTAGCGTTTACTGGATAACCAATTTTGGCCATATTTAAAATCCAAAAACATATTTGCTTTTCTTCTGCGTCCAATAACAAAGTTTTTGGCCCTTTTTTACAACGGAGGGCAGTTTTTCTATGAATTTTATTGTGCAGTGTACCCTTCGGAATCCTGAACTGAGCACTAGCTTTGGATAATGATATCTCCTGAGCTTGGACCATTCGCACAGCTTCTTCCAGAGTGTTCTGTGCATATTGTTTTTTATTTTTTTTTAGTGTAGACAACATCTGTAAAATATAAGAAAGATTGTAGGTACACAAATAACTGTAGGTAAGGTAGGCACTGAATGTAGGTACGCTGATCTAAATATATAAAAGAAGACACTGACTGACTGACTGACTGATTGACATATCAACGCACAGCCCAAACCGCTGGGTCTAGAGACTTCAAATTTGGCACACAGGTTCCTTATGAGGTCTAGGGGTGCACTAAGAAAGGATTTTTCAAAATTCCCCCCCTAAAGGGGTGAAACGGGGCTCCAAAGTTCGTATTTTACCAAGCTTCAATACTCCTTCACGCCGCAACTACTGAACCGATTTGGCTCAAATTTGGAATGGAGATAAATTGTATCTTGGGTTAACACATAAGCTACTTTTCATCCCGGGAAAATCCATGGTTCCCGTGGGATTAGTTAAAAACCGAAATTCACGCGGAAAAAAATCTTCACGCCGGAAGTACAAGACCGATTTAGCTGAAATTTGGAATGGACATAGATGATATCCTGGGTTAATAAAAAAGCTACTTTTCATCCCGGAAAAATCCATGGTTTTTGCGGGAAAACTGAAAAATTGATATTCACGCGTGAAAAATACTACTTTACGCTGCACTTACTGACCTGATATGACTGAAATTCGGAAAGGAGATAGATTTTATCCTGGATTGATACATAGGCTACTTTTCATCCCGGAAAATTTCATGGTATATCAAAGAAGATACTGACTCACGCTCTCACTGACATATCAACGCACAGCCCAAACCGCTGGGTCTAGAGACTTCAAATTTGGCACACAGGTTCCTTATGAGGTCTAGGGGTGCACTATGAAGGTGAAACGGGGCTCCAAAGTTCGTATTTTACCAAGCTTCAATACTCCTTCACGCCGCAACTACTGAACCGATTTGGCTCAAATTTGGAATGGAGATAAATTGCATCTTGGGTTAACACATAAGCTACTTTTCATCCCGGGAAAATCCATGGTTCCCGTGGGATTAGTTAAAAACCGAAATTCACGCGGAAAAAAATCTTCACGCCGGAAGTACAAGACCGATTTAGCTGAAATTTGGAATGGACATAGATGATATCCTGGGTTAATAAAAAAGCTACTTTTCATCCCGGAAAAATCCATGGTTTTTGCGGGAAAACTGAAAAATTGATATTCACGCGTGAAAAATACTACTTTACGCTGCACTTACTGACCTGATATGACTGAAATTCGGAAAGGAGATAGATTTTATCCTGGATTGATACATAGGCTACTTTTCATCCCGGAAAATTTCATGGTATATCAAAGAAGATACTGACTCACGCTCTCACTGACATATCAACGCACAGCCCAAACCGCTGGGTCTAGAGACTTCAAATTTGGCACACAGATTCATTATGAGGTCTAGGGGTGCACTAAGAAAGGATTTTTCAAAATCCCCCCTTAAGGGGTGAAACGGGGCTCCAAAGTTCGTATTTTATCAAGCTTCGATACTCCTCCACGCCGCAACTACTGAACCGATTTGGCTCAAATTTGGAATGGCGATAAATTGCATCTTGGGTTAACACATAAGCTACTTTTCATCCCGGAAAAATCCATGGTTCCCGTGAGAATAGGGAAAACTAAAATTTACGCGGGCGAAGCCGCGGGTATCTGCTAGTAGTATTATAAAATGTTAATAATCGAATAATAATCATATTACTTATATGTGTACCGATTATTGGAAAAACGGAACGCGTGCATTGGCGCCAGAATTCAAGTCTATGAGTCATCGTTTTACGCGGATTTCAGTTTAAAGATTATAAGGTTTAAAAAAAACGTTTAAAGGTTATAGGTTTAATTATTCAACTAAAAAGGTATAAAGGTAGGTTACTATAATATGTATAATTATTATTTAGGTACTTGAGCATATGATACACCAAACCGAATCGGCACACCCCGACTCCACGGAGTCTTGTCTGCCCTACCCCTAGTGTTTTTTTAAGCGCGTAGCCAGAAGCTCGCGTAGGAGCAGGGGCGACGAAGCGAGTCTTCTGGTGTAGCCCATTCTAATTAAGAAATTAACCTTTTCCACTACCTAAAACATAAGGTATAGTAGATTATTAACCAAGGGGATAAAGCAGTGTCTTCTGTCGCGGGTGACGATTTAAATCGCGAGCATAACGAAGGACTCGAGGTTTACTCCCGAGCGTAGCAAGGGTGTTAAAAACTTAAATCACGAGCGAAGCGAGGGATTTAAGACGAGTCCTGAGTGTAGCGAGGGATTTAAGTTCACCCAAGACTAAGACAGCTTTATCACCGAGGAAAATACTCTACTTTTCGTACCATTTGCGAAAAAATTAACACAATAATAATATAAGATAAGCATTTAAGTATTAAAAATAATGACAATTAAAGTAAAAGTTAACATTCGAAACATTGGTCACACGAGTGTACTCTGTGCATTGCTCCAATTATTGATAGAGATAGTTACATTTTTGTTTGGTACATTTATTGTTGATGAGTTGATTTGAGTATTTCTCTGTTCTTGCGTCTGAGGACCTGTTCAGAACATTAACTTATTTATAAAAATAAATAACAATAAACTTAACGTTTATGTATTTGAAGAAAACAAAAACGCGGCAAATTCCTAGACTAATATTTTTTTGTCGGAAAAGGCATCAAGCTCATACGGCCTCGTCGGTTTTCGTAATTTTATTTTCATCCCACCATCTCGGAAAGAGTATTTATAATCTTCGATATCTGAATGCAAAAGCCGTTATTATCCTCTTGAGGATAAAGTAAATTGAATCAGATTGAATTGAATTTAGAACATCGTGTGCACTTTAGTAGGTAAATATCACTCGTCTATGAAGTTTGTGAATTCAAAACATCATTAAAACCTATTTACTTGTACCTCTATGGTGCCGAATTTCCATACAACCTTTTTTAATTTGTTAAAAACTCACACTCGTAACCTTCTTGGTGTACTTTTTTAATTTGCTTTGCGCGCACCATTTTCTTTCACGTCATGTCATTTCCTCGCTGAGGTGGGATGAAAAGTTACGTCACGGTAATATTATCATAGTTACGTGTTGCACTCGAGTGAAAAGATTTTTCACCTTGTGCTCTTTTGATTCCCTCGCTGACGCTCATGATTCTAATTTTTGAATTTAATTTTAGAATCCTTCGCTTGCTCGGTCATCAAAATTGAGCACGCGGTTAAAAAACAACTTTTCACTCTTGTATAACAAATAACTATTAATAATCATAACTGCTAATAAATGCGTATTCCTTTTTCAAAAAGATGTTTAATGCTTTATATACAAACTCAATGGTGTAAACACAGATGTAGTTCAGTATAAACGGTAAGTACCTATTCCAAATTTAAATCACATTCTCCCCCTAGAGGATGAATGAAATTCAGTACAATTTTCTTTCCCTGTTTTTAACAGATTAAAAATGACTATTGTTATGTTCGCTTTTTGTGGCATAGAATGTCACTTTTTTGAGCAAGTGGTACGACAAGGTAGTTTAAAGTAGGCATAATTAATTAAATGGTATAAAAGTAAAACCTAACCTCAAAATTTTAAAAAATTAATATCTCGGAAAGTACTAAAATTCGGAACGTCTTGGAGGGGAGGTATATCCCCTCCCCCATCCCCTTCCCCCTCCGTCGCGGGCAGTATACTATAGCCCAACCAGTAAGAGTTCCCAAGTTGATTGCCGGAATGGTTAATTTGGGAATTTATTCATTCTGAATTTTTATGGTCTGGTATGTGCCCCCGAGCGATTTAGCATTCTGGTATTCCCCTTAACAGGTTAGTCTGCTAGTTGCTACCATCTCAGACTGCATCATTACAAACCACCAGGTGAGATTGCAGTCAAGGGCTAACTTGTAGTGGAATAAAAAAAACTGATATATAATAAAAAAATATTTCTTACTTATTATTAAATAGAGGGTTAACTTAACTTAACTTAACATATCTTCTGTTAACTTTTAAGTTTGAAAATCATTTAAAACTATCAATTTAAGTTAGTGTTGAAATTAGATGAAGACACACTTATAGAGGGGACGCCCGCCACCACCAGGCGGGTGATCGGTCCATTAATTGAACCATTCCACCCATGAATTGATGAAGACTCAACTATTGTATGTGTATTTCATACACTTCCATACTAGAAGCATGACTAGAAGCACAATGTAAAGTTCTATAAAGAGTTTCTGATTTGATTGATTTATTATTACGATCACATCTTTTTTTTTGACATTCAAGTGAACTTTTTGACTCTCTGTGGCATTATAAACGGGGAACCAAAAGAATTATTGGTTTTATTTAACTGAAAGAATTACACTAGACAAATAGATTGAATACCTAATAATAACAAAGTATGACAGTTGACACGTTTGGACTTTGGTATTGACAACACTATGGAGATCGTATAATATGGGGCAGAGGTTGCATATCACCTCATTCTCCCCCGGTTCAATTTTCACTCTCACTCCCATCAACCACAAAGTCCGCTAAGTAGGTGGATAATTTTCGCGTCCTATTAGATTTCCTGGGGAGTCTAGTTCGAAGAATTGGCGAGGACGTCGATGGCTCTTTTACACGAGGCGGAGACGAAGGAGCGTTATTTTCAGATAGAAACGTGAGGTTATCATCTTCGGAGGCCGTTTCAAAGTTATCGTCTCTGCTATTATCAGCAGTACTGGGGAAAGGAGCCAATTGACGGTTTGATACCGTTGAGGTTTCTCCAATATCCCGTCTTATGAGAGAGTAGTAGGGATTGGTCTCTAGGAGCTCGGCTTCCTCGACAAGAGGGTCCGTTTTTGAAGAGCGGACATTCTTCTTAACAAAGATCGGTCCCGGCGTGAGCCAAGATGGCAGTGAATCTCCGTTCGGGGATCTTCTAGGGTATGTAAAAAGTTTTTCGTGCGGAGTAGCGTTTATTGCCGTACACAGGAGGGAGCGCACACAATGCAATGCGTCGTTCAGTACTACTTCCCAATTTTCCACCGATAATACCTTTGACCGAAGGCTGAGTTGAATAGTTCGCCAGAGCGTTCCGTTTAGTCGCTCCACTTGGCCATTACCCTGGGAATGTTTGACTGTCGCAGGATGATTTGAACTCTTCAGACATGAATGACGATCCTCTATCACTGTGAATGTAGAGAGGTTGGCCAAATGTCAGAAAAAGATCTTTCAGGCAAGTAATGACGGTGGCTGAGGTCATAATTTATCCCTACATGGGTAAGCAAAAGGAAACCGACTGTACTCATCAATAATCGTAAGTATGTACTTGTTGGCTGTTTTAGAAGGTAGTGGTCCTTTAAAATCTATGTTGATCCGTTCAAACGACGACGTAGCTTTTATAAATTGACCTTTGGCCTTAAGAAACCTCGGTTTTATTTCGGCGCAGGTAGGGCAAGAGGCGGTCATCTCCTTAACATCATTAACTGAGTAGAGTAAGTTTTTAGATTTTACCCAGTGATACATTCTAGTTACTCCCGGGTGGCAGAGTGCGTTATGTAGTTCTTTCAACTTGTTTATATTCATGTAGGCGCATACGCGAGATAGAGCATCCGCAGCAGCGTTTTCAGTGCCTGGTCTATAAACTATATCGTATTTGAAGCAAGACAGTTCTAATCGCCAACGTTGGATCTTCTCATTTTTTATTTTACTGTTATGATTTTGATTGAACATGAAGACTACCGATTGTTGGCAAGGGCGGATCCAGCTTTGGCGCCAGGGGGGGGTCACATAGTCGTGGTTAAGACACAAGAACTTATAATTTAATTTTGATTATAATAGATACAATATATTTAAATTACAAAATCAATTTTTCTTTTACGTCATCTCCCGAAACGCGTTATCACTTCATCTACTTCAATGGGTACGTTTTTATGGACGTGGAGAAGTGCCAGTCCGGTTAGACGTTCTTCAACCATGGAAGCTCTTAGCCACGATTTGATTTTTCGTAACGTAGAGAACGATCTTTCCGCTGTCGCTACACTAACAGGTAGTGTAGCCTTAATACATAAAAATTTTCTTATATTTATTAGGAAACATCTCAATATCGCAATTTAAAGATTCCCGCGGGAACTCTTCAATTTTCCGGGATAAAAAGCCTATGTGCCTATGTGCTATTCCAGACTATAATCTATCTCTGTGCCAAATTTCAGCCAGATCCGTTCAGCTGTTGGGGCGTGATTGAGTAACAAACATCCATACATCCAAACTTTCGCATTTATAATATTTATTATGATATTTGATTTGATTAAATATTGAAAGTACTTAAATAAAATCTATAAAAAATCTATAAAATCAGTATGTTTAACAATTTTACTTAGTGGTTCACCTAGGACCTGGACCCAGCCCAGAGGGGGGTCATGACCCCCATGACCCCCCCCCCCCCCCTGGATCCGCCCTTGAATTTGTTGGTCTGTTTTAAGAAGAAAATGTCTACCAATCAGGTAGTGTCTCCATTTCTTTAGGCTCTCTACTATCGCACAAGCCTCTTTTTCGATTGAGGATTGTTTGCATTCCGAGTTATTCAGTGTCCTAGAGAAAAAAGCAACTGGTCTTCCATTTTGAGTCAGCGTAGCCCCTAGCGCGAATTCCGAAGCGTCTGTTTCGACTGTAAACATTTCATTGTCGTTAATGGCTACTAGGGCGGCTGCCTCGATATCTTGCTTGAGTTCTTCAAAACATTTGAGCGCATCAGGTGACAACGGGAAAGTAGTTACGCATGTAAGTGGCTTTACTTTTTCGGAGAAACGTGCGATCCATTTGGCGTAATGAGCAAACATCCCTAAGACTCGTTTTAGTTCACTAGTTTTAGTTGGAGCGGGAAGCTCTAGAAGAGGTTTTAGTCTTTCCGGGTCAGGCCTGATTGTATTATTTTCAACAGTATATCCAAGCAAGTTGATTTTAGGCTTATTGAAAACACTCTTCTGTTCGTTTATAGTTAAATGAAATTTATTAGCGGCTGCCATAAAGCGATTTAGATTGTGGTCATGATCCCTTTGATCTTTGCCGCAGACGGTTACATCGTCTAAGTAGGCGAACGTTCCTTCTAGTCTCTCTTCAGTTATGATGAAGTCCAGAGTTCGTTGAAAAGCCGCAACGCCATTAGTCACGCCACATGGAATACGTGTAAACTGGTACAATTTGCCGCATGCTTCGAAGGCTGTATATATCTTTTCATTTTCTAAGATGGGTACCTGATGATATGCGCTCTTTAAGTCGATTTGACTGAACACTTTAAATCTTGATACGTTATTCACAACTGATTCTATATTTGGCAAGGGGAAGGCATCCAGATAGGTGAATTTGTTTATGGTCATGGAGTAATCAATAACAAGTCGTTTTCGATGAACTCCTCCTCCCGTTACGAGGACTTGGGCTTTCCAGGGGGAAATACTTGTTTCAATGACCTCATCTTCAAGTCATTTAGACACTTCTTCTTTTATGAAGTCCTCATCTTCCTTACTGTAGCGTCGGCTTCTCGTGTTTGTTTGTAAGTATGCTTATTCATCGTAATGGTAGCAAAGCAGATACCTTCGACAAAGGAAACTTGATTGAGAGAAGCGAGATTGACTGTCTGCTTGCAGGGTTTTTTTCGTAGTTTCATTATGCGAGAAACTTTACCGTTAATAAAGCTGACGGAACTTCCTGTATCGACGAGTGCATCAGCCTTGTATTCGTTGACCATGATTGGAATTGTCGCACTCCTAAGGCTCGAAGAAGAGGCCGCAGAAATAGCTCCGCTGTACAGCCGGTCGTTGTTAGAGGTCGTAGGATCTTCAACTGTCGTGGAGTTCAAGTTAATATTGCCCGATCTACAGACGCTTGCGAAGTGTCCTTTCTTTGAGCACTTTTTGCAGGTGGCTTTGTTAGCTAGACATCTGAATCTTGGATGAAGACTCCCGCCGCAAAAGAAGCAGAGTTTAGCCGGAGGTGGCGTGGTCGGAGCGGCTTAAAAAGTTCGTGATGATGGAGCTGCCGCTAGATTTTCGGATTCCTTGTTTCGTGAACTACCTTGCGATATGGCAGTAAGTTGCGGAGAGATGATACCAATAGCAACTGCATCCTTCTCTGCCGTTTCCAGAGCTACGGCTTGATTAAGTGCTTCTGAGAGAGAGAGTTTAGAGTTTTCTAGTAACCGCTCGCGAATCCTTCGTGATAGTAAGCCGGATATAAGAGCACTACGAACTGCTTGGTCTTTATGCTCTTGGGCTATGACGTCTTCGAATTTACAATCTGTCGCGGAAAGTCGAAGAGCTCTAACATAGTCAGAGATCGTTTCGTCGGCTCGTTGCTTGCGATTGAAGAGAATATGTCGAGCTAGAATAGTATTTTTCGGTTTGACATAGATGTCTTCTAGAACTTTCATCGAATCTTTATAAGTGTAGCATGTTTTGATATGCTTGTAAATCGATGCCGATAAGTGGTTAACTACTTAGTAGCTTACGCTTAAGGGAGTCTGGTACATCTTCGGTAATTTCTTCTGCTAAGAAGCTTTCGAATGTGGATTTCCAATGTAGCCATTTTGCATCGGCGTCTGCGACATCAGGCTCGATGTCAAACTTATCGGGTCGCAGATATCTTGATAGCAAAGATTTGCCTAGTTTTTCGTCAGGCATTTTCAGTTAAATGAATTGTGGCATAATAAACGAGAAACCAAAAGAATTATTGGTTTTATTTAACTGAAAGAATTACACTAGACAAATAGATTGAATGCCCAATAATAACAAAGTATGACAGTTGACACGTTTGACAACACTATGGAGATCGTATAATATGGCGCAGAGGTCGCATATCACCTCACTCTCATCAATGTTTCAGAAGTTAGCCGCGAATATAGGTTCGCGCAGCATTCATTTAAGCAGCAGCAGCAGTATATATTTCAGCAGTAAGAGCAGCATAGAACAATGGATTAGGAAAAATGACATTTAACTTATTTAAAATGTCATTGTCATGCTTTCAGATAAATCGCCGAAATGTGAATTTGAAAACATACTGTGTGACATATGCAACATTGAAGTACCTAAACCGTTTTTGAGCAAACATCGAAAGAGTTCAAGACACGTAACTAATCTTAAAATAACCGATACTGCTGTACTCAGAATGAAAAAGCACATAAATAACACAGATAATCAAAATTGCTGCACCGGTTGTGATGATATCGATCCGGCTGCATACTTTTGTGCAGTATGTGTAACCGTGATGGATTCTAAAGAAAAAACAACCCATGAGAAATCACTTGCACATAAGAATAGTGTAATTCTTGAAAAAATCTTCAACGATTTTCTCCTTTTATATAGCTGTCAAGATGAAATTGGCATGCCAAAAAATGAAACAACATATACAAATGAAAATGATTTAGATACGAGCATAAGTGATGGTGTTATAAAATATGATAAAGAAACTAATACATCGGATAAGGTATTAAAACCACCAAATAAGAAACAGATTGTTGCATCAGATAATTCTGTTGAAATTGCACCAAGTAAAGCAGGAATCATGCATGAAAAAGCCAAAAATAATTCTATAAATGACTATTTAAGTTTATTAAACAAGTCAGGTGATGGTTCAATGGTTTTTGAATTACAAAATGATAGCATATATAATATAATCAAAATAAAAACGATAGATGGGAGTGCAGTTAAATTAAAAGAAGAAAACTTCCATGGCTTCAATAGACTTGGAAAGAATTGTATACAATGTTACCCATGTGGAGAGGTTTTCAAGAAAAAACTCATTGAGAATCATAAAATGAGTGAAAAACATATCAAATATATGATAACACCGTTGGAAGATAAAGATTGCGCAAGACGGGTAAGTATTTCAAACTTAATTACAATCATACTAATAAATGCGAAAGTGTAACCTGAGTATTTGATATGAAGTTCAATTTAATACTTCTACGCATTCATGAGGAAAGGGATAGTAAGTTTAAAATTATTAAAAATATTTTTATTATATGATGTAACTAAAAATTTCTGTTTTTCGCAATTCTTCCTTTATCTTTGCTATAAGACGTTGCTTCGTACCAAGTTTCAAGATTCTGAGTTCACGGAAAGTACCCTGTAGGTTTTGATTCCCTTGCGAGTGCAAGAAAATTCGAAAATTTGCAACATAAACGGCTGTATCTTTTGATTGTGTGTGCTTTGAAGTTTGATTTTTTCACAGCTCCAAGGAACAGTAGACCTGAGTATTTGATATAAATTTCAGCTTGATACCTCCATGCGTTCCTGAGAAAAAGGGTTTTGACACACAGACGGAAGGACAACGAAGTGATCCTATAAGGGTTCCGTTTTTTCCTTTTGAGGTACGGAACCCTAAAAATTGTGTTACCGGACGCAATATTATATTCAGAATAAGACCACTACCTACCCAAAGCAATAAAATTCATTGATTGAAAAATGACAATTTGAAATAATACTAAAACTTAAAAGTAAAGTAATCAGTCACTATGTTACTTAAGAAATATTTTTTACTGATTTTGTGTTTTTCAATTCATTTATTTGTGTTTCGGAATTCATTTATTTAGATTTAATTGTAGGGCTTGCTGTGAGGGCCAAGATGCTGTAGGTATTTATGGAAACTGGAACAATTTTGTGAATATAATATATAATAAACTGTAAATTTTCCATAAAATCAGCTCAATAATAGACTAAACATAATTTTGTTTTTTAGATTCGTGATTTTTTAAGCCACTGTCTGATATGCAATACAATAACAGAGTTGTCGGATCTTCACCCTCTACATGATATAAACCACAAAGTGAAACTAAAAGAAGCACTAATAAATGAGACCGAAGCAGCTTCCCATAACTTGGCTGAACATAGTCATTGTGCACGTAAAGAATCTGACAAAGTCACAGCTTCAAAAGATACTATGGAAACAAATGAAAAAGATACATGGATTGAAGTCACCAAAAAAATGAGAACAGTTGATATTCAAAATACAAAAAATGAAAGTGAAGAATCAAGTGTGATAAAAAATAAATACTTTTGTTCCCCTTGCAATGAATCCATAAGTATATTCGGTCGCTCAAAACACAATACAACTGCGAAACATATTTTTAATTCCAAATCGAAATACCATTACCTAATGAGGGAAATGGACGATAAATTATTCTGCAAAGTTTGTGATGTCGAAATAAAAAATAGCAAAGAATATGTTAAAAAACACGTTTTTGAACAAGAGCACATAAATAAATACAATCAGAAACTTTCTGATAATAAAATTGTAAAGTGTACTGAGTTTGCAGATCTATTTAATTGTGAACTATGTAATGAAATTATATTGCTCAAACATGAGCTACTGCACATAAGTGAAAAGTCACATAAAGCAAAATGGTTTTCCACTGAACATAATTTAGAAAAAACTAATTCCTCTGTTGATGCTGACAATGACTTATGTGATATTCCAAAAGCTGATTCAGACATCTCTTATCAAATGGAAAAAACTAAACTCCCTAATTTATTGAATTGTAAAGTGTGCAATGTAGTTGTTATGCATCGTAAAATACAGGATCACTTGTTTTCAGTACAACATTTAACAAATCATTGTAAACTATTACAAGACAATCATATGTTGTTACAGATGAACAATTTTTATTGCAAAGTTTGTAAGGTATCAGTTGATAAAAAAAGTGATCTTGTGCATGCTCGTGGTAAAAATCATGATAGGATGTTAAAACTATATTTAGGGTTACACACGGGGTTACCCAATGCTAATGGGGTGTCTAAATCTAGTGCTATAGATACAACAGTGTCAGTATCTACAGACAAGCAAAATGTGTCAAATAATAATGTGAACAAACCACCTTCAATGTCCAATGTCAAAGACATAACAAATACAGTGTCCAATGTCAAAGATATGAATAACATGGGCGAACCATCAGTGTCTAATGTCAACAATATGAGTAATATGGGAAAAACTTCATCATTTGTGTGTGAAAGTCCAGATAGTGAGTCAGAGATGCTTGCTCTGTTACTACCTACTTGCAATCCAAAAGAGGTGATCTGTAAAGTATGCCAGGTTACAGTACCTTTTAACAAATATAATGTTACAACACATATGAATGGTTCAAAACATAAGCTTGCACAGAAAAAATTGCTAGAAGTGCAAGCAACAATTGGCCAGACTGACTAAATAAGTAGTACGGGATATAAATAGCTATTAGAGATGAGGCGTATATACTAGAACAGGTACAGGGACTAGGTATTTATCGATACTAGGTCGCACCTGTTACCAACTTTTAAAATACTCGATCCACCTAGTCCCAGAGAGGCTAGGTAGTACTTGTGGTCTGTGGTACTTATAATGACGCGGCACCCGTGGCCCATTCGAAACGTGTCATTTGAATTTGAACCATATTTCGATCATAAATAACACGACGCGCACTCTTTTTACCTTGAAATATGGTTCAAATTCAAATGACTGACACAAGAATTATTTAGGCAAACAGGAGTGCGTGTCGCGTTAGTTTTAATCTTATTGAAATATGGTTCAAATTCAAATGGCACTTTTCGAGCGGGCCAAGTGCAAAAATATACTGTCCTTTTTTAACTATACGACTCCGCAGTCTTTCTATCTTTGTCTGCCACTTGTCTTCTTTGTCACCAGTCGGGACTTTACCAAGTACTAAATACTAAATAGTATCCACTAGTCTCTAGTTTTGTGATGTGACTAGTATCAAGAGCAGATCAAGAGTAGGTATCAAGTACGGTACGGACTCGTGCAAGCCGCGCTCGCCGTATTGATACCTCGACATCGTCGTAATCTGTTATGCGCATCGGACTTATTAATCGGTTTTCATAAAGTTTTGTAATTTGAACTTTGTGCGTAATGATTGTTTTGTAGATATAATATTTAAAAAAAAAAAAAAAACTGATTATTCAGAAAACAAAGCAAAAATACCAAAAAAATAAAATGCGAAAAAAATCTGATTACTTCGAAAAATGAATTGTAATCTTATAAATACGCCAACAATGTCGATAAATCTTCACGTTGACGGTCCTAAGCCTGCGTAAAGTATGAAGGGAAGATTCCAATTCATTACTAGTGCGTACGTATGTATCTACACGTACTATGTACTTTAAGGACTATACACGTACACGTACTTTACGTACTTTATGGACTAGGTGGAACAGGTATTTGGATCGAGTATTTCTACGGAATTGGACTAGGTGCACCTAGTACAAAATTTACCTAGTACGACTCATCTCTAATAGCTATACAAAATTTGGGGTATTTAAAGAGCAACAGTGTCATCTTAGTGGATTAAATGACAGGCTTCCTATTTGGATGTTTGTAGATTCTATACTCAGAAAAACACCTCTAAATTTTTGGAGTTGTGTGTTTTAAGAAATTTTTCAATTGCTTTAACGGTGAAGGAAAGCGTCTTGAGGAAACCTGCATGTCAGTTCTTCATAATATTCTCAAAGGTGTGTGAAGCCTGCTAATCCTCATTTGACCAGCTTGGTGGACCTTTTGAGAAACCTTTTGAGACAAGATTAATGTCCAGTAGTGAGCCGGCAAATGGGTTGATGTGGTGGGAAGAGCAAGGTAGCAAATGTTTTATTGATTTAAAAGTATTGATTTGAAAATTATTTATCATTTGTAAAAATTCAAGGTGTAATTATTGTATAACTTTTACACCTAGGCATAGTTCGTAATATAGATTTATGTAATATTTACAATAGTTCTTATATTTTAAATGATGTTCTGTGATATTATATATTTTTGGACTTGAATTCACTCAAATTCCAAAGAAGACAAGTGCTTACCATTGTTTAACTATAGTAAGGCTGTTAATTTAAGTAGGTATAAGAATGAGTAAGACCAAAATCATGTATTAGATATTAATAATTAAAATAATGTTACCAACTGTTATGTTTTCAATCTTTGAATAGACAGAAGAATTTGACCAAGAGAATTTTGCTTTTTGACTTTTCTTCAAGTCTCAAGCATTTTAAGTATATGAATCCACAGGTAAAACTGATCTTAGAGGGTGCCATTAGTGGTCCGGCCGTGTCGGCAATTGGAAATAATAATATACTAGAACTTCCCATCACTTAGCGTCACCTTCTTCTTCTAAATATTATGATTAATTGACTGACTGATTACTGACTGACTGACTGATCTATCAACGGGCATCTGAAACCACTAGGTGGATCGGGCTGAAATTTGGCATGCAGATTCAAACCATAAGAGGGTAAATCGGGGTTTGAAATTTGCTGCAAGCAAAAGCTAGTAGTAGATAAATTATAAATCAAAGTAGATAATCAAGCCAAAGTATAGGCCCCATAAAAGCAGTCATTTTGATAAATACATATTATCTTCTTATAATTTTTATTTTAGTTTTATATGTCGGGATAAATAGGCAGTCTTTTTTAGGGTTCCGTACCAAAATGGTAAAATGGAACCCTTATGGTGCGACTTTCTCCGTCTGTCTGTCCGTCTGTCCGTCCGTCACACTCGATTATTTCAGTAACTACCGAAGCTATCGACATGAAATTTAGAATAGTTGTGTATATTAGTGGCCCAAAGACACTGGAATTAAAAAAAATTGGAAATTATTTTTGTTCTTATTTAAAAAGGGGGGAAAATCGGAGGGTTGAAATTTAAAAGTGAGATAACTGTACTGTGTGGGGTATCATATGAAAGGGTTTACTTTGTACATTCTAAAACAGATTTTTAATTATTTTTAGTCATGATAGTTTTTGATTTATCGGGGAAAAAGTCTGAAAAAATACCGTTCCCCCCCCTTATCTCCGGAGTTTACCAATCGAAAAATCTGAAATAATTATGGTCAATAGGAATTTATGTATATTTTACAGGAAAACTATAGCCAATGCTCTAACTAGCATAGTTTTTTTGATATTAACAGTAAACCTCGTACTCGTCGTCAAATAAACATATTGGTTTTTGCCTGATTGTTTTGCTTCAGTACCTACTTCTTGAGTACGGAACCCTCGGTGCGCGAGTCCGACTCGTACTTGGCCGGTTTTTTTATTTTTTTGATAGCCGATGTCCCCCTTTCATAAAAAAGGTCCTTTGTTGCCGTTTTTGCGTGCCTTAAATATGTTATTTGTAATATTTGACCGAACGAAGCGAAGGTCTCTGAGTCTACTTGAGTGAATTTGCACTTGTCCGTCCGTCCGTCTGTTAGAGCCTTATAACTTCTAATAACTGAACGTAATTACTTCAAATTTAAATATTATATATATAATATATATACATATAAACCGATTGGCCTCCAGCCAAAAAACCAATCCTTTCTTAAAAAGTAATAATAAGTAGTTATTTGTTATTACAAGAGTGAAAAGTTGTTTTTTAACCGCGTGCTCAATTTTGATGACCGAGCAAGCGAATGCGCTCGTGATTCAAAAAATGGAATCCTGAGCGTCAGCGAGAGAATCAAAAGAGCACGAGGTGAAAAATCTTTTCACTCGAGTGCAACACGTAACTTTTCATGCCACCTCAGCGAGGAAATGAAATACTTCTCGCGTGATTGTTGAGGGAGAAAGCTCATTTCCGCATTTTTAACAGTTTCAGTCAATTTTGTTGGCGTCAAATTAACTTCTTCGTCACTAGAATCACTCATTTTAGGTTTTTCACTTATTTTCAATTTTCTTGTTAAGCTGTTGCATAGCTTCTATCGCGGGCCTTGAGCGTGGAGACCGAATCCAGAAATTCCGTATTGGTTGCTATGACTACTTGTGTTGTTGACTTCAAGTTGTTGAAAAAAAAAGACTATTTTTATGAAAACATGATTTTGGTTGCTATGACTACTTGTGTTGTTGACTTCAAGTTGTTGAAAATATAAAGGCGAAATAATTTTAAAGAATTATGTTTTCAATAGTCCGGGTGTCCAAGGGGAATCAAAAAACCTCTATTGAGGTTTTTTGATTCCCCTTGGACAAGTTGATAAAAAATGCTATGCAATAGCTTTACCGCAGCAGTCTCCGAGTGCCACACGTCTTTTTTTTTAATCGAAGGTTTTAATTTTTTATTTTAAACAATATGACGTGAAAGAAAATGGTGCGCGAAAAGCAAATTAAAAAAGTAGGTACACCAAGAAGGTTACGAGTGTGAGTTTTTAACAAATTAAAAACGGTTGTATGGAAATTCGGCACCATAGAGGTAGAAGTAAATAGGTTTAAATGATGTTTTGAATTCACAAACTTCATAGACGAGTGATATTTACTAACGTGCACACGATGTTCTAAATTCAATTTACTTTATCCTCAAGAGGATAATAAAAGGCTTTTGCATTCAGATTTGACCACTCGAGCGTACCGCACATCCGGCAGAAATACTCATTGCAGTTGCACAAAGAGTTGCACGCACCTATTCACTGGCCTATTTATCAATTACTAGCTGATACCCGCGACTTCGTCCGCGTGGTTTAAGTTTTTTGTTATTCCCGCGGGAACTCCTTAATTTTCCGGGATAAAAAGTAGCCTATGTCACTCTCCAGGTCCTCAACTATACCCATGCCAAAAATCACGTCAATCCGTTGCTCCGTTGCGGCGTGATTGAAGGACAAACCAACAAACAAAGTGACTTTCGCATTTATATTTTACTAGCTGATGCCCGCGACTCCGTCGTGGTTTAAGTTTTTTTGATTCCCGCGGGAACTCCTTAATTTTCCGGGATAAAAAGTAGCCTATATCACTCTCCAGGTCCTCAACTATAACCATGCCAAAAATCACGTCGATCCGTTGCTCCGTTGCGTAAGTTGTCGTGCCGTCTAAACAGGCTAAGAACAGGACATGGCCGCTGCAACTACCTACCTATTGCACAAGTGGGGGTGGAAACCCTTTGTGACTGTGGCGAGGAGGATCTAACAAAAGATCACCATTCGGCGCTGCCCCACAAACATAGATAAATATGTACAACCTGCCCACACACTCATACCAAGGATCACCGAAAGACCTCTTAGGCTCTTTGACCTCCCTCCTGATTTTGTCACTTGGCTGGAAAATCTGGATATTGACATATAAATAATTGACCAATATTACTGACATTAAACCATTGACATTATATTATTATATCATTAATAATTAGGACTTAAAATTAAATTAATAAAACGCTTATTTTTCAAATATCAAATGCCATACGATTAAATAAATTGGACGAAATCCATTGACGCAGCAAGAATAAAATAAATTCAGCCAATCGGCGGTGATTGCGATGTATCAATCAGAGACAAGTTAACCAGAGATAGACGAACAAACTCCATAGACATTTTTGAGAAACGAAAGGGCTATACAATTTCACGTTATATCTATAGATAAAAAGCAATATCTACCTATACTTCAATTTAATTCATAATTGATTGTCTGTCTCACCCTCTTAAGACACTAAAATAGGTATACATTTTTGTGCTCTTTCCCACAATTTCTATAGATGTGAAAGGCATGAATGGGTACCTATCGTACGTAGTACTGTGGCGTAGTAAATTTAGGGATGGGCCTCGAGACCGTTGTGCAAAATCGGAACTAATAGCAAAAATATAGTGTTGTCCTTTTTTGTAAAATATCGATTTTTTTATCGGTTTTCGACACATTACCGATTTTTACTACAGGTACCAAGCAATAATTAGGTATTTATTTTTCTACTAGCTGATACCCGCGACTTCGTCCGCGTGGATTGAGGAGTTTTAGTTCCCGCGGTAATTCTTTAATTTTCCTGGATAAAACGTACCCTATTATTTAATCCGGACTTCTAACTTTACTTCTGCAAAATTTCAAAGCAATCGGTTCAGTAGTTACGGCGTGAAAGCGGAACAAACATACAAACAAACTCACTTTCCCATTTATAATATTAGTAAGGATTCTAAGGTTATAAATAAAACAAAAAGCTTTTAATTTTTTTTATTAAACCTGTACTATTTTCGTTTGGTGATAAATGTTTAACCCTCGTAACTTTAATTATAAGCTAGTAAGCTTAAATTCCAGCGCACCCTGGTATCAATGATTGATGCAAAAGTTACGCGGTCGCCCTGCAGTAGACCAACGAGGCAGTCCATAGACATAATAAACTTACCTTCCTAACTTCACGAGGCAGTCAGCTATTGTATTGAGCCATAAAATGAAACGACTATACCATAGAATAATTGTAAATCATAGAGGTAATATACCTCTAATGATTTCATTCTTTGATTTTATACATTTCCAATATAGTACGGGACTAATAAACATTGACCCTAAAAAAAATATGTAAAGCTGATTTTTGGCACAAGTGTTCCTTGGGGTCTGGGAAGTACCTCTTAAAAATCCCCCCCCCCCATAGAGGTAGTATAAAGTAAAGAGTGCTACTATCGCACCGCACTCCTTGTGCGTGGCGTAGGCAAGTGAATTATAGCTACTAATATTCATAGACATGTAAAAAATGGGGATGGGCAATAGTGCGCTGCAAGTGCGAAGTCGATAAAATACATCTGAACGGTACGGTACCTATTGTTTGTGTTTGTTTGTACCCTATCATACTAATATTGTTAATGTGAAAGTGTGTTTGTTTGTTGGTCTGTTCAATCACGCCTCAATAGAGCAACGCAAGACGTGATTTTTTGAATGGGTAGGTATAGTTGAGGACGTGGAGAGTGATATTTATCCCGGAAAATTAAAGCGGTTCCGTGAGAATTAAAAAAACTTATTCCACGCGGATTAAGCCGATATGTTTTTTAATGACCGATCGTATATCCATACTAATATTATAAATGCGAAAGTGTGTCTTTCTGTCTGTCCGTTAGTCTGAAGCCCGCGACTTCGTTTGCGTGGATTGTTTTTTTATTCCCGCGGGAACTCTTCAATTTTCCGGGATAAAAAGTAGCATATGTCCTTCCACGGTATGTAACCTACCTCGGTATCAAATTTAATCAAAATCGCTTAAGTAGTTGGGCGTTACTGACAGACAGACACACATTCGCATATATAATATTAGTATGGATTGATATATATCCGATGTATATCAAATGCATAAAATATGTAAGAAAAGGTGCAAACCTGTGTTTTAATGTGCTATTATAAAATAAAAGTATAAGTTTGATTCTTTGATTCTTTTACTATAAAAGTATTGAAAATAAATTCTTTAAATTTAATAAACATTCTTTCATAACATACGTTAATATTTATCTTTAGTTTCTGTCCATAATTATGTTACAAAAAAATATGGCGCTGGCCTTTTTCAATTTTGGTAACAGATACCTCTTTTGCGATCTCAGGGAACCCTAAATATCGGTTTTGAACGAAATCGGCCTAAAAACAAAAAAATTGAATATGGCGCTGTCTTTGTACATTTTCCTCTTTTGTGATCTCATGGAACCCCAAAATATATCGATTTTGAAGAAAATTTTCCCAACTAACAAAGAATTTCAATCTGGCGCTGACTTTTAAGATTTATGATCTCATGGAACCCTAAATCGAAATTGAATCGTAATTTGAACGAAATCGGATCAACAATAACGATTTTCAAAACCTAAACCTAACCAATAACCTATATAACACTAACTTTTTTTAAATTTTGTTATCAATTTTCTCTGTTGTGATCCCAGGGAACGCCGATATCTGTGACGGCGCCCGAGTCGAATGTATCACATCACTATTCGATTCGGAGAACAGTCGGCTATCGTAGCGGGGTTGCGGGGCGGTGCAGGCGGTATTATGTTACCTTGCGTCCCACGTCTGTATCACCCCCGCGACACGTATTTCTATTTTACATGAAAGTTTAAAAAATACGACTAACCGGTGAAATGTGATGTTGGAATTATGTTTATTATGATAACGAGAATCATGTTTGCATGTTTCTATGACACATTTAACCATTTTTTCCAGTTTAAAAACGGAATTTCGGTCCCGAGTTCGCGATGGGCGCTCTCAGCGCTAGCGTTCCTTTGACTAAAGGGCTTGCTGACGGAACGATGCTATGATCCTACCGGTGCCTACTGTTCTTGCTTAGAAGCACGCACTCTATAGGCTATACTACCTCTGTGCCCCCCCCCCCTTTACTTTAAGGGTTAATCAAAGCATGGGCAGACATTAAAAAAAAGCTATAAATGACAGCTACAGACAGCAGGGCGACCGCGTATCTTTTGCATCAATCATTGATACATCGCAATCACCTCCGATTGACTGAATTTATGGTATTCTTGCTGCGTCAATGGATTTCGTCCAATAGTGGAAGAGTGTTAACCAATCAGAGGTGATTGCGATATATCAAAGATTGATGCAAAAGTTACGCGGTCGCCCTGCTGTGTAACGATCGTAATGATGCTCCTCTGATTGGTCAACATTCTTCTTTTATTGGCCAAAATCCATTGATACCCCAAAAATATCACAAATTCAGCCAATCAAAACAATTTATACTGTAACTATGATTGATGCCAAATATGTCAAATAACCTGTCATTTGTGGTTTGTTTTTTGTTGTTGAATTGTGGCTTGTGCTTTCTTTTGCAATTTTATCAACGGAATAGCGACATATTTAGTCAAGACTCAAGAGTCGCAATGAGCTCGCTCCAAGAGCGCCTGCAGCAATTCCGCGCGCCGCTTGACGCGTGGAGCACGCGGGAGCAGCTATGCCTGGCGTCCGCGGTGGTACGCAGCGGTGATCAGAATTGGATGTCTGTATCTCGAGCTCTAAAGACTGCAGGCGAAGCGGACCGGCCGCCCGACTGGTACTCGCAGAAGAGGTACATATCACAAGATGGAAAGAAGCTTGGCAATGATAGTTTCCTAGATTAAGATAATTTGTGAGATGGTGATAAGTAAAAAAAACCCCGGCTGAGTTTGGTGTGGCTCTTCTCAGACCAGGGCACGTTTGGTACCCTCGTAGCTTTAGTTTTAAGATACCGTAACTGATTATCACCATCATGTTTTTTATGTAATTGGATGTCAATAAGTGTAGTGTTTTTTGAAACATATAGGCTAGCGCTTGGCTCCAATTAGAATTGATTGCAAGTGGTGATGCACTCTTGATTTTAAGGTACCGGTATTAAAAAAGGAAAAATGGAAGTCGAAAGGGCATTCCATTCCAAGTGAATGGAACCTAATTTGAATAAATAAATAAAAAGATTGATTGATACATAGTTGGTCTGGTTGAATTAGAGCCGAAACCAGGGGCTTAAAATTGCCACTTTGGTTATTTGGTGTGAGCATAGAGCTGAGCTTCTTCAATATACACATTGTTGTGGGCTTCTTTACAATCTAAGGTGTTTTAAACCCTTTATATTAAAGTTGAAATTCTAACTGAAATGAGAATTTGAGAATACTAGCCAAGGTTAGGAAATTGGTGGTGTTTCATCTTTGAGCACGTAAACCTGTTGGTCCTGTGCCTGATCTCTTTGATGAAGGACGGAAAGGATGAAGCAAAATAATGTAATAAAAATTGAATGGTATGCTAGCTTATGCCCGTGGCTTTCTCTCACCTTAGGTATGAATTTCATACAAATTTCAAAGCCCTGTTTTAACCTTGAATTTTCAAAATCCTTTCTTAGAATATGCCTAAATCATAATAGCTATCTGTATGCCAAATTTCAACCCGATCCATCCAGTGGCTTGAGCTTTGCATTGATAGATCAGTCAGTCAGTCAGTCACCTTTTCCTTTAACATATTTAGATAAATAAGTACTCTGCAAAATTACAAATTGATTTGAAAGTCCGTGTTTTAAAAATAAATCTCAGGAAGGAAACTGTAGGGTTGCTAGTTTTAATAAAAATAAATGATCTAAATTCATTTGGAACTCATTTCCAGCTGTGCAGCTCAATATGGAGCCCTACTGGAGAATGTTGAAACACCGAAGCGCAAGAAGCGCAACTCTGAAGGCGGGGTGGAGACTCCACAGGAGAGCATCCTGAAGACCCTCACCCAGCAGCGAATCCAGGAGATACAAAACACTCTGCAAGAGATGACCACACAGTACGAACAGATCAAGGTAACCTGTACAGCTAGACTGATTCTTTGTGTAAAATGTACTACCTCTGATCTGATTGACGAGGGATGAGTTGCCTAGTTGTGACAACGCATATCAGTCAATTGTGATTGTTAAGCAAAGTTGACCCAAGTGGGTAACTGGATGGGTGACCGAATATGGAGGTACAAATTTGGCCTTTTCATTTCCTCTGTGGCTTGAGGGGAACCTTACAAAAACCTATGAGTTTGAATACTCTTAGTCAAGTCGTATGCGGAAAGACATGGGAACTCACCACATTATTATGCCAAGAAAACTCCTACTATTATTTGTTTAATGGAAAGGAGTCGCGACCCTCAGTAATGAGGAAATACATTGCAGTGAGAGTAAGTTTGACGACGCTGGTTTCCATAGAAAATTGTCTGTACACCAACTATTCTAGTGTTCTGTGGTATCAAATGCCTTTATAGTAAGGATTTATTACAGAATGAAATCGCCGAGGTCCACAACCCAGAGACATCCGACGAGAGAATCCAAGAGCTCTGGGCCGGTATAGAGGCGGCGAAACGCGCGCGAGAGAGAGAGAACGCGAAGCGCGCCGCCTGGCTGAAGGAGCGAGAGGAGAGACGCGCCCGCAACGAGAAAGCGTGGCGACCCACGCAGACCCCGCCCCCCACTACAAGTAATATTCTTCTTTAACAAGCTTTTAGCATCAATTCGCAAACTTTTGGAAGTAAAACTTCTTTACGCACGCTTGACTTGGGGAGTAAGCTGGTGAATGTGTGACGAGAGCGTTACGAAAAGTGTGATCGGGCGAGGCGAACGGAAGTTGAGAGGGAGATATAAGTTAGTGAAGATAGAGAGAGAGTTATGTTTCGTATATTACTGTAGGGGCAAGAGAGAGCGGTGCGAGCACACATTTTCTTTCTCTCTTTCTCTCATAGCCAGTTACTAAGTTTTACTTCAGTCGTATGGTCAAAAGACCACACTTGTTTTTCTTTTATCAACTACAAGTTTGCCCTTGACTGCGTTCTCACCTGATGATAAGTGATGATGCAGTCTATGATGGTAGCGGGCTAACCTGATAGGGGTGTGGCAGTTAGTGGTAAGTCAAATTTAACCAACTTGTACTCATCATATCAATTTTAAGAAGAAACAATGTCTTGTTTCTTGTTGGTTGTTCTTGTCTAATGACGTAATCACAGTCCTTAAACTATCCTTTAAAGAAGAAAAAATAGTAGAGTAAGTCCAAACTGTAGTTTTCCATATCGGCCTTAACTTCAGGTTGTTCGGGCCCAGTGCAATGGTAAAATAAATGTTAAATACCCACAAACTCATCTGACCCGGTGAGAGCGTTGCTAGTTAATATTAAAAAAAAAAAAACGCACAACCTCTTAGGACAAACACATGTACTGATAAGGGTAAAAATAAAAATATATAAACAAAAACTGAACAGGCATTAGTGCCAATTCTGGCCACCAGGCTAGATAAGGTGGGATTGTAAGTGTCACTCGATTGAAAGTCATTTGATCGCAGGCGCGCCGGTGACGCCGTCGTCGCCGCTGCTGACGTCACTGCTGAAATCCTCCCCCGTAGTGACTACCCCTCAGCATATACCCCACCCTGCGTCCATAGTTGGTGAGTACACATCGTTATAACACACTAGATGATGCCTGCGACTTCGTCCGCGTGGATTGGTGTTTTTTGTATCCCGCGGGAACTCTTCAATTTTCCGGGATAAAAAGTAGTCTATGTCCTTCCCCAGGATACAACCTATCCCTGTACGAAATTTCATCAAAATCGGTTGAACCGATACATTTATTTGATTCCCGTGGGAACTCTTCAATTTTCCGGGATAAAAAGTAGCCTATGTCCTTCCCCGGTATGTAACCTATCTCTGCACCAAATTTCATCAAAATCGGTAGAGTAGTTGAGCCGTGGAAGCGTAGCAGACAGACAGACACACTTTCGCATTTATAATATTAAAGCATGGATTAACAACTAGAGGCATGTTCCGATATACACTGCGAACACTGTTCAGTGCTCTTACTGGGGAGAAATCCGTTCCATTCTGGACTGACAGTATACTGCCGCAGTTATCCTAGGGAAATATTTTTGTACGTTTTTTAGGTAAGGTGCTCTCAGTGCTGACTGCATTTCGTTTTAAACAGTAACCAGTGTAGATAACTATAAAGGAACGGCTTCTACTACGCGGGCATCAGCTAGGCTTCTTATCAAATATCAATCAATCAAATAAATATTATAAACGCGAAAGTTTGGATGGATGTAAGGATGGATGTTTGTTACTCAATCACGCCGCAACGGCTGAACGGATCTGGATGAAATTTGGCATAGAGATATATAGATTATAGTCTGGAATAGCTTTTTATCCCGGAAAATTAATGAGTTCCCGCGGGAACCAAAAAACCTCAATCCACGCGGACGTAGTCGCGGGCATCAGCTAGTCTTCTATATATATAAAAATCAATTGCTAAAACTCGAGAACGGCTTGGCCGATTTGGATGGAATTTTTTGTGTGTGTTTGAGTGGATCCAGGGCTGGTTTATATTCACAATTGGACTCGGTAGGGGGCGCTGCAATCGGGTTCTAGATTCAGGGCAGGACAACGTCTGCCGGGCCTGCTACTGGGTTATAAAATTGTTTGTACGCAGACGTCGTATCGCCGTCGGCGGGCGCGCCGACTCTGTCCCTGCTGCTGGAGCAAACGGGGCATGCTCAGGAGAGCAAGCACGCCGCCATTGAGCACATCAAGAGTCAGTTGGTGCAAATCGAGCACCAGCTCAAAGGTGATTTGACTGCTTTTTTTTTTAGTCTTTTGTCTGCTAGCCCTATCGTAACTTAAATTGCTGACAACTAGTCAATACTAGACGTTTTTAGGGTTCCGTACCAAAATGGTAAAATGGAACCCTTATGGTGCGACTTTCTCCGTCTGTCTGTCCGTCCGTCACACTCGATTATTTCAGTAACTACCGAAGCTATCGACATGAAATTTGGAATACTTAGTTGTGTATATTAGTGGCCCAAAGACACTGGAATGAAAAAAAAATTGGAAATTATTTTTGTTCTTATTTAAAAAGGGGGGAAAATCTGAGGGTTGAAATTTAAAAGTGAGATAACTGTACTGTGTGGGGTATCATATGAAAGGGTTTACTTTGTACATTCTAAAACAGATTTTTAATTATTTTTAGTTATGATAGTTTTGGATTTATCGGGGAAAATGTCTAAAAAAATACCGTTCCCCCCCCTTATCTCCGGAGTTTACCAATCGAAATATTTGAAATAATTATGTTTAATAGGAATTTACGTATACTTTACAGGAAAACTATAGCCAATGCTCTAACTAGCATAGTTTTTTTGATATTAACAATAAACCTCTACAAACAAAGTTAGTCTTGCGGTTCATTAACAAAGGTAATTATTTATTAATAATGGTACGGAACCCTTCGTGCGCGAGTCCGACTCGCACTTGCCCGGTTTTTTTTTTTAATGTATTACTAGATGATTCCCGCGACTTCGTCTGCGTGGATTAAGATTTTGTGATTCCCGCGGGAACTCTTTAATTTTCCGGGATAAAAAGTAGCTGTAAAAGAGTAGTGTATAAGAGGGATACCGGGATACAATCTACCCCTGTACCAAATTTTATCAAAATCGGTTGAGCAGATGGACCGTGAAAACGTAGCACTTTCGCATTTATAGTATTAGTAAGTAAGGATTAGTATATGAAGTTTAAGTAGAATATTGTATTTCTATCTATATTGTTGCACTATCCCGCTGCTTTCTTAAAGGTTCTTATTGGGTTGTCTGGAGGAGGTCACTTTTAGTGACAAGTCCGCCCTTGCACACTTTGTCTTGTTTTAGTTTTCTTTTTCTATGTATTTTTGTGTCCATAGTCCAATAGATGGCATTACTAGTAGCGCACGAAGAGCCTAAATCGCGATCACGAAGTTTGCTCTAAATTACGGTATATTTAGGACTTCCAAAGATCAATTTTTTTTAATCCACTGCAAGTTAGCCCTTGACTTCGAACTCACCTGATGGTAAGTGATGATGCAGTCTAAGATGGTAGCGGGCTAACCTGTTAGGGGCATGGCAGTTATATTAAACCCATACCCCTTATTCGGTTTCTACACGGCATCGTACCGGAACGCTAAATTGCTTGGCGGCACGTCTTCGCCGGTAAGGTGGTAACTAGCCGCGGCCGAAGCCTCCCACCAGGCCAGACCAGGGAAAATTCAGAATTTATAAATTCCCAAATTGACCCTGCCGGGGATCGAACCCGGGACCTCCGCACGTTAAGACAACAGCGCTACACACTGCGCCGTCAAGTATGGCCGGACCAGTGGCCCCCGAGCACAACACCCTCTCGGAGGATGATCATCCTGTTCTTACTGTCGAGCCTCCGTAACTGCCTCGTTGTGTAGTGGTTAGCATGTTCGACTGCGGCCGACGAGGTCCCGGGTTCTAGTCTCAGGTCGGGCCATAACAAGTATTAGGGTTTTCAGACATAAAATTCTCGGTGTTTCACCCCCGTGCCTCGGAGAGCACTAAAGCAGTCGTTCCTGCGCCTGACCTCTCTCCGGTCGTGTCGGATTTTCCGTCAGAAACGTAAAGGAACAGAGAGTGCACCTGTGTTTGCGCACGCACTTGTGCACTATAAGACCTCCCGCGCAAATGGCTAAAATCTCCCTGGAGATTGGCCGCCGTGGCCGAAATTCGGTCGGGAGGTCATCATTATTATTATTGCTTCCGTACACACTTGACCGGTTGTTCGTTATCCGGCAGCCAACTCCCAGCCGCCGCCTCAGCCGGCGATGCAGGGGATGCCGGCGGTCGACATAGATGACATAGAGATTAAAGCGGAGGACGTTTACGCGTTCCGCGACATCGACATACATATACCGCCCGTAACCGCTATGCACAAGACTCCGGTCAGGTGAGATCATAGACATAGTATAGTATAGTATAGTTATTATTCAACCGACTTCAAAAAAAGGAGGAGGGTCTCAATTCGACTGTATTTTTTTTATTTTATTTTTTATGTTTGTTACCTCAGAACTTTTGACTGGGTGGACCGATTTGGATGATTCTTTTTTTATTTGAAAGAGCATACTTCCCATGTGGTCCCGTATAAATTTTATTGAAATCGGTCGAGCGGTTTTTAAAATATCAACAATAACATAAACTTACTTTGTATAGCGTGTGTTCCCCTAATAAGGTTGCCTGGAAGAAATTGCTACCTAGTACTTAGCAATAAGGCCGCCCTTTGTACTTTTTCGTTTTATTACATGTTTTCTGTAATTTACTTTTGTTATGTGTGGTACAAAATATAAAGAGTTTAATAATAATAGTATGTACTATACAGGCTTCAATAGGGATGATGCCTATATCAAAAATAAATTATTTCTAACTGATTATTAAATCGAGTGTGGCGGTTACCACAGTGCAAACTAGATGACGCTAATTGTATCTTCACCGCAGAATAAGATAATCGACTGAAAACTCATAAGTTACCATACAAGCCTGAATCACGTCGGGGTCACCATTGTGGGACGAGCGAGTGGTATGTACTCGTCCGCACCAATAGGAAGATCTTCCTCCGGGCTGGTGTTGTGCCCGGGGTCCCTATTGGTGCGGACGAGTACATACCACTCGCTCGTCCCACATAGAGGGTCCTACAAATGATCTAAAATTCACATCCTCAGTTAGTTTAAGCTTGGTAACCATTTTAAAATACAGATTAAAGAAAAAAAGTGCGTAGAAATTTGAAGATGTCACAACTGTAAATTTCATACAACCTCCATATTAGAAGTGCGTTTTTAAGTGTGATAAAGAGTTGCTGATTTAATTGAGTTGTCATCATCCCTATTGGATATTTAATGGTCAAATATGTAATTTTTTAGTGATTATAACATAGAGAATTTCCCAAAAGTCGTAATATCCACGTCCCCTGTTAGTTGTATGTTCGAAATCCATTTTAAACTATAGATTGAAGTAAAAAAGTACGTCGAACTTTGATTACTTCGCAATGCAGTATTTCATTCAAAATCCCATACTTACCTCGCGTTTTGACGTTTAAAAAAAAGTACTTATATATTTTATGTATCACAGGATCATAGAGAAGCCTCCGGAAAAGAAAGAGATAACTGAAATAACTGTACAAGAACCAGAAATTATTGACACGCCTGCTGAGATTATCAAGGTAATATGTTTACTTTTTACATTCTGTCCAACCATTTGTTTTACTTTTGACATAAGCACGCCTATGGAGTGTCATAATTATTATTGACAGGCAACCATCGACAAAAAAAATGCAATACTCTATAGACGCATGATCGTTTTTTACAATAGTTAAGCGACGTGCCCTTTTATCCGATATTTCGTAACTCGTATACTCATCTAGTAATTACAAGTCTAAATAGTCACGGAGCTGTAACACTAGCTTTCTTGATAGTCCTTTATGCACTATACATCTTTGGCAATGGGTGGTTTCATTCATCTTCATTCAAACTTCATCCGCGTGGATTAAGTTTCTTTGATTCCCGCGGGAACTCTTTAATTTTCCGAGATAAAAAGTACCTATACCCTGTATCAAATTTCATCAAAATCGGTTGAGCAGATGGGCCGTGAAAGCGTACCAGACAGACAGACACACTTTAGCATTTATAATACTATATAGTATATGGATACAGTAAAGTATTTTAGATTCAAAGCAGGTACTTGCAACAAAAACTAACTAAGCTATCTTGAACGAATAACTAAGTTTGGATATTGGTTTAAACTCCATTATCGCACAAATTTTACTCTTAACGCACTAATTTTACCCTTATCGCACTAATTTTACCCTTATCGCACTAATTTTACCCTTATCGCACTAATTTTACCCTTATCGCACTAATTTTACCCTTATCGCACTAATTATACCCTTATCGCACTAATTTTACCCTTATCGCACTAATTTTATCCTAATCGCACTAATTTTACCCTTATCGCACTAATTTTATCCTAATCGCACTAATTTTACCCTTATCGCACTATTTGGGTTCCAGGAAGAACCGGTCCCAGAAGAAACAATTGATGAAGGGATTGTTGATGCAGAAGATATGGAAGTGGTGAGATTTGTTTTATTTTTGGAGCTCGGCGTTGGGTAATTTTTCTCCTCGTTGGACTAGAGCATAGCTATAGTCCCACAAACTTATCCGAGACTATTGGGTATTTGACAACTATTCAAATAAATTATTTCTTAGTGATTAATAAATAAAGGATCTCCCAAAAGTCGTACTATCCACGTCCCCTGTTACTTTTATGTTCGAAAACCATTTTAAAGTATCGATTTCGATCGATCGACTAAAAAAATATCATTGGGTATTGGTCAATAAGGTAATCACCCAATTTTTTTTCAAATTTTGAAATTCGACACACTTTTTTTTCTTTAATTTATAGTTTAAAATGATTATCAAACTTAAAACTAACCGATGTACCCTCTATTTAATATAATCAGTAAGAAATAATTTATTTTTGACAGAGGCATCATCCCTCTTGGGAATTACTGATGCCCGTTTTAATTAATTTTTTTAAATATAAATTGTTATTTTTTTAAATTTTTTATTAAATTGTGCCTATTTATAATCTGCAGGAAGAAACTCCCATACAAGAAACGCTGCCAGAGGAAATCAAACCACCACAGGAACCAGAAGTCAAGACCACGTTTCCGGAAGTCAAATTCCCGACGCTTGAGATCAAAATAATACATCCGGAAGAGCCAAAGGTATTTAATATTAATTATTTCTTTTTCTACCTTTCGCCCGCGACTTCCTCCGCATGAACTACGGAAATCTATATGAAAAAAAAAACCGGCCAAGTGCGAGTCGGACTCGCGCACCGAGGGTTCCGTACAAACATGTAGTAAGTTTTAAATTATTACAAAAACTACTTACTACTTATTTTACCACTTTGGAAGTGTCTCTCGCGCAAACTATTCAGTTTAGAAAAAAATAATATTACAAACCTCAATATCATTTTTGAAGACCTATCCATAGATAACCACACACGTATGTGTTAGATGAAAAAAAAAATTTTGAGTTTCAGTTCTAAGTATGCAGAACCCCCAAAATTTATTGTTTTTTTCTATTTTTGTAAGAAAATCTTAATGCAGTTCACAGAATACATCTACTTACTACTTGCTGAATGTATTTAAGCGCACCATTACAGGACGGCGGCACCTATTTAGCTAATTCTTTTCTTATTGTGTTTATAATTGTCAGGAAAAGGTTTGTATGATAGAAAATGTTTGACCAAATTGTACGGAAAAGTAAAAAATTGGTTTAAAAAAATTCCATATACCTACAAAAGTAAATGAGTAATAAGACAGTGGGGAGATCTTCAAATATATTGACAGAGTGACGGTCTCAGTTGTTCAGTTTTACATATTATATACATTTATCATGGGAAAAACCAATTCCTAGATAATGTAATAATAAGTAGACCGTATTGTCTTTACATTAATATTATGAAATATTAAAAAAAATATGAATATATATAGGGTACCTGTGACTTCATCGATTTAAGTCGAGGTTACTATCGATGATTTTCTGAATGACAAAGTTGCACGGAAGCAACCGGCCTCGCATCCAGTAGCCCACAACTCAGTGTAATACTTGTAACTTAACGTATGTGTTGTATTGTTTACTTATTGTAACATTTTTCTTTTTTAAGAATCGAGCAACTGCTGAGTTTATTGCTGGCTCTTCTCAGTAGAATCACCTTTCCGAACCGATGGTAGAGTCTTAACGTATCATAAGTGACACAAATTGTCCTACGTGGAATGAATAAATCATTTATCATCTGTGTGGTTTAAGGTTTTCTTAAAAGCCTGTTGAAAGTTTTTGATTTGCGGGATAAAAACTATAACCTGTCCCTGGATAAAAGCTCTTTGTTTGATTTTATTAGATGCAGATAAAAGAAGAGTTAAAAGAACCAGAACCAAAAGTCGCAGAAGGTAAGATCGTAGAAGAGCCAATACATGTACAAGAGAAGGTAGAAGAGAGAGCAGAAGATGCCATCCATCTAGAAGAAAATAATGTTGCGGTAGAAGAAACGTATGTTATTTCTTAATTATTTATTACTAGATGATGCCCGCAACTTCGTCCGCGTGGAATAAGTTTTAATTCCCACGGAAACCTCCTAATTTTCCGGGATAAAAGTAGCCTATGTCCTTACCTGGGTTGTAACCTAACACAATACCAAACTTCATCAAAATCGCTTGATAAGATTGGCCATTAATGCATAGCAAACAGACAGACACACTTTACCATAATTTATAATATTAGTATGGATTATTTTAAGTTTACTTCTTGAAGTTATCGACTTGGATTTGGATTTTTAAAAATCGCGTTGAAAGTCTTGGTTTTCTGGGATAAAAAATATCTATCCATTGTCCAGAATGCAAACTATCCGTGTGACAAATTTTGTGAATATTCAATATTTTTTTTTCGTATTTCGCATCGTATCTGTAAAAGTCATATTCGGCAAAGATGAACCGCCAAGTAATTTAGATAGATAGATAAACTCTTTATTGCTACACAAGACATAAAAATACATAGAAAACAAAACAAAGCTTTCCAGTACGATACTGAGTAGGAACTGATTAGGGGTATGGGTTATAACTGCCATACCCCTAACAGGTTAGCCTGCTACCATCTTAGGCTGCATCATCACTTATATCTCACTATCGCTGTCAAGGGCTACCTTGTAGTGGAATATAATCACTAACATATTTTTCGTAGAACCACAATTGAAGAACAAGCAAAAACCGAAGAAGCAACCGCAGAGGTAACCGAACAACCGCAGCACCGATCGCAAACCCCGCAACCAGAACCGCAAACGCAGATTGAAATCCAACCGCAACCGCAGATCGAACTCCAGCCGCAACCGCAGATCGAAATCCAACCGCAACCGCAGATCGAAATCCAACTGCAACCGCAGATCGAAATCCAACCGCAACCGCAGATCGAAATACAACCGCAGCCACAGATTGAAATAGAACCGCAACCACAGATCGAAATACAACCGGACCCGCAGATCGAAATACAACCGCAACCAGAGGAAGTGACCTTCGACGAGATACATGACCCGCAAGATATACCGCTTCCGCCGGAAATTGAACCCACGCAAGGGTTAGAAGGTAACTCAACTTTGACGGCCCCCCTGGCGCAGTGGTTGAGCGCTGTGGTCTTATAAGTGGGAGGTCCCGGGTTTGACTCCCGGCACTGCTAATTTGGGAATTTATAATTTCTGAATTTTCTCTACTGTTACCATTCTACTGGCAAAGGCCGCCTAGCGATTTAGCGTTCCAGTAACAAAAAATCAAGTACTTATATCCTACTAGCTGATGGGCGTGATTGAGGTTTTTGGCTGCCGCGTGAACTCTTTAATTTTCCGGGATAAAAAGTAGCCCACGTGTTATTCCTGTGTTATCTCTGTGCCAAATTTCATCTAGATTCGGTTAGCCGTTCTGACGTGATTGAGTAGCAAACACCCATCCATCCATCCATCCAAACTTTCTCATTTATAATATTAGTATAGACTATATTCAAATTCAAATTGAAATATTAGCTTTGATGATGACAGTAAGTTGTTAACGTCCCTATTGCAGCTGTAGAAGAGATACAACTCCCACCGGACCCACCACAAGAAGTAAAAACTAAAAACACAGAAGATGACGTCATAGAAGAGAAGATAGAACAGCCACTCCCAGAAGAGCCACAGAAGATAGAAGTCAGCACAGAAGAACAGAGTGAAGATGACAAAGTGCTGGAAGATATCAAGAAGGAGGAAGATGCTGAGGTATGATACATTTTTTATTTTTGACTAGCTCATGGCCGCAACTTCGTCTGCGTTGTTAAAGTTTCTTAATTCCTTTATCTTTCCTTTCTTTCAAGGGAAATCTTTAATTTTCCAGGATGAAAAAGGATCCTACACACATAGCCTTCCCCAAGACACAGCCAATTTCTTTTCTAAATTTCACCAAAATCGGTTAAAAAGGTTGAAAGTGTAGCAGACAGACAGAAATAATTTGATTTAAAAAAATCTTTTTTAAACAACCGACTTCAAACTCCCGTGCCAACTTTACAACAACAAGCACACACTATACAAAATTATTATTTTATTGTTGATATTTTAAAAACCGCTCTACCGATTTCGATAAAATTTATATGGGACCACCTTTGAAGTATACCCTTTCAAACAAAAAAAGAATTTTTAAAATCGGTCCAGGCGTCTTCGAGTAATCGGGGAACATACATAAAATAAAAATAAAGATTCCGACGAATTGTGAACCTCCTCCTTTTTTGAAGTCGGTTAAAAATAGTAGTATGGATTTTAATTGCCCTATACAAAGATTTTTAAAGGGACCAATAATTTATTGTTTTACCAACTGTGATTTATTACCAGGACTCCATTCCTCTGAAGGAGATGATAAAAGAAGAACACCAAGAGGAGGTGAAGGCTGAGAGAGAGGGAATAGAAGAGGACACGCACACCGAGACCGATGACGACACACCGATGGAGGTGAGTGTGTGTGTGTGTGTATGTGTGAGTGTGTCTGTGTGAGTGTGAGCGAAATTTCTACACCGATGCAGAATGTTAGATCCTTATCATCAAAAAAAAAGGTATTATCAAGTTTACATGTCAACTTTTCATATGCATTATTGTGCATAGAATCTGTTTACGTGCATATAAAAATACTAGATGATTCCCGCGAATTCGTCTGCGTGGATTAAGATTTTTGATTCCCGCGGGAACTCTTTAATTTTCTGGAATAAAAAGTAGCCTATGTCCTTTCCGGGATACAATCTGCCCCTGTACCAAATTTCATAAAAATCGGTTAAACAGATGGGCCGTGAAAGCGTAGCTAGCAGACAGACACACTTTTGCACTTATAATATTAGTATGGATATGGATTCACATGCATATTACAATTATTTGGCAAAATGTGACAGACTTATCAATCCAATTTCCAGCTTACTATGTATTTGAACTCACATTTAGCAAAATGTTTGTAAATTTTTAATGTTAATGTTGTTGTTGTTGTTGTATGTTTTTTGTCTTCGCAGCTCAGTCGCGAGGAAGACAAAGACGGAAAGAAACGGAGAGACTATTCGCGCAAGAAGAAATCTGATTCACGAAGTAAGATTTTCACACTGAATCTATAGTCTATTTTTTAATCCTGGAGACAAAAATGACGTTTCCTGTGTTGCCTGTTTTTTATGGCTCTTAAATAGTGATGTGGTGCAGTCGATACTTATTTACCGATAAATATTTGTAGGTAGGTATTCATGTCAGGTGTGTATAAGACAACAAAATGTGTAGGAAATATTATTTCAATTCAAATTAAATGTATGAGCTGATTCTCATTTCATGTTTTTCATATTATTAAAAAATTGTAATAAATTCACCATTTTATGCAATTGACATTATATTTGAAAACCTGTATATTGAAAACTAAACGTTACCTACGTATTTCGTCAAATATAAATATAAATTGCGAATCTTTATAAAATACTAGCTGATGCCCGCGAATTATTATCGATTTTTATCTGAACCAGAACCATGAAGACAACACTATTATTATAGAGCTGGTATCATTATTTTTACGTTTGACATTTGTAGCTGTCATTTTAGTCTCTGGGATTAAAAAATAGACTTTAATAATTATTCTCCTACTTGTTCGGTAATCCTTCATGATGTAAAAAAACAATACGTAAATTGACTTTTTTCGGGCCGCACGACAGCAATTACTGCTGGCTAAAAAACCGCAATAATTGCGGTTTTTTCCCAAAAAAATTATAGCCTTTGTGATTCGAGAGGATGGGAGGATAATAACGATACCCCTTATATCCAAATCTGTTTAGGCATTTAAAAGTTATGGTGGAATAAAGAAACTCACATACATAGTTTCTTTATTCCACCATAAACATTAGACACCGTTAGACACCAAATTTTATTAAAATCGGCTTCAAAGATGAGCTGTTAAAGCGTAGCAACCATACAGATCACCACCACATCATCACCACCACTACAGCCCATTAACGTCCCACTGCTGGGCACAGACCTCCACTCTCATAGGAGAGAGGGAGTTAGGGCTTAGACCCACCACGCTGCTACAATGCGGGTTGGCGGGCTTTGACGACTATTATCATCTTCTTCTTCCTACTGGGCAGGTTTCCGCACTTAAACCCCACTTAAACCCCAGACTATTATCATGTTAGTGATAATAACCGGGACCGACGGCTTGACGTGCTCTCCGAGGCACGGGGGTGAAACACCACTGACTTCCTAACTCCGGGCTAGTACTGAGAATTTCTAGTCAGAAAAACCCAACATTTAATTATGACCCGACCTGGGACTCGAACCCGTGCCCTCGTCAGCCGCCGTCGAACATGCTAACCACTAGACCGACCAAACAGACACGCTTTCGCATTTTAATTGGTATTTTTTTATTAATATTACTATGGATTGTTACGATTTATTTATTACATTAAATCTTTATTGCATACAAGTACACAGTAATAAAGAAGACAATAAAACTACGAATAGGACAATACAGTATGCAAAGGCGGTCTTATCACCTGAGGCGATCTCTTCAAGACAACCTTAGGAGACAGAAGACTTAGGAGAAGAGAACACAAACGGGAAGATTTATTGACATTTAAGTACATCGATATATATGAAGGTACTATAGATGGGCCCTTTCATAGAAAAAAATTGGGCGTCCAACCTTTAGAGCACGCTCCTAACCTGTATAGCCCTGTCCTTGTCCCCGCCATACCCGCCCCCCGCTTTTCCCCGCTTTTTTTCCGCTTTGTCCCGCTTTTCAGACTAGATGGCGTTAGTAGAATAGGTCAACATTCTTTGTTTGACAGGGCCCGTCTATGTAAATTGAGGTCGTTGTTAATGTATGAATGTATATTATTGTTCCCAGCTTGCTCTGGGTCGGAGAGCGCGCCCGATTCGCCGAGCGCGAACGACGCCGAGCGGCAACACAGGCTGTGGCGGAAGAGCGTCATGCTTGTTTACAGCAGGTAAAATAAAATTAAATAAAAAACAAAAAAATTGGCATTCATAAGGAATTTTTTGGAAACAATTTAAAATACTTACATTTTTACTAATTTAAAATTTTTAAATACAAATATAAACCTTACAACTAAGGCATTAAAGTTTAATTACGAATGTACTATATTTATATTGAAGACCTTTCATCTTCGTAACAACACGAGGTGTCGGTCACGGGTTTCCACATTTTTATCCCCTACGAAAAAGTGCTCAACGCGCCTAAAGAAGTTTTCATCCCACCATCTCGGAAAGAGTATTTTTACGCTTCGATATCTGAATGTAAAAGCCGTTATTATCCTCTTGAGGATAAAGTAAATTGAATTTAGAACATCGTGTGCACGTTAGTAAATATCACTCGTCGATGAAGTTTGTGAATTCAAAACATCATTAAAACCTATTTACTTCTACCTCTATGGTGCCGAATTTCCATACAACCGTTTTTAATTTGTTAAAAACTCACACTCTCAACCTTCTTGGTGTACTTTTTTAATTTGCTTTGCGCGCACCATTTTCTTTCACGTCATGTCATTTCCTCGCGGAGGTGGGATGAAAAGTTACGTGTTACACTCGAGTGAAAAGATTTTTCACCTCGTGCTCTTTTGATTCCCTCGCTGACGCTCAGGATTCTAAATTTTGAACCACTCGCTGCGGTCGTGATTCAATTTTAGAATCCTTCGCTTGCTCGGTCATCAAAATTGAGCACGCGGTTAAAAAATATATTTTACACACATTTTTAAGACCTTAGGATTTAGGCGTTAAGAACTTAGGGATGTCGTCAGGTTAAGGACCTGGAAAACAATATAGGCTAGGTAGCTACTTTCTATTCCAAGAAAATCGGAGTTCATCGGTATTTATAAAGACTTAAATCCACGCGGATCAAATGTTGTCTCACGCGCATTTTATTTAACCGCACTTTCCTATTCCTAGATTAGTGTTTCGACGCGTGTAAGCTCGTATTTGCAAACGCGTGTAGGCTTGCCCATTGCTACACGCGCAACTTTTACGAGTGTTCACGCCCTTATAAGCTCATATACTAGGTACTGATACTACTACTTTTTCATCATTGATCATACCTACTCGAAAAACGAATATTGGCTTCAGAGGATAGCGGGAGCAAAATGTAATTTTTAGGCCCATGGGACTTTTCATTTCTCTGTTCTGATTGGTCCGCGTTCGTGCTTCTGATTGGTGCTTAAACGTATAGGTAATGTCCATACATAGTAGGTTGATACTCCTAGCTTTTTCTCATACGTAATGATGAAAAATAGTGTGTGTCACTCGGGGCCAAATTTTTTGTTCTCGGGCGGCGTATATTGAATTCCTCGCTACGCTCAGGATTCTACTTTAGAATCCCTTCACTTCGCTCTGAATTCAAAACAGCGCCCTCGGGGAACCAAAATTTTCTTTGACCCCATATAACACAAATAACTATTTCGACCTAGCTGGCGCAGTGTTGAGCGCGGTTGTCTAAACGTGGGAGGTCCAAAGTTCGATACCCGGCAGGGTCCATTTGGCATTTTATAATTTCTGAATTTGCCCTGGTCTGGCCTGGTGGGAGGCATAAGCCGTGGCTAGTTACCACCCTACCGGCAAAGACGTACCGCCAAGCGATTTAGCGTTCCGGTACGATGCCGTGTAGAAAACGAATAGGGGTATGGGTTTTATATAATTGCCATGCTCCTAACCGCTAACAGGTTAGCCCGCTACTATCTTAGACTGAATCATCACTTACCGTGAGACGAGATCGCAGTCAAGGGCTAACTTGTAGTGGAATAAAAAAAAGACTACTAACTACTGCTACTACTGACTTACTACTTGCGGTCTTTGGAAGAGCAAAATGTGGTGCACGTGGAAGCGCGTAGTAAGATACGTTGCTTATATGCGCAAAAAAATACGCCAGTCTGAAAATGCCCTAAAGGGTTAAAGTATACTGTTTTAATTTTTTTACTTTTTAAGGCTCTGCGCACACAAGTACGCGTCCTTGTTCCTGAGGCCGATAACAGACGAGGAGGCTCCCGGATACAGCGTGGTGGTCAAACGGCCTATGGACCTTACCACTATTAGGAGAAATATCGACGCCGGAGTCATCAGGTAATCATCATCACCTATCTCCCTTGCCACATCAATAAATTACTGCCGAGTACACTCACAGCTGCTAGATTTCTGTGTAAACTAGATGGCGCTGATTGTATCTACATCACAGCATGATTATCGACTCGAACTCGAACTCATGTTTGTGTATTCAAATAAACTTATTAAAAGTGCTCAGAATCGTCGAGTGAATCTACTACTCTACCACTGGTTAGGAGTTCCTTTCCTACCGAGAAGAACCAGCAAGAAACTCGGTGGTTGCTCTTTTTAAAAAAATAATTTGCAATTACATCAATGTGTAGATACATAATTAACCGCTGTCCTTAGCATTGCTGGAGCGAGTCAAATCCATGCTCTTTTATTATCTTACTAATATGCGAAAGTTTGGATGGATGTATGGATGTTTGTTACTCAATCACGCCCCACCAGCTGAACGGATCTGGCTGAAATTTGGCACCGAGATAGATTAAATAGCATATAGGCTACTTATCCCGGAAAATTAAGGAGTTCCCGCGGGAACAAAAAAACCTCAATCCACGCGGACGTAGTCGCGGGCATCGGCTAGTCATTTATAATTTTCAACAGTAGGTATAATAAGCTTTTTTTAGGAGTATACTTTTAATGGATTTCTTAAATTTGTGTTAAGGCAAGTTTAAAATAAGCTGTGGATGTTTGTAATAAAATAGAATGCTCATTCCCACGAACGACCTTCTGACTTTCTTGAGGCGGAGCGAGGGAGTCACAAGCTTATTGCTGCCTCTAGTTTGCCCGTCATGCAGATCGCATTTTTTTTGTAATAATTATAAGTCACCTACAAGCCTATAATGACTCAATTAAAATATGTATGACCATTGTATTGTACATGAATGCAATTAATAAAGGAAATGGACTAAATTAAGTTTTCCCTTCAGAACGACGGCGGAGTTCCAGCGTGACGTTTTGTTAATGCTATCAAACGCGCTCCTCTATAACTCGAGCTCGCACAGCGTATACTCTATGGCGAAGGAGATGCACGAGGAGGTACGTGTATTTTCATAGACATTTTATGACATGAAAATTATGTACTTGAGTAATTTTTTTTAAGAAATCAAACATATTTATGTATAATTTGACATTTTTATTATGAAGGTACGAAAATGTAAATAAAATTATATAATTTCTGTGTGTATTGTCGATTAGGCGCAGCTGGCGCTTGGGATGTTGTTGGCTGCGCAGGCGCACGCAGGGCTATGCTCCGCGCCGCCGCGCCGCAAGCGACGGCTGGAACCACACGTACACGCGCACAAGCGACTCAGCAGCTAGACCGCACCACTGACACGGGCGCGCGCGTCGTCCTCATTGATTGATTGATGTAATGTCAAATTACGCTTCTGGGTAAGGCTTAAAGGACTTGGATCCAAAGCCGAAAAAAAATTAAAATAAAAACGTTATCACCGACCTATGTTTTAATTTCTCACCGTTTTGAACTATTGGCGCTCTGCATTCAGTATCCAATGAGAGGTAGTTATTTCTTACCTCCATGTCAGTATCCGATATTAGTCCGCGAAGCCGTATTGGGCGCTGGCGGGCCTGTGAGCCGCGCCGCAAACGTAGGCTGGAACCACACGCACACGCGCACAAGCGACTCCGCGGCTAGACCACTGACCCGGCCATGCGCGTCGGCCTTATTAATTGATTGATGTTATCTCAAATTACAGCCTCGTTGGTCTTGTGGTTAGCATCTTCGACTGCGGCTGACGAGGTCCCGGGTTCGAGTCCCTGGTCGGGCCATAATTAAGTATTGGGTTTTTCTGACTAGAAATTCTCAGTACTAGCCCGGAGTTAGGAAGTTGGCGGTGTTTCACCCCCGTGCCTCGGAGAGCACGTCAAGCCGTCGGTCCCGGTTAATATCACTAGCATGATAATAGTCGTTAAAGCCCGCCAACCCGCATTGGAGCAGCGTGGTGGGTCTAAGCTCTAATTTCCTCTCTCCTATGAGAGTGGAGGCCTGTGCCCAGCAATGGAACCTTAATGGGCTGCAGTGGTAGTGGATGTCAAATAATGGTTTTGGGTAAGGCCATAAAAGACTTGGAGCCAGGGCCGAAAAAAATTTAAAAATAAAACCGTTATCACCGACTTTTATCTTATTATTTTTAAGTTTTTTTATTTCTCGCCGTTTTTAACTCTTGGTGCACTGCAACAAAGCACTGCAATCAGTATCAAATGAGTCCTACCTCCTAGAATTTCCTATCTCCATGTCAGTATCCAATATTAGTCACGGGTCACGGCTGAAACAACACGTACACGAGCACAAGCGACTCAGCAGCTAAATTTAAATATAGACGTATCTTGACTAGTAGTTACAAAAATAAAACCGGCCAAGTGCGAGTCGGACTCGCGCACCGAGGGTTCCGTACTCAAGAAGTAGGTATAATTACCTTTGTTAATGAACCGCAAAACTAACTTAGTTTGTAGAGGTTTACTGTTAATATCAAAAAATTACGTTTGTTGTATGGGGGGCTCCCTTTAATATTTACTTTATAGATATTTAATTATTTATTTTGAAAGGTACCTAATATACAAGTTAATATTCTGTGAAAATTTGAACCGTCTACCTGTTACCGTTTTTAATATTGAGCAAAAAAATACGAAAAAAACACGTTTATTGTATGGGGACCCCCCTTAATATATATATTTTTTAATTTTTAGTATTTGTTGTTATAGCGGCAACGGAAATACATCATTTGTGAAAATTTCAGCTTTCTAGCTATCACGGTCTATGAGATACAGCCTGGAGACAGACAGACAGACAGCGGAGTCTTAGTAATAGGGTCCCGTTTTTACCCTTTGGGTACGGAACCCTAAAAAACGAGTGTTTTTGTGTTTTTACACTATGTTAAAAAAAAACTTAGCACCCTTGTTTTTTTTTCATGAAAATAAATTTCCTGAATAAAATTATCGATGAAAAGTGTATAGCCTATGGCAAGTGGGGTATTGATGAATAGGTCTTGTAAATCATAGTTAGGTTCCCTTGATCATTTTTTATTATTTTAATGATCATTTAGGATTTACGAGGTTTCAAAGGTTAATTTTTATTGTAGTCAAAAATGTTGTCTCACAAAAATTATATTTTTGTAAATGTATTGTAGCCCGCCAACCCGCATTGGAGCAGCGTGGTGGGTCTAAGCTCTAATTCCCGCTCTCCTATGAGAATGGAGGCCTGTGCCCAGCAGTGGGACGTTAATAGGCTGTAGTGATGATGATGATGAAATGTATTGAGAGGTTACTGTTAGACTACATATTTCCTTAATTTCTCTCGTATGGATTCGCGCGGTTTAAGTTATAAAATGCACTGCCGCCTTACTCCACAGCAAGATTCAGTAAGACTATAAAAATATGCAATTGGGTATTTGACTATTTAAATAAATTATTTTTTAGTGATTATTTAATAGAGGATTTCCCCAAAAGTCGTAATATCCACGTCCCTGATAACTTTGTGTTTAAAAAGTGCTTCGAACTTTAATGACGTCACATTTCAGAATTTAATATAAATCTCATACTTAGGAGGCGTTCAAAAAGTTTGAATAAAAGTATAATAGTCAAATCTGCTTAGTCAAATCAGCAGATTTGACTATTTGTCAAATACCCAATTCTTGCAGTTTCGCTGTGTTTGCCAGATCATTTTCAGAGAATGGGTAATTTTAATGTAGAAAATAAAACACATCAATGGATTTAATATACACGTTTCTTATTTATTAACTTACAACCTTTTAATTTAGCAGATACCTTGTGATATACAAACGAACAAATTCACTGCAATTACTATAATTATACATAAGTGGCGCTTAACATTAAAGTCCGTTCCGGTTATAAGGGGGTCGACACACACTCGTCCGCATTGAAGTGAACATAGCTAAAAAATTAACTTGACATCCAATCCAAAATATATATATACAAGGTTCTGTTTAGCCTTTATCCAACGTGTCAAAGACATTTTTATTAGTAAATGTGAAGACACTTTGTATGTGACCATTATTCCACGACTTTTCCCATCTAAATACGAAAAAACGATTCCTCTTTGCATTTCTACATGTGTATTTCTAGTAAGTAATTAAACTTTTTTGTTGTTAATTATTTTAAATCTAAATAAATTGCGTCAATAATTTTAAAAATACGTCCACAAAAGCGAAGCGAGACGAATCATTGCGATTTTAGCGGACAAGTGTGTTTAGGACCCAATACTATTATGTCTTATTTAGTCACAATAATATAAATTATTATTGTTTTGTCCTACATTCAATATTTATTTTTGTCACATTATAGTTGTTTTCTTTTTTGCTTTTAGCAATTATGCACAGCATAAAACTCTTAAATATAGTTATTCCACGCAAGGTTATTTTTTGTTGATAGAAAAGGTTAAATATTATAATTTGAATTATCTACCATTTTAATTAACAAAAAATAACGTTTGTATTATTAAAAAGAATATTAGCTATGTTATACAAGACTAATATTTCTCCCCTCCACCTCTCGACTAACGAATAACGTTATTTCAAAGCCTCGATAGATCAGTGGTCAAGGAATGGCCGGAAAACCGAAATATAGACGGTTCAAATCCCACGCGTTGCACATTTGTCGTATAGGTAGTCTAAGTTAAGAAGCCAGCGGAGGGTAAATTGCCCATACAAACGTAATACCAAAATCAATACAAATATTATAAAGAGGTAAAGTTTGTGAGTTTGTGACGTTGTAGAGTAATCTCTGGATCTACTGAACCGGGTTTGGTAAATTTTGGTACCAATAGAAAGCTGCAATATTTTTGAGTGTCATAGGCTATATATTGACCTGAAAAATTAGGGAGTTCCCGTGGGAATTTAAAAAACTTATTTCACGCGGACGAAGTCGCGGGCATCTGCTAGTAATTTATAATTCGAGAATATTTCCACCATATTAGAGATTATTCGGATTCAAATTATTTGGATTATCTAGGTCCCTGGATTTATGTTTTCAAAATACTTTCTAAGCCAAAATATTGCCAAGTTACAGAATAACAACACGAAGTGAAAAACACAAGTTTTCATTCATTCAAGTTAGCCCTTGACTGCGATCTTACATAATGGTTAGTGCTGATGCAGTCTTAGATGGTAGCGGGGTTACCTGTTAGGGGTACGGCAGTTATATTAAACTAGCTGATGCCCTCGACTTCGTCCGCGTGGTTGAGGTTTTTTTAATTCCCGCGGGAACTCCCTAATTTTCCGGGATAAGAAATAGCCAATGTCACACTCCAGGTCCTCAACTATACCCATGCCAAAAATCACGTCGATCCGTACTCCGTTGCGGCGTGTTTGAAGGACAAACCAACAAACCAACAAACAAACACACTTTCGCATTTATAATATTAGTATGATACTCCATACCCTTAATCGATTTTTAAACGGCATCGTACTGGAACGCTAAATAAATAAAAAAAACGCGGCACGTCTTTGCCGTTAGGATGGCACGGCCGAAGCCTCTCACCAGACCAGCAGACCAGAGTAAATTCTGAAAACATAAATTCCCCCTGCCGGGAATCGAACCGGGACCTCCAACTTTCAAACCACAGCGCTCACCACTGCAACAGGGAGGTCGGTCGTCAATAATGCAAAATAAATATGCATAAATGTATGGAAGCAATCGACTTTGGGTTCAGCGCACCACAGGATAGTATAATAATTAATAACGTACACTACTGGTTTAATTCACCTATGTATTGAAATATCTCGTTTTAAAAAAAAAGAGCAACTGCTGAGTTTTTTGCCGGCTCTTATCAGTAGAATCTACTTCCGAATCCGTGGTAGAGTCAAAACATGACTTAAAATAAGAGACACCCGTTTGTCCTACATGTAATAAATATAAATTGAGCTTATTTTATTTTTAAATCAGATAACTTCTACGATAAAACTGCAACGCGTGGGAGTTTGAATCTCACACATTTCGTAATTCCGCCCATATCTTGACCACTGAGCTGTCGAGGTTTTAACAGACATATTATTCGTATTGTCATATTAATTTGATACCGAATCGGTATAAGTCAAAATCGTTCAAAATTACAGACCTCAAATCCAGGCATCTAATTTTACAGCCCTTGGACCTAAACCCGCGTATTACCGTTAGGTACTCCATTATAGCACGGTGTGAAAATGGACTGATAAAATATATTTTGTGTTTACGTGAAAGATATGGAATATTCTAGAAGTGGCTTCTCTGGAATGGTTCCATGTCTTGTTCGGCGGCGCACAGAGATGGCAGGCTAGTGATGCTGTGTGGGGGATGAAACACGTTGGATTCTGGAAAATAAAATAGAAATCCTCAAATACGCTTCAAAAATAAACAATATCTATCATGCTAATATTTTAAATGCGAAAGTGTGTTCAATCACGCCGCAACGGAGCAATGGATCGACGTGATTTTTGGCACAGGTATAGTTGAGGACCTGGAGAGTGACATAGGCTACTTTTTATACCGGAAAATGAGGGAGTTCCTGCGGGAATAACTTAAACCACGCGGACGAAGTCGCAGGCATGAGCTAGTACAGAAGAATCTCACTAATCCGGCACTATTAAAAACCAGAGGGTGCCGGATTATTGGATTAAATAGAAAAATTCATAATAAATAAAATAAAGAATGTCATAAAGAGAATATTGAAAACAGCAGGTAAATATGTACGCACGTACACGTGATAAGTTTCGAGGTAAGACTGCTCGACGACGACAGAGCGCGTTGTACGTGGCGTAGGCAGAGGCGAGGGTGTCGGATTATCGGACGTATCGGTCTATTGAAATGTAATAGTATAAACCAGATGATCCCCACGACTTTGTCCGCGTGGATGAAGTCTTTTTCAATCCGGGGGAACTCCTTATTTTTTCGGGATAAAAAGTAGCCTTTGTATTATTCCAGACTATAGTCTATCTCTGTGCCAAATTTCATCCAGATCCGTTCAGCCGTTCTGGCGTGAAAGAGTAACATCTATAAAATCAAAAAATCGGTAACGTACAAAATCCAAACACAAACTTTCGCGGTTATAATATTAATTGACCGAGCGAAGCGAAGGTCTCTGAGAGCCACTCCAAAAATATCGAGGCGAAAATAAAAAAAAAAAAATAAAAAAAATAGTATACAGTAATCACCTGGTGGTCAGTAGGGCGTGTACTCTCCGCCAGCGTGCGCGTCCGGCCAGTCGTGCGCCGGCGCGTGCGCATGCCCGTGCGGCCGCGAGAACAGCGACGTATCTGCGCACGGCTGACCCTCCTGCTGTGACATTGGACACAAACAAGCACACGTTAATTTAGATTTGGCTTACTTTTTATTACTTACGTTAACTTACGTTAGGCTAGTCTTAGGTTATCTCTCTCTCTGCGTTGTATTCCTCATTGCTGAGGGTCGTGACTTGATTAAAAATATAATGGTAGGAGTTTTCCTGGGCTAATAATGCGGTGGATTCCCAGGTCCTTCCGCATACGACTCGACTAAAAGTACTATTTCAACTCTTAGGTTTCAAACGAATATTATCAGATGTTAGTGATAATAACCGGGACCGACGGGTTAACGAGATCTCCGAGGCACGGAGGAAACGAGAAGGCCAAATTGGGACTACCTTATTCGGTCACCCATCCAGTTACCAACTTGGGTGAACGTTGCTTAACAACCGCAATCGACTGATATGCGCTGTCGCAACTAGGCCACACGTCCCTCAGTCATAGGTCAACGATAAAACTCTCCTGTCCCTTATAAAACTTTGAGTCCGTAACATAGTGTATCGTAACTTCGCTATTCAATTTGGAACCAGCTCTATATCTTTGAAAATAAGGCAGTTGGTCCCATTCGGCGTGAAACTGTGCACATCTTCCATTTTCTTACAACTCATTTCCGGCTTGTGTGTGTGAGTGACTAAGTGAGTCAGTAAGTGAAATCATATTTTAATGATGATGGTACTTGGGTAAGTTACTATGAGTAAGGTTACGTTACTTTTTACATACGTTAGGTTAACTTAAGGTTACACTATGGGTTATTTAAGACTTAGGTTACTTTTACATATGTTAGGTTACCTTACGGTTAATATACTCTCAGATTACTTTTTACTTACGTTAGATTAACTTAAGGTTAGGTTAATATGTTCAGAAACGAACTCACCTGTCCCTTATAAAACTTGGAGTCCGTAACATAGTGTATCGTAACTTCACTATTCAATTTGGACCCAGCTCGCAACCGTTGGAAGTAAGGCAGCTGATCCCCATTTGGCATAAAACTGTGAGCATCCTCCATTTTGCCACAGTTCTGACTCATTTCCGGTTTATCATTGAATAGAGCATTCCGGAAGACATTCCGGCTCTCTTGACCAAACGGTGTATACAACCTTTCCTCTTCAATCTTTAAAGGAGTTCCTATAGGTTCAGGTCTTATCGGGTTAGCGAATAAGGAATCGTTTTCATAATTCCTATTATGGTCCGGTCGGGTTCCAATAGGATTTGGGGAGACTACTTTTGGGTTATGACTGTTTTGATCGTAGAATTCGGGGCTTAAAAAGCTCTTTTGCTGGTTGTCATTCGGGGTTTTGAAAAGGGAGTAACCCTCGTCATTCTTTTGGGTGAACGAAGCTAGATTCATGATACGGTTCTGGAGTTCTAGGTCTGGGTTTTTTTGGTTGTTTTGGGAGGGGTCCATTGGGAATGGGGGGTTGTAAACATTTGGGTTAACGTAGTTGTACTGTGGTTGGGTGTAAACGGGGTTGATTGGTGGGGTTTGGTTTCGAATGCCCATAAGGTTTTGCTGGTGCATCATGGACATTAGGGGGTTTCGTATTGTGTACATTCCGTTGGAGGTGGGGGTTATCGTTGCTTGGCAAGGGGTTGGAGGCATGGGTATGGGGTCCGGGATTCTAATCTCGGACTTTTTCTGTGGAGGGGCGTTAGTTATCTGGACTGGGGGTAGGTTTGGATGGAACATGGGGTTGCGCAGGGTGACCATTTTGGCCCCTTCCTGTTTTTGCTCTGTTTCGGCCGCCTTCTTGGCTTTTTTCTTTGCCTTTTTGGATTTGCCCGGCGCTTGGGGCTGTGGTTCCGGTATAACTATCGTTTTCGGGTTTTCTGGGACTAAGAAATATTTAATTAAATATAAGAATTACTACTAATCAATCAAATAATAAATATAATCAAATAAATATTATAAGCTAGCTAATGTCCGCTACTACGTCCGCCTGGATTGGGGTTTTTTTGGTTCCCGCGGGAACTCCTTAATTTTCCAGGATAAAAAGCCAAATTTTATCCAGATCCGTTCAGTCGTTGGCGCGTGATTGAGTAACAAACATACATACATCCAAACTTTCGCATTTATAATATTAAGTATCAATCAAATAAATATTATAAATGCGAAAGTTTGTATGGATAGATGTATGGATGGATGTTTGTTACTCAATCACGCCCGAACGGCTGAACGGATCTGGATGAAATTTGGCACAGAGATAGATTATAGTCTGGAATAGCACATAGGCTACTTTTTATCCCGGAAAATGAGTTCCCGCGGGAACCGAAAAACCTCAATCCACGCGGACGTAGTCGCGGGCATCAGCTAGTAAAATTTAAATGCGAAAGTGGTCATATATAATTATTATTAGCTGATGCAAAATAAAAAATTAGATACATAAGTAGTATTCTCACCATTGACCCCGTGGTTGTGTGTGGAGAACATCATGAGCGAGGGGTCAGCGTTGATGACGGGCGGGGGTCGCGGCACCGGGGTCGGCACTGCTTCCAGTTGGTTGTGCTTCCAGAGCGGCTGGAATAGAGAGAAATTCAAAGTTAAAAAATAAAAAAATTGGCAGTCATACAGACTGCCGATAGAAGTGAAAACGAATATTTAACTGGTCTTGTACAAAAAAATATAAACCTTAACACTAAGGGATTAAAGTTTAATTTCGTATGTAGTATATATTTTATATTTAAGACCTTTTGTATTCGTAACAAAGCGTGTCGCTGTTCGTGAGCATGTCGGTGTCGGTCACGCGAATCGACAATTTTACCCCCTACCAAAAAGTACTCAACGCGTCTAAACAAGTTTTCAGTTCAGTAAGTCTGGCGGAATCCATCCACTAGATGGCGCTACAAGTAACATACGCAGCCAACATCTTAATTGAAGAAACTTTCTGAATCACGCTGTCAAAGCTTTTACCACAGAGCGCTATAAAATAGGTGCATAATTTTATCTTTCTAGGTTACAAAGGTTTGGGCTGAGATTTGATGAGTCAGGCAGGCGACTTTAAGAAATTCAGTTTTATTTTTCAAACAAAATAAAAACTATTTCGATTGGCTGCTCTAAAATGGCATTACTCTATACAACACTCGAATAATATGATAACTCACAACAGATTTAATAGTGGGCGGTTCCTTCTTTTCGCTGGGTTGAACCCGAGTCAAGGTGATGCCGGGGGGCAGCTTCAGATCTGCCACCTGCACCCCGCAGCTGAGTTGTTCCATGATGCTGCAAGGTCCTGGCTTCTCAGGGTCGTTCGTAGACGGGTTCTGTATAATAGTAAGGGGTCATCCATAAAGTATGTTACATTGATTGACCCCTCCCCCGTCCTAGTTGGTCACATTTGTGAGACCCCCCTCTCCATAGTGTGACGTCAAATAACTTGAATTTTACATCTAGAAATTATTAAATTAAAACAGCACTTCAGAAATTAGTTTTATTGCCATTTAAATTATTTTTAAATAAAATAAACATCAAATCAAACATTAACAAAACTTGGAAAATTTTAAGTTTTTCGTTAATATTAGTTCGGCATTTAAACACTCAGATGTATAAGATTTTGAAATGTGACGGCACGAAACTTAGGACCCCTCCCACCCCTTGTCGCAATTCGTCGACCCCCGGCAACGTCGTTCGGAAATTACTACTTTAAGACCTATATTTGTACCAATGTTTCCTGCAAATAAATATTTATTTATTTTATACTTAATACATAGAAAAAAAATTAAACTAACCTTTTTATTAACAACTTCTATAGTGGTATCGGCAGTGATGTTAATGACTTGTGGTTTCTGGTTGTCTTTCTTCTTGTCTTTCTTGTTGCTTTGTTGTGTTTGTTGTTGCTGTTGTTGTTGTGATGTCTTCGTCTTGGCTGTTGATGCTGTTGAGAAATCATATTGGCTTTATTAATAAATAAAAACATTAATAATGTTCTCCCGACCCAATTTCAGCCACAGCGGCCAATCTCTAAAGAGATTAGCCATCTGCGCGGGAGATATTATAGTGTACAAGTGTGTGCGCAAACACAAATGCACTCTCTGTTCCTTCACTCTCATAGCCCGATGGGACCGAAAATCCGACACAACCGGAGAGTCAAGCGCAGGACCGATGGCTTAACGTGCTCTCCGAGGCACGGGGGTTAAACACAGCCAGTTTTATAACTCCGGGAGAGAATTTACTGAGAATTTCTTGTCATAAAAATGCAATACTTAATTATGGTCCGACCCAGGATTTAAAATTTTAAACCAGGACCTCGTCAGCTGAAGTCGAACACGCTAACCACTAGACCAACGAAGCAGTTAGCTTTATTAAAGTAGTATTCAGGTTTTGTTTCGAGGTCTAAGTTATTATAAGAATCAGTATTGTTTTTTTAAAAATATCATCTTGCATCATTCAACATCTTGTCTCCAGTATTCACAAATGAATAAATTGAAATATATAAATGCAATACATTACCTAGTATTTCAAATTTATATAAATTGGTACCGAACCAGTGGAAGATTCACTCGACGATTCAAAAGCACTTGTAGAAGTTTTTTAAAATCAAAAACAATTGAGTTTACAAAAAAAAATTGTAATTCAAATTATGTTGTATCGTCAAGAAACTACTCGGAAACTTTTACTATAGTGTAGGCAATATATTCTATTCCCTATATATTTATATCATTGTAATATTACTTGGATACCTCTTCTAAAGTAAAATAATTGATTCTTACCAGTCTTATCCACTTTATTTTCCTTTCCCTTCTTTTCATCTTTTTTCGCCTCCTTTTTGTCTTCTTTCTTCTGTTCCTTCTTCTCTTTCTTTAGTTCTTTCGTATCTTTCTTCGTGTTTTCAGTTTGGAGTGGTTCCGATTTCTTGTCCTTTTTACTTTTCGCCGCCTCTTTAGCTTGTTGTTGCTCTTTTCTTCTTTCTTCTTCTTCTGCCTGTAACAGAAAGAGACATAGATAGACAGATAAAGACTTTATTGCCACACATAATATAGAAATAATACAAATAAAATAATAATGGCACGATTTCCCAACTGTATGATAGCTTAACTGTGCTAGCAGCAGAAGTATTACCTGTTGCTTCGCTAATAGCTTCCGTTGCTTCTTCGACAGAGGCTGCTCTTCGACCGGCGCTTCTGGGATTTGCTTCTCCTTCTTCGCTTCGCTCTTCTGACTCTGCTGTTCTTTTTGCTTTTTCTAGAAGTTGAGAAAATATGAGCTCGTCAATTGACGCCTAAAGAAGTTTTACTTTAACGAAAAATAAAAATATGTGCAATAAATAACACAGTCATTTAAATATCACTTGCTTCAAACGGTGCCAGCCAGCGTGGTGGACTATGGCCAAACCCTACAAATTCCGAGAGGAGACTCGTGCTGACTAGTGAGCCGGCAATGGGTTGATAAGAAAGAATTATTTGAAAATGAGAAAAAGGCTTTCAATAATATTTTTTAACCACGCGGCTTCACTCCTGTGGGAATTTAGAAAAGAGTCGGAGGATAGAAACGGGGAGAGGGGGTGAGATATCAGAGAGAAAGAGGGGCAATACGAGAGATGTAGAGAAGAGAGTGCTTTTTCTTACCTTCTCCTTGGCGGGGCCCTTGGCTAGTTTGTTCATATGGGCGATCGCGTGCTCCCAGGTTTTTTCTTTTGACATTATGTTTACTAAGATGAGAAAGACATGAAAGAAGATTGTGAGGATAGAAAGGAGGAGAGGGGGCGAGATATGAAAAAGAAACGGGCGTGATACGAAAGAGAGAGAGAGAGAAAGGTTTGCTTCTTTCAGTACTTAGATAAGAAAAACAGGAAATAAGAGTGTGAGGATAGAAAGCGAGATATCAGAGAGAAAGAGGGGTGATACAAGAGAGAGAGAGTGCTTTCTTACCTTCTCCTTGACGGGGTCCTTGGTTAGTTGGTTCATATGGGCGATCACCTGCTCCCAGGTTTGTTTCTTCTGACATTCTTTTTACTAAGATGAGAATGACAGGAAAGAAGAATGTGAGGATACAAAGGGGGAGAGGGGGCGAGATATGAGAGAGAAAGAGGGACGATACCAGAGAGAGAGATAGAGAAGAGAGAGTGCTTTTTTACCTTCTCCTTGGCAGGGCCCTTGGCTAGTTGATTCATATGGGCAATCGCCTGCTCCCAGGTTTGCTTTTTCTGACTTTCAGCTTGCTTTTCATTTGATTGGTCTTCACATATTTCCACTGCAAATTAAGAATATAATATGGGATAAGATGAACAATTAAGGAAATCAATAAACATTGTAATAAATATGCCATATTTAATGTAATAGTAATGTGATGTGGTTCAGTTGTGACACGTTTCTAAAGCTACCCGAGACTTCTATACCTACTGAGTTGGTGATTCCTATTAATTTTGTTTTATCCCAGCACTATTTATCTTATATATATATAAAAATCAAATGCTGTTCGTTTGTCTCGCTAAAACTCGAGAACGGCGGGGCCGAGTGAGCTAATTTTGGTTTTGAAATGTTTGTCGTAGTCCAGGGAAGGTTTAAATGGTGAGAAAATATGGAGAAATTGCGAGGTAGATAGGGCAGGACGACGTCTGCCGGGCCCACTAGTTTCTTTTCCATAAAAATCTTGCCGCACTGGGAATTAAACTATAGTGCTCTCCCATTCTGCAGGGAGTATTTTGAAAGGAATAGCAATAAATTATTACTATGGCATGAAAAAATCAATTGCATTGGCTTGACTTTTTACCTTTAAAGTCCGCCCCGGATATGAGCCTCGCCAGGGCCGGGTCCGGTTGTCCACGCAGCGACAGAGTGACGGCCGAGCCGTTTGCGTGAGAGACTCGCATCGTGCTACCGTCCGCGAAACCGTCCACTGTCATCAGATGTAACACCACTTTATTGTCTATGTTAGAAGTTGAACTTTTATCCGCTACAGTAAGCAAATTTATGTGGTACAGCATGTATCTTGCTATATTCACCATACCACATAAATCTTCCAAATTATTCTCAAACGTCTTCGAGAGGTGATATCTATTGAAAGACCCGATGAATAGCGTCAGTTCTTATACTTTTTACATAGGTATTGCGCATACTTTAATACTGTACAAGAATCAGCTTTTCTAGCGGCAGTTGCCAAAAGTGCAGCAATATCTTAGTGTAATAGAAATGAAAGCGAATATTTAAAATAATAAAAAATAAAATTTAAAAAAAAACCTGAAAACTAAGGCATTAAAGTTTAATTACGAATGTAGTATATTTATATTTAAGACCTTTTTGCCTTCGTAACAACGCCGTGTCGGTGACGCGAATCCACAAGTTTACCGCCTAAAGAAGTTTTCACTTCAACTATAATAAAAACGAAAACTAAACAGGCATAAAAATTAGTTCCAATTCTGTCCACCAGGCCAGATAAGTTGGTGGGACTATAAGTCTAAGTCAGAGATCTATACAAGAACTTTGACTTTGCTTAGACTTAAGACATGGTTAAAACGAGACATATTTATGTTTTTCACAAGTCCATCTACGTTTTAACTCTAAGTAAAGTCTGAGCCACGTCAGAGGACGCTCTATAGATCTCAGCATAAGTATCAATTGGTACTCACGCATCATCTGCGTAGTGCGGTCGTAAAGCCTTTGCTGTTCGTAGCGTTGGCGCTTCATTAACGCTTCCCGCTCCATCTGCAACTGTAACATTACTTCATTTTAACCCATTTGCCGGCTCACTACTGAACATCAGTGGCGTGTACAGGGTTTTAAGCTAAGGTAGGCATTGGTAAGTCCAAATACCTATTTACTGACTGTCTTGATGAAAAATGAACATTTACGTTTTTCCACTTTGGTAAGCTTTGCGTTTATGCCTCTATGAACTGCACGCCACTGCTGAACATGAGTCTTTTCTCGGAGAATGGTTAGTTGAATGTTGAATTGAATAGTTGTCAAACAATTGGGTATTTGACAAATAGTCAAATCAGCAACTTTTTTTCAAACGTCAATAAGTATGGGATTTAAATATGAAATTCTGAAATGTGACGTCATTAAAGTACGACGCACTTTTTTACTTGAATCGATTGTATAAAATGGTTATTCAACATAAAACTATCAGGGGATGTGGATATTACGACTTTTGGGAGATCCTCTAAAAATAATTTAAATATAGTAGTCAAATACCCAATTGTACACAATCTGAGCAAATAAATCAATTGATATTGCAAATATAATAGTTTTTTGTGTCTCCTATAAAGATGCAGAATATTACAAACTTAAAAACGCGCTACTGGTGTGGAAGTTGTATGAAATTACAGTTGTGACGTCATCGAATTTCAACACACATTTTTTCTTTAATGTATATTTTAAAATGGTTATTAAACTTAAAACTAACGAGGCTGTGAATTTTAAGTCTTTTGGAAGACCTTCCATTTAATAATCAGTCAGAAATATATATTTTTGACTAGCTGATGCCCGCGACTTCGTCCGCGTGGTTTGTTTTTTTTATTCCCGCGGGAACTCCTTAATTTTCCTTGACAAAAAGACGTAGCCTATGACACTCTCTATGTCCTCAACTATACCCATGCCTAAAATCACGTCGATCCGTTGCGGCGTGATTGAAGGACAAACCAACAAACCAATAAACCAACAAACAAACACACTTTCGCATTTATAATATTAGTATGATATAGGCATCATCCCTATTCACGTACAGACCAACTGGAGGTTAAAGTGCAGAAACTTGCCCAGTAGGAAGAAAGAAAGGAAGAAAGAAGGCAGTAGCATTCACCTGTTGCTGCAACTCGTTCTCTTCATCTGCTTCGGATTTCCCTTGTAAAGTCCTCGCTTCGGATAACTCCCTTTCGCATTCCTTCAGCCGCTTAGTGAACTCGGCCACGCGGCGTTCAGCTACTTGCAGCTCCTGGGTAGTATAAAAAGTAATATTCACATCCATAATATTCCATTCCAGACTATAATCTATCTCTGTGCCAAATTTCAGCCAGATCCGTTCAGCCGTTGGGGCGTGATTGAGTAACAGACATCCATCCATACATCCATCCATCCATCCAAACTTTCGCATTTATAATATTTTTTATAATATTTATTTGATTTGATATTTGATTGATTATTTGATAATATATGAGTAGAGATTAGAGAGTAGATGACTGCCTCGTTGGTCTAGTGGTTAGCATAGTCGACTGCGGATCACGAGGTCCTGGGTTCGATTCCCGGTCGGGCATAAAAAGTAAGGTATTGGGGTTTTCAATTAAGAAATTCTCAGTGCCAGCCCGGAGTTGGAAGTTGGCGGTGTGTCACCCCCGTGCCTCGGAGAGCACGTTAAGCCGTCGGTCCCGGTTATTATTACGAACATGATAATAATCGTTAAAGCCCGCCAACCCGCATTGGAGCAGCGTGGTGGGTCTAAGCTCTAATTCCCGCTCTCCTATGAGAGTGGAGGCCTGTGCCCAGCAGTGGGACGTTAATAGGCTGTAGTGGTGGTAGTGGTGGAGTATAGATTTGATTGATATATGGTTCGTTTCAGGATAACGGGTTGTGGCGCCTTAGATACAACTTAGAGCTATACAAAATCTTTAACGAGTTCATTAAAATCGCAAGATTACAATGGACTGGGCATGTACAACGAATGGACGGACAGCGGCCGCCAAAGACACTAATGTCGTCGGACCCAGATGGGAGTAGAAGTATGAGTCGACCAAAACTTCGATGTTTGGATGGGGTTATTGGGAAGCTGGAGAATGAGCGCGAACGATAGAGTTAGATGGAGAAATCTTCTGGAGCAGGCCCGGGCCAACCTGTAGCGCGTAGCATGATTGTGATGATGAATATTAAGAAACATTTGCTTGTAAAGTGGCTTTTATTTCACCGTTCTTAAATCTGTAATGAGGACTTTACCGCACGTATGCGATAAAATATTACCACACAGCTGGTCTACAAAAACCTTATTATTATACTAGAAGATGCCCGCAAATTCCCACGGGAACTCCCTAACTCACAAAATAATGTGGCTTTCTATTGGTACCAGAATTTTCAAAATCGGTTCAGTGGATCCAGAGATTACCCCCTACAACGTCACAAACTTTACCTCTTTTTACCTCAGCTAGCATGTAATGTACGCACCTTGGCAGTGGTGTTCACTAATGAGGTGCATTCTCCGAGCTGTTCCGCCACCAACTGTGCTTTCATCTGCTGCGCTGGGTTCAGTTTCTGCTTCTTGCCTGTAAACATTCAATAACCTATACTTATACTATAATATCATAAATGCGACAGTATGGATGGATGGATGGATGTTTGTTACACAATCACGCCCCAACGGTTGAACGGATCTGGATGAAATTTTGCACAGAGATAAATTATAGTCTGGAATAAAACATAGGCTACTTTTTATCCCGGAAAACTAAATAGTTCCCGCTGACGTAGTCGCGGGCATTAGCTAGTAATTAATAAAATAAGCTTATGGGACTATTGAGTTAAAACTTGTTACCTTTTAAGCACACGCGTCATACCCTACCACACAGTTAAAGGGAAATCAATCTGAGCCTAGTTGTGACAACGCATATCTGTCGATTGCGACAAATAAGTAATGTCGGTAAGTGGATGGGTGGCCGAAGTTGGAAGTCCAAATTTCGTTTCCTCGGAGAGCACGTTAAGCTGTCTGTCCCGGTTACTATCACTAACATCTGATAATTATAGTTAGTAACCTAAGAAATAGTGAGTTCGCAGGTCCTTCCGCGTATGACGTTTAGTCGAATCATATGCGAAAGGACCTGGGAACTCACCGCATTATTATGCCAAGAAAACCCCTGCCATTATGTGAGTTATGGAATGGAGTCACAACCAATGAGGAATACGACGCAGAGAGATTATTATGGATAGAGATTATGACTCCATAATCTCGGAGATTATGGATTATGGAAAAGAGTATTATGGAGAGAGATTGTGGATAAGTAAATGTTACATTCAGTTGTTATTAAATTGTGTTACCTTTTTTCTTCGTCCGTAGCGCCGCGAGCGTGTTTTTCGCTAGCTCCAAGTCTCTTGAGGCGACCGAGTGCGCTTTCCTCAATGCGGCCACTGTGCTCTGAGCCGCTGATAGCTCGCTGTGTAGCTCCTCTAATTGTTCGCATAGTCTGAACTCCATCTTGAAAAAAATTAATAAGTCTTGAACCATTGAAAAACATTTTGAAAATCAAGCTTTTACCGTCCGCCATATTGAATTTAATGTGACGTCTTTTTATTATTCATATTCTACTCAGAAAACTATTTTAATTGATACCCATTTATCATGGGAGTGCATTAAATATTAGCTATATTTTATGCACCCCCAGGATATGGGCCACCTTTGGAGTCCGCAATCTTGGATTTAGAATGACGTCACTTAGCTAATGCCATGCAATGTCATCCAAACTAAACGTGTATCAGCTCAACCGGTTGGAGCCCTCGCAGAGAGCGTTACGGCAGGCAGCCCGCAGTCTTTCAGCTGTCGCGTCGCGCGAACAGGCTCATGAATAAAGGCCACGGACGGGTTTGAAACTAGTCTGGCACTTTCTGACAAAACACGTGAGTGACAACCGGTGATATATTTATTGTTATTTGTTTGTAAAACGGCTGCTTCTTTTGCACGGCCTGCCTCCTGTTAAATAGATTTTGACGAGATTTTTATAGAGATAGGTTGTATCCCGGGGATTGGTAAATTTATATCCTGGAAATCACAGAGAAGAGTTCTCACAGGATGTAAGAAAAACCTAAATCAACGTGGACGAAGTTGCATCATCATCTAATCTAATGCAATCTAATTTTACTCATTCATATCACTCACGATAGTTTAAACGTTAAAATACAAACAAACATACTAATATACATTTTCGTAGTCGGGTAGTTAGTGACCCCTTTTTTTTATTCTATTACAAGTTAGCCTTTGACTGCGATCTCACCTGATGGTCAGTGACAATGCAGTCTAAGATGGTAGCAGGCTAAGGCAGTTATGTTAAACCCATTACCCATAGTCTGTTTCTACACGGCATCGTACCGGAAGGCTAAATAGCTTGGCGGTACGTCTTTGCCGGCAAGCAGCTTACTCGTCAAAGGTCAAAGTGGAGGTGGGCAGGGCATGTTTGTTGGACCAAAGATGATCGTTGGACCCGTTTGCTACTAGAATGGAGACCACGTACCGGCCAACGAAACGTAGGAAGACAACCATCTCGTTAGTCGGACGACATCACCAAGCTTGCGGGGAAAACATGGAGGAGGCTTTCCCAACATCGGGAAGAGTGGCGTGCACATGAGGAAGCCTATGTCCAACAATGGATGAAAAAAGGCTTATAAAGAAGAATAAGAAGAGCTTACCCGTTTCGCCTTCTGTCGCATCTTTTTGGCGCGTTTCTTGCCCCTGTCGACGTGTCGCGCGGGCCCCTCTATGTATTGCAGTAGCGCGTCCAAGTCGCGCGGGTCCTCCGCTCTGTTGTTGCAGCCGCCTCTGCCGCGCCAGCACGAACCGCTGCTGGTATATTACGCATTACGTAAACAGCACGTTCATTTATTGCAAACTAGATGACGCCCGCGACTTCGTCCGCGTGGATTGATGTTTTTTGATTCCCGCGGGAACTCTTCAATTTTTCGGGATAAAATGCCTATTTCCTTGCCCGGGATACAATCTATCCCTGTACCAAATTTCATCAAAATCGGTTGAACAGATACATTTTTGTGATTCCCGCGGGAACTGTTCAATTTGCCGGGATAAAAAGTAGCCTATGTCCTTCCCCGGGATACAACCTATCTCTATAAAAATCTCGTCAAAATCTATTTAACAGGAGGCGGGCCGTGCAAAAGAAGCAGCCGTTTTACAAACAAATAACTATAAATATATCACCGGTTGTCACTCACGTGTTTTGTCAGAAAGTGCCAGACTAGTTTCAACTTATCTCTGTACCAAATTTCTTCAAAATCGGTTCAGTAGTTGGGCCGTGAAAGCGTACAGACAGACAGACACACTTTCGCATTTATAATATTAGTGTGGAAAATACATGCGATCTGCACGATAGGCTAACTAGAGGCTGCAATAGGCTCGTGACACCATCGTTCCGCCTCAAGAAAGTCAGAAGGTCGTTCGTGGGAATAACCATTTTATTCTATAACAAAATTCCACAACCTATTTTAAACTTGCCTTCACACAAAAAAAAGCTTATTAAAGCGCAAAACACACAGGGAGCGGGCGCGGGTCGGGTCGGGTGCGCGGCGAGTTGGATTCCTTGTATTTATACCAATCCGCCGCGCACCTGACCCGGCCTGTTCTCTGTGTGCTTTGCCCTTGAGTTATTATGCTGTTGAAGATTATGTAAATGATAAAAGAGCATAAATTTGACTTGCTCCAGCAATGCGGTTACTTATGTATCTACACATTGATGTAATTGAATTTTTTTTGGTAACTATTGAAATAAATTAATTTTTAGTGATTATTAAACAGAGGATCTCACAAATATCGTAATATCCACGTCTCCTGTTAGTTTTATGTTTGAAAACCATTTTAAACTATCGTTTTATCGTAGTATCTCTGCTCGAGAGCGACACTGCGTTGTTCTGTTATTGTTGCCTGCTTTGTCGCATTTGTTGCTCTATGTTGTGTCGTTAAGTATGTGTAGTTCTGTAACTCTTACCCGGAGCATCCGGAGAATGAGAACACGCTAGTGTCTCTGCTCGAGAGCGACACGGCGTTGTTCTGTTGTTGTTGCCTACTTTGTCGCATTTGTTGCTCTATGTTGTATCGTTAAGTATGTGTTGTTCTGTAACTCTTACCCGGAGCATCCAGAAGAGAATGAGAACACACTAGTGTCTCAGCTCGAGAGCGACACGGCGTTGTTCTGATGTTGTTGCCTGCTTTGTCGCATTTGTTGCTCTATGTTATGTTGTTAAGTATGTGTTGTTCTGTAACTTACCCGGAGCATCCAGAGGAGAATGAGAACACACTAGTGTCTCTGCTCGAGAGCGACACGGCGTTGTTCTGTTGTTGTTGCCTGCTCTGTCGCATTTGTTGCTCTATCAGCTCGTGTTGCTTAAACTCGTGCTCTTGCAATTGTTTTTGTTGTAGAGCTATCCGTTGTTGTAATGTGAGGTGGTTCTGGCGGACCATTTCGTCGTGGTGTTGTTGCTGGAAGAGATATTAGTTGTGTTTATTTTAAAAGAGAACGAGATGCGCGATGTTTTGACGCGAATAAACAATTTGGTATTACGTTATTTTTCAACCCGCATTGGAGCAGCGTGGTGGGTCTAAGCTCTTATTGCTTCTCTCCTACGAGAGTGGAGGCCTGTGCCCAGCAGTGGGACGTTAATGGGCTGTAGTGGTACGCAAAAGTTATCAATATTTTTAAACATACTAACAAGAAAATTGAAATTAATAAAATACATCTAGAATACTTATCATATTTTACAACCTTCCCCAAATTTTTCTCTAAATTAAAGGTTTTTTTTAATTTTCAAAACGAATAATATTTGGGTTTTGATTTAACTGCCATACCTCTTACAGGTTAGCTCGCTACTATCTTACCCGTTGTCCTAGGTGAGCGACAAACGCGGCAACGCGACGCGACGTAACTGTAGCTGACCCTTCACGTGGTCTACGTTGACGCGTCATTTTCTATGGCGTCGTATCGCGTCGCGTCGCTTCTATCGCTCACCTCGGACAACGGGTAAGACTGCATCATCACCAACCATCCAGGTGTGAGCGCAGTGAAGGGCTAAAATTAAGTACAACAAAAAAAAACTTAAAAGTTAATTTAATTTGAATAAAACTCACCTGTTGCATTCGTATTTGTTGTTGCTGTTGCGGGGTCAACGTGGGCTTGTTGTGTATCGGCAGATCGTATATCGGCTCCGGTTTCTTTTGTTGTTGCTGTTGTGTCTGTTGTTGTTGCTGAGCTTGGTGTTGTTGTTGTTGCTGCGTCTGTTGTTGAGCTTGTTGTTGTTGCATTTGTTGTTGGAGCTGCGCTTGTTGCTGTTGTTTTAGTTGCTAGAAGAGATATTGTGATAATGTTTTAATATTATATTGATTGCGTTATGGCAGTCATTATAGTTGAGGTGATTATTATAAATCCAAGCTGAAGACAAAATATAATGATACTTTTTTTAAAAATACAATATGATAAAAAAAGCTTTATAAAATCATGTATTTTTTTATATATAGCTAGGCTACCGCCTGGCTGCAATCAGACCCGTTAGCAAGTGGTGATGCAGCCTTAGATGGAGCGCGCTTGCCTAGAAGATGCTTAATGCCAGTGATATATTTTCAAACTTTTTACATTTGACAGTGACAGGTCTAAATTAATGCCAAACCTTTCATAGTTCTCAGGGCAGAAAAGGACATCACCAGTTTAAGTATTTTCAATTAGTTAAGTTTACGAGATTTTAACAGAATTAGCTGCAATCATTACAAATTGTTTTCTTCTTTTTTTTGTTTTTAATTTAGTTATATGTTGGGACAATAAAGAATTTATCTATCCATCCATCTGATTACCTGTAACCGTATCTGTTCCATGGCGTTAGGGTTAACTTTGCCCTCGGCTTTGACAGCCGATGGAGGGTTTGTTTGCACTGGGACGGAACGTTGCACAGCCTGTGAAGAAAAAAACCCGGTCAAGTGCGAGTCAGACTCGCGCGCAAAGGGTTCCGTACCACCACACAATATATAAATATTCTTTTAGTAAATAACAAGACAGATGTCATAACAACACGTAATCAGCTGTGAAATAACTGGCTCACAAATGACGCTAAACTGGTAACGCCTGACAAACAATTCAACTCCCTATGAGTAATTGAGTACGGAACACTAATTTTAACGATTTACGGATTTTTCCTATACTTGTGCTGAATAAGTGGTTTTTAATTTCGAGGGAACTCCTGAATTTTCTCGGATTAAAAGTAGCCTATGTCACTCTCCAGAACCTCGACTATACCCATACAAAAAATGACGTCGATCCGTTGCGGCTTGATTGAAGGACAAACCAACAAACTCTATCTAGTGTTGGTATTTATTAGGATTTTAGACTTCGGCCGTGGCTAGTTACCACCCTATCGGCAAAGACGGGCTGGCTGACGTTTAGCAGTTTAGCGTTCCGGTACGATGCCGTGTAAAAACCGATTAGGGGTATGGGTTAATTATAACTGCCATGCTTCTAACAGGTTAGCCCGCTACCATCTAAGACCGCATCATCACAAACCATCAGATGAGATCGCAGTCAAGTGCTAACCTGTAGTGGATAAAAAAACAACTTACCTTAGGTTTAACTTCGGGTTTCTCCGTGACAACCATCCTGGCCATTTTATCGGCCAGTTGTTTCTGTTGATTTTCCATAGCCTGTCGTTTTTGTTGCGCCTGCGTCGTCAAGTTCGGTGGGAGGGTTTTGGGCAGGGCCTGAAAATAAAAACAATTGAGACAAAATGGACCTTATAAACCTAGTTTTAGAGCCCAAAATGAATCTTACATCCACAGCAATGCTCCAAGAATAATTTTTGCGTAACTAAAATTGGTGATATTGAATTTGTGACTTTAAATCAAACTAGTTTGGGTCCATTTTACTTTGACACCGAATTATTACGAATATGTTCAACCTCGTTGTGATTTAAAATCACGGCGAAATTCAAATAAAACATGTATTACTACTATTCGTTTATCCTTTTTTACTAAAATAAAAAAAAAGTGTTAATAGGTATTCACAGGTGGCACGGGGGCTTGGGGCTGCGGGGGCGGACGCTCCACTGGGGACTCCGCCTCGCCCTGCAAATGTAAAAATAAAAATTAATATAGTATTGACTCGAATATCATAGCTTTAGTTTTAAGATACCGTAACCGATTATCACCATCATGTTTTTTTAAGTAAGAAATTTTTAACTTCAATAAATGTACCTACACTGTACCTATATTGAATAAATGATATTGAATATATTTTTTATTCACTTTCGCTATCAGCCTTTCTATGTTTAGAGACCTACATCTAGGTTATCTATAGTAATATTATAAAGAAGTTAAGTTTGTGAGGTTGTAGGGGGTAATCTCTGGATTTTGGACCGATTTTGAAAATTCTGGTACCAATAGAAAGCCACATTATTTGTGAGTGTCATAGGATATATTTTAACCCGAAAAATTAGGGAGTTCCCATGGGAATTAAAAAAAAATTCACGCACATCTGCTAGTCTTATCATAAATCTCGCTGGTAGAAAAGAGCGCATCTCTTTCGACTGTGCTGTAAGTAGACTGTACTTACATTGGTAGTTTTGCATTTCTGTTTCTTCTTGTTCAATATCGATCTTAGCCTTTCCCTCGTTTCGTTGAAGTTGCGCGGTACGGGTGTCGTTAGAGGTGGCTGGAATTAAATAAACAGAAATAATTAAAGCTGAGAGTGCAAAATGGTGGTTAATTTAAAAAAATAGGTCAGGTATTATGGAGGGGAGAGTAGAGGAGTGTTATCTCTGTATATAAAAAGTGTCCGTCGAAATGCATTAAATTTGGGGCGCCACCTCATCATCAGGGTAAATTTAAAAGGAAGCGCCAAATATTATTAGAGTAGGTTTGAGAAATAAACAAGGAAAGAAAACATTCATCATTATTTTGTACACCATAACTTGTTGAAATTTTTAATACTACTTTAGTCGACAATTACAATAAAATTGTATTAATTTTTTTTACTCTGCATCCTTCACTTCATCAACAATTGCTACATTCATACCATACCCTTTGTCTACACCAGCGCCATTGTGGGAGTTTTTTGAACTGTTATTTATAGCAACCACTGGACACTTTTTCAAATTTTCTCCCTTAAGAGATAATTTTAAGATTAAGGCGCACATGCATAGGTCGACTTTCATACATTTTTCTGTTCGATTATTCTTGAAGAATATACATTTTTTAATTTTTTTTATTTGTTTTATGATTTCTTTAGGGCATTTTACAGACGCAAGTTTCATGTCAGGCAAATATTTACATTATTTATAATTTATAATCGGCATTCAAAAAGTGTCAGATTTACGCATGTGTGAGGTGTGAGGTTTACATTCGTCTTAAAAGATGTCGCCCGTGTCGCCTAAATAATGCGTCAAAAAAATATATTTGAGCGCCATCTATCATTATACTGTAAAAAGTACTTCGCTGTTACATGCTATAAAATTTTATAGGATAAGGGAAGTTGAATGAAGGTTCATATCTAAGCACGAGAATTGTGGAAATTTACACAAACGAGTGAGATTCATATATTAAATATTAGGTCGTCGCACGCGCTCGGGTATTCCCCTAGCCCCTAGCTAAGCACGAGCATTGTGGATTTATTTAATTGTATGGCGTTTACATACAGTTTATTATGCGTTTCTATAAAAAGAACGCTTATTTCGCTCGTTTAGCACCACGGGGACACATGCAGGGAGGTAGACGGTAGTTCCTGCGTGGATTGTGTATTGCGATTATTTACCTACTTAGGATTTGTAAAGTTCAAAATGAACCAAATAAACAAGACATTTGGCAGCATAATATAGGAAACGTAAATATTCCAATGCGCCTATGTAACTCCAGGTCCTCAACTATTCCCATGCAAAAAATAACCTTAAGCTCGATCCGTACCTCTGTTGCGGCTTGATTGAAGGACAAACCAACAAACCAACAAACAAACACAGTATCGCATTTATAATATTGGTAGGTACCTATGAAGTATGTATATATATTTTTATTTTTTGAATATCTGCATGAGTTATGTATGCAATATGTACCGTACCTATGTCTAATAAGTATATATGACTGCCTCGTTGGTGTAGTGGTTAGCATGTTCGACTACGGCCGACGAGGTCCCGGGTTCGAGTCCCAGGTCGGGTCACAACAAGTATTGGGGTTTTCTGACAAGAAATTCTCAATACTAACCCGGAGTTAGGAAGTTGGCGGTGTTTCACTCCTGTGCCTCGGAGTGCACCTGTGGTTGCGCACACACTTGTGCACTATAATATCTCCCGCGCAGATGGCTAATCTCTCAGGAGATTGGCCGCCGTGGCCGAAATTCGGTCGGGAGGACATTATTCATTATTATTATGTCTAATATGGTCGTAATAGGGTTGCGATTCCTGCAGAAAATTCATAAAAAATCTCCTAGCTTCTGGCATGAAACTTGCTCAACACATTAATTTGAACTTAAAATGTGTAAAAAATATCGTCTTCCAGCTGAATTCCTCAACTATGTATTCCATCCATCAACATTTTTTTTTACGAAATGTGTGTGTACGGCCAAGTGCGAGTCGGTCGAACTTGCTTATCTAAGAAGTTTACCAATCCAAAAATACAGAAGTTAAAAAGTATTGTACAGAAGAATGAAAAATGTAAACTGATGTTAACAAACTTTATATTATCTATTTCTTTGACAAACTGAATTAATTGTAAAGCATATTCTTGTATTTTATTATATTCTTGTATCGCTAACAAGTATTTACGATGGCAATAATGTCATTGTATCTGAATTTGAGACTAGAGAAGATTTATTGCAAGTGAGTAAATAGGTATTTAAGTACATCCATATTAAGTAATATTATATATAAGAAAATGTGTCTGTCTGTCTGTCTGTCACGCTTTAACTGCCCATCTTTTCAACCGATTTTGATATTAAAGTCAAAGTCAAACCATATATCTTCAAATTGGTACCTGCAAAGTACTTTTTGACCGTCTATTTTACAAAGTATAAGATGTGATGGTGATAATTAATCAAATCATCCTTCAACTTCGGTATGAGTCGTAAAATGCTAATTTGAGTACCCATCAAAATCTGATTGCAGAATGATTTTACTGGTTAGTCAATATTTTTACCAGAAACTTTTATTTCTTTGCCAAATTGAATCAATATTCTTGTAAAATAAAAATTCTAATTCTAATTCAATATAAAATGTACCTATTCTGATATTAGACTAGCTGATACCAGCAACTTCGTCCGTGTGGATTTAAATTTTTAAACATGCCGTTGGAACTCTTTGATTTACTGGGATAAAAAAGCCTACCTTATTCTTCATATTTTTTAATATATACGTGCCGTGAAAATAATCACGCTAATCCGTTGCTTCGTTGCGACGCGATTGAAATACAAACTAACAAATGTGCAATTTGTCACTTTTCCATACTCACATATTTTTATTCTATAATAATATTAATAGGTGACCCACCCCAGATTCACACTTGTACCTAGTGTCTTTACTTAATGGTTAAAAACCTAATTTTGTATTGATTGGCTGTTATCCGTCCGGACTTCATCTCCGAACTATTCGTCAGGTCTTCATAAAATTTACTTAATAGTAGTACAATCTTTCTAAAAAAGAACGAATTGTGTAAATCGGTTCAGATTTGGCTGAATTATGGAGTATAATTGACAAATTATAAATTTATATAATTAAATTAATTAATAAAAGTCTCAAGGCTCTATGTAGAATTTCCATTAACATGCGCTATTTTGCTCAGAAATTATAAAATTACTACTATTGCAGAAGATTTTATTAGTTGCTTTCAACATTACTAACTGCTGTAAGACTACTACCATGTTATTTAAATAATCAGTCTTCCTGCAATCGGCGCCTAAGGAGTCAATTTTGAGTGAATGCTCATAACCAATCCGTTGAGTAGAAGCGGCATTTGAAGGTAAATACTGAATTAATGTATTTCATACATCATTTTTAACATAGTTTTCTTCATATTTTACTTGAATGTAGTATTGTTTTCTAGTAAAGGTCGTAAATTCTTGAAATACATATGCAACAAAATATTGCTGCCGTGAATTCGTTACGGTCCTTTGAGTAACTCTTTCGAAATTGTCAGTCAATGGTACAAATTATTACTCAATGGATATCAATCATTTATACATTTATATACTGTTACTCAATCATTCATACAATGTGATTTTACATACTATAAATTGGTTGGAAGTTGCACTTATATTTTTTAGATGTCATTTTACATATTTTAAGTACAAATTAAAGAATAAAGAGTTTAAAATACCCAAAAGTACCTACTACGACTATTATAATTTTATGGTAAGAAAGTGTGATAATTCACTTAACATTGTGATCAGTGCCCTTACTTTTCCTTTGAGTAATTGTCAAGGTTCCACTGACAAACTGTCCTCTCAAAAAGATTGCATTTATGCTTATAATATTGGCCATTTATCATTTATATAAGTTATTGTTATGTTATATTGAAATAGATATTTTTTATCGTAACTCGCAAAAACAAAAACATAAAAGATTGTCTATTTCAGAAGAAATATAGAAAAATATGACATTAATTTGTCATTATTGTGTTATATTGTCATTACGTTAGTCAAAAGAACTAAAATTATCAAATTTTGATAGTGTTTCTATTATTTTATGTTTCCCATGTCCCATTTTTCTGATTGGCATGATTGGTAAGTCTAATAAAAACTTCTGTGAATCTTATTTAAAATGGTTTTTTTAAGTACATTTGTGAGATAAAGTTCTGTTTCTGAATGGAATAATTCTCCGTCGATTCATTTTAAAATGATTATTTTTACTATAATTTAACATAATATTTATAAACAGTGCTATTTCTCATAAAGATAAATAAGTAGGAAACACAAATCTATCAATAAAATAACAAAACATGGTAAAAAAAATCATCGATTTTAAATCATGTAGTTAACACGTTAAAAAAACGCCCCAACTATAGTGTTATATATTTTTGGAATCTACTCATCAATTTCTAGATGATGATCATATAGTTAATCTTATTTTCGAAAAAAAAATCAATTTTAGTCTTTAATGCGGGACCATGGTCACCCCATCATTTATTTTTAAAATTTTACTAGCCTATGTCACCCGGAATAAGCTAGGGATTCTAACGATACCGCATTTATCAAAATCGGTTCAGGCGTATAGAAGTTATGGTGGAATATACAAACTCACATACATACATACATACATACATACATACATACATACATACATACATACATACATACATACATACATACATACATACATACATACATACATACATACATACATACATACATACATACATACATACATACATACATACATACATACATACATACATACATACATACATACATACATACATACATACATACATACATACATACATACATACATACATACATACATACATACATACATACATACATACATACATACATACATACATACATACATACATACATACATACATACATACATACATACATACATACATACATACATACATACATACATACATACATACATACATACATACATACATACATACATACATACATACATACATACATACATACATACATACATACATACATACATACATACATACATACATACATACATACATACATACATACATACATACATACATACATACATACATACATACATACATACATACATACATACATACATACATACATACATACATACATACATACATACATACATACATACATACATACATACATACCTACGTGAACCCTGAATACAATATACTCCTTTTTTCAGGCAGTCGTATAAAAACATTTCGTTTCCTCTTGGTCTATAATATCGCGGTGATAATTTCTTATTTCGCTCTTGCGCGTAAATCACGCCGCATCAGTAGGGTTGCCACTTGCCACCCATACCCGGTTCTTGGTCTCTCGAAAATTTAATTATAAGCCGGCACTCTGTCCGAAATGATAGTTACGAATTAAATCGCATTAATGAGTACTTGTTGCTTAATTACGCCACTACTATTGAACCGATTTGGCTGAAATTTGGAAACTTTTTATCCCGGAAAAAACCATGGTACTGGAACTACTATATTTTCACAACTTTTGAAGAAAAAAAATAATATTTTTAACTGACTTCAAAAAGAGGTTATCAATTCGACACGCATAATATTCCGTGTGTAATATTATTGGAACTTCAAAATATTCACATAAATGACAATCTATTAGGGCTTCCAAACATAATGTTTGTCCATGCATTTCTCCGAAAATATGCGACCAATCGTTTTTTACTGGCTTACATTTAATTCAACTTAGATAACAGTGCAAGTTTCATTTGAGTTTGTTGTGAGCTCTTCTTATACCAGGGCGCGTTTGGAACCCTCGTAGCTTTAGTTTTAAGATACCGTAACCGATTATCACCATCATGTTTTTTTTAAAGTAAGTAATTTTTAACGTCAATAAGTGTACCTACAGTGTACCTATATTGAATAAATGATATTGACTATTGACTATTGACTATTGACTATTATAATAGTTTCGATAGTTTTCAAGATTTGGGCAATTGTTCGTTTTCAGTAAGTATATTGAAAGGAGATCGGCGAAGTATGACCCAGCTAATTTAAAAACCATTCAGAGTCAGAAATCATTTAATATTTTTTAATATATTTCAAAGTATTTTTCTGTGTAAACGTCAAATTTTTAGAAGATGGGGATCAAAAATAAAAGTAATTATCAAACAATAAAAAAGTCGTTCTAATGGCAATACTGAGTAGTAGATACCAGAGTATAAAAGTAGAAAGTAACGTGTCAAATGTCAATTACTTACTGTCAACACAATCAAATGTCATTCGTGGACCGTATTAGAGATGTGCCAACTCGGTAAAAGATGGCTCGCTTTGTGAGTGCGGTCTGGATGAGGGCACAGTGGAACATATATTCTTTAATTGTACCAAACATCCTACATCTTTGTACGATATACTACCCTATAGTATCCCTCGCCCAATTTACTTCCCATATCTCCTTTCTTTCCCAGACCCCTCAGTTCTGAGAAGTTTATGTAACTATATAAACTGTTATGATATTAAACTGTAGGAAATTTTCTAACATCTATGTTCAATATTTAGTAGCCCCGGTGATTGACATTTTGTATTTTCTTGATCAGTGCTAATCTATACCTACTAACAGCTGTCTATTATACTAATTATATATATGTATATAAAATTATAATTATATTTGTGTTGTCCTGGTGGTGACTAGGTCTAACAACGGAAAAGTCTCTCAAGAATCTCAAGAACCGAGCAATTTACACGTTGTTTTCTCCAAGTTAACATTGACACTGGCGGAATTACTGCGGACCACTAAACCGCAGTACTAAAGGCCATAGATAAGAAAAGAAGAAGAAGAAGAAGAACTCGGTAAAAACACGTTAACTCGAGTTGAAATTCAGGTAACTCGGAATTGAATTCGAGTTACACAACTCGAGTTAGCATATAGAAACTAAGTGTATTTTATTTGTTACAAAATACTTTTTTACATATTTGTACTTCAATCGAACTCTCTGTTAGGACAATTATTATTAAGTATCATTGCTAAATTTCTTAGGTAGGATTGAAATAAAAAGGTTTTTATAGTTTACCTAGATAATAATTTATACCGTTCTCATTAGGGTCATTAGGGTTAATACACAATTATTTATGGTTTTAGTCTTAGTTTAGTTATAGTAAGTACCTACTCATATTATTTATTAACAAAACTATTTAGTTAGGTATATAGCAGTTTTCACGAAATAATATCAGTCTAACTTTATAATGTAGGTAGGTACATTACATGTACGGTACATGCTATTAATAGTTTAATCATCACAATGAAAATATTCATAAATAACTTTGTCATCGTTGGTGTCATTCAGTCGATGCAATGGAGGAGGTACGTAGACAGAGAAAGAGATATAGACAGGGCGTCAGCGTATAGTAATTAATTAACAAATAATTAATTAAAATTAATTAAAAACGTTAATTTAGTTCAAACGCCTTTCGCCTGAAATGCTCACGCGTTAGCAAATACTACGATACTTCGTGACGTGATTGTATCGCTACTTTATATATTGCTTCTGTCGCGCGTTGTAAATGCGACTAACGCCCAAAAGTAGCGATGCATAAGCGCGTTAGGGTTAACCCCCTTTTTAAAACAGTAAGAATAGTTTAACAACCATCAATTTGTATGTCAAAATATACTTACTGGCCGCGTTACTAGTACTATAGGTTGAATGTACCCAGCAGGAAGGTAACTTGTTTTTATGTAGGTAGGAAAGCGTATTACTATTTGGTACATAGTCAGATAATGTTAATCTGCAGTGCCTGATAGATTTTTCAAAGCTATTAAATGGTCATCTGGCTTAAAAACCACGAAATAGAAATGTAACCTCACATTTAACTATTACTACGAATATCTTTTTTCTCCCAACTTTATTTGATTGACTTTCATAAACTTTTTTGTTAGTCTGGTTTAGTATAAAAAGTATGAGAAGTTTGATGCGTGAACGTGAACCTCAAGTTTGGGTCAAACACTATATGGGAGCTCGCCGACCTCCTTTGAAGTAGCTTGTTTTCCAAAAAAAGTTGGCAACCCTAGCCGCATTATTGTCACCCGTCCCCAGCAAAGACACCCCACCGGCAAAGCCGTGCCGCCAAGCGATTAGCGTTCCGGTACGATGCTATGTAGTAACCAAAGGGGTATAAAGTATGGGTTTAATAAAAACTGCCATATTATCCCTACTAGGTTAGTCCGCTTCTATCTTAGACTGCATCATCACTTACGACCATCTCACATGGTGGCACCATCAACCATGTGAGATTGCAGTCAAAGCAAAGTTTATCTTGTATCCGAATTAAACAAAAAAAATACTAAGCAAAACTAGGCAGTTTTTGTTTAAATGCCATCTAGTTCAATTTTATATTAAACAATTCGTAGTTTATGTTAGAACCACAGAACTTGGATAGCAATCATGATGTCAGTGTGTGCGTGGGGGTTGCGTATATACAGTAATCGATATGACAGATTTTTATTAGTGGACTATTTGACTAAATGGCTCCGTTTTAAATTAAACTAATGATGTGATAAAATAATACGCATTGATATACTGGCGCAAGTGTAATCAGTTTTAAAATCAGTGCATAGGAACTTTGCGAAAATATCAAAAACCTGTCAAAAGCCCTAACAACGCCATCTAGCGGGAAACTGTCCGGGAGAAGACGTTGTGTTGAGCCTTAACACTCCTTCCTTCCACACTCCAGTCAGGTACCCCAAACATACTTGATTTTTTTTGTTCATCCTTGAGTTTTGAGTGGACATTACGACTTTTGGGAGATCCTCAATTTAATAATCACTAAAAAATAATTTATTTTAATAGTTGTCAAATACCCAATTCAGCAGCAGGGCGACCGCGTAACTTTTGCATCAATCATTAAAGGACTGCATCAATGCCAAAACATGGTTTTGGTTTCGCGTATCATTGAGACTGTCCGTAAAGGATCGTTGAGGACAAAAAACGTTTTGACATTGATGCAGTAACTATCGATAAAAATAATTGCTGAAAATTGGTGTCGCATAGGGCTTTTGAAGTAGGATGTCGTTTATGGACCACGACAAACGTTACGTCAAACTAGGCTTTCATTTGATACACCACAAGAGGTGTTTTTAGCGGTGACATAAGGTGTCCGTTAATCGTTTTACTACTCATTAACTAAAATTAATATTTAATAAGGATTTAAATAGCTCGAATACATAGTTAGTTATGTAAAAAAAGAAAATACTATTATTTCAAGCAATTAGGTATGGTAGATTGGAATGACTTCAAAATATTATTTAATTTAAGACATTCTATTGATAATAATTTAGCTTTACCATGGCTATACCTATGTATAGGTAGCTAGTACCTTACTAAAATATTCTCATCGGCAGTAGTACCAACTCACGCTACTAAGACATTTAATAATTGTACGACAAATACATAATAATGCCATTCAAATACATAATATTACATCAATCAAATAATCAAATCAAATAAATATTTTAAATGCGAAAGTTTGGATGGATGGATGCATGGATATTTGTTACTCAATCACGCGCCCACGGCTGAACGAATCTGGCTGAAATTTTGGCACAGAGACAGATTATAGTCTGGAATAGCACATAGGCTACTTTTTATCCCGGAAAATTAAAGAGCTCCCGCGGGAACCGAAGAACCTCAATTCACGCGGACGAAATCGCGGGCATTAGCTAGTTATTGATAACTTTAAAAATTTAAGTAAACTACTTTTTTTTATGTTGAAAACAATACAATAGAACTTAAAGCTAGCTAGCATAACCGAATTACTATTTTAAAATCACTTTCCTGATCCTTTGCGCAAAAAATTACGATAAAAATGTACTGTAAAATGAAATAACTGTAAAATGAAAGTATCCATAGACAATTTCAGTATCTCGAGATACTTCTAGCTTAAGTACCTTTGATTGCATCTTAAAAAAGAAAATTTACTAACATACGCATGGCTTCTTTATTAAAGTATTTTGTAATATTAATTTATCAAAAAACAAAACCGAATAATAAATAGAAAATCACAAGATACTGATACCACAGACTAAAATATTACTTGGTTAGATAGGTAATGCAGTTAAATTTGGAAGACTGCGATGTCGATTTAAAATTGCTAGGTTACCAGAGATATTCAAATTAGTCGGTTTATAAGTAGGTTTGCACCACCAAAATATCGATATTCCGCATTCGTGACTAGTAATCTGTGGTTTGCGACCCATTGCTACATTCCTGAAATAGCTTACGCGAAGCCGGTTATAAGGACTGGAACAAATAAGATCCTTAAGGATATTTTTGAATGTGATATTGCGACAATTTTTAGCCGGTAGGGCTGCAGTATTTCATACAAAATCCCATGCTTTCGCGTGTTGACGTTTGAAAAAAAAGTTGCTGATTTGACTAGTTGTCAAATGCCCATTTGTGAAGACGTCATCACTTTTTAACCGACTTCCAAAAAAGGAGGAGGTTCTCAATTCGGCGCGTATGTTTTTTTTACTTTAATCGATAGTTTAAAATGGTTATTCAACATTAAACTAACACCTCCTGTAGTGGATCCTCTATTTAATAATCACTGAAGAATAGTTTACTTCAAATCCATACTAATATTATAAATGCGAAAATGTGTCTGTCTGTCTGTTACGCTTCCCGCCCACGCCCGGACGCCCGGCCCATCTTTTCAACCGATTTTGCTGAAATTTGGTATAGAGGTAGGTTATATTCCGGGGAAGGACATAGGCTACCTTTTTTTATCCTGGAAAATTCAAAGGTTCCCACGAGAATCAAAAAATTTATCTGTTCAACCGATTTTAATAAAATTTGGTACAGGGGTAGGTTGTATCCCGGGGAAGGACATAGGCTACTTTTTATCCCGGAAAATTCAAGAGTTCCCGCGGGAACCTAAAAAATCAATTCACGCGGACGAAGTCGCGGGCATCAGCTAGTATTTAATAAATTTTAAACTTTATTTGGGTTGCAAACAATACGTTTTTTTATACTTACGGCATGTCCAAAAACGGTGCAATAGCAGCAGTTGCATGGTTGGTCGGCGGCGCCCTCTCCCGAGCAAACTCCGCCGTGGGCCACTGTCGAATATTAAACATACTATACAACGACCTCAATTTACATAGACGGGCCCTGTCAAACAAAGAATGTGGGCGTATGTTTAGTAACGCCATCTAGTCTGAAAAGCGGGAACTTGCTTGCAACATATGCCCCATCTTGAATGAAAGCTTGAAAACGTATGACTCGCTCTTAGATAATCGTATGACTCGGTGATAGCCATAGAAGCAAGGCAGGCCATAAGGCCAGTTAGTAAAAAAAAATATATCATACAGTTTGCCGCGGAAATTAAATGATTGCGTAGTGGATTGAAATATTAAATAGGAATATTAAATAACTTTTTTTTGGAAATGTATAATTGTGAATTGAAACATTTACCTTAAAATAAAAATTATACAGTGCCCAAACTAATAAGACTTTAGATGTTAACTTAATAATAACAAATTATCTACACGACGAGCGACTGTGACATCGCTACGATGGGGACAAAGACAGGTTAGGAGCAGGGTCTCAAAGTCGGACGCCCGACTTTTTTCTATGAAACTCCCCACCTATCCGTCCAACTAAGAATAAGAAATAGAATAAGTATAATTTCTATAAACTCACCCTTACAGACATGCTGCTGATGATTAGCGTTCTCACACGGTTTCGGCGCTGGCTTCTGCTTCGGCGGCGGCTTTTTGACCTCCTTCTTCTTTTCTTCTAGACCATTTTTAGACTTGTCATCATAGCACTGTTTCACTATATCCCCCAAACAAACCGATGACACATCAGAATCTTTGCACGAATCACAAACACAGTCATTCGTCCATTTGCAATTCGTTTTAGGTGTATCACAGACGTCACTTTCCGATTTCGTTTGTCCGTTCCGCGACATATTCCGGAAGGCAACAGCGTTCAAAGTCTGCTTGGCATTCCGTAACGCTTGCGCCGAATATTTCGCTAACAATTCCGGATTCTGAGAACCTATCACAGATAACGGAGTTTTGTCTTTGTTTTCCGGATCTTGTTCAGTTTCATCCGTTTTAAGTTTTAACGTCTCTTCAATGTCTTCGTCCAATAACTTCGCGTCTATACTTGAACATATTGATATTACGTGTTTTTTATACGTTTCTGGTACTTGAAGGCCTTGGGTTATATACGATTTGATTGTATAAAAGCTGTCTAATAGAGATTTTTCGCCTTTAGACGTCAAAATAGCTTCACATTTGGCTAGTAGCGCGTCGTTTTTCGCTTTCTTATCATCTTTTTCGTTATTCTGTGGTACTTCTGGCTCTACTACTTCTTTTTTAGGTTTCGGTGGTTCTTGGTTAGTCTTTTTTACTATTCTCACATTCGCTTTGCCTATGATTTTACTGAGACCTTTGGCAGCTAAAATTTCAGCTTCGCTGGCCGCCTGGGTCTGAGTTTGAACAACTTTTGGTGTTGGAGTCGCTTTAACGAATGTCTCCTTTAATTTATCTTCTAGCTGTTCCAACCTATATAACATCACTAACCACTCGTCTCCAGTCAGACCTTTCTTGGGTAAAGTTTCCATATACTGCCTATTCATTTCTCTTAATCGATTTATGAAATACTCCCTCTTTCTTTCTTCTGTACAAGTGGAAAAATCTGGCACGTTGTCAACTTTTCTTACTTCTAAACCTGTCAATTCTTGTATAACATTAGTCGCTATTTCGGGATCCAGTAATATCCACCCGGCTAACTGTATTGATTCCGTACACCGTCTTAAAACGTCTATGTATTTGAATTTGAGGCTTTTCACTGCAGACTTTTTATCATCAGATAGATTGGACAGCTTCATTATTAGTAAATCTAACGTGTTTCCAGCAAAAGTGCTGAGTAATTTAGTTATTTGTTTCAAGGTTTCCTTAGAAGCGGGACAACCTTCACTATCTGAATCTCTGATATCGTTGTTCTTTCTCAATTCGTCAATTTTCTCGATAATTTTGTCACTCTCATTCGTACACTGTTTCGACGCTAGATCTTGAATATAAAAATAGAATTTATCTAACATGGCCTCTATCTCATTATCTAATAATTCAATAGGTATCCCTTTATATTTACTTGCGACGTAGTGTTTCCACGAGTTGAATCTAGATTGGACTAAGTCTCTCAACTCATCCATACTAAACACATCTTTTACTGAATTATCAAAAAGTGTAGATGCTTTGGAGTACATTTCGGAGTTAATACTATTACGCGGTAGAGAAAAAAGTTCTTTTTCCTCTTCCAAACACTTAGCTAATTCGGGACTCTTATTTTGCTTAACGTATTCAAAAACTTTGTTCATAACTACTTGAGCAGATATAGAAAATAGTAAGTCTTTGAAGTCTTCCTTATTATTCTTATTCTTCATTAAATTCTGTAGCTCCTTTTCATCCCTGAGGAGTTCGGATAAATCTTTGCCGTCAAATTCAAAATTAGCTAGATCTGTTTCATTATTCTTAATTCTACGTGGTATTTTACGTTTGGCAGTGTTTTTAGTTACTTTAACGCTATCACGCTTAGACAATTTTAACTCTCGAATCTGTTTTAAAGTCTCAGGAGTCAGATGTGCTTCGTTATTCACATCAGGCAAACTATTCATTATTGAAGCAAATTCAGGAAGTTCAAAACTAGCGTTAGCGAATTCGGACAGTTTAGAAGCTATTTCAGGCATGTTTGCTAACGTTTGCGGCATATTTTCGACCAGTTCAGAAAGTTTATTTATTGCTATATTCATATCAACTGGGTCATCAGAGTCCATTTTCTCTAAAAGCTCAGCTGAATTCTTATCTAAAGTCATCATAACTTCGATAATTTGCTCTAATGAGGGCGGTTCTTCAATATCTTCCTTGACTTTTTCATCTTTGCTTACACTATTATATGAATTGATTATATTCTGACACTCTTCCATCGCTTTTTTAATTTTTAGTCCGAACGTTACATATTTATAAACGTCTCCGTCTTTATCCTCGTTATCGATTTCCTTGATTTCTATAGTTCGTTTAAACTCACTATTATTTGACGGTGCATTTACATCTGTTATTTGTGATTGGAAATCGATAACTTTGTCTTCCTTGTTAAAAATCTTAGTGACTGTTAAAATTCGATGCGGATTTTGGGTGTACACGGGCATAGGTTCAGACGTTGTTGGTGACATTTCTTGTAGCGGCGGACTTACTGATTCCGGATATTTGACAGGTTCTGCTTCTATATCGTTCATATCTTCTTTTGGATCTGGACTATTTAGAGCAAAATTCGCGAATTTAGCAAGACATTCACGCATTTCTTTGCAAATGTCACCAGACTCTTTTTCACCTACTATTGTTTCCGTATCGCTAATATTGTCTTCTTTATCTAATGTGAACGATTCGGGTGGATCCATCTCAGATTTTACGGGTTCATCGTCAATTTCTTTGTACGGAGATTTTATATTAATATTTTGTATGGGTGCCTTATGCCTTAGCATTTGGAGTATTTTATGTGGTTTGCTGATAGTCTGGGATATGTTAGTGGGTTTTAGTTTTCTTTTGGAGGCAGTTGATATTTTAGTGTTTTTGGGACTGGCTGTGCGGCGTTTGCGTCTAGGTAAATCTTCTATTAGTGTAACGTTGCTCTCTGGAAGACTGTAAAGGAATTCACTACTTTAAGGGGCATTTTTCAAACGCTAACCTACAGAGGTTAGCGTTCATAGAGGAATCTGTCATATTTATTCCTTAGTTAGGTTATCCAACGATTCATTCGGTAGATTCACTCGATTATTCAAAAGCACTTGTAAAAAGTCTACTTGAATAAAAATATTTGATATGATTGAAACTATTCGACTATTATTATTTTACAATATACTTGGGTAAATAGCATGATTTATATTTTACTAGCTGATGCCCGCGACTTCGTCCGCGTGGTTTTAGTTTTTTGATTCCAGCAGGAACTCCTAAAAGTAGCCTATGTCACTCTCCAGATCCTCAACAATACCAATATCAAAAATCACGTCGATCCATTGCTCCGTTGCGGCATGATTGAAGGACAAACCAACAAACAAACACACTTACGCATTTATAATATTAGTATGATTAGTTTACATTTCGGTTTTTGTGGAGATACCGTGAAATTTTTATTTGCCAGATTGATTGAGAAAATTTAATTGAAACTTTCATATTTATATTTTTTTGTTAATTGGCAAATAATATACACAATATAGCTTTACAATATCAATTCAAACAAAATTACCTCTCCCTCTCCTGTCGTAGTTGATCTTCCAGCCACATCCTAAGCCGGTGGTAGTACAGCTGTTGATCTCTCATGTGCATCACTTTGCGACGGACCTGTGACAAGACAGCTTAACTTAAGTATTGGTTTGTTTCATTGTTCTGTAAAGTAAAGGTATGTAAACAGAAAACGTGAAATTATGAAAAATCTGAATGACAATCCCAACAGGTATAGACAACGATCAACGTGATACCACCACCACTACAGCGTATTAACGTCCCACTGCTGGGCACAGCCCTCCACTTTCATAGGAGAGAGGGAGTCAGAGCTTACCCACCACGCTGCTCCAATGCGAGTTGGCGGGCTTTAACGACTATTATTATCATGTTAGTGATGTTAAGCAACGTTAAGTCGGTCACTGGATGGGTGACCGAATTTGGACTTTCAAATTTGGCCATTTAGTTTCACCTGTGCCTCGGAGAGCACGTTAAGCCGTCGGTCCCGGTTATTATCACTAATATCTGATAATAATCGTTAGTAGCCTATGAGTTTAAATAGTACTTACTAGTTTTAGTCGAGTCGTATGCGGAAGGACCTGGGAACCCACCGCATTATTATCCCAAGAAAACCCCTACCATTATGTGATTAATGGAATGGAGTCATGTATAGAGAGAGATGTAGAAAATACGATGCAGAGAGGAAACGGGTTAGACTGCCTCATCACTTACTATCAGGTGCGATCGCACTCAAGAGCTAATAGGCCTATTACACTGAAAGGGTGGGCGTAGCCGCTTGTTTTAGCGTCGCTTATTACAAAGCAATAAGGACCAAATTAGAGACCCTTTCTCCCTAAATCTTATTACGCTACACTGATCACGGCAAGGGTCCCTGAGAAAAGTGCAGTGTAATAGGCCTATAACTTGTAGTGGAATATTTAAAAAAAGAGCGGTACCTCCTTGAACCGCTGCAGATGGTACTCGGGGCAGAGCGGGCGGCAGGGCGTGTGCGCGGGCGCGGGCGGCGGGGAGCCGGGCGGGGGAGGGGCGGGCGCGCGGCCCCCCACCAGCTGAGTGCACACCTGCGGACCCCACCACACCGATCTTACTTAATATTATAAATGCGAAAGTTTGGATGGATGGATGGATGTATGTTTGTCACTCAATCACGCCAGAACGGCTGGACGGATCTGGATGAAATTTGGCACAGAGACAGATTATAGTCTGCAATAACACTTAGGCTATCCCGGAAAATTTTATCCCGGAAAATTAAAGAGTCCCCGCGGGAACCAAAGAAACCTCAATCCCCGCGGGCAAAGTCACGGGCATCATCTACTAATATAAATGCAAAAGTGTGCTTGTTTGTTTGTCCTTCAATCATCGTCGCTAGATAAATAAAAAAGACGAGACGGTAGATAGTCCAAAATATTCAAGGTCAAAGAAAGTGTGGTCGGTTAAAACAACTTGGCGGCGTAGATACTCAACAACAATACTTGATGAGGCGAAAAACATCGGCCTTACGTGGTTCGAGCTAAAGCATGAAGCATCCGACAGATCGACTTGGAAGAGAGTAATGTCTGCCCTCTATCTTCGAAGGAGGGACTTACTCGTAGGACTTAATTATTATTTTAACGCCAATAAGTGTACCTACAGTGTACCTATATTGATTAACTGATATTGACTATTGACTATGGGTGGGCCAAATACCCAATTGAGAACCTTCTCCTTTTTCTGTTTCAAAAAAAAAGAAACACAAAGATAATAAATAAGAGAAATAGTCACCATACCGTGGACAGTCGTTTCTGTTTCCGGTACAGTTGCAACTGTCTTCGATGCACGTCGGGCAGACGTCGGTACATCGCCATTAACTTCCGGTCCACCTCCGATAAGCCGACGTGTACCCGTTTCCTGAATAACAATAAAGTGACGTTTATTGAAGATATTTAAAAAGGTTCTTTACATTATAATAACCTATCTTATAGTTGCACACTACGATGTCAAAAATCTGTGATCTATGCCTAATCAAATCACATGAGGCATATTATATAGTCTAACAAACTTATCTGACCGGTCACAGCGTCGCTAGTGTCTACGAAAAATAAAATAAAATAAAAAACTCAACATGCATATAAATTAGTTCCAATTTTGGCCACCGGGACAGATAAGTTTGTGGGACTGTACCTATCGACCTTTTGACACTGATGTGTGCATGCAATTATGAACCTTAAGGTAGTAAACTTTTCAGACCCCGATTCACTGCCATCCTTTAAAGATTCTGAGATAAGAGAGACCAGACTTTCAACTTCTTTTGAGGATCACACACCCTCAGCCACAATTCCACTCACCTGGCCTCGTGATCAGTCCACTGGTCACAATGCTGGAGCACCCTATCCATCAATCGCTCAATGGATGCTATGGACTTCATCAGCTGGCGCACAGTCCTGCACAGCTGGCCACCACCTTCTCCCGATGATACACCAGACTCCATGACCGCCGCTGCAGCCAGGAGCAGTTCTGATGCTGAGTCCAGTGATGATGAAGCAGAGAAACCGAATGAGGCGGTGCTATACTTCTGGAGAACCACATACCCTGAGGAGTCACTGCCAAGTCTCGAAGATTCTCCAGACTCCTGAATCCCACTGACCTGGCCTCGTGATCAGTCCACTGGTCGCAATGCTGCAGCACCCTATCCATCAATCGCTCAATGGATGCTATGGACTTCATCAGCTGTCGCACAGTCCTGCACAGCTGGCCACCGCCTTCGCCCGAGGATCCACCAGACTCCACGGCCGCCGCTGCAGCCAGGAGCAGTTCTGATGCTGAATCCAGTGATGACGAGGTTGAGAGGCCGAGGGAAGCGGTGCCAGAGTTTTCATCGGAGTCGGATACTGAAATAGAAATTATTTTTAGAAGACCAATGCTTTGTTGGCGAATTGTTTAAAGATTGTATTTGAATGCCGATTTCTATGAAACTGTAAAAACAGTGATGGCTTATCGCTTGCACTATAGTATCTCCCACGCAGATGGCTAAGCTCTCTGGAGATTGGCCACTGTGGCCGAAATTCGGTTGGGAGGAAATTATTATATTCTCCTGCGTGTTTCAGAGTATGTATAGAAGATATATAAGGTACTCACGGTCATCGAGGTCGGCAGTGATGTTGGAATCGCTAAGGTCTTCGGCTGAGTTCGACTTCTTGAGAGGTGATCTATTCTCGAAGGTGTCCGGAGGCCTGGAAACAAAAAAAAAAATAGATTTGACAGACCATAGGACGGTTATACTCAACATCATCACCAATTGGGTATTTGACTACAACCAGAAGACCAATAAGGCAGTTGGCCAATGTTAACGCGCCCTAATTAAATAGCGTAACGCTATTTTCGATTGGTAGCACAAATTTTTAGCAAATATAATATAATGTGGACTGAAATATAAAGAGAGCATAAAAAAGACAAAGAAAAAGTGTTGTATAGGTGATTGACAGTCATGGGGAATATGAAGTGTATGTAGGGTGCCTTGAGGAAGGTGAATATTATGGATTGTGCGTATATTTTAGAATTGACAATAACTAGAACTATGATGGACTGTGGAAACACTCACTTGGCACCCGTCCCGTCCCCCTGCTGTAGCTCTCTCCCAGAATTGTCCGGCTTCATGTCTATCGATGGCTGAAACAACATCATAAAACTAAGCTATTGCGACTCAGCAATATTCCAACACCCTTATCACATTTTAAATCATGCCGAGTTCGAGCATCGAAAAACTTAAAATAAAATGAACCTTGAACATCTTGTTTTAGAGCTCATGTTCATCACATCACTTAAAGCAGATACGTAGCGAATTATAAATCGGTGATATTGAATTTGCGACTTTAAATCAAGGGAATTTGGATCCATTTTAGTCTGACACTTTGGGTAGTAGCATTTTGCATGTCATTTGTCAACGCTCAAGCTCAAACATTGGAATAAATATTCTGTTTTGCACATATTATTGTATCATGTCAGCCACTTTTCATTACTTTGTTATTTGTCTTACGCATATTTCAGGGGGCATTACCTTTTCGGCGTCCGCTTTGGTGCCATTGAACTCGTTGACAGCTTGCATCATACCAAAGAAGGAGATCCTGGAAGCAACACTATACTTTTACTATAAAAACATCGAACGCCCCCCCCCCCCCCTCTCGCTATCTTCTTAAATCGGAGAAATCGTTGCGAAAATTAAAGTTTTCTAGAGACTTTATTTGTGGCTCAAAAAAGCCATTAAACTTCTGTGTAAGCTATGGAACGGTACCCAAGTTTTCCATCAAGCCATAGCCAGGTTAGCCAGGCAAATTGTGAAATACAAAAGATCTTACAGTAACGCTAGGGCTAATAACTGGTTATTTGACGAGTCAAAACAGCAACTTTTCTTCCAAACGTCAATACGCGCGCTTAGTACGGGATGTTGTATGAAATATTGATCTGTGTTGTCATCCAAAAAACACTATTTTACTTCAATGGACAGTTTAAAATGGTTTCTTATGATTCCTTATTTAATGATCACCAAAATAGAATTTACTAGCTGATGCTGATGCTAAAGCTAAATGGTATAAATTTAGTACACCAAAATATTCAAAGCTTTTCCTGCAAAATACTCGAAATAGAGTTATTTCTACAAAAGTACAAAATTGATGTTATCTGTTTGACAGAATACTGGCTGAAAGAATCAGAACTATGTTTTAATGTTAATAACTATCAGATAGGAAGTTATTTCATCAGAAAGATTGCAATACATGGAGGCTCGATAATACTGTTAAAAAATGGCATTAAATTTAAAACAAGAAGAGATATTGAAAATCTTTCTGTTGAAAGACACGTGGAGTTATCCAGCGTTGAGCTAAGCAGACATCTACTAATTTGTGTTTACCGTCCCCCCTCTGGTGACTTAGATATTTTTGAGACTGCTTTGGAGGATGCTCTCAGGTTAGCATCACGTGGATCTAAAAATATTGTAATAAGCGGAGACTTTAATATAGACATTTTGGTGGAGAGTCCACTTAAAGATAGATTATTTAATTTATTCAGTTGTTTTAATTTAACCAATGTTTTTAATGAACCCACACGAATAACTTCGTATTCGGCCACTTGCCTCGATAATATTTACTGTGATTGTGAATATAATAATGAGGCTATAGTTAATTGTCTTAAGTCGGACCACTGTGGTCAACTTATAACTTTAGTAATAGAAGAAAAAAAAGTAAAAGAAAATATAGTTTGCAGACCCATAACACAAAAACAAGTTGAAAAATTTAAACAAAATCTCGCAGCTCGTCTCACCATGGACCTGTCAAATGACCACAGCGTCTGGTGCTATAAACTTTTCGATATTATACAAGATGAATTTAAAATAGCATTTCCAATTAAAACTGTTACTGGCAATAGAAAAAATGGATTCAAGGAATGGGCAACTTGTGAAATCCGTAATAATAGGGACATTCTTTATAGTCTCTACGATGAAAAAGCTTGGAATTTTTCGGACGAGTTTTTAGAACATGTAAGAACTTTCTCAAAAAAGTTCAAAAAGGATTGTCAAGATGCAAAGTCGAATATGATTCGCAATAAGATAAAAAAATCATCAAATAAATCCAAAACAGTTTGAGACATTGTAAACACTGAAACTGGTAAGACCAAGCGTATAAAAAAGGATTTTGTTTTAAAAATAGATGATAGTTTAATTCACAATAAGAATGAAATAGCTAACATATTTGAGAAATATTTCACTAATATACCCCTAGAAATAACTTCTCAATTACAATCCTCCCCAGATATGGCTTTCGAGCTGTTCAAATGTTACTGCATGCCAAGATAATTTTCAATTTGTGCACATAGATGCTCATACTTTAGTTAAAACTTTTAAATCATTAAATATTAAAAAAACACAAGATATATCAGGCATGTCTGTGCATGTCATTAATTCTGTAATACATGTTTTGGCCCCTCATCTCACAAAATTATTTAATAAGTGTGTTGACGAAGGTGTTTTTCCTGATTGGATGAAGATCAGTCGCTTAGTACCGTTATTTAAGTCAGGTGATAGTGAAGATCCCGCGTGTTTTAGGCCAGTGTCTGTCTTGCCAGTGCTCAGTAAAGTGTTTGAAAAGATTATGCTAAATCAGTTACTTTCATATTTTAACGCTAACAATATTTTACACAATCGACAATTTGGTTTTACCAAAGGCAAATCCACTACGGATGCCGGCATTGCTCTTATCAAATGTATATTTGAGGCATGGGAGAGGTCTCAAGACGCAATCGGCGTATTTTGTGACCTCTCTAAAGCATTTGATTGTGTTGATCATCAAATTCTCATGCGTAAACTTCAGTATTACGGAATCAGAAATCAGGCACGAGATCTAATACAATCATATCTCCTCAATAGACTGCAAAAGGTAGACATAGGTGGTGTAATATCTGAAGGATCCCTGGTTAGGATGGGTGTACCTCCGGGATCTATATTAGGCCCTTTTATATTCTTAGTATATGTTAATGATTTGCCCCATATGGTTCAAAAACTCTCAGATATTGTAATGTTTGCCGATGATACTTCGCTTATTTTTAAAATTAAAAGACAGACAAATAACATGCACGAAGTAAACATTGCTCTGTCTCAGGTTCTGAGCTGGTTCACATCAAATAATTTGCTTCTAAATTCTAAAAAAACTAAATGCATTAAATTTACCCTCCCGAACGTTCGGCAGGTGGACACTGAAATTATTTTAGGCCATGATAAGTTAGCTTTAGTGGACGAAACAGTATTTCTAGGTATAGGTATTGACTGTAAACTTCAGTGGGGAAGTCATATCCGAAAGCTTTCTAAAAAACTAAGTTCAGCTGCGTATGCTATTAGAAAAATTGGACAGCTAACGGATGTATCCACTGCTAAAATTGTTTATTTTAGCTACTTCCATAGTCTGATGTCGTATGGTATCTTGCTTTGGGGTCGAGCAGCCGATATGAAGACTATATTTTTATTACAAAAACGAGCAGTTCGCGCTATTTACAACTTGGGTCCACGTGAATCACTAAGAAATCTATTTAAAGACAGTAATATTATGACAGTGGCGAGTCAATATATATACGAAAACATTATGTATGTACGCAAAAATAGAGAAAACTTTAGAACTAATTTTGAACGGCATAACATTAACACTCGTTACAAAAATAAATTAGAAACCAATAAATTTAGATTAAAGAAAGTTAGCGCATCGTTTTTGGGCAGTGGTGTCCGTTACTATAATAAAATTCCAACAGAAGTCTAAAGTTTACCCGAGGGGAGATTTAAACAATACATAAAAAAAAGCCTATGTAAAAAAGGCTATTATAGTCTTGACGACTACCTAACGGACAAAGACGCTTGGACACTCCAATAGAATTATAATTAGAATTATATTCAGTATGTTATATTAATAGTCATTTTATTTTTGCGTTGCTATTTTGATTTTGATTTTATTATTATTATTTTGTATTATTTTTATAATTTTATGACATAGATGTGTACTACTAGAATAATGTAAGAAAATATTTAGTAAGATTTAATTTGTATATGTACCTACGTCATTACCAATAAGTATTTTTTTTGATGAATTTAATGTTTAGTATTATGACCTTCAAAAAGAGTACTACGGTACCTACTTTGAATAAAATATTTGATTATGATTGATTATGATTATGATTATGCCCACGACTTTGTCCGAGTGAATGGAGGGTTTTTAGTTGCCGCGGGAACTCTTTAATTTTCCGGGACAAAAAGTAGCCTATGTGTTATTCCACACTATAATCTGTCTCTGTGCCAAATTTCATCCAGATCCGCTCAGCCGTGATTGAGTAACACACATCCATCCATCCAAACTTTCGCATTTATAATATTATTTTAGATTTGAAAATTGTTAAATCCGCAATCGGCCTACCCTCAGATTACCACAAAAGTTATAAGTGTGTGTTACCTCAACAGCTGTTTCCTCTGTTGCGCGCAGAGCGTTCTCGGCGTGAGACAGTCGCAGCGGTGTTTGTAGCCCGACCACGCGCTCACTGGGGGAGAAAAAAACACATTTTTAAGCTATTGCATAGCTTCTATCGCGGGCCTTGAGCGTGGAGACCGAATCCAGAAATTCCGTAACGAAAATAACCTAACACCCCCCACTCCGACCGGCACAGCGGTGATACTTTTTAGTTTTGCCATGTTTTTCCAGATTTTTAGAAGATATCAAGTCTCAAACTTGTGTTTCTTATTTCAGTTACCATAAACCTATAGTTTCAATGATAAATATTCCTGAATAATAATAATAATAATAAGCTTTTTATTTCAGATCATAGAATCCATATAAAGTGTTAGTAACAATGTATCTTAAAAACTATTTTAGTAATAAAAATCATTCACACATTCATAATTGATACATAATTGATAATAGTACAACACTATTAATAAACTATTTATAATCATTTAATTTAACAATTTTTTTTTAATTCATGTACCTCCTTGGATACTTGGAGTTCACATGCAAACCCACCCAGTGCCTCATAAAAGGGTTTTCCCACTTTCGTACTAGTGTTTTCAGAATAACCTACATGTATTGTAAGATAATAAAAATATTTTGAACAATATTAACTTCTCATTTATTTAATGAAAGAGAAAAATTTGTTTTCTTATCGGTCAACCACGCTCAAAAAGTGTAACTTGAATTAATATCAAAGAAAAACAAAGGAAAATAATACTGCATAAATAAAATATATAAATAATTATAATTACATAAGTTGATAAAAAATGCTAAGCAATAGCTTTACCGCGGCAGTCTCCGAGTGCCACACGACTTTTTTTTTTAATTTGGGCTACTAAACTGTCAAAAAAGCACAAACAAATACAAAAAATATGTTTCTTGCCAATCTACACATTTACTTTGTTGGTGTTGGTGGGTGGTTTAATGCACTATAAGTTAGCCCTTGGACTGTGATTTCACGTGATGGTAAGTGATGATGCAGCCTAATATGTTAGGCGCATGGCAAACCAATCGGTTTCCACACGGCATCGGGTCTTTGCCGGTAGGTTGGTAACTAGTCACGACCGAAGCCCCCCACCAGGCCAGACCAGGGAAAATTCAGAAATTATAAATTCCCAAATTGACCCCACCCGGATCGAACCCGGGACCTCCGCACGTTAAGACAGCAGCGCTCAACACTGCACCAGGGAGGTTGTCTATAAATCAGTTCTTTATAAAGCGTGTCCTCACGATCGTGGGGCGCAGTTCTAGCGGCCATATGCGCTAGCCTCTCGCTAGTGGAGCGCCGCTGGTGAGGCGCCAGGCACTTAGCGAGGCGCGACCGAAACGCCTCGCCCCAAGCCGCTTCGCTCTCCGTCGGAGCGGTCGCACCGCTGCCTGGCACCAGCTCGACCTGAATGGTACAGTTAAATAATATAAAGAAATAGAAAAGTATTGAATGGTGTTTGATAAGAACTTTAATCCTATGATATCCATATTATAAATGCGAAAATGTGTCGGTCTATCTGTTACGCTTTCACGGCCCATCTGTTTAACCGATTTTGATGCAATTTGGTACAATGACAGGACGTAACCCGGGAAAGGATATTAAGGCTTTTTATACCGGAAAATTAAAGAGTTCCCGCGGGAATTAAAAAAACTTAATCTAGTATTTGATAAGTTATGATACTAGAAAATGTATTCATATCAATATCACAAATAAGAAACTGTGTTTAAACGATTTTGACGAAATCCGGTTCAGAGATAGCTGAAGCCTGATAGCCCTGAGGAAATCAGATATTTTTATCCCATAAAAATCAAATGATCTCACAGTGTTATTGTTAACTCAGAATCCAGAATAAAAGAAACCTAACCTTAAACGTTATAGTAGACGCAGTCTTGAAGTTCTCTATTAACTTGCAAAACCTCTCCATGGCATACCTGCGAAAATGATTTAAATGATTATAAACATGGTTGCTGACTATGGGCCTGATAAGAAGGCTCAGGGTCACTCAGCGGGCGATGGAGAGGGCTATGCTGGGAGTGTTCCTACGTGATCAAATCAGAAATGAAGAGATCCGTAGGAGAACCAAAGTCACCGATATAGCCCAAAGAGTTGCGAAGCTGAAGTGGCAATGGGCGGGGCACATAGTTCGGAGAACCGATGGGCGTTGGGGACCCAAAGTGCTGGAATGGCGACCCCGCACTGGAAGGCGTAGCGTCGGCAGACCCCCCACGCGGTGGACGGACGACATCAAGAGAGTCGCAGGGAGTCGCTGGATCCAGGCGGCGCAAGACCGTGGCTTGTGGAGGACCCTACAAGAGACCTATGTCCAGCAGTGGACGTCCATCGGTTGACGACGACGACGATGATATGGTTTAATTCACATGGGACAACTTATTATAATGAAATTAAATTACCTATTCCACGTAGGACAACTTGTGCCTCTTATAAATTAATATCAGACTCTATCGGCAGTTTGGAAAGCAGATTCTACCGAGAAGAACCGGCAAGGAACTCGGCAGTTCTTAAAAAGAAATGGGAATGTTACAATATGTACCTAATACACAATACACGGCAATGCAAAGCCAATTTCTTCAATGCAACTTTGTCATTAAGAAATTCATCAATTGTATAATAGCCTTAACAAATGCTGTTTTACAGTGTTTAAATTTATGCAATATTAGCATCACAATAATGCATTGTGAGTCAACATCTCCTGAGGATGCTCCGGTGTCCGAGTGAAACATACGTTGATAATATAATTTGGAAGATTTCTGTGGTGGGCTATAGGTGCGGGATACCCACTGTACCACATAGATTTACCTATTGTCGCGGATTATATCGAATTAAACTTCTAGTTCCTTCATTATCGTAAGGAATACCGAAACTCACATTTTCTCCAGCGGCCGCTCATAAGCACGACAGAGACAGATGCTGTTCACAATCGCGTTTGTCGTCTCGTTCTCGCGCGATAGTCTGCTTAGGTGTTCGTGGATTATTGAAGCGCCTGGAACAAGGTTGGAAATTTTTATTTCAGGGATAGCTGGATGATATATTCTTCTAAATTCTTTGACTTTGGTTTGTAGTGAAATGAAGATGTATTAATTATTGCCATAGAATGTTGTAAAGTTTATAGAGGTATCCGTTGGCTGTGACGTCACCCGGGTCACAGCTGAAAATCAGCGTCCGGCATCATGCATGCATTTGTAAGAATGATGCCGGACACACGGCTGAGCTGTACACCCATTCTGGGTGGTGTCACAGACAAACATAAATTTGTGTGTACAGCTATGTATGACAGATGTTTGTCTGTAACACCATTTGTGAATAAATGTGTTTTCTTTCTTCTTTCTTTCTTTCTTTCTAAACTAATATTATAAAGAGGAAAGATTTGTTTGTTTGTTTGTAATGGATAAACTAAAAAACTACTGGACCGATTTTAAAAATTCTTTCACCTATAGAAAGCTACTTTATCAGCGAGTAACAAAGGCTGCATTTTATTTCAAAATAAATTAGAGATCCCTTCGAAAATTGTAATAATGTGAATTAAGTCAGAAAATTCACCTAATTTAACTTTTTACGTAAAACTTCTATTCGTCTTTTAATTCAGACTGTCTCTTATGTCATATTTGTCAAGACACTTTTATGTCATATTTGTCAAGACAAACATAATAAATACACAAACATAAGCCATAAAATCAAGAATAATAATAAGAGAAGTTACTAATTTTCAACCGACTTCAAAATAAGGAGGAGGTTCTTGTTACCTCAGAACTTTTGACTGGGTGGACCGATTTGGATGATTCTTTTTTATTTGAAAGAGCATACTTCCCATGTGATCCGATATAAATTTTATCGAAATCGGACGAGCGGTTTTTAAAATATCAACAATAAAATAAGTACTTTGTATAGCGTGTGCTTGTTGTTGTAAAGTTGGCGCGGGAGTTTGAAGTCGGTTGTTTAAAAAGTATTTTTAATATTAAATTATTTTTTAAACGTTTTAATATCTAACTGGTGTAGACAGACTGCGAAATGCCTAAAAGAGCCAGGTCTCAACTTAGTTGTTAGTTCTAAACATATTTCCCAGGTGAGGGCAGCGAAAATACGTCGTATTGGAGACTAAAGTGCAAAGCGTTCACAGCGGTTTGTTGAACAAAATTTGAGACCGCATGGTGGAGTTGTTCGCCTCAGTGCCGACTGACCATTATTGAGTATGGACTATTTTGATCAAGTGCTACCCGTGCGAAGCCGGGGCGGACCGCTAGTATTATATAAACTAATATTATAAAGAGGAAAGATTTGTTTGATTGTTTGTTTGTAATGGATAAACTCAAATCAAAAACTAATCAACCACCTATAGAAAGCTACTTTATCACCTAGTAACATGGCTATATTTTAATTGAAAAAAAAAAATTAGAGTACCCTACGGAAATTGCAATAATGTGAATTAAGTCGGAAAAAATCGTCTTATGCGAGCGCTTCCGTGACGTGCGCTGCGTAAATAGCAAAAGTTACACGAAAACAATGTATGGCGGAATTGTTCCTCTCAAAAAATCCTAAAAAAAAGTCCGCGATAGCATATAATATATCTATCTTTTAAAACAAAGCTTTACTTTCGAATTCGTTTTTACTGACATAGTATTAATCCTTATCAAAATAAAATTGTTCATCATCTCAAGTATTTTATAGAGGCTAGATTCGCCTTTTCAACCGACTTCAAAATAATATAAAAAATTCTTTTTAAACAACAGACTTCAAAATCCCGCGCCAACTTTACAACAACAAGCACACGCTATACAAAGTACTTATTTTATTGTTGATATTTTAAAAACCGCTCGACCGATTTCGATAAAATTTATATGGGACCACATGGGAAGTATGCCCTTTCAAATAAAAAAAAAATCATCCAAATCGGTCCACTCAGTCAAAAGTTATGAGGTAACAAACATAAAAAAAAATAATACAGTCGAATTGAGAACCTCCTCCTTTTTTTGAAGTCGGTTGAAAAGGAGGAGGTTTTCAATTCGACTGTATTTTTATTTTTATTATGTTTGTTACCTCAGAACTTTTGACTGGGTGGACCGATTTGGATGATTTTTTTTGAAAACATATGTTGGAAGATATCATAGAAGTAGCGCGCAACAAAATAGGCGCAGCCGCTTAATTTCTGAATTTATTCTTACCATCGTCGCATACTTTTAGCCGTTGCAAGCTGGGTATGTCCCAGTCGTTGGGTCGAATTTCCTCTCCGGGTACTAAATGTAGTGCTTGCACTATTTTCGCGCCGATGGAAGCTGTGTTACCACCTGTGAAAATTACAATAATATTTATATACTAGCTGATGCCAGCGACTTTTTGATTCCCGCGTTTAAGTTTTTTTTTTATACCCGCGGGAACTCCTTAATTTTCCGTTATAAAAAGCCTATCTTATGTCACTCTCCACGTCCACAACTATACCCATGTCAAAAATCACGTCGATCCGTTGGTGCGTTGCGGCGTGATTGAAGGAGCCCACTACAAGTTAGCCCTTGACTGCGATCTCACCTGATGGTAGGTGCTGATGCAGGTTAAGATAGTAGCGGGCTAACTTGTTAGGGGTATAGCAGTTATATTAAACCCATACCCCTAATCGGTTTCTACACGGCATCATACCGGAACATTAAATCGCTTGGCGGCACGTCTTTGCCGGTAGGGTCATTAGCCACGGCCGAAGCCTCCTACCAGGCCAGACAAGAGATTTATAAATTGTTTGAAATTTGTAATTATAAATTGGGTATTTGACAAATAGTCAAATCAGCAACTTTTTTTTAAACGTCGAAACGCGTCCTGAGTATGGGATTTTAAATATGAAATTCTGATATGTGACGTCATAAAATTTTGCACTTTTCGTTTATTTTAAATGGTTTCAACATAAAACTGGCAGGGGACGTGGATGTTATGCCTTTGGGAGTTGCGCTATTTAATAACCACTAAAAAATTATTTAATTGAATAGTAGTCAAATACCCAATACCCAAATTAACCCTGCCGGGGATCAAACCCGGGACCTCCCACGTTAAGACAACAGCGCTCAACACTGCGACAGGGTCAAAACCCTGTCCTAGTTATAGCACAAGTCAATTCAATTCAAATGATTTTTATTCAAATGAACTTTTACAAGTACTTTTGAATCGTCGAGTGAATCTACCACTGGTCCGGAGTGCCATTCCTACCCAGAAGAACCAGCAAGAAACTCGGCGGTTGCTGTAGTTATGTTAGTCAGTCAGTACGTCAGTCAGTTGGTATAATTACCATGAGCCAAGTCCATGATGAGGGCAGCCAAGAACCTGTGAAGAGCTGAAGAGTTGTTGGCCAGCGATAGACACAGCCGGCAGTGGCAGCCGAAGCGGGCGCGATACGACCACTGCGACTTTACCATTACTGCGCTCCTGTACAAAATTAAGGTTATTAGTTTCAAATGATGATAATCTGTTTAAGCAATTTTACGAAAATGCACCCCAAAAAAGGTGAAATGCGGGTTGGAGAGGGTTACATAAAAGTGCTATGATTTTGAAGTATAGACATTAAAATCAGCATTCAGATTATTCATCATCATCATCACTACAGGCTATTAACGTCCCACTGCTGGGCACAGGCCTCCACTCCCATATGAGAGAGGGAATTAGAGCTTAGACCCACCACGCTGCTCCAAGCGCGCGAAGCGCTTTGCGTCTTCATTCCTCATTCGCATGGCTAGGGTCTGGAACACTACCAAAAACTGTGTTTCCCACCAATTACAATCCGGGTATCTTTAAATCAAGAGTGAATAGGCATCTTCTAGGTAAACGCGTTACATCGTAGGCCACATCATCACTTCCCATCAGGTGTGATTGTGGTCAAGCGTCCAGCGGGAAAATTTCATAATCTCATAGGAAATCAGAAACGACCTCCGTAGCGCAGTGTTGAGTGCTGTTGCCTTAACGTGCGGAGGTCCTGGGTTCAATCACCGGCAGGGTTTGGAAATTTATAATTTCTGAATTTTCCCTGGTCTAGCCTGGTGGCAGGCTTCGGCCGTGGCTAACGTGCCACGTGTAAAGACGTGCCGCCAAGCGATTTAGCGTTCCGGTACGATCCCGTGGAGAAACCGAATAGGGGTATGGGTTAAATATAACTGCCATACCATGCCATACAACAGGTTAGCCCGCTACCATACTAGACTGCATCATCACTTACCATCAGGTGAGTCAAGGGCTAACTTGTAGAGGAATAAAAAAAAAACCGGGCAAGTGCGAGTCGGACTCGCGCACGAAGGGTTCCGTACCATTATTAATAAATAATTACCTTTGTTAATGAACCGCAAGACTAACTTTGTTTGTAGAGGTTTATTGTTAATATCAAAAAAACTATGCTAGTTAGAGCATTGGCTATAGTTTTCCTGTAAAATATACGTAAATTCCTATTGACCATAATTATTTCAAATTTTTCGATTGGTAAACTCCGGAGATAAGGGGGGGGGAACGGTATTTTTTTAGACATTTTCCCCGATAAATCAAAAACTATCATAACTAAAAATAATTAAAAATCTGTTTTAGAATGTACAAAGTAAACCCTTTCATATGATACCCCACACAGTACAGTTATCTCACTTTTAAATTTCAACCCTCAGATTTTCCCCCCTTTTTAAATAAGAACAAAAATAATTTCCAATTATTTTAAATTCCAGTGTCTTTGGGCCACTAATATACGCAACTATTCCAAATTTCATGTCGATAGCTTCAGTAGTTACTGAAATAATCGAGTGTGACGGACGGACAGACGGACAGACGGACAGACGGACAGACGGACAGACAGACGGAGAAAGTCGCACCATAAGGGTTCCATTTTACCATTTTGGTACGGAACCCTAAAAATGGACGACCTCTAGTATTATATATACTCACATGTTAGTGCCTATTAGTGTGTACATTAGTGCGCTGATTTCACACCAAGAGTGGTACACCCCGAGCAGCCATTCCTCCACCGGCTTGAAAGGGGCCTCCGGTTCACCGCCCGGATGCTCCGCTGGCGGTAGAGAAGAAACACCATGATTACTGGGCATACTTGCTACAGATATATTGACTGATTTTGAGATATTGACATTTGACACCTGACATTATCATGACAATATGATATGTCAGGACTCTCGGTCCCCACTGGATTGGGAAGCAGATTCTACTGAAAAGCACCCAGAAACTCAGCAGTTACGCTTCTTAAAACCAAAAAAATTATACAAGTTTTAGACTACTATAGCGTAATATCACAGCTAAACTGATATGACCTGGATTGATTTTTTAATGCCTTGTTTATTTCTGTCTGTGGAAATTTAGAAAATAGGGACCCCTGTGCAAAATGTCAGACCAAGGGTTCCGGCTTCCGGCTAGGCGTTGATAAGTGAGTCGGTTATTGCAGACTTTTCTCTTTTAAGATTGAGCAATTTTTTTGGTAGTGAACATTGGGTGTACCTAATTGCTACTATACTACAATAGTAGTAGTAGTGTCCTCCCGACCGAATATCGGCCACGGCAGCCTATCTCCAGAGAGATAAGCCATCTGCGTGGGAAATATTATAGTGCACAAGTGTATGTATGGTTCATACACAGATGGCACCCTCTGTTTCTATACTCTCATAGCCCAATGGGACAGAAAATCCGACACGACCGGAGATAGACAAGGCGTAGGACCGACGACGGCTTAACGTGCTCTCCGAGGCAAGGGGGTGGAACCGCCAACTTCCTAGTACTGAAAATTTATTAGATATGGCCCGAACCGGGACTCGAACCTGGAACCTCGTAAGCCGCAGTTGGACATGCTAATTGCTATGCACTACAAAAACTGGTTTGCTTTTGTCAAAATGACAAAAAATTCATTGTGATTAAAATAACTAACTAATCTAATGACGAATGACAATGAATGCTTACCACAAACATAGTGTAGTAATGCGGCTTCGTCTTCAGGTGTTACCACTGGGTCTTCATACTCGTAGATTTCGTTACTGAGTCTGTAAACATTATAAATCTCAGACAGACATCCACATTAAAGGCGAGAATTAAAAACACTTATACTACAGCCAAATTCAATGTAAAAACTTAGTCAAACGTGATTTCATACATTTTTCGTACGTTTTCTATCCCGTGTTTATTTTATCTAAAAACTAGTTAAAAATCTTACACATCAGAAGTGGCATCCAATCCTGTGATCTCCACTCCATCGTCCAATGGCAGCTCGTCCCTCACGCTGTCCTCAGCCGAAGCAAGCAGCTAAGGAAAGTAATGTTAAATTTTAAGGTAGCCAGTGCCTTATTGCCTGTATGGAATAATAAAAGGGAGTTCCAAAATATATCTTTCAAAAAAAAGGTTCTCAATTTGGCGCATCTTTTTATAGTCTATCAAACATAATAATATATCAAATCAAACTTATTTTGACGACCTCCCTGGCGCAGTGTTGAGCGCTGTTGTCTTAACGTGCGGAGGTCCTGGGTTCAATCCCCGGCAGGGTCAACTTGGGCATTTATAATTTGTGAATTTTCCCTGGTCTGGCCTGGTGGGAGGTTTCGGTTGTGGCTAGTTACTAGTTTACTATCCTACCGGCAAAACCGTGCCGCGAAGCCATTTTTCCTCATTGTATCTTAAAATGGCAAGGGAAACCATGAATTTTTAAAAATAAGTAGCCATTATTTGTCTGCCTTTACCTGTAAGATGTCCTCATGCCTGATGAGGAAGTGCTCAGGGTCCGGAGCCGTGGGGTCGGCGCTCAGCAGAGGCAGCAGGAACTGTCCCATGGGAGGCGCCTCTGCTTGCTGCAAATCATTTCAGATCAGATCGTGATAAACTCATGGGGAAAAATTTTTGAAGTGAAAAATTATTTAGCCGCATTGAGCACTTTTTGGTAGGGGAAAATCTTATGGGTTTGCGTAATATTATAAATAAACATCTTATTCTTTTACTTGAAAGAAGTTTTCCTACAATAGTAACTCACCGATCCCTTATGTTGGTAAGGCGGGCAGTCGATTTCCATACCGCTGGCTTCCTTGCCAGATGAGCTGTCTGTACTGCCAGCTGCAATAAAATTTGTATTTAAATGAGTAAAATTTACAAGTGAAATTGTTGCTTTAGAGTCAGTAGTTCGAGAAAAATACATTACAGTTGTCATCCAACTCCGTCCACTGGTCGTCGGAGTCAGAGTCGGCGCCGACGTCGGACGCGTCGGACGCAACTTCGACGCGACGCACGCGCAACGACGCCGCGCGACGCGCGACCGCGCTGCGACGACGCGACATCTGCCAATCAATTACACTTTATATATACACTTTATATATACACTCTATAAGTCCTCGCGTTATGTCAGGAAAGTTGAAAAGTTATGCCAGTTAATGTGCAAATTATTGATTACTACGTATATTGATATACTATTACGTACTGGAGTTATTTATTTTAAATGAATAACTAGTTGAATAATTAATCCGAAAACTGCTTGAATGTAACTTTATTTTATTTAGTTTTGAAGCAATTCAATTCAATATTTTTTTAATCAAATTAGGTACACCGTATTCTTACTGACGTCCAATCTATACTTTATATTATAAATGCGAAAGTTTGGATGGATGTATGGATGTTTGTTACTCAATCACGCCCGAACGGCTGAAAGGATTTGGATGAAATTTGGCACAGAGATAGATTATAGTCTGGAATAACAGATAGACTACTTTTTATCCCGGAAAATTAAGGAGTTCCGGCGGGAACCAAAAGACCTCAACACGCGGACGTAGTCGCGGGCATCAGCTAGTAACTTATAAAACATGATGGTGATGATCAATTACCACAATAGTAGACTATTGTGGTAATAGATGCTTACCAAATCACAATTGGCAAGTGTGGTGGACTATGAGAGAACCAAATAATATCAATCCACGCGGACGAAGTCGCGGGCATCATCTACTATATAAAAATAAGTCGAGTTTTCCTTCCTGACGCTATAACTCCAGAACGCACGAACCGATTTCCACGGTTTTGCATTCGTTGGAAAGGTCTCGGGCTCCGTGAGGTTTATAGCAAAGAAAATTCAGGAAAAATTTCAACAGAAAAGCGGGAAAATCTTTTTAGCGGGAAAGCCATCTGGTGGCGAAACGGAGTTCGCCGGGTTTGCTAGTCTAGTATATATAGGTTAAAGTGAGTGTGGGGGAGATGTTTGTGTTATGTACCTCTTTCCCCTTAGCGATGGGGCGGCGACGAGGCGCGCGTTGGGGGCGCAGCGGGCGTCGCGTGCGGCCTCCTCGGCCTCCGGACCATGATGATGACGAAGATCCACTGCCGGAGGCGCGGTGGCCAATCTGTGAGGAGAACTTTTATAACTTAATCTTATGAATTACTAGATGATTCCCGCGACTTCGTCCCTTTCTTACGTCTCGATTTTTTTGTTTCCGCAGGAACTCCTTAATTTTCCGGGATAAAAAGTAGCCTAGTCACTCTCCTGGCCTAATCTATACCCATGCCAAAAATGACGTCGATCCGTTGCTCCGTTGCGGCGTGATTGAAGGACAAACCAACAAACCAATAAACAAACACACTTTCGCATTTATTATATTAGTATGATGCAGCTGTAATTGGGTATTTTTTTCTCTTAGTGTAATCTGAGATCAGTCCAAGGACTATGAGAAAATAAGTTAGTAGGAGGAGTTATGAGAAAATAAGGAGTAAATGTCGTTTTGAGCCAATTCCTCTTATAGGAATCAGCACTATTAAATTAATTTAACCCTGATCGAGTATGCGTTTTCTTATCAGGCATCATGGGCAATTCCCCACCAAGAGCCTGTTAGCTAGCAGATTTGGATATGTACGCAATCGGACCTTATAGGCTTATAGCGTTTCATTAGGCCCCGAACTTCCTCCTTTATTGTTGGCATTTGTAAGTTCTGGTGAATTTCTTCATTTGTAATGAACCTTTGTAAAAATGGGTATTTAAATGCTAGTCAACTAAATTAATATATTCGTAATACCCACACGGAACATAATTTGTTATACCATAATTTGTTTGTGTGGAACCTATAACAACTAAAGAAAGGTATTATAAAAAATAATTTCACTATGCATTCACAACTTAAAGCAGACAGTCATGACTGTTTCAAGTAGTCAGTGTATGACCACTGTAAGATCTCAGAACTAAAATATTAAGTAATTGAATGAAATCAATGAAATAAACACCCAAGCACTGTATTCTCAATTAATACATGATTTATTACATTAGTTCTTGTGAATAAGGTAATTAAGTATATCAAATGTATTTTACTATTTAATTACCAGTTTCTATTATGGTATGCAGTAGTTTGAAAGGGCAAGGTCATATAAAGTGACAAGTTACAAGGTCGCTAAAATATAAATGTATCTAGATTATCAAACAGTATTTATTACTAGTGTAGATGATACCTGGAAATGTTTCCAAGTGTACGAAGGTTTTTAAAGATTCTGTAAGAACTCTGATTTCTCAGGATATCAGGAAACTAAGTTTCTTGCTGGTTCTTCTCGGTAGGAATAGCATTCCGAACCAGTGGTAGATTCATTTGACTATTCATAAGCACTTGTAAAAAGTCTATTTGAATAAAAAACATATGTATTGTATTGTAATCATTTTTATTTATTGCACTACAAGTTAGCCTTTGACTGCGATCTAACCGGGTGGTAAGTGATGATGCAGTTTAGGCTGGTAGCAGGCTTACTTGCTAGGGTTATGACAGTTATATTATACCCATGCCCCTAATCTGTTTCTACACAGCATCAAACCTGAAAGCTAAATTGCTTGGCGGCATGTTTTGCCCGTTTATTAAACCTATGCCCCCAATCAGTTTCTACATTGTATTATAGAGCTGTCTCATGTCATATAAACATAAAAGATATGACAGACACACTTTTACATTTATAAGTTCAGATTATATATTTTTTTTACATTCTTCCCTATCCATAATAGTAGTTTTATAAATGTGTAAGTTAGCTTTTGGCCACAATTCACGTCTTGTAAATTTTTACGTAAGTAAAGCAGTAAGTAACTTATCAGCAGCAGTAAGTATTTATCCCAAGAAATCAAAGTTCCCAAACTTCTGTGACACCTAAACCTCATGAACCAAGTCAGAAATATCATTTAGTTAGTATATTTTGCTTGAAGTTTCTTTGTGAAGAAGAGCATTATAAGTAGATGCCTTAGTTCAGGTTTTCTGTAAAAACCTATTCTCACTGTTGTATGCAATTTAAGTTCCTATGTTGTATTTTATGCAAGGTCTGGGTGATATAAATTAAGCCTCTTGACAGTTATTGTATAAATTATTATATCATTGTGAAATCTTACAAGAATTGTTTTGTCAACAAATAAAAAATTACTTCAAAAATTCAAAACATCATGGAAGTTTATTTAGGTACTTCTTTTAAGTTGATTTTAGCTTTCATACATTCTATTAAATTTTAACAGTAGATTTGAGTGAAAAAGTGAAATCAACACACAAAAACAAGTGTAACTTTTGCATTGAATTCTTACTATGTCATAGCTCATTTCACTATATGTCAAAACAGTCTGTAGCAAAGGTCAATGACACATGAAAGTGATGAATGATGGATTACGAGGATTCGAGTGAAACCTATCGCCATATACTTACTGCGATCTCGAAGAGAGATGGAAAGTCTTGGGATGGTTCGTCAGCTAACCCTGCTAGGAGGCCTAGCTCCGCGCTCAAATCCGCAAGCTCAGCCCCGATTCGGTCAGCGCGGTCTGCGTCACCCAACTCGTCCTTCAAGATGTCACCTATCTCATCAGACACAGCCGCCACAGCGGATGCAACCTCGTCCGAAACCACCTTCGCACCACCGGGCGAAGATTCTTCCGAACCGCTCCTCACACCACATTTGCCTATCGAAAACATTATCCACAAAGAGGTCCCCACACCGGACGAACTAAACGAAACATCTAAAGTCACAGCACAATCAATAAGAATACTTAAACAGAACAAAAACGCTATGTAATAAACGAAAAACCATTTTTTCCAACACACCGATGGATCCCGAACTTTTGACAATACCAATATGGCGACGGTATTTTTAGGATTTTGTGATGTGACCAGTCGCAGCGAGTATGCTTATTATGTCTGTGGCAGTATGGGATTTTTTTTCTGTTATGGCAACATTTGTGATACACACGGTCATCACTTTTGTCAGTCAAACTCTCCTGGGGGTTACTGGCTACTGCACTTAACTTCAAGCTTTCAAGGCACTGAACTGGTAGGCAGACACTGCATTGAACTGTGCTGCAGTTCAATTTCTGTACTGCTTTAAGAGTTCATAGTAACCCCCTGAAAATGCATAAAACCCTTTGATTTTATATATATAAAATCAAAGATAAAACCAGAAAAAACCCCCATCACCCAGACCCTGACAAACAGACCTGTTAAAAATTCATGTCTATGTAAAAAATTGACGAGACAGCGGAAGTGGACAATGAACTTGTTTGTTTGGCATCACCTTTGACATTGACATTTTCCTGTCATGCGCGCAAATTACGAAAAGGAAAATCTCGCATGTACATGAAAATGTTTAATGCAGGTAAAATACCGCAGTGCGATGCACGCTTAAACGCACGCATGCTATTACGTTTGAGATAATCACCCGCTTAATTAGATTATTTGTTAATTAGCGAACGTTTTTTAAGTAAAGTCACCGCAGTTGATTTTATGTGATTTTCTAGGGAATTAAAGTGTTTGGATTTAAGAAAACAGAATGTTATGGTGGTTTTTGATGTAAGTTAATGGAATACATGCACTATGGCTGTGCAGAATAAGGTTTTGTATGCCTTTCGGGGCTGGATTGCTTTCGTTGCATTCGTGGACTTGGGGACCGCTGGACGTTCTTATATTGAGAGAAGATCTTTTCTGAACAATAATGACAGCGAACATTTAGATGGTAAGTTAATAGAAAAATATTTTTCCTAAAACTTTGTGTTCCGGTTCGAAGGACCAAATGTTTGGTCTAGGACCTTGTTTGAATGATAGAGTTGATTGATATATGATTTATAGCTAATTGATACTTAATTATAATTATTATAATTAAATGATAAATGCTAAATGCTATAAATGAGTGGCACACGTGCTGGTAGCAATAATGGTTTGCTCACTGATTGATTGTTAGTTTGAATGTATAATGAAAAGTAGGTTAATGCTGATGGAGCAAAATGTACGGTTGGACTGTGGACCGTACAGAGAGAGTTCAAGCAGTCAAATATAGCGCCATTCAATATCCCTAAATCCAGACCATATTATTTATCAATCAGAGGCAAGCTATAATGTACTCTGAAGGCAAGCTTCAGACTAATAATGAATATCATTCTTGTCCCAATATTTATTAGCACACATTGAGTGCATAAATACACACTACACTAGGACTAGGTAGGTAGGTAGGTAGGACTTGAGTGCACTAGGTATATGCCAGAGATCGAGCATTGATTGCACCAGCTCCCGGTTACGTTTAACCCAGGAATTGTGTGACAGTTGTCGTAAACAAATAGGATGATAATTTTGAGAGGTGTCTAGCAATAGTGAAGGAGTGGAGTGAGACAATGAAGTAGTACTATACAAATGGCATCTGGCAAAATTATCATCCTAAATAAGACAAGAAATTAAAGGTTAAACATTATTTGGAGTTTCTACAATTGGCACTTAATAATATTATTATTACTGTTTTTACCTGCTCAATAATTATTGATTGCAACATTTATTTGACATTCGCATTTGTCTATCATCCTGCAGAAATCAATAATTAATTACCAGCTGAACCTGCAGAGAGAGAGGAACCAAACATTCTTCCACTATTGGCCAAAATCCATTGACGCAGCAAAAATACCATGAATTCAGCCAATCAAGACAGTTGATATTGTAACAGATTTTACAAAATCGCCCTACAAGAGTACAAAAGTGATTTATTCAAATTTCAGGTGATTTTACAATATCAAGAATGCTGGGAATGTATTCATTGCTCAAAGCGCTGGCGTTAATACACTGCACACTGTACATACATTATAGGCCGTGAGTTATCATTTCTCTATTTTTCATTTCCAAATGCAAAGACACCCATCCAGTTGCTTAACATTCGAAATCGAACTCGCTACGCTCGGAATGCTACACTTCTCGTATGAAATGGCTCATTTTAGTCCCTTGATGAACAGTCTACTATTTTTTTAGAACAATTTACTATTAATTTCAGTGTTGTATCAATGGGCTACTGGTCGCTGATGTTAACGATAATATTATACTTCACGGAGGCCTTCTATTACCATTCAACAAACCTCAACTTTTACATTGTGTTCCCATGCATATTAAACAGTGAGTATTAACGATATTTGTCTCTATACTGCCTCGCTGGTCTAGTGGTTAACATCCACCGGGTCCTGGGTTCAAGTCCCTTTGTAGAGTTGGACTGGACCTCCAATTTTCTAATTCCGGGCTAGTACTGAGAGTTTCTAGAAAAAGAGAGAGAGATAAAGTCAGAAAAACCCAAAACATAATTGTGGCCCGACCCGGGACTCAAACCCGGAACTTCGTCAGCTGCAGTCGAACATTCCAAACACTAGACCAACGAGGCAGTTCAAAAATATGAAGCGACTAAAAAACCATTTTGCAATATTATTTCCATAGTCCGGTTAAAGTTTTGAAACCTCTTTTTCAGTTGTAACCCTGCTTAGTCTAATATCTCTCTGCGCCGTATTCCTCATTGCTGAGGGTCGTGACCTCTTTCCATTAATCACATAATGGCAGGGGCTTTCTTGGTATAATAATGCAGTGGGTTCTCAGGTCGTTCGGCATACGAATCGACTAAAAGAGTACTATTGCAACTCTTAGGTTCAAATTCAAATGATTTTTATTCAAATAAACTTTTACAAGTACTTTTGCATCGTCGAGTGACCTAATGATTATTATTGACCGAGCAAATTGTCTCTGAGTCTACTTGAGTGAATTGGCACTTGTCTGTCCGTCCGTCTGTCACAGCCTTATAACTTCTGAATTACTGAACGTAATTACTTCAAATTCGAAATATAATATGTAAACCGATGGCCTCAAGCTGAATATGGCTTAAAAAGTTGTAAAAATCTTTATTTCAGGGGGCCTCTCAAAGAAGCGAATGCGAAGTAAAATATTTTTTATAGCGTTACATAGGGTTGCGGTATATCATTTTAAAGATAACTAGGAGCAGAGTAAAAAATTTTTTTTTAATTTTTCCCCTAAAATTGACGAAATGGGGGGCTTTCAAAGTGGAGATTTTCTAATGTCCAAAGTTGACCTCAGAAGTCTCAATTTTCTGAAAGGCTGAGCCAATAGAGTCAATAGATGGCGCTCTGTTATGGCGATACCGCGAGGTCTCAGTTCGGGGCGAACCACTAGTTAGATGTTAGTGATAATAACCGGGACCGACGGCTTAACGTGCTCTTAGAGGCACGGAGGAAAGGAAAAGGCCAAATTCGGAATACCAAATTCGGTCACCCATCCAGTTACCGACTTGAGTCAACGTTGCTGAACCATCGCAATCGACTGATATGCGTTGTTTCTACTAGACCACATGTTCCTCCAATTTTGCAATATTATTTTTGTAGTCTCTCTCTCTCTCTCTCTCTCTCTCTCTCTCTCTCTCTCTCTCTCTGCGTTTTTTTCCTCATTACGACCAACAGATGGCGCTGTACGATATTGAGTCGCGCTACTACTCCAGTGTGTTATCTCATTCTCTCGTAGGCTACTTTTCTGAAGTTTCACTTCTGCCGCGTGTGAATTGCGCTTGCATACACACACTTTTTTATATTTATTACTAGTGGGCCCGGCAGACGTTGTCCTGCCCTATCTTTGTCGCAATTTTTCCATATTTTCAAAACCAAAATCATCTAAATCGGCCTAGCCGTTCTCGAGTTTTAGCGAGACAAACGAACAGCAATTGATTTTTATACCTCTTTTTCAGTTGTAACTCTGCTCGGACTAATATACCTGCCCTCAAAGCTGAAGCTCTGGGGAACAATCCCTGGTACCTCGGGTATGGATCGCGACATCGAAGATGAGAACACGCAAATACTGCGCCAAATGGGCAACTTTAGGCGCAGGAAACCTGGCAACTCCATTAAAAATAAATACGTCTGACTGTGTTGCCAGTTGTAAGGTTATGTGTTAAGGTGCTGGTACGTCTAAGGCGGCGTGGTATCCGTAACTCTCTTGCACATTACATATTGATTGATAGTGAAAGGATAGAAGCAGGTGTTACTTTGCGAAGTCCATGATAATCAAGGGACCGGAGCATCCTCGGGAGATGTTGACTCAACAATGCACGATTGTAAAGTTACAACCTTCTTCACCATCTTTCAACAAGTCACTAGAATCACTATCGTGCATTGTCGAATCAACATCTGAAGATGCTCCGGTGTCGGAGTGAAACGTACGTTGAGAATAATTTGGAAGATTTGTGTGGTGTGGTGTTGTGCTAGTGCGAATTGCTGGCTTACTGGGTGGTACATATCGCAAGCTACTGTAACACATAGATTTGTCTGCTCTGGGTGATTAGCTACTTGTTCCTTGATTGTGAAAGTCTCATGTAAAATACTGGTTGTTTTCGCCATTTTTCTCTATTTAATTCAGATATATTACAATAAAAATATGCCTAAGGCAAGGGCTCATGCAACGTCGTATCACAGTGCACCGGTGGTCCCCATTCGCCCACACACTGCTCTGTGATTCATCGCTGGAAGTCGCGCGATATCGCCGGTACGCTGCACGAAATGTCCTTAATTTCAGTGTCGAGAAAATTTTAGCATGTGCGAGACAGAGAAGGTCTGGATACCATGCCGCCGGAGATGTCTAACCCGTTGTCCTAGGTGAGCGATAGAAGCGACTCGACGCGATGCGACGCTATAGAAAACGGACATAGACCACGACACGCCACAGACAACGTCTGTCATTTTCTATGGCGTCGTATCGCATCACGTCACTTCTGTCACTCACCTGTATGGAGGGTAGAGGCCTCTAACCTCCATACTCACCTAGGACAACGGGTGACTGAATTGCCAGTTTTAACAAAAAAAAGTTACTATGTTGAAAAAAAATGGGTTTGAGTTTGTTTGACCAGTTGCTTCTACCAAATGTTATGACTTAGGTATTAAATAGTTTTGCAGTTGTAAAACAAACCTGACTCTACGGTCAGTTGTAAAAACATAATGCGACAGTGCTGCCAATTATTAAGAAATTCTGACGGTATTACCAGTTGTAAGGACGTGACTTACTGAGTTACCATGTTATTGTATAATTAAATATTTTGTGAACTTGACTGTCACTTTTTAAGACAAGTTTGCACATTTGTTACTGTGTTGCCAGGTGTGAGACCATGCAGAATAAGAATAGTTAAATCCTGTCCAATAGGACAAACTCAAGTACTATCTAATAACTTACTATTATATTTTAGTAATAAAATCACCGATGCCTTTGCTAGATTACACTTTTTGCTTATTGAAATGTGTATGAAAGTGAATGACTGACTATTCATTTCATTCATATCATAACAACCAGACGGTCAATAAATATTGCTATAATCATAATACCGTCAATACTTACTCTTATTATTGATGTGTTAATAATGTTATCCACATTATGAACGTTACTTACAAACGTGACTTAACGTTACCTACAAACATGACATAACGTTACCTAAGAACGTGACTTAACGTTACCTACAAACATGACTTAACGTTACCTAAGAGCGCGACATAACAATACAAAAACCTGACTTAACGTTACCTACAAACAAGACATAACGTTACCTAAGAACGTGACTTAACGTTACCTACAAATATGACATAACGATACATACAAACCTGACTTAACGTTACCTACAAACCTGACTTAACGTTACCTACAAACATGACTTAATGTTACCTACAAACGTGACTTAACGTTACCTTTTTTTTTTTTTTAACGTAACCTACACACATGACATAACGATACATACAAACCTGACTTAACGTTACCTACAAACATAACTTAACGTTACCTACAAACATGACATAACGTTACCTAAGAACGTGACTTAACGTTACCTACAAATATGACATAACGATACATACAAACCTGACTTAACGTTACCTACGAACATGACTTAACGTTACCTACAAACGTGACTTAATGTTACCTATAAACTTTGCGATATTTATTGATCGTCTGTGCTTTCCATACCAAATGTATGGATTTATTTTTTGCGATTTTCTTATATTTCTAGCAGGAATGTGTTAACCTTAAGCTGTTATATAGCAAAGCATAGAAGGAGGCTTGATAAAACGTAATTTATTTATTGATAAATCTTATATAAAATAGTATTATAAACTAAGATGACAATTAAAAAGTACCCATGCAAACGCATAATAATAAAGCATAGTTTATTTTATCAAGACTCCTTCAATGAGTTGTACAATTTTGTCACGTGTGGATGTCTAAGTCGTTTGCAATTGTAAATAAGTATTATGTAACGTAAGATCAAAGTGCTTTTGTAGGCAACGAATGCTTTAAAAGTATGAGATAATTAATTAACAAATAACTAATTGACATAGGAAGTTACTTTTGCTACTCCCTCTCTTTTCCCTAAAAATATAGCCTATATGAAATTAAATTCTTTCCTAGCTGTAGAAATAAAATTAACAAACTGTAACCTTCGGAGGACGCACCCTTGGGCAGTATTTTTAAGCACTAATTTGTAACTCACACTAAGACCTCTGGTTACCTATCAGGTATTTTATATTATATTCTAGTCACCATTATATTATATTGTGACGATTTTAAACTAAATAACTATACATTTTCAATTTATTCTTCTCAAATTTTAATAATTAGATTTACTACCTATTTATACTATGAACTATACTCAATTTTTTTCGCCTTAGCAAGAATTTGAGAAAAAATAGTCTTTTAAAATATTTCACTCTTAATTATTTATTTTTGATCTAGATATAGGTTAAGAGTTTCCCTATTATATTAGTCACTCAATAAGGCACTTTACCTCCTAATATAAAGTACACTTTTAACGCAAAGCTTTTTATATACTTTTACAACTACGTGCTACGTAACCTAAACGCGCTAAAGTAACATTAACCGTGACTTAAGTATCTAGCCCATATTTTTTGAAGTGAAACTTCTTTAGAATCGTTGTGATTTGATAATAGGCATGATGACTGATTTTGAAAAATGGTCAGATTATGTTCGGAAGTATCTACTATTTCGAAAAAATATCTCATTTCAGCAGAAAAATAAAGTTTAGTAGATAAAATTAGCATTAGAAATTTAAATTTTAAAATTCACGCCAAAACGTTCGGCGGTGTCATGGCGTCGTTGTGACGTCACTATTGTTTTTACCAATGTACTCTGTGCACTGTGCAGTAAGCAATAGTGTGATTTTCAAAGCTCGAAAACAAACAATTGTGACGTCATTCGCTTCTTTGTGTTTTATGCAATATGGCGGATTGCTGTATTTTATAATTTTATTTTATCAAAATAAATAGCAATCTCACTCGATATTGAAAAATAAATACGTTTTTTATAATCCATGAATCCTATTTCATTAGATAAATTCATAATTGCATTGATTCTTGGTTACTGTCATCATGCCTATTCGATGAAACGAAAAAAGCGACAACAAAAAGAGACAAACCATAATTGTATAGGATTTAGCCTGCAAGAGAATGAGATATAATACAAGTTATATTTATCTCATTCTCTTGTAGGCTACTTTTCTGAAGTTTCACTTCTGCCGTGTGTGAATTGCACACACACTTACCTGTGCAAAACAAATTTACTCCTCCGCTATACTTGCAATCGGGGAATACTTTTTTGCACTGTGGACTATTTAAGTCACGGATAAATGTTACGTGGTGTAAGGTCACGCGAGCTATAAAACAATACCTATGCGATATTTGTGTCCGTTATTACTCGGTGTATAGTTGGCGTATGGCGCTAACTCACGCCGTTATATTAAAATGAACAAAGTCACGCATCATAATGCACTATTACTCTACGTACTATTAACTATTTGTTGAAACGATTAGGTATGTAGTACTAAGTTTTATTTTACTATTTATATCAAAAGTTATGCATTAAAAGTGAATATAATCAGTATTTTTCCTAATAAAACATGTAGTACACGAGTGGTGCCAATTTATAAAACGAGTTCGCAATATTAAACTTTTTATATTATACAATAACTATATGTATACACTTGAGCAATAATAATATTAATCTTTGACAATTTTATCACCTTAGTTTTAGATAACTTTGATTATCTTATTAATAAACCAAGAATTGGCTACAATTATAGTTATTTATGTTACTAGTGCACAAAGTAGTAAATTACAGTCGAGACGCAGGTAAGGGTATTAAATAGTAGACACCGATTTACTGAAAGAGTAAGTCTTGTTCAAAATTTTTAATTCCAATATAAGTAGGTACCTACTACCTATATTAATTATCATGCAACAAGTTCATAGAGAAACATTACCGCAAGGGTAGTGTGCGGTAATATACTACTTTACAGTTTGCAAATGGTGAAATATGTGCCACATTATGAGAAAATGCATTGACAAAATTACTTTTAAATGCCAAACAATTTCTTTGTTTATTAATAAGATGATAAAAGTAGAGTTTGTTGATTTTAGCAAATAGTTTTAGAATAGCACAGTTGATACTTTTGTACCGTGTGTTGTTTTAGCTAAAAAGTGTAATTTTCACATTATTTCGGTAGCAAAAAATGTGTGAATATGACCCCTAAATTATAGTTTTATGAGTGGCATATTATAGAAGAAATCAAGGCAACGCAAAACCGCGGATTGTGGAAATCCTTAGACTCCCTTGTGCAGTTGTCTTACAAGTTTGACGACATCCGTGGCGCAGTGTGTAGCGCTGTTGCTGGGAGGTCCCGGGTTCGATCCCCGGCAGGGTCAATTTGGTAATTTATAACTTCTGAATTTTCCCTGGTCTGGCCTGGTGGGAGGCTTCGGCCGTGGCTAGTTACCACCCTACCGGCAAAGACGTGCCGCCAAGCGATTTAGCGTTCCAGTACGATGCCGTGTAGAAACCGAATAGGGGTATGGGTTGAATATAACTGCCATGCCCCTAACAGGTTAGCCCGCTACCATCTTAGACTGCATCATCACTTACCACCAGGTGAGATCGCAGTCAAGGGCTCACTTGTAGTGGATAAAAAAAAAGTGGAAGGTTCCGGGTTCAATCCGCGGCAGGGTCAATTTGGGGATTTACAATTTCTGAATTTTATCTGCCCCCGATTGTGTAAGAAAATCTTATCATAATCGTAAACGTTTGTCAAATTTATAATTCGAACTGTTTATAGATGCCTGCATGTTTGTACTACCTAAACATTTCGAGTAACAAAGGATTACAATTTTCTCAGAAAATTAGGCCCCTGGTCTGCTGGCGGTAGGCTTCGGCCGTGCCTTGTTACTACCGGCGAAGACGTGCCGCCAAACGGTTTAGCTTTCCGGGCGATGCCGTGTAGAAACCGATTAGGGGTATGGGTCTAATATAATTGCCGCACCCATTACAGATTAGCCCGCTGCCATTTTAGACTGCATCATCTCTCACCACGGTGAGATCAAGGGCTAAGTGTGGATAAGAAAATTATTAAAGAAAGAACTGTTATTTTATAACGCGTGCTTTTCTTCATAGGTAGGTGTTTTGACGCATTTATTAAATGCTTAGTTTTGTGTAAAGTTGTTTGATTATTAAAGAATATAAACGTGAGAATTTATTTTTATTAAGTATAGATTAGAACATAGACCATTTATTATACAGACTGTATAAAACAAAAAATACTCTATGGCAATATTTTCCTTAATGTCGTTACATTTAAAATATTTTTTCAATACAGTTGTCAAACATGGCGCACTTTCAGAGCCTGTAGTTATGATTCGAAAATTGAATCTTTCGCATAGGCATCTTACTTTTACACGGTCGTGACTTACTTTTACAAGCTCGACACTTACTTTTGCAGTTTAGTTTTAAATTTTCAAAGTCAATTAAAAAAGTTTATTAGCAAGGAGTTTTCATACATAGAATATAATCGGATAGGCTTTTTACGAGGAAAAATGAATGAAATACGTTTTAGCATTGAATTTCCAAAATTATTTTAAATGGTTGTTGATTATATTTAATTACTAGTTTTAATTTAATTATTTTCAAAAACCTATTTGTGGCTTTTTCATAGCATCTTATGAGGTATCAGAAGTAACGAGTAACGTAACGATACGATAGTAACGAGTACTAATTGTTATAGTAACGAATACATACGGGTACGCTTTTTTTCGTTACTTTTACACCTCTAGTAACCGGCCAATCTCCTTTGTGCCTCCCTCAAGTTACTCGACATTGGCGAAGTGCATTGTGCTGCCTTGGCACTACTGAAAGCCATAAAACAAGAAGAAAAGAAGAAGAACATTTGACAAAAGTCGAATAGGCTGTATACGCGTAGGTACGAACCCGTAGCCTAGTGTCGTTGAAAAAAAAATATGTCCAGGTGTAAATACGCGCCATTTGCTTAAATTTATTATTTTTTATGTGATAAATTGATTATATTTTCAACTGTATTGAAAAATTCTTCTAAATGGTTGTTGATTATATTTAATTACCAGTTTTAATTTAATTATTTTCAACAATTTGTCAAAAATCGAATAGGCTGTATACGCGTAGGTACGAACCCGTAGCCTAGTTTCGTTGAAAAAAAAATATGTCCAGGTGTAAATACGCGCCATTTGCTGAATTTTTTTATTTTTTATGTGATAAATTGATTATATTTTTGTACTATTTCCCACAACTGTATTGAAAAACGTCGTGTGATACACGGGTGTGAAGGTTATTGCAAACTCGTGACATTAAAAACCTTCACCTTCGGCTCGGGCTTATTAATGCAATAACCTACTTTCCACCCTTGTATCACAAAATACTATTTTGAAATCATGTTAAATATTCTAATGATCACTATCGATAAATAATCATTTACTTATTATTTTCTGTAATCACGTATATTTTCTGTAATCAAACAACTCCATAGTTTAGCAGAATGGACCACAACACTAGTGCCATATCATGTTACAGGATGTTTGTTATATTTGAAATAAAACGATTTTGATGACATTCATTTTGTTTTATTTATATTTTACCAAAAAAGCCAATATACAAAATTTATATTAAACAATTTAGTAATATAAAAATATAATTTCTTAATAATAATTTTGTTATTTACATAGATTGTTACTAAATTACCTGATGTTTAAATATATTTTTTTTACAGTAAACCTGTCCTTTAAAGGCTACATAGTAAAAATGTTATTTGTTTTGTTTCCTTTTTAATGGAATGGTTATAATACTATTGTACTACAACCTTTGGAGTTATAACATCTTAAATAGAACTAAATGCCCGCCATTGGAATGTGTCCTTTTTTAAGTACATATACTTTAATTATACTAATGACTTTTATAAAGTACATGATTTTCAGTAATAGTCAGGGACGGGCGCGCAAGCGATTTTCACGAAGTCTTCGTATCGCACTGTACCGTTGTTTGAAACGTTGGCTTCTCGGAAAATGTTGTCGATCTGAAATAAATCAAAATGAAATAAAATGTATCCATAATATATTAATAAATGCAAAAGTGTGTCTGTCTGTCTGTCTGCTACGCTTTCACGGTCCATCTGTACAACTGATTTTGATTTTCATACAGGTATTGAAATTTGGTGCAGGGATAGGTTGTATCCCGGGTAAGGACATTGGCTGCTTTTTATCCCGGAAAATTAAAGAGTTCCCGCAGGAATCAAAAACTTAATCCACGCGGACGCTGTCGCGGGCATCATCACATAAATATTATAAATGCGAAAGTTTGGATGGATGGATGTATGGATCAAGTCAATCACGATTCACGTCCGAACGGCTGAACGGATCTGGATGAAATTTGGCACAGAGATAGATTATAGTCTGGAATAACACATAGGCTACTTTTTATCTCGGAAAACTAAGGAGTTCCCGCGGGAACCAAAAAACCTCAATCCACGCGGACGTAGTCGCGGGCATCAGCTAGTCTAGTAATAAATAAATTCTTAAGCGTGGGTTGAACACGCATAAGGTCGGGTCCTGTTAAGTCATGCAGTTGGCCTCAAATTTTAACAGCCATTATTTTAATTTAATTTTAATAATTCATTTGAACGTGAATGAGAATTCTCATAATGATTTTAAAGTATTCAACGAGATATCACTCGAACTTCGAACAGCGAGTGAGACAAAATTATTCGTTTCACAGTCAAGAGTGCGATGATATTAATTTTCACACTAGTGCGGTAAAATAATGGCCGCCATACATGACTAATCCCACTACACATTTTCAAGATTTACAGAAATGGAATTGATTGTTTGTACTGACAAGCAATAAATTCCATTTCTGTAAATCTAAAATGTTCTAAAACTATAAAATGTATTCAGGAATTAATATGAATATACCTCGCGCGACGATAGGCCTTCGCCCCAGTTCTGCAGCAGATTTCGAAGCTGCTTCGCTGGGATTATGCCCCTTTTGTCACCATCACCTGCTTTGAAGGCATTCACCACCTGTTTACAAAATAAAATGATATCATAAAGCTTTTTTTAATCTTTATGTACATCAAAGCTGTACTGGTGGCACCATTCATATAACTTTGATAGATTATATCTCCATAACCTGACGCTTTAGAAGATTTTGTCTCATACATTACTTGCTTGGGTTAACGCCAGCCATATCAAATCCCTTTTTGTGTGACCCAAACCCAAATGTGATCAAACCACTGTAGCTGACAATGTGGCCAATGTGTTTAACAAAATCTCTAAACTAAATATTTGCAAACTATAAATTTAGTTGAATTTTGATGAACAGACTGTATTATTTCACCATCACTATATAAACATTCTGGCAAATAAATGATTATTTATTTATTTAAATTGACTTCTCTTTATCTAGTACTGTCCCTTTCCACAGGAACTATTACGAAAGGTGTTATAGGAATAACCTTTTAAGCCATTTTAGTTTAGCTTAGAGATTGTATACATCAGAATTAGCCACAGTTTCTGTTACTAGTCAGTGGTGGTGGACAGAAGAACTTACTTCATGTGGCAGGTTCTCAGCGCGAGAGTGAATGTGCATAACCTCAAGGAAATCCGCAAATGACATCTTACCACCCTTGCCTTTGAGGTACCCTGAAAGAATACAAAAATGACGACCACTCTGGCACAGTAGTGCACCCCAGGGGCTAGATCTGTTTAGCACAATCTCTAAACTAAAATGACAGCTCTATTTATATTGCTATCCCTTTTGTAATACTCCCTACGGATAGGGGCAGCACAAGGTAGAGCTGTCATTATGGTTTAGTTTAGAGATTGTGCTGAACAGAATTGCCCCCCCTATAAGATTTTTTTTTTTTTATCCACTACAAGTTAGCCCTTGACTACGATCTCACCTGATGGTAAGTGATGATGCAGTCTAAGATGGTAGCGGGCTAACCTGTTAGGGGCATGGCAGTTATATTAAACCCATACCCCTATTCGGTTTCTACACGGCATCGTACCGGAACGCTAAATCGCTTGGCGGCACGTCTTTGCCGGTAGGGTGGTAACTAGCCACGGCAGAAGCCTCCCACCAGGCCAGACCAGGGAAAACTCAGAAATTACAAATTCCCAAATTGACCCTGCCGGGGATCAAACCCGGGACCTCTGCACGTTAAGACAACAGTGCTACACACTGCGCCACGGAGGTCGTCAAAACTGCAATCAACTTTGCTGGCAAGTAACAGAGTGCTTGTCATATAATATATCATCTCTTCCGGCATTCTATAGGTTCTGGTGTGATTCAGTAACAAACGTCAATCGAAACTTTCGCATTAATGATATTAGTATAGATAGCAGTCAGTCAGTCAGAACATATCAGAGGATGCTACTGCAAAAATCTTATTATACTGTGGAAAATTATGTAAATGATAAAAGAGCATTGATTTGATCGCTGTAGCAATGCTTAGGACAGCATTTATTTATGTATCTACAAATTGATTTAATTTTAAATGAATTTCTTTGTCGAGTTTCTTGCTGGTTTTTCTTGGTAGGAATGACATTCCGAACCAGTGGTAGATTCACTCGACAACTCAAAAGAACTTGTAATAAGTTTTTTGAAAAAAAAAATATAGTTTGATTTTGAGTATTATATTGTACAAACCAGTCAACTCCTGTATGGTAGGGCTCATCCCCAGGGACCTCATGACAACCGTCAACTCATCCAGGGATGTTATCTGACCCGACCTCGCAAACAGGTAGAAGCATTCTCTGAACTCTGAAAGAGGCAAATCAACAACACTTTACAATCGATGCTCTATTGTCAGAGTGAAACTTACATTGAGAATTATTTGGAAGATTTGTGTTTTGTGATATGGAATTGCTGGCTTATTGGTCGGTGAATATTGCAAGCTACATGATGTATATGTACATGCTACATGCTGTATGTTATAGATTTGTCTGCTTTGGTGCATTATAGCAAATTAAGCTTCTTATTTCTTGAGAAGAAAATCAGTTGCACCCAATTACCAAGAGCATTTAAATGTCCCTTGTTTTAAAGGTGAAGGAAAACTTTGTGAGGAAACCTGCAATGTCTGAGAGTTTACCGTAATATTCTCTAAGGTGTGGGAAAGTCACCTAATCTGTACTTAGCCGGTTAGACTATAACCTACACCCTTCTCAATTTGAAAAGACTCATGCTCAGCAGTTGGCCAGCAATGGTTTGATGATGGTTGACGATCTTACTCTGATAAGGGATTTTTGAAATCATTCACCCTAAAAGGTTAAAATATGTGACCCATATACCTACATATTAATCTACGAAGTAACCGAAGCTGGAAAGAGAAGTGTGTCGATTTTTATCTCTTAATCAATCAGTGAAATAACTAACTAGGGCAACATAACGGTATCAAATAAAAAACTTATTTTAACAGCCAAAACTTAGTCTAAGTAAAAGAGTTTTGTTTAAATGATAAGCTATACACTCCACTAAATTAAATAAGTAAATATATAATTTTATCATTATTTCTATCTTAAAAATCTGATAAGAAATTCATTCACCGTCGATATCTTGTTCTTTGAAATAGCGTGCCTGAAACACATTAAATTTATTAGAAACACTTACAAGGCGTACTAAGAAATATTTAAATGCAAAGAAATTGTAACTATTACCATTCTGCTAGGAGAAAAACTGAAAAATAAGTAAAATAAACAAAGATGAAAAAACTCGATAGAAAAGTTCAAAACTGGTTCAAAACCACAGAGACAGACGGCAATGACTCGATTCTTTGATTAATCGATTCGCAAATCGTTTGGGGCATCACTTAAATAATTTTTAATCTTTTGCTAATTTTCAACATCTATAGTTATTCTTCTTTGTTTTCAGAGTTCAGACCAATCAGCTGACTGACAAGACACGAAGGTCTTAATTTTTCCATTGTAAAATTACCTACCATAAAAGCAAATTATTACATAAAATATCCTACAAAGCGTACTGTGCAACAATTGTTATGATATATGTGTGATAACAACTATAATGGATATTGAAGAATACAAATGGTGAGTAAATTCCAAATTGAATTATCGTAATAGCTCATATTAGAATGTTTACGAATTGTTACATTGTAGCTTGTAAATCAATTTTTTCTTGTGTAAACTATTCAATATATTGATTATCCTACTCTTTTATCTATATAGTAAGCTAAGATTATGCGTTACAAACCTTTCTTAAAATATGTAAGAATTCATAGGATTGGTTAAGGTTAACAAATAATTACCTCTGTTACATTATCATATAAGAATTGAAGGGCCTTGCCCTTGTTTTATGTGTAACGTCTTACGTCGCTGCTTATTAAACCAAATTAGCTAGTGTTTTAGATAAGAAACTTTATTTCATAATACCTATTTCTCATATTTTTCACAATTTATATTTCATTCGGCCAATAAACATGATAGTAGAAACTTGATTTAATTTAATTTACTATAATCAGTACTTGTAGGTAATGTAAAATGTTGTAATAATTGTTTACATCATACAATATTATGTACTTATACTTAGGTATTGTGAAAATGTTGTCGTAGCTTTTAAACCAATTTAAATTAAAGTCTGGCTTGACATCTCATTTACTTACCTTCTTTATTTGGTTTATATTTATAAAGGGTAAAGAATTATTGCCTACTGCATTCTTAGCCCTCGTACGCCTTCTTAACTTGTATGGGAATAGAAAAGAATTGGTGAAATTAAATTATGTTATCTGTATTTATATTTATTATTAACAATGTTTGTTTGTTAGTTACAGAGCTACATTGTGACGTATCAAGAAACATGGAAGAGCTGGAGTTCATTAGTATATGTAACACATATTTGAAAGCAACAAAAATCACCTAAATAACCTAGTGTTCTAGTCTAAAAATTGTGTTAACTATAGTTATTACAAAACATTTGTTATTTATTATAAATTATTTACGTTTAATCAATCAATTTTACCGTTACAATTCCATTATATTGTATTCAATGCAATAAAAAAACAATTAATCATTAATTTAAATAAAACATGTTAGATTTCAAATCAGTATAACAGCCAAAGACGTAAAAGTGAAATAAATAAATATAAAATTAAAAATAGTATAACAAAATAATATAAAGTATAAAATATAGTAGGGACATAGATGCTTCTAAGCATATGGAGTGCACTGATAGATAAAGAGGCAAGCAGAACGTGTGACAAGGACAAAAAAGGGGATATTTGTGAAGACACCATGGCAGCAACTATGGTAGAAACTCCGCCCCCTCAATTGATAACAAATATTGAGTGGAGCATGATGGATAAGAGTAAATTTTTCCCACTTTACACATTGAGCAGTTTCTCAGGTAAATCAATGCATATAATTGTTTACAAAATTTTGAGGACCTCCCTGGCGCAGTGTTAAGCTATGTTGCCTTAAAGTGCGGAAGTCCTGGGTTCGATCCCCGGCAAGGTCAATTTGGGAATTTATAATTTCTGTATTTTCTGGCCTGGTGGGAGTGGCTAGTTACCACCCTACTGACAAAGATGTGCCGCCAAATTATAGTTTTTCGAATTACTACTACTACTAACTATTATTTAATTGTAGTTTGTCAAATTTAGCATGATAATTTTGACAGATGAGTGGTGTATAGCATTAGTGAAGGACTGATGATAATAATGAATTTGCATGATTTAACTACCTGTAAATTGAATTGCATGTGTACCTAGTGCCTAAGCCATTTAACTTTCTACATGTAATTCTGTTGGTATGTACTAGCTGATGACTTCAACTTTGTGCATAAATTAAAGTCTGTTCCCACGGGAACTCTTTAATTTTCCGGGATAAAAAGTAGCCTATGTATTATTCCTATGCATTAATCTATCTCTGTACGAAATTAGTAATTTGATTTTACTTATTTAAGTGTTTTTGCCATAAGCAAAGCATAGGCACTATGAATAATGCCCAGTCATGGATGTATCAACCACGTTAATCCCTTCAACCTGTTTCAAGCAAACAAAGACAGTATAATAAAAAAGTGTGCGCATGCAATTCACACACGGCAGAAGTGAAACTTAAGAAAAGTAGCCTAAAAGAGAATGAGATAAATATAACTTGTATTCTATCTCATTCTGTCGCAGGCTAAATATTTGTCTCTTTTTAGTGTCGCTTTTTTGTTTCAAATCACAACAATTTTAAAGAAGTTTCACTTCAAAAACAAAAAAAAAATAAGTGTGTGACAAGAAAAATCAATGGTTTTCAACTTAGTTTTTATACCTTTTTTTAACTAAATTGTAGTGTGATGTTTACAGTCCGCTGCGCCCTGTACCCCTTGACGTTAATAAAAACCCAAATCCAAATACAAAGGAAGAAAGAAGCATACAAAGGTGTTTCCGATGCAATCTCAAAGATCTACAGAAACGAAGGGGTATCAGGCTTGTACCGAGGATTCTGGCTCTCAAGTGTAAGTGTTTATATCAATAGGTGACTCCATCGCTCCGCCTCAAAAAAGTCAGAAGGTCATTCGTGGGAATGAGCATTCTTTTCTATAACAAAATTCCACAACCTATTTTAAACTTGCCTATTACACAAATTTAAGAAATCCATTAAGAGTATGCTCCTGAAAAAAGCTTATTATACTATTGAAAATTATGTAAATGATAGAGGAGCATGGATTTGATCTCTTCAGCAATGCTAAGGACATCAGTTACTTATGGACACATTGATACAATAATTGTAAATGAATTATTTAAAAAGAGCAATCACCAAGTTTCTTGCCGGTTCTTCTTGGTAGGAATGTCATTCTGAACCAGTGGTAGATTCACTTGATGATTCAAAAGTACCTACTTGTAAAAGTTTATTTGAATAAAAAAACATTTGATTTGATTTGATCTATAGTTCCCTAGAGGATATGTCAAAAATAAATTATTTTTTAGCATTTAAAGATTGTAATATCCACATCCCCTGTAATTTTATATTTGTATATTTAAAGCTATTGATTGAAATTAAAAAAGTGTGTTGAATTTTGATGACGTCATATGTATTTAGAAAAGAACCAACACATAGTAAATATATATAAAGACATAGATAGTACTTAAAATCTAACATAATTATTAACATCTAAAATGTATCATGCCAATGAAGGTATTTCATACAAATTCCCACTAAGCGTATTGACATTTGAAGAAAAGTTCACTGCTATAGGTATCATCATCTGAGACCCAATTGTCTGCAATGCATTTTCCGTGGGCACCATACATTTTTAACCGACTTTAAAAGAAGGAGGAGGTTCCCAATTTGACGCGTTTTTTTGTATGAATCGTTTTGAGTGGCGAGCGGAAATCGTGGCTGGGCGAGGTTCCGGTTTTGATCCCCTGCAGGGTCAATTCGGGAATTTATAATTTGGCCTGGCCTGGTTCGGCTTCGGCCGATGCTAGTTACCACCCTATTTGGTACCGCCTACCAATTTAGCGTTCCGGTACGATGCCGTGTAAAAACCAATTGGCGGTATGGGTATAATATTTAACGGTCATACCCTTAGGTTATTCTGCTATTCTGCCATTAGGTTATGCTGCTTCAGTCAAGGGCTAATATTTTTTTTTTGATTAGTCCACAAAACCATTTACAAAATCACATGTGGACATGGCATGCATATTATTTGGGTACTAATTATTAAAAACTTAATAACTACAGCGTAAGTCATGTTAATTTTTTTTACCAAAAACAACTAAATTAACAAAAAACATCTAAATTAAACAAAAAATAAATTAAACATTAAGAAGAAAATTTCTTTTTGATGCTATCACAGAAGATATCTATACTATTCCGATAACGATTTGCGAGGGAAGGAGGGGCGCCACTTGCGAGTAAGGTCCTAAAATATAGCTGTAAATTCGGTAAACAAGCATATTTCTGAAAAAAAAAATCCCTTTAAAAATAGTAAACATACAGGAATCAGGGAAATACTAACCTATGAATTAAGCAGCTATTCTTTCAGCCTGCTTATTTTTGCATCTCTTTTTCTTAGCTCCGCTATCAAAGTACAGAGCACTGGCATTCATTGACACGTATCTTTACATCTTCCATAATTAATCGGTTATTGCTAAATATTCATAAAATTAACTAAATAATTAGACTCGCGTTAAAAGCCCAGTGATATTTGACATTTTGGAGACCTCACTCTACACTAGCGCCCCTAGCGGCGAATTTAAACGCGGTAGCCCTCATTGAACTTTGAAGTATAAAAAGTGCCCTCTAAAATTCAAATATTTTTTTTATTCAAATAAACGTTTATAAGCGCTTTTGAGCGCGTCAAATGAATGTATCCACCTCTTTGTTTTCAGTTTCAGATAATATCTGGCGTTTTCTACATATCCACATACGAAGGCGTGAGACATGAGCTTGGCAGATATGAGATCAGTCCCCGAATGAAGGTACCAAAGATGTTTGTAGCCGAAGGGATCATGCGGCGTGGCGGCATTATTGCGCGACTTCAAACTCAAACTATATTTATTCAAAACTAGCTGATGCCCGCTACTACATCCGCGTGGATTGAGGTTTTTTTGGTTCCCGCGGGAACTTCTTAGTTTTCCGGGATAAAAAGTAGCCTAAGTGTTATTCCAGATTATAATCTATCTCCGTGCCAAATTTCATCCAGATCCGTTCAGCCGTTCGGGCGTGATTGAGTAACAAACATCCAAACTTACGCATTTATAATATACATATTTTACTAGATGATGCCCGCGAGTTCGTCCGCGTGGATTGATGTTTTTTTATTCCCGCGGGAAGTCTTCAATTTTCCGGGATAAAAAGTATGTCCTTCCACGGGATGTATCCTATCTCTGTACCAAATTTCATCAAAATCGGTTGAGTAGTTAGGCCGTGAAAGCGTAGCAGACAGACAGACACACTTTCGCATTTATAATATTAAGTATAGATTTGATTGATGATTGATGATTCTTTGATTGGTACACCTTCTAAACGACAAAGTTAAGCTATACAACCTATCCCTGTACCTTTAATCGAAATCGGTTGAACAGCAGGCTGTGAAAGCGTAGCAGATAGACAGACAGACACACACACTTTCGCATTCATAATATTAGTATGGATTAAGTATAGAAGCTTCGGTGTTGACCACAGTACGTGTTTTCTAGTCGTTCATAGGCGGCGGCTGCGCGTCCATAGTGGGCCAAACGGTGATAGTGCCGTTCGACGTGCTCAGCCAGCACCTGATGGTGCTGGGCCTGGTCAAAGGGTCCAGCAGCTGCGGCACCAAGAATATTGTGAGTATTCAAACTCAAAAAAAGTATGTTTATTCAAAACTAGCTGATGCCCGCGACTTCGTCCGCGTGTTTAAAGTTTTTTGATTCCCGCGGGAACCCCTTAATGTTCCGGGATAAAAAGTAGCGCATGTCTCTCCAGGTCCTTAATGCCAAAAATCACGTCGATTCGTTGCTTCGTTGCGAAGTGTTTGCAGGACAAACCAACAAACAAACACACTTTCGCATTTCAAAAAACACAAAATCCAAATGTGTTTTATTCAAATAGACTTACCTATTACAAGTGCTTATGAATAGTCAAATGAATCTACCACTTGTTCGGAATGCCGTTCCTACCGAGAAGAACCAGCAAGAAACTCTGTGGTTTTATAATATTAGTATGAGCTCCATCATCCAGTGTCATCAGCTTTGTACGCTCGGGTTGCCTTTAAAAGATCACTTTAGTGATAAGGCCGCCTTTGCGCATTACCACAGTTTCCTGTCTTCTGTATTGTATGCATAATTTTGTACCTATGTGTTAAGATGCAATAAAGACTTATACTACTACTACTACTACTATGATTCAGGTAATGAACCCTCTCGGGCTGGACCTCGAGAAGCGTATGTCAAAGGCGGCCTTAGCCCGGGAGGTGGCCGTGAAAGTGTACCAGCTACACGGCCCCCTGGGCTACTACCGAGGGTACGCGGCATCTCTGGCGGCGTACGTACCCAACTCAGCTCTGTGGTGGGCGCTCTACACTGCGTACCAAGGTAATTGAGCTGTATAACGAAAATTAGTTGTTTACTTGCTGCGAAAAGTGCGTAATTTGAGAATTGAATGCAATTTAAGACAAAATCATTAAAAAAATGTGTGTGTGCAAATCACACTTCAGTAGTGAAACTTCAGAAAAGTAGCCTACGAGAGAATGAGACGAACATAACTTGTATTCTAACTCATTCTCTCGCAGGCTGAATCCTATTATGAATATGTTTGTCTGTTTTTAGTGTCACTTCTTCGTTTCATCGAATTTTCAAATCACAACGATCCTAAAGAAGTTTCACTTCAATAGGCTATTTGACTAAATTTTGAAAATGATTTTAAAGAATTTATTACTACCTATTAAGCACATTACATTGATATTTCGCGGAAATTTAATGTAATTCCCTTTAAAAACCACTTTTAAAGTTTCAATTTTCAAAACCGCGCCAAAAACGCCAATTTTGTAACGGCGCTTGTCATCTGACTCGTGACGTCACACATTGTCAAACGCATATAAATAGACTACAGTACCGTACAGTTTAGTTGAATTTCTTCGCTTTTCTTTAAATTTAATAAAAATTAATATATTTTAACAGAAAGAATGGTGTTCACGATCATCGTCACATTATACGCTTTGGTTCTGACTTTATGCTCCGGGCATATTTTACACTTCACAGTGCAAACTCCACTTTCTCTGTGTAACTGGACGTAGCCATCGCATCGTCTCCATAGGATTCCCTTGCAGAACTGTAAAACAAAAGAAAACACCATAATAAACCGAACTCCCATGAACTTCCTGAGTATTTGTCAACATAAACTAAAATGAGATGATGATTAAATGATTATAATAAATAAAGGAAGGACTAATATGTTCGACGCGGTAGGTACTTACATTGCTGTTTTTATGTTTTTCAGTTCCGCGCCATAATAATCAGCATTATTCTTAAAGTAAAGTGCAACCATAAAAGCATCTACCTTAGGTAGGTTGCTATTATCAGCTCGCACAAAATTTGATTCCATTCTGCGATTTGAAATACTTAATTATTTATTTCCTTAGTATGTTTAGTTATAAAGTTAACCAGAAAATTACTGTTTAAATAGCTAAAAGATAAAATAAAACGCCCGCCAAACAAAACACTCAGAAAAATCAGTACAAAAAGCTGTTGTTTTCCCGCAAATTTTCGAGTGTGACGTCAACAGAGTTGCAACCAATCACAGGGCGTTCCTGTCATAGGTAAAATATCAAAAATTATAACATTATTAAACTCTTATTTTGCTGAAAAATATACATATATTTGATTAAAATAAAGTGAAATATGCTTATTTACGTTGTTATTAGTGAGATTTACCACAATTTCAGGTATATTTTCATTGTTGTCAAATAGCCTATTAGAAAAATTTTCTAATTTAAGTGATAACTAGCTGACGCCCGCGACTTCGTCCGCGTGGATTAAGGTTTTTTGGTTCCCGCGGGAACTCTTAAATTTCCGGGATAAAAAGTAGCCTATGTGTTATTACTGACTATAATTTATCTCTGTGCCAAATTACATCCATTTGGATGTAATTTGATCTTCTTTAATTCATCTTTCTTTTGTAATTCATCTTTTTTTTTACCGTTCAACCGTTCTGACGTGATTTTGTAACAAACCATCCATCATTATTATAAATGTTGGTATAGATTTTACCTAACCTACTTTTTTTCGGCGTGTACAGATGAGCTGATGAAGATATCCCCGGCTTGGGTGTCTCACCTGTTCATACAGTGCGTTGCGGGCACCCTGGGAGGCTTCACCACCACTATACTCACCAACCCGCTGGACATAGTCCGCGCGAGGCTACAGGTAAGAGCGCGCTCACTGCGCTCGCATTCTTTTTTACACAACTACGGCGAAAAAGGAAGGGTTTTGATGATAGCAGTAAAAAAACCATTTTTTTTAATTTTTATAATTTTGTTATCTTATTTGAGTTAATCGTAATTTTATATGACATTCGTAAGAGCTTTATACAAGCCAGAATCGAAATAAATAAATGAATATAATAAATATATCATTCAGGAAATATCCATGTTTGTATTTATGTATGTTCCACCGTAGCACCTAAACTACTGGGCCGATTTTGATGAATGAGGTTTAAATCGATACGTTATTTAATTGATTCGTATATTCGTCCGGGTAACATAGGCTACATTTTATACTAAAAAAACCGGCCAAGTGCGAGTCGGACTCGCGCACCGAGGGTTCCGTACTCAAGAAGTAGGTACTGAAGCAAAACAATCAGGCAAAAACCAATATGTTTATTTGACGACGAGTACGAGGTTTACTGTTAATATAAAAAAAAACTATGCTAGTTAGAGCATTGGCTATAGTTTTCCTGTAAAATATACATAAATCCCTATTGACCATAATTATTTCAGATTTTTCGATTGGTAAACTCCGGAGATAGGGGGGGGGGGGGGCGGTATTTTTTTAGACTTTTTCCCCGATAAATCAAAAACTATCATGACTAAAAATAATTAAAAATCTGTTTTAGAATGTACAAAGTAAACCCTTTCATATGATACCCCACACAGTACAGTTATCTCACTTTTAAATTTCAACCGTCCGATTTTCCCCCCTTTTTAAATAAGAACAAAAATAATTTCCAATTTTTTTTAATTCCAGTGTCTTTGGGCCACTAATATACACAACTATTCCAAATTTCATGTCGATAGCTTCGGTAGTTACTGAAATAATCGAGTGTGACGGACGGACAGACGGACAGACGGACAGACAGACGGAGAAAGTCGCACCCACCATAAGGGTTCCATTTTACCATTTTGGTACGGAACCCTAAAAAGTGGGATGTCAAATAAAAGAGGGAATTCAGAGTTCATAAATATGAATAAAGGACAATTTTTAAAATATACCAAGCAACAGGAAAACATTTTAACAATATTTTTGAAGTGAAAACTTCTTTAGGCGCGTTGAGCACTTTTTGGTAGGAGGTAAAAATGTAGATTCGCGTGACCGTGACCGACATGCTCGTGAACAGCGACATGTTCGCGACCATAATATAAATATACTACATTCGATATTAAACTTTAATGCCTTAGTGGTAAGGTTTATATTTTAATAATTTTAAATAAAATAATAATTAAAAATAAGTAAAAAAAAACGTTTTCACTTCTATCGGCAATTTTTTTATTTTATTTTAATATTATTTCTGTAGTTGGGTTTAAGGTATTTTTTAGACCTTTTTATCTCTTTATCAATTTATTTATGATAAAAACGTCATGATATTTTGACCATAAGTACCGTAATGCTGTGTCAATGAGCTTTAGAAATCTACTGCCTATGGTAGGTACCGCCTTTTTTTTTATCAGCGAAAAAAAATTACGTAGGTAAATCACTGGTGAAAATGGTTGCTGTTATTCAAATATCTTTTCCTATTCTAGGTGGAAGGCGTAGGCTCAATGCGTCAAGTGTTCAAAGAGCTATGGCGCGAAGAGGGTCTAGTAGGTCTTTACGCGAAGGGTCTATCAGCGCGGCTGGTGCAGTCCGCGTGTTTCTCCTTTTGCATTATCCTCGGCTACGAGAGCATTAAACGTGTTAGTGTTAGCGACGAGTACCGTGCGCGGGTTCGATGGTGAATAAACGTTGGTTATTAGAATGGAACTTTTAATCTACCCATGTTATTAAAATAAAATAAAAACCCCGTCAAAGATAACGCTAGAAAATACTAAAAAAACAATTTCATGTCTATGATATTAGTGTACAAGTACTTTTTTTTTATCTACTACAAGTTCTTGTAGTGCTTGACTGCGATCTCACCTGATGGGAAGTGATGCAGTCTAAGATGGTAGCGGGCTAACCTGTTAGGGGCATGGCAGTTATATTAAACCCATAACCCTATTCGGTTTCTACACGGCATCGTACCGGAACGCTAAATCACTTCGACAGTCGAAGCCTCCTACCAGGCAGACCAGGGAAAGTTCAGAAATTATAAATTCCCAAATTGACCCTGCCGGGGATCGAACCCGGGACCTCCCGCACGTTAAGACAACAGCGCTCAACAGTGCGCCATGGAGGTCGTTGAAAAAAAAACAAATTGGAAACCACGGAGATATGCGGTAACATAATATTAAAAAAAAAAACATACGCGCCGAATGGGAAGGGACACTGCCAATTTATCCCGCTTGGTGTCGCATCGTCGCTGGTGTTGTTTACCTGTCAAACAATATTTTTTACGCAATAGTTTCATTTTCTTAGATTACCTTATTCATTTTTATGCCTAAATATTGTGTATTCCGTTTTCCTGCTGATGAGGAATGAAGAAGACTATGGTACAAAGCCTTGCGCCAATAAAATTGGAAATCCAGTTCATCGGCTAGGTTCTGTAGCGCTCACTTTAGACCTGCCGATTATTATGGCAAGAGCACATACTCTGGTTTTTTCCCAGATTATATTAAAATAGGACGCCTAATTACCTCAATTATGTACGCAAATGAACCTGACAGTTACCAGCGAGGGTTGCGCCATCTGAGATTAGCTGTGCCTGTCCCTCCCCATTGAGAACCTCCTCCTTTTTTGGAAGTCAGTTAAAAAGGGCTAGTAAAATTAAAAAATTACAATTGTTTTAAATTTTTTATAACATACCTATAGAGTACACGGTAAAAGGGTAAAAACTAGAACCATTTTTACCCTCCCTCTATCAATGATAGTTGATACAAACTAAATTGTGAGTAGGTATTAACTATGTTCAACAAAAAACTCAATTCCTGTTCCAGTAATACATATGAAACAGAAAAACACATTTTTTTTATTTGGAATCAATTTCGTATACAAAATAAATTGAAATTACGAAAAATAAGAATATCCTTTACAGATAATTGTGAAAAGGATATACCTATGTATGTATTTTTAGTCATTACATTTTAATTTTAGTGTAAAACTGAATTTTATTCTATAATCAGATTATAGAATAAAATACAGATTCTTATAAACATTTTTACATGCATTTTTCGCATCAAATTTTTGTACATAATATTTCCTTGATCACACATTTTTTTTAAATGATGTAGCACATTCAAACCAAAAGTGGCACAAGTCAAATTTTGAAGATTGACTCCATAAAAAATCTGTCATATAAATATGATAAGTCATCATACTTATATCATTAATGCGAAAGTGTCTTTGTATGTTAGTTTGTCCTTCTATCACGCCGTAACAGAGCAACTGATCGACGTTTTTTTTTTTGCATGGGTATAGTGGAGGACCTGAAGAGTGACATAAGTTACTTTTTATACGGGAAAATTAAAGGAGTTCCCATTGGAATTAAGAAACTTATTCCACGCGGATAAAGTCAAGGGCATCAGCAAAGATTTGTTTAATTTATGGCGATTTAGAAAGTGATTAAGTAGGTATGTAATTATGATTACAACCTTTTTTTATGTGAAACTTCTTTAGAATCGTTATGATTTGAAAATTCGACGCAATGAAAAAATGAAACGAAAAAGCGACACCAAGAGACAAACATATTCATAAATAGGATTTAACCTGCAAGAGAATGAGATAGAATATGAGTTATATTTATCTCATTCTCTCGTTGGCTACTTTTCTGAAGTTTCAATTCTGCCGTGTGTGAATTGCACACACACACTTATTTTTATTTATCTTCATCACACTTTGGGCCTGAATGTGAAACATTATTCAGATGGAATTATCATAAAGCTGATCAGCTTTTTAAATTACTATCTCCCATACAAGGTAAAGTAATAAGTGCAGACAAGAAACTAACTGGAAGTACACACATAAACTAGCAATATTCAAGCGTTCACAATATAGATTTCCCTATTTTGTAACGAAAATAGAAAAACTATAATTTCCTATACTAAACAAGTATAGTCCCACAAACTTATCTGACCCGGTGACAGTGTCGCTGTGATCACATTTAGTGTTCCCAATAAATTAAATAAAATTAATAAAATAAAAACAAAAAGTCAAAAAAATTAGGTCCATTTTGGCCACTGGGTCAGATAAGTTGTTGGGACTGTAACAACGTTTCATATGACGCTCAGCCTAACCATAGATTATGGTTTATATATTGTCTTTGGCCTAACTATAGAATTGAAGCTGTTTGGTAAAAAACACAAACACACAGTGGCGGGTAGCGGTTTGCCCAAACTGTACTTTCCTATAGCGCGGGAAGCGAACGTTTGACTAACAACGTGACACCACAGACTCTTGCTGTCGCACCTGTTGGTCAGTTTATTTATCTGAATTAATGTACACGTCGGCTGTTAAGACTATAATTGTGTAATCAAGGCTCAAAATAGCTAGAATCCGTAAGTTCACATAAAATAAACGTATAGTCCATTATACTTATTTGACCCGGTGACAGCTTCGCTAGTATACAATATATGAAAATAAAATAAAATAAAAACAAAACTTATCAGGCATAAAAATTTGTTCCAATTTTGGCCACCGGGCCCATCGATATAAATATGTAGGTACTAGATGGGCCCTTTCATAGAAAAAGGTCTGGCGCCCGACTATGAGAACGCGTTCCTAACCTGTCTTTGTCCCCATCGTAGCGCTGTCACGGTCGCTCGTCGTGTAGATAATTTGTTATTCTTAGGTTAACATCTAAAGTCTTATTAGTTTGGCACTGTACAATTTTTATTTTGAGGTAAGTGTTTCAAGTCACAATTACACATTTCCAAAAAAACGTTATTTAATCTTCCTATTTAATATTTTTATCCATTACGCAATCATTTAATTTCCGCGGCAAACTGTATGACATTTTTTTTTTACTAACTGGCTTTACGGCTTCTATGGCCATGACCTATATTAGTCATACGTTTTCAATATATGTTGCAAGCAAGTTCCCGCTTTTCAGACTAGATGGCGTTGAAAGCGTTGCTAAAAATACGCCCACATTCTTTGTTTGACAGGGCCCGTCTATGTAAATTGAGGTCGTTGACCGGGCCAGATAAGTTTGTAGAACCACCGACAGGTCTGTAGTAAGGCTGGGTCAACAAACTATCACACACGATAATTCGAAAGTTTTACTATCTCAGTCAAAAACTGGCAACTACGTTTAAATTAACATCGTAGAATTCTTAATTAATACTACCCTACTATTACAATATTCAACTACGCGCCAAATTAGTGTAGGTACATTGTTATTTCAGTCGTTTTTAATGTTAGCCGCATAAGTGCGAGCGAGAGTAAAATAAGCTCATCGTTCAATAGACTTAAATAATCATAGTCTTAATTCTTACTCTCAGCCTGTCGTTTTTCGTTATTTTAGCTTATTATTAGCAACGTACATTATAGATTTGTTTTTTTCGTTTTTGGCGCGCAGTTGTCACGAAAGCTGAAATTAAAAATATGGTGAAAGTTTAAAGGAGACGGCCCAGATTCGTATTGGGCGTAGGACTAGTCTTGTACCAGTAGTTAAAAGAAAGAAGATACAACATTGAACCAGTTTTGATTGTTTCAATCCACAAAACTGTCCTAATTTCAGTTGTAAAATAATTTAATCTTTCCGCAATTGGCAACACTAAACATGAGTAGAGTAGGTGACAATGGCGGATTTATAATTTTTGACGTTTGTTTGTCAAGTGTCTACCCAATGAGTACAATTACATAATTAATTAATTGAGAGATTAACAATGTTTGAGCACCTTTCCAACTTTCGTGACACATAACACGATGACAATACATTCGGTGGACTGTTGTAGAACAACATAATTAAAAAGTTAAATACTAATATACTTTAAAACTTATTAATAGCCCCTTTTATAAACCAACATGAATATTCAAAATCACATTTATTACCTTTTATACATTTTTCTTAGTCTGCTACAAGTTAGCCCTTGACTGTGAACTCACCTAATGGCAAGTGATGATGCAGTCTAAGAAGGTAAAAGGCTAACCTGTTAGGGATATGGCAATTACATTAAACCCATACTCCTAATTGGTTTCCATCAGCACAGACCAGACAAATCCAGAAATTATAAACTCCCAAATTGACCCTGACAGGAATCGAACCCAGGAACTCCCACTGTAGTCTAGGAGACAGTACGAAAATAACTAACTTCCTTTCTAATTTTAAGTTAGTTATTTATTTTGAATCCCAACAATACAATACTACAATAAGCTCCCAGAAGACATGTTGAAGATGTCTCTAAACAAGTTCAAAGTTAATGTAAAACGTAATCTCATTGAAAAATCTTATTACCATGTGAAGGATTACTTAAATGACAAGGAAGCTTGGCAATAATTTGCTCTAATGGCTCTGGCTCTGGCTGAGATGGTGATAATGAAAAAAAATCACCCGCTGAGTTTGTTGTGGGCTCTTCTCAGACCAGGGCACCTTTGGTACCCTCGTATCTTTAGTTTTAAGATACAGTAACCGATTATCACCATCATGTTTTTTTAAGTAAGTGATTTTTAACGTCAATAAGTGTACCTACAGTGTACCTATATTGAATAAATGATATTGACTATTGACTATTGACTATTGAATATTTATACAATACTTTATCATACTGTAAAGTTTTGTCACCTGAGGAATTTTAGGCTGTTAGGGTCCACTAGCTTCCTTTCCTAGACTACTGTTAGACCACAGCCCTCACCACTTGGTCAGGGAGGTTGTCAATATCCTCTATAAATGTCTAAAGAAATTAATTTTATGTTAGGTAGCTAAATATGTCACTGGTATAATTTTTAATTCATATAAAACATTGGCAAAGTTGAGACTCATTAAATGTTGCAAATTGCAATATAATTATTATATTCATGATTGTTAACAAATACAATCATATTGGTAAATATTTAGCAAAATATGAACTACATACTTATTTATAAAAATATTAAGGTAAATACCAATCAATTGGTCATATAATAATAGTCTTTTATTTCATGTATTTTGTTGATCATAATAACATTCCCATAAAATGCTGTTATGACCATCAATTTGAATATAATTGTAAGATATATAATAATTATGCAGAACTTAAAATTTGCAAATTTAATAAAAGCCTATTCTATGCATATTTAACAATGTGGCCAATTCTGTATAACACAATCTCTACACTAAAATGACAGCTTTAAATCTAGTTCTGGCCCTTTCTGCAGGGAGTAGGATTATGAAAGGGTTAGCAATATTTTTAATGCTGTTATAATCTTCCAATTGCCAAATAACATAAATGATTACATATACCAAGTACGACTTAAAATAAAGGGTTTTTAAAAACAACAAAAGATGTTGTATAGCCTAAGTCTGAAACTAGTTTCAAAAAAGCAATCTAATATACAAAATACTAACTACTACTATTAAAACAAATATTACAATAATTATTATGAGTAAAAATAAGAATATTGTATAATGGAGCCTTTTTAATAAATTTTTCATTTGATCACAGTTTCTTACGATAATGTTATTGACAATGGCTTTTTTGACATGTGAAAAAAATGAAATCGTTAAATGACTAACATTATAATAATTATTCATGATATTGGCTCAGTTTCACTTTTGACACTGGCAGATGAGTGTCAGCCAATTTAAATGATTGTGGTATTGCAATTTGCAGCAAAGTTTTGCTTGTCATTAATGAACATTTCTTTTTGAATTCTGTATCATTTTTATAAATATTGAGTTAGGTCACTTTGGTTCAGAAAATGCAATATCAGTGCTGAAAACAACATTTACTCTCACTTTCTGGGTTATTAAAGCATCGTTCAATTTTACATTTTTTGAGTTAGGTAACTTTTGTTCTACAGCATGTGTGAAAGGGGTGTAGCAATCATTATTCTGCATAAATTACTTTAACTAAACACTCAACTAAGTACTAACTACAGTACAGTAATTGCTATAAAAAAGCCTGCTATAGGGTCAACAAAATAACATAGAATATGATCGCCGCCTGTGCCATATAAAATAACTCATCATAGATCGGTCATCTAGAGAGCTCCTTAGACATTGTTGTCAAAGCTTGCCCAACAAGAACTCTCTCTCCTGCGTTAAGTTCAAATTTGAAGTCGGCTGGTGCTTCGAAAAGTAAGATAATTGTACTGCCCATGTTGAATTGCCCAAATAGCTCTCCTTTTTTGAATGTAACTCTATGCATTTCTAACTCATCGATGCGGGTCCGTTTTCCTTTAGTATTGGTTCTTAAGTCTGGGTCGGAATATATTTCTATAGATCCCACATTTGTTGCACCCACAGCTGTCATAGAGAAAAATCCATGCTTCCATTCACCGATATAAACAGCTCTTTCATTAATTGTGAATAGACCAGGGATAAGTTTCGCCAACCAGGGATTTACAGACAACAATTTACCAGAAAAATGCCTTCGAAAGTTGGACGTCCAATCACATGGTGAATGAAATCTATGGTAATCACCAGGTGCTAGATAAATTATACATTGGTGTAGGATGTTTTTCTTGTTTTTCAATAGAGAGTTATAGTAGTTAGTATTGTTGTTTCTAGACCATTTGTTTTCACCTAGAAATTCTTCAAGGCTGTATGTTACGCCTTTGACTTGTTCAATTTTATCTGTGTCCGCTGGGCCGCAGTTCAGGACTATACCATCACATGGTGATACACAAGGTGCAGGCGATATGTATCTAGCACCATCTCTTAATGCACGCGTAAAAAACGCTGATAAACTTTTATAATATGTAAGATCAGTCACTGCAGCATCGTTCAGATTAACGTTAAACATTCTTGCGTACGTACCGTAAATGAAACTCCGTATCGATACAGGAAGCTCGCAGGATGCCAGCTTCCCCCACAGTCTACTTGTAATTCGAAAAGGGAACATTTCGTAGAATTTTATCTCTACCTTGGACACCTCGTAGTTTACACTCGCACGAATATAACACCATCCCACATAAATAACACTCCCTAGAGGCATCCATCGCGTGAAAATCGCTCGGAAATTCATCCATTTCGTCTTTTGTAGCTGGTTAGTATTGTAACTATTTACATTCGTATTCTTTGTTTGATTGTGGATAGTTTGTCGGAATGGTTTGTGAGGCCTCATCCGCCTAAACATCGGGTTTATGACGGGAAGGCAGCTCCGAATGCGCGTCGGCGGGAACATTTCGCACTCGTGTACCTTCCGCCCTTGATGTAAAAATAAGCAATGTTTATCTAATTACTTTCAGCAGCGATCGTTTTATTATCAACGCCCGATAAAAAAAAAATGTTGAACAAGGAACCAGAGACACAAGCGACACAAGCAAGGAACGGTGAACTTCTTTCTTCACAAAAGATTAAAGAAACTGTCAAATAATAAAACGTTCTGAAATCAATATTAATTTACATTTTCATGATTGAAAAATAATAATAAGATCATTATGAATAAAAATTCTTACGGTTTATAAGTCTCTAACTGGTCTCTAACTTAATTTGTTTAATAAAAAAAAAACTGCTTAACAATAAAAAAAAATGGATTCTGTTTCAGTGCGAAATTAATTTTCGAACGATTTCCCAAGCAAGAAACGAAATAATCGAATAATCGATTTGAAGATTTGAGGATCGACAACTCTCGTCTCAAAGTAGTAAAACCCCTATTACACTGCACTTTTCACAGGGCCCTGAAGAAAGGGTGGGCGCTAGTTTCGTCGAACGAATTCGTTCAACGAATCAAAAAGCCATGCAAATCGGTCCAGCCGTTCGGATAGCATGGGTGCCTAGTGAACGATAATAATTAACACAAAGATACACGTACAACTCTCTTGACGTTCTCGTTCAGACTAGGTTAGGGCCCTGTGAAAAGTGCAGTGTAATAGGGGTTTTATATCTTTATTCATGTAATCTGTGTGATCTTTTTTCCATAGATGAGGCATGTCTTTGTACATCTCAATCAAAATTTCTTTTTCCTTTGGACACGACATAATAATATTGTCAAAATGTTCGCCCGAGCCGGAGAAACAGAACTACTGAACAGTGCGATGACTGAGCTCCTTATCCGCCCTGAATGTTATTGCATTACCCTGACTGCAGGGCGCAATTCCACCTTGTGGCTTATTACACTACACTGATTCAACGGAAGGGTCCCTGTGGAAAGTGCGGTGTAATAGGGGTTTAACTATTAATACTACTTCTTATCGGCAGCCACTAATAGACCGAGCAGGCGAAGTGAGAACCAGCGGTTTGTTGCGATTTTGAAAAAATACAATCATTAGGTAATAAGATACAAAAAATAACTGCAGTTCCAAGCACAGCAGGAACGAGTCAAATCTCAACTTTTTATTCGTTAGTAAATTAGTCAAGTATCATCACAGTATATTTACTTTCAGAAAAAGGTTTTTTTTTTCACTTTCGCCCTACAAGAGGAATAGGCATATCTAAGGGAACAGGGCAAAGATTTTCTTTTTTTTTTGTTAGAACTTATAAAAAAAAACGGTTCATCACTATTAAAGCATCTCATGTCAAATGACATATTTTGACATTTCGATTGTCATGCGGTAGCCATAGTCATCCTATACCTATGTTACTTGTCTCTGGCCATACCGCCATAGTTGTTTGACAGGTTGTTTGACATTTCTGCATTTCTGCAATTTATTGTTTTAATTTCTGTAGTAATTTTTCTGTTTATTTAATTTCTCTATTTAATTTTCATGTCTACAAATAGTAATGGATACATCAGAGATTCGCTGGATTTGTATAAATCGGAGAAGGCTACAGAGGGCAGTTCATCTGACATCGAGCTGGTTTTTCGTGGTTTCCAGAAAAAGCCTGTGGTGGTATGCGAGAGATACGATATAAAGCCCTATCTGCATAAAATGGAGCTGGATTTGCCGCCGGATTTGAGAGGACCCACTTTCGTATCACTGCATGAAATTGCCAAATACGATAAGAAATGTTCGGTAAGATTAAGGCGGGAAAACTTAGAGCAACTGAAAGAAGAATTAATGAGCAATAGACATATTGTATATACCACAAGTTTTACGTGTAATATTTGCCAGGAGGTCTATTTGAGTGAGAAAAAGCTGTTGAATCATCAGGAGACTAAACATATTATATGTTACAAACCTGAGAATAAGGTCCGTAAAAAGGTTTCGTTCTCTGATGAGATAATCGTGCATGAAGTTAAAGAGTACCACAGGTGTCGGAAATGCCCCAAGATATTCGAAGATTATGGCTCCTTGAAGATACACATTAGAAAGATTCACAAAAAACGTAGGTGCTATGTATGTTTTTACTGTTCGAAGGATTTCATTGATCGTATGATTTTCAAAGTACACATTAAACTGCACTGTGACGCCTGCGGGCTTCTGTTACCCAACAGGAAGCGCTATTTGGAGCACAGGCGTAATACATGTAAAATAGTAAAAAAATATGTGTGTAAAACCTGTAATATTTCATTGTTCTACTTCATGGATCTTAAAGACCACAGCTACGAACATCTTGGCCAATTTTACATCTGTGATATATGTAAAGACCGGTTTGATGATAAATGTGCTTTGTCCCACCATATTAAGTTCTTACATGCTAAACGACGGCCCAAAACATTGTATACAACACATACTATGGGTGAAAATACAGTATATGCTTGCATATTTTGTGACATAAGCTGTGCAGAACGAGAATTGATAGAAAAGCATGTATCCACATTCCCCGAATACGATAAATGTGCTATGACGGGCTATAAGGACTTCTATTTTTGCGATCAGTGCTTCGAAAAATTCGGCACTGAAACGGATATGTTACGGCATAAGTGGTCACATTTCTTAAAGATTGCACAACAAAATGTGGCAGACTTACCACAGCCTGTTAACCTACTCAACAAAATGGAAGTTCTAACTGATAACATGATACAAAAAACTCCAAACAACAATACAGAAGACACTGAGGAGATTCTAATTGATAGTACAACTCAAAACACTCAAATAATCAACACTCAACCTATCAAACTTGTTTATAACATTAAAACAGATAAATTGCCGCCATTACTCCAACCCAGAATTATTTTGGATAAATTAGTTCTGCCTCAAACAACAATGTTGGAAAAACTTTTGTCAGAACAGAAAAATAAAAATATTCCACCTAATGATACCATTGATTTAACAAATTTGGATCCAACAACTTTAAAGAAACCCATAGTTGCGAGAAAGAGAACTCTTTTGTCAAGTCATCAGTGCCAGGTAAAGTATAACCTTTGAGTGTTATCTATCTTTTTCTTGTATCTAATAACACGGTGTACCATGGTTAATTCATCCAAGGTCTATTTTGTTATGTTTATCCTTACTAATATTATAAATGGGAAAGTGAGTTTGTTTGTATGTTTGTTCCGCTTTCACGCCGTAACTACTGAACCGATTTGGCTGAAATTTGGAACATAGATAGCTTATAACCTGGATTAAAACATAGGCTTTTTATCCCGGAAAATTAAGGAGTTCCCGCGGGAACCAAAAAACCTAAATCCACGCGGACGTAGTGGCAGGCATCAGCTAGTATCACATATATCATATTTTTGGTCTCTTAAAGACAAGTGGTAGAATCAGGGTTCAAAAATATCCGATATTTATGATATAATATATCGGATAATTATATATCAAGTTTGATATATATCAATTTTGTATGAAAGCCATATTATTATTTTATTGTATTATTTATGAATACTATTTGCATATGTGTTACATAAACATACTAAAATTTTAAAAAAAAATAAAAAACTAAAATGTTTTTAATGTTTTATTTATTTAGGTACTTAAAGTCTGATACATCTAACCAAAACATAAAATCTTCTTTTAGATAAGGCAAAATTAACTAAAAATATAAAATCTCACAATCTACATTTGGGAAGTAGAAATACAGTAAGAAACGCTAAAAATTACTTAATAATATATATTTTTTTTTGATATATATCGTCGAATCCTGTTTGATATACAAGGTGTAAGGTAATTAGTATAACATACCCGCTGCTACCCTTGTTAGATGGTAAATTGTATAGATATATTGGAAAAATGTATATTTAAAATTTTAGCTTAAATGTTCATGTGGCATCCCTTAAAACAGCTGATTCAATATCAATGAACTGACTAGTTTCGGACTTCGTAAATCGAAGTCAGTCCCTTATCCTTAATTTATGAGTCACCTTTCTCTGTGATTAATTTCTCGACTTACTTCGTTGAAGTTTTAATCAATAATTTTAATAAATAATAATTAATTTAATTCTGTGTACCTAGTTTGTTTTTTCAATGATTTTTAAATTGTAATGAATTGCCAAATTGCATAACGATATGTTAATAATTATTATTATCACTTGTAATACAGTTCTGACTTTAGGTGTAGAAGGAACAAAGGACTCCACAGGGTTGCCAAAATTTATTTTCCAAAATTAACAAATTAATTTATATATGGAAGTATTTGATAATTAATTTTGACTTTTTAACTCTGCCATAGTGTTTATAACGTCATAATTGCATGGGTAGCCGCCGGTATGTTATACCATTTACCTTACACCTTGTATATCAGATATAATATCTTGATATATATCCATTGATATATATCCTCAAACCCTGGGTAGAATATGACCAAACCCTTTTCATTCCAAGTAAAAACACTTAATTACACACATAAATAACAGAACAGAGGTAAAACAAATTTTGATAAAATTTACAACAAGACTCATGTAGATTTAGTTTCATTATGGTGTAAATGTGAGACAAGACTCATGCAGATTTGTCTTGTTACAGTGTAAAGGTGAGACAAGACTCATGCAGATTTAGTCTCGTTACAGTGTAAAGGTGAGACAAGACTCATGCAGATTTAGTCTTGTTACAGTGTAAAGGCAAGACAAAACTCATGCAGTTTTAGTCTCCCTTATTTTCCAAAAATCATCTGAGCTATTTAAAATCAGAGTTATTATTATTAAATTAATTTCACTGTGTTTTGTCTTAATTTTTGAAGTTTCATCCACATTTTTATCATATAGTACTCTAGATTCAGCAATTCTTTTGTCAGTTAAATTGTAAATTACAATTGCAGTTTTGGCATTTGCTTTCAAGCTTTGTATAATGTATTAACATTCTATGTTCATTGTCTGTATAAATATACAATTTTTCATACTAAGCATATTTTATTTGATGCTAAGCGAATTTTGAAGAATGATCTTTATTTTATATGATGCCTGCGACTTATAAGACGTGGAATAAGTGTTTTTTTATTCCCGCCGGAACTCCTCAATTTTCCAGGATAAAAAGTAGCCTATCTCCAGATCTCCAGATCCTCAACTATAACCATGCCAAAAATCACGTCGATACGTTGCTCCGTTGCAGAGTGATTGAAGGAAAAACCAACAAACCAATAAACAAACACACTTTCGCATTTAAAATAATATCTCTGTAATATGGTTTCTTTTACCCATGGATAATTTCATACCTCATACATAGACTAAAATCGATGGACAGGACTCATTCATAAAAATTAAATGTTTTCAGCTATGCCTCCGGTACTTTTCAAACCGCTACTGTCTCGCGCGCCATCTGTACGCGATACATGGGATATCAAAAGACTCAAATATGCCATACAAGGCAAATAACGGTAATAATTCATATCTTTACTCTTTATCTTGGAAAGCCTTTGTTAGCTATCAACTTCAAAGTAGCCGTAAAATCTTTGAACAATTATCATCAGTAATTCATATCTCTACTTCTTACCATGGAAGGTAGATTGTCAATTAAGGAGGACCCACCCACTTTTGAGGAGGTTTTCTTATAGACATTTTTGAATAAACATTTTTATTTATAATAGATAAATAAATAAAAAATTCAAAAATTTCTATCATTTTTATTTATAAATTATAATTATATAGGAAAAATAAAGCAAGATAATAGAGTAATATACATTATTGTTAACCCACTTATAGGTGGCCACAGCTTGCAGTGTAATGTAAAATTTCATTATGGGCTGGCGAAAAACTAAATTAAGGAAAAAAGATGCAAAATAAAATTAAAATAAATTAAATCAACACTGAATGCGATGACAGATAACTAATTAGATCTAGTGCTGTTACACAAAAACAATTGAATTCAAAGATATCAGAATACAAACTATAGTTTCCACTTTAAACCCTAAAGTTTGAAAATAGAAGTGACTAAATTTTAAAAATAGCAGTACATAAAGATAACAGTTATTTTTTTATTATAGGTGATCTTCATTGCAGTTCTTGCGAAGAGGATTTCGCCCTGCCCTCATTACTGAAGAACCATAACTGCATAAGGAAGCATCTACCCGAAATGCCATTCCAAGACGCAAGACCAGACATACATCTAGATACTAGCGTATTTAGTCAGCACAACGGTTTTGATGACATAGCTTACAACGATGATTACATGAACTCCATCGATTTTGAAATCCCAGCTCCCATAGTTGAGCTAACGGAGTATGAGAACGTTAATTTAGTAATTAATGACAATGACACAGTCAGTAACGAAATAACGTTTCATGGACAGAATAACAGTTCTATAGTTAATAATGACAGACAGTTGAATAATGTGGTTAATAATAATCTGTCAGTTAATAATGTCACACCATTTACCAATATGCCAGTTAATAACGTCAGACAGTATGTCGGACCGAGAAGTAATCTGTCAGCAAGTCATGTCAGACCATTTGCCAATGTGCCAGTTAATAATCACACACCATTTGGCAATATGCCAGTTAATAACGTCAGACAGTATGTCGGACCAAGAAATAATCTGTCAGCAAATGATGTCAGACCATTTACTAATGTGACAGTTAATAACAGACAGTTTGCCAGTCCGTTAAATCACATGACAGCTAACAATGTCAGACCGTTAAACAATTTGACAGTTAATAATGACCGGCAGTCGAATATTGTGCCAGTTAATGGGCCGTTAAATAATGTACAATCAAATGATATGAATAGTGGTAAGCGGTATCGTTATATCTATGTGCAGGAGGTACCAATAGAGTTTTAACGCCTCTTAATCATACTAATATTATAAATGCGAAAGTGTGTTTGTTTGTTGGTTTGTCCTTCAATCACGCTGCATCGGAGCAACGGATCGACGTGATTTTTGGCATGGGTATAGTTGAAGACCTGGAGAGTGTCATAGGCTACTTTTTATCCCGGAAAATTAAGGAGTTCCCGGGAGAATTTCAAAAAAAACTTAAACCACGCGGATGAAGTCTCGGGCATCAGCTAGTTATTTATAATAAGGTTATAATATTAAAGGCTATTATGATGTGCTGCTAAGTTTAAGGCTAAACGCACACTGGCAGGTTGATGCGGAGGCAAGGCTTTCTTGAGAACAACTCAAAATTATTTATTGACTTGGGTATAAAGGCTCGCCAAGTGCTTTTCAGTCTCCTTTCTTTTTAACTTTCAGTATACAAATTTCAACCATATGCTCATGCATATAAAGCCGAGTTTAACTTGTTATCAAAAGTACTCTATTTCACTCTGTCAGTATGCGTGGGGCTTATGTAAGGTGTATAATAGGTGTGTATGTTAAAATATGGTTTGTTTTGTATTATCATTATGTTGATTAAGTTTTTGATTTATTTGTATCAAAACAATATTAATATGTTGTTTCTTTACTTAAGAAAATATTATAATATGTTCATATTATTATTACTTATTAGGAAATTAGTTGTGATTCCCAGATATTATAAACAATAGATTTGTTTAGAATTTAAATAAAATACTAGTGGTTCGCCCCGAACAGAGACCTCGCGGCGCCATCTATTGACATCATTGTGAAGTTCTGTTGTAAATAATAGGCTCATTAAAAATTTAATAATTTCGTTTCCATATAATATTTATCTAATTTTAGTATTTGTTGTTCAAGTACAGGATATAACTCAAATAATTGAACAAGTTTCAAACTCAGCCTTTCAGAAAGTATTGTAATAGTTAACTTTGATCATTAGCGCCATCTATTGACAACATTGTGAAGTTCTGTTGTAAATACTAAGACTCATTAAAAATTAAATAATTTCGTTTCCATATAATATTTATCTAATTTTAGTATTTGTTGTTTAAGTACAGGATATAAGTCAAATAACTGATCAAGTTTCAGGCTCAGCATTTCAGTAAATTTAGAGTTCTGAGGTCAACTTTGGACGTTAGAAAATCTCCACTTTGGGAACCCCCCATTTTGTCAATTATAGGGGAAAAATTAAAAAATATATATTTTTGGGCTCTATTCCTAATTATCTTTAAAATGATATACCGCAACCCTATGTAACGCTATAAAAATATTTTTTCTTCATATTCGCTTCTATGAGAGCCCCCCTGAAATAAAGATTTTTATTACTTTTTAAGCCATATTCGGCGGGAGGCCATCGGTTTATATACATAATTTTTAAATTTGAAGTAATTACGTTTAGTAATTCAGAAGTTATAAGGCTCTGACAGACTGACGGACGGACAAGTGCAAATTCACTCAAGTAGACTCAGAGACCTTCGCTTCGCTCGGTCGATAATCATTTTAATATATAATAAGTTTAATTAAATTTAAAATTACTTTTGAGGTTTTTAAAATTTTATCCAGATAATAATATATAACGTTAGTTTTTGTATATGCAAAACCTGAAAGTAGTTTGTTCAGAATCAGTAATAGAATCTAATGCAACCATTTTTATACCGTGTTATATTTTGTCCAAAAAATATTTTAAAATCCTGCAAGTTTGGACACATAGTTGAATGACCTATAATAATCAGCTGGCATTGCGGCGTCGCAAGCGGTACAATGACACGGCGAGAGTCGCAGTCGATGACGCAGTCATCAACCCGCCCGCCAGCAAATGGCCGGCGCCCGCGCCCTGCGCTCCACTCGCGCCCGGCGCCAGTCGTCCAGAAGCTAAGGGCGTAAGGGTATGACACGCAAATTCACGCAATCCGTTGCTCCCGCGTAAATATTACCGCTATCGTATGAGAAAATGAGTTTACGAACGTGCAACACACGGAAATGGTGCAACTATACGACGGTATGTGGTGACAATGTGTCCGCGGTAGGAATTTGAGGCGCCCATGCTTGCCGTTCATACAACGTCTAAGGGAAAATGGTCAGTTCCGCCCTCAAACCGCGGTCTTGTACATTACTGTGTACTGTGTAAATACTTAATTAATGAAGTTTTAGCGAGGACAATGACCCAACTCAAGAAGCTTATAACTTTGTTAGTTCTCAATAAAAAAAATTGATTTTTTTATAAATATTCCTTACGTGAAAATATTCGACACGTGTTTCGGTTTTTGCTTATACTAAAACTAACGTTGTTTAAGCAAACTTTTAAGGCCTAAATTAATAATGAATCTATGTATAATTTATCGATCAGTTACTAAGCAACGTGGTTATTTGTCCAAATGAGCATACAATTTAATTTTACAATATAATAAAATTTTGCAATAATTTTATAATAGGAAGGACCCCGGTTGGATTCCGGGTAGGGTCAATTTGGGTAATCGCCGTTATTGGTGCATACGTATTGCGTTTTATTTATTTCAGCCTTAAACCTATCATCCATACGATTGTATTAAGGAGGTTAAAAAAATATGGCCTTACTTTTAACTTAACATTTGGCGTTCTAGCGCCAAATGTATGTACATTAAGTGTTAATTTGAAATTTTTAAAAGAAGTCCGATAATAATTATTGCGTTAATCTAGGTTTTGTTTATGATGAAATACTTTACTACTGTTAGGAACTGTTAGGTTTCATTGTATATTTATCGCCATTCAGAATTTTGAATTCTGTGCCCCTAGTAATTATACACAAATTGAAAACTTTGCCTTACCTTAAGTTGAGCTTAGGTTACGCTTTGTAAAGTAAAAGTGCAGGTGTAAAGTGATTAGTTAACATATTATATAGTGTTAACTGTTAAGTGTAAAGTAAATGTTAGGTAGCAATGTTACAGTGATCCTTGCAGGTTTAAACTTTTAAAGTGTGTATTAGGCGAATCTGTACTATATGTACTAGTTATTCTTATTTTTAAAATACGAAGGAACTAGGAAAGATTTGGCACTATTAAATCTGTAGTAGGTACTAGGGGTAAAGAATCGCCATTAACTTTAGATTTGTTTTCGTTGTTTAGTCAGTCAATCAATCAATCAGTTCAGAATCAGTTTGGCTTCTTTATAACCATACCCGAAGGGAATAGAATATTTTTGTATTTCTGACCTAGGTTAGGTACCTACCGTTCCACCATTTTATATGAACCGAAACAACACCAAAATCGTAAAACCTGTATTAATTAAATAGCTGGCGTCAATACAAGCAAGTATTATATGAGACTCTTCTAATCAATTTAAGTTCGGAGACCCTACAAGATATCGAAGCTTCGCTTTTGTCGGGTAACCCGATACAATAGGCCTTTATTTGTAAGCTTTTTTTTTTAAAAAATAATATATTTATCTACTTACATGTTATTATTTTATTACTACAGAGTAATAATTTTTCTATTATACAATACGCACACTTTTAACAATATACGTAATTATAAATTAATAATTTATAATTATGTAAGTATAATGGTGTACCTATTATAATATGTTTTGAATTTATGACTTACCAAGTTACAACCAAGCTTACATATGTAGTCACCTCCATGGCAAACTTACGAATCTGCAATTTTAGTGAAATCAATATTTCGATGAAAAACCGTATCAAATGTTGTAAGTACTACACAACTTGGTAAAGTTACGTATTTCTGTCACTGATAGTTAAAGAATTCAACTATTAGTGACAGAAATACGTAACTATACTACTGATAAGTAGTTACAGAATTTAACTATCAGTGACAGAAATACTCGTACTTAAGGTGGGTGACCCAAATAAGGCCTACCTTAATTTTTTTATTATCTAACTAGCGGGTTTATAATAACAATGCACTGGTAATTTGAAATACTTATATTTATTTATTAAACTTTGTAATAAATGAAACAAAATTGCTTTGGAAACAAAAAACACACTTTTGTGAACACAAATAACTAAAATGTCACTTTGGCCTTATTGGGAACCCTGTGTCTTAATAAAGCCTCACTAGAAACAAGTAAACATTCAACTTCTTAATGAATACAAAAGGAATACAAAACGTTGTCAATACTTATATTAAATCTAATGAGATCATATTAATTACCTTTGATCAATTTTAGATCAGATTTAACGAATTTCTCATCATGTAAAAGTACTATATTAATCAGCCTTTTTCATCTTTTTTTTAAAACAATTTATTGAACAGTAAAATATTTTATCAGCGGGTGTGAGTCCAACACACACCTCATGATACCAAACGCCACAAGTAAGACATTGTCGCATATCATCAACTCGATCTTCTATACAAGCTGGTCAGTACCAAGAAGGTTTAGATTTCGTAAGCTGATCTGCTGTCAAAGAAGCAGTCTTTACTGAAGTTTGCTTTCGCGTTGCAGCAACTGCAGGTTGTGCAGATGTACAGCCAGTAACTGACGCTGATTTTGGTGTCTTTGTGTTAATGTTTATCATGGATGAAGTACCAGGAGCATCTTCTACTCTTGGCGATGGTACAGTAATCTGTGATGTGGAATTCGTAACACTGTTACCAAACAAATCTTTTGTTACCTCTTGAGCCCTGTAATTCAGTGACTTCTTGCGTGGAGCAGTCGCTACAACTTTAAACTTAGGAGTTGGTAAAAATTCATGAATCTCACACGTGGTTGATTGATTGTCTATCTTCTGTGGAGTTCCAGCATTTGGATTGTTTTTTGAGAGCAAGGACAGTGGCAAATTCTCAGTATCTGTGCCTGACCCATCTGAATCTTCAACATTTGCAGTTGAAATCTCTTGTTCCCCCGATTCATCAGATAAGACAGCAATATTCTCACTGTTTGTAGGATTTGGAAGTTCTGACAACGCAGAAGGCGCAAACGCTCTTCAGGAATAGCATCTGGGTTATATGGATATAACCCTGTAGCGCGAAACCCATTCGAGATATTGGTAATAGTCATACATTTCGGCCATACTTGTGAGAGAATTACGTTGAAGCTTGTCTTGTTAAGGGTTCGTTCGGGATGCTGACTGACGTATTTAATCAACTCTTGGTCCCAATGGTGCTCAAAAGAACGATAAACAGATTTATCCATAGGCTGTAACTCGTGCGTGGTATTTGACGGAAGACAATATAAAGTAATGCCACATTTCTCAGCTTCCTTGACAATAGTAAAGTCCAGGTGGCATTTTGCACCATCAAATATGAGGAGACATGGCCCTGATGTTCTGTATTTATGCAAATGATTAATAAACTCTATGAAAGTTTCTGTCGTCATGCTTCCTTTTGGCGTCATCTTCACCAGAGAGCCTGGAGGTAAATTTTCTTGGAATTCTGGCTTTAGTAGTTTAGGAATAGCTGATCCTATAGCATTTCCGCAGCCTACCACAGTTACACTTTCAGCATGCTCATTCGCTATTTGATGAACTCTTTTTCTTCCTTTGGCTGTCAGAACTTCCTGCTGATGGTGCAAAGATATGCGACAATTTTTTTCATCGATGTTGTAAATGCTTTCAGGTTTATGTTCAATTCCAAGTCTATCCAGCACACTTTTGTATTTGGAAAAGTGATCGCTAACAATATCTTTATTTAATTTTTGAGCACGAGCTGGATTCATCATCTGTGCTTTACGACATGCTAATTCAGGGTGTCGTTTGAGAAATAACCGCAACCATTTCTTCCCTGCGGCGTTTTTGGCATCATTGAAATTGTTTGGAATTTTCTTAATTTTACAGAATGAAAAAGCCTGTACACGCAACATTTTTGATGTCAACGGCATTCCAACATCAGCCAAACGTATGATTCTTCTGACAAGTCCAGCTTCTTGTTCTGTAGTCAATATAGTACACCGACCTAGCTTTCGTGTGGTCGACCCGCTCGCTAGATGATTGCGTAGAGTTCTTCTTGGGATGTTGTATCTGGCTGCAGCAGCATATGTAGATAATATACCTCTTTCTACCATTTTAACAGCGTTTTCCATCTGTTGCGAAGTCCATTGAGCCCTTTTTTTCCTTGTGGTAGAAGCTGGTGATTCGTTTTCCATGGTTTTACTGAAAACAAGGGTTTACTATTTTACTGTGATACTTTTTTAACTGACATAAAACATTGTCCTAATAAGGCCTGTGCCTGTGCCTTTATAAGGCCTATACATTTTTTGTAGGCTTTATTAGGGCATGGCACATGGGTGAAAAAAATAACAATAATATGGAATACACCTATATTACAGCTTTTTCACTTATGTGAGGAGATGGCTACACGTATAACTATCCTATAGACAAAACACAGCACACCGTGTAAAAAGAAAAAGAAAAATACTTACTGTTTACTCTGCCAGAATTTTATAAAAACAAGCGTGCGCTCCGCGTCGTTGTTGTTTTCGACTGCAGGCAAAGACTACTGTGCAGTGTGCAGGTTCCAACACGCTCGCGGCACGGGACACTTGCTGTGCTTGTGGGTGTTAGTTAATGTATACGCACATATCTACAAACATTGGCGGCCATTTGAAATCGTGAAGCGGGAAATTTAAAACATAGGCCTTATTAGGACATAGGCTTTATTTGGGTCACCCACCTTACGTAACTTTATCACGGTGTGCAGTACTACATTTGGTACGATTTTTCATCGAAATATTGATTTCACTAAAACTGCAGATTCGTAAGTTTGCCATGGAGGTGACAAGTGTCCGACCGAAGGTGGATTTGTGGCCGAAGCCGAAATGTGTTAATCGGCCATCGCCACAACTTTCGGCCGAAGTCGAAGCTGAAGGTCATTAAAAAATATTGAAGGTTTATTAATAACCCTGAGGAATTAAGTTCAGTATTGGCTAAGAGTAAATGAAATAATAGTTTTTATGGTTTATGTTGAGTGATGATTTGATTTACTACTGGCGATGGCGAAGCCGAAGCTTCGGTCGGACACTACCCTCAACTAATGAAACTTTGAAAGTAAATTAAGTACTATCAAAAACGGTCCAGAGTACACTCTTTAAGTTATGTAATAAAAAAATAAATGTAATAAAAACAACTGCTGTTTATCATTTCATTTTAATAATTCTATGCGTTTATGAATATATATCTTCATAATAATGCAGTGCTTTGGAGCATGTTTGCCGTCTCTTGAGTATTTTTCTTGAAGAAGTTTTCGAACATTTTCGTTTAAATCTGCGCGGGATATAGGTACATAAGAGGCGACGTTCTTCGCGCCGGCACTTTTCAATCATCATCATACTAATATTATAAATGCGAAAGTCACTTTGTTGGTTTGTTGGTTTGTCCTTCAATCACGCTGCAACAGAGCAACCGATCGACGTGATTTTTGGCATGGATATAGTTGAAGACCTAACATAGGCTACTTTTTATCCCGGAAAATTGAGGAGTTTCCGCGGGAATCAAAAAACTTATTCCACGCGTAGGTACGAAGTCGTCAGCTAGTCATAAATAAATATGTACTTTATTTTAAACTAGCGGTCCGCCCCGGCTTCGCACGGGTAGCACTTGATCAAAATAGTCCATACCCAATAATGGTCAGTCGGCACTGAGACGAACAACTCCACCATACATACGTTCTCAAATGTTGTTCAGCAAACCGCTGTGAACGCTTGGCACTTGAGTCTCCAATACGACGTATTTTCGCACCCCTCTCCTGGGAACTATGTTTAGAACTAGAATAACAACTAAGTTGGGACCTTGATCTTTGAGGCTTTTCGCAGTCTGTCTACAGCAGTTAGATATTAAAATGTTTTAAAAAAATGTTGGTAAGTTTTCTTCAATTCAATTCCCAGATGATGGCTTTTAGGTATGCCACAGGGGCACAGGTTGTTTCGCCAGTGTCGAGTATATTATTAGTAAGTTTTCTTATTATTAAGTTTGTCTTGACAAATATGAAATAAGAGTGTCTTGACAAATATGAAATAAGAGTGTCTTGACAAATATGACATAAAAGACAGTCTGAATTAATAGACGTTTATAGGTTTAACGTAAAATTTAAATGAGGTGAATTTTTCCGACTTAATTAACATTATTGCAATTTTCGAAGGGATCTCTAATTTATTTTAAAATAAAATGTAGCCTATGTTACTCAGTGATAATGTAGCTTTCTAATGAAAAAAGAATTATTAAAATCGGTCCAGTTTGAGTTTATTCGTTACATACAAAAATACAAAAATACAAATCTTTCCTATAGATTACCATAGAATCCTTATTTCATAAGGTTCCTTGGTAAAATTCCTAAACGAAATCAAGCATTATTTTCTGAACGTCAGTTGGGCGTCGCCAGAGTCAACGACAGCTGTCAAGAGTGACTCAGATATGTCAGCTAATAGATTTTAGTGCAGTGCAGTGCGGTGCAGTGATGCTTATCGATAAACGATACTATCAATCAACTACCTACTGGTAATCAATTACATATACTTATATAATTTGATTTTCTGAGACGTCCTGCCTTGTATTATATATTATTATAGATAAAATTCTGCTAATTTAATTACTATAAGTGCACAACTCAATATAAGAGTACCACATAATATCAACATGATTTGCTATTGTACAGTTTTATAGAAACAGAATAATATCATGATATCGCGTCACCATAATGCATTTGTATGTAGAAGCGACAATTGTGGACTTATCCTGTGTCGAGTTGTCGATAGATTTTAAAATCGAGTAAAGATATCTACTCTAATTATTTAAGGTCATCACTAGTATTCTGTCACGGAAGATTTTAATTGTTTGTAATTATTTACTTTTACTCTTTTACTAAATAAATTATTAATTTACATAGAGATTGCTTTAATTTTTTTAAAATGAGAATCTAATCAAGAATCATAATTCATGTGAACATATTATTTACTTTTACTAAGTGTACTGAACGTAAATTAGTTTATGCAACTTTTAGTGTATTTTGCCGATAATTCGTAAAATTAATCATGTCTGTAAGTGAAAAAGTGTCTCTTTCGGATGCCCTAAGCAACGTAGACGTTCTGGATGAGCTAACTTTGCCAGGTAAGGGTTACAAAACTTTATTATTGGTAACAAATATCTTGCTATTGTTGCTACATATCCGGTCGAATATCTATCGTAATTCGTAAAACAACGTTTTTTAACGTTCCATCCGTTGTTAGTGATATGGATAATCTCACATCCTGTCTATATGTATTTCAGAACATTACTTACCCAAACTAACTAATATCCTTAACAAAAAGCATTCTCAACTTGATAGAGAAATAATTTATTGCATTCCTAGGTTTCAAGTTATAGATTCCTTATTCAATAGATTAAGTATATTTTGGCTTAATGTTGGTAGGAATGGCAGGCCAAAAACTATTAGGGACAAAATATGATGCTTTTGCCCAGCAGTGGGATGATGTATGAAATATAAACCCATAATAATACTTAATATTATACATCCAAAGGTATGTCAGTGGGTCTGCTACTCTTTCATGGCCCCTTCTTTCAGCTTACTCCCTGAGCCCAAATGGAACATGTCTCTGTACCAATTCAGTCAAAATTGGTTGGATAGATGGGCCATGAAAATGTAACACAACAATTGTGTCTACACCTTATTAAATTACTTAATATGGATAAATAATAATGCTTCAGGTATGTATGAGAGTGTTATGACACTCTTGAGCCTAATCTAAGTTCCAAAATCAAGTTTAAAACAAATTGTTATTTAAAAAATTATGGAAAAGAGAAGCAGGTAGGTATTATACTAATTTAACAGCAGATTCAAATTCAATTTCAATTTTCAATTTATTTTAAAAACATGTAGGACATACAGCTGTTTCTTATGTTATGTCATGTTTTGACTTTACAACCAGTTCGAAAGAGATTTTGCTGAGAAGAGCCTGCAAGAAACTTATCAGTTTCTCTTTTTTTTTTTAAAACAAGATATTACATACGTATGTAAGCAAGTATATAAATTAAATACAGTAGTGTAAGTTATTATACTCTCCTATGATATTTATTACTGTTTGCCTCAATAATTTCTTCTCTGACAGTTTTGATGTTGATGACAAAACAAGTGAGTTACAACCGGTGATATATATTTTTAATTACTACAATCTTGTTTCCACAGATGAACAGCCCTGCATCGAGGCAGCACCCTGCTCCATCCTCTACCAGGCCAACTTTGACACCAACTTTGAGGATAGGAATGGCTTTGTCACAGGCATTGCCAAGTACATTGAGGAGGCCACTGTGCATGCCAACTTGGTAAATATTTTTCTACAATGTTAAGGGATTTCATTCACAATCCTAGATTCCAAAATAAATCTATGCATGCTTTCCATTAATCAAATAATGGTAGGAGTTTTCTTGGGATAATAGTGTGTTGGGTTCCCACATACTTCTGCATTTGACTTGACTAAGAGTATTAATTAATATCTTAGGTTTTGTAATGATTATTATCAGATGTTAGTTATAATTACGGGGACCGACGGCTTAACGTACTCTCCGAGGCACGGAGGAAACGATAAGGCCAAATTTGAACCTCCAAATTCCGTTACCCATCCAGTTACCGACTTAGGTCAAAGTGGTAATTCTATTTTTCCTCTTTCAGAACGAACTTCTAGAAGAGGGCAACGCTCACGCTGTGATGCTATATACCTGGAGATGCTGCAGCCGAGCCATTCCTCAGCCCAGGTCGAATGAGCAGCCGGATAGGGTCCATATATATGAGAGAACTGTGCAGGTGTTAGCACCTGAGGTGGACAAACTTCTGCAGTTTATGTACTTCCAGGTCTGTATTGATCTTGTCTACACCTGGCAGTAAGGTACACCGGGTATTTTTAGTATTAAAATAAAAATTCATACAGTTTTTGTGGGTAGCACTGTGGAAAACCACGTAAGGTTTAAAAAAATTATCACACGTGGTACACATGACATTTGGTAGTCCAGATGTACTAAGGTCCAAGACCTTTGAAAATTGAGAGCGATTTGGAATTACAGATTTCAGAAGGCAGGCTACTCCACAGTATCACAGATTTGCACGTAAAGGAGTCTTCTCTGTCACGCGGATAAGCATCGCGATTTAGTTTCCGAAGCATTACTTCTCACTCTGAGGAAATTCGTCACTACAATTATTGTTATTTTTCTCCCGTAGCGTAAAGCAATCGAACGCTTTTGCGGTGAAGTGCGGCGTCTCTGTCACGCGGAGAAGCGTCGTGACTTCGTTTCCGAAGCATACCTTCTCACTTTGGGGAAATTCGTCAACATGTTTGCTGTACTTGACGAACTGAAAAACATGAAAAGTTCTGTTAAAAACGACTATTCAACGTACAGACGGTAGGTGTGGATTTATATTACTAGACGATGCTTGCGACTTCGTTCGCGTGTTTTAAGTTTTTTTAAGGAACGCCTTCAATTTCCGGGATAAAAAGTAGCCTATGTTCTTCACCGGGATACAACCTACTCTTGTACCAAATTTCATCAAAATCGGTTGAGCAGATGGGCCGTGAAAGCGTAGCAGACAGACAGACAGACACACTTTGGCATTTATAATATTAAGTATGGATTAGATTACGTCCGCGCCGATACGTAGTAGTAAAACATCAAAAATAAATGATTTATTAGTAGTTAACAAAAACAGGGTCTTCCAAACTCGCTAAAATTCACAAAAAAAAACATTTCCAGGGCTGCTCAGTTCCTCAAAGTGATGTCGGACAGCCAAAGTCTCCAGGAATCGCAGAATCTCTCCATGTTCCTGGCAACACAGAACAAAATCCGGGATACGGTGAAAGATGCCCTGGAAAAGATCACCGGTAAGCGAAGTCAAACACAAAAGTCATTTATTGAAATTGGGTAAAGTCAGCTTAAGTCAAAACTCATTTATTCAAATTCTACCGACTTTTTTGAAAACTTAAAGCAGTATATAGTCCCTCCAACTTATCTGGACCGGTGGCCAAAATTGGAACTAAATTTTATGCCTGTTTGTACCTCGAACCTTGGTATTTGATATTAATTTCAACTTGATAGCAACGCGTTCCCAAAAAATTGTGGTTGACAGACAGACGGACAGACAGAGGGACAACAAAGTGATCCTATAATGTATTTTTTTTACTTTTGAGGTACGGTCACTACGGACGGAACACTAGAAACACATACCTGCTAGGCCTTAGCTTATTACATATATTTTCACCCAACAGGTTATGAAGAACTATTGGCAGACGTGGTGAATATTTGTGTGCACATGTTTGAAACTAAGATGTACCTCACGCCGTCGGAAAAACACATGCTTGTCAAGGTATTTTCTTTACTTGTAGGTAGATCGAAAAAATTTACAATAACAAAAATATTTACAAAAAGTAACCTCCGCTACAGCCCATTAACGTCCCACTGCTGGGCACAGGCCTCCACTCTTAAGATAATGGTACTCTATTAAACTCTATATTACTCGCTTGGCGCCGAGGCCAGACCAGACCAGGGAAAATTCAGAAATAATAAATTCCCAAATTGACCTTGCTGGGAATCAAACCCGGGACCTCCCGTTAAGACAACAGCGTTCAACACTGCGCCAGGGAGGTCGTCAAATTCAAATTCAAGTTGATTCGTATTTTTTTGACTATGGATATAATTCATTATCATGGACTAATGCAAAATAACGCCTGCTTCTATCCAATATATGAGTTCTTTCACTATCGACCAGTACTCATGTCCTTTACTTCATTTCTGTATGGGCAGGTAATGGGTTTCGGTCTCTTCCTGATGGATTCGGAGATATGCAACATCAACCGCCTCGACCAGAAAAAGAAGATACGATTGGATCGGATCGACAGGATTTTCAAGGTATGTACTTTTTAAACTATTGTTGTTAACTATTAATTATATTGTTACCGTCCGAAAGTTATTATGAGTAACTTCGTCCGCGTGGATAAAAAACATCTTATAGAATAATATATTGGGGCTGATTCTGTAGTGCACAATTTCTAAACTAAACTAAAATCTTGCTAACCCTTTCATAATACTTCCTGCGGAAATGGACAGAACTAAATTTAAAGCTGTCATTTTAGTTTAGTTTAGAGATTGTGCACTACAGAATCAGCCCCATAGTGACCAATTCTGTTTAACACAATCTCTTAACTAAACTAAAATGACAGCTCTAAATCGAATGCTGCACCTTTCCGCTGGGAGTATTCTGAAAGGGATACCAATAATAATAGAGCTGTCATTTTAGTTTAGAAATTGTGGTGAACAGAATTGGCCTCAATATCTTATCTTATCTGTCTTAATAATCCAGTGGGATCTTCCAAGATAAAAAGTAGCCTATATTAGATATAAAGTTTAAGTGCGTCTTGTTGCCTATATACAAGTATTTTCTTACAGAACCTCGAGGTGGTGCCATTATTCGGCGATATGCAAATAGCACCTTTCAACTACATCAAGAGGTCCAAACATTATGATCCCAGCAAGTGAGTACATATTAGTAAATTACATTTTTTTCAGTTGGATTAAATAATAATACAGTTAAATTCTGTTATAACAACATTGAACCACTTAATAGATAGATATATATTCTTTATTTCCACACCAAAATATAAACGTATAAAGTAAACACAAGTACAGAAAACAAAGTACAAAAAACCGGCCAAGTGCGAGTCGGACTCGCGCACCGAGGGTTCCGTACAAACCTGTAGTAAGTTTTAAATTACTAAAAATATTTTTATTTTAAATATTTGAGTTGATTGAATGAAAGGTAAATTGCGGTTTACGATTTATGACGTATTAAAAAAAACTACTTACTAGATCTCGTTCAAACCAATTTTCGGTGGAAGTGTGCATGGTAATAATGTACATCATATATTTTTTTAGTTTTATCATTCTCTTATTTTAGAAGTCACAGGGGGGGGACGACACACATTTTACCACTTTGGAAGTGTCTCTCGCGCAAACTATTCAGTTTAGAAAAAAATGATATTACAAACCTGAATATCATTTTTGAAGACCTATCCATAGATGGGTATGACACGTATGGGTTAGATGAAAAAAATATTTTTGAGTTTCAGTTCTAAGTATGGGGAACCCCCAAAATTTATTGTTTTTTTTCTATTTTTGTAAGAAAATCTTAATGCGATTCACAGAATACATCTACTTACCAAGTTTCAACAGCATAGTTCTTATAGTTCCGGAAAAAAGTGGCTGTGACATACGGACGGACAGACAGACAGACATGACGAATCTATAAGGGTTCTGTTTAAAAACAAGGGCGATCTTATCCGGCGGCGGAATGCAATACAAACGTAGTATACACAATAACATATTTTGTTTGTTTCAGATGGCCTCTGTCCTCAAGCCCCAACCCCCTATCCCCGCAAGCTGACCTGATGGTCCACCTGCCGCAAATACGTGAGGAGCACCAGAACTATATCTCCGAATTGGCGAGATACAGCAACGAAGTGAGTATCCATGCAAATGATTATTATCTACACAATTTTTGTGACCGTGACTTTGTGCTTATCTCGGTGTTCAAAGATTCTGTTGTACCTAATTTTTACTTTCTCCCAACCTTGTGATCATTTAGATCTTTTAAGAATCTGTTGTACCTGATTTTTAGGGGTCCGTACCTCAAGAGGTATCAAGTTGAAATAAAATAAATACCTTAGAGCTTTAAAATAATCAAGCTTCTAAGTCCACGCAATCAAAAGATACGGCCATTTATGCCGGATATTCTGACACTCTTTTGCACGTTTTCATTAATTACGTTACAGGTACTAGACCGTACAAAGTGCGACCCGAGAGACACCCTTGCTCTATCTCTCTCTCCCTCCCCCCCCCCCCTCTCTCTCTCTCTCTCTGATATAGGTGACGCCATATCTAGTTTTTGGGGGATAATTTTCGGGCCTCCATGTTTTTCTGACAAAGATTTTTGGGTCATGATTTCCATATAATCGTATTCCATATAGCGTATAGTAAACCACATTTCACAGGTGACTACCACCTTCAAAGAGGCGGGTTCTGACGCAGAGAACAAGGCGGTGACGGAGCTCTGCCTGCGAGGGTTGCAGCTGCTTTCCTCCTGGTGCTCAGTGCTCACCGAGCTCTGCTCCTGGAAGCTGCTGCACCCCACGGACCACGCCACCAACCCCAGGTGTCCCCCTGACGCCGAGGAGTATGAGAGGGTGAGATCTAGGATATAGCCACGAAGATACCATTAAATTGCCTTTACATTTAATGGCTCTAAAAGAGTTTTTCTGCTCAGGCCTTCTTAAATTCATACCTGGATTCCACCAACTAATAGGGATGATGGCTCTGTCAAAAAGAAATTATTTTTTACTGAGTGATGAAATGAGTCTTCCAAAAGACCTTAAATTCACTTCGTCGGTTAGTTTTAAGTTTGATAACCATTTTAAACTATAGATCAAAGAAAAAATGTGCGTTGAAAGGAGATTGCTCAAACTTGGTTTCGTTTTGTATCAGATTCAAACTGGTGTCAAAAACTAAGTTTATATTTTTTACAAAATCCTTTAAAATACCAAACCATAACGTCGCCGGACAAAAATCTTGTAAAGAAACAAGTGATTTTATCATTTCCTGTATCCATTAATGTCGTTTGACGTTTCAAAGGGCTGCCAGTATCCAAAGACAATCGCGAAATATACCTACATAACTAAAAAATCGATGCATGAATCAATGTTCTATAATCATCGCTTAGAGATATTTAATTATCGGACGCAGCTTATGCAAGTCGCTCCAAAGACTTCAGTATTTGAGATTGACACTGTATTTGGTGTATATAGTTCCATAATTATACGACACGACCTTGAATTCTCGGATGTGGTACAAAAATCTGATGAAGCGCCCGGTACCTACTAGGTACGCTGTATAATTATAAGACGCGACTGACGGTCACAACGATCATGAGAATTTGGTAATATTATTTAACCATTAAATATTGTGTCCTAGGTCTATTTTAAACATAAAACAAGGCTTAACACATTATTCATCACTTTCGTAATATCGATTAAAAATATCGATTCTGTTAGTCCAAAAAGGATTTTGTCGATTAATCGATCTCAGATCACCTTCCGGCCTTCCCTATCATTGACGTTTCTGACACGTAGTGGTTATATTCTCTTTGGTTTTTGATCGTGAACGCTGATCATAGATAATACACTATATACTAGACGCTGATCATTGACGTTATCGTGTCAAAAAAGTAACCTAAATTCGTGAACATTTGTAACCTGATTCCCACAAATCCGTCGAACTACAGATTTAATAATTTGAGGATGTATTGTTATAATTGTACCCTACAAATGAGGTAAGTTTCATGAAAGTACATTGTGATAGAATGTGAAACCAAAGCCCATACTTTGATGATCAATGTCCTTTGATGACGTCACAACTATGTATTTCATACAAACTTCCATTCTAGAAGCGCGTTTTTAAGTTTGATAGAGTTGCTGATTTGATTGAGTTGGCATCATCCCTAATCTGACAAAATAAATCTTTTGTTCGAAAAACTTCCAAAAAGTGTCTTATAGATCGATCGGCTTTTCGGTACCAAGTTTTTCAAGTTCCTGTTATCTTCCAGGCAACCCGCTACAACTACACATCAGAGGAGAAGTTCGCGATGATCGAGGTGATAGCTATGATCAAGGGTTTACAAGTGCTGATGGCTCGCATGGAGACTGTTTTCGCGGACGCGGCGCGGCGCTCCATCTACGCCGAGCTGCAGGACTTTGTGCAGCTGGCGCTGAGGGAGCCGCTGCGGAAGGCCATCAAGAACAAGAAGGACCTTATACGCAGGTAACAAGGTCGCTAATCGTCTGGCGCGGCGCTCCATCTAGGCCGAGCTGCAGGACTTTGTGCAGCTGGCGCTGAGGGAGCCGCTGCGGAAGGCCATCAAGAACAAGAAGGACCTTATACGCAGGTAACAAGGTCGCTAATCGTCTGGCGCGGCGCTCCATCTAGGCCGAGCTGCAGGACTTTGTGCAGCTGGCGCTGAGGGAGCCGCTGCGGAAGGCCATCAAGAACAAGAAGGACCTTATACGCAGGTAACAAGGTCGCTAATCGTCTGGCGCGGCGCTCCATCTACGCCGAGCTGCAGGACTTTGTGCAGCTGGCGCTGAGGGAGCCGCTGCGGAAGGCCATCAAGAACAAGAAGGACCTTATACGCAGGTAACAAGGTCGCTAATCGTCTGGCGCGGCGCTCCATCTAGGCCGAGCTGCAGGACTTTGTGCAGCTGGCGCTGAGGGAGCCGCTGCGGAAGGCCATCAAGAACAAGAAGGACCTTATACGCAGGTAACAAGGTCGCTAATCGTATGGCGCGGCGCTCCATCTAGGCCGAGCTGCAGGACTTTGTGCAGCTGGCGCTGAGGGAGCCGCTGCGGAAGGCCATCAAGAACAAGAAGGACCTTATACGCAGGTAACAAGGTCGCTAATCGTCTGGCGCGGCGCTCCATCTAGGCCGAGCTGCAGGACTTTGTGCAGCTGGCGCTGAGGGAGCCGCTGCGGAAGGCCATCAAGAACAAGAAGGACCTTATACGCAGGTAATAAGGTCGCTAATCGTATGGCGCGGCGCTCCATCTAGGCCGAGCTGCAGGACTTTGTGCAGCTGGCGCTGAGGGAGCCGCTGCGGAAGGCCATCAAGAACAAGAAGGACCTTATACGCAGGTAACAAGGTCGCTAATCGTCTGGCGCGGCGCTCCATCTACGCCGAGCTGCAGGACTTTGTGCAGCTGGCGCTGAGGGAGCCGCTGCGGAAGGCCATCAAGAACAAGAAGGACCTTATACGCAGATAACAAGGTCGCTAATCGTCTGGCGCGGCGCTCCATCTACGCCGAGCTGCAGGACTTTGTGCAGCTGGCAGGTAACAAGGTTGCTAATCGTCTGGCGTGATCGCCATGATAAGTGCTCATGACGCCCAAAATTAAAGAGTTATTTTGGGAATATTTATTACCGGTCCCATAATAACAAGTCCCGGTTATTATCTGATAATAATCGTTACAAATCGTAAGAGTTTAGTTACTCTTAGTCGAGTCGTATGGGAAAAGAAGTGGGAAACCCCCGCATTATTATCTCAAGATAACTCCAAGCATGATGTGATTAATGGAAAGGGGTCACGACCCTCATTTATGAGGAATACGACGCAGAGAGAGAGAGAAGAAATAATTTATTTTTCTCATGCATCGATTTATATGTAGGTACTAGGGCCCTTTCATAGAAAAAAGTTGGGCGTCCGACTTTTAGAGCGCGCTCCTCACCTGTATAGCCCTGTCCTTGTCCCCGCCATAGCGCTGTCCCGCTTTTCAGACTAGATGGCGTTAGTAAATTAGGTCCACATTCTTTGTTTGACAGGGCCCGTCTATGTAAATTGAGGTCGTTGTTGTCATGGCATCATCCCTTTATGTTTATGTTAATAGTATGGAATACCCCTACATCCCTATTGGCCTCACCAGCTGGTTCTGTTTGCTATGTTTCAGTATAATAGTGTCCGTGCGTGAGACGTGCGGCGACTGGGCGCGCGGGTGTGAGCCGCAGCAGGACCCGGCGCTGCGCGGCAAGAAGGACGCTGAGGCTAGTTTCACCATCAAGGTGCCCAGGCGGAATGTGGGTGAGTGCCAATACCGCACGGTCTATACTAAAAAAAAAATACGCGTCAAATTGAGAACCTCCTCCTTTTTGACACAATTTTATTCTTGTTTGAAGGGGGTTAGAATATTTTGGCCTACCAACTTGGATGAAATAAACACGGGATAGAAAACGAAAAAAAAGAAAATTGAATTAAATCTCGAATCGTTCGACTAACTTTTGCGGGGTTTTTTAGTTTGCGATTAGTTTTTTTGTGCTTTATTTGAATCCCGAACGAGCGAATCATTCTATTAAAGAATACCGACTTTTGCTTACTGGTTTAATCACTGAGTGAGCAAAAACGACTTTTGCACTGGTTTTAAGCAGCAAGAAAAAGTATTTTTTGCTTGTAGTATATGATGAAATAAAACCCCTCTTTCAGGGCCATCATCCACCCAACTGTACATGGTGAGGACTCAGCTGGAAGCCCTGATCTCGGACAAGTCGGGCGGGCGGAGGACGCTCCGCAAAGACCTGGAGGCCGCAGCCCTACAGCAGATCGAGGCGTTCCATCGCCAGAGCTTCTTTTGGAGCTATCTTCTGAATCTAGCTGGTGAGGAAATACTCTGTGTCGTATTCCTCATTTGTGAGGATCGCAACCCCGTCGTGATTCTGTTGTACACTATCTCTGTACGAAACTAAAATGACAGCTCTATTTATATTGCGTAGCCCTTTCATAGTTCAAGTATTCTTTATTAAGTCTAGTGATACCAGAAAGTCGATTATTTAACGTTTTTAGAGTAGAGAAAAAAAAACTCAGGAATAAACTGAACAATATTCTAGTTATTAATTTGGAGATCTCTCTTTGCGTCGTATTCCGCATTACCCCTTTCAATTAATCACATTATGGTAGGAGTTTTCTTGGGATGATAATGCGGTGGGTGCGGAAGGTCTTGGGAAAGTCCTTCCGCATAAAACTAGTCTAAGAGCTTTAAACTTTGTAACAATTATAACTAGATTTTAGCGATAATAACCGAGACCGACGTCTTGTAACGTGCTCTCCGAGGCACGGAGGAAAAGGCCAAATTTTAACCTCCAAACCAACTTGGGTCAACGTTGTTTAACATTCGCAATCGACTGATATGCGTTCTCACAACTAGGCCACTCGTCCCTCAATTTGGAGATACCCGACTACAAGTATATATTTTTAAATTTCTTCCCATTATGCACTCTCAACTTTCACTAGACAGACCATAATAAGCATTTTTTGTCAGAAATTGTAGTTTTAATCTTTGAAAATTTGTCCACAGATTCATTAGCGAAATGCTGCGACCTATCCCAACTGTGGTACAGAGAGTTCTATTTGGAAATGACTATGGGCAGGAAAGTCAATGTAAGTTGTTTATATTGATAGTTTATCCACAGATCTTAGGAAAAGTACCCACTTGTCAGAAAAAAATAAAACCTTTTAAATTAGGACATTTTAAAATTAGTTTTTAGGGTTCCGTACCTTAAGAGGAAAAAATTAACCCTTATAATATCACTTCGTTGTCCATCTGTCTGTCTACCACTTTTTTCTTGGGAACGCGTCTAGTTGAAATTGATATCAAATACTTAGGTCTACGGTCCTTTGTAGCTGTACAAAAATCAAGCTTCTAAGTCATCGCAATCAAAACATACGACCTTTATGCCGCATATTTTGACACTCGCCAATAAATACACACCTATGAAATTTGGCAAGAAACAAGGTTGCACAGCACAAGTAAGTATAGGAAAAATATCCGAAAATGGTTAATTAAGGTTCCGTATTCATATTGTGTCATATACTCCAGTTATTTCACAGTTTATTATATGCATTGTGATGACATCTTTCTTGTTATTTAGTAAAAAAAAATTATATAGTGTTTTGATACGGAACCCTTAGTGCGCGAGTCTGACTCGTACTTGAACGTTTTTTTTAATTTATTTCCGATGCCATCCAGAAATGCACAGTCCGCCATCAGCACAACGAAGAATGCAACGATCTGATCACCATGGAGAAGCGTATCCAGTTTCCCATAGAGATGTCCATGCCCTGGATCCTCACTGACCACATCCTGAGGAGCAAGGAGCCAGCTATGATGGAGTGAGGATCTTTATTTACTATATTGTACAGTGTATCATGAATTTTGTCTGTAATATACATTGGGAATAAGTAAGGGCATAAAGATCCTCCTTGTACGATGCTTCATTTCAACAAGTATGTCCAAGCTGTGAATTTTTACTGACTACATCTTGAGAAGCAAGGAGTCAGCTATGGCCTATGACGGAGTGAGGACTTTTAGTTATCATTTTGTACAGTGTATCGTGAATTTTGTGCGACGCTTCATTTCATTTTAGCACACAAGTATGTCCATGCCATGTATCTTAACTGACTTTCTTTTTAAAGGTTATTTTTTAATCAAAAAAACGAGAGTCTTAATTCGCTATCAACCGCCAAAACAGGCAAATCTGTGGTGTGTGTGTGATTTGTGTGGCGTGGTGTGTTGGCGCGGCGTATTGCTGGCTTATTGGGCGGTGCATATCGCAAGCTGCGCATTGTACCACATAGATTTCTTTGTTTTGGCGGTTGATATCGAAATTTTTTTTTTGCAATTTTTTTTTTACATCTCTTAAAACTAAAATAAGGCCTGTAATATAATATAAAAAAATCTTTTTAAACAACCGACTTCAAACTCCCGCGCCAACTTTACAACAACAAGTACACGCTAGACAAAGTACTTATTTTATTGTTGATATTTTAAAAACCGCTCGACCGATTTCGATAAAATGTATATGGGACCACATGGGAAGTATGCCCTTTCAAATAAAAAAAGAATCATCCAAATCGGTCCACCCAGTGAAAAGTTCTGAGGTAACAAACATAAAAAAAAAACAGTCGCATTGAGAACCTCCTCCTTTTTTTTGAAGTCGGTTGAAAATATTACATAATTATACAGATAGGCGGAAAATAACTTGTTCCTTGACTATCACGGACTTCCCCACAAAGTAATGCCTGCTTCTATCTAATTGTTTTTTACAGATACGTCCTTTACCCCCTGGATCTGTACAACGATTCTGCGCAATACGCCCTGACGGTGTTCCGCAAGCAGTTCCTGTACGATGAAGTGGAGGCCGAGGTCAACTTGTGTTTCGACCAGTTCGTCTATAAACTGTCCGAACTCGTCTATGCCCATTACAAACAGCTGGCTGCCAGGTAACTATTTGGATGATCACTTTTTCAAAATACATAAAAAGTTAAATATTTGGTCTTCCACTATCTCGGAAATGGCTTTATTTAAATAAAGGTAATAATGGCCCTTGTAAATGTAGGCTTTGAACGCAACTCCTAAACATTCACCATGGACGATTTTTTCTTAAGAAACCTCTCGCATTGTGTAAATAAAAAAAACGCCGGTTCTTTAAAAGTATTTCGCATGTGGTAACTGCCCAAGGTTTTGAACGCATTCCTTGAATTTCGTTTACCACTGACGATTTTTTCTTAAGAAACCTGTCGCATTTTGTTATTTCTTTTTTAACCGTGCCTCAATTTCAGCATGTTGCTGGACAAACGGTACCGCGCGGAGTGTGCCGCCCGCGGCGCCAGCACCGGGTGCGGCGCGGGCCGGTACGCGTCTCTGCTGAGGCAGAGGCACGTAGCATTGCTGGGGCGGCACGTTGATTTGTGCGCTTTGGTGAGTCTCTCTCTCTCTCTCTCTCTCTCTCTCTCTCTCTCCCTCTCTCTCTCTCCCTCTATCTCTTTCTCTCTCTCTCTGCGTCGTATCCCCATTGCTGAGGGTTTTTTATCCCCTACAAGTTAGCCCTTGACTGCGATCTCACCTGATGGTAAGTGATGATGCAGTCAAAGATGTTAGGGGTAGCCCCCTGTCAGGGGCATGACAGTTAAATTAAACCTATAATTACCCCTAATCGGTTTCTACACGGCATCGTACCGGAATGCTAAATCGCTTGGCTGCACGTCTTTGCCGGCAGGGTGGTACCACCGCTGAAGCCTCCCACCAGGCCAGACCAGGGAAAATTCAGAAATAATAAATTCCCAAATATACCCTGCCGAGGATCGAACCCGGGACGTCTGCACGTTAAGACAACAGCGCTCAAAACTGCGTCACGGAGGTCGTCGAAACATCTGTCAAAACATCAAATTGATTTTACATGATCGCCTGAGACGTATATTTGGCCATAGCTCCGAGGATTTTGGGAGGGTCGAGGTGGGAATTTATCGAGACACGTTTGAGCGTTTCAATTTTGAAAATCGGCTGGTAACTTTTTTTGGAATTTTGAAAAATGAAATAAAAAACGGGTTTTTTGGGGGGCTGTTTTGTTTAAGGAGTAGATTAATGATTTCGTATTTCAGGTGGCTCAGAGAATCAACGCTGACATGCATAGGGCGTTGGACGCGGCCGTCGCTAAGTTTGAAGCTGGTGACATCACTGGCGTTGTGGTAAGTATGACAAACTAGCTGATGCCCGTGACTTCGTCCGCGTGGATTAAGGTTTTTGGTTCCCGCGGGAACTCTGGAATTTTTCTGGATAAAAAGTAGCCTATGTGTTATTCCAGACTACAAACTATCTCTGTGCAGTGTGCCAAATTTCATCCAGATCCGTTCAGCCGGTCTGGCGCGATTGCGTAACAAACATCCATCCATCCAAACTTTCGCATTTATTGATAAAAAAATTTTTGCACACTACCACTGGCAGTAAATTGTGAACGGGACTAATTATAAGAAATCAACTGTTGTTACCCACAATTTGCCAAAATAAAAATTATGAATTATGAATGAACTAGCTGATGCCCGCGACTACGTCCGCTTGGATTGAGGTTTTTTGGTTCCCGCGGGAACTCCTAAATTTCCCGGGATAAAAAGTAAGCCTATGTGCTATTCCAGACTATAATCTATATCTGTGCCAAATTTCAGCCAGATCCGTTAAGCCGTTGGCGCGTGATTGAGTAACAAACATCCATACATCCATACATCCATCCATACATCCATAAATCCATACATCCATCCAACCAAACTTTCGCATTTATAAAATTATTTGATCATGATATTTGTATGGATATAGATTCTCCAAGTATGTCAAGTATTCTTCACCCCTAAAAGGTCCATTACCAACTCTTATTCCTTATCAGGAACTGGAAGGTCTAATAGCCGTGAACCGCCTCTGCCACAAACTCCTCAGCCGATATCTCACTCTGGACGAATTCGACGCCATCTTGCGCGAATCCGACCACGGAGTGTTGGCGCCGTACGGACGGATCACGCTTCACGTTTTCTGGGAGTTGAACTACGATTTCCTGCCCAACTATTGCTATAACGCTGCCACTGATCGGTGAGTGATGCCCGAAGCTTGATACCGTTACTGATTATCACCATTACGTTTTACAGATAACTGGACGTCAATAAGTGTAGTGTACCTACCTAAATTGAATACACATTATTTGACTTTGACTTTCTTGGTTCCGTTGCAACAAGACCACAATAGTGATGATGACAACTCAATCAAATCAGCAACTCTTTATCAGTCAAAAACGCGCTTCTAGTGTGGAAGTTCTTTAGAAATACATAGTTATGACGTCATTAAATTTCAACGCACTCTTTTTCTTAATCGATAGTTTAAAATGATTAGCAAGCTTAAAACGAACCGAGGATGTGAATTTTAGGTATTTTGGAAGACCCTCTATTTAATGTTGTTGCTGCCGGCTGAGTTTCTTGCCGGCTCTTCTCAGTAGAATCATCTTTCTGAACCGGTGGTAGAGTTTTAAGTGACGCAAGTTGTTCTACATGAAATAAATAAATCATCATCAATAAAATCAGTAAGAATTAATTTATTTTGGACGTAGGCATCATCCCTATTACACGCGTAAGTTTTTACGTAAGTTGAGCTCGTAAGTAACTTACATTAGTAACATTTTCATTCGACATGGGACTTACAAGACCGCTTACATTTTTGATTGGAATCCAGAGTCTCCAAACTTTTGGCACGAATTACAGAGCCAAATTTTTTTTTTAGTTTCTTGAAATGTTGACGCATCCAGTTCGCCGCAGCCGTCCGCACTTCCGTCGCAGGAATTACGTGCCTGGCACCCATAACCTCAAAGGTTACAGGGGGAGGGCAGTAATTAAAGATTCACTGGTTTTTACCTTTTATTTAAAATTTTAAATGGTACAAAATTACGTGTTCACCATGATTGGCAGAGAGCGATCAAAGAGTCGGGTTCGCAACATAAGATTCTGCATAGATTATCGTCGTTAAGTCAAGTCGTCTATGTATGTTTCATTGCCATACTTTAACAATATTTTTGGTTGGAATCGAATGCCAGAGTCGCCAACTTTTGGCACGAATATCAGAGGCAAGTTTTTTTTTCAGTTTCGTGAAATGCCGCCGCATCCAGTTCGCCGCTCAAGTCCAACGTGAGAAGCCTCAGCAGTACGGCCACGCGATGCTGTGGGGCTCCAAACAGCTCAGCCTGGCTTACTCCGCACAGTACGCGCAGTACAACGGTGAGGAACTACCATATTTATACCTGCCTGCCTTATAGAACCTGCTTTCCGAACCATCTTTCTTCCAGCTCCGGACTTCCAAAACCCTCATGTCTTTTTTCAATCCTTTAATCCACTGGTCATCCTCTTTATTCTTCCTCGTTTTTACTACATTCTATTCTGTTTAAAGTTCATTATCCTGAACATCATCCGCATAATATGCGGATGGATCTGGGGGTCCAGTGGGTTATCATCCCGGGAAAATACGGCCGAAATTATTAATTTGTGATTTTTCCAGGATTTGTGGGTCCACAACACCTCCATGCTTTAGTCCGTCTCCTGGGCTACCAGGGAGTGGCAGTGGTGGTGTCAGAGCTACTCGGAGTAGCCCGCGGTCTGCTCCACGGGACCCTGGCGCAGTTCACCCGGGCGCTAGCGGCCGCCATGCCGAGGCATTGCAAGCTGCCGAGATACGATTACGGATCCAATGGTAAGTGGTTTGTTCAACGAAAGTTATCTGTGGTCGATGATCTTCTAAGTATAGGTTGGAAACCCTGGGCAATTACCACAGGCGAAAGGATTTGAGTTCAGCTCTTCAATATTTTTACAATGCATAAGTGGAATTCTTAAACCAGAATTCTCTATGAATTAGATATTTCGTATTTTTCTCAGCAAACCCTAATTATCATTCTAAATGAACAGAGCATAACTGATATCCATATCATGGGTGCATAAACAAATAACCTCCGCCGTCTTTGGGAGTCCGCCATATTAGATTTAGAATGACGTCACTTAGCTGGCCTTGCTGTCCATCCAAACTAAACGTGTATGCATAATTTCAGCTCAAACGGTTGGCGATAACTGTTATAAAATTCAGGTGCAAGATTTGACCTAAACAAACACACAAACATTGCAAGTTAAATAAAAGCTTATTTCGTAATTTTTATAACCTAAACTATTCCTAAATACGTATCAAAAAAATTACGGGACCGACAGGATTTGAACTTGCGTCTCTGGGAATCGCGCCCGTACAAAAATCGTCTCGACGTTAATCTGTTCATTTTAATTATAGTAGTTTTTTTTTAAATTAGACGTTTGTTTTTGCTATCTGTACTGGTTTTTTTCCTGTGGCTTCTTCGCTGGTCTATGCTGTTTTAATTTTAAGTATTTTTTAAACTGTTTGGGCCTAAATACATAAAATAAAATAAAAAGGTAATGTGTCTTGTTCCAGGCGTCCTGGGATATTACCACGCGCAGCTCACAGACATAGTCCAGTACCCGGACGCGCGCACCGAACTGTTCCACGCGTTCCGCGAGCTCGGCAACATTATACTGTTCTGTATGCTCATCGAACAGGTGACTAAAACCTCTATGTGGTGGTGTACACCACCACTACAGCCCATTAACGTCCCACTGCTGGGCACAGGACTCCACTCTCATAGGAGATAGGGAATTAGAGCTTAGACCCACCACGCTGCTCCAATGCGGGCTTTTTTCATGTTAGTGATAATAACCGGGACCGACGGCTTAACGTGCTCTCCGAGGCACGGGGGTGAAACACCGCCAACTTCCTAACTCCGGGCTACTACTAAGAATTTCTAGTCAGAAACACCCAATACTTAATTATGGCCCGACCCGGGACTCGAACCCGGGACCTCGTGGGCCGCAGTTGAACATGCTAACCACTAGACCGTCAGTTACCGTGACGTTTTCTAAAGCTGATGTACATGCTGCCTTATACGGCTTACAATATCACGCAAATTGGTAACTGTACCCTTTTGAACAGTAGGCGTTTTGACGTTTTTGATAACGTCTATTATACGTGAGATAACAAAACAACAACTTACAACAAAAGTTTTTGTTCTCAGGCATTGAGTCAAGAGGAGGTGACAGATTTACTCCACGCCGCTCCGTTCCAGAATATTCTGCCGCGTCCATACACTGCCGGTGAGTGAATCAGAAAAGTTCGCAAAGTAAACGTGACGTTCAGAAAGTGTACTTTGTAAGTATATATTTTGAATAATCATACTTTGAGTTTGAGTTTTAAATATCGAATACTTGACTGTCACATGCTGACATTCACAGGTAACATTGAACTTACACAGGTAACATCAGACATGTAAGATACTCTTCCAGATATTTTATTAAAGAATAATAATATGAACCAGCGGTGTCTTTTCCAGAGGGTGAGAAACCAGAAACTAAACAGAAGCGTCTGGAAGCAAAGTACTCTGCGCTGCAGATCGTGCAAAACGTCGAGAAGTACGGCACTGCTAAAGTGAGTTTAAACAGTTGATAACTATGGAAAAATAATGTTCAGTGAACTAGTCAAATCAACAATTTTTTTTAAACGTCAAACGTGTTCTTAGTATGGGATTTTGTATGAAATACTGAATTATGAAGTCATAATATATGTTCGACGTACTTTTTTACTTTAATCGATAGTTTAAAATAGTTATTCAACGTAACACTAACAGGGCACGTGGATATTACGACTTTTGGGCGATCCTCTATATAGTAATCGCAAAATTATTTATCATATAATTAGATAGATAGATAAATATCTTTCTTGCCACACATAAAATACAACTAAATTATAAACTAACAGAAAACAACGCGTGCGCAAGGGCGATCTTAACACTAAAAATGATCTTCTCCAGACAATCTGTATTATTAATATTTAATTGATAACATTATTTGATTTTCACAAAAAAAAATCTGTATGTTTCCGTGCAGCAAAGCCAGCTGTCTCGCGAGGGAGACCTGTTGACCCGCGAGCGCCTCTGTTGCGGGCTCTCGCTGTTCGCGGTGGTGCTGCGCAGACTGCGCGCCTGCCTCACCGCGCCGCAGTGGCCCGCGCCGCCCGCGCCGCAGCACCACGGGCCCCTGCACACTGACGACACGCAGGAGTTCCACAGGTAACGTGCGACACTCACAGGTAACGTAGGGCATTCACAGGTAACATAAGTCATTCACAAGTAACATAAGTCATTCACCTGTAACATAAGTCCTTCACAGGTAACATAGGGCATTCACAGGTAACATAGGGCATTCACAGGTAACATAAGTCATTCACAGGTAGTACATAACATTTGAGAAAAATAGGTGACAAGTGTCATGAATAGGCAACAAGTAACACTGAAAGGTAACATGCGACATGATTCACAGGTAATATATACAGAAAAATATGTGTCACCGAACACGTGACATGAAAACTTTTGAATATACCGTTACACAAATTTAAATAAATAAAAAAAGCTGTAAAGGAACACTTGTTGAGTTGAAGCTATTATACAATTATATAAGTCGTCCAATGCTGCTCTTTCTAGTGCTAGGCCATCATTCAAGAATATTGGGGCCCTATCGATTGTGCTGATTCTTAATTATTTGTTATTATATTTAATTTAAACTATTTCGTTTGTCCTCAGACTGTGGTCGGCTCTACAGTTCCTGTACTGCATCCCCGTTGGCGAAACTCAGTTCACCGTTGAGTGAGTACTATATTTTACCACTAATCATGGGTCAGATAAGTTTGTCGGACTATACATAATAAAAATTCATGAACCGAAATGTATCATAACAATTGGGTTTTTGACAACTAATCAAATCAGTTCACGTCAAAATGCGTGCTTAGCATGGGGTTTTGTATGAAATACTGAATCGTGACGTCATCTGGTTATTCAACATAAAGATAACAGGGAACGTGGATATTACGACTTTGGCAGATCCTCTATTTAATAAACACAAAAAAATAATTTATTTGGCCAGTTGTCGAACCTTCTCATCTAAATATCTCGTCGTTTCTCATGATATGTTCTCTCGCTAGGGAGCTGTTCGGCGAAGGCCTACATTGGGCGGGCTGCACTATTATAGCGCTTCTGGGCCAGCAGCGGCGCTTCGAAGCGTTGGACTTCTGCTATCATATCCTGAGAGTCCAACGAGTGGACGGCAAAGATGAACTGGTTAAAGGAATTGTAAGTATATTACTGTATCATACTTAGATTTATTTATTTATATAATGCCTTCAAAACAAATCTAAAATTATACCACAATTTTGCAGACCAAAGCACTAGACAAAAACACAGACTGGGGTTTGTAATTTGCAGCCCAAATAGACCGTAACTCAACTCAAAACATATTTATTCAAAATAGGTACCTACAAAGTATACCTTCTGAACGTCATGCTTACAAAATATAAGACGTGATGGTGATAATTAACTACGGTATCTTAAAACTAAAGCTACGAGGGTTCCAAACGCGCCCTGCATTAGGGCCGACAAAATGATAGTTCGAATTATAAGACCATGACAATGTTCACAAAATATACCTTGATAACTAAGAGTGCGGCTGTGGCTTTGTGCTGAGCGAGGAGCCTATTTGTTCACGAACGATAACGTAATAGGCAATAGATTTACTTGTATGTAAGCAATTATTGTAAATTGTTGTTTTCGTGGGCAAATAAATTGAAATGAAATGATTTATTTTTATTCCGCATAGGACAACTTGTCACTTATGACACGTTAAGACTCTACCACCGGTTCAGAAAGCTGATTCAACTGAGAAGAGTCGGCAAGAAACTCAGCAGTTGCTCTTTTCTTCAAAAAAACAAAGAGGATTACAATAACTATAAAATACAACACATACGTTACTATACAAATGTTACACTTACTTGTGGGTCACTGGATGCGAGCCCGGTTGCTTCCATGTAACTTTGTCATTCAGAAAATCATCGATAGTGTAATAACCTCGACTTAACAGATGCTGTTTAACTCAGTCTTTAAATGTATGTAATGGCAAATCTAGAAACTCTTCGGGAACCATGTTATAAAAGCGTACACTCGACCCCACAAAGGATTTCTGCACCTCGCGCACACGATATGACGCTGTTACAATTAATCATCTATCTATCTAACTGCCATTTGCTATAAATAGTGTAAAATCCCTCAGTGTCTGAAGACCAAAGTCTTCGAACAGTGCGTGTTGCCAGTGATAACTTACGGATCCGAGATATGGTCGCTGACTATGGGTCTGATAAGAAGGCTCAGGGTCACTCAGCGGGCGATGGAAAGGGCTATGTTGGGAGTCTCCCTACGTGATCAAATCAGAAATGAAGAGGTCCGTAGGAGAACCAGAGTCACCGATATAGCCCGAAGAGTTGCGAAGCTGAAGTGGCAATGGGCGGGGCACATAGTTCGGAGAACCGATGGGCGTTGGGGTCCCAAAGTGCTGGAATGGCAACCCCGCACTGTAGGGCGTAGCGTAGCGTAGGGCAGACCCCCCACGCGGTGGACGGACGACATTAAGAGAGTCGCAGGGAGTCGCTGGATCCAGGCGGCGCAAGACCGTGGCTTGTGGAGGACCCTACAAGAGACCTATGTCCAGCAGTGGACGTCCATCGGTTGACGACGACGAGTGTAAATGTATGATTTTCCGTCTGTTTCAGCCTCTGAAACGCATGGTGGACCGCATCAGACGCTTCCAAGTGCTCAACTCTCAGATATTCAGCGTGCTAGCGCGACATCTGGCCTCGGACGACGAGAGGGCGGGCGTGGAGCACGTGCGCTGTTTCCCGCCGCCCACCGCGCACCACCACAACTGAGCACGGGAGCACGTGGCAGCAACAGGAGAGAAGTTTTAATACAAAATCTTTAGACAAGTGCAAAGTAAAGAACAAGTAATTAAAAAAAAAATTTAAAACACGACTGCCCTGCCCTACTGCTTTAAATAATTTAATATAAAAAATTCTTTTTAAACAACCGACTTCAAACTCCCGCGCCAACTTTACAATAACAAGCACACGCCATACAAAATACTTATTTTATTGTTGATATTTTAAAAACCGCTCGACCGATTTCGATAACATTTATATGGGGAGTATGCCCTTTCAAATAAAAAAAGAATCATCCAAATCCGTCGACCCAGTCAAAAGTTCTGAAAAAATACAGTCGAATTGAGAACCTCCTCCTTTTTTTTAAGTCGGTTGAAAATTATATCCAAACTTAGTTATTTGTTCAAAAAGATTGCATAGTTCGTTTTTGTTGCGAGTATCTGGTTTGAATCTATACTTTACTGTATTCATACTAATATTATAAATGCGAAAGTGTGTCTGTCTGTCTGCTACGCTTTCACGGCCCATCTATTCAACCGATTTTGACGAAATTTGGTATATGGATAGTTTGTATCCCGGAGAAGGACATAAGCTACTTTTTATCCCGGAAAATTAAGGAGGATTTACATAGTCGGGCACTGTCAAAAAAAGAACGTCGAACATAATTTACTAACGCCATCTAGTCTAAAAAGCGGGAACTTTCTTGCGTAGTGGACGAGAGGGCCAGCGTAGGGCGAATTGCCCATACAAACGTAATACGAAAATAATTTGTAATTCGAGAATATTTACACCATATGCGATTATTAAGATTGAACTTGTATTAATCTAGGTCCCTGGATAATTATTTTTTGAAAATACTTTCCCAAAATTAAATGTAAGCACATTGCTTTTCGCATGTTTTTACGGCATAAATAACATGTTTTCTCCTTATTTGTTTCATATTAAAACCAACGATATACTCATTGATCAGGAACATACGAGTAGCATATATATTGTCAAGTTACAGAATAAAACAACACGAACTGAAAAACGCAACAAGTTTTCATTCATCATTTTTGGTATTTACGTAACAAGACTAAACGTATAACAAATTCTGAACGCTCATATTGCTATCGCGCTTGCACGTGATCATGTGTCATCAGCCAAATAGAGATAGCAATATACCGGCACATTTTTGTTCGCGCGTTGAATAGAAGTTGCGAGCGGCGATCGCTGACCCGTTAAGTTAGGACTTTGATTTTGATTGGAGACCCATGCTATGTAGTTAGCCGGCGTTGGGTTGAAATAGTAGGGATGATGCCTATGCCAAAAAAAACAATTTCTTACTGATTATTAAATAGAGGGTCGCACAAAAGAACTAAAAATCACATCATTAGTTTAGTTTGAAAATCATTTTAAAATGTAGATTAAACAAAAAAGTGTGTTGAAATTGAATGACGTCACAACTATGTATTCCATACCAGAAGCGCGTTTTTAGGGTTCCGTACCCAAAGGGTAAAAACGGGACCCTATTACTAAGACTCCGCTGTCTGTCTGTCTGTCTGTCTGTCTGTCTGTCTGTCTGTCTGTCTGTCTGTCTGTCTCCAGGCTGTATCTCATAGACCGTGATAGCTAGAAAGCTGAAATTTTCACAAATGATGTATTTCCGTTGCCGCTATAACAACAAATACTAAAAATTAAAAAAAAATATATATTAAGGGGGGTCCCCATACAATAAACGTGTTTTTTTCGTATTTTTTTGCTCAATATTAAAAACGGTAACAGGTAGACGGTTCAAATTTTCACAGAATATTAACTTGTATATTACCTTTCAAAATAAATAATTAAATATCAATAAAGTAAATATTAAAGGGGGGCTCCCATACAACAAACGTAATTTTTTGATATTAACAGTAAACCTCTACAAACAAAGTTAGTTTTGCGGTTCATTAACAAAGGTAATTATACCTACTTCTTGAGTACGGAACCCTCGGTGCGCGAGTCCGACTCGCACTTGGCCGATTTTTAAGTTTGATAAAGAGTTGCTTGCCCTATTATGATGACTTTTAGATTAATATGTTAATGAATGAATATTCCATTTAGCCTAAGCAATGTATTGTTAGATTTATGATATATGTATAGTGTATACTTAAGAGTACGAGTACTATAGACTTTTTTACCTACTTTTATCTTTACTGCTAAGTTTTGCTAGTTTCTAACCTTAAACCACATATTATAGCCACTCAAAACTGTTTTTTTTTTCCAAATAATTGTACCAAGTTGCCACATTGCGTGGTTGAAAAATTATCTAATAAATAAATATTATGCATTAGAAATTAATATTGCAATATATTTTATATTTGTGCCCTTTTTCCTTCAACCTTTATGTTTTTACTTTTACTTATGTTTATTTTATTACATTTTGTGTTTATCTTTATGATACATTACTATGATATTTATGATCAATGAATAAATTATATTATAATCTTAATTATTTTGTTTTATTACCCCGTTTTGGCCCCAATTTCACAGATTCAAACTTGTCTTTAAAGAATTATATCGAAATCAGTTCAGCTTTTTGCAACCAAGACGTAATTACCACACGAGAAAAAATGGATTGTTAAAAAAGGATAACTTTGAATAAAGTGGAACCCAAGTCTCTAATTTAAAAACTTTAAAGAGATATGATTCTGTAGTGCACAATCTCTAAACTAAAATGACAGCACTAAAATATTGCTAACCCTTTCATAATACTCCCTGCGGAAAGGAACAGAACTAGATTTAAAGCTGTTATTTTAACTAGTTTAGTGATTGTGATAGACAGAATTTGTCATATTAATTATTAGACCTTCATAGCCTCTGACAGCGGCTGTTATTGATAATAATTTACCGTATCGGCAGTATGAAAGATACACTCAAATGCCATTAGATGGCACTGGTGCCAATTCAGAGTGTATTTCTCTGTTAGAATCTAAGTTAGAATCTCCTAAATTAGACTTAGAGGCTGTGCTTAGAGACGTCTGCTATTCTGACAAACACCTATTTGACAGGTCTAACCTAAAATTAAATCTGACAGGTCTAACAACAATTTAGCGATGATTCCCTTGTAGTTTGTACTACTTCTATAAAATTGTATTTCTGTACGCAATAAAGATATCAAAATAAATAAATTCTAGGATGTTGTGGTCAATAAAACAAGAATTCAGCCACGCTAAGTATTTATTTAAAAAACTTAGTGAAATGCATTACCCGTCGCCTATAAGTCCCTTATGTTACATAAATATTATTTTTAATTTTTAGTTTTTTTTCGAAGCACTAGACTAAGAATAAAAAAATATGTACCACATAAATAGTAGTGGGGTTTCAAAGACAACAATATTTTTTTTTTTAATTTATGTTATTTTTAAATAGGTACATTAAAATTGTCCGAAGTATCACATATATTTTTTAAGCAAAACGGTTTTTGATTTTTTAATGCCACTTTTATCGAAGTTTTAGTAAAAATTACTGTCACTTAGACACTTGGATTTGGAATTTAACTTACCTTTTTCTTTGAAAACATATTTTTAAACGAAACTTGCATACAGTTGTACATAAAAAGCTATCATATTATAAGTTTACCAAGGTTAAGCAACAATAATTACAACAAAAAGTAAATTGATTCAATCATTTTTTATTTAAAAAATTGTTGTCTTCAAAAAAGCTTACAATATTATTGCCGACACAAATGACATAATATAAAAACTTATTATTTATTTTAATCTGGAAGACCGGTACCATCAATACCGATCTTTCAAATTTTTCAGAAAAAAAAGTAATTCTGGAAGGTTCCAACTGGAACAACTCAAGGTACCACTTAATTTATGATTTTATAGTAAAAGTGTGTTTAATTAAAGTCGAGACGAATGAAGAGTTTAATTATGAATATTAATGCATTTTAATATTTTTATTGAAACATTTTTTTTAATAATTCATTTTTATGTACATTTTCTGTATGATTAAAGCTTCTTTGACAACGTTAATATAAATTTTGTAGACCTTATCTGTAGAAAAGAAAACATAATTTTTAAAAGAAAAGTAAAAAATATTTTGTAAATATTTTAGCTTCATTTGAGTGCCTACAAACTAAAGCAACTAGAAAAATTCTAACAAAAATTCGCATACATGCTAGGGTAAGTATGTGATTTTTATTCCAGTCGGAACCTTATTTCAAAAATTGCATAATATTTCATTGTAATTTGTACTTTTTCCGAAAAGATGATTGCTATATTGTTCATATTATTATTACTTTTAACAAAAACTAACAGAAGTCTTTAATTTAAACCTATAACTAACTATATTTAATATACATAAATAAAGCTACAGTTAAAAATATGTTACACATTAAAAAACATAGTTTTCAATCGCTTTTAAAATTACTTATTGCAACTTGACAATGTCGAAAGACATTACTTATTTACTTCAACTTCGGTTAAGAAGTCAAAAAGGGTTAGTAGGTAACACTAGTTCGACCAAAAACACTATGCGAAACTAAAAAAATGGAATATTTTTTTTCTATCACAATTTTTTAAAGTTTTTTTTTCACGAAAAAAATATTAAACAATTTGCTAACAAAAGTTTCGATGATAAATCACTGAGAAAAAAATCTAGAAAAAATCTTTTTTTCTATCGAGTATAATACACCAAAATGACTATTTTCATCTTATAGCCATTTCACTTTGACAAACTTTTATTCATGTAAATGAAAAAGAAATATATATACAATTTATTTAAATAATAATTAGGTACAATAAGAAATCGTTTTTTATTTTTTTATTAGTATGTTACACGTATCTCTAGTATTGAGTTACACCTTGTAGTATCGGTTAATAAATATCGCAGATATTCGTGATTCTGTTGCTATAACGATAATAACGTTTTAATTGATTGCTTGAGACCGGTACCGATACGATATTTATTGAACATCTGCGCCTTGTCTTGGATGTTAGTAAATTCTAAAGCCCTACGATAGTGTATGAATGGTATAAAAATACAAATGAAATGGTATGGTAGGCACCACGTACGAACGAAAAGGAAAAAATCGACCAGCGATTTTCTTGTCTTAGTATTCTTTCAAATTAGAAATACATACTTGTTTTTTAAGTGAATACACGTTACAAATTACAAAAGAAATGATAAAAAAACAAATTTTAATTTTAAAGAAGTGGTTATGTGCAATTCGAAAATAATACTAAACTGTAAAAACTAAATGAATGATCGTTAGTTAAAACGTACATTCACAAGCTGTAACACTGTATTTAAAACAAGTAAATTTTTGAGATTTTTCGTCAAATAAGTTTGACTCAAAAATTCGACCAAATCGACAAGTTCTATTTTCCAAAATAAACTTTACATCGATCAATCAGAGGCCCAATTGTCTAAGCAAATCGTTATCATTTGACAGCTTAAAACGTATTACTCGATCTGTTTAAGGAGTTCGTAAATGCTTTTTGACGTGCAGGCATCTGTGAACTCCTTAAACAGGTTGCATTATACGTTTGACAAACGATTGCGATTACGATTTCCTTACACAATCGGGGGGCTGGTTAAGACACAGAATAACAATATGAAAGCACTATACCATATAATGTTATATTATTCTTATTTCACAATCGGTGTACAGACGAATCACACATTATACCAAAAACATTTACAAAAAGCTTTCTTACAACTGAGGTCCGGAGATTTTAGTATTTCAGTTTAATATTGATTGCGGGATTTGTCTGTAATTAACAGTGTCCTGGCTTACCCCTTATCAGAGGAGTCCAAAAGCAGTATTATATTAACATTGATGTTTTATATGACGTACCTAGACGTGCCTAAAATAAGGATTATAATTCTGAAAAACAAGATCGTCAACAAGATTAAAATAATACTGCTTTAAGCAATGATAATAACCCCCCAGTAGGACCAGCATGCGCACAACGAGTAAAATTATGTCTACCCGTTATCTCTATTTGTCTATTGATGCCAATGGTTACTTGTGTCGTAGTAGAGTAATATTTCATATCTGTGGTATTTTTATATAGGAACATGCGAACTATTTTTTTCTTGTAATAATACCGCATTTTGTGCATGTTAGGGTAAACGAAAAATTAGCCGGCAACGGCAACAACTATCTCTCTCGTCGCGAGATGTCTCGTTATGCGCATGCTAAGCCTGCAGGGCGCTGTACATGATATACAAGTCACATGTTAAACGTAGGCAGCAAAGTGATGATTTTGTTCCTATGAGGGTGGCATATTCAATATTGAACAAACCCTCTTTAATAACTATAGATTTAAAAAAAAATAGTTTTTTTTACAAAATCGCTGTTCCATGTTCAAAACCTTTATAAATCACTAAAGGATATTAAGCTGTGTTCATTCGTTTTTAAAATGAATTACAGCTTGTGTTTATAATGCATACTTTTTCAGGTGTGTGTATGTAGTGTGATTCGTCGGTGTGTGTGTGTGTCAGTAGTACGCGTGTGTCTGTGTGTGCAGCGGGTGTCACTGATCGTAGCTCTTCGCTTTGCGGTCCAAGTCGTCGTCGGACGTGCGGTTCATGGGGTGATCTGGAATTGAAGTTGACAACATTATTTTGGGTCAACCACCACTCAGTCAATTTTGTACCGGGCCATGTGATATTTTGCGACTTTTGAAAGCCTTTTTTATTTGAAAAAAAAAAAGATACGCACTGATTTGAGAACCTCCTCCTTTTGGAAGTCGTTTAGAGTAGTAAATTATACACAACTTTGATATTTCAATGTGTTATTTGGGTATTTTAAAACGCTTTTTGGTTCCTTAATCTAAATTTATTACGCGACAGAAACTCGACTAACTTCAATTTACTCGATACAAAGATATTTTCCAAAGATAATGCTCCAAAATTTTGATCCTCAAATTCAATTTTATTCTGGACTAGACTGGGGATCGTCAAAACTATCCGAAGGTACTTTGATTTTTTCCTCCAGTTGTGTGTAAAATTGCTTCATTGACATCCCTTTCCTAGTTGACTACAGCGCATAAATCACGCTCTATGCACCGTTTCGGGCCCTCAATATTTATTTTTTATTTTTTTATCCACTACAAGTTAGCCCTTGACTGCGATCTCACCTGATGGGAAGTGATGATGCAGTCTAAGATGGTAGCGGGCTAACCTGTTAGAGGGCATGGCAGTTATATTAAACCCATACCCCAATTCGGTTTCTACACGGCATCGTACCGGAACGCTCAATCGCTTGGCGGCACGTCTTTGCCGGTAGGGTGGTAACTAGCCACGGCCGAAGCCTCCCACCAGGCCAGACCAGGGAAAATTCAGAAATTATAAATTCCCAAATTGGCCCTGCCGGGGATCGAACCTGGGACTTCCGCACGTTAAGACGACAGCGCTACACACTGCGCCACGGAGGTCGTCAAAAAGTCAAAAATGCTCACCGGAATGCTGCATCTTGGGCACTAGGACGACGTTTCCATCGGCGGCCTGCTGCAGTGAGTACTGCGCTGACGATAGCGGCCTGCCGTCCTGGTCGCGAAGATTCTGCGACAAACAAAGGGACATTGGTCTCATTGCGTACTTTGTTTACCTTACGATCATGGACCGTATACACTTCATCAGTCAAAGAGTTTATTTGACCTAATTTTGTAAGTAAGTTGAAGTAAATTATTCGTCAGTTTTGTCTGTTTATGTCAATTTTGGCCAAGTCATGTTAGTTTTGGCAAAGTAATGCCATTTTTAGCTGAGTGATGTAAATTTTTTCTATATTGTATCTTTTTCTGGTATTTTTGTATTATGTCAAAACTTGACGTAACGTAAGTCCTACGTCATGTAATAAATAAATAGAGTATTGAGTATTCTGTCAATATATAAAGTACAAACCTGGAAAAGATGTCTATACATGGCCGTGAATCGCTCCTTCAGACGTTGCCTCTCATAATACACTATATAGTTTTGGCTAAGTTATGTCAGTTTTGGCTAAGTCATGTCATTGTCAGCTAGGTGGTGTAAATTTTTGCCTATTTATCTCATTTTAAGATGCCTTATGTATGATTTCGTCGGTATAATAAGTACAGACCTGGAAAACGTGTCTATACAGCGCCGCGAACCGCTCCTTCACGCGTTGCCTCTCAGCCAACAAGTTGTGGTGGTCTCTCTGCGTGCGCGCCTTGCGGTCGCGCACAGTACGCACTTCGTCCGCTAGCGAGGTTATTTGATCCAGTTTTCTTTTTCGACAGTTCTGAGCTGCGACCTGTGGAATAAAATGAATCGTTGTGTGTCTATACTGATATTATAAATGCGAAAGTGTGTCTGTCTGTCTTTCTGTTATTTTCACGGCCAATATTTTCGACCAATTTTGATGAAGTTTAGGTTGTATCATAATCATATCAGACATAAGCTATCCATAGGACATATGCTCCTTAATTCCCGCGGAAACTCCTTAATGTTCCGGGATAAAAAGTAGCCTATGTGTTATTCCAGACAATATATCTGAGCCAAATTTCATCCAGATCCGTTCAACCATTGGGACGTGATTGAGTATCAAACCATCCATACATCCATACATACATCCATCCATACAAACTTTCCCATTTATAATATTAGTATAGATTTTATACCTTATTCTTCCCTCTGCGCCGAATGTCCCTTATAAGTGACAATTGCGCTTCGCTCAGGTCGTGTTTTGACAAACGCTCGTTGAATTCGTCCATCGGCAAGTTTATTATATCTTGAACTTCCAGGGGAATGCCTGAGGAAGAAAAAGGGCAATATTATAAGAGATAGGCTTGCGCTAGACAACAATCACGCTTAACGCAGAGCAATGATGAGGTTTAGGTTGGAGCGCGCTTGTCTAGAAGATGCTTATTCACTCTTGCCTTGAAGGTACCTAAGTCACACGTGGCAGGAAACACGCACGTGGTGTTCCACGCCCTAGCCATTCCTACCGAGAATAACAGCTAGAAAATCGGTGATTGCACTTTTAAAAAAACCGGCCAAGTGCGAGTCGGACTCGCGCACCGAGGGTTCCGAACAAACTTGTAGTAAGTTTTAAATTATTAAAAATATTTTTATTTTAAATATTTGAGTTGAATGGATGAAAGGTAAATTGAGGTTTACGATTTATGACGCATTAAAAAAAACTACTTACTAGATCTCGTTCAAACCAATTTCCGGTGGAAGTTTGCATGGTAATGTACATCATATATTTTTTTTTAGTTTTATCATTCTCTTATTTTAGAAGTTACAGGGGGGGGGGGGGACACATTTTACCACTTTGGAAGTGTCTCTCGCGCAAACTATTCAGTTTAGAAAAAAATGATATTACAAACCTCAATATCATTTTTTAAGACCTATGCATATATACCCCGTACGTATGGGTTAGAAATAAAAAAAAAATTTTTGGGTTTCAGTTCTAAGTATGGGGAACCCCCAAAATTTATTGTTTTTTTTTTCTAGTTTTGTAAGAAAATCTTAATGCGGTTCACAGAATACATCTACTTACCAAGTTTCAACAGTATAATTCTTATAGTTTCGGAAAAAAGTGGCTGTGACATACAGACGGACGGACAGACAGACAGACAGACAGACATGACGAATCTATAAGGGTTCCGTTTTTGCCAAATTTGGCTACGGAACCCTAAAAAATAATTTCAAATCAAATCAAATGTTTTTTTTACAATCACATCAATGTGTAGATCCAAAACTAATCCGCTATCCTTAGCTTAGTTATCCGCTTATCATGGATTTGACTCGTTCCAGCATTCTGGAGTCAAATCCATGCTCTTTTATCATTTACATAATCATTAACAGTATAACAAGCCTTTTTCAGGAGCATAATTTTAATGGATTTCTTAAATTTGTGTAAAGTCAAGTTTAAAATAGGTTAATAACAATATTTTCTGACACATTAATAACATGTCCTGTATAAAGTGCATACCCAGTGCTTTAGCGCGTTTCTCGTCCCGCGAGAGATGCGACCCGGTGCTGCAGCCGCCGTCCGACGTACTGCCATCCGTCAGTCGACGAACTGTGACATGAAACGATAACGTTACGTTATTTTCCCATACTAGTTATTGATAACGTTATCAAAATCACGTTACAAATACAAGTTATTATGTAGCAAATATCGATAACGTTTCGATAGGGTTCAAATGCCTATGTCAAAAATAAATTATTTCTTGCTGATTATTAAATAGAGGTCTTCCAAAAGACCTAAAATTCACATCCTCGGTTAGTTTTAAGTTTGATAACCATTTTAAACTATAGATTAAAGAAACTAAAGTGCTTGAAATTTGATGACGTCACAACTATGTATTTCATACAAACTTCCTTACTAGAAGCGCACTTTTAAGTGTGATAAAGAGTTGCTGATTTGATTGAGTTGTCACCATGCCTACTGTTATCAATATTTGCTTAAGTAGATAGGTTGTTTTTGGTCATACCCCTCTTGTCTCTGGGCGGCTGTCGCTCGGCCGGTAGAGGCGCGCTGTAAGTGTGATTGTGTCGAACCCTATCTCCCGAACCGAAACCGAACCTGGGACCCGGACTCGGTACTGTGCTCTGTTGGCAAATAAAAACACTAATTGTAGACATGCTTTATTTAGACAACTAGCTGATGCCCGCGACTTCGTCCGCGTGGATTAAGCTTTTTTGGTTCATCTCACAAACATCGTATATTTAATCCATACTAATATTATAAAAGCGAAAGTCTGTTTGTTATGCTTTAACGGCCCATCTTTTCAACCGATTTTGATGAAAAGTACGGAGATAGGTTATATCCCGGGGAAGGATATAGGCTATTTATATACCATAAAAAAGGGAGTTCCCGCAGGAATAAAAAACTTAGTCCATGCGGACGAAGCCGCGGGCATCATCTAGTAGAACTATAATTAACAATTAGATTAATTAGCCGTCGGATAGGATAATAGGATTTTTCAATTAGTTTACGTTTAACAAAAACTTTGAACTTGTTGAGATACATCACAAATATGTCTTTTGGGAGTTTATTATAAAAAACCGTTTACTGTTGCCGATAAATGAATTACTACTTTTTCAAAGTCAATTTTTTTCTATTAAACTTTAATGTGTGCGTGAGTTGCTCAAGTCGAGCAACTTGAGGAGATTAGCCGCCATGGCAGCAATGAGGTCGGGAGGACAGTATTAGTTGTGTGGTGTATATGTCACCGTAAGATTGTAAGCTAACGCTTTTTTTTTTCGATAGATTGTAAACAGTCGAAAGATTGTGAACCGTTCAATGTTTTAAGTGTCAATTTTTGAAATATTCATTGTACTTATTTACGTTTTCTTGTCTCTTTCTTGTAGGTTAGGTTAGGGTTCGACATAAATGATCATGCCCGGCCTGCGTCTATCGGGTTAATAATCCTAACAGATTACAATCTACCGAAAACTAATCCGTTATACTGTAATCGTTCGAATGTTTACAATTTCACGAGTTAGATTATAATCTAACGGTTTTTACAATCTTACGGTGACGTCATATATGTAAAGTGCCAGTAGAATGAAAAAAGAAGATACAATACCTGTAACAGCGCATGGCTAGAGTGCGGCGTGTTGATGTCCAATGCTGGTTGTAAGGCGGGCACGTGAGGCGGCGCGAGTTGCGGCCGAGAGTTGTACTCCACTGCGGAACAAATAACAAATAAATATAACCTATAGGAGATCATATTATTTGAAGACTACACGGGAAAAAAAAGGATAACTTTGAATAAAGTGGAATCCTAAGTTTAAAAGTCTCTCATTAAAAAACTTCAATATAAACCTTATAATTATACCACTTAGATATAATTTTCTTCGAAATATAAAAAGATACAGTCTTTTTAGGGTTCCGTAGCCAAATTTGGCAAAAACGGAACCCTTATAGATTCGTCATGTCTGTCTGTCTGTCCGTCCGTATGTCACAGCCACTTTTTTCCGAAACTATAAGAGCTATACTGTTGAAACTTGGTAAGTAGATGTATTCTGTAAACCGCATTAAGATTTTCTTACAAAAATAGAAAAAAAACAATAAATTTTGGGGTTCCCTTTTTAGGGTTCCGTAGCCAAATTTGGCAAAAACGGAACCCTTATAGATTCGTCATGTCTGTCTGTCTGTCCGTCCGTATGTCACAGCCACTTTTTTCCGAAACTATAAGAGCTATACTGTTGAAACTTGGTAAGTAGATGTATTCTGTAAACCGCATTAAGATTTTCTTACAAAAATAGAAAAAAAAACAATAAATTTTGGGGTTCCCCATACTTAGAACTGAAACTCAAAAATTTTTTTTTCATCCAACCCATAGGTGTGGGGTATCTATGGATAGGTCTTCAAAAATGATATTGAGGTTTGTAATATCATTTTTTTCTAAACTGAATAGTTTGCGCGAGAGACACTTCCAAAGTGGTAAAATGTGTGTCCCCCCCCCCGTAACTTCTAAAATAAGAGAATGATAAAACTAAAAAAAATATATGTTGTACATTACCATGCAAACTTCCACCGAAAATTGGTTTGAACGCGATCTAGTAAGTAGTTTTTTTTTAATACGTCATAAATCGTAAACCGCAATTTACCTTTCATTCAATCAACTCAAATATTTCAAAAAAAACATTTAATTTAAAACTTACTACAGGTTTGTACGGAACCCTCGGTGCGCGAGTCCGACTCGCACTTGGACGGTTTTTTAGACTGTCATAGCCTCTGATAGCGACGGTTATTGGTAAAACCTGATCGACTGAGTGAAAGGTATACTCAAATGCTATAAGATGGCAGTGTTAACTCAAATTTGAATTTTACTGACATTCCTTGTTTTTCCCGTGTAGTCTTCATTTAACCTTTAGGAGAAAAATCATTGAAATATGTGATAGAAGCAGGCGTTAGTTTGCGAAAGTCTATGATAATGAACGAACTGGACGTTTAATTCGATATAATCCGCTAAATAGGCTATCCTAGAGTGGCGGATAATAGCGAATTAAACTTTCAGTTCTTTCATTATCATTGAAATAACCTATCAAAAAAAAAAAAACAAAGTTGATACAAAACAGTGTGAAAAGATGTTCACTAAATTACAATTCAGTGCTTTTATATTTTCCTAGATGATAATTAATAAATTAATGATAATCGTGAACTTGATCCACGTGGGTTTAGGTCATTTTAAAATTAACGGAATGTTGATTTTTTGAATAAGAAATTTCGTCAAATCAATTTCAAGGCCCTTGCCGTGAAAAGGCTCAAATAGATATGTCACCGTAAGATTGCAAAGGCTGTTGGATTGTACTCTAACTAGCGATATTGTAAACTGTCGACAGATTACAATTTAACGCATTATTTTTCGGTAGATTGTAATCTGTTAGGTAGGTATATTAACCCAATAAAACCTAAACCAGGTAGTGCCCGGCCATGTCGAACCCTAACCTAACCTACAAGAAAGAGACAAGAAAACGTAAATACAATGAATATTTCAAAAATTGACACTCGGAACATTAAACGGTTCACAATCTGTCGACAGTTTACAATATCGCTAGTTGGATTACAATCTAACGGTTTTTGCAATCTTACGGTGACAGACACACTGAAGAAATATTTTATAATTATGTGATAAGTATTTCGGACCAGCTCAAAACGATTTACATCCGTTGCGTTCTATTCAGATATAATGGATTAAAATAGCGTTTCGTTATAACGATTATATTTTATAGATACGTTATAACGTGACAAATTACATTCAAAATAGTCCAAGGGCGCTTTCTGCAGCCTATACATCTTTATGCTCAACCAGCTGATGCCCGCGACTTCGTCCGCGTGCATTGAGGTTTTTTGGTTCCCCCGGGAACTCTTTAATTTTCCGGGATAAAAAGTAGCCTATGTGTTATTCCGGACTATATTCTATCCCTGTGAAAATTTCATCCAGATCCGTTCAGCCGTTCTGGCGTGAAAGAGTTACAAACATCCATACATCCATACTTACAAACTTTCGCGTTTATAATATTAGTAGGAAGTAGGATAGTATGATACTCACCATTGTGCATATGCATGCTATCGTGATAGGTCTGTTCGCACTCGTATTTGATCACTCCGGGGGGCCGCGACGCTACTATAGGCTCTATGGGGGCCGTTGGTTGTTCCTGTAATGAATAAATTGTAGTTTTATTTGAATAAACACACTTTTTATGGTTCCGTGGGGACACATAAGCAGGGTTCCTGCGACAAAACAGTAAATCCGGGGCTTGAGCGGAGTCATTAATGTACGCTTACCGCGAAAGAGTCTAGAAAGTAGAAACTATGGAAATTATCATTGCGAGCAAAGCTGACTCATTAATGACCCCGCTCATATCGCGGTCGAGCCTCAAATGAGCGAGCAATGGGTAAGGGGAACGGACTCTGTGTAGACAAAATAGGTTTACAGTGGAAGACTAATTTAACTTCAGAAGACTCAATACGATCAATCGAATTTGCAATGTAAAAACTTAAGCTGAGATCTATAGAGTGTACTTTGATCAACGACCTCAATTTACATAGACGGTGCCCTGTCAAACAAAGAATATGAACTTCATTTACTAACGCCATCTAGTCTGAAAAGCGGGACAGCGCTATGGTGGGGACAAGGACAGGCTTATACAGGTGTGGAGCGCGCTCTACATGATAAATGATTTATTTATTTCATGTAGGACGACTTGTGTCACTTATGATAAGTTAAGACTCTACCACCGGTACGGAAAGCTATTCTATCGAGAAGAACCGGCAAGAAACTCAGCAGGTACAGGTCGGACGCCCAATTTTTTTCTATGTAAGGGTCCATCTAGTACCTTCATACATATCGATGACTTTGATGGACTAATGTGTTTATCATTTGAACTCAGTTTTTTGTTAGAGCTAAGTCAAAGAATGTTCTATAGATCTCAGACTGAGTGTAGCGAACTTTGACTTTGCTTAGACTTAGACATGGTTAAAACGAGACAGATTTATGTTACTCAATAAGTAAATCGTTTTCACTCTGAGTAAAGTCTAAGCCAAGTCAAAGTACGCTCTATAAAGATCTCACACTGAGACATAAGCGTACAGTTACCTGGAAGCATCGTTTGCCGAACATGTGATGTTTCTTCTGCGGCGCGTGCGATGCGCGCTCGCGACCGTACGCGCTGTCGTACGGACGGAACTTGGAGCTGGAACAACGTATAACATTTTATTAGTCGACCTACCCACTTTTAGAGATATCTATACTAATATAAATGCAAAAGTGTGCGTGTCTGTCTGCTCCGTTTTCACGGCCATCTGTTCAACCGATTTTGATGAAATTTGGTATGTGGATAGTTTGTATCCCGGGTGAGTTAGTTTAAATTTTATAAAAAAAAAGACTAGCTGATGCCTGCGAGTTCGTCCGCGTGGATTGAGGTTTTTTTTTGGTTCCCGCCGAATTCTTTAATTTTCCGGGATAAAAAGTAGCCTATGTGTTATTCCAGACTATAATCTATCTCTGTGCCAAATAATATAAGCAGGGATTTTGGGTGACGTATGTCAAAAATCCCTGTTAATACAATTCTACAATTTGACACTATGCTTCGTCAAAGAGTCACCATGGAATCTCGAACGGCTGAACGGCAGCTTATATCCATCACCACAACAACCCATTAACGTCCCATTGTTGGGCACAGGCCTCCACTCTCATAGGATAGAGGGAATTAGCTTACATTATAGTTGTCAAGTATAAGGATGAGGCGTATATACTAGAACAGGTACAGGGACTAGGTATTTATCGATACTAGGTCGCACCTGTTACCAACTTTTAAAATACTCGATCCACCTAGTCCCAGAGAGGCTAGGTAGTACTTGTGGTCTGTGGTACTTAAAATGACGCGGCACCCGTGGCCCATTCGAAACGTGTCATTTGAATTTGATATTTCGATCATAAATAACACGACGCGCACTCTTTTTACCTTGAAATATGGTTCAAATTCAAATGGCACTTTTCGAGCGGGCCGAGTGCAAAAATATACTGTCCTTTTTTAACTATACGACTCCGCAGTCTTTCTATCTTTGTCTGCCACTTGTCTTCTTTGTCACTAGTCGGGACTTTACCAAATACTAAATAGTATCCACTAGTCTCTAGTTTTGTGATGTGACTAGTATCAAGAGTATCAAGTACGGTACGGACTCGTGCAAGCCGCGCTCGCCGTATTGATACCTACTCGACATCGTCGTAATCTGTTAGGCGCATCGGACTTATTAATCGGTTTTCATAAAGTTTTGTAATGTGGTTTTAAGAACTTTGTGCATAATGATTGTATTGTAGATATGATTAAAAAAATTAATAAAAATTAATAAAAAAGTCTGATTACTTACTCAGAAAACAAAGCAAAAATACCAAAAAAAAATGCGAAAAAAAATCTGATTACTTCGAAAAATGAATTGTAATCTTATAAATACGCCAACAATTGTCGATAAATCTTCACCTGTGTAAAGTATGAAGGGAAGATTCCAATTCATTACAAGTTCGTACGTACGTATCTACACGTACTATGTACTTTATGGACTATACACGTACACGTACTTTACGTACTTTATGGACTAGGTGGAACAGGTATTTGGATCGAGTATTTCTACGGAATTGGACTAGGTGCACCTAGTACAAAATTTACCTAGTACGACTCATCTCTAGTCAAGTACCCAATTCGGAATAGAATGTTACCTGTGGAACTCCTGCGCGGAATCGCTGCCGTCGCACCATTCGCCGTCAGACAGCGACGGCACCCGCTCCGAACCCATAGACGACACCGCGCTGTCCGATGCAGAATCGCGCTCTACACACCAGACATACTTGATAAAAAAAGTGTGTGTGTGTACAATTCACACACGGCAGAAGTGAAACTTCAGAAAAGTAGCCTACGAGAGAATGAGATAAATATACCCTTTTGAGCACAATGGAGCAGAAGCGCGACTCAATATCGTACAGCGCCATCTATTGGTCGTGAACATGTAACATGTCTTCTATCTCATTCTCGCGCAGGCGATAATCCTATTTATTTACGAATATGTTTGTCTCTTTTTGGTGTTGCTTTTTCGTTTCTCCTTTTTGGTTTATCGAATTTTCAAATGACAACGTTTCTAAAGAAGTTTCACTTCAAAAAAACATATCAGAAATTTTTTTAGGCACCTTGGATTGAGAGATATTTTTTCGACATTTTATTTTGCCACTTTGTCGACAAATTACAGCTTCCTACTACTACTTGCCAGCAGAGCTAAGCCACGGAGGGACAGACGGATGGACATGGCGAAACTAAGGTTTCCTTGTTGACTATGGACGCGGGACTATCCCGATATGTAACAGAGTATATAGCCCCACAAACTTATCTGACCCAGTGACAGTGTCGCTTTTAGTTAGTACATTTAAAGTTGCTAAGAAATAAAATGAATAATAATAATAATAAGGCCTGCTTGCAGAAACGCCGGGTTGTCCTTTTAAACCAGAGTTAGCTGCTACTTTGACAAAAATCATATAAACTTCTGTCATCTCAGCATAAATAATTTGTCTTTTTTTTTTTTTAATTGAAAATAATACAATAGAACTTAATAACAACTTCTGTCATAATTTTGAATTTATTCCTGGGTTAAACGTAACCGGGCGTGTCTGCAAGCGGGCTTATAAATGTTAAAAATAAAATAAAAACATAAAATAAACAGTCATAAAAATTAGTTCCAATTTTGGCCACCGGGCCAGAAAAGTTGGTGGGGCTGTAAGTGTGTGTGTGACTCACCAGTGGTCATGGGCATGTGCGTGTGTGTGTGCGCGGCGGTGACGTGCGCAGAAGACGCGCCGTCCAGCATTCGCATCGTGTACATCCCTAGAACAAGACAAATAAGCACGTTACATCTAATATATATATGTATATATATACTTACTATAATATTATATTTATACATAATTATACTTACTTAATATATAATACTTAAATAATATAGACACATAATATTATAAATGCAAAAGTTTGGTTGAATGTTGCTAAGCTACGGATGTGTGTAAAACCCACCAATAGGAGCGCTCGATCTAACATCTAGCGATCTAAGCTATGAAAATCAAGCGCTCATATTGGTAATTTTCTGGGATAAAAATCCTATGTCCTTCCCCGGGATACCACTTATCTCTGTATCAAACTTCATCAGAATCACATGAACAGATGGGCTGTGAAAGCGTAACAGACATCAGACAGACAGACAAACAGACATACTTTTGCATTTATACTAGTGATTAAAATTACGTTTCTTGCTGGCAAAGGGTTCCCTTTTAGTTCAAAGTTCATACCAAAAGCTGATAAGAATTTGCCTTGGCGTACTCCATGTACCTAACTACTACCTAAATACAGTTTTCACTTTTCTAATAAGTAATTCAATAGTATTTCTTGTCGTTACTCCGTCGTTATAAAGATTTCGAAAGTCATGATGACTATTTAAACTTAATAAAATGAGTATGTTATCAGCATTACGCCTATACCTATGCGCAACGTGTTGATATTGCTTATCGCGACTTAGGAACAGTAAAATTTAATGATACGAGTGTGACATTGCCTTGTTTACACTTTAATATATAATTTGCATTATGATTTCTCGTACAATACTCGTCATTATTTAAAACGGCAATAACACACGAATAGGACAGAACTTTAGCGCGAAACGCCTTGCTTGGTAGGGGAAACACGTTTCGCTCTGTCGCGGTAGACTGAGCAGCACCATATAAATGTGCGTGCACGGAATTTTTGTCCGTTGTGTGTTTTCACCCTAATGGGAAGGTATCCTCATTAATCTATAAATAAAAAAGCAAAATACCACTCATTCACTAACTGACTGACTAATCACGATATCTCAGGAACTATAAAGCATACAAACTTGAAATTTGGAAGGTAGGTTCCATCTATAGTGTGGACATCAGCTAAGAAACGGTTTTATGAAATTTCACCCCTAAGGGGGTGAAATGGTGGTTTGAAGTTTGTATGAAAGTCCTATAATTTTATTAAAATTGACATAAAAATTGGCATTTAAGTTGTATATTAAAAATACGATAGTGTGTTTGTCTGTCAACTTATCTGCTATGCTTTCAAGGTCCATCTATTCAACCGATTTTGACGAATATTTAGTACCTACAGAGATAGCTTTCATCCCGGGTAAGGTAATATCGCGGAAAATCAAAGAGTTTCCACAATATTTTCAAAATATCCTAAATCCACGTGATCGAAGTCGCGGGCATGATCTACTTTCGTTGAATTGGTAAATTTTAATTATTTTGTTAAAGCAAAATATTAAATAAAATGTTCGTCTTTCATATTTGCGTACCAAAAAAAAAATCGCTTAATTTCTTTACACGTCTAAAAGAAAATGGTATTTATACACGGATTTTGACCAGGGGCCATACTACCATCGCGTAAAGCCACATGGTTGTAATACTGTTGACTTTCGTGTTTTAGAATTATAATTACTTAATCCTTATTTAGGGACGTCGTCTAAGCGATGGAAGTAACCCCTCAAGAATATTATAATTTAGGCCAATTACATTAATAATACCCATATAATCCATTAAATAGGTAAAGAAAGATATCAGTAAGTATTTCTTGAAATAATTTCTTTAATCACGTCACACACGGGTATAAAAACAATGATTTATTGTTTTTTTTAAGCTGATTAACGGATTTCGTTCTTAAATAACGAGATAACGTTACCCGATAACGATATTTTCGGTCACTTTTAACGATGTGAGTAACGCGATAACGAAATAATCTGCAACGTAATCGAACCATATTTTTTAATTATACTAATTGATAGCAAAAATTAATGGACTCATAATCTATTCTGAGGCCCAATTGTCTATCCAAATCGTAATCATTTGACAGCTTGAAACGTATTTCTCGATCTGTTTAAGGAGTTCATACATGCTTTTTGACGTGCACGCATCTATGAGCTCCTTATACAGGTCGAATTTTGCGTTTCACGAACAATTACGATTTCCTTACACAATGGGGGGGGGGGGGCTGATACACCTCAGGAGGCCTTAAATGATATCCATCGCTAGTCGCAATAAATCAAGCAAACTTACCCATTGTCTTAAGTGAGCGACAGAAGCGACGTGACGCGATACGACGCCATGGAAAATGACAAACTTGTCTACGCGAAAACGTAGGCCACGTGAAGGGTCAGTTACTATTTGAGACTGTCATGTCGCATCGTATCGAGTCGCGTTTGTCGCTCACGTTGGACAACGAGTTAGAAAGAAAGAAAGCAGTTTCTCTCTGCGTCGTATTCCTCATTACTGAGGGTCGTGAGGGATTCCACTAATCACATAATGGTAGGAGTTTTCTTGGGATAATAATGCGGTGGGCTCCCGCGTCCTTCCGCATACGACATGACTAAGAGTATTTAAACTCTTAGGTTTTTTTGTAACGATTATTATCAGAAGTTAGTGATAATGACCGGAACCGACGGCTTAACGTACTCTCCGAGGCACGTAGGAAACGAAAAGGCCTAATTTGAACGTCCAAATTAGGTCACCCATCCAGTCCGACTTGGGTCAACGTTGCTTAGCAATAGCAATCAACTAATATGCGTTGTCACAGCTAGGCCACTTGTCTCTAATCCAAAACATAGATACAAATGTAACATTTCGTTTGTGAAACCGGCACCCAGAATGGGTGTAGCTCAGCATATGCTCTGCATCATATACCTACTCAAACATGCATACAAAGCAAGGCGCCGATTTTCAGATGTAACTCGGGTGACAACTTATCACTGCTAATTGTATACTTAGTGGTAAAATCTAGATAAGTATTTCCATAATTCATAGGTACATAATTCATTTAGGAAGGTGACGTCATAGGGTCAGTCCACATCAGCGGCGAATTGAAACGAATACCCAGCAAAAAAGTTGTTTTTCGCCAATTTTTCTCTCTTGGTAGTAATTGGCACCTTACATGGTAGTCAGATATCAATACTCATTTTTGCTTTTTTAAATTTTAGAAATCCGCTTTGATTCGTTCCCAATGCGAATTTACCACATGCCCCCCTTAGATCGCTTAGGCGATCTTTAAAGACGCAGTTTCGATTCCAGAGTGAGGGAATTAAGGAAACGATTTTCCATTATTAAGTAATATATCTATACATACTAATATTATAAATGCGAAAGTTTGGATGAATGGATGGATGTTTGTTACTCAATTGCGACAGAACGGTTGAACAGATCTGGATGGAATTTGTTACAGAAATATTAATAGCCTGGAATAACACACAGGCTACTTTTTATAACGGAAAATGAAAATAGTTCCCGCTAGAAGCAAAACAATTCAATTCACGCGGACGAAGTCAAAAGTCGAAGATAAGTATTTTATGTTCTTTCGGTATAGACTTACCGTCATATAAATTGTAGTACGAATTCAAATAATCTACTGTGTCTGGATGGTATATGGGGTTCAAGTATGGCGTCAAAGGGTAGAAAGGCGTCATATAGGGGTACGGGACCATAAGCATGTTCATTGTATATCGGGGGGTCCCTTTGTAATCTTTTCTCTATTGACGATCAAAATCTTCAATTTTATTTCTTTATTCAGCTATATTGTTTTTATTATATCGATCCACGTTTTTATTATCGGAATATTTCCAAGAGAAAACGATAAATTCTCTTCTAATCTTGTGCATTAGCTTTTATCTGTACGATAAAAGTTTGACTAGAGTCCAATGTCTCTTGCGCAATTCCAATTCGTGTTTTCGAAATTCAAAAAATGACAGTATCTCTTTGCCACAGAGTCTTCAACGACCTTCTACAATAAATGTCAACACTAATCCCCACTTTTAATGCTACAGCTAATAAAACGCCTCGGTAAATTTATCTAGGAATTAACGTGGTGAAAATAGACTCCAATTCCTATTTTCCAGTGTCAATTCTTCAATATCCAATCGGGTGTTCTGAACTTAAATGACCATAGACAAAAGTTGTATCTTTTAAGCACGAATACGGGGACTTTGGTCCAAGATTCACAGGTCGTCTTTGGTCTACGCAAAGCTAAACGGCATTTAGCGCATTTACATGTACGACAATTCTCGATATGCACCTTTCTACTCTTCCTTGTACGTTTGTTCAGAAAGAATGTCATATGTAGGCTTTTTACTAACATACAATACGAAACTATGTATGCGATATCGAATTATTTCTTTAATACAATAATAAACGTTCCAATCACAGTATTTTTTGTGTATAGTACGAGTATTTTTCACAACACTACTGTCTTATAACTATAAAAAAGCACAAAAGGTCTGTTATATTGTTCAATTCACAATTTAATTCTCTCACAAAAATCACAGCTCACTTTACAATGTTATTCTTCTTAACAAATAATCTGTAAATATACGAGAAAATTCCCATCTTGAATAAAAAGTCTAATTTACAAAACAATTCACCATTTGGTACAGAAACGTATAAGGAAATCGAAAGGCTGGTAGCGTAATCAAAATTTCTTCTATAGATAACCGAAAATATTTTAAGAAATTCGACTTTTAAAACACAAATGACAGCTACAATTTGCGCCGAAAATGTAACGAATAAGGTCCTGGAATAATTTTATCTCATTGCATTACACAAATATAATTATTGTTATCATTTTATTGTCGCGTATTAGTACTAAATCACAGAGTAAACATCTGTAATTATTTACTTTCCCCACACTCATACTTATTTCCGAACTTCAAGGTTATTTAAAAAAAAAACTGTTTTTTTAATCGAACGGAAGCGTCCATGCTTCGGACAGCAGGCGTACAGACTAGCTGAACAATGACTAATCAACTTTCGAGTGACATCATATAGGTCAAATCGAGTGATAATGCGTTGATAAAAACGTGTTAATATTCTATTAAATTTATGAACAAGTGAATATAATTAAAATTATTAAAAAATACGACTGCTCTGCCGTAGACACACATACATACACGAACCCTTAAAACATACTTAACACTTCTTTTTTGGGCAAAAATCCTCCTCGAATGGAAGTACGACTACCACTGCTACTACGTAACGATACCAGTGATTAATTACCTTCACTGGATATATTTAACTATAGTGTTATATAATTTGGAATCTACTCATCATTTTCTAGATGATGATTATATAGTTAATCTTATTTTCGAATATTTTTTTTCAACTTTGGTCTTTAATGCGGGACCATGGTGACCCCATCAATTTTTTTTTAAATTTTCCTAGCCTATGTCACCTGGAATAAGCTAGGGATTCTAACGATATCTCATTTATCAAATTCGGTTCAGGCGTATAGAAGTTATGGTGGAATATACAAACTCAAATACATACATACATGAACCCTGAAAACAATATACTCCTTTTTCAGGCAGTCGTATAAAAAAAAAACCGGGCAAGTGCGAGTCGGACTCGCGCACGAAGGGTTCCGTACCATTATTAATAAATAATTACCTTTGTTAATGAACCGCAAGACTAACTTTGTTTGTAGAGGTTTATTGTTAATATCAAAAAAACTATGCTAGTTAGAGCATTGGCTATAGTTTAAAGTATACGTAAATTCCTATAGACCATAATTATTTCAAATTTTTTCGATTGGTAAACTCCGGAGATAAGGGGGGGGGGGGGGGGGGATGGTATTTTTTTAGACATTTTCCCCGATAAATCAAAAACTATCATAACTAAAAATAATAAAAAATCTGTTTTAGAATGTACAAAGTAAACCCTTTCATATGATACCCCACACAGTACAGTTATCTTACTTTTAAATTTCAACCCTCAGATTTTCCCCCCTTTTTAAATAAGAACAAAAATAATTTCCAATTTTTTTTTATTCCAGTGTCTTTGGGGCACTAATATACACAACTATTCCAAATTTCATGTCGATAGCTTCGGTAGTTACGGACAGACGGACAGACAGACGGAGAAAGTCGCACCATAAGGGTTCCATTTTACCATTTTGGTACGGAACCCTAAAAACGCAACGTGGAATAAAATTCATACATTATTCCGTGGTGGATTTAGTTTTATTTTTAAATCACGTAGGTTCTCTCCAATTTTCCAAGTTAAAAAGTAGCTGTCATTCCTGTCATTATCCAAGTCTATATTCTAGGTATATCGCTATAATCCGCTAGATAGGTGAACATACCTAATTTAAAAAAAAGCACGACTTCCATATTGACTTTAAAAAAAATTATAGCCAGTGACACTCGGGATGTTGTCAGAATTCTAACGATTTACGATAACCCAAATATGTTCAGGCATTTAGAAGTTATGGTGGAATAAAGAAACTCACATACGTACATGAACCCTGAAACATTACACTCCTTTTTTTGGGCAGTCGAGTAATAACAGATAAAAATATGGTATTTAGGTTTAATTCAGTCTTAGCCACTAACGGATGCGATTCATTTCATCAAAACAAATGAAAAATAGAAGGCGGAAAACCCCAAAGCAATGAAATAATCTTAAGAAAATATTGACTATCTGTGGCACAGCATTGACAGATAGTAAAGATAAGAAAAAACGCTGTACAGTCTATGGAGATACGCTCTTTCCTACCAGTCGTTCGACGGAGGCCTCTTATTTTTTTTAATTGCAGAACTAGCGAATGCCCGCGGCTTCGTCCTCGTGGAATAAGTTTTTTTAATGCCTACGGCAACTCCTTAATTTTCAGGGATAAAAAGTAGCCTATGTCGCTCTCCAGGTCCTCAACTATACCCATGCAAAAAATCAAAAAAATCAAAATCAAATTATTTTTATTCAAATAGACTTTTTACAAGTTCTTATGAATAGTCAAATGAATCTACCACTGGTTCGGAATGCCGTTCCTACCGAGAAGAACCAGCAAGAAACTCGGTGGTTGCTCTTTTGAAAAAAAAAAAAAATAGTATATGGTATGTTTACAATAATCTACATACAACATATACAGATACATAAGTAACCACTGTCCTGAGCATTGCTGGAGCGAGTCAAATCCATGCGCCTTTATCATTAATATAATCTTCGACAGTATAATAAGCTTTTTTTAGGAGCATTTTTTTAATGGTTATCTTAAACTTGTGTAAAGGCAAGTTTATAATAGGTTGAGGAATTTTGTTAAAGAATAGTATGCTCATTCCCACGAACGACCTTCGGACTTTAGTGAGGCGGAGCGATGGAGTCACGAGCCTATGACGGTTTCTAGTTGGCCTATCGTGCAGATCGCATATTCTTTTGTAATTCTGAATGTGCTGTTTTACAAAGATTAGATTACTGTAAATATACTGCGAGGCTACTGTAAGAATACCTATTTCCTTGAATTTCTCCCTAAGGGATTCACGTGGTTTTAAATTATAAATTGCACGTATTGCCCTTTTTTGTAAGACAAATATTTTTTGAATATCTGCCGCTTTACCCCACAGCAAGATTCCGTAAGACATAATACTATGAAAATAAGCAAAATATACAATCTTTGCAGTTTCAACGTCTGTTAACTGCCGAATCTTACTGACAGCGTAAGCAGCAGAACTGAGTTTACCAGCTAGATTTGATATATGGGTGCCCCATTGAAGCTTAGCATCTAAGGTCACCCCCAAGAACACGGTGGCCTCTTCTATTTTTAACATATCATTATTTACCACTAGATTAATGTTACGTGTATTCTTGGTATTGGGCAGTGCGAACTCAACACACTTAGTTTTTTTTGCATTTAAAAGTAAGTTATTTACAGTAAACCAGTGAGTGACCTGAGAAATGGCACTATTTACGTCGTCAAAATCATCCTTATTTCTATCGACTTTAAAAATTAAAGACGTATCATCAGCAAATAGCACAATATCGCAAGTATCCTGGACAAAATATGGTAAATCATTTATATATACCAAGAACATGAAGGGACCCAGAATGGAGCCTTGAGGGACACCCATTAATGAGGCTGATCCGGATGATTTCACATTGTTTACACATACCGTCTGAATACGGTCACTAAGATATAAATCACGTGGACCCGTTGCTCTGTTGCGCCGTGATTCAAGGACAAACCAACAAACTTCAAAACGCGCGCTTAGCATGAGATGTTGTATGAAATAGTGACGTCATGAAAATTCGACGCACTTTTTTTTACTTGAATCGATAGTTTACAATGGGTTTCGAACATGAATCTAAAAGGGACGTTTTTATTACGTTTTTTGGGAGATTCTCTATTTATTAATCCTTAAAAAAATTTTTTTCTACAGTTGCTCGAAAAATGCACTTACAGAGGTAGTAAACAGGGCGAGTAAGTTAAATTTACTGCCCTCGTGTTGTTTTTGCACTTTTTAGGGTTCCGTAGCCAAATTTGGCAAAAACGGAACCCTTATAGATTCTTCATGTCTGTCTGTCTGTCTGTCCGTCCGTATGTCACAGCCACTTTTTTCCGAAACTATAAGAACTATACTGTTGAAACTTGGTAAGTAGATGTATTCTGTGAACCGCATTAAGATTTTCTTACAAAAATAGAAAAAAAAACAATAAATTTTGGGGGTAAAAACTTAGAACTGAAACTTAAAAATTTTTTTTTCATCTAACCCACACGTGTGGGCTATCTATGGATAAGTCTTCAAAAATGATATTGAGGTTTGTAATATCATTTTTTTCTAAACTGAATAGTTTGCGCGAGAGACACTTCCAAAGTGGTAAAATGTGTGTCCCCCCCCCCTGTAACTTCTAAAATAAGAGAATGATAAAACTAAAAAAAATATATGATGTACATTACCATGCAAACTTCCACCGAAAATTGGTTTGAACGAGATCTAGTAAGTATTTTTTTTTAATACGTCATAAATCGTAAACCGCAATTTACCTTTCATTCAATCAACTCAAATATTTAAAATAAAAATATTTTTAATAATTTAAAACTTACTACAGGTTTGTACGGAACCCTCGGTGCGCGAGTCCGACTCGCACTTGGCCGGTTTTTAAGTTGTTAAATACCCAATTGTATGGGCGTGGACCCACTGTATGAATATAATAGTTACACAGTGGCCGTAGCATGAAAACATTTTGTTAGTTCTTACTAGTGGCGCATTATCTTGACACCATAGATATACAGAATTATATTTGCTAGTGCATGAAAATAGATATGACGTTTGTTTTTAAACTTAGTTGTCATTTAGTTTTAATGCGTATCAAAGTTTTCTGTAAAATACTACGACCACTCTAGTGGAAAAAAAAATCGGAAAATCCGGCCTTATTGTAAAGGACACCTCTGTGCTAAGGAGTTTGAATATTATAGCCTCCGTTCCGCATTTTTTGTAATAGCGGCAACTCATAAAACCTGTATCTATCAATAGCTGGCATCAATACAAGCAAGTATTATACGAGACAAAATCTTCGAAAGCGTCAGGTTTCCGAAATGTGAGCTATAAAATTTATAATCTACTCGGTGATGGCGTCACCAGTCCAGCTTCAATTTGCTGATCTAATATCTAAATTATCTCTGGTCTGGTCTGGTGGGAGGCTTCGGCTGTGGCTAGCTATCGCCCTACCGACAAAGACGTATCTCCAAGCGATTTAGTATTCCTGTACGATTCCGCGTAGAAACCGATTAAGGGTTTAACATATAACTGCCGTACCCCTAACAGGTTAACCCGCTACCATCGTAGACTGCATCATCATTTACCATCAGGTGAGATCGCAGGCAAGGCTAACTTGTAGTGGAATAAAATAATAAATAATAAATCGCTCGCTCCGCTCGCAGTGGAAAATGAGAGAGAATATAATCTTACCTTCATTCATGGCCATATCCATGAGTTGCAAATCTTCGTCGTTGAGTATCGACTGTAGGAAGCCATCCTGATTGGGGGGCGCCATCTCACTTGTTGAATTCTAGAACGAGAAAAAATATCATACTAATATTATAATCCGATTTAGGCTTTGTTAAATTATATTTTTATTTACTATAATAATAAGCCCTAAGTATTTATTAAAAAAACTGTACCTGACCCCGATTACAGAAACAATTTCGGAATTGGATAGAATCAGGCGATACTTTGCGGAAGGTCATGATTTAGCAGGAAAAGAATACAATTATTTTGCTATAATCCGCCAAAAGAAAAAAAAAAACTGTATGGTCAAGCATGCAGTTACAAGAGAAGCACCGTTTACCTTCCCAACTAGGGCTTTCGAATACCGGTTTTTTTCAATACCGGTATTAATACCGGAAAGATTTTTTTCAATACCGGGATCCCGGGATCCCGGTATTGGAAAAATATTAAATTGGCGTAGATGTTTTTTAACTTAAAATTGGTACTTTCTGAAGCAAACGGCACCATAACAAACAGTTTTTACATAAAAATATTTTTTCACCAAATCAACTCAAAATTCTGCTTAAATTCTGTGGTTGATTTTTACACTGTGGATTGGTATGTCTATTTCATTGTCTCATGAAACGTTTAATAACTCCTTCACTCTATCTTACATCATGCAATATTGTATGAAATTGTATTTTCTTAAAAAAAAATCACCAAGTATAGATTTTTAGATTTATTTGTATTTTGAGAATTGAGATATTTATTTATGCGTAGACTTAATTCTTACGAAAATATCGTTTGTTTCACATATCACATTATTTTATATACAATCTTATAAATACTTATATTATTATCAAATAATCAATTTCTTTTTAATTATCAATCATTATACCATCAACTGTATGATTTTCAATATAGAACTATTTTTGGATAAGGTCTTACGAAAATATATATTTATAGCCTCCATTGAATTTAGAAACTTTCAATATATAGTATATTTGTGACGCACTGTCTCAATTTACACTCATAATTAAACAAATACTAAGAAATTAATAAGCTGGAAATATTAAATAATGAGTGAAATAAGTGCCAAAAATTGTAATTTAAACCACTATCATTGTTGTCGTCTTAACCTATAGACGTCCACAGCTGGACGAAGGCCTCCTGCATGAATCTCCACAGAGCAGCTCCCAGCTACACGCTTGAGAGGTGGATGGACATCCACCTACTGGGGGAGTCGTCCAACTCTGCGGTGCGAGGCCGCCATTCTAGCACTTTGGGATCCCAACGCCTATCGGTTCTACGAACTATGTGCTCCGCCCCGCCCATTGCCACTTAAGCTTAGCGACTTTTCGAGCTATGTCGGTTACTCTGGTTCGTCTACGCATCTCCTTATTTCTGACGCATTTCATTTGATCAAGCAGGGATACTCCAAGCATAGCTCTCTCCATCGCCCGCTAAGTGACCCTTCTAATCCGGCCCATAGTTAGCGACCATATTTCGGAGCCGTAGCCGTTATCACTGGCAACACGCACTGTTCGAAAACTTTCGTCTTCAGGCACTGAGGAATTTTGGACGAGAAGATGTCGTGGTTTCCCAAACGCTGCCCAGCCGAGTTGGATTCAGCGGTTGAACTCTTTCTTGAAACTGGACCTACCTAACTGGACTGTATGTCCCAAGTATCTTATGTACTCATCAACAATTTCGAGTGCACTGTTCTCAATTAACACTGGGTGGGGCTGAACGTGTGCATTAGACATGATCTTCGTCTAGCTTATATTCATATAAGCTAGACGAAGATCACTTTAGATTGTGACTACTAAAATATGATAAACGACATTTTTGTAAAAAGTCGATTGAAGTCGAAGAAAACGATAATTTTGTCAAAAAACAAATTAATCTTAAATTCAATAGCTATTATTTAATAAAAAAATACGCCATAATGAAATATGTATTGTTATAAAACAGATTTCTGAACGTTTTGAGAGACAATGAAATAGACATGGCAAGCCACAGGGATCTAAATTCAAACACTAATTTTCCCCATGAGTGAACAAAAACGACTTTTCATCACTGTTTTTAAGCAATAAATGCGTTTTTTATGAGCTAATATGCATGAATACAAGTTTTAAACTTAGCCAAATAAAATACAGTGGCATGTACCAAGAAATATATGCAATAGTCACTGTTTCGTTTATAGTGTCGCCAATACCGGTATCCCGGTATTAGACATTTCAATACCGGTATTGAAAACCGGCGAAAAAAGTCCGGGATCCCGGTATTAGCCAATACCGGGATCCCGGTATTGGAAGCCCTATTCCCAACCAAGCAAGAAAGCTAAGTTCCCAAGCAAGCAATGCCACCACCACTCACATGCACCACCACACAAGACTTTTATACTATTCTCGACGCACGACACAAGAAACTTCTTCTACCAAATTAGATAATAGCACTATTAGCAGATTGAAGTCTACAAAACTTAATGCATCTCTGGAAAATGTAACGTGCAGTTCAATGGAAGATTTGCACTATTCAACCTTAAAAGACGTCAGCACTTGCAGCCTCCCGGATCTGTCTACGGCCGAAAACTCACAAGTTATAGACTTAAAACAAGAAGTTACGACACTTTCCTGTCAATTAGAAAGTGCTCACGAAGAAATAGCCAAATTAAATATGGAAAACTCAAACTTAAAGAAGATAATTGAAGAAAATGAAAAGCAAATAAAAATTTACAAGACATTAATAAACGACGAACCAACCTTTAGCAATTCAACACCCACGAGGTCGAAGAAAAGGAAAGATAAACTCACATCGACTACGAAAACTCCACAATCAACGCCAAAACCCTCTAACATGGATAAGGAAAGTTTCTCCACACCGTCCTCTAACATAGACGATAGATCTTTCTCTACGCCTTTAGAACTTATAACGACACATGAAACCGCCATACATGAATTAAATAAATCTAAAAATGCTGAAAAAATACAGGAATCACAGGAAAAACATATAATAAACCACTCACTACCTGAAACAAAAAACCAAGAAAATAGAAAAATGACAAATAACAAGGAAAACAAAGAGAAGAATATAAAGCAAAATATTATGATACTAAGTGATACTGAAATTAGCGTTGGTTTAGGAGAGAAAATGACGGACTATCTGAACTCCCTCAACAAAACTAACTTTACCGTGACTTGCTTCACTAGGCAAAATGCATCCACAGACACTATTCTTGAAGACTGTATTACACTATCTTCGAAAATGACTTCCAAAGACTATGTTATCTTACTAGTTGGACATAATGATAGTAATTGTAATATCATAATTAATAATGTATACTCTGCGATACGTGCACTAAATAACACTAACGTGATTTTATTTGGTGTTCAAAAGAATAATTACCTAAACGAATATAAATTGAATCATTCTCTAAGAACAATTGTGCATAACTTTAAACATGTAAAATATGTCAATTTGCCTCCAAATAACTTCAATCGCGAAATTTGCAAATCCTTATATTATGAAATAAATTGCAAAGAATATGAACGATTGTATCTAACGTCTATTATTGTAGCAACCAAGAACTATCATAAGGACCACCAAATTGCTACACAACCAAAGAAAGGGACAATACCTTACCTTTTTATGCAAATTGCCAAAAATAAAGAAAAACACATCACTACTAAATTACCGAATGCGCCTAAAGGTACGATTCCCTATTACTTCACTAAAATGAATAGTCAAATTTCAAAACCAGCTAATACCAACAATAATACCAACCCAAACACGACTACATCAAATTTTCAAATAAATTCGGAATCCTCCATCAAAACATAGCCGGTGCACTGAATAAATCAGACAGTATTAATCTCGCCCTTTCCGATCTCCAAGATAAATCCATTAATATTGATGTTGTTTGCATGTCTGAAACCTTCATGCTAGCAGGGCATGAAACTAACCTCTGCATAGATGATTTTATTATAGCGTCTAGTTTCTCTAGAAAAAAAGCTAAACGAGGGGGAGTTTGTATATTAACGCGAAATGGAATTGATACAGAAGACTTAACAAGCCTACATGAATACGCCCAGGAGGAATATTTTGAATGCTGCGGTATATTTATAAAAGATTTGAAAATTATAATTGTGTGTATATATAGGACTCCCCAATCAAATATAAAAATATTTCTCAACAAACTCGATAGACTGTTGTATGATTTAACTAATAAATTTAAAGAATGCAAATTAGTTATATGCGGAGATATGAATATAAATATATTAATTGATAACTCAAACTCAAAACTCTACAACGATATACTGGCTGGCTATAACATTGTCAATAAAATAAGAAAAGCTACTAGAACTACGTCGCGGAGCGAAACTTGTATCGATCATATGCTTACAAATATAAATAAATCGACAGGACAGCTACATAACTTATGCTTGTCTGATCATAACACTGCGCAAACTTTACACTTCAACTATAGTAAAGATAAAATAGTAAACGTAAAATCAAAAACATACGCATACAAAAGAGACTACTCAAAGGACAATGTTGATATCTTCGTCAATTGCATGCAAAGCCTATATTTTAAGGATGTTCTGGAAGAGCAAGATACAAATAAAGCATTTAATTTGCTGCATGATACTTTGCTACTTTTCCATGGACTTTGCTTTCCATTCATAAAAGTAACAATTAGGCACAAGAAAAATGATATTAAGTGGATGACTAAAGGTCTTAAAGTTAGTACAAAACATAAACGCCTGCTATATTATGAAGCTTGCATTAAGCGTGATAAAAATAAGAGCACCTATAAGAAATACTCCGCAGTTTTACGCCAGTGTATTTACTTCAGACAACGGGAATGTAACAAAAGATATATCAATAAAGCAAAAAATGTATGTAGCGCAACCTGGAATATTATTAAAAAAAATGTGGGACAAAACTATCAAAAACAAAATATTAAATTTCTAACTGAAAAAGGTGCGAAAATAACTAATCCCGAGGAAATTTGTAACATATTGAATAAACATTTTATAGCCACATCAAACATACAACATAAAAACTTCGACAATAAAGTTAAAAATATAACTTGTAGTTCAAATAACATGTATTGTAGCCCTACTGATCCCTATGAAATAAAGAAAATAATTATGAACCTTAAAAATACCAACTCCACCGGATATGACGAACTAAATACTTACATACTAAAACGCTCTTGTATATTTTTGGCTAAACCTATAGCTCATATCGTAAATCTCTCGATAGAACAAGGCATATTCCCAGACAGACTTAAGCTATCAATCATAAAACCTTTGTATAAAAAAGGAAAGAAAGACGACGCAAATAACTATAGACCAATCGCCTTAATCCCGGTGCTATCAAAAATCTTTGAAAAGGTTATATACAAAAGAGTTTATAATTATGCTGAACATTTTAACATATTTACTAACGTACAGCATGGGTTTAGACAAAAGAGATCTACCATAACGGCTATGTTTGAGCTAGTCAAGATTGTGTTAGAGTCAGTAGATAAAGGAAAACCCGTAACTGCTCTATTTCTAGATATGTCCAAGGCATTTGATCTTGTCAATCATGAAAAGTTATTAAACAAGCTAGAACATTACGGAATTCGTGGACAAATACACCAATGGATTAAATCATATCTAGACAATAGAAGACAAAAAACAATAATTCAGAATCAGAATGGTAAAAACATCACTGTGTATGCGTCTGAATATGAAAATAATAAATACGGTGTGCCCCAGGGTAGCATTTTGGGTCCACTTCTATTTTTATTATATATCAACGACCTCTCAAGAAACATATCACACCCATCTATACTCTTTGCTGATGATACCACTATAATTGTTCCATGTGAAAACATGCAGACACATGAGTATGACGTAAACAAATCATTGTCAGAAACGATTAATTGGTTAGGGAATAATAACTTAAACGTGAACATATGTAAAACTAAATGTATGCAATTTAAAACCAAAAGAGGACATAATAGGACATTGGATATAAACTATAATAATGAATCAATTGACATTGTACATAATGCAAAATTTTTAGGTATTAATTTTGACGAACATTGTGACTGGAAAAAACATATAGAGGACATTTGTAATAAACTAAATAAATTTGTGTACCCTTTGCGTCGCTTAAGACGTACAGTATCTCTGGAAGCAGCACTGGTAGCATACCATGGCTACGTCATGTCTGTTATGCGCTATGGAATTATTATATGGGGAAACTCTACTGACTTACAAAAACTTTTTGTGATTCAAAAAAAGTGCATAAGGAGCATATATTTAAAAGGGCCAATTGATTCATGTAGACCGTTATTTAAAACGCACAAGCTTCTCACCCTGCCATGTCTATATATATATGAAATAGCAGTATTCGTACATCGGCACATGGAGTATTTCAAGACCTTCTCGCAACTAAATAATTATAATATAACAAGAAACAAAAATCGACTATGCACTACTAACTATAATTTACAGCAAACGTGTAAATCTCCACATGCCATGTGTGTTAAAATTTATAATAAATTAGATAACAACCTGAAAAATCAAAATACAAGTAGCTTTAAAAGAAATCTCTTTCGTTGGTTGTGTGACAAATCTTTTTATTCTTTATCTGAATTTTTTTAACAATTAATTGACATATTATTTATTTAAATTGGCATAATGTGACTGTTTAAGTGAATTTCATTTTAATATGGACGTTCTTTTTTTTTTTTTTTTGTCATGATCATAATTATTTTAATCTCATTAGAATAATTTTTAAATATAATACTATTCCTAATGAGTACTTACATTAAATATTTGCATGCTAATTTATAGTAGAATGTGAAGGACGCTAAAAAATTGTAAACATCTGTACATACTCATATTCAGCAAATAAATAAATTCTAATTCTAATTCTAATTCACGTTTCGCCCCGACACCGGAGCATCTTCAGGACCTATGTCGACCTTACAATTTGACTAGACAATCTTGCATCGTAAGGTCGACATCTCCTGAAGATGCTCCGGTGTCGGGGCGAAACGTGCGTCGAGAATAGTATAAAAGTCTTGTGTGGTGGTGCATGTGAGTGGTGGTGGCATTGCTTGCTTGGGAACTTAGCTTTCTTGCTTGGTTGGGAAGGTAAACGGTGCTTCTCTTGTAACTGCATGCTTGACCATACAGTTTTTTTTTTTTTTTTTCTTTTGGCGGATTATAGCAAAATAATTGTATTATTTTCTTGCTAAATTTCGGAATTATATAAGTATCGCTTGCTTCAAACGGTGAAGGAAAACATCGTGAGGAAACATGCAAGCCTGCATATCTGCCAAGAATACCTACCAAGAAGAGAGAAGAGAGGAGAGGAAGACCCGTGCTCAGTAGTGAGCCGGCAATGGGTTGACGAGAGAGAGAGAGAGAGAGAGAGAGAGAGAAAGAGAGATATTAATGATGAGTAGTAAAATGTGAAGGTTACCTGGTAGTAGATCCCATCGTGGTGCTGCGGATGATGCGCCGACTCCACTTTGTAGGCGCCCTCCAGCGGCGCGGCGGCGCCTGCCACAAAACATGTTTAACATTATTTAGTCAATCTGCCTCGGTTGAATTGATACAGGCGTTACTTTGCGGAAGTCCATGATAATGATGTCTCGGTGTTTATATTTGCCCGCCTAGTGGTCTAGTGGTGGTCTAATGTTCGACTGCGGCCGGCGAGGTCACGGGTTCGAGGACCGGGTCGTGCCAAGATTAAGTATTGGGTTTATCTGACAAGGAATTCTCAGTACTAGCTCGGAGTAAGGAAGTTGGCGGTATGTCACCTCCGTGCGTGTCAGCACGTTAAGCCGTCGGTCCCGGTTATTATCACTAACATGATAAAATTCGTTAAAGCCCGCCAACCCGCATTGGAGCAGCGCGGAGGCCTGTGAGGGACGTTAATGGGCTGTAATGGTGGTGTTAATTTTTTTTTTTATCCACTACAAGTTAGCCCTTGACTGCGATTTCACCTGATTGTAAGTGATGATGCAGTCTAAGATGGTAGCGGGCTAACCTGTTAGGGGCATGGCAGTTATATTAAACCCATACCCCTATTCGGTTTCTACACGGTATCGTACCGGAACGCTCAATCGCTTGGCGGCAGGTCTTTGACGGTAGGGTGGTAACTAGCCACGGCCGAAGCCTCCCACCAGGCCAGACCAGGGAAAATTCAGAAATTATAAATTCCCAAATTGACCCTGCCGGGGATCGAACCCGGGACCTCTGCACGTAAAGGCAACAGCGCTACACACTGCGCCACGGAGGTCGTCAAAAATTATTAAAAGTTTATATTTGTATTTCTTCGATTTAGACTTATAAAAGCACTTACGAAAGTCAGATCGGTATAGTACCATACAATCGTTAATAATAATATAATCGTTATAACAATAAAACAATATCAGTTAATAATTTCAATTGATACCCTTAAAATGGGGTTGCATAAAAATATGACTAGTCCGCCATATTGGATTAAGAATGACGTCATTTAGCTTACCATGTATTGTCATTTAATTAAGATTACCTAACCTTAATTAAATAGAACCTTATCAAACATGCAAGTTAAAGCTTGTAAAAAGGTATGTGTTCTCACCATAGGATTCATGGTGTTTCTCGGGCACGGAAGGCAAGGGTGCGTGGTAGTTTGGCGCGTAGGCAGCCGCCGCGCCATGGCTGCAACAGAAACACCATTATAATATACACTGGATGCCCGCGACTTCGTTCGCTTGAATTCACGCAGATGAAATCGCATGAATCAGCTAGTACATAATCCTTACTAATATTATAAATGGGAAAGTGAGTTTGTTTGTATGTTTGTTCCGCTTTCACGCCGTAACTACTGAACCGATTGCTTTGAAATTTTGCAGACGTAAAGTTAGAAGTCCGGATTAAATAATAGGGTACTTTTTATCCCGGAAAATTAAAGAGTTCCCGCGGGCACTAAAACTCCTCAATCCACGCGGACGAAGTCGCGGGTATCAGCTAGTTTAATATAAAAAATTCTTTTTAAACAACCGACTTCGAACTCCCGCGCCAACTTTACAACAACAAGCACACGCTATACAAAGTACTTATTTTATTGTTGATATTTTAAAAACAGCTCGATGATTTCGTTAAAATTTATATGGGACCACTTGGGAAGTATGCCCTTTCAAACAAAAAAAAAATTTTGAAATCGGTTCAGAAGTCTTCGAGTAATCGGTGAACATACATAAAAAAAAACCGGCCAAGTGCGAGTCGGACTCGCGCACCGAGGGTTCCATACAAACCTATGTTTTTTTAAAATATTTGAGTTGATTGAATGAAAGGTAAATTGCGGTTTACGATTTATGACGTATTAAAAAAAAACTACTTACTAGATCTCGTTCAAACCAATTTTCGGTGGAAGTTTGCATGGTTAATGTACATCATAATATATTTTTTTTAGTTTTATCATTCTCTTATTTTAGAAGTTACAGGGGGGACACACATTTTACCACTTTGGAAGTGTCTCTCGCGCAAACTATTCAGTTTAGAAAAAAATGATATTACAAACCTCAATATCATCTTTGAAGACCTATGCATAGATACCCCACACGGACATACGGACGGACAGACAGACAGACATGACGAATCTATAAGGGTTCCGTTTTTGCCAAATTTGGCTACGGAACCCTAAAAATCAATGGTTAGCGAGCGAAGAGAACGCAAAATGTATACCGGGTAGCGTATCATACCTGATGTTGTGCGGGTGCGGATGCGCGTGCGGGTGCGGATGCGCGTGCGGGTGCGGGTGCGGATGCTGGTGGTAGTGCTGGTACTGGTCCGGAGGCGGCGGGATGGTCAGCAGCGAGGCGAGGTCCTGCCACCTCTGCTCTACTGACATAGAGCGCATCAGCGACTGAAACAAAAGGAAAACAATCATAATCCCTCATCATTGTTATCGAGTGTTCACAGCTGGACACCATCATATTGATTTGTGAATCCATACTAATGTTATAAATGCGAAAGTGTGTCTGTCTGCCTATCTGGCTGTCTGCTACTTTTTCTCGCCCCATTTTTTTCATCCGATTTTGTCGAAATTTTGTAGAGAGATGGGTTGCATCCCGGAGAAGGACATAGGTTACTTTTCATCCCATCTTTTAAAAAGAGATCAGCAATTAAAAAGAATAACTTTAAAGAGGAGGGATCCCGAAAGAGACTGCGTTATACAGCAGGGCGATTGGCTAAAAATGACAGCTACAGTGCAACGATCGCAATCACCTCTGATTGGTTAACACTCTTCCACTATTGGCCAAAATCCATTGACGCAGCAAGAATACCATAAATACAGCCAATCAAAACAATTGAGACTGTAACAATGATTGATGCAGGTTTTACACAATCGCCCTGCAGATAATTCGATGAAGATAAAATGAAGAAATTTTTCTTGCGCCGAGCGCGTTGGCCCAATGTGTGCTAGTCTCTCTAGATTAGACTACACAGAAAATCTATCATCGATAAAAGTAAAGAAACATACATAAAAATTAACACTATTACGGAAAATTACACACAAAACAGTAAAACAAACACACACAGTTTGGCCACGCGCAACTTTCTTTGGTGGGTAAATATTGGATGTGTCAACACGACTCGTCAACAGACGGACAGAGTGTACGATTATATTAACGGTGTTTGTGTAATCTACGATTTTACAACCTTTGTAATTTAGACGACACGATATGAATATACGGTACGAAATACGATACGATACTGGTTGTTGGAGAGGTTGTAACATATTTTCGAAGAACGGCTCTTAATTTACTAGTGTCGACTGGTTATTTGTAATAACAAAATAGTGGAGAGCCGGCTGTTCCGCACTTGGCCACCATTGTGGACTATGACCTAAACACAATTTAATTCCACATTCCAAACATAAGTTTGGCTTTAATTAAAGCAAAAGCAAAACAGGCGGTGACAAATTATTATTTAGTTAAAACAAACGCAAGAACGAACAATATAATAATTATAACATCTTAAAACGCAGAATACTGAAATTCAGAATCAGAGAAGACTGAGTTACTACTTTTTTTTTAATATGAATAAAAGCAATATTTTGTAAGTATTCAAACTTCAAATGCTTTCGATTTGTCAAGTAGATCAATATCTTTCTACTGAGAAGGACCAACAAGAAACTCAATAGTTGCTCTTTTTGAAGCCTGTATTCAGCTTTGTCGTATAGTCGCCCAGGTATTTTGTCGCATAGTATAAATGGACTCCTATCAAGAATTATAGATCGAAAAATAGGTTTTTTCACGACTACCTGTGATATTACGCGGTCGCCGTCAAAATTTTATGATTACGAATACATAAACAATAATGACCCTTTTGGAACCCTGAGCTAAGGGCATGTACACACTTTTCACTTAAAACGTTTGCATAGAAAATCCGAATTTTAACGGCTAGCTATTGACAGACCTTTTTTTTCTGTTGACGGGGGGGAAATCTCCTTAAGATACCCGACTTCCTGGAGGGGAAATCGGGTTATGTAGGATTTCTACCTAATAAAACCTAGAGGAGGCTACGAAAACGCGGCATCGGTGCCCCTCTTAGCTATTTACAGGGGGGTCACTATGAGCTCTTAAAGCAGGACATAAATTGAACTGCAGCACACTGCACAGTTCAATGCAGTGTCGGTCTACCAGTTCAGTGCAGCCTTAAAGTTGTGCAGTTCAATATCTGTCCTGCTATAAAAGCTCATAGTAACCACCCAGACCTACTGTGACCTACTGTTACAGACTAAAGTCTGTTAATGGCGTAGCTAGAAAAAAGGTAAAGAAGTAGTTTCTGGGCCTCGCTGAAACTCCGGAAAGTTAGGGGCGGATTTAAATTCCGGACCACACGAAAATCATACTAATATTATAAATGCGAAAGTGTGTTTGTTTGTTGGTTTGTCCTTTAATCACGCCTCAACGGAGCAACGGATCGACGTGATTTTTGGCATGGGTATAATTGAGGAACTGGAGTGTGACATAGGCTACTTTTTATCCGGAAAATTAAGGAGTTCCCGCGGGAATTGAATAAACTTATTCCACGCGTACGAAGTCGCGGGCATCAGCTTGTAAATATTATAATTGTAAAACACGAATGTCAACAATATTAAAACAATACGGCTTTAAGTAACGGTAGTATGCCCCCTGGTACAATTAATAAGAAAGTTTACCGTGTGACATGTCAGTTGTAACTTGATATGCGCGTGTCATAAACTGACCCGATATCTATAGTTATTAGTTAGTTATGCTAATATTTGTATATTCGAGTGGTTATAAAAGTTATTACAGCCAGTGTGATGGAAATATTGTGACCAATTCTGTATAACACAATCTCTAAACTAAACTAAAATGAAAGCTTTAAATCTAGTTCTGTCCCTTTCCGAAGGGAGTATTATGAAAGGGTTGGCAATATTTGTATAAATGTCATTTTAGTTTAGTTTGGAGATTGTGCACTACAGAATTAGCCCCAATATATAAACAGTGATAAAAATTCGTTCCTATTTTGGCCACCATAAGTTGAGGGCCAGATTAAGGGCCAGATAAGTTGGTGGGGGTGCAACTATTTGCCACGGAATTCTAAAAATCATATCAAAACGCTACACATCCGCGCTCCCATTTCCGCACGCGTGCCACTATATACACACAACACAAGTATACCTATGTATGTTTGTCAAGCGCTCGACCAACATCAGGCCCAGTTATATAAGAAAATGGTAATAATTTCTGTTTCTTCTTTAAGCGCCATCTTCAATCGGAGGTTGGGAACATTAGGGCTGTCTGCTCCTTGGACGCTGCTGCCCGGAATAGTGATCGGGTACTCTTCCCGTCCGATTGGCGTAGATTCTTAAGCCAAGACATTCTTCTAGGGCCAGGTGGTGGTATCTTTCGAAGGCACAGAGGCCCAACTGTCTAAGGAGATCGTAATCATTTGACAGCTTCAAACGTATTACTCGAACTGTTTATGGTGGTCATACACGCTTTTTGACATGCAGGCATCTATGAACTCCTTAAACAGGTCGAATTATACGTTTGACAAACGATTACGATTTCCTTACACAATCGGGGGGCAGATTATGATGATAAATATTCAATAGTAATTGCCAAAGATTTGAATAAAAAATTAAAGAGTTCCCGCGGGAACCAAAAAACCTATACATATCCACGCGGTCGAAATCGCGGGCATCAGCTAGTAAATAAAACAGTGTAAAACGCTACACATCCGCGCCCCAGTTCTGCTTGCGTGCCACTATACACACAACACAAGTATACCTACTTATGTTTGTCAAGCGCTCAACCAACATCGGTTTTCACCGCACTGGCGAAACCGTTCCGTCGAGTGTTAGCTTTATTTCTGCTTAACTGTTGCTTATTTTGAGTGTTTTTTTTTATGGAATTTGGTTCAAGTGGACGACAATACCCCGTTGGTCTAGTGGTTAGCATGTTCGACTGCGGCCTACGAGGTCCCGGGTTTGAGTCCCGGGTCGGCAATTCATATAATTAAGGAATGGGATTTTCTGACTAGAAATTCTCAGTATTAGCCCGGAGTTAGGAAGTTGGCGGTGTTGCACCCCCGTGCCTCGGAGAGCACGTTAAGCCGTCGGTCCCGGTTATTATCACTAACATGATAATAGTCGTTAAAGCCCGCCAACCCGCGTTGAAGCAGTGTGGTGAGAATAATTTGAAAACGTACTTTGAGGATAATTTGGAAGATTTCTGTGGTGTGGTGAATACCGCAAGCTACAAAAGCAAAGTACACACTGTACCACATACATTTACTTACTGTGGCGGATTATAGCGAATTCAACTTCTAGTTCTTTCATTATTAAATCTTATTTTCTTTTCTTTGTGTATAGTTAAAAGTTGTCTTAACACGTATCCAAAATCTTACTAAGCTAAGAAAGTTTGATTTTAACAAGTGCTTACACACCGTCTCCTTATACTATACTATGTTTTTACTGCCAACAAAATATCTGTCAAGTAGCTACCTCATTTTGTAGAAGCAAAACTACGGGGACCGAAAAACGACATTCGATCTGTTTATTTTGAATTAAAATATAATAAAATTAACTCTTCACACACATTACGGCAAATTAAATGAAGGGGTCTTAGCACACATCTGTATAAATTAACAAAAGCTACATATATTCAGTCTATTGAAGAAAGAAAGAAAACATAATGTCTTTATCAGCCATGGTCAAAGACAATATATAAACCAGTATTTTATAATTAATCTATGGCCATGGTATCACAGGACACAGACAGAACACTAATACCTACCGATGAATCTATAAATAGATATGCAAAAGTATGTTTGTTTGATGGCTTGTCGTGCATTAAAATTTTTGCATAGACATAGTTAATATCCAGGAGAGTGACATAGTTTAGCTTTTATCTCGGAAAATTAAAGAGTACCCACGGGGTTAATAATAAGAATCTAAATTCACCCGCCCAAAGTCGCGGGCATCATCTAGTTCCGTATATATGTTTCTGACGTGAATCTGTCTCGTTCTAATAACTCTCTATATGTGCCTCTCTTGTTTGAGCAAAGTCAAAGTGCGCTCGAATTCGAAACTTCACGAACGGAGCGGACGAGTGTGTGAAGACCCTCAAGGGGAGAACGTCGCGTACGTCAGACGGCCATCTTTTATTGAAGTGTCAATTGGACGAAAGCATTTGACACAAAACGGTAATGGCATTAAAATGTGTTTAAAAATTTCACATAATTAATTCGATCCACGACTTACAGTAATAGTTGTTCCAGGTTCGATTCCTGGGGACTTACAACGATAAAATTATTGTTATGGGGTATCCGGTACAATTTACCTCTAATTCACTTAAAAGCATGGAGATTTGGCTGTTGGCCAAAACCCATTTTCGCAGCAATAATAGATACCAAATAGTCTAGGCAATAAAGTTAGTGGACCCCAACAATAATTCCTCCAAAGGCGACGAATTTTGCAGTATGATTAAGTATCACGAGTTAAACGTATTTTATAAATATCCAAAAAAATAATAGAAAAAAGTTGGGTATTTTTATACTATGTCCAATTGGATACATTATAGCTTAAACGCAGTTTAGGTTTGATAGTAAAATCGGTTTAAATATCGATGTTCTGTATGATTATTTCGTTTGATATTTCGATTTTGAGTTTAAATATACTACCAACTATTATTTAAAAACAAATCGAAAATTTTCAGTCAAAAATATTAAGTTTTAGGTGTAAATACCTAACTTCTACATATTTTCCGCGTGGATTGAGAATTTTTTGGTTCCCGCGGGAACTCCTTGATTTTCTGGAATAAAAAGAAGCCTATGTGCTATTCCAGACTATAATCTATATCTGTGCCAAATTTCCGTTCCGGATTTCCGATACGTTCAGCCGTTCTGGCGTGATTGAGTAACAAACATCCATCCATCCAAACTTTCGCGTTTATAATATTAGTATAGAAGGAAATATTTATGGTTTAGTAGGATATTATAGGATAGATGTGTACTATGTTAGTTGTGTTCCATAGAGTGATTAAATGCATATGTCATTAGGTGAGTACGGATCGGATCGCGTGCGACAAATGACCGCTATGTATGCTATAATTTCGTGACGCCTTGAGTCCACTGCAAGGTCGCCTAACATCTATACTTCCATGGATATTATAGGTAAATCTTAGTGTCTTATTTTAGTAGGTTTATTTACTACTACTGGCAAGCTCAAAATTCGTCAAATCGTATTATTAAACCGATATCAGCCAAAAATTCTTTTTAAACAACCGACTTCAAACTCCCGCGCCAACTTTACAACAACATGAGCACACGCCAAACAAAATACTTATTTTATTGTTGATATTTTAAAAACCGCTCGACCGATTTCGATAAAATTTATATGGGACCACATGGGAAGTATGTCCTTTCAAATAAAAAAAGAATCATCCAAATCGGTCGACCCCGTCAAAAGTTCTGAGGTAACAAACATATTTAAAAAAAAAAATACAGTCGAATTGAGAACCTCCTCCTTTTTTTGAAGTCGATTGAAAACAGGCCGTGCCGCCAAGCTATTAAGCGTTCCGGTACGATGCCATGTAGAAACTGATTAGGGGTATGGGTTTAAACCCTGTTTCCTTTATCTGTGGGTAAACATAACTGCCTCTAAAGGGTTAGCCCGCTACCATCTTAGACTGCATTATCACATACCAAAAGGTAAGATTGTAGTCCCACGGGAACATCTTAATTTTCCGGGATAAAAAGTAGCCTATGTCCAGGGCCTCAACTATACCCATGCCAAAAATCATGTCGATACCTACGTTGCTTCGTTGCGGCATTATTGAAGAACAAACCAACAACCAAACACACATTCGCATATATAATATTAAGTATGAAGTAAGAAGTATGATAACCATTTTGCACTGTCGATTAAAGTAATAAAAATTCTTTCCAAAAAAACCGACTTCCAACGCCACTGTAAAGTACTTACAAAATAATTTTGATTTCTACCCACTATGTTGAAGTCGGGCGAGTGAACTTTGCTTATCCTTGTTATACCCGCCCGACTTCAACATAGTGGGTAGAAATCAAAATTATTTTGTACTCTACAGTGGCGTTGGAAGTTGGTTTTTTGAAAAGGTTTTTTATTTTTAACTTTTTAGTGTCAGTGTTGAGGATTTAGAGTTAAAATTTTTTACGGGTCCACCTCGAGAGCTTCCTCTAACGACTGATATATTTTTTAGGGTTCCGTACCCAAAGGGTAAAAACGGGACCCTATTACTAAGACTCCGCTGTCTGTCTGTCTGTCTGTCTGTCTGTCTCCAGGCTGTATCTCATAGACCGTGATAGCTAGAAAGCTGAAATTTTCACAAATGATGTATTTCCGTTGCCACTATAACAACAAATACTAAAAATTAAAAAAATATATATATTAAGGGGGGTCCCCATACAATAAACGTGTTTTTTTCGTATTTTTTTGCTCAATATTAAAAACGGTAACAGGTAGACGGTTCCAATTTTCACAGAATATTAACTTGTATATTACCTTTCAAAATAAATAATTAAATATCAATAAAGTAAATATTAAAGGGGGGCTCCCATACAACAAACGTAATTTTTTGATATTAACAGTAAACCTCTACAAACAAAGTTAGTTTTGCGGTTCATTAACAAAGGTAATTATACCTACTTCTTGAGTACAGAACCCTCGGTGCGCGAGTCCGACTCGCACTTGGCCGGTTTTTTTGTTAAATCGGTTCAGAAACGACGGAGATATGCACCGACATACATTTAAAAAAAAAATACGCGCCGAAGTGAAACCTCCCCCTTTTTTGGAAGTCGGTTAAAAATCTGCGTTGACTTTTGATGAAGCCACATCAGAAGCAAGTATTTCATAAAAAATCCCGCGCGCGTTTTGACATTTGAAAAAAAGTTGCTGATTTGACTAGTTGTCATATGCCCAATTTTACCATTGCATTGTCAACTTAATAAGGTAGTTAGTAGTTACAAATATACCTAAATGCTAAAAAACTACCAAAGTTCAACATGTGTAAACTACCTACAATTAAGATTTCAAGGTCCCAAATTCGGTTCCCTGGATCGGTAATTTTATAATTCACAACAATGGAGAGACAAGAAAACACCGGCAATTTTGGCAACGAATCGCACAAAAACGCCAATTTAACTCGGAGTTAGTAACTACTGTTTGTTAGTTTTTTTTTGTTACATGTTGTATAATGATTGATTAGTGTTTTAGGTACTGTACACTCTGTTGGAATATCTGACATCGTTCGTCCTTCGTCTTTTAATAGAAAAATGGACGATTTATGTACTCTGTTTTTTAAAATTCATTATACGCATACGCTTGACCACAAACACACCTGATGGGAAGTGATGATGCGGCCTGAGATGGGACGCGCTTGCCTATTCACTCTTGATTTATAATACCTGGATTGTAATTGGGTGGAAAACACAGTTTTTGGTAGTGTGCCAGACCCTAGCCATGCGAATAAGGAATGAAAACGCAAAGCGCTTCGTACGTGTGGACGGAACGTCGACGACATAGGGGTGAAAACTGGAAACTCGTACGGCGCCTTAACAGGAGAGCCCAATACAATTTTTTTTTGAAAGAAAGAAAGAAAAACAGTTTATTCGACAGTGGTGTCACAGACAAAACACAGATTACATACTTACGTAAAAATTTTGTCTAACTTTGTAATTTGTCTAATTTTGTAAATGGTGTAATTTTGGATATTATGTCTGTCTTTCCGTCTGAAACTATAGGACGGATTAAAATGCAACTTGACATACCCATAGCTAATACTCTGGGTTAACATAAAGGCTATTTTGTATGATAAAAGTTGGTAGAATAAAAATCTTGGTAGATTTTACTCCATAATGCAGTCAAATTGGAAATGATTTCAACAATGGGGAGGCACAGGCAAAGCTAATCTCAGATGGCGCCACCCTCGCTGGTAACTGTCAGGTTCATTTGCGTACATAATTGAGGTAATTAGGCGTCCTATTTTAACTGAATCTGGGAAAAAAAACCAGTGTGTGCTCTTGCCATAATAATCGGCAGGTCTAAAGTGAGCGCTACATAACCTAGCCGATGAACTGGGTTTCCAATTTTATTGGCGCAAGGCTTTGTACCACAGTCTTCTTCATTCCTCATCAGCAGAAAAACGGAATGCACAACATTTAGGCATAAAAATGAATTATTCTAAGAAAATGAAACTATCGCGTAAAAAATATATGGTGTTTGACAGGGAAACAACACCAGCGACGATGCGTCACCTAGCGGGATAAATTGGCAGTGTGCCTCCCCATTCTTGTTTCTTTATAAAGGTTATACTGTCTGTTTTATAGGTTACATATATAAATTTCAAGAAGATCAGAGGCCCAATTGTCTAAGCAAATCGTAATCATTTGACAGCTTAAAACGTATTACTCGAACTGTTTATGGAGTTCACAGATGCACTTTGACGTGCAGGGATCTATTAACGCCTTAAACAGGTCGGATTATACGTTTGACCAGCGTCCAGCGATTACAATTACGATTTCCTTACACAATCGGGGGGCTGCTGTATAATTTAGAGGAGGCGGGCGGAAGGACCTGGGAACGTATTACAACCTAAGAAAACTCCAACCATTATGTGATTAATGGAAAAGGGTCACGACCCTCAGCAATGAGGAATACGACGTGGAGAGAGAGAAAATAATCAGATAATAGGTACTAATTGATGCTCGCGACTTCTTCCAAGTGGACTGAGGTTTTTTGATTCCAGCGGGAACTCTTTAATTTTCTGGGATAAAAAGTGGTCTATGTGCTATAAGCTATTCCAGACTATAAAGTCTATCTCTGTGCCAAATTTCATGCAGATCCGTCCAGCTGTTCTGGCGTGATTGAATAACAAACATACATCCATCCATACATCCATCCATCCAAACTTTCGCGTCTATCAATATTATAGTAATTGTAACTAATAGTAATATAGTAATAGTATAGTATAGATGTACATGTACACTGTACAGCATTGCACTTTTAGTTCGTCAAGTATAAACTCGAGTTAGCGTAATCTCCAAGAGCCGTGCTATATTTTAAAAGCGATGCTTTCTACCGGTGAAAGTACTATCAAAATCCGTTTAGAGCTTTTTGAACTTACCACAAGCGAGCGCCATGATTTTATAATAAATCCATACTTATACATATTACAAATGCGACAGTGTCTGTCTGTTTGCTACGTAAACCCATATTTAATGTTAAAATAACTATAGCAACTCACACAATTATTTTTGCCTGGTAGGAGGCTTCGGCCGTGGCTAGTTACAACCCTACCGCCGAAGAAGTACCTCCAAGCGATTTAGCGTTCCGGTACGATGCCGTGTGAAAACCGATTAGGAGTATGGGTTTAATTTACTGCCGAGCCCCTAGCAAGTTAGCCCGCTACAATCTTAGACTGCATCATCACTTACCATCAGGTAAGATCGCAGTCAAGAACTAGGAAACTTGTAGTGAAATAAAAAACTACTACATTTTGGTTACAGGTTGCATCCAGGGAAAAGACTAAGGCTACTTTTTTTTATTCCACTATAAGTTAGACCTTGTCTACGATCTCTCCTAATGGTAAGTGATGATGCCACTTTTTTACTTTTTTGATGGGCACACTGCCTCATTGCAGCGGCATAGATGATATTTTTAATGTTTAGTTTTTAGTTTTTAATTTAGTTTTTAATTAAGATTTAATTTAGATTTTAAATATTAATTGAATTGCAAAATTTTACATTTCATATTCAATTTTAATTAAATTTGGGTAACTTTTTAAAATGAAATTGTTTATTTATTTCACGTAGGAAAACTTGTGTCACTTACGATAAGTCAAGACTGTACCCTACTTTTATTCCAGACTTTCCACAGTTCAAATATTTTTTAATTTTGTTTTTCCATTTATTAATCCACTTGGGCGAAATTGCGGGCATCATATTATTGTACAATTATATTCTACTACTAAATGATGCCCGCGACTTCGTTTTATTCCAGCGGGAACTTGTTTATTTTCTGGGATAAAAAGAAGCCTATGCCATTTGCTAGGTCCTCAACTCGCATGCAAAAAACACAGCCATCCGTTGCTCTGTTGCGACGTGATTGAAGGACAAACCAACAAACAGACACACTTTCGCATTTATAATATTAGTATGATGAATGGTTTAGTATTGAATAAGTTAGCGAAAAACAGTTCATTAATTCTAGGGCAAAATTAAATATTATATCTCTGCAGACTGCGGCATGTAATTTGTGACGCACCAAGAAAATTGTCCCCGAGACCGTTTACCGGCGTAATTGCCTTGTAAACAACCTTTATTAAAAAAGAAAAACCAACTTTTTAGGGTTCCGTAGCCAAATTTGGCAAAAACGGAACCCTTATAGATTCGTCATGTCTGTCTGTCTGTCCGTCCGTATGTCACAGCCACTTTTTTCCGAAACTATAAGAGCTATACTGTTGAAACTTGGTAAGTAGATGTATTCTGTAAACCGCATTAAGATTTTCTTACAAAAATAGAAAAAAAACAATAAATTTTGGGGTTCCCCATACTTAGAACTGAAACTCAAAAATTTTTTTTTCATCTAACCCATAGGTGTGGGGTATCTATGGATAGGTCTTCAAAAATGGTATTGAGGTTTGTAATATCATTTTTTTCTAAACTGAATAGTTTGCGCGAGAGACACTTCCAAAGTGGTAAAATGTGTGTCCCCCCCCCCCGTAACTTCTAAAATAAGAGAATGATAAAACTAAAAAAAATATATGTTGTACAGTACCATGCAAACTACCACCGAAAATTGGTTTGAACGAGATCAAGTAAGTAGTTTTTTTTTAATACGTCATTAATCGTAAATCGCAATTTACTTTTCATTCAATCAACTCAAATATTTAAAAAAAACATTTAATTTAAAACTTACTACAGGTTTGTACGGAACCCTCGGTGCGCGAGTCCGACTCGCACTTGGCCGGTTTTTATTATACTTTAGAATATGCTCTGTGGTCGATTGGGCGAGTAGAGTCTGTTTAGTGTATAGTCCCACCAACTTATCTGACCCGGTGGCCAAAATTGTAATTAATTTTTTTTTTTATGCCTATTTTATTGTTTTTATTTTATTTTTAATAGATTCTAGCGACGCTGTCGCGAGGCCAGATATTTTTGTGGGACTGTAAATGTTCAAAATGGCTGGAAATTAAAAAAAAATAGGGCGAGTACCCCCGAATGTAGTGGGACTTCGAAAGAAGTTCCTTATAGGCATAGTAGTAGTATAGTAGTCACAAGTTTATGCAATTTTTTGAACTATAGTATTATGATTGGTTTGTAAGTTGGTGGTTTCTATATAAGGTCACCTATACTATACAGTACTTAATAGCATAGTTTATTGTAAGATTTCTCATTTAAGTGACCTTTTGGTCTTTTCTGGGAAAATAAATATCTCTTGTAAACTTTGTTAGTTCCATTTTCAATTTCAATTTCTTTATTAATTTCAATTCCATAAGAACACTTTAAATACCTTAAAATATAACATTTAGTCAATAATAGGTAGGCTATGGATACCCAGTTTGGGTGTAGCAACAACAGTGCATTGTAGTAGGGCGACTGATTTTATTTGTGTTTGTCCGTATCATTAAAAAAATCATTAATAGTGTAGTAACACTTGTTAATTAATAGTTATTTGTTATACAAGAGAGAAAAGTTGTTTTTTAACCGCGTGCTCAATTTTGATGACCGAGCAAGCGAAGGATGTTAAAACTTAGAATACTGAGCGTCAGCAAGGGAATCAAAAGAGCACGAGGTGAAAAATCTTTTCACTCGAGTGCAACACGTAACTTTTCATCCCAACTCAGCGAGGAAATGACTAAATGCCAAATTAAAAAAGTACACCAAGAAGGTTACGAGTGTGAGTTTTTAACAAATTAAAAACGGTTGTATGGAAATTCGGCACCATAGAGGTAGAAGTAAATAGGTTTTAATGATGTTTTGAATTCACAAACTTCATAGACGAGTGATATTTACTAACGTGCACACGATGTTCTAAATTAATTTTACTTTATCCTCAAGAGGATAATAACGGCTTTTGCATTCAGATATCGAATAGTAAAAATACTCTTTCCGAGATGGTGAGATGAAAATAGTTTTTTAATGTGTTTCTTCCGAGACACGAGCCCTACTAGATTTAGTGATTTGCCTTGAGTTTTGTAGGTGGTTAGGTTATGGTCCCAGTGTTGCCAGTCACTGAAAACGTCAAATAATCTACTCTCAGCTTTCACTACGCAGACTCTTAACTATAAAGGCTAACCCAGGGCAATAAAAAATATATAAACCCCTTAACCTAGAGCCATAAAAATATAGCAATCGAAAAACGAATGTTCATTTTTCGATTGCTATATTTTTATTATTATTTTTTATAATAATAAAAATATATTTATTTTGGCGCGTATTTTTTTTAAAATATTAATTTTAAATACGGCAAATAAAAATTAACACCTTGAGAAAAATTTAAAATAACTTCAGGTAATGAAGGAACAAGAAGTTTAATTCGCTTCTAGTTCCTTCATTATAATGAGGACTGAAGCAAAGTAGGTAACGTCTGCTTCTATCCAATACAAATTCAGGTATTCAAATATCCAATATTCAGATTCGGGGATCTTCAAAATGTGATCCTAGGATCCTACTAGGATGATGCCTGCGAATTGGTTTGCGTGGGTTTAGGTGTTATAAACACCCATGTGGAAAACCTCTATAGTTATAAAACTAGGGGCCATACTGCCAACTCTTCAAGCCATATTGTTTCATTGTTGTTTTAGAATTATAATCCTTATTTTAGGAACGTCAAGGTACGTGACGTCAAACTGTCATTATGAGTAATATTACTTAAGTATTGCTTGAAGCGTTGGCAGTATGGCCCCAGTGCGCGTTTGGAACCGTCGTAGCTTTAGTTTTAAGATATTTTCGTTAATTATCACCATCACGTCTTATACTTTGTATAGTCAACTTTCAAAAAGTGTACATGCGTAGAAGGTACCAATTTTGAATATATATATTTACTTTGATTTATGCCACCCCCGATGTCTTCGAGCCCTAGGGCTCGTTTCTCGGCGACGCCTAGCGCTCGCCTATCCCCCCAGTGACGCTGGAGCGGCCAGTAGGGCCTAAGCAGCATACACAATCCGAAAAACAAATGCCACTCTCCAGGATTTCAGCTAGGTAAGCAAAAAAATAAAATTGATCCGTTGCTCCATTGCAAGCAGGTTAGAGGACAAACCAACAAACAAAAACAATTTCGCATTTATAAATATATACTTATTTGATTAAAAATAACCAATAGGGCATTTTTTGCGCTTCCGTAGATGACGGAATTGACTTTGTAAAGAACTTTAAAAAATTGACATAATAAGGACCTTTAAAAAAAAGAAACGTACCTGATATTCAAGTAAATCCATTTCATATAAAAAAGCACTTAAAAAAAAAAAGTTAAACTTAAACACTTAACTAACTTAATATTGCACTTAAATCAGACTGTCCACAGAGTGGGTTATAATATTGCACACATTTCATATTCAGGTACTTAGGGACGATTAAAAAAATTTAAAGGAACTACATTATCTGTTTTAAAAAAAGAACTGTCACTTTTTCAACTACCGCGCGTTCCATGTTTAAAAACGCCGCGTCCGCGATGGCTCGCGTACAGCACTGGTGTACCGTAATGGTGCCTTTAAAAAACTTAAAGCTAATATGCGGCTGTGAAATCGCCAGAATCGGCCATTTTCTAACGGTACAGCCGTAAGGAGAACTAAGCCGTTGCTTTCTTTAACTTGGAACCAATTACACACGTCAATTTCGTACAACTTTTATTATATTAAATGCCGCATGCGACTTTGTCACGTATTGGATACGTAGGTAGGAATTAAAATGGCGTGAATCTAATTCTATGATAGATTGATATTATTGGTTGATTGTTCGACAGGCGTTAATTGTTAATTTTTAATCTGAGCTAATAGAAATGCAAAATTAAATAATTGCAGTGCATTTTTGATTTATTTTGATTTTATTTAAAGTAAAGCTTACATTAAATTTTATCACTACTCTTAGTTAAATGAAAGGTAAATTGCGGTTTACAATTATGACGTATTAAAAAAAACTACTAACTAGATCTCGTTCAAACCAATTTTCGGTGGAAGTTTGCATGGTAATGTACAACATATATTTTTTTTAGTTTTATCATTCTCTTATTTTAGAAGTTACGGGGGGGGGGACACACATTTTACCACTTTGGAAGTGTCTCTCGCGCAAACTATTCAGTTTAGATAAAAATGATATTACAAACCTCAATATCATTTTTGAAGACCTATCCATAGATACCCCACACCTATGGGTTAGATAAAAAAAAAATTTTTGAGTTTCAGTTCTAAGTATGGGGAACCCCCAAAATTTATTGTTTTTTTTCTATTTTTGTAAGAAAATCTTAATGCGGTTTACAGAATACATCTACTTACCAAGTTTCAACAGTATAGCTCTTATAGTTTCGGAAAAAAGTGGCTGTGACATACGGACGGACAGACAGACAGACAGACAGACAGACAGACAGACAGACAGACAGACATGACGAATCTATAAGGGTTCCGTTTTTGCCAAATTTGGCTACGGAACCCTAAAAAGGATTTTTCACTTTAGATACGGTAGCTTCTATGACCAGTATGTTTAATTTTTTTTAAACGTACCTACATTTTTTTTTGTATTCGCATTCACGCTATGGTCGATGGAACTATAACAGCCTAGTGGGGATGATGACTATGTCCAAAATAAATTACTTCTGACTGATTATAAATAGAGGGTCTATGGAAAGGCCTAAAATTCACATCCACGGTTAGTTTTAAGTTTGATAACCTTTTTAAACTATAGATTAAAGAAAAAGAGTGCGTTGAAATTTAATGACGTCACAACTATGTATTTCATACTTGAAACTTCCATACTTACTAGAAACGTGTTGTTAAGTTTGATAAAGAGTTGCTGATTTGATTGAGTTGTCATCATCCCAATTGTAACTTTAACTATTGTATGTTTGATTATACAAATTAAATATTTGTAGTCCTATGAACTGTGCATCTAAAAAAACTAAAGAAAATATACGCTCGCTCCGCTTGCATATTTAATACCGTCGTGACATTTTCTGCCGTTATGAAGTTTAACCCCTTACGATCAAAGCCCCGTTATTTAGAGATTTAGACAGTTTCAAAAAAAAAAACTAAACGCGAATAAAACCGTATTTCTAAACTCCTTTTTACAGTGCACTGTAGCACTTAAAAACTATTTTTTGAAAATTAATCCCATACATAATAATTTATGTTAAGTATAATTAATTCATCGACAGTAGCCAGCCAGTGAAAGTGCAAGCTATTGAGCTGTAAGTACTTATTAAAAGCGTGTAAAAGTTAGCACTTATCATTGGTAGCGCAGCTTAGCTATCATACAGTTCGTAAACGGCTATACGACTTACGAGTACAACGATTGAGAGTTGAGGCTGGCCGAGTTACTGACGGTTTCGAATCTATTGGTGACCTGACAGTTGAGTGTGCTGTTTGCAGTTAACACTAAACGTCGTCGTAATATTTAATAACATTTCCCCTTGAAACGCTTGCATTAAAAAACCTTTGACAAATTTATTTATCACATGTGTAATTGGCTCGACATTGTTTAAATTAATGATAAGTTTAGTTTAAGTACGAGCATTAAAAAATATTTGCAGTACTGAGTCTCACTTTGTTTCAAATAAAATTATTTGTAACAAAGTGAGACAGTGGCTTATTCTGTTGCACTATCTTTTAAAAACCTTAAATACACGTGGACGAAGTTGCTGGATGGAAAAAAGAGCTGATAGGTATCTGCAAAGTTAATGTCAAAAATAAACCAGTTTAACACTAGATAATGTATTGGTAAGTCAATGCTAGATATGATAATATTAAGAAGGTACGTATTAGTGTTGAAAGACATGTAAAATTTATATTTCCATACCTTTAATTTATATTTCTTTTTATTGATACCACGTGTGGTTTTAGGTGATTTGCAACTGTTTATTATGTAGTAATTCCTGTAGTTTAAATTTTATATGTCTACCTGTAACTGAAGACAGTTACTGTAGCAGTAATTTTATATGTCTACTGTATAAAGAAATTTTATATGTCTTTATATGTGTGGTTTTTGGTTATGTGGTTTGTAGTGGTACGTTCCGAACTGTATATTTATTAAACCGCGGTAAAAGTTAACTTGCTAGTTAAACTCAGTTTCGAATATCTGCATGAGTAACTGTACCGAGATCTAGGAATTAGAAGTGGATTAATTGCGGCTGTGTGTGGAACTGCAGTTTGACCGAATGCTATGTGGACAACTTGTGAATATTATGGTGGGAAATGGGTTTTTTTATGTCCGTCAATGTTTTTGACTATTTTAAGACTTCCATTAAAAATTTTGTGCGAATGTGTTACCATATGGACACATAAGAAAGTTTTACCATGGAAAAATAAACATAACGTAACGGAGAAAGTTTGATTTTTCTCCCCATTAATTTTCATATCCCGGGCTTATATATGAAAATCAATTCTTAAGGGCTAAACTCCAATAAACTCCAACAAGAAAGCCTTTTGTTTTTATTCCATTAAAAGTAAGACCTTAACCTTGAATGCAGCTTATTAGGGTTCCGTACCCAAAGGGTAAAAACGGGACCCTATTACTATAAGACTCCGCTGGCTGTCTGTCTGTCTGTCTGTCTGTCTGTCTGTCTGTCTGTCTGTCTCCAGGCTGTATCTCATAGACCGTGATAGCTAGAAAGCTGACATTTTCACAAATGATGTATTTCCGTTGCCGCTATAACAACAAATACTAAAAATTAAAAAAATATATATTAAGGGGGGTCCCCATACAATAAACGTGTTTTTTTCGTATTTTTTTGCTCAATATTAAAAACGGTAACAGGTAGACGGTTCAAATTTTCACAGAATATTAACTTGTATATTACCTTTCAAAATAAATAATTAAATATCAATAAAGTAAATATTAAAGGGGGGCTCCCATACAACAAACGTAATTTTTTGATATTAACAGTAAACCTCTACAAACAAAGTTAGTTTTGCGGTTCATTAACAAAGGTAATTATACCTACTTCTTGAGTACGGAACCCTCGGTGCGCGAGTCCGACTCGCACTTGGCCGTTTTTTTTTATATTATTCCTTGTCTCTGTCCTTTCTATATATATCTATTCAGTATATCTAATAATTGCATATTGTAATTCATGTAATGCTATGAATAAATAATTAGTGTAATTGACCTGTGCCGTTCTAATTATACCTATATAAAAATAAATCCATATACTAATATTGTAAATGCGAAAGTGTGTCTGTCTGCTGCGCTTTAACGGGCCCATCTTTTCAACCGATTTGGATGAAAATGCAATATTTGGAAGTAAATGGGCTACTTTTCATCCCGGAAAGTTAAGGAGTTCCCGCGGGAATCAAAAAATCATAATCCACGCGGACGAAGTCGCGAACATCAGATACGAGTAGTTTATGTTATTAGTTAGGAAGTATGATATCCATCGCCAAAGTCGGTATAACAAAAATACCAACACAACATAATCAAAGCCCATGATCGACGCGTGCAAATGATCTATAGATCCATGGATCATTATCGATCCGAGATCGCACGCGCTTTTTGCCCGCCGTAGTTATGACAAGAGTAATGACATTGTCAAGCCGTGCTATACAAGGTAACGGGTTGTGTTCCCGATGCGGCGCGAATGTGTACTTATTAGGGTGTGGACACACTGGGCGCGCGACGGAATGGTGGTGGTTGAGAATTTCTGATCTGATCGGAATCGGAAAAATCCAATCGACCCGGGAATCGAATCCAGAACCTCGTCATCCTCCGTCGAACATGTCTACCAATACAACAGGCGGCAACACAGGCGGGTTGTTGGCGAGATATTCACGCACCTTTCTTGTTGGCTCTCCTCAGTAGAATCAGTTTTCCAAACCGGTGGCAGAGTCTTGAATTATCATAAGTGACATAGGTTGTCCTACGTGAAAAGAATTAAATCATTTCATTTTCGTAAAACGACACCTACGAGCATTCTTAAAAAGAGCAATGGCGAAATTAGTACAGACCACATCTTGATTGTACACAAGTAAGGTAAAGACGAAAGGAATTAGCTTATTTTTAGGGTTCCGTAGCCAAATTTGGCAAAAACGGAACCCTTATAGATTCGTCATGTCTGTCTGTCTGTCTGTCTGTCTGTCTGTCTGTCTGTCTGTCCGTCCGTATGTCACAGCCACTTTTTTCCGAAACTATAAGAGCTATACTGTTGAAACTTGGTAAGTAGATGTATTCTGTAAACCGCATTAAGATTTTCTTACAAAAATAGAAAAAAAACAATAAATTTTGGGGTTCCCCATACTTAGAACTGAAACTCAATAAAATTTTTTTCATCTAACCCATAGGTGTGGGTATCTATGGATAGGTCTTCAAAAATGATAATGAGGTTTGTAATATCATTTTTTTCTCAACTGAATAGTTTGCGCCAGAGACACTTCCAAAGTGGTAAAATGTGTCCCCCCCCCCCCCCGTAACTTCTAAAATAAGAGAATGATAAAACTAAAAAAATATATGTTGTACATTACCATGCAAACTACCACCGAAAATTGGTTTGAACGAGATCAAGTAAGTAGTTTTTTTTTAATACGTCATTAATCGTAAATCGCAATTTACCTTTCATTCAATCAACTCAAATATTTAAAAAAAACATTTAATTTAAAACTTACTACAGGTTTGTACGGAACCCTCGGTGCGCGAGTCCGACTCGCACTTGGCCGGTTTTTTTTATATTTTATCAAGTATTCACCTTAATTAATCGAACCTAGGTAAAAAAATTAAAATATTTAGGGAATCTTTTTTGATTTTGTAGTTTCCGTTTCTCAGTTTAGTGTTACCATTTTATACCTACCTAGTATCTAGAATAAATCTAAATTGGTAGATTACTTTGTATCGTTTTAAAAATTGTAATTATTTTATCTGATTGATGTTTGTCTAAACAATGTGATAGCCCATTTTTAATGTATTTTCTGTTACTTTAGTTAGAGCATTTTATTTTTTTATTTTATCTAATAATCTCTAACAGAATGGTTATAAATGAAAGAATATTATGGCAGCACTGATGCTGATGGTCTGTGTTTATGTCAATTAATGTTATATGGGTCTGTGGTTGTCTTGTCATTGTCATTGCGGCTTTCAGTGGCGGCTTCTTCTTCTTCTTCTTCTTCTTCTTCTTTTGGTTAATGGCGTTTCTTAGTGCCAAACCAGCACAATACACTTTGCCAATGTCACGTGAAATGGAAGAGCCACAGAGGGGATTATAAAAAAATTCGACGTAACCTGGACTGAAAAAGCAATAACTGGGTTTTGTTAATCACATTAGTAACTACAACAACACAAAACAAACAAGTTTAAATACGTAAATATATACAGAATAAATAATATGGGGGAAGATATATATATATATATATTACACTTTAATTTTATTAGTTTTTACATATTTACAGACGAATTTTACATATTGACTAAAAACTAACATAAGGAAAGACTCCACATTTAAAGGGCGAGGGATGTCAGGAGAGATAACATCGTAGAGTTTATGAAGGAGTTTAGGACAAGAGAAAAGTATGTGTGTGACCGACCCTTCGTCAAGACCGCACTCGCACAATGAGTTATCTTTGATACGTAGCTTAGCGAGGTGAACGGGGGTGCATGCATGACCAATTCTTAGGCGGCATATCGTAGATGAAACCCAGCGAGGGATGTCTCGATAGAGAAAGAACCATGGGCGACGTGGAATATCTGGTTGTATTGATCCATAAAATTTACCTTTAACCGATTTTGATTCAATCCATTGGGTATTCCACGAGTCCGTCAGGTCGGCTTTTGCAAGAGACCGGAGGTCCTGGGTTAGGTTCCTAAAGTGAGTTAGAGCACCCATCTCAGTCGCAAGTTTGGCACATCCGTCTGCTGTCTCGTTGCCTTTTATACCTGTGTGACCTGGTATCCAAGCCAGAGTAACTGAGAGATCTTTTTGTTGGCAAGAGTATAGGACTTCCCTGATCTGGAAGATGGTGGGAATTAGGACTTTGCTGCGGAAAGGATTTGCCTTAAGAGCTTGAAGGCAACTTAATGAATCAGTTAGTATTAAGGATTGTTTGACGTTGTGAGCTTCTATAAAACGGGCCGCTTCGAGAATTGCTATTGATTCACCTGTGAATACCGATGATTCTGGGGGACACTTAAATTTTAAAGCAATTTTATATTTGGGTATCCAACAGGCTACCCCAACACATCCATTTTTAGTTAGTTTTGACGCATCTGTATAAACTGTTAAACACTCTGACCAATTTTCATGAATAATTTGGTTAAATTTAGCGTCTGCCTCTACAGTTTTTTTAGTAAGTCCTAAGTTTGTGACTGAGGAGTTCTGGATCAACCCTTCAAAAGTAGTAGAAAATAAGGGAAGCTTAGGAGAGGAGTGGATTGGATGAGGAAGACGGGTAAACTTATGGAAGCTTTTTAGGAGGCATGTGGGATCCTGATTTGATCTTAGAACTGAGGATAGTTGTGTAAGCTTGTCTAATAAAGGGTGGGAGGAAAGTTGCAAAACCTTACAGATAAACCGATCACTGAGATACTGACCACGGAGAGTGATAGGAGGATCAACACACTCCACCTGGAGAGCGTTTGTTGGAGAGGACTTCATTGCGCCAAGTATGATTCTCAGGCACTTGTATTGAGTCTTATTTAATTTTTCCATAGCAGTTTTGTTGATGGGATCCAATACAAACAACCCATAGTCAATATGGCTACGTACAATAGCATTGTATAGTAGTTTTTGAGTATATGCGTGAGCACCCCACCACACTCCTGACAGAGCACGAAGGATGTTGATGCTCTTTTCACATTTTTTTAGAATATACTCCGTATGTGAGACGCCATTTAACCGACTGTCTAAAACCATGCCCAGAAATTTGGATTTGCAAGCAAGTGGAATGTTTTGATCCTCGAAAACAATATTGGGTAGGGGGATTTGAAGTTTTCTCGTGAATATAACAGCCTTGCACTTAGCGATTGACAATGAGAGACCATGATCTGATAGCCACTGGCCTAGATAGTACAAAGCAGAGTTTAAGCGATTCGAAATTTCATCCATGGAATTTGAGCTGGAGTAAAGTGCTATGTCATCAGCGTACTGTAAGATATTACAGAAGCTGTCAACAGATAATTCAAGGTCATTAGTGTATATACTATAGAGAAGAGGACTGAGAACTGAGCCTTGAGGAAGACCTTTCCAGATTGTTCTGGGGTGGAGGCTTAAGGAGTTTGTTTTCACCAGAATTGTTCTGGCTGAAAGAAGGTTACATATGATTTGTGATAATCTCGGCGGGATACTCAGCTGTTGCATCTTTTGCCTGAGTACCGGGAGTAGAACATTATCATATGCTGCAGCTACATCTAGGAAGACACCCACAAGGTACTCTTTTTTGGCTAGAGCAATACGAATATCTGTTGTAATGATTCCTAGGCTATCGCTTGTTCCAAGTCCTTTTCTGAAACCAAACTGGGACTTAGCAAGTAAGCCCCTGCTTTCTACTATCCATTCCAAGCGATTTTTAATCAAGTGCTCCATAATTTTGGCTAAAGTAGAGGATAAAGCAATGGGTCTATAAGAATTGGGATCTAAAGGGTCTTGACCAGGTTTCCGAATTGGGATTATTATTTGATGCTTCCAAGGTTCCGGGACGATTCCCGTTTCAAGAAACCTGTTGACCATTTGCAAGTAGCAGTGTTTCGCTTTATCGTTTAGTTTTGATAGAAAGGAATAAGGGATACCATCCTCACCAGGAGTGGAGTCCTTCAGATCTGCTAAAACAAACTGCAGCTCTGAGAAGGTAAATGGGGTATCCATGGGATCAGAGCTGGGAATAGTTGTTGTGGTTGGGAGGCAGTCTTCAGTAGGGACGGAAGGGGGGGCCAATTTGTCTGCAAATGCATCAAGCCAAATAGACGCATCATTGGATAGAGGGTCATTCATGGCAGCAGAGCGACGAAACCTTTTTATCTTATTCCACACTAAGGTGGATGGGGAACGGGGGTCTAGAGTTTCGCAAAATTTTGTCCAACCCTGTTTTTTCTTTCTTGATAATAATCTTTTATATTTTGCGTCAGTGCGTTGGTAATCTAGAAAATTGTCATGGGACATCATCATCGTGTAGGAATTTTCTGCTTCTTTGCGTTTATTGACCATGTCGGTGCATTCATTGTCCCACCATGGTGGAGACAGTATAAAATCTCGTTCAGTTCTTTTGAGCGGAATATGGAGATCGGCGGAGAATTTAAGGATTCTGACAAAATTAGCATAGTATAAGATAGTGCTCTCACCATCTCTCATCTCCGGTAAAGTATCAGTCAAGCAGTCAACCGAATCTGCAAATGCAGGCCAATTGGCTTTATTGAGTTTATGCTTCAGGAGTGGATTAGGGTTAGAAACCGGGATAGATCTCCGGGCAATGGAGAGAAGGATTGGGTAATGATCACTACCATGGGTGCTTGGCAGGGTATTCCAATAGGTTACAGAAGCCAAAGAGGGCGAGCAAAGGGACAAGTCAATAGCGGCCCTAGGATCTTGGTTGGGGTAGACCCTTCTGGTTGGAGATCCATCATTAAAAATTCTCAATACTATTGATTTATGGAACTTCGCCGATGGTCTTTGGCAATCTGTCACTAGTTTAAAGTGTTACCAAAGTCATTATACTAACCGTACACTCATACGCGCGCATTCAGTGTGACGTTGCGCCTTACATTTGTCGTAATGCGTTGCATATTTTCGAGTTGATTTACAACAGTTTTTTATGGTATGTCGGTGATTTGAAAAAGATTCTTTTTTGGAATCCAGTTAGGCTAACGAGCTAGCTGCCAAAAGGTTTAGGTGACCGAAGGCACCATGGTTAAAAGTAATCTCAGCCCCAAATTCAGTTTATGGTTAGTGATTTATGGTTTATGGTTATATTTCGCAAACTATTTTCTACAAGCAGGCATTATTTACTACCATCGCTTAATGCAGTATTATTTCAAAACAGTTTTATGTCACGTAACTTAACGTCCTAAAAATAAGGATTATGCCCCCAGGCATAACTTTACGTGCTCTGCAAAACACGGGCATGAAATAAGAACAAAAAAACCATAATATAATAAATGCAAAAATATGTCTGTCTGTCTGTCTGCGATTATAACGAAATTTGGTACAGAGATAGGTTATAGGTCCGTAGAAGGAGATAGGCTACTATTTAGCCCGGAAAATTTACGAGTTAACCCGGAATTTTAAAAAACTAAAGTCACGCCGACGTACTCTCGGGCGCCATCTTGTTATAGATATAATATTATGACAAAAAGGAAAAATAATAATGTCCTCCCGATCGAATTTCGGCCACGGCGACCAATCTCAATAGAGATTAGCCGTCTGCGAGATATTATAGTGCACAAGTGTGTGCGCAAACACAGGTGCAATCTCTTTTCTCCTTTACTCTCACAGCCCGATGGGACGGAAAATCCGACACGACCGGAGAGATCTGTGGCCGTGGCAGTGGCTGGAAGGGGATTTTATTTCTTACTATTAATATAGTAGTACTATTTAACTACACGTATCTTTCTATTATAATAATAACTAACTGATGCCCGTGACTTCGTCCGCGTAGAGTAAGTTTTTTTTAATTCCCACGGGAACTCGGATAAAAAGTAGCCTATGCCACTCCAGGTCCTCAACTATACCCATACAAAAAATCTCGTCGTTGCTTAGTTGCAGCGCGATTGGAGGACAAACCAACAAACAAACACACTTTCGCATTTGTAATATTAATAAAGTATGATAATTATGTAGTAGGTAGGTATGTTATTATGTTATATTGTATATCTAAATAATAATGTAATTGTTATACAAATTACGTATAGATACAAATATTATAATCGAAAGAAAGTTATCATTGTGCAGAATGCTACGCTTATTGATGCAGCTGTGAAAATTGCAAACTCGACATTACTAAAAGTCTCCATTTTAAATCAAAATATATTAAAAATTTCATCTGTTTTTCCTTTTACGATACGTACAGATAACATTTATGACAAACATGTTTTATTGGATCAAGTTTAAAAAATCTTTTTTTTTTCACATTTATGAATCGCCGAATTCACAGCATGGTCTATTCTTAAATCAAAATAAACTAGTGTTTATTTTATATGTTTTTTTAAACATCAAGTAGATATGTCTTGAAATGAAATTATTTAAATGCATAAATAATAGCTATTTATGCAACTGTATCGTAATGAGGGTCATTTTAATTCGAATGCTGTTTTTTGATACGAGGCTTGCCGAGTATCAAAATAGGATAGTACGAGAATTAAAATGACTAATTACGTACAGTTGCATACAAGATTTTATCTACGACAAGGACGTCTTTATAATTTTTAGGTTCCGTACCCAAAGGGTAAAAACGGGACCCTATTACTAAGACTCCGCTGTCTGTCTGTCTGTCTGTCTGTCTGTCTATCTGTCTGTCTGTCTGTCTGTCTGTCTGTCTCCAGGCTGTATCTCATAGACCGTGACAGCTAGAAAGCTGAAATTTTCACAAATGATGTATTTCCGTTGCCGCTATAACAACAAATACTAAAAATTAAAAAAATATATATATTAAGGGGGGTCCCCATACAATAAACGTGTTTTTTTCGTATTTTTTTGCTCAATATTAAAAACGGTAACAGGTAGACGGTTCAAATTTTCACAGAATATTAACTTGTATATTACCTTTCAAAATAAATAATTAAATATCAATAAAGTAAATATTAAAGGGGGGCTCCCATACAACAAACGTAATTTTTTGATATTAACAGTAAACCTCTACAAACAAAGTTAGTTTTGCGGTTCATTAACAAAGGTAATTATACCTACTTCTTGAGTACGGAACTCTCGGTGCGCGAGTCCGACTCGCACTTGGCCGGTTTTTTTTAACTTTATAAATTAATAAAAACCAAAAGTGCCAGAACCCAGAGCCGCTAAGCTATAGGTATCCTATTTATGAAGATAACCATATCGATACAGCTACGACTCATAACGATACAGCTCCCATACAACGAACTGTATCGTTATGAGAAGCAAACACGAAAGAGGGTTCAATTCGATATAGTTGTCAAATTCGAAATTGGAACTTTTCGATGCTGGAGTAGATAAAGCGATTTATTTATTTCACGTAGGACAACTTGCGTCACTTATGATAAGTCAAGACTACTACCGCGACCGGTTCGGAAAGCTATCAATTTTTTTTACGTACGCTTTAAGGCGAAATACTTTATTACAGTTTGTTTGGGGTGTAATCTCATTTTAGTCGAGTCGTATACGAAACGCCCTGATCGTTTCGTATACGACTCGACTAAAAGCCCACCGCATTATAACACCTACCAATCAATCTCCTATCAACCAATCCTACCATCATATTTTGCATAATGAAAAGGAGTCACGACTCTCAGGCAATGACGAATACTATACAGAGTTGAAGAAAATCACTGTCGTGAAACCAGAGTCATGCACTGAATCTGAACACACGGCAAATATCATAATTGCCCGATCTACACCACTCTAGCTACAACATAATCAAGTATAATGCTCACAAGTGAATAGCATCGTAATTGCTGACCCCGAAGCGATCTATAGATCCCCGTCGATCTATAGATCAATGATCGATAATAAACCGCAAGAAAGTACGACATGGTTCCTTTGAATTGAGTTACAAGTTATTATAATCTTGTCATTGGTATTTTTAGCGATTTATAATGGACTTTGGGAAGTCCAGTTTTTTTATCCGCTACAAGTTAGCCCTAGATCTTGCCTGATGGTAAGTGGTGCAGTCTAACATGGTAGCGGGCTAACCTGCTAAGGGATATAGCAGTTATATTAAACTTATACCCCTAATTGGTTTCTACACGCCATCGTAACGGAACGCTAAATCGCTTGGCGGCCGAAGCCTCCTACGAGGCCACACTAGAGAAAATACAGAAATTATTAATTCCTTAATTAACCGGGTATCGAACCCGGGACTCCTACGTTAAGTCCACGTTAACAGCGCTCACCACTGCGACAGGGAGCTACGAGGGTTCCAAACGCGCCCTGGTCAGATAAAAGCCCACATCAAACTCGCTGTCGCGTATATATGCCGTTACTAAAATGGCTGAAATCACTACAGTCGTACAGCAAAGACATACAACCACCAAGCGATTTAGCGTTCCGGTACGATAGAAACCTATAAGGGGTATGGTTTTAATACAACCCATTTAAAGGCTTACTTGTAGTGAAATAAAATAAGCTTGAGTTCTACATTTTAGGGTTTGATGTTTTCTTCACCTTTATAGCACGAAATTTATTTTTTAGGGTTCCGTACCTCAAAAGGAAAAAACGGAACCCTTATAGGATCACTTCGTTGTCCGTCCGTCTGTGTGTCAAGACCCTTTTTCTCTGGAACTTGGCCGGTTTTTTTTTAAATAATTTAATTTAAACGGGCTTAACTCAGATTTTTTACGCTGTTTTAGGAATTTTAAAATAATAAGATAACAACTACCCCAAAAACATATTACTCAAACTCTCTTGGGAGTAACGTACAAAAATGAGCTCCATACCTTACAATTTAATATTCCATACAAAACTAACAACCCTATTTGTATGACATAAGTATTATAATCCTTTGTCAATGATTAAAAAGGGACACCGCCTTACTCCCAAGTGATTAGAATTTCACAATTTATTATAATTAATGGTAAGAAGAGCTACCGGCCGCCATTTTGTTCAGAAAGGATTGCCTTTTGTTCATTGTACTGAATTTTTTGTTTGACTGCAACATGTTAAAAACTGTTATATTGTTATATATGTCACCGTAAGATTGTAAAAACCCTTAGATTATAATCTAACTCGCGAAATTGTAAACTGTCGAATGATTACAATAAAACGGATTATTTTTCGGTAGATTGTAATCTGTTAGGTTTATTAACCGGACAGAACCTAAGTGACCTACTTGATTTTTTATGTCGAACCCTAACCTAACCTACAAGAAAAAGACAAGAAAACGTAAATACAATGAATATTTCAAAAATTGACACTTAAAACATTGAACGGTTCACAATCTTTCGACTGTTTACAATCTATCGAAAAAAAAAAGCGTTAGATTACAATCTTACGGTTTTTACAATCTTACGCTGACATATATATACCTATAACTGTTACATACCGCATTCGCTCTTACTATAAAAAATTTTTTTTAAACAACCGACTTCAAACTCCCGCGCCAACTTTACAACAACAAGCACACGCTATACAAAGTACTTATTTTATTGTTGATATTTTAAAAACCGCTCGACCGATTTCGATAAAATTTATATGGGACCACTGGGAAGTATGCCCTTTCAAATAAAAAAGAATCATCCAAATCGGTCCACCCAGTCAAAAGAACAGTGAGAACCTCCTCAGACAGACAGAAACAATTTTGCATTTATAATATTAATTAGTATGGAACATTATAGATTTGACAGATTTATGAGAGTGAAGGAATAGACTACAGTGCAAGTTTTTGCGCACACTTTTGCACAATAAAATTAAATAGGTATCTTCTTCGGGGCTTAAGTCTTCGATGATATAATTGGCCGCCATGGCCGAAATTCGAGCAGACATAGATTTGGCTACGAAATAAAATTAAAAAAAAACTCGAAATCAATTAGCGGCATTCGGAAACCACCGCACATCACAACAAAGAGGAGGCGGGGGTCATAAAAACCAAGTACCTGCCAGGACACAGACTGTCAACGCGTCATTTGTCAAAATTGAAGATTTTTAGGGTTCCGTACCTCAAGAGGAAAAAAGAAATCCTTATCGGATCACTTTGTTATCCGTCGTTCTGTCTGTCAACCAACTTTTTCTCGGGAACGCGTGGAGATCAAGTTGAATTTAATATCAAATACTTAGGTCTACGTTCCCTTGGGAGCTGTAAAAAAATCAAGCTGCTAAGACAACGCAATAAAAAGATACGTCCTTTATGCCGCATATTTTGACACTCGACAATAAATCAAAACCTATAAGGTATTTCCCGTTGACCTAGAATCATGAAATTGTCAAAAAGCAAGGTCTCACAGTACAAGTATTAGTTTCAACTTGATACCTTCACGCGTTTTCGAGAAAAAGGTGGTTGACTGACGGACAACAAAGTGATATATATATATGTATATATAAGGGTTCCTTTTTTCCTCTTGAGGTACGGAACCCTAAAATGAGACCTACGTAGTTAAAGCACCCTCTATAACCTAAAACTGCCAAATGAGAATCTTTCGTGACATCCTGTATATCACGTGTGTGTACAATATAATTTGTCATCCATACAACGCAGGTGGCCAGGCGTCACTTGTCATTCTGTCCTAACAACATTAGTCATTTTGACTGTCGCCTTGCCGACCGAATTTTATAAAATAACAGCCTTTTAATGTCCCACGGCTGGGCGAAGGGTACCACTTGTAACTATGTTAATTCTGAATACATAACCCATACTTTCATACTAATATTGTTAACTGTAGCGGTTACCACAGCGCAAACTAGATGGCGCTAATTGTATCTTCACCGCAGAATAAAGATAATCGACTGAAAACTCATAAGTTACCATACAAGCCTGAATCACGATATCGAAGTTTTCTGAGAATAGCGCTATATATAGACCGTTGCAAATTACAACGGTCAGACCAGAAAGGTCCCCGGGCACAACACCAGCCCGGAGGAAGATGTTCCTATTGGTGCGGACGAGTACATACCACTCACTCGTCCCACATTAACTAGCGATCGGCCCCGGCTTCGCACGGGTAGCACTTATCATGATAATAGTCCATACTCAATATTATAGCCCGTGGGCAATTCCACCATACATCACACTAATATTATAAATGCGAATGTGTGTTTGTTTGTTGGTTTGTTGTTTTGTTGGTTTGTCCTTCAATCACGCCGCAACGGAGCAACGGATTGACGTGATTTTTGGCATGGGTATAGTTGAGGACTAACTTCCTTTAGAAGATTAGAATAGGTAATCTAGAAGGGCGTTTTTAGGTTTGATAAAGAGTTGTTGATTTGATTTAGTGGTCATCATTCTATTATGTCCAAATTGAACAGATGGTCGGTGAAAATGAAACAGACAGACACACTTTCACATCTAAACCAATATTATAAAGAGAACATATTTGTTTGATTGTTTGTTTGTAATGGATAAACTCAAAAACTACTCAACCGAATTTAAAAAAAAATAAGATATAGGTACCTACAAAAATTGCAATAATGTGAATTAAGTCGGAAAAATCGTCCCATTTGAGAGCTTCCATGGCGTGCGCTGCGTAAATAGAAAATAACTAGCTGATGCCCGCGACTTCGTACACGTAGTTAAAGTTTTTTTTCATTCCCGCGGGAATCCTTAATTTTCCGGGATAAAAGTAGCTTTATGTCACTCTCCAGGTCCTCAACTATACCCATGCCAAAAATCACGTCGATTCATTGCTAAGTTGCGACCTGATTGAAGGACAAACCAAGAAACAAACACTTTTGCATCAAATATCAAATAAATATTATAAATGCGAAAGTTTGGATGGATGGATGGATGGATGGATGTATGGATGTATGGATGTTTGTAACTCAATCACGCGCCAACGGCTGCACGGATCTGGCTGAAATTTGGCAAAGAGATAGAATATAGTCTGGAATAGCACATAGGCTACTTTTTATCCCGGAAAATTAAGGAGTTCCCGCGGGAACCAAAAAACCTCAATCCACGCGGACGTAGTCGCGGGCATAAGCTAGTTTATAATATTAACTAGCTGATGCCCGCGACTTCGTCCGCGTGGTTTAAGTTTTTTGTTATTCCCGCGGGAACTCCTTAATTTTCCGGGATAAAAAGTAGCCTATGTCACTCTCCAGGTCCTCAACTATACCCATGCCAAAAATCACGTCAATCCGTTGCTCCGTTGCGGCGTGATTGAAGGACAAACCAACAAACCAACAAACCAACAAACAAAGTGACTTTCGCATTTATAATATTAGTATAATATTAGTATAAAGTATAATATATGATATGATGATGATATGATATGATACGATGCAATGTTATTGTTACGAGGCCCTTAGTAAATTAATGATTCTATTTCACGTCATGGAATTATAGCACCTTTACCGCTAGATTTGTGGCCAAGTGGTAAATAAGTTTGTAATATTATCATTGTCCCCGCCCGCGCCCCGCGTCCCCTCGCCCCGCGTCCCCCGGGAGCTCGCCTCATTTGAATACACCGTGTTTATTGTTGCCGACATTTTCCTGCGCCGTTTCACCAGAACCATCGAATAATCCACGCTTTATAATATAATAAGTGGTGAAAGTTTTTCTGTTTCTTGCCTTTACCCACAGAAATTGTCAGCTAAGGTGATTTGTCTTAATTGACTGAATGATCGCCGTGATTGGGATCCTGGTATAGTTTTCAAAATCATAATATTTATTAGCATACATACAACAACTGAAATATTTATTACTAGCGGCCCGTCCCGGCTTCGCACGGGTAGACATAAATAGGTACAGATATTTTTCATAATGGTGCACCCCCTTCTCCCGCACTGCCCCTCTCACAAAGAGAGTTACTCGATGCGCTGCGTGGCGGCCGCCGCCGGCATGTATTATTGTATTTTTATTTTAATTTCATGATATCTTTTGAATGGAATGTCCGATTTCAATAATTCAAAAAGTAATCATCAGGTATTGAGACAGTCTTGAATATTACATTATTTATTTGGATAAAAATTTATAAATGGTATGGATAACACGGTCTGATTTTGATCGGCATTTCTATCAATTTGTTAAATGTAAAAAAGTAGTTATAGTGACGTAACTACAATAGTTAGACACATGGTCTCGCGAAGTTTTTTGTAGATATTGATATATTCTATAATATTGTCGAACATTTTTTTGTCCTATCATTAATACTCTTCGCAGCGTATGCGATGAAAGACATTTTATGGCTAATTTTTCTACACCTTCGGTAGGTTTTAATAGGAATTTCTAAAGATTTCTATAGTAATCTAGTACTAAATATAGCCTATGTTACTTAGTGATAATGTAGCTTTCTAATGAAAAAAGAATTATTAAAATCGGTCCAGTACTTTTTGAGTTTATTCGTTACATACAAAAATACAAAAATACAAAAATACAAATCTTTCCTCTTTATAATATTAGTGTAGATAAGTATGAAGTATGATGTATGTATATTGTATATTATACATTTAATTATATACTTACAAATAAATGTAACTTATTATAGATTACACAGCAAAATCTTAAACGATATCCATTTAAATATATTGATCGCAACGCGAAATCAAGAGTTGCCGAGATAGGGTGCAATGGACAGGCAAACTGACAGCTGCATAGGTAGGCGTGGCTAAATGCCCTTAGTCATTGCAGGGTACCTGAGTTCAATACCTGACTCATTTTAAAGTGTACATATTGAAATTTATATGACAGAACTAGCTGATGCCCGCGACTTCGCCCGCGTGGACTGAGGCTTTTTGGTTCCCGCGGGAACTCTTTAATTTTCCGGGATAAAAATAGCCTATGTGCTATTCCAGACTATAGTCTATCTCTGTGCCTAATTTCATTGAGTAACAAACATCCATCCATCCATCCAAACTTTCGCATTTATAATATTAGTATAGTAATGGTATAGATATATCACCGTCAGATTGCAAAAACCGGCAGATTATAATCCAACTAGCGATATTGTAAACTGTCGACGGATTGTGAACCGTTCAATGTTCCGAGTGTCAATTTTTTAAATATTCATTGTATTTACGTTTTCTTGTCTCTTTCTTGTGGGTTAGGTTAGGGTTCGACATAAATTGCGGCCGGGCACTTAAGTTTTATTGGGTTAATATACCTTACAGATTACAATCTACCGAAAAATAATGAGTTAAATTTTAATCTGTCGACAGTTTACAATATCGCTAGTTAGATTACAATCCAACGGCCTTTGCAATCTTACGGTGACATATATATATGGGCCTTTGAAAGTAGTTCCGATACTGCAATATATCGCTACTAGATGGCATTAACATCCGCGTCGACTGGATTGAAAAGAAACATATTATTATATCTCCATAGAGAAAGAAACATACTATAACTCTCAACCGATTTTGATGAAATTTGGTATAGGAATAGTTTGTTACCAGCTACTTTTATCCCGGAAAATTAAAGAGTTCTCGCGGGAATCAAAAAACCTTAATCCACGCGGACGAAGTCGCGGGCATCATCTAGTATTTTAAGAATATAGTATATAGTAGTATTTAAGAATAGTTTAGAATTTAGATTATTAAAATTTTACTGCTTTAAGCTATGGTAGCAAGCCGCAAGATTTTTGCGTATATAATACGGCTAGGTGATAGAAGATAACATTTTCAAGATGGCGGCGCTCATCTCAGTCGAAACGCACAGTATCCACGCTGATCGCATCTCACAAAGATGCTGAGTGGCCGTCAGATGCGGAGATAACTTGTCGGCGAGAACAAACGCGGTTTGAGATCGGCCAGCGCTGATATAATCACTAATCAAAGAGATTTCTATGGAGAAATTGTTGGAATACGAGATGGGAATTCCTAGGCGATGGCTCGTAAATGCCTGCTGCTTAGACGGTCTCTGTTTCGATTCCCGGTTATGACCATTTGGAACTTTTTTTTAAAATATTGTACAGAAGCATGCGTTTCTTAGCAGAAGTCCATGATAATGAAGGAACTAGAAGTTTAATTCGCTATAATCCGCCAAAACGCAAAACCGGAACGCAAAATCGCTTGACGGCACGTCTTTGCCGGTATGGTGGTAACTATTCACGGCCGCAGCCCCCCACCAGACCAGACCAGAGGAAATTCAGAAAGTATAAATTCCCAAATTGACTTTTCCGGGGATCGAACCCGGGACCTCCCAGGTTAAAACAAGAGCGCTCAAGTTGCGGCAGGGAGGTTTTCAACTGCATACTCCTAACAGGTTATCGCGCTACCATCGTATAAGTACTGCATCATTACTTACCTCTAGGTGATATCTCAGTCAAGAACCAACTTGTCGTGGAACAAAACAATAAAGTGAAGGAACTAGAAGTTCAATTCACTATAATTCGCCAAAACAGACAGATCTAACTTGGACAATGCACGAGCATTGTCGACTCAACATCTCCTGAAGATGCTGCGGTGTCGGATTGAAGCGTACGTTGAGAGTAATTTGGAAGATTTGTGTGGTGTGGTATTGTGGCGGTGCGAATTGCTGGCTTATTGGGCGGTGCATATCGCAAGCTACACTTTGTACAGCATAGATTGGTCTGTTTTGGTGTATTATAGCGAATTAAGCTTCTTGTTGATTGATTATCATGGACTTCCTGGCAAAGCCAAGCCTGCTTTTATCCAATATTAAGATTTTTATATTAATGTGTAATTTAAATATTCAATTTAACACATAATAGTGTTATATCTGAGCCAGACAGTTTAAAAAATGTACTTGAGTTTTTCAACTCTCTGGGATGTGTTTTTGGTGTCCTAAATAAATAGGAGCATTCCGTAAAATTGAGTTTTTATGGTAAATTATTCTATGAAGTGATGTGAAGATTATTGTTGTAAGTTATCGATAAATTTAAAAGGTACTTACTAAGTCGTGTAATGAATGATGCCAACTACCTACGCATCACTATGTTATGATGTCAATTCTTTAAGAAAAACTAACTTTCTCGTAATTCATAATTATTAAGTACTAGCTGATGCCCGCGACTTCGTCCTCATGGTTTAAGTTTTTTGTTATTCCCGCGGGAAATCCTTAATTTTTCGGGACAAAAAGCCTATGTCACTCTCTAGGTCCAAACAAACACAACAAAAAAAGAATTAGCGAAATAGGTCCAGCCGTTCACGCGTGATGCCGTGACCAAGGGAAATAGGGATTCAATTTTATATATATATAGATTGTTTATTACCTAGATCCTACGATATGTTGTGTCTTAGGCATTCTATTATTTGTATTGTACTATACCGATCTGACTTTCGCAAACGCTTTTATAAGTCGAAGACTAAATATAAATATTCTTAGACTATTTGGTTGGGAACTTTAGAAATGGTATGTATCAGCGCTGTGTGAAAATTAATAAAAGATAGTTAGCTTGATTTTGATTAATAACATGTAATAGGTATTTGTTTATGATTGAAACTCTAAAGGACTTGTCCAAGATTGGGCCTTGAACATGAACCAAGATGATTTTAATACACGTGAATAGAGATTCTAAAATATGGCTTGTAGAATAATTTACACATTTTTAAAGGACCCCATTTAGGAGAAAAATATTATTTTATTTTATGGCTTTTTTAGATCTTTGCCTGAATCTTATTAGCAGTTAAAAAAAAACTTGATTATCTTTGTCACGTATGTCATAGAATAATTGTCAAATGTCAATGTCAGTTTTGTATGACATTAAAGTGACAGTGACAGGTGCCAGATTTGATAGATCTATACATCTAGGGTGCGTTCCACTAAGCGTTCACAACGATCACATCACGCTCACGACCGCAGTTTTTACTGTCGTAAACTCAAGTGGTATGGATTATAGAGCCTTTTGAGCGTGGAGGTAAATAACACCACAATAACTCAAACGGCGAGTTAGTAAAAAGAAAGTAAAAGATTTAAGAGGTGAGGTTATAATCTGTATAAGCCTTGAAAGTAAACTGAAATAATTATTGTTTAAATCGATTTATATTGAAAAAAATAATAATTTAATTTTTTCAATAAGAAAACTAGCTTAAAGAACGCTAACTTAATTTTCATTTCTAAAGTTAGTTTATATTATTGGCAATCAAGGAAAAATGTATACATGTTTATTTATAAACTGCAATTACTTTTTCTAAACTTGTTTTACATACCTAGTTAATTATATTTACCTGTGGAGGCACGTTGAGCATCAGCTGCAGAAACATTCACTTCTACTAAAATATCTCTTTCCGCATGAAATAACGTAAGTTTCACGGTCGCCATCTTTGATGCTTTGAGTTTTAAAAATACCGCTAATTTTCTCAACGATCACGACGACCCACCTATTAAGATGGGGTGTCGCGAGCTTCGCTTGAGCGTAAGTCATGACGTCATAAGTGACGTTTTCGACGTTTTGAACACAACGACCGCGGTCGTTATGTGGAACGACTAAAGGAGCATTTTGATCGTTGTGGGCGCTTAGTGGAACGCACTGTAGAAAAAGTTTTGGTGTTGCCATCCATCCATCGAAAAATATTTTCTACAAACGATATTTTTCATAACTAATTTTTTAAAAAACGGGGTTTTCTAAAATTATTATTTAAATGGAGTTTAATGTAATATTTTTTTCTCTTTCACGTGGTGGCAGTTTGGTTCTGGTTCATTAACACTCAGAATAAAAAACCACCCTCCATACTGAACTGGGACATGTCATTTATTAACTGAAACGATTGTGTAACAACGAAGGAAAATTTTTGCTACTGTCAATTGTATGATTGATCAACTACAAAATATACTTGTCGATATGTGTTACCATCATAATAGACAACACCATACATCACTATTTTGTCAATTCAGCTACCGTTTTCATGCGCACACGTCGATCACTTGAGTATGTTTAAATTCTTCGCTTAGACAAACATTGGGACGGTCAAACGGATTAAAATTTAACAAGCTGCGGACCTGGTAAGGAATTTATAAGAAATTTTTGGTGCTAGACCAAACTTCGTAGGTAAAAAATATATTACAATACATTTGCTCGTAAAGTTGCTCTTACTTCACAGCTATTAAAACTATAAAGTAGACTATTTCCACTCTTGGGCGATTCAAATATTGAAACCGTGCAGTAATATTCATTTTTGCACTAGTGCGGTAGTATTATGACGGACATACAAAATATGACCTGTTTCGATGTAGCTATCTTATCCGAGGTATTTTATACCTCATATAAAATAGGCAAGTAGGTAGTAAGTACGACAAAATATTGAAAACTTTTCTTTCTAACAACAACACACACGATATCTCTTGCCGACACATTCTCAAGATTGGAATTTCGCGTCCTTAGTAGTGTTTTCGTAAGGAAAATGGCATTTTTTATACGACGGCCTGAAAAGGGAGTATATTGTTTTCCGGGTTCATGTATGTATGTGTGTATGTGAGTTTGTATATTCCACCATAACTTATGCCTGACCTGATTTTGATAAATGAGGTATTGTTAAAATTAGTCCTTAGTCCGGGTGACATAGGCTAGTAAATTTAAAAAAAAAAATGATGGGGTGACCATGGATCCGCATTAAAGACTAAAGTTTAAAAAAAATATTCGAAAATAAGATTAACTTTATAATCATCATCTAGAAATAGAATAGACATCTTCTTATTACTAAATTGAAAATATAATATACTAGACGATGCCCGCGACTTCGATCGCGTGGATTAAGATTTTTTGATTACCGCGGAAACTCTTTAATTTTCCGAGATAAAAAGTAGCCCTATGTCTTTCATCTCTATACCAAAATTCATCAACAGTCAGACGGACAGAAACTATGTCTGTGCCAAATATCATCCAGATCCGTTCAGCCGTTCTGGCGTAATTGAGTAACAAACATCCATCCATCCATCCAAACTTTCGCATTTATAATATTAGTATGGATTTAAAATATAATTTATTAGTCCCTCAACTTCTTCCCCTCGCCGTGTGTGGCATCTGAACTGGCGACATCGAATCATTTATCACCTCAAATTCGAGTTGTTCTCATCTTTTTTCGAATGTTTTGATTCTTAACTTGATGGCTAACAATGTACTACCTTGTTTGACGATAAAGTTTCTTTTTATTTTGGGTTAAACGAACATCAATTTGTAGTTTTGGCGCCATTTTGATTTTATCTATACCAGTATTATAACAAAAGTTTTGACGGATGGATGTTTGTTACTTAATCACGCCCGAACGGCTGAACGGATCTGGATGAAATTTGGCACAGAGATAGATTATAGGCAGGAATAACGCATAGGTTTAATTATTATCCCGGAAAATTAAGGAGATCCCGCGGGAACCAAAAAACCTCAATCCACGCGGAGGAAGTCGCCGCTATCAGCTAGTAAAACAGCGTCGGCAATACTGCCGGGTAGGGTCATACGACCATACTCTCAAATTCTTCTCACGCTCTTAGTCTTTATCATTAAGGGCCCTTAAAACTAAATACTAATAAATACCTGGTTATGGTAGTGCGCCAGCGGATGGTGCGGCACATGCCGCATCGCTGGGTGCAGCATCTCGCTCGTGCTGCTGCCCTCTACCGCCTGCAAGACAGAGACAGATGTATTCAACAGATAAGCCAGTTTTTTTTAATTCCACTACAAGTAAGCCCTTGACTGCGATCTGACCTGATCGTAAGTGATGATGCAGTCTAAGATAGTAGCGGGTTAACCTGTTAGAAGTATGGCAGTTATATTAATCCCAATCATTTAAAAATTACTTATTTATTTTTGCCATAGGAAAGATCCCAAATACATTTGGTATTACCCAACCTTTCTTTAAATTCCACGCCATTTTGGATTCTTAACTTTCGCTAGGCTGACTCTACTAATAGATTACAAATTAAAAATCAATTGCAATAAAACAAACTATTATTTAATACAGGAAATCGTAATGAAAGTAAAATTCACCGCAAATCGAAAGTAAAATTAAATGTAAAAGAGTAGAAAATCTCCAAATTAAAAGTCTGAGCTTCCAAAAGCGCTGATTGGTGATGACGCGGCAGCCATCTTGCGAGTTGTGACGTCACGATGACCGACGTCTGCCCAATAAGTTAATTTGGCTATCGAAAATCTACGAGTACAAGTATACTTGTGAATAGTCTGACAAACTTATCTGACTCGGTGACAGCGTCGTAGTGTCTGTGAAGAATAAAATTTAAAAAAATCTAAACCAGCATAAAAAATAGTTACAATTTTGGCCACCGGGCCAGATAAGTTTGTCAGACTATTCACAAGTATATGGGGACTATTGCCAGTTACAGGAGAAAACTGATAGTGTCAGATGGAGGTTACATATTTTGTTACAAGTCTCCGTTCCCTAACAAAATCGGACTTGGAGAGCTCTTGGAACTCAATATGTACACTGAATCGATTTCTATCAAAGATAAGCATTATGCTTCCGTACAACCCGATATCCCGCGACGACCTTAGTTCTTCTTTCATAAAAAATAGGTTCACTGGGTCACCTCTACTATTAGTCGTTTTCGAATTGGTCACGCCCGTACTAAATTAAAAGTGCGTGACAGCTCCCTGTGTGGTTGTGGTTTGGACGAGGAATCAGTCTCTCACATTTTCTTCTCCTGTCCTAAACTTCTCTATAAATTATATGATGTTCTTCCCCCTAAAGTTCCCCACCCCTTGAATGTTGAGTGTGTCTCCTAAATGTTAGCTTAAAGCCTTTATCTTTGTAAATATTTTAAAATTATCAAACATAAATTGTAATTTGTACTATAGTAGTTTCCTATTATTTTTATATTTATTTGTGTTTGTCTCTATATGGTATATTATTATTTAGTGTAGTTTACTAACAAATATATAAATATGCCTTATGTTACAGAGCGTTTTCAGTAATTTTGGCACACTGTAACCGGCCAATCTCCTTCGTGCCTCCCTCAAGTTACTTGACATTGGCGAAGTGCACTGTGCTGTTTTGGCACTACTGAAAGCCAAAAACCAAGAAAAGAAGAAAAAGAAGTTATCCTTTGACCAAATCTTTACAATCGTGTTCATAGATGGCGCTATACTGGTAATTTTAAATTTTTGTTACCTTTATGAAGTTATAATAGTATTTTTAAATAATTAACCCTGTATAGTATTCTAGCTGAAGCCCGCGATTTCGTTCGCGTAGTTTATGTTTTAGTTCCCGCGGAAACTTTAGAACTCCTTAATTTTACGGGACAAAAAGTATGTCACCTAAGGCCTATGTCACTGTCCAGGTCCTCAATTAACTATACCCATGCAAAAAATCACGTCGCCATTAAGTATGATTTGACATCGCTCACCAACTAGGTACCTCACAAAATGGAAACCTATACGTATACCGCGCGATTGGGTGAAAAGTCGAGCTTTCAAAAGCGCTGATCGGTGATGACGTGGCGGCCATCTTGTGACGTCACGGTGACCGACGCCTATCCCGAACGTAAATACCAAAACCTGTCCATCCTTAGCGGTTCAATGCATCCTTATTATACACTAGCGGACGCCCGCGTGTTTTTTATTACACAGCTACCTTGACTGCAATCTCACCTGATTCTAAGTTATGATGTACAGTCTAAGATGGTAGCGGGCTTACCGAGGGGGGGGGGGGGGGGGGGGCAGTTATATTAAGCCTATACTTTTTACACGACATCGTGCCGGAACGCTAAATCGCTTGGCGGACGTCTATGTAAGGCGACAACTAGCCACGGCCGAAGCCTCTCACCAGGCCAGGTCTAGCAATGTTTATAGCAATTTATTGTACTACTTGATGCCCGCCACTTCATCCGCGTGCAATAAGTTTTTTAAAATTCCAAAATTCCCATTTTAAACTACTCCATTTTCCGGGATAAAAGTAGCCTATGTACCTACTCTCCAGGACCTCAATTGCACATATGCAAAAAAATCACGTCGATCCGTTGCTCTGCTGCGGCGTGATTGAGGGACAAACCAACAAACAAACACACTTTCGCATTTATTATTTAAATATCATACTAATATTATTAATGCGAAAGTGTGTTTGTTTGTTGGTTTATTGGTTTGTTGGTTTGTCCTTCAATCACGCCGCAACGGAGCAACAAATTGATTTTTGGCATGGGTATAGTTGAGGACTTTTTATCCTGGAAAATTAAGGAGTTCCCGCGGGAATAACAAAAAACTTATACCACGCGGACGAAGTCGCGGGCATCAGCTAGTGATGGATAAACCCAATACTTAACTATAGTGGTTTCGTGTCCGAGAGGCCCGGAGTCCCAACACAAGCTGAGTGGCTTACCTGTTTGTTGCACTGCTGTACAATACAGTTGATTTTGTATGTGTTTAGTTTAAGTTTCTTTCTCAAATAAAGATTTTTCTTTCTTTCAATAGTCCAGTTACCTGAGTCTGCTCATCTTTGGTGTCAACCTTGTCTCCAAGCTCGACGAGCTGAAGGGCCTCTTCGAGGAGGTTGAAGCTCGACTCTTCGTTCACCAGGTCGCTCGGCAGTTCACCCTGGATCACGTATTCACCTGGAATAGATAGGCATTTTCAGCGTTACAAATTCTTGCATCTTGATCCGTCAAACTTAACTAACCCGGTGGTTAAAATTAGAACAAATGTTTATTTGTCTGATAAGGCAAGATGCAGTCCAAAATGGAAACGACGCTAACTGTGAAGAAAAAATTCGTGTTTTGGAATTATAATCCTTATTTCAAGTACGTGACATCAAACTGTTATTTATATTAACATTGCTTATGTATTTAGAAAATATCACTTCTTAATTTAAACCAAAGAGCGGCCCAATTGTCCAAGAAAATCGATGTCATTTGAAAGCTTAAAACGTGCATAGTGCATCTTTACAATCGTGCATTAATGTCGAGTCAACATCTCCTGAAGATGCTTCGGTATCGGAGTGAAACGTACCTACGTTGAGAATAATTTGGAAGATTTGTGTGGTGTGGTGAATATCGCGGGCTATAAGTGCAAGATATCTACACAACTGTACCACATAGATTTACTCATTGTCTTACTAGCTGATGCCCGCGACTTCGTACGCGTGGATCAAGGTTTTGTGGCTCCCGCGGGAACTCTTTAATTTTCCAGGATTAAAAGTAGCCTATTGTGCTATTCCAGACGACTATAATCTATTTCTGTGCCAAATTTCAGCCAGATCCGTTAAGCTATTGGGGCGTAATTGAGTAACAAACATCCATACATCCATCCAAACTTTCGCATTTATAATATTAGTGAGAAGTAAGATAAGATTGATTAAAGCGAGTTATACTTCTAGTTCCTTCATTACCATGGACTTCTGCCAATAACGCCTGCTTCCATTTGGATGGATAGATGGAAGGATGGATCTTAAAGAGTTCATACATGCTTTTTGACGTGCAGGCATATATGAACTCATAAATATACATAACCCGGATACACTCACGTTTTATGTCGGAAAAGTGCCCGACTAGTTTCGAACCCGTTCGGGGCCCTTATTCATGAGCCTGTTCGCGCGACGCGGTCGCTGCTCGACTACGGTTCGCATGTCGTGCAGCCCTCTGCGATGGTTGGGGTGGAGGGGGAGGTGACAATGCGTCTTCTCCCGACGACTCCTGCTGATCGTCCTCACTGGGGTCGTCATTTTTGATGCAAGCACGCCGAGCTAACCGTGTCAGATTCCAAGTTTGCAGAGTGTACTATATTAGTGTTAAAAAGCGGTTTCCACGCCGGGGGCAGCATCCATCCACCATCACGGTTAAAATTCGGGTGACGACTGATCTCTATGGCTTCTCGTATTTTCTACATAGGTGAGACGTGTCGGAACATCCGGATAAGGGTGATGGAGCACATACGTAGTGTTAAAAATGTGGACACCAATGGGTCGGCCATAGCGGAACATCTGCTCAGTTCGGGTACGACTCACTACATAAGATTCGACAAGACGTCTGTGTTGGCCAGGGAAAAGTTACTAGTACCTCGGAAAATACGAGAAGCCATAGAGATCAGTCGTCACCCGAATTTTAACCGTGATGGTGGATGGATGCTGCCCCCGGCGTGGAAACCGCTTTTTAACACTAATATAGTACACTCTGCAAACTTGGAATCTGACACGGTTAGCTCGGCGTGCTTGCATCAAAATGACGACTCCAGTGAGGACGATCAGCAGGAGTCGTCGGGAGAAGACGCATTGTCACCTCCCCCTCCACCCCAACCATCGCAGAGGGCTGCACGACATGCGAACCGTAGTCGAGCAGCGACCGCGTCGCGCGAACAGGCTCATGAATAAGGGCCCCGAACGGGTTCGAAACTAGTCGGGCACTTTTCCGACATAAAACGTGAGTGTATCCGGGTTATGTATATTTATGATGAATATCTCTCACGATAGTTTAAACGTTAAAATATATGAACTCCATAAGCAGGTCAAATTATCCGTTCGACAAACGATTGACTGTTTTCTTACACAATCTACTGGAATCCAAACGTAGGTACATCTTTAACTTGCAAGCTAAAATTAACAATCAAATCGTTTTGTGTCGACTACCGGCCACCTTTTATCACCAACTCATTATGTGTTAGGGCTTAACTCCCAAAGCCTTTCATAGTTAAAAGGATTATGGTATTTGTCGATTATGTTATGGTCAACCGTTTTGGTGCGTGGATAATTTAATTCTCTTTTTGGTTGGGGAACATGCGGGCGTTTTGTTTTGGGACTTCTGTTTTGGACTTAGAAATTACTTAATATGTTCGAAATAATTAATAATTCAAATGTTTATTATTCATAAATAAATTATAGTCCCACAAACTTATCTGACCCGGTGACACTGTCGCTAGTGCATATGAAAAAGAAAATAAAAAGAAAATCTAAGCAGGCATAAAAATTAGTTCCAATTTTGGCCATCGGGCTAGATAATCGCTAAATAAAATCAACCACAGGTTCGGAATGCCAGTCCTACCGTGAACAACTAGCAAGAAACTCGGCGGTTGCTCTTTTTTATGAGTTTAACAACAATAAAATCGAATAATATGTATACCCTTCATAACATGTAACCCCAGTCCTATGTATAGCTGGAGGGAATCAAATCCACGCTAGATAGAAGTATCACTACAGCCCATTAACGTCCACCGGCACCGGCACCGGGCACCGGCCTCTACTCTCATAGGAGAGAGGGAATTAGAGCTTAGACTGAGCTGATCCAATGCGGGTTAGCAGGCTTTGACGACTATTGTCATGTCAGTGATAATAACCGGGACCGACGGCTTAACGTGCTCTCCGATGCACGGGGGTGAAACACCGCCAATTTCCTAACTCCGGGCTAGTACCTACTGAGAATTTTTAGTCAGAAACCCAAACAAACACTTGTTATGGCCCGACGCGGGACTCGAATCCGGGACCTCATCAACGAGGCAGATAGAACGTTCAGGAATCTAATTTGACTCAAAAATGTCCAAAATAAAAATACGATTTGAATTCTCTATCAGAGCCACCCAATCTTATCAATGCAATCACAGAAACTTAACGTTCAGAAACGTCATCTTTAAAAAAAGTGTGACATGACCAAAAAAATTGGTCAACCGCAGTGGCAATTGACAATAGTGGTTTTTGGGTTAATCCTTTCATTGTCTATTTTTTTTGGTAACGGTACTCTTAAGACGGGAATTTTGAAGGATTTATGGTCCTGCTACTTGATAATTAGATGCCTTTTGGTAATGGTAACATCTACCTAACTGTCATTTTAAAGACATGCGCAAAAGATGATTTTTTTCACCCGACTACGGGTAATGCCACGAAATAGTGGCGTTAGCGGGTCGGGCTTCAGGTATGGAAAGAGCTAAGTGGAAATTTCTGAGAGGAGGCTTTTACCCGAACGGGGTCCATACAAAATACAAACACTAATTCAACATTGAAAGAAAGGAAAGCTCACTTTTAATGAACAGGTCTCACAAACTTTAACCACACCAATATAAATTAAATTTAACTAGTAAACTCAACGTAATAATTTGGCCATTTGCGTGGGTTGGGTCTGAATCCTAACTTGACGGTATGTAGGATTTCATGCCCATTTCCTTCGCGGTTTGCGGCTCGTCAGTTTATCCAGTTTATTAGATACAATGATACTGTACTTACTTCTATTAAAAATGCACGAAAACTAAGAAATAAAATATACGCGCCGAATTGAGAACCTCCTCCTTTTTTGGAAGTCGGTTAAAAACTCCACACTAAATAGAATATGCCGAAGAAATTTTATGCCTACCCGCTTTCAAGATCTGGCATTGCGGTCGACGCGACTCGATATGACGCTATAGAAAATGACAGACGTATCTACGCGACCACGTTTGTCATTTTGTATGGCATCGCATAACATCGCGTCGCGTGGTGTCGCTTCTGTCGCTCACCTAGGACAACGGGTAAGGACCAAGAAGGTTACCTACACTTATATGCACGTTGTTTCACATAGATTTGTCTGTTTTGGTGGATAATAGCGATCAAGCTCCTTGTTGCGTGGATATATACAAGTTGTGATTTTTTAAATTAGCATCATATCCTAAAGAAACTTTTTCGAGGCATGATGTATTGAAACAAAAAAATTCTCCATTTCAACATGGGAAAATCATCACCCTTATTAGTTTCTTTGCCAGCGTAAAAAAAGGCCAACTAAAATAATGTCCGCATGTATACATTTAGATACGGCGTGACTAATTTTTCCTTATTTATAAACCTATTTCATTATCGCTGATTGGTCAAGCGTGAAGGACAAACCAATATGGCCGATGTGTATTTTTTTTCAGGTTTTTTTTCGGCTCCGGACGAAGGGATAATCGATTTAATTTGCTGTGTTTTTTGTTCGTTATGTACCCATTTAAAAGAATTGTTCAGGTAGGTATAAGTTATACATAGGTTGGTAGGTATATTTATTCTTTTTTCTTTAATTTTAATATGACAGTCTTTGTGGTCGCTAATTTATCAATAGGTTATTATATAAATAAATTGACGACCTCCCTGGCGGAGTGTTGACCGCTGTTGTTTTAACGTGGGAGGTCTCGGGATCGATCCCCGGCAGGGTCAATTTGGGAATTTATAATTTCTGAATTTTCTCTACTCTGGCCTGGTGGGAGGCTTCGGCTGTAGCTAGTTACCATCCTACCGCCAAAGACGTTCCGCCAAGCGTTTTACCGTTCCGGTACGATGCCGTGTATAGACCGATTGCGGGTATGGGTTTAATAGAACTGCCATTCCCCTAACAGGTTAGCCCGCTACCATTTTAGACTGCATCTTCACTTACCATCAGGTGAGATCGCAGTCAAGGGTTAACTTGTATAATAGTAGAAAAAAAAAATATGCCTTGATAAAAAATCCTCCAACTAGAAAACAACAATGCTGAAAGAGGTTACAGCATACGAGGCGTTACAAAATGGTTACCTAACTCGGTTCCTAACCGGCACAACACAGCCCGTAGCCTTGACAATGACTCGAAAGCCAACGATACGATCTATAGATCATTGATCTATAGATCTATACTACCAATTTTATTTATTGAGTGTTTTACTTAACTTAGAGGTCGTGCGAAAATTATTCTGTTATATAATTATCCATTTGATTGTGTATGAAATAATTGGGTGTGACTTGTGACGTCATCTAAAGTGGACTTTAATCAATAATCTAAAATGGATACCAAACATAAAACAAACAGGGCACGTGGACATTAGGTACCAGTTACCACTATTCGTATGTATGGGGCGTGCTTAAAAACGCTTGCTTGAGGTGCTCGTAACAAACTTTCTCATGAAAGATGAATTACACACGGTGCTGCTCGCCAGTTCTTTAAAGTTCTTCTTTCTTTTTTGAACTTTGGCTTTCACACGCTACCGCGTGTCTTGATATCGTGAGAGGTTTCCAAATTTTTGAGTTTACATAATTTTCTATGGAAGCTGTGATGGTCAAGTGGTTAAAATGTCGTCCTTCTATTCAGTTTCGATTCTCGGGCACGCACTTTTAGTATTTTCTTACATGCATTTTGACGTTTCACAACAATACAACAACTCACAAGCAAGTATTTCATACAAAATCCCATACAAAGCGCGCGTTTTGACATTTGAAAAATGTTGCTGATTTGACTAGTTTTCAAATACCCTATGTATTTAGGTATTTATTTAAAACTAGCTGATGCCCGCGGTTTTATCCTCGTAGTTTAAGTTCGTCTCTTTCATCCTTCTCCTTTTTTTCCATTATCTCTTCTATAAATTCTTGGACTACTGCCCAGTTTCTTTTAGCCTCCAGCATTGTACCTATGAGACTCTCCACTCTGAAATTGCCTCCTAGGTCATCTATCACCTTCTTTCTTTTTTCCTCAAACTGAGGGCAATGGAATAACGTGTGCTCGGCATCATCAACTGGATGTATGCAGTACATACATTTACTATTAGCCCTTTTCCTTATGCGCTCTGTGTATTTCATAAAAACCCCATGCCCCGTGAAGCACTGTGTCATGCGGAAAGTCAGTGTTCCATGCTTTCTGGTCACCCAGGTCTTTATGTCCCCAATGAGTCTGTGCGTCCATCTCCCATTTGTGGACTTGTCCCATTCTTCCTGCCATCTAGCAAGTGTCCTTTCCCGAATAGATCTTCTTTCTTCTGGCAGCTTAAGTCCATAGCTTTCTGATCTTTCTCTAGCCAGAAGATGAGCTGGAATTAAGTTTGCCAGTACAAGGGCAGCATCAGTCGATGTTGTTTTATAGGCACAGCAGGTTCTTAGTGCCATTGCCCGCTGGGTGCTCAATACTTTCCTCCTGTGTACTTCCTCTTCCATGGCAGTTACCCATATTGGAGCCGCATACATAATGGCAGACTGCGTTGCTAGGGCTAAAGTCCTTCTCTTCCCTAATTTGGTCCACGTGTATTGGGTAATATTGCGGAGAGTGCTTTTATAGTTCTTTGAGCTTTCTCACACGCCACCTTTACGTGTTGGCCGAAACTTAGTTTTGAGTCTAGTGTCACTCCTAGGTAAACGACGGTTGGGGTGGGCTTTACAGGTGTATCGCTGCATGTAAATATATAGTCCCCTCTTAACCTTCTATTGAATATAATAGCAACGGTCTTCTCTGGAGCAATTTCCAGTCGGTTGTGCTTCATCCATAGCATAATGCTGTGCAGGACTTCGTCTCCTTTCCTTATAAGGTCTTCCGCGTTATTAGCCGTCACTGAAACCGCTAGGTCGTCTGCGTAGCATATTAATTCAACCCCTTCCGAACTTCTATAGACATGATGTCGTCATAAAGAATATTCCATAATGTGGGTCCCAGACGGAACCTTGGGGGACACCCCCTCCAATCTCTATTTTGACTCCCTTACTTAGCTGGACTGCTCTATGCTCTAAGTAGTCTATAATGCAGTTCATTATGTACTAGCTGATGCCCGCGACTACGTCCGCGTGGTTTGAGGTTTTTTAGTTCTTAATTTTCCGGGATAAAAAGTAGCCTACGTCCTTCCCCGGGATACAACCTATCCCTGTACCAAATTTTATCAAAATCAGTTGAACAGATACATTTGTTTGATTCCCGCTGGAACTTTTCAATTTTCCGGGATAAAAAGTAGCCTTTGTGCTATTCCAGACTATAATCTATCTCTGTGCCAAATTTCATCCAGATCCGTTCAGCCGTTCTGGCGTGATTGAGTAACAAACATCCATTTGAGGTATTTTGGTTCCCGCGGGAACTCCTTAATTTTCCGGGATAAAAAGTAGCCTATGTGCTATTCCAGACTATAATCTATCCCTGTGCCAAATTTAAGCCAAATCCGTTCAGCCGTTGGCGCGTGATTGAGTAACAAACATCCATACATCCATACATCCACCCAGACATCCATCCAAACTTTCGCATTTATAATATTTATTTGATTGATTTGATTTACTGCCCTGCTTATTTTTAAGTTTAGCTATAATTTTTGACCACGATGTTGTGTTAAAAGCATTCCGCACGTCTCTAGTAGGTCCCCAACTGCACCATGCCAAAAATCACGTCAATCCGTTGCTCCGTTGCGGCGTGATTGAAGGACAAACCAACAAACAAAAACAAATTCGTATTTATAATATTATTATGATGAAGTATGATATCACTTGCTATAAAAGCGAAGGAAAAGTCGAGTTCTTCGTAATGTACCTAAGGCACAAGATGACTAAAAACACAATGCTATAAATAACAATCCGTATCTATACCTACCTTTATTTTACTTTAGTACCTACCTATACTCCATTGAAATTAATAATTACTTATTAGCAAATATCTACATAATAAAAACTTAAGATCAATATAATATAAAAATGTACATATCCACATATCGGTGGAAAAAATCAAATTACGAAATATTCCTTAAAAAATTAAAAAAAAAAAACCACCAATAGCATTCAAAAATCTCAGATGGTTACAATAATTTGGTATCCCACGGCGGCATCTCAAAGCGTGTGACAGAGACAAAACATATACGAGTCTACGTCTAGCTGGTAATAATTTATTAGACCACAAAAAGTGTGGGGTAACCACGAAAATGATTTTTCGAACTGTCTCATTGTTGTCCGGCGGTAAATTCAAACGAATTCCCATTCTAAATGCAAATTTTTAGCTGTCTATTGTTTTTCTGTCCGTTTTCATTCATACACATGCTAATATTTTCAAATTGTCTTCTATGTTTGTTACTTTTTCACCGCGCAGCATCGATTGTCTATTTGATAATGATATTTATAAGAACACAGAGATAAATTGCGTCGTAGAGACGAACGTCTTCTTTTATCCTGGAAAACCGAAAGGATCATACAGGATTAAAAAACTATATTGTCAATTACATTTACTATTTTAAACTGCGAAAAAAAAAACAAAAAAATACTTGAGAGGTGTCAAGGGACATCCGGATGGGACGAAGTTCCTTTCGATTGCTTAATTAGTGAAGGAATTGTAATAAAAGTTACACAGAGAAACAAGCGCACGCCGCACGGTTTACAATATTATGACTAGATCGTAGATTAAATAAAAGTTGATAATGAACACAAAACAACACATTTATTAATATATAGGTACAGCATGCAACAAGCAGTTGAGCGCCAGGAGGGTCTTCGTAATAGCTGATAAACAGGCACCCTGCCACACCAGAGAGCGCTAGCTTCAGATAGACGGTTTATCTCAGGGTCAGTTTTGCGGAGAATACAAAAAATAAAAAATACAAAAAAATAAAATAAAAAAACAAATTTAAAAATACAAAAACTGCTATTTCGTGAGTGGGATTCGAACCATATTGTATGCGCCACGGAGATCTACTTGAAAGCGCCGAATATATGCAGCCGTACGTCACATGAACAACTATAGCAAAAAGTGTCGTTACAACTTTTGGAGAGGGTCGTTACAACTTTTGGTCTTAATTTTTTCCGTCTAGCCCCCTTTCGCAACGCGCGATAAGGAACATTCGTTCCAATAATAAAGATACCTAGAAAGTAAGAGCATGTTTGACATTTCATTTCAAACATTTCGATTAGTGTTCTGTGTTCGGTTTATAATATTATGTTGATTGATTATGATGTACCTACCTACCTATATTTGTACATGTATGTAAGTGTCTGTATAGTCCGCACCCAAAGTTTTTGTATTTGTAAGAATTTTAGGATTGACTTTTGGTAGACTAGGAATACCTATTAGTTTTTTAAAGACGTAATTATTAGTAAGAAATAGTCCCAGCAAAATCATAGTCGCCCTACTAATACAAAGCGCGAATGAGACAGAAAAATAATCGATAGCCTTAAGAGTGAGAGGGACGGCAAGGAGCGACGTCAAGATGGCGGTATTTTAAGGGAAATTAAAGTCAATTGTCTCAGCAATTGAAACAGACGGCGTGTATTCTATATTAATAGGAATTGTTAAGATGAAAGATCAGAACGGGGTTCTGGGCCATCAATTTGTATAATAGGTACGAGAATACATTTAATCTGGTTTAGAGCGTCTGATGCTTTCTAGTACGTCTCAGTACTAGTCTTGAGTTAGGAAGAAGGCGGTGTTTCACCCGCGTGCCATGGAGAGCGCGTAAAGCCGTCGGTCCTGCACCAGATCTCTCTCCGATCGTGTCGGATTTTCCAAGGTAATAAAGAGTGCACGTGTATTTCCGCACACACTTGTGCACTGCAATAAACTTGTGTACTTAAATGATATAAATTAAAATAGCTATTTATGCAACTGTATCGTAATGAGGGTCATTTTAATTCGAGTGCTGTTTTTTGATACGAGGCTTGCCGAGTATCAAAATAGGATAGTACGAGAATTAAAATGACTAATTACGTACAGTTGCATACAAGATTTTATCTACGACAAGGACGTCTTTATAATTTTTTACTTTATAAATTAATAAAAACCAAAAGTGCCAGAACCCAGAGCCGCTAAGCTATAGGTATCCTATTTATGAAGATAACCATATCGATACAGCTACGACTCATAACGATACAGCTCCCATACAACGAACTGTATCGTTATGAGAAGCAAACAGTAAACACGAAAGAGGGTTCAATTCGATATAGTTGTCAAATTCGAAATTGGAACTTTTCGATGCTGGAGTAGATAAATTATTTAAAATAACCCCCGAAAGTAAGTAATAGACCTGTAGAAGTTGCTCAAATTAGGTTCACATGCCTTCATCAACTAGAGAATGGTGATGATCTGATGATCTTCAAACAGTTGAATGGATTTTATTGAATTGCTTGGACACTCCCGATCAAGTCACCTTGCAAACAAACAAAAACTAAATCTAAATTGGTTCATCCGTTTGGGAGCTACGGTGTCACAAACAGACACACAGATACACAGACAGATAAACTAATAACACCCCTCTTCTTGCATCGGAGGTTAAAAAGACAATGGATTCGACTTAGTCCAGCTTTGCTGGTGACTGCAGTTACTCATAGTATATCTATCTATACTTACTAAAATAAAAATTATTACTTAAAGTAAATGAGTTTAAAAAAAGCAACCGTCGAATTCTTTGCCGACTCTTCTCGGTAGAAATGGCATGCTAAAGAAGTAGAAGATTCACTTGACGTTTAAAAAGCATGTCTTGCAAACTATTATTTGAATAAAAAATATTTGAATTTGAATGTAATATTTCAGAATTACTCTTGCTTTTTTAAATCGAATAAAAATCCTACCGCCTGGTATTAAAAATACCATATTTTTGACTGCATTACAATATATTAAAAATGTAAACAATCGCATTCCGTATTCCTTCGTCCTCAAATCGCTCCAAAAACGACACATCCAGTATAGCATACCTACCATTGTTGTCCGGAAAAGAGGACCAAAAATATACAACGATACAAGAGTACCTCTAAACCGCCCACTCGACACAATCCTAAACATACAAAAGAATATATCACTTATTGTCTTCTGTTTAAGGTATGAAATAGGACAAAAAAGTGGCATTAAAAAATTCAAAAGTTGATTTGAAGAGGGTACGTGTTTTGTAGGGCGAGGTGGATGGAAGTTGATTTTTAACCCACGAATTGAAAAAAAATGTGAAAAAGGCAAGCTTCGGTTTAAAAGTTGGCTTGTGACGTATCACATACAATCACGAAATATACCTAATTTTGTCCAACACATCAAAATCTTAAGGCTTCAATGGTCTGGACATTTACGACGTATGGATGACCACCGACCACTAAAAATAGATCAGTACCTATGGCTAGCATGCGCACAACGAGTAAAATTATGTCTAGCGGTTACGTCATAAGCAGAGATAAAAGTAATATTTGTTATCTGTGGTATTTTTCACTACGAACCCTTATAATATGCCGACTATTTTTTTTTTGTAATATACTTACCGCGTTTTGTGCATGGTATGGTAAACGATTTGCCGGCAACATAACATCTCTCTCTCTCGTCGCGAGATATCTCGTTGTGCGCATGCTAAGCCGAAGGGCGACGATCTATCAGTTTACCAAAGCTGTGCTGGATTGATGGAGTCGACCGAGATACAAAAGCCATCGGATTGCAAAACTGGAGGATATATGCAAAAGATATATATATAGATGGAGAAATTGACTGGATTTTAAAATCGATCGAAATATTAAAAAAAAAACAGAAGAGCAACCACAGTTTCTTGCTGGTTCTTCACGGCAGGAATGTCATTCCAAATCAGTGGTAGATTTACTCACGATCCCAAAGCACTTGTTAAAGTCTACTTGAATAAAAAAAAAATACTTAAGTCTTACTTCATACCCTATCAAAAATGGACATAACCTTCCTTAGATTGACTTGGTAGTTTAGCTTAATCCACTATATCCTATGCATTACACTTAAGTACACAGGTGTTGGTACCTATTAGTAAAGAAAAAAACATACTTTTTATAAAAGTAGTGAGCAAAATGTAACTAAAAAACAGCGTTATACTGTGTTTTTGTCAATCTAGTAAGGCGCTTACGTAAGCCACTAAGGAAAAACGAGATAAATGTACACCAGTCAAGGTATCTGTAAAATATATCCCTTTGTTATTTTTACCATGTTTTATTAATTAACTAGTGTTTACTACAAAACTTTGTTTATTGTAAAATTCATTAAGAATCATGTTATAATTGTCACTGTCAATCAATTAAAAGACATCAACGCGCGCGCGTTGAAGTCTTTTGTATAAGTGAATTTTTTTATAATCATTTTCATAGATTTATCCGACATATAGTAGTACGAATTAAAGAACTTAGTACATGACCGCAGAAGCCAACGCCTGCCTAGCTTATGTTGGAAGATGGAACATGGAATATCATTCATGGATGATTGATCAGTTACAGTCCGATTCAAACTTTATGACTTCACGGAAATTAGCCGTGAGTGTAGGTTCGCGCAGGTACAACTGAAACCGTCCTAGAAGTCATAAAATTTCGAAGTAGAATTCCTTAGCTCTCATCTTGAAATTTCTTTCTCATATTTTCTTATAATAACGTTAGATTAAGAATATCTATTCCTAATTCCGCTCCGAATACGTAAGATTCCGTACCCAATGTTCTCAAAAGTGTGTGAGGTCTACCAATCTGCACTTAACCAGCGTGGTGGACTATGGCCCTTCTCATTCTGAGGATACTTGTTCTATTGTATGGACAGGCAATGATCATGACAAATAATACCTACCCAAGCGATATAACTTTCAAGAAATAAAAAAAAACAATAAGCTATCGATTTTGATGCGGCTTTAGATTTCTCGATACGCCGTTGCCTATATCACCAAACCGCCTGGACCATCTCCCTAGGGTCCAAAAAGAAGCATAGGTATAAAATATTTTGACATTTCATTTGTCATTTTGATGGATCGCTGTCAAATGACATTTACCCAATCGATTCTTTGATTTGATACGCTACCTATTACTTTAGATTTGACTGATTGTATACCAATTTGTATTTTACAACTAGTTTTTACCTGCAATTATGTCCGCGTAAAATCTATAAAGTAAGTTCCAATAGGGATGATCTTTCTACTACTTCTTTAACGTTTGATCACGTAATCTCATCTGCCATTCGACCAAAAACCATGGGAATATTTACAAACTTGTCGTCTTTCAATACTCCCATCACTATTGATCAAGTGGCAAGATGAGAGATGGCAGATGACGTGATCAGACGTAGAAGAAGATGAAAAAATAGATCATTTTTGTTGGAATAGACTTTAAGATATCCATAAAAATACTATATAAATGCGAAAGTGTGTCCGTCTGTCTGTCTACTACGCTTTCACGGCCCAACTTTTCAACTGATTTTGGTACTTAGGTATAGAGATTGCATTGCATTCCGGGGAAGGACGTCATTTAATAAATGCGAAAGTGGTTCTGTCTGTCTATTTCTCTATCTGCTACGCGTTCACGGCCCATCTCTAACAGACTTTGAAGAAACCATACAGAGATAGGTTGCATTCCGGCGAAGGAATTTCCAGAAGGGCAACTTTTTATCCGGCAAAATCAAAGAGTTCCCATGGGATTTTACAAACACCCTAATGAATTGTTACTGATAATTTCAATGTACGAGTACTTGCGATTATGCAATGATAAATGAGAAACGATTGGTTTAATTCACAAAGGATAACTCAAGACTCTAAGACCGGTTCAGAAAGTTGATTGTATACCAACAGAAAGGAGCCGGCACGAAACTCAGCAGTTGTTATACTCATATTAAAGAGAAAAATGTTACAATATTATGTAAACAATAAACAACACATACCTACCTACGTAACGTACGTCATAGATAATTTTATCCCGAGTGTTCTTAGCCATGTTTCTTGAAAATCTGTTATTCCGTCTGAAGGTCATCAGCTTTCTTGTTAATCTGTTACTTCCATATTATGTCGGGGGTTGTTTTAAATTTGTAATTTATACTTGTAGATACATGTTATTAAAGCATGTTATCCATGTTATAACCTATAACCAAAATGACTTTTCAACGACCTCTTACGACTTGGCACAGTGATGAGCGCGGACCAAGCTGTTGTTTTCGGTCTCGCCTGGTGGGTGGCTTCGGCCTAGTTACCACCCTACTGGCACCCCAAGACGTACCGGCAAGCGATTCAACGTTCTGAAGCGATGACGTGTAGAAACCGATTAGGGGTATGCGTTTATGGGTTAAGTATAACTGCCATACCCCTAAGAAACACCGGGTTATGCTTTTAACCCAGAGTTAGCTGCTACTTTGCTAGAATTCGTATACAATTTCTGTCAAAATTACAAATTGATTCCTGGGTTAAACGTAACCCACGCCGGGTAGGCGTCTGCAAGTGCGCCTAACACTTTAGCCCACTAGCATCTTTGACTGCATCATCGCTTACCACGAAGTGATATCGCAGTCAAGGGCGAACTTGAAGTGGAATAAAAAAGGAAAACTCACCAAAAATCAACGGAACACTTAACACACACAAATCACATAGGTACACTAAACCAAATTCCACTCAAAAAACTTCAGTTTAATTTGCACTTTTCAATCACATAATCCTTAAAAATGTCCTTTGAAATGAAAAAGAACCATCCACTATGTCCTATACTTTCACGAATTGTCGACTATAGTTATCAAAGTATACGTGGAAATCACGACATATTATACAATAATAAGCACAACATATAAATAGTTATCCTTATATAATATTTAAACACGGAATTCTCTGTCCAATCCTCTAAGTTTAACACAAATTTTTCTTCCTATATTAAAATGTCTGACGAAATACCCACTATATAGTTATTAAAGTACGCGTTTAAATCACGACATATACAATTAATTAGCACAGCATATATATATATATCCTTATATATTTAATCACGGAATACCCCGTCCATACTCCTTAGAGTCACGGGGCATAATGATGCATACCTTTTTGTCCCTTAGCACACACATACACATTTTTCTTTGTCGGATACAGCCTACACTGAGAGGCGTGGCTTAAAACCGAACGATTTCACTACACTCATCTCTGTCTAACGTTACTATATCGCGGGTGTGTGAACGAGATAGGTGTTAAGGCGTGTTTTGTGAGCTTTTTTTTAGGAACAGGATATCATATAGGTTATAGATATGTGTAAAAGGGTCTTTAAATTGGTTTATTATACGAATTGGGTCCAATGTTGAGAATGTAATGGGTATAATGCGGGCTCGGGGCTTTTCGGTTTCAGTATTTCTTTTTAGGTGGACAAAAAATATAAAGATATTCAGATGTTATTCTTACGTATTTCTGTAGGTATGTCTGACCTCCCTGGCGCAGTGGTAAGCGCTGTTGTCTTAACGTGCGGAAGTCTCGAGTTCGATCCCCAGCAGGGTCAATTTGGGAATTTATTATTTAGGAATTTTCCCTGGCCTGGTGGGAGGCTTCGGAAGTGGCTAGTCACCAGATACCACCCGGCGAAGACGTGCCGCCAAGTGATTTAGCGTTCCGGCACGATGCCGAGTAGAAACCGATTAGGGAGGATTAATTATTATAACTGCCATGCTCCTAACAGGTTAGCCCGCTACCATCTTCGACTGCATCATCACTTACCATCAGGTGAGATCGCAGTCAAGGGCTAACTTGTAGAGGATTAAAAAAATGTACAAACGTATGTTGAATTCAGGCTTTTATTTGTTGCTATATGATGCTAGAAATCCTCCTGTACGATGTACGAGGTCACGGGTTCGGTCCCCGGGCAAGCACCTCCAGCTTCTCAAAGTTAGGTGCGTTTTAAGAAATTAAATATCGGTAGCTTCAAACGGTGAAGGAAAACATCGCGAGGAAACCTGCACGCCCGAGAGGTCTTCATAATGTTCTCGAAGGTTTGTGAAGCCTGTCAATCCGCACTTGGCCAGCGTGGTGGGTTATGGCCAAACAATTCTCATCCGAGAGGAGACTCGTGCTTATTAGTGAGCCGGTCATGAGTTGATAAGAGAAAGAGAGATACTAGAAATGCTTCATCAGCGTGGATTTAGGTTTAGGTACTTTAAATTTCGTGGGAAATATTTGATTTTCTAGGATAAATACTTATGCCCTTCCCCGGGACGCTACCTACACCGGTAATCTAAAATCGGGGTCGGCTGGCCCAGAAATAGTAGCAGACAAACATACAGACAGACGCTTTTTAGAAGACGAAAAAGTAGGTAGGTACACGCATTTATCCAATAAGGCGTATAGGTTTAATACAAGTATAAATTACAAATTTAAAAAAACCCCCGACTAGAAAAAAGCTGATGACCTTCAGGCGGATGAACAAATTTTCATGAAACATGGCTAAGAACACTCGGGATAAAATTATCTATGACACAAAAAATACTACATTCGGGCGCGCGCCCTCTTTGCGTACGTACGCGTCTTTGCTTTGTACGTCATCCTACTGCGGCCGGTTTTCGAGTGTTCTCGTTTTATTTTTGTACAACCGTCTTTTAAGCGATATGAACGAAGTGAGCGAGGAGGTGATAAAAACGAAAACTATTAGTGAGGATAGTGATTCGGAGGTCATAAAAGAATGTGAACGAGTACTTTACAGTATGGAGACGGAGGAGATACCATGTAGACGTCCTGTGGAGAAAAGAAAAGAACGAGAAGATGATGTCGATATCGACGGTTTTGTGACAGTTACCAGAAGAAAGTCAAAGCGTGTATCTAAGGGCGTTCCCGCGGAACCAGAGTTGTCAACGAATACTATGAACATATCAAACATAGAAGAAAAGCATGAAATATGTGTTACGTCTTTAAGCGTACTTCCTTCACAAATGGCTATGGCCAGACTTTTGAAAAGTGAAAAAATGGAGGGTGTAGTTAAAATAAAATATAAGTCGCCTTATAAAGTTTTAATCAACTTTTCGACTAATGAATATGCAGAAAAATTGCTGGTTTGTAAAAAGTTTGATGAATTAGACTACCGCTGCCAGAAAACCTATGATAAAAAGGTTTCTTATGGTTTGGTAAGAGGTGTAGATCTGGAGGAAAAAGAGGTAATGGAGGTTTTAGAATGTGCAGTCACGATATCATCAGTGAAGCGACTCAAGCGACTTTCCAGAGATGGAGTATGGATAGACAGCGAGTCCATCCGGGTATGTTTTGAAAGCCCTACTTTACCAAATTATGTGTCAGCCTATGGATGCAGGATGAGTGTGGAACCTTTTGTCTTTCCTGTTACGAGATGCACGGGGTGCTGGAAATTTGGTCATATCTTAAAATTTTGTCCCACAAAAAAGCCTTTATGCCCAAAATGCGGGAATTCCAATCATTCCAATTGCGAAATAACCGACATAAAATGCTTAAACTGTAAAGGGCCTCACTTCGTGTTGGATACAGTCTGTCCCTTACTTATGAAGGAAAAAGTTATAAGGAAGATTATGAGTAAAGAGAACGTAACTTATAAGAAAGCGCTCCAGATAATGAATAATATGAACCCTCCTGTAGTTGACGATGATGAAGATGATGAAGATGATGAAGAAAGTAACACAGACGAACCTAAAGAGTCGGAAAGTAGCAGCCAGAAGAACACGTCTTTTGACACTACTGTTCGTTCTTATAGAAATGTGCTGGTTAACGCTGAGGTACATAGAAATCCAAATATATGTATGAGTGAGGAGGAAACCGAGGAAATTTTGCCTCAAAAATCTAGTGAAGAGGTACGAAAGAAGAAAAAGACACCTAAGACAAAACAAAATCAGAAGGAGAATCATACAGATAAGGGTGAGGCCCGATCTTCAAGTGAAACTGGGAGTAGAGAAAGGAAAAATTCAGAAAAAAAGTTTAATGTGAAGGAATTACTGGAGAAACTTCGAATAATTATTTTTGCGAAAGACTCTTTAGAGAATAAGTTTGTGGGTATATTTACGTTGATTTTTGAGGTATGTAAGACATTTGTAACAAATTTCTTGAGTGGTGCGAATTTATTTGAACGATTTTTAAGTTTATTTAATAATAATAATGGGTTGTAGGTCAATATTCTCCAATGGAACTCACAGAGCCTTAGACCAAAGCTTGCTAGTTTTGAAGCTTTATTATTACAAGAAAAAGTCCATTTAGCTATAATTAGTGAATCATGGCTAAGCCCCGAAATTAAGATTTCTATTAGGAACTATAATATATACCGGAAAGACAGAGATGATTCTTACGGAGGTGTAGCACTAGTGGTGCACAAGTCTGTTAGGTGTTCTGTTGGTCCATTAAATCTTACGAATTCTGGCATCGAAATTCTCCATGTAAAGCTATTTAACTGCAAAGTATTAGAAAATGTCGTATCCGTTTATTGCCCGTCCTCAATTCTTACAAATGAGTCTGACTGGGATGAATTGTTCTCTGCATTTAGTAGTAAATCGTTAATAGCTGGTGATTTTAATGGACATCACAGCTCTTGGTCCTATAAAACTGATTCTAGGGGAATAAAAATTTCTGATTCTGCGTTAGAGAACAGTTTTATTGCACTTAATGATGGTTCAGTCACTAGAGTTAAAATGGTCAGTGGAAACTTGCAACAGTCCTCTCCTGACATAAGCTTTGCTTCCACGGACATCGCTGTAAACCTTGACTGGCGGGTTCTTAATGAAAACTTAGGCAGTGATCACCTCATGGTTAATATTCGTCTGGAGGCTCCAACGACTAGAACGTTTACTAAAAACGCAACTGGAAGAAAATTGATTGGACAGCATTTAGAAACCATCTTTCAAATGCATTTGTAAATTTAGACATACGTCAATTTAATGATGAAATTCAGATTATGTATAACTTTTTTTTGGACATGCTTCACAAGGCTCTTGATATTAGCGTCCCCTTTATTAAAATATGCACAGACCCAGAAGTTAACTTCAGGCCTCGCGAGTATTGGAATCCGTCCCTATCTAAGTCAGTTGCCCAAAGAAGATTGGCTCTCAGCTTGTTTCGTCGTAATCCTATCCCGGATAATTTAAACAAATTAGAGAAAATTACTGAAGAAACACAGTCGCTAATACAAAGGGCTAAGGCCCATAATCGACACGAATTTTGTAATTCCATAGACGAAAAAACGTCTAGTTCAGAAATGTGGCGTCGCATGAGATGGGCCAAGGGTTACAAAAGAGGTCCTTCTGTTATACCTCAGGAAAAACAAGAATTGCTTCTGACCTCTCTGACACCTGACTCCGTGACTAACTGTTCTCCGACATTCTCTTCTTCCAATCAACTTCTAGAATCAGATTTCACTATGACCGAATTAGTAAATTGTCTTAAGAGAAAGGACTCTTCACCTGGCGATGATGAGATAAGTTATTCCATGATCTACAATCTTCCCATTGCAGGAAAAACATTTTTGCTGTACATTTTTAATCTAATTTTAAGGTTTGGATATGTCCCGGACCAGTGGAGAGACATTCTTATACTACCTATCCCCAAACCAGGCTGTAACGGCTCTGATCCGAAGTTACGTCCAATATCGTTAATTTCATGTATTTGTAAAATATTCCCCTTGATGATTTTAAAGCGTATAGAATGGTTCATCGAGAAAAAACAAGTTTTATCTCCTTTTACTGTTGGTTTTAGAAAGGCTCATTCATGTACTGATGCTTTGGCAAGACTGGTGTCTCATACTCAATTAGGCTTTACGAAAAACGTGCCTACTCTGGCTTGTTTCTTGGACATTAAGAACGCTTACAATGACGTTCTGGTAGAAAAAGTTCTCGCCATAGTGGACGATTTGGGGGTAGGTAGAAAGCTTTGTATATACTTATGGAGTTTTCTTAGTAACCGTCGCTTGTTTATTAAAACTGATGCTGGTGTTAAGATTTATAGAAATACCAATAAAGGCCTGGCTCAAGGTGATCCACTCTCGCCATTATTATTTAACCTTGCAACTTTAGAGATTTGTAGTTCGTCCAATGCCAACATATCACAATATGCAGATGATTTTGTTGTTTATGCAAGTAATGAGAACATCAGATGTTGTGAATTACAGGTTCAGTTAGCTTTAAATTGTATTGTAGATAAGTTAGATTCTTTAGGCTTAGTAGTGTCTGAGACCAAAACTAAATTTTGTTATTTTAGCAGAGGCGTAAGAAGGATTTTACCTGTATTATCTTTGAATGGATTCTCTCTGTCATCCGCAGATTCTGTAAGGTACTTGGGGGTATGGTTGGATAGAAGTCTTCTTTGGAAAAAACATATAAATGAAATAGCTGAGAAATGTTCTAAATTCTTATGTTTGCTGAAAGTTTTAGCAGGATCTTCTTGGGGGGTACACCCACAACATTTACGGCGTTTGTATATTTCTTTGATTAGAAGCAGAATGGACTTTGCTTGTTTTTTGTTTGCTAATAGTGCAAAATCTCACCTCTTAAAGTTAGACAAAATTCAAAATCAGGCTCTGAGGGTAATAGGAGGATTTATTAAAACTTCTCCCATTCATGTCATGGAAAGCGAACTTAGCTTGCCCCCTTTATCTGTACGTCGTTTGTATTTAGGTTTTAAGTTTACTTTGAAGTCTTTTTCTATATCTAATAATGTGACAATAGAGCTATTACAATCCTTGAGCAATGTTAGTGCTAGTGGGTACTGGGAAAATAGAAGAAGGCCCCTTTTGATTGGAGCATTTAATGAAGTAAAACAATATTCAATCCACTCATCTAATCCATTGGAAATGTTTAGTCTTGACGTTTGGGTTTCTCGTGTTTGTATTAAAAATATCATAAATATTAATCTTGATGCAGTTAAAAATCCTAAACGACATTATGAAGCAAACGCTCTTAGGCTAGATGTTATACAGGAATTGAACACTCTTTACAGCTCAGATTGGTATAAAATTTTTACAGATGGCTCAAAAAGTGATGTCGGTCGAGGGGCTGCCTTCTATGATCCAATTCAAAAGTATGCTAGCTGTTATAAGATAAATCAGGAAGTATCAATAATGTCGTTGGAACTCATTGCAATCTCGCAAGCTTTGACGTATGCTGCATCACTTGATAAAAATAAAGTTGTTGTAATTTCGGACAGCAAGAGTGCCTTGCAACACCTGGCTCGATGCGCCTCTGCTTTCAGAGGTCTACCGATAGCCTATGAAGTGTTGAAAAAAGTACATGATATGTATCAACAAGGTGTACAGCTTAGATTGCAATGGGTTCCATCGCATATTGGTCTACATGGTAATGAAGTGGCTGACGAACGGGCAAAAGCAGCGTGTACGGACGGGATACAAGTTGAAATCAAGCCCTATTTTACGGAAATACTATCAAAATTCAAAAGTTTATGTTTTATTTCTTGGAAAGAATTTTTTGATTTACGTTCTAGAGAAAAGGGTATTTGGTACAAAACGATCCAATGTGAGCCACTACAAATACCATGGTTCGGATCTGTCAAAATCAATAGGTCGAGCATCAAAACCCTAAGCAGACTTCGTTCGGGACACTACCCGTCTAATAAGTTCGCCCACCTTATGAAAAAGGTTAGTTCGCCCAATTGCGATGTTTGTGGCACGATAGACGATTTGCTACACATATTTATAGAGTGTCAGAAGAACGTGATCGAACGACGGTTACTGATGGCAAAATTTAATTGGAATAGACTGGATGTGGGACTCTTCCAGAGCGTTCTAGCAAGTCCTACATCAGAATCGGCGAAAAGTTTGATTAATTTGGCCACTGCTTGCCATCGGTGACCTTCTTCGGACGTCGACTTATGTTAAGTGATAGTTTCATTTTTGTTTTAGTTATGTTAAGGTTATTTGTTCTATTTGCTTAATGTATTTAAATAATGTTGCGATGGGGTTGACATGTTATATATAATAAAAACCCCAAAAAAAAAAGAGATTAAAAAAAAAAAAATACTAAACGAAAATCGGTTCATCCGTTTGGGAGCTACGATACCACAGACAGATACACAGATACACAGATACACAGACAGACACGTTAAACTTATAACACCCCTCTCTTTTTGCGTCGGGGGTTAAAAATACATAATACTTGAACATACTTGTACCTACTACCTACCTTGTATGGTATTTAAATATTTAACTACGAGTACCTACATCAAAATTTGTACGTCAGGGTTGCCTGGATACGCTGCAACTTTTCATACTGTAAAACATATTCAGAGAAATAAATTCATTCATTCATTCATTCAGGGTTAGTCCGCTGCCATCATCAGACCTAAATTAAAATACTCTCAGCCGAAATGAATGGGGAATGAAGGACCTCGGGAACCACCGCATTATCATCCCAAGAAAACTCCTACTATTAAGTGATCAACGGAAAAGGGTCACGACCCTCAGCAATGATAAATACGATGTAGAGAGAGATAGAAATTTAGTCCCCAAAAATAAGTCCACCTAACTCAATCTTTGTAATTTTTTTGCGTTTTAAGTTCTCAAATGATTACGGTTTTCTAATTAGACTGTTGGGTATTAGAAAACTAGTCAAAACAGGTACCTTTTTTCAAACTTCAAAAGGCGCGCTTAGTACCTATAGTATTTTTAACCGGCTTCAAAAAAAGGGGGAGGTTCTCAATCGACGCGTTTTTTTATTTTTTGGCGATGTTACTCCATAGCTCTACCAAATCTGAACCGATTTAAATTTAAAACAGAAATTTGAAAGAACGTATCGTTAATTTAAATTTTGTGAAGATCTGACGAATATCTTCGGGGATGGAGGACGGCACTCCTCAATGAATAAGAGCAAATCGCTCGCGATCAGAGTATGTGTAGACTTGTAATCATGCGTAGTACATAGGTACTCGTACATTTATGGTAAAATTCTATTCGGCATCTTATTCGAAGTCGGGCGGGTATAAATAAGATAGGCAAAGTCAGGCTTGCCCGACTTCAACATGTAGAAATCAAAATTATTTTTTACTTTACAGTGGCTTTGGAAGTCGGTTTCTTGAAAAGAATTTTTATTTGACTAGCTTTTGTAAAATACCCAATAACGCCTCTGATTCTCTCTGCTCTGATAGAAGCAATACTCCCCGCTTACATTCTGATACAGTGTTTATTTTTATACTAATAGATACTACAAGTTTTTTGTGGGTGTTCCGTGCAAATGAACACTCGAGCATCCACCAGTTAGCTGTTATAGCATTGTACGTAAACCGCTGATGGGTGATGACTGGCGTCCAACTCGTGGTGTCACGGTGACTCGGAGGCGCGCTTCCGTCCAGCGAAAGTGAACTACTACAATACTACTCCACAATACTACACTCTACAGTTTGGCGGACTTTTGTCAATAACACCCTATTTACTTTAAGTAGGTAAATGTACCATAACATATGCATGACATCTTATGGCTGCTTAGCGAATTAGGTTAACTATAACAAATATGTAAATGATTTGATTTGATTCTAATATTGGATAGAAGCAGGCGTTACTTTGCGGAAGTCCATGATAATGAAAAAACTAGAAGTTTAATTCGCTTTAATCTGTCACAGTAGGTTAATCTATGGTGTTACAGTGTGGATCTTGCACTTGTAGCTTGCGATATTCACCACACCACACAAATCTTCCACATTACTCATAACGCACGTTTCACTCCGACACCGGAGCATCTTTAGGAGATGTTGACTCGACAATGCACGATTGTAAAGAATTTCATCCAGCTGTTTTGGCGTGATTGAGTAACAAACATCCATACATCCATCCAAACTTACGCATCCATACTTTAATATTATAAATGCGAAAGTGTGTCTGACTGTCTGTCCGTCTGTCTGTCTGTCTGTCTGTCTGTCTGTCTGCTACGCTTTCACGGCCCAACTACTCAACCGATTTTGATGAAATTTGGTACAGAGATAGGTTACATCCCGGGCAAGGACATAGGCTACATTTTATCCCGGAAAATTGAAGAGTTCCCGCGGGAATCAAAAAAAAGTATCTGTTCAACCGATTTTGATGAAATTTGGTACAGGGAGAGGTTGTACCCCGGGGAAGGACATAAGTTGCTTTTTATCCCGGAAAATTGAAGAGTTCCCCCGGGAATAAAAAAAAACAATCCACGCGGACGAAGTCGCGGGCACCATCTAGTTTATAATATTAGTAAATATTGGCTCGTATGTAACGAAGTGCTTGCTACTGGTATACACACATAGGTACATATCATTATAATATAAAAATAACTGATGGTAACCAGTAACGACCATAATATTGTGTGGTCATGGTGACTGGGGCCATATACCTACGCTGTTGTGGACAGTGAAAGTTAAATAAGTTAGGCGAAGAGTATTTTTTTTCACGTGAAAGTCTCGTCTAGCCATCTAGACAAAATTTAGAAAATACCTAAGTGAACAAATAAAAATGATTTTTGAAAAAAATAACTTTACTTTACTGTCATACCATCAGCTTAAGAGAACTAATAAGTATAGCTACTTAAGTATAAAATAATCATGATACTTTTAACTTTCTTATTATAAATTTTTAAGAGCAGTAGTGTAGGTACTTAAGTACCACTTACGAAGTATAGATTAACTACTCGTAAATTCAAAATGGCGCCACGTTTTCAGATTCGTGCATTTCGCCTGACTCAGACTCAGTAGCCTCTACGTGAGGCACTCTGAGGCAGCTCCAGAATGAGGTAACTTTGAGTGCACCATAAAACCGAAATAAAAAAAATGTACAACCTCCCGCCCTCCAACCTGCTGCAGTTGTGAGCGCTGTGATCATAGAAGTGGAAAATATGCATGATGACTGATTTTGAAAATTGGTCAGATTATGTTCAGAAGTATCTACTATTTCGAAAAAATATCTTATTTCAGCAGAAAAATAAGGTTCAGTAGATAAAATTGGCATTTGAAATTGAAATTTTAAAACAATAGTGACGTCCTTTGTGACGTCACTATTGTTTTTATCAATGTACTCTGTGCAGTGTGCAGTAAGCAATAGAGTGATTGTCAAATCTCGAAAACAAACAATTGTGACGTCATTCGCTTCTTGGTGTTTTATCCAATATGGCGGATTGCTGTATTTTATGGTTTTATTTTATCAAAATAAATAGCAATCTCACTCGAAATAGATAAATACGTTTTTTATAATCCATGAATCCTATTTCAATTAGATAAATTCATAATTTCATTGATTCTTGGTTACTGTCATCATGCCTATTCCGGTGTAGTAGGAAAAAAATACAAAATAGTCCGCATTCCGCATACAGACTGGTCACGATGACGTCACAAGATGGCCGCCGCGTCATCGCCGATCAGCGCTTTGGGAAACGACTTTTCACCTGATAGTGAGTTTCATAGGTCTCGATTGAATACTACCTTAACGGCGCATTTGATTTTTTGGCAATTTTAATTTGAAAACTATAACAAGTTAACCCGCTACCATCATAGACTGCATCATCACTTTGCAACAGGTGAGATCGCAGTCAAGGGCTAACTTGTAGTGGAATAAAAATAATAATAAAATGTAAAACGTAAACTCATTGAAAAATCTTATTACCATGTGAAGGATTACTTAAATGACAAGGAAGCTTGGCAATAATTTGCTCTAATGGCTCTGATAGATCCTTAGTTAAGATGATTTGTGAGATGGTGATAAGGAAAAAAAAACCCGGCTGAGTTTGTTGTGGGCTCTTCTCAGACCAGGGCGCGTTTGGAACCCTCGTAGCTTTAATTTCAAGATACCGTAACCGATTATCACCATCATGTTTTTTTTTAAGTACCTACCTAAGTAATTTTTAACGTCAATAAGTGTACCTACAGCGTACCTACATTGAATACATGATATTGACTATTGACTATAAATACAGATTTTTTTTGATCTAACGGCTTATGTCCAGCGGCCCCTAGCGACCCGTCAGAAGTCTGGCCACTGAATATCTTTTGAATCTTTACAATTTTGAAAAAAAAGTCCAAAACCGCACAATCAATGGTCATTAGCACCCTTTTACGACAAACAAGGGTTAGCATAACTACCTGAGGGTTCGAAAAAAACTGGTAGCTTTTAAGATAATGGGATTTCACTAAAATCACTTTATTCGATTTGGTGGAGAAAAAAAAACCGGCCAAGTGCGAGTCGGACTCGCGCACCGAGGGTTCCGTACTCAAGAAGTAGGTATAATAGGCATGATGACTGATTTTGAAAAATGGTCAGATTATGTTCGGAATTATCTACTATTTCGAAAAAATATCTTATTTCAGCAGAAAAATAAGATTTAGTAGATAAAAGTGGCATTTGAATTTTAAATTTTAAAATTCACGCCAAAACGTTCTGCGGTGTCATGGCGTCGTTTGTGACGTCACTATTGTTTTTACCAATGCACTCTGTGCAGTTTGCAGTAAACAATAGTGTGATTGTCAAAGCTCGAAAACAAACAATTGTGACGTCATTCACTTCTTGGTGTTTTATCCAATATGGCGGATTGCTGTATTTTATAGTTTTATTCAATCAAAATAAATAGCAATCTCACTCGAAATAGAAAAATAAATACGTTTTTTATAATCCATGTATCGTATTTCATTAAATAAATTCATAATTTCATTGATTCTTGGTTACTGTCGTCATGCCTATTACCTTTGTTAATGAACCGCAAAACTAACTTTGTTTGTAGAGGTTTACTGTTAATATCAAAAAATTACGTTTGTTGTATGGGAGCCCCCCTTTAATATTTACTTTATTGATATTTAATTATTTATTTTGAAAGGTAATATACAAGTTAATATTCTGTGAAAATTTGAACCGTCTACCTGTTACCGTTTTTAATATTGAGCAAAAAAATACGAAAAAAACACGTTTATTGTATGGGGACCCTCCTTAATATATATATTTTTTAAATTTTTAGTATTTGTTGTTATAGCGGCAACGGAAATACATCATTTGTGAAAATTTCAGCTTTCTAGCTATCACGGTCTATGAGATACAGCCTGGAGACAGACAGACAGACAGACAGACAGACAGACAGACAGACAGACAGACAGACAGACAGACAGACAGACAGCGGAGTCTTAGTAATAGGGTCCCGTTTTTACCCTTTGGGTACGGAACCCTAAAAAGATTTTATTTTAGATATTCGCGGAGATTAATTTTATTTCAGAGGTATTAATAGGGATCGTATGTTTTGCAAATCGGAAGGTTTCGGGTTCGATTTGTAGTTTATTCTGCCTATAGGTAATTTGCGTTAACCGACCTCAGATATAGTTATTTAGGTGGGACACAATATTATAACTGGCTGATATCCGCGTGCATGGAGGTTTTTTGGTTCCCGCGGGAACTCTTTAATTTTCGGGATAAAAAGTAGCCTATGTGTTATCTATCTCTGTGCCAAATTTCATCCATATCCATTCAGATGTTTTGGCGTGATTGAGTAACAAACATCCATCCATCCATCCAAACTTTCGCATTTATAATATTAGTATAAGTAGATGTAAGTGTCGAATTTTGAAATATTCATTGTATTTGCCTTTTCTTGCCTCTTTCTTGTCGGTTAGGTTAGGGTTCGACATAAATAATCAGGGTTAATATACCAAACAGATTACAATCTATCGAGATAATAATTTAATATAAAAAATTCTTTTTAAACAACCGACTTCAAACTCCCGCGCCAACTTTACAACAACAAGCACACGCTATACAAAGTACTTATTTTATTGTTGATATTTTAAAAACCGCTCGACCGATTTCGATAAAATTTATATGGGACTACATGGTAAGTATGCCCTTTCAAATAAAAAAAGAATCATCCAAATCGGTCCACCCAGTCAAAAGTTCTGAGGTAACAAGCATAAAAAAAAAAACAGTCGAATTGAGAACCTCCTCCTTTTTTTGAAGTCGGTTGAAAAGCGTTACATTACAATCTAACGGTTTTTAAAAATTTTTGGTGACATATAGATACTATGTCGGTAAACTACGATCCACGAAATAAGTATTAAATCATAATAGTCAAAATCTGTTTAAATTTGAACTAGGAGGTATGTTTGCAAAATTTTTTCATGCATAATTTATTTAATTTCTTTTTTGAGATCCGCCAATGCACGCCAGGCGCGTGTGCTAGTCAAGATCTAAAAGTAATGAGATCCAGAACAAAGGGGCATGTGAGAGATTAATCGAAACCTGACTTTTTTTCTCGATATCCTGCGGATAGTAAAGGCGCGCGCACATGGCGATTAAGTATTTAGTTTATTGGATTTCAAATTACAAACAAATAATTGTGTATACGTACACAACAAAGTCAGGTTTTTAACTTTATTTTAGGGTACCGTAAACGTAGAGAAAGAAAATGAACGAACTAGAAGTTTAACTCGCTATAAATCTATGTGGAAGGTACAGTGCACTTGCAGCATGCGATATTCACCACACCACACAAATCTTCCAAATAATTATCAACGTACGTTTCACTCCGACACCGGAGCATCTTCAGGAGAAGTTCACTCGACAATGCTCGATTGTAAAGATTCCTTTACAATCGTGCATAGATTTGTCTACTGTGGCGGATTATAGAGAATTAAACTTCTAGTTCATTCATTATCATGGACTAACACAGAGTAACGCCTGCTTCTATTCAATAGTAAAGAAAGAAGTTTTATAAGTAGATTCTGTCATGAAAAATAGGTAGGTAGAGTTTCCTGCTACAGAGTGCTTACTGCAATTTTAATCCTTCTTATAGCTATACCTAGGTACCTAACTACTCTAGTTTTGGTTTTTAAAATAACTATTTGATAAATAAATAAAATTGCAGAGTAATAAATATATTCTTTTTTATTTATTCGAGTAGAGACAGAGAATTATTAATTTAATAATTAAATCTTACTAATATTATAAATGAGAAAGTTTGGATGGATGTATGGATGTATGGATGTTTGTTACTCAATCACGCCCCAACGACTGAACGGATCTGGCTGGAATTTGGCACAGAGATAGATTATAGTCTGGAATAGCACATAGGCTACTTTTTATCCCGGAAAATTAAGGAGTTCCCGCGGGAACCAAAAAACAAACCACGCAGACGAAGTCGCGGGCATTCGCTAGTATTAAATATTAATAACTAAAGAACAACATACCTATTATTAACTAAATATTTTGGTCCAGATGATTCCCAAGTCTATCTTAAACCTACATACCTATGTTTTGGTTAATTAATTAATTGTCAATTTTAAGACCTTTTATGTCAATATTATTTAAAAGCCTTTTCAGAAATTGTAAGTCGGTAAGTACTAGGTATTTCAAAACAGTATGAGCGCTCCTTTATGAAAATGCTGTTAACTAACAACAAGCAAAATTACAACCTATCCATTCATAATAAAGCTCAAATTCGAATACAAATAATTACTATTGAATTTAATCTACCTATGTGAATGCTAATTTTTCTGTTACGCACGTATGAATATCGACTCTAGGCGCCTATAAAGTAAGATCAATTTTCTACTTGCAAAATGTTCCTAGGATAAACAATCTCGAACCAAAAGGACACTAATATTTCTCACAAAATCACATTGCAAAATCAAACGTATGGCAAATTATTAAAGTCGTTTGTCCTGGGAAAATACAGTATTCAAATTTCGAACTATATCTAGGCTGCATAATTTGAAATCGAATCATCACATTACTTCGATATCTAAGTAAAGCGTAAGAAGGATCAATTTCGAATGTCATATCAGAAATTTGTTAGGTCTTTTACGGTTTTAAGGATGTATGTAGTGTTGGAATACACTTATGATCATTGCAAGGGATTTTGTACTCTATTTCAGAAAGATAGGGTTGAGTTTTGTATGGAGATGGATATAAAAGTTGGGTCCTTTATAATGTATAGAGAGAATTATTGATTAGTAAGCTCGGCGGCCAATCACGGGCAAGCAGGAAGCAAGATGGCCGCCAGGGCTGTTCTCTCCCTTTTGGAAATTTATATCCGAGACTCGTAATTTATTACGTATTGTACTCGGCCGACATTAATCTTTTTCCTTTTATTAATGTTCCCGATGTTTTATTTTAATGAAATGGCGGGAGGCGCCATTTTGAGCTGCGTATTAAGGCACCTACCTATATCAATATCTGTTAGGATAGATGGAAAAATATTATTCACTAGCTTTTACCCGCAGCTTCGGTTACGTAAAGTTCGATTGTCATACAAATTTCAAATCCCAATTTTCTCTCTTTTGGGATAGAATTTTCGAAAATCCTTTCTTAACAGACGCCTACGTTATGTTAAAATGCGTTATGTAAAAAAATATCTGTATGCCAAATTTCAGCTTGATTCGTCCAGTGGTTTGAGCGGTGCGTTGATAGATCAGTCAGTCACCTTTTATATTATTTAAGATGATAGACTAGATGAAGCCTGCGCTTTCGTCCGCATGGGTAAGTTTTTTTTTTGCGTGGGAACTCTTAATTTTCCGGGATACATAGTAGTTTATGTCCTTCCCTGTGATGCAACTTATCGTAATACTAAATTTCATCAAAATGGGTTGAAAAGATTAAGAGCCGGCAAGTGCAGCAGACAGACAGACAGACACACATTCGCATTTATGATATTAGTATGTATGGATTTGTCGTACCATCAGTTTCTTTAATTTTCCAGGATACAGTAGCCTATGTTATTCTTTTATTTTATTTTATTTTATTGCAAGATACAATCACGCTTAAAACTAAGCAATGATGAGGTCTAGGTTGAAGCGCGCCCGCCTAGAAGATGCCTATTCACTCATGCCTTGAAGGTACTTAAGTTATACGTGGCAGGGAATACATGCGTTAGAAGGGCATCCCACATCCTGCGTTTCGTACGAGCTGACATGGACGTCAACCACATAAGGATGCCAACGCAGACGATTTCTTGCTGTTCTGTGGTAGAACGGTGAAGGAGGAACAAGGTTGAAAAGCTCCTGAGCACACTCTCCAAAGTATATCTGATAAAAGACCGATAAGCAGGCGACATTGCGTCGGTGCTGTAACCTATGCAGTTTCGCCTGCGTAAGTGATTCCAGACTACAATCTATCTCTGTGCCAAATTACACCCATATCATTCAGCTGTTCTGGCGTGATTGAGTATCAAACATACATCTATACATGCATCCAAACTTTCGCATTTATAATATTAGTATAGATTGATATAGATTTCGAGTCAAATTTATTTATTTATTTATTTCTCCACTTACAACAAGCATTAGAGGTTTCCCTAATACACTAATGTAGCTAACATAATCCTTAACTAATTATTAACTAGTTAAATATTATTATTATACTGTTTAATACTGAAGAATAATTTCCCATAGGCACAGCATTTCTAGGTACCCATAAGATTTGGCTTATCTCGGCTTTGCCAAGGTAGAGCTGTTGTTAAGTTCGCAGTACAAATCGAAGGCTCGCCAGCGGTTCAACGACCCCGTCAGTACAATGTACATGAAACTACTATTGTTTTGATGATTTATCAATTTTTGAGTCACGCCACACCGAAATGTTACATCACCGTGAGTTTTATATCGGGCAATGCGTTGACGTGGCGTTTTATACAAAGCCTGATGGTGATACTGAAAAAAACCCGACTGAGTTTGTTGTGGGCTCTTCTCAGACCACGGCGCTGCATTTGGAACCCTTGTAGCTAGTTTTAGGATACCATATACTCATACTAATTGACCGAGCGAATCGAAGGTCTCTGAGTCTATACTTGAGTGAATTTGCACTTGTCCGTCCGTCCGTCTGTCAGAGCCTTATAACTTCTGAATTAATGAACGTAATTACTCCAAATTTAAATATTATACATATAAACCGATGGCCTCCAGCCGAATATGGCTTAAAAAGTTATAAAAATCTTTATTTCAGGGGGGCTGCTCTCATAGAAGCGAATGCAAACGAAAATATTTTTCATAGCGTAACATAGGGTTGCGGTATATCATTTTAAAGATAATTAGGAATAGAGTCCAAAAATATTTTTTTTTAATTTTTCCCCTAATATTGACCAAATGGGGGGCTTTCAAAGTGGTGATTTTCTAACGTCCAAAGTTGACCTCAGAACTCTAAATTTTCTGACATGCTGACCCTGAAACTTGATCAATTATTTGAATTATATCCTGTACTTGAACAACAAATACTATAATTAGATAAATATTATAAGGAAACGAAATTATTTAATTTTAATGAGCCTTAGTATTTAAAACAGAACTTCACAATTATGTCAATAGATGGCGCCGCGAGGACTCAGTTCGGGGCGAACCACTAGTATTATAAATGCGAAAGTGTGTTTATTTGTTGGTTTGTTGGTTTATTGATTTGTTGGTTTGTCCTTCAATCACGCCGCAACGGAGCAACGGATTGACGTGATTTTTGCCATGGGTACAGCTGAGGACCTGGAGAGTGACAAAGGCTATTCCTGGAAAATTAAGGAGTTCCCGCGGGAATCAAAAAAACTTAAACCACGCGGACGAAGTCGCGGGCATCAGCTAGTATTTTATAATTTATAATTAATTGAACGTCAATAAGTGTACAGTGTACCTAAATTGAATAAATATACTTTGAGTTTGAGTTTTTTGAGTCTGGTCTGCTCGGCGAGTAGGTACTTTTTTTTATCCACTACAAGTTCGCCCTTGACTGCAACCTCAGATCAAAGTGATGATGCAGTCTAAGGTGGTAGCGGGCTAACCTGTTAGGGGTATGGCAGTTATATTAAATACCCCTAATCGGTTTCTACACGGCGTCGTACCGGAACGCTAAATCGCTTGAAGTCACGGCCGAAGCCTCCTACCAGGCCAGACCAGAGAAAATTCAAAAATTATAAGTTCCCAGATTAACCCTGAAGGGATCGAACCCGGTACCTCCCACGTTAGGACAACAACGCTCAACACTGCGCCAGGGAGGTCGTCCATCCGACCTACCTAAAGTTAAGATGATTTGTGAGATGGTGATAATGAAAAAAAAAAACCCGGCTGAATTTGTTGTGGGCTCTTCTCAGACCAGGACGCGTTTTGAACCCTCGTAGCTTTAGTTTTAAGATACCGTGGTTATTTATCACCATCACTCGTCTTATATTTTGTCTACTTGACGTTCATAAAGTGTTAAGTGTAGGTACCTATACATTTTCAACCGACTTCAAAAAAGGAGGAGGTTTTCAATTCGACTGTATTTTTATTTTTATTTTTTTTGTTACCTCAGAACTTTTGACCGGGTGGACCGATTTGGATGATTCTTTTTAGGGTTCCGTACCAAAATGGTAAAATGGAACCCTTATGGTGCGACTTTCTCCGTCTGTCTGACCGTCCGTCACACTCGATTATTTCAGTAACTACCGAAGCTATCGACATGAAATTTGGAATAGTTGTGTATATTAGTGGCCCAAAGACACTGGAATTAAAAAAAATTGGAAATTATTTTTGTTCTTATTTAAAAAGGGGGGAAAATCTGAGGGTTGAAATTTAAAAGTGAGATAACTGTACTGTGTGGGATATCATATGAAAGGGTTTACTTTGTACATTCTAAAACAGATTTTTAATTATTTTTAGTTATGATAGTTTTTGATTTATCGGGGAAAATGTCTAAAAAAATACCGTTCCCCCCCCCTTATCTCCGGAGTGTAACAATCGAAAAATTTGAAATAATTATGGTCAACAGGTATTTACGTATACTTTACAGGAAAACTATAGCCAATGCTCTAACTAGCATAGTTTTTTTGATATTAACAATAAACCTCTACAAACAAAGTTAGTCTTGCGGTTCATTAACAAAGGTAATTATTTATTAATAATGGTACGGAACCCTTCGTGCGCGAGTCCGATTCGCACTTGCGCGGTTTTTTTTATTTGAAAGGGCATACTTCCCAAGGTCCCATATAAATTTTATCGAAATCGGTCGAGCGGTTTTTAAAATATCAACAATAAAATAAGTACTTTGTATAGCGTGTGCTTATTGTTGTAAAGTTGGCGCGGGAGTCTGAAGTCGGTTGTATAAAAAGATTTTTTATATTGAATTATGATTGTACTGTATGTATCTATGTATGCATGTCTGCATGTATGTATCTATGTACTATGTATATTTTTTATATATTTTAGTGTTTGGACGTTGCACTATCTAGCGCTTTTGTTTGATAAACTCCTCTCCCCAACGGTTGTCTGGAAAAGATTGCTTTAGCAATAAGACCGCCTTTGCACCCTTCTGTTGTATCGTTTACCCTTTTAGTTTATTATCTTTATTTTAAGTGCAATAAATAGTTTATCTATCTATCTGTTATTTTAACTACACTAAAGCTACACGCAGGTGAAGCCGCGAGCAAAACCTATAGTAGGTATATTCCCTTCAATACATAAGCACGATACAAGCCGTAGGGTAGTGAGTTCAATTGAAATATATGCACAATACAATATTAATGGTAGCCGCGATCTCATGGGATTGAGACGTCTGGCTTCACCATTAATCATGGGGTTTTGTACGTAGCCATGGCGTTTATGACAATGTTGGTTTATTGAAAGCATTTTTAGAAAAATTTTTGATGTGACGGAAGTGCCTATATCTAAGAACAGGGATAGGTAGGTATATCCATACCTACTATCATCTACTATCTTACTAATATTATAAATGCGAAAGTTTGGATGGATGGATGTATGGATGTTTGTTACTCAATCACGCCCCAACAGCTTAACGGATCTGGCTGAAATTTGGCACAGAGATAGATTATAGTCTGGAATAGCACATAGGCTACTTTTAATCCCGGAAAATTAAAGAGTTCCCGCGGGAACCACTAAACCTCGATCCACGCGTACGAAGTCGCGGGCATCAGCTAGTAATATTATAAATGCGATAGTGTGTCTGTCTGTCTGTCTGCTACGCTTTAAGGAATGGAGATACTTAGCTTATAAAGTGAAACACATAGGAAAATGAATTAGTTCCCACGCAAATTAAAAATCCTTAATCCACGCGGATGAAGTCGTAGGCATCATCTAGATTCTAGTCCCCTACTTAATTTTATAAATGCGAAAGTGTGTCTGTCTGGCACGCTTTAACGGCTCATCTATCCAAATGATTCTGATGAAATTTGGCATTGAGATAGATTGCATCCCGGGAGGACATAGGCTTTTTATTCTGGAAAATGAAAGAGTTCCCGTGGAAATTACAAAAGCTTAAACAACGCGGACGAAGTCGCGGGCATCATCTTGTTATTCAATCCATACTAATCCATACTAATATTATAAATGCGAAAGTATGTCTGTCTGTCTGCTATACGCTTTCCCGGCCCATCTTTTCAATCGATTTTGCTGAAATTTGGTATTGAGGTAGGTTATATCCCGGGGAAGGACAGGCTACCCGGCTTTTTATCCCGGAAAATTAAGGAGTTCCGCGGGAATCAAAAATCAAGAAGTCGCGGGCATCATCTAGTCTAGTATTATAAATGCGAAAGTGTGTCTGTCTGTCTGCTACGCTTTCACGGCCCAACTACTCAAACGATTTTGATGAAATTTAGTACAGAGATAGTTTACATCCCGGGTAAGGACATAGGCTTTTTATCCCGGAATGAAGAGTCATCTAGTATCTTAATAACTATGTGCAGTAATGACTTGGATATTTAGTTCTTCGTCGCTTAATAATTCAATTTCTGATACGTAAATAAATAGTACAGAACTTTTTCAAAAATATTTTCAGTTGTCAATCTCGCGGGAGGCATATAAATTTAGAAAACGGCAAATTTTCCTAACTTTTCAGTCGAACTATAAGCCATATTGTTTCATTATTGTTGACTTTCGTATTAAAGAATAATTATAATCCTAATTTTAGGAATATCAAGGTACGTGACATTGAACTGTCATTTTGAGTAATATTACTTAAGTATTGCTCTAAGCGTTGGCTGTATGGCCTATATGCCAAATTTCAGCCCGGGGTTTGGTGCCTCGATCTAGGGTTTGGGCTGAGCTTTGGTGAGTGGGCCAGTGAGTGAGTGAGTAATGACTTTTCATTTTGAGACTTTCATGCTATTCAGTCTCAATTTAACTTTCACTACCTGAACAAATGCTGAAAACTTTTAATTTATTCATTACATCACATCAAAAATATTATAACAAAATTTGAATTATGATCCGGAGTGGCCGGAGTATAACAAAAGGGCGACAAAAAAAACAATAATAAAAGTCGATTATCTTCGAAATTTTGAGAAGGACACGTTTCGGCGGCGTCCGACATAATGAGCTAAAGAAAACCCACCATAAAATGACCTCACCCACCCCGCGCGGGATTTATAATCATGTAAAAACCAGGAGCAGACATCGGGACGTCCAACTGCTGCGAAAGCTCAATGTAAAATGGCCGGCGTCAAAGAGTGACAGCCGAATTCGAATTTCAAAAAAGTATTCAACTTTTCCACAAGTCATCGTTTCGTTTGTGATTAATACTTTGGGTTCTTTTTTATGTGAGGATCTCGGTGAATTTTAAAATTATATCGGCAGATTATTATGTACGAATTAAATGTCGAATGCATCGGGCAGCGGGCTATGTAAAATAACCTTTTGTGCTTTAATGGTTTTATGGTATTAGTATCACCTGGTACTTGAAAAGCTGTGGCTTCATGCTTAAATTAACTTATCAGTTTAAAGTTATTAGCCATGGCACACGACCATTTCATATTATGTATCATTTATGACAAAAGTACTGTAGGTTCATCATCATCACTGCAGACTTTTAACGTCCCACTGCTGGGCACAGGCCTCCACTCTCATAGGAGAGAGGTAATTAGAGCTTAGACCAACCACGCTGCCCCAATGCGGGTTGGCGGGCTTTAACGACTACTATCATGTTAGTGATAATAACCGGGACCGACGGCCTAACGTGCTCTCCGAGGCACGGGGGTGAATTGCCTATCTATATTCTACCCAACCGTTTATTTTACTTTTGACATAAGCACGTCTCTGAAGTTTCATAACTAGTGGTTCGCCCCGAACTGAGACCTCGCGGCGCAATCTATTGACATCATTGTGAAGTTCTGTTGTAAATAATAGGCTCATTAAAAATTAAATAATTTCGTTTCCATATAATATTTATCTAATTTTAGTATTTGTTGTTCAAGTACAGGATATAAGTCAAATAATTGATCAAGTTTCAGGCTCAGCATTTCAGTAAATTTAGAGTTCTGAGGTTAACTTTGGACGTTAGAAAATCTCCACTTTGAGAACCCCCCATTTCGTCAATTATAGGGGAAAAATTAAAAAAAAATATATTTTTGGACTCTATTTCTAATTATCTTTAAAATGATATACCGCAACCCTATGTAACGCTATAAAAATATTTTTTCTTCATATTCGCTTCTATGAGGGCCCCCCTGAAATAAAGATTTTTATTACTTTTTAAGCCATATTCGGCGGGAGGCCATCGGTTTATATTTATAATTTTTAAATTTGAAGTATTTACGTTCAGTAATTCAGAAGTTCAGAAGGCTCTGACAGACGGACGGACGGACGGACGGACGGACGGACAAGTGCAAATTCACTCAAGTAGACTCAGAGACCTTCGCTTTCCATTCCAAAATAGTCACGAAACGACAAACTAAGCTCTTGTTTGTCTTTGCACCACACATCTTAGGCGATGGATTGCTTCTATGAGCTGCCTGATTCATATAACATTTACCGTACTGTTTTACATAAATGATTTATTTTAACACATACATTGATATACTTAGTCATTTAAACGCTTGGGTATGTTTATAAATCAATTTAATACGTTGTGCAAAAATAAATATCAATATGTCAAATCAATTAAAACTTCTTCATGAAGAAAGTCGATTGTTATCAAAAATCGAATCAGTAATGCATTAGAATTCAGAATATCATTGACTCGAGCAGCCAAAAGTAAAATAAATGATTGGACAGAGAATATACTAATATTATAAATGCGAAAGTTTGAACCCAGAACAAAACTCCCTGAAAAGCAAGAGTTGATAGTATTGTTGTGCATGCAGTTTTCCTCGCGATGTTTTTCTTCACTGGTAGAGCAAAAGATGTTTCTTATAAAGAGGTTTCTATATCTAGCCGTGGCTAGGTAGACGCAGCCATCGCGGAAAAATTTGTGAGCATTCTAAAATCTATAACAAAATTCCACAACCTATTTTAAACTTGCCAATACCCAAATTTAAAAAATCCATTAAAAGTATGCTCCTGAAAAAAGCTTATTAATTTATTTAACTGTGGAAGATTATGTAAATGATAGAAGAGCATGGATTTGACTCGCTCCAGCAATGCTAAGGACAGCGGTTACATATGTAGGTACACATTGATGTAATAATTGTAATTTTTTTTTTAAAGAGCAACGACAGAGTTTCGTGCTGGTTCTTCTCGGTAGGAATCTCATTCCGAACCAGTAGTAGATTCACTCAACGATTCAAAAGAACTTTAAAACGTTAAAGTGTATTTGAAACATTTGAATTTGAATTAGTACCTACTAACCCTACCTAGCAAAAGAAAGAAAAAAAATATAATTATTTTTATGCGCAGCTATAGCAATCTACGCGTAAGGGCGAGCGCACACCCCCCGCGCGGCGTCTGGGCGCACCATTAGTCTTGTGAGTCAGCAATTCACCAACTGTTGTTTCGGAGTTATTGTATAGTTATACACACATACGTAGGTACTTTGTATTGATATTATATTCCATATTCATAACATTATCTATACTAATATTATAAAAGCAAAAGTTTGGATGGTTGGATGGATGTTTGTTACTCAATCACGCCAGAACGGCTGAACGGATCTGGATGAAAAATTGGCATAGAGATACATTACAGTCTGCAATAACACATAGGCTATTTTTATCTCGGAAAATTAAAGAGTTCCCGCGGGAACCAAAAAATCCTCAATCAGCGCGAAGAAGTCGCGAGGATCAGCTGGTCTTTTAATAAAATACAGTTTGCTTATCTCTGGCTAGCTTTTGATCGCGACTTCGTCCGCGTTGATAACACAAATTTCAAAGGGGTTGAATTATCAAAAATGCTTTCTTAGCGGATGTATACGTCATAATAGCTATCTGCATGTCAAACTAGGGTTGTAACGGAGGCGTTCTTAGCGGAAGCAGAGGCGGATGCGGAGGTGAAGGGGTTTACCTCCGCGCGGAGGTGGATTTTTCCAATCACTTCGTCCATTTTCTGTGTTTTAAGATGCGATGAATCCTACATTTGATTATTTTAGGATTCTTCTAAGGTCAGTTGTCTTTTTGCTAGTTGTAATGGTGTAAAGTGACGATTTGTACCTCTCGCATTTTAAGTCAACGTAAATAAACCTCCGTTACAACTCCGCAAAAAAAATGGCGGAGGCGGATGCGGAAGCGGAGGTACGATTTCTTGCGAAAATTCCGCACTCACGGAGGCGGAGGCGAGGTTCCGTTACAACCCTATGTCAAACACCGCGCTGCTACGTAGCATGTGTGAACACGGGCGCAACCGCGCTATAGTGTATACTTCTATAGCTAACTACATCCCCCGGTCTTTTCCTGTATTTTTCCGTAGGTACACAATATTGCAATTGCGTGTATCGTTACCACCCTTATATTGTGGACGGTAGGGTGCGCACCCTTATATACTTGCGCCCCTAGCTATACTGCTATTTAAACGCTTCCTATCTACGGGCACTTACAGACTCAGTGGCGTGCACGATATACAGGCATAAAAGCACTGCTCACCCTAGCTTAACATCTCAATGCTTATTTTTCATCATGGCCTGCCTGAAAATAGGTAATTTTCATCATGCCCTGCTTCAAAATTGGTATTTATCGAACCAATGCCTACCTTGGCTTCGAATACTGTGTACGCCACTGCTATCTATACTTAAAATAATTTATAATAACTGGACGGTTTGTAAATATTTATTGGAAATTTTGAAAAATTCAAACTAATGATCCGGTTTCAATGCAACATGGCACACTTAAAGCTAAGTATTAATTTAAAAAGTAAAAAAAATCTTACTTACCTGGAATATAAATTCGACGCAAATTGTACCGGCAGTTTCACGACGCAATTTTTTTCGCTAAAAAGCCTAAAAACACGTAAACTTATCCTTAAAAATAAAACACTTACCAGTCTCAGTATCCACGGTGTAGCGAAGGCCGGCCCAAGGATCATCCTGGGAAATAAAAAAATGGTCAAGTACGCGTCAGGCAGGTACTGGCTCTTTCAGACTGCGCCTAACACTACTGAGCACCAATTTTCTTTCGGAATGAGAAGGGTTTGGCCATAGTCCACCACGCTGGCCAAGTGCGGATTGGCATGACTTCTTACACATTCGAGAACATTATGAAGAACTCTCGGGCGTGCAGGTTTCCTCACAATGTTCTCCTCCACCGAAACAAGTGATCGAGAAAGTAATTATCCGGGATAAAAAGTACAAAGCAACCATCTTTGTACCAAATTTCGTCAAAATCGGTTGAACAGATGGAAAGCGTCGCAGACAGACAGACTTTCGCATATTTGATATTAGTATGGATGTACGTATGTATGAAAATTTTGTATTTTGAGTAAAAACTCAACTTCCAATTTTGCACGCCAAATATTTGGCAAAATGTACGAACTTACTTTACATTCAGTCTCCATTTTGTTATAATTGACGACAGCCCATTACCGTCCCACAGCTGGGCACAGGCATCCACTCTCATAGAGGAGAGAGGGAATTAGAGCTTAGACCCACCACGCTGCTCCAATGCGGGTTGGCGGGCTTTGACGACTATTATCATGTTAGTGATACCTAATAACCGGGACCGACGGCTTAACGTGCTCTCCGAGGCACGGGGGCAACACACCTTCAACTTCCTAACTCCGAGCTAGAACTGAGAATTTATAGTCAAAACCAACAATTATGGTCCAACCCGGGACTCGAACCAGGGACCTCGTCGGCCGCCACAGACCAACGAGGTCTTGTCATACTCAAATTTAGCAAAATAAATTCATTAATTAATTCATTCAAAAAAAATCCTACCTCTTTTTCAGTCTCCAGCAAAGAAGCTTTCACCTTCTCGATATTCTCAGTCTCTTCTTTCTTCTTCTTCTCTTCTGCCAGCTTCAGCTCCTTGTCGATTGGACCTCCCAGTTCCACCTTCTTTGCTTGAGGACCCTCCTGAAAATATTTATAGTTAAACTTTTGTCCGCGACTTCACCACACAATTTTTAAACCCCTATTTTACACCCTTGGGGGTCAAAATTTCAAAAATCCTTAGCAGGTGTCTACGTAATTTTTTCAAGTTTCAGCCCATTCCGTCCATGTCAAATGTTTCCGTTTGGAGCGCTGGCTGTGAATGCATACGCGATATTGAGCTTTAAATCAATACAGTTAAGGTTCAAATTACTTTGACGCAAATGTGATCGATAGTTCGTTTAAAAATGTAAAAACTTAGGCCCACTTGCACAAGAACTCTTAAATTGATTTAGTTAAATATTTTAATGCTATCCCTTTTTGTCCAGTACAATATGTATTTTTGACATCGGCCCTTGACTTAGAAACTTAGTACTGTTTATAAGCGATGATGTCTAAGATGGTAGCGGGCTAACCTGTTAGAGGTAATTATATAAAACCCATACCCCTACTCGGTTTCTGCACGGAATCGTACAAGAACGCTACATCGCTTGCAGAACGTCTTATCCGTTAGGGTGGCAACTAGCCCCGACCGAAGCCACCAGACAAATTTATAGCAATCGATAAGACTCACCACTTGCACAGGATCCTCGAGGGAAAATCCCATGTCCACATCCTGCTTCCATAGCACCTCGATCAAGTCCATATCCTGCAGACAAAGAAAAAACAAATTTATTACCAAGAGAAAAAACTTTTGTAATGAAATCTATACTAATATTATAAATGCGAAAGTTTGGATGGATGGATGAATGTTTGTTACTCAATCACGCCAGAATGGCTGAATGGATCTGAATGAATTTAGGCACGGAGATAGATAATTGTCCGGAACAACACATAGGCTACTTTTTATCCCGGAAAATCAAAGAGTTCCCGCGGGAATAAAAAACCTCACTCCACGCGGACGAAGTCGTGGGCATCACCTAGTATTTCATATTGTATAGAAGATTACTCTGCAGAAGTCCATGGAACGGACAATTATTGGAAAAACGAGACCAAGAACAAAAATCGACCGTTTAAACCTTGTCTAAATCTTAATACATACCTACTACTTAATATTATTTGAAAGTGTCTGTCTGTCTGTCTGCTACGCTTTCACGGCCCAACTACTCAACCGCTATTGATGAAATTTGGTACAGGGATAGGTTGTATCCCGGGGAAGGACATAGGTACTTTTTATCCCGGAAAATTCAAAAGTTCCCGCGGGGATCAAAAAACCTTAATCCACGCGGACGAAGTCGCGGACATCATCTCAATCATCATCATCAATAGGCATGATGACAGTAACCAAGAATCAATGAAATTGTGAATTTATCTAACGAAATAGGATTCATGGATTATAAAAAACGTATTTATTTTTCTATTTCGAGTGAGATTGCTATTTATTTTGTTAATATAAAATTATAAAATACAGCAATCCGCCATATTGGATAAAACACCAAGAAACGAATGACGTCACAATTGTTTGTTTTCGAGCTTTGACAATCACACTATGTTTACTGCACACTGCACAGAGTACATTGGTAAAAACAATAGTGACGTCACAACGACGCCATGACACCGCCGAACGTTTTGGCGTGAATTTTAAAATTTAAATTTCAAATGCTAATTTTATCTACCAAACCTTATTTTTCTGCTGAAATAAGATATTTTTTCGAAATAGTAGATACTTCCGAACATAATCTGACCATTTTTCAAAATCAGTCATCATGCCTATTATTATAAAGGGAAAATTCTTAGTGTAAAATTTCAGCTTTCTATGTACAAGAGTAGAACCTAACTACCTAGGTACATACTACGTACTGAAAATAAGGAGTGAGTAAATGAAATCCGGCGTGCTCAATGCGGCCGTGTAAGTGTAGTGTACAGCAGCAAACTAATTTCATTTTTTTAAATTATTTAATTATCCCCCTGTATAGTATAGAAAAGATACAAGCGGCCATTTTTAGGGTTCCGTACCCAAAGGGTAAAAACGGGACCCTATTACTAAGACTCCGCTGTCTGTCTGTCTGTCTGTCTCCAGGCTGTATCTCATAGACCGTGATAGCTAGAAAGCTGAAATTTTCACAAATGATGTATTTCCGTTGCCGCTATAACAACAGATACTAAAAATTAAAAAAATATATATATTAAGGGGGGTCCCCATACAATAAACGTGTTTTTTTCGTATTTTTTTGCTCAATATTAAAAACGGTAACAGGTAGACGGTTCAAATTTTCACAGAATATTAACTTGTATATTACCTTTCAAAATAAATAATTAAATATCAATAAAGTAAATATTAAAGGGGGGCTCCCATACAACAAACGTAATTTTTTGATATTAACAGTTAACCTCTACAAACAAAGTTAGTTTTGCGGTTCATTAACAAAGGTAATTATACCTACTTCTTGAGTACGGAACCCTCGGTGCGCGAGTCCGACTCGCACTTGGCCGGTTTATTAATTGGTGTAATATGAAATTAATAGCCCATGATATAATATTCGTAGACAATCAAATATCATTCTTATGTTCTAACGATAAAGTGTAAAATGCAATGGTCACTAGAGTCAGAAAAATTCAAATTTAAATAAAAAGCTACTGCCAGCGAATGTATTCTATCTCAATGCTCAGTCAATTGATTATGATTTTTAATCCTTAATAAGAGAGTTAAAAATCGCATGCAACATTTATTTATAAATCCAATACAAAGGTTCGAATATAAATCGTATGGGATGGGATATCAATTACAAAAGATAATAAATGCATATTTTAAATCAGAGTAAACTGAAATTTATTTCTAGTAGATTTAAAGTTTATATTTAATTGTGCGTTTTGTCTTTATATTACAGGTAGGGGTATCCGGTATTCCTCACATCATCACATGGGTATCACAGCGGGATGCGTTACTCAGTTATTATTTTCAATCACGATTTTAAAAGGTATCCATTATGTACAGTAAATAGTTTAAATATAGTAGGTATACATAGTAGGTACATCATGACTTCTACATGTAAAACAACCTTTCCTTTCAGGATACGCAATATTACTCAAAATGACAGTTTGATGTGGTTGACATATCTAAGGACCCTAACACGAGGGTACGATGGCACATAATATCATATCAGTCTGTCTGCCAGCTCCATTTTCACGATTCATCAGTTCAAATTATATTGACGAAATTTGGTTCAGATAAGGGCCATCCTTGGGTTTTTATCACGGAAAATCAAAAAGTTCCCAAGGAAATTCCCAAAAATCTAAACTAAAATAACGGGCACCAAGCATATTATTTACTAGTGGCGACATCTATTCATACATTTTAACACTGCAGAGTCACTAACAGATGGCGCTCGCCAAACAACGCCGTCTTACGCAACATGCTTGCATTACTATGAAAGCAAACTACATGCTTGAGCTACTCGACGGTAGATGGCGTTAGCTGTTGTTTTATATTATATTTATCTTTAATTTTCATGAGAACGAAACAAACGAATAAAAAAGCTTGAAAATGTTGGAATAATTTTTATTTTTTTATTTTATAAAATCCATGTTGTCTGTGATACACAACAGACAGCGGTGTAAACTTTAACCTTCTAGAACATAATATGATATATCTGCAAGGAAAACACGATGAACCAAGGTCAACTTCGGTCAAGGCAGTCCAAGGTTGATGTATCAGAGTACGAAAATACTAAAATAGTAGTGGTTATTAGTTATTACTCCCCCTTAGATAACTTGTAAACATAAAATAATCGTTTGTACCGTCCTCGTGGAGTGATTTACGACTCTATTCCGTCTAGCTATGGTTAAACCTTAAAACTCAATTGGCGCACGGTTCAACCATTTTTTCAGCGGCCGGCGACTGATTAGGTATTATGGCTCAATAACAATAAATGAATGAATAAAATTAAATAATACAGTAAATTGTGGCGAAAACCACAGTTTCCATTTTCCCATACATACACAGATAAATTATTATTTTTATTTTAGTTTATCTGGGAAATAATTTACACAATTCCCAGAAACTCGTTTAGCTACGTTCCGGTACGATGCAGCGTAAATCGCTTGGTAGCACGTCTCTGCCGGTAGAGTGGTTACTAGCCTACCGAGCCTTAGCGAAGCTTCCCAACACTGTAGACCAAAGAATAGAGCCCGGAACCTCCAGCTTATAAGAAAACAGCGCTCGCCACTGCGCCATGAAGGTCGTCAAGACGTGTAGTAAATACCCGGGTGAATTTGTTGTGGGCTCTTCTCAGACCAGGGTGGGTTTGGGACCCTCGTAGCTTTAGTTTTAAGGCACCGTTACTTTAAAGTACAACCACCGAAGTTTCCTGCTGGTTCTTCTCGGTAGGAGTGACATTCCGAACCAGTGGTAGATTCACTCGACGATTCAAAAGCACTTGTAATTTGTATTTTAAAAAAATGAGTTTGAGTTTGAACCTGTGGTTATTATACCTAGCTTTTACGACAGGGCACACGTGTATGGGAAATCGAAAGTGTTCCAACCATAGAGGTAGTATATAGGCTATACTACCTCTGTGGTTCCAACCTATACTACCTCTATGGTTCCAACACGTGGTAGCTAAATGCGTATTACAATCACATTATATTATCTATTACATTGTTGCTTTGTATACTGCTTTGTAGAGTCTTACCTACCTATGTTGGCTCTCGAATCTCTTCGTAATAAGTTTTAAAATCGTAAAATACTATTTACCGCACGTGTACCGTAATATTTATTATAATGCTGCAGTATCAGCTGATCGCTGATCTAGTTTTTTAGAACTTGTTTCTTTTTTTCAATTCTTTATAGCACACTAGCTAATGCCCGCGACTTCGTCTGCGTGGATAGAGGTTTTTGGTTCCGGCGGGAACTCCTTAATTTTTCGCGATAAAAAGTAGCCTATGTGCTACTCCTGTAGCCTATGAGACTATAATCAATCTCTGTGCCAAATTTCAGCCAGATCCGTTCTGCCGTAGCCGTTGGGGTGTAATGGAGTAACAAACATCCATACATCCATACATCTATCCATACATCACTACATCCATCCATCCAAACTTTCGCATTTATAATTATAGCACATAAACAATATTTAAAAAATGCAACATAAAAGCGAACTTAATACCTAGTGGTAGGTATTCTCTTTTGGTAAATTTTTGGCAGTGAGAACTGGGAACCCAGGGTAAAAACAGTGCGTAGATAAAGAGAACGAAGTGGGGAAAAATAAACACGCACATGTTTATAGTACGGAAATCGGAACTCGCGCGTATGAGAAAACTAAAGTTACACAAATTCATCGCAAGGGATACGATTCAAGAAATACGCATTTAGCTATTAGCTTATTGCGTATTACAATTGTATCTTTTATATTATTTTTATCTACCTATTACATTTTATAAAATAACATAACAGTCCAACTTAAATTCTCTCTCGAACAAACAGATAACAAACGGTCAAATTATCAAATATGATCTGTTCTACGAAATATCGGGAAATCCAATAGGTATTGGATAGAATCAGGCGTTACTTTGCGGAAGTTCATGATTTAGCAAGAAAATATTACAATTATTTTGCTAGATTGTCTAGTCATTCTTGCATTGTAAAGTCGGCATCTCCTGAAGATGCTCCGGTGTCGGGGCGAAACGTGCGTCGAGAATAGTATAAAAGTCTTGTGTGGTGGTGCATGTGAGTGGTGGTGGCATTGCTTGCTTGGGAACTTAGCTATCTTGCTTGGTTGGGAAGGTAAACGGTGCTTCGCTTGTAATTGCATGCTTGACCATACATAATTTTTTCTGTTGGCGGAATATAGCCAAATAATTGTAAGTATTCTTTTCTTGCTAAATCATGAAATTCCGCAAAGTAACGCCTGATTCTATCCAATACCTATTGGATTTCCCGATATTTCATAGAACAGATCATATTTGATCATTTGACCGTTTGTCATCCGTGTGTAAAGTAAGTTATTACTTAACGCACATGTGCGGTAAGTATTTTTTTTTTTTGTACAAAAAAATTTGGAATACAAAGATACCTAGACTCGATTTTTTTAATCACTACAAGTTAGTCCTTCAGACTGCGACCTCACCTGGTGAAGTGATGATGCAGCCCAAGATGGTTACCTATATTAAACCTATCAACCTCTAACATCTGAATATGTCTTTTTATCTATCTATCTATCTGTCTGTCTGCTACGGTTTAACTTTTTCAACCAATTTTGTTGAGGTATGGGTACTTACTACTTTTTATCCCGAACGATATAGGTATGGCGTTCCGAGGGAATAAAAAAAAATTAATCCATGCGGACCAAGTCGCGGGTATCAACTAGTTTCAAACAAAGCGAAGCTGGGTATGCGAGATATGTACATATAATTTAAACTCTAATGCAGCTGGTAATTTATATTTAGGTACCAGTTATACCTTTTTATTATCGTTAGAAGTTAGAACGTTCAGAGGCAGACGGTCAACGAACCTAAGCTAACCTAAGCATCCTTTTTGTCCCTAAGTTCAATATCCTAGCGTTTCGAGACCGTTTACCCAACACATATATTTGAGTAAATACATCATACTAATATCATAAATGCGATAGTGTTTGACTGTTGGTTTGTCCTTCAACCACGCCGCAATGGAGCAACGGATCGACGTGACTTTTGGTATTGGTATAGTTGAGGACCTGCCCCCCGATTGTGTGAGGAAATCGTAATCATAATAGTTTGTTAAACGTATAATCCGACCTGTATAAGGAGTTAATTGATGCCTGCTAGTCGAATAGCATGTATGAACTCCATAAACAGTTCGAGTAATACGTTTTAAGCTGTCAAATGATAACGATTTGCAATTGGGCCTTTGGAGAGTGACATACGGCCGGTTTCTGAATTGAGAATTTCATGTTGAGTCCGTCTCAAATACTACATAAGGACTAATTAAGCAAATTTTTGTTTCTGAATTGATATTGGGCCGGTTTCTGAATTAAGCATTCAAGCAAAAACAGCAAGCTCCAGCCTCCAACTCTCGAACCTTACACAATATCAATTCAGAAACAAAAATTTGCTTAATTAGTCCATAAGTAGTCTTTGAGACAGACTCAACATGAAATTCTCAATTCAGAAATCGGCCGATAGGCTACTGTTTGTCTCGGAAAATTATAATATATATAAATATGTCCTTCCCCGTGACCATAAACTACCTCTGATACCAAATTTCATCAAAATCGGTTAAAAAGATGGGCCGTTAAAGCGTAGCACACAGACAGACACACTGTGGCCAATTCTGTTTAACTCAATCTCTAAACTAAACTAAAATGACAATTTTAAATCTAGTTCTGTCCTTTTCCGCAGGGAGTAATAAGAAAGGGTTAGCAATCTTTTTAATGCTGTCATTTTAGTTTAGAGATTGTGCAATACAGAATCAGCCCCATTTTGACATTTATAATATTAGTATGGATTTTGAGCCTGAATTGAGTAGTTACCGCTTTTCTATCCACTACAAGTTAGCCCTAAACTATTTAATAAAAGAGGTATTTTCGAAAATTAACCCCTAATATGAATCCCCTAATCTTAACTAATATTATAAAGAGAAAAGATTTGATTGTTTGTTTGTAGTGGATAAACTCAAAAACTACTGAACTTAAGCTATATTTAATTTTCAAAAAAAATTTAAGATCCTTGCGATAATTGCAATAATGTGAATCGAGTCGGAAAAAATCGTCTCATCTGAGACCTTACGTGGCGTGTGCGCTGCATAAACACTTAAAGTTACACGAAAACAATGTATGGTGGAAAAGTTCCTCTCAAAAAGTTGTAAAAAAAAGTCCGCGATAGCAAATATCCATCTTTTAAGGGTTGACTCACAATAACCATTTTTATGATTTTCAAAGGAGACGGTATTTGTATTTGATTTTCAGATTTGTATGGGGCCTAGGCCAAGTCTTGTACAAGCAGAGAAATGAAGGAAAATAAAATACTAGATCAGTTTTTATTGGTCAAATCTACGAATTCGTCGTAATTGCAGTGGTAAAATTATTTAATCTTTCCAAGTTATGGAACACTGAACATGAGTGGGTAACAACGGCGGATTCATATTTTTTAACGTTTTCAAAAGTTATTTTGACAGTGACTGTCAGAAATGACATTTGATACATTTCGCGCCTGCTGCCTTCTCTATGGCTGAAGGTTGCCATCTTGGAAACGTATCGAAAACTTGAAATACGTTTTTATTTTTTTGCTCGTTATTTACTTTACTGTTCTAAATTATTATATTTTTAATACAATCTATGTATTTTCCCTCCATACATGGTAGAGTGTACAAGAGTAGGCCTAAAATGAACCTCTTCCTTTGGTCTACAACAATGCTTTACTAGCGAAGGTGTGTAGTGACAGACACACTTTCGCATTTATAATATTAGTATGGATTTTGATACCGCTGTTTTGCTGTCAAATGCAAATGCGCTTGGCAGCGCACGTGTGTACATCGAAAGCGAAAGCGGCACGTGTACTATATGCGTGTAACATATTATGTACACAATACACACAATCTATGTACCTATTACGTCGCTACAACTGAAACGACTGGTCTAAATGTATTGCTATCCTTTTCACAAAAAGAAGCAGTTAAAGAAAGACAGAGATCCGTATTTGCAGCAGGAGCAGGACACAGTCCAGGATAGAAAGAAACGCAAGCCGGTTAACCGGTGGTGGCCGATAGACTACGGGTGGGAGGTTGAATATCGATTTTTATTACGGAAAGTTAAGAATTTCCACGCGGACAAAGCCGCGGGCATCAGCTACTTGTATTATATTATTATAATATTATAATAATATGCAAAATAATTAGATATCTAATTAATTATTTTTGTCGAACTTCTCATAGTTAGCCAAGTTTATAACCCGTGTCGACACTTCTGTCACAGGGCATTCACCTTGCGCGTATTTAACTTTGTAGGTAGGTAGATAGGGATAAACAAACATCGATAAATAAGTGAACACGTAATTTAGGGCTTTCGAATACCGGTTTTTCCCAATACCGGGATCACGGGATCGCGGTATTGGGAAAAGCTTAAAATTAGATAGATTGTTTTTAACTTAAAACTAGTCTTTTCTGAAGGAAAATGCACCATAAAAAACAGTTTTCCATAAAAAATATTTTTTCACCACATTAACCCCAAAAGAGCACTTTTCTGCTCAAATTCAATGAAGAAATGCCATTTTTTCACTCGTCAAAATACATAGTCCAGTGAACACACAAATTAATTAAACATTCAATAGTTATTTTTAAAAGAAAATAAATCATAATAAAAAAATTGCATTGCGGATATAAAACAATAAAATATAAAAAAACATAATAAATAATAAATATTATAAAACATTTCTGAACGTTTCATGAGTCAATGAAATAGAAATGTCAAGCCACAGGGTTCTAAATTCAAACACTAATGGTTCCCTCTGAGTGATCAAAAATTACTTTTCTTCACAGACAGGGGGTGCAGGGGTGGTCTACTTCTGTAGGTATGCTTATTATGTGTGGCACAATTAGTAAATAAATGTTTTTTCTTTCTTTCTTTCTTACTTTCTTTCACTGGTTTTAAGCAATAAAGGTGTTCTTATTGAGCTAATGTGCTTAAGATACAAGTTTTATACTTAGCCGAATAAAAACAGTGACATGTAACAAGAAATATATGCAATAGTCAGTGTTTCGTTTATAGTGTCACCAATACCGGTATCCCGGTATTAGACATTTCAATACCGGTATTGAAAACGGACGAAAAAAGTCCGGGATCCCGGTATTGGCCAATACCAGTATTGGAAGCCCTAGTAATCTAAAATTTTTTTAGAAAAACGACTGCCCTGCCATTAAAAGTAGTTATAGCATAATATGTCCTTCCCCGGGATGTAACCAAGGTACTTCTTTACCAAACACCAAAATCGGTTGAAAAGATGAGCCATTAAAGCGTAGCAAACAGACGGACAGACAGACACACTTTCGCACTTATAATATAAGTATGGATGCGAAAGTTTGGATGGATATATCCCGAGGAAGGACATAATATGCTAAAGAAGGACATCGAAAAAACTTAATCCACGCGGACGAAGTCGCTGGCGTCATCTAGTATTAGTATAGTTTAGTATCTTTATGGATAAGGAATGCCTCGTGCAAAGCCGTGGCGCAGGTCGTCTAGTAGGCTATAAAAGGGAGTAACTCGAATCAGCTTCTATGACCTGTATGTATTATTGTGACTACTAACTTGTGACCTGGTTTTCACATACTTATACTTACTACCATCTGAGTATAGCTTGACCTCCTTAATTCTCAGTGTTAGCACACAGCCTAAATACTATTCAGTGAGTACTACTTAAATACTATTCAGTATACTACCTTTCTGACTGCCGCGTTGGTCTAGCGGTTGGCGTGTTCGACTGAGGCTTACGAGGTCCCGGTTTCGAGCCCCAGGTCGGGCCAAAATTAAGTATTGCGGTTTTTCTGACTAGAAATTTTCAGTTCGAGGCAGGAGTTAGGAAGTTGGCGGTGTTTCACCCCCGTGCCTCGGAGAGCACGTTAAGCCGTCGGTCCCGGTTATTATCACTAACATCATAATAGTCGTTAAAGCTTACCAACCCGCATTGTAGCAGCGTGGTGGGTCTAAGCTCTAATTCCCTCTCTCCTGTGAGAGTAGTGGCCTGTGCCAGCAATGGGACGTTAAGGGGCTATAGTAGTGGTGGATATTACCTTTCAGTATTTGGACGAGCACTTACATGTTGTGTCGGAAAGTCTTGGACCGAATTTCATACCAACAAGATCATTTTTGAAAAACTTCAAGCTAGAAGAGTGTATTGGCGTCTTTTAGGCAAGCGCGTTCTAATCTAGATCCTAGACCTCTTGTATTTGCTATGCATTAAGCAAGATTATCGTCAAGCGTATGTCTATTTTAGCAATAAAAAGGGCGCCCCTGACACCCCGCAGGATTGCTCTGTCTCGTGACTGTCGGCCGACTGTATGGAGTATGTTTTTGAGCCGTGGTATGAGGTAGGTAGGTATATGAGTCACCAAGAAAAAGGTTAGGCATGTTATATGTTGGCGTCGTGCTTCATAATATTGCGGATATCTGTATGATATCATGAACGCGTCATATCAACAAGATGTTTTTGTGACATACATAATATAATATTGTGGTAGGTATCTTGCTTTCTTGACTGGCTTTAGACTGGTTTTAATATCACGCTGATCGTCGGCGCTGACAGGTAAAATACTAGTGGTACTAAGATTATAAATGCGTGTTTGTTTGTCCTTAAATCACGCCGCAACAGAGCAACGGATCGAAGTTATTTGTTTAGTGAAAAACCGCCAACTTCCTTACTCAGGGGCGTCCGGGCTAATATAGAAGATTTCTAGTCAGAAAACCATAATACTCCGGGATTCAAACCCAGGACCAGTCAACTACAATCGTCACACGCTTACCACTAGACCAACGAGACAGTTACTAACTAGTAAGTAAATCTAACTGTTACTAACCTCTTGAGTTAATTCATCACCAGTGTGATGACCTTCATCAGGCTCCGACTTGACATCTGGCATCTCTTTCAGTGAAGAACTATCCATCTCACTTACACCACTAGAACTCGCGGAAGTAAAACTAGTGCTGGCTCTTTCCCTCTTCACGTCCAACACCAATTCCTCTTCAAACATTGGAGCCAACTCGTACACTTCTGTATCCAAAGGGGTGTTTTCTAGAAGGTATTGCTCCAAGTTGTCTTGTTGCTGCTTGACATCCAAGTACTCCAAATCATTTTTGAGTTCCTTAACATCATCAAATAGCTCTCCATAGTCCTGTAGATCAGCCAAATTCTGATGGAAAACAGAATTTGATTCCTCATAATCTAATTTTTCCGCTTTAGTTGTGAAGTATGGAACAAAATCGTCAATAGCGTTGTCACTATACAAATCATCGGCTTCTCTTTCATCTCTTTCCTTCTTGATCTTAGCCATCAGATTTTCATCTGAATCAGGTTCCTTTTTGATATGCATTTCGTTAGAGACTAGAAATTCGTTGACATCGAAAGATCTGCTCGCTATTTCAGCGAATACGTCCGCTTCTGTGTAGTTCTCGAAAAAATTGGCGGATAAAGTGACGACTGCATCTGGAGGAGATTGCGTTTCAGATTGAGATGATTCTTCTTCGACTTTTACCTCCTGAGCGACATTGTCATCAGAGGATACATTGTCCTCGGAGGGTTCGTCGAGACCCTCCTCCTGGGACAGCCCGGGCGCGACTGTGTCGGTCGCAACGTTATTAACTAAATATGTATGAATTGAACCCTGATTATACCATATCCGGTCATTGTTTTCCAGTTGATTATACCGCCCGAGGGAATTTAGCTCCTCGAACAGTTGTCTTTCGTAGTTGACCAATATGTGGTCCAAAGATTTCGGGTGCACGAACCTTGGCCGTATCAACGTCCTGGCTTCGTGTTCTAAAGACCAGTCTGAGCCATTGGAGATGTGGAGACCAGCTAACTGCTGGGTTTCCAGCTCGAGATATTCTTCGGGACTTGCTCTTAAGAGGCTAAGGACTAAAGCTAAACGGAGCAGCTCGTCTCCATAAAGTTTCTTTAAGGCGATCATGTTTATTGATTTTTTAAACACTTATTGGTATTCAGTCTTTGTTCAGGTTGAGCACTAAAGTAATGAGATCATAACCGAATAGGTTTTATTTAATTAAATTTTATATTTTAGATTTTAACACTGGCTTATCAAGTCCTTTGGTTCGGATGGTTATCGAAGACGGTCTTCCGTTTACGCTTGTCTGGAGACATCCTGATGAGCTGTCACAAATTCCGTGTAAAGTTTTTTCGGAAATCGAGGCACATTTTGTAGGAACACATTGTCACTAAGTCACTAGGATAAATTTTGAGTTCTTTCTGGCTTTACGCCAATCGGTCCACTCTAGTTGGTGATACCTGAATGGGCAAGAGCGTGACCTTGAGAACGGCAGTCTCAAACAAAGAAAATAAACAAAATTTATAGTAAATGTGGGAATTTGTATATGACCATCTGTTTGTGACTATTTCACGGCTAAACTACTGAACTGATCTTGAAGAAATTTGGCACGGAGGATAACCTACATTCTGGAGGCGAATTAGGGTACTTTTTTACCACAAACTTTGTGAAGATCGGTCGGTAAACGAATTCGAATGAAAATCACCTAAAAACTAATTGTACTATCAAAAATACTTCAAAGGGTATTACTTAAATTAAACATGCTTAATGTATGTACATTTTAAATTGGTGGCACATTGTACGTACTATATTTTTGTATCAATGAATTCGATTAACATTTGACTTCGGCTAATTCAATACGATTAACTAAAACAAAAAGAGGGGCCTTTTTTGTTTTGCGTAAATTAAAAAAAACCCAAGCGTAGAGAGTCATAAAAAAATTAATATTTCGTAAAATATACGCTGTTTACTCAGACGGCTGTTCATTAAACTGTTGTGTTGTTCGCTGTTTTACCAGCTGACGTGAACATCTTTGAGGTCTTTGTTTACATCTTAAGTTTCAATATACATATATACCTATATTAACAACACATTAAATTCAGAAACATATTATTTATACCAAAAAAAATTGATAACAACGAAATTTCAACACGTGAAATACGTATTAAGCAAACCAATTTTGCGCTGTTTTCGACAGCCGGTACACTTAGCAAATATAAATGTTTGTCCAAAGGAATTATTTCGATTTTATTAGGAATTATATTTACTTAAGTAATTAGGTAATGAAAATAAACTGAGTAAGTACTAGATATTAGTTTTCAAGAAATCTAGACTACGTTTCACGATGAAAATTTTCGCGATTATTTCGGCCAGCTGATGCAAATGTCTTTGTTTATTATTAGAGAGGCGGCGCACGGCCGCACACGACGGGATTCGGTGAGCAACTGCGACTAAAATATAAATTTCACAAGACGCCATTGCACTGTGCAATGACCAGACCACCGTGACCTCTCGTTAGTCATAAACTTCTAACGCTGTTGCGAACAGTCGTGCAGGGTCAATGGATCTTTTTATTCTGGGCGATTAGGTCATATGAAGTAAATCTAGGGTTGACAACTACATTTTTTTAGAAAAATTTATATTTAAACTAGATTATACCCGCGACTTCGTCCGCGTGGACTGAGGTTCAAGTGGAATCAAATTCCAGCGGAAACTCTTGACTTTTCCGGGATAAAAAGAGGCTATTGTCCTTCCCCGGGATACAACCTATCCCTGTACCAAATTTCATCAAAATCGGTTGAACAGGGCCGTGAGAGCGTAGCAGACAGACGGACACACTTTCGCATTTATAATATTAGTATGGATTTTTGAGTTGACATCTTCAGCATGTTGCTACTTGCTACTTATCCAGGATCGTTTGACCATTAGGATGTTTATTAATTCACAACAATTCAATTTACCTCAACTGATAGAATATTCTAGCATGTCATTGCAGAATGCAGACATTTTGCGCTGTGGAAGCGATATCCATTAGTTCATGATCGTCTAATTTGAGACTCTCTATCCTTTAACGGTTTAACATATACTTAGTCCTAATTTTATAATTTTTGATAACCCTATCTATGTATATATCTATCATACTGTTTGATCCAGATAATTATTATTGCACCTATAAGCATTATATACATTATCAATTATCATACATACATCTTTATAAATCACAATAAGATCTCATAATATGAAGAATATATACCCCAACAGATTAAGTTTCCACATATATCTACCGACCTAGTCCTACTTTGACAACCCTATCTATCTTCGCACTTTATGAATCACGTGATGGTCTAGGTAGGCAAGTGATATCAAAATGCGCTTTGAACGTGTTTCTAAACAGCTGTATTCACAGCCAATGTTCCAGCTTTTTGAATTAGCTGTTCTCAGATATGGACGAAGTCCACTTTTTTGCAACTTTTTTGCAAAACGCGTGTTTATATTGGGTTTGTGTGAAATACTGAATTGTGTCGTCATCAAAGTTCGACGCACTATTATTACTTTAATCTATAGTTTAAAACGGTTATTCAACATTTAAAAATTAACAGGGGACGTGGTTTTTACGACTTATGGGAGATCCTCTATTTAATAACCACAAAAAAAATATTACTAGTAGTCAAATGCAGTACGTAGGTAACAGGTTCAAGCGGTCGGTCTAGTTACCTATTTAAGGCCTCTCTTAATCAATACAAAACAGCCAAAGTTTGTTTATCTGTAATAGGGATGATGTCAACTCAATCAAATCAGCAACTCTTTCTCAAAATTAAATACGCGATTCTAGTGTGGAAGTTTGTATGAAATACATTGTTGAAACTTGTGTAGTCATCATACAGCGCACTTTTATTCTTGATAGTTTAAAATGATTATTATCAAAGGGTGTCGAACACCCTCCCGGCGCACGTGTTTCCTGCCACGGTATAACTTAGGTACCTTCAAGGCAAGAGTGAATAAGCATCTTCTAGACAAGCGCGCTCCAACCTAGACCTCATCAACATGATTGTCTTCAAGGGCAAGACTATCTCACGATAAAAAAAAACCGGCCAAGTGCGAGTCGGACTCGCGCACCGAGGGTTCCGTACTCAAGAAGTAGGTATAATTACCTTTGTTAATGAACCGCAAAACTAACTTTGTTTGTAGAGGTTTACTGTTAATATCAAAAAATTACGTTTGTTGTATGGGAGCCCCCCTTTAATATTTACTTTATTGATATTTAATTATTTATTTTGAAAGGTAATATACAAGTTAATATTCTGTGAAAATTTGAACCGTCTACCTGTTACCGTTTTTAATATTGAGCAAAAAAATACGAAAAAAACACGTTTATTGTATGGGGACCCCCCTTAATATACATATTTTTTTAATTTTTAGTATTTGTTGTTATAGCGGCAACGGAAATACATCATTTGTGAAAATTTCAGCTTTATAGCTATCACGGTCTATGAGATACAGCCTGGAGACAGACCGACAGACAGACAGACAGACAGACAGACAGACAGACAGACAGACAGACAGACAGACAGACAGACAGACAGACAGCGGAGTCTTAGTAATAGGGTCCCGTTTTTACCCTTTGGGTACGGAACCCTAAAAAACGAGGATGTAAATTTTAGGTCTTTTGGTAGACCCTCTATTTAATAATCAGTAAGAAATAATTTATTTTTTACATAGATTTTGTCCCTATTAGTGATTATTAAATATAATATATTACTCGTTATAATACTGTAACTGGACGATGTCTGTAGTTCTGTACATATCGATATATTTTGAACATTAAAATTATTGGAGGAAAGCTCCTCCGTCGCGTTCGTCACCCGTTGTCCTAGGTGAGCGACAGAAGCGACACGACGCGAGACGACACCTGTTGGGAGGCTTCGGCCGTGGCTACTTACCACCCTACCGGCAAAGACGTGCAGCAGAGCGATTTAGTACGATGCCGTGTTGAAACCGAATACATTTACCGAATACATACGTTAACAAAACTTCCATGCCTCTAACAGGTCAGCCCACTACCATCTTAGACTGCAACATCACTTACCATCAGGTGAGATCGCAGTCAAGGGCTAACTTGTAGTGGATAAAAAAAGACACCATAGAAAATGAGACGCATCTACGCGACAACGTAGGCCGCGTGAAGGGTCAGCTACTGTTTGATACATTCGCGTCGCGTCGTATCGCTTCGCGTTGCCGCGTTTGTCGCTAACGTAAAACAACGAGTCACCTAGGCAACGGGACAAGGGTGGGTCACGGTCAACATAAGTTTTAATTATCTAACTCACCATACGATCATGTATGTGTTTGGATACTTTACAATGTACCTACTCTGTAAATTTTACGACGCGTCCAAGTTACGAGTAGATGCACACGTGTACCTTCAGAGAATATTTACTGCTATAATAATGTTGATTGATTTTATTACTATCGAAAGCTCTAAAATACTAATAATATACATATAGTAGTAATGTATTCTGTAAGCTGCATGCGCGTAGTAGTAAAATATATCCATACTAATATTATAAATGCGAATGTGTGTCTGTCTGTCCGTCTGCTACGCTTTCACGGTCTATCTGTTGAACCGATTTTGGTGTAATATCTATTATACTTGATACGAATTTTGGTGATACAACCCATCCCTTCCATCAATACAGGGATAGGTTGTATCCCGGGAAAAGGCTACTTTTTATCCCGGAAAATTACAAAGACCCGTGACTACGTCCGCCGCGGACGTAGTCACGGGCATCAGCTAGTTACTTATGCGCTAAAATAGCACAAAACATAACTACAACTTGTTGAGTAACCTACAAATGACGTAAATAAAAACAACTCAACGATAAAACAACAAATAAAACCGGGAAAAAGTAATAATTTCAATTTTCAGGAGCATCCATCTTGGATGGCCGCCATGGCGGGCAAACGACCTCGTGTCATCCCAAAGGCGAATTCAAAAACAGAACGCACTAAAGTTCATTGCATTATTTTTATGCATATCTGTGCTCTCGTTATTTTTTTATTACGTTCAGAAATACGTTTATGACAGATCTATTCGTCGCCTCCCTTTGTTGTCTTTGTTTTGGTGTCAGCCAGTATTTTTTTTTACTTGAACTTACTTGGCAACGATCTACTGATGATTTCAGGTAATCATAATCAATCACTAATATCTGATAAAATCTAACCTTAAAACTAGAAGCGGAGGTCACAGACAACATAGCAGTCGTAGAAATCGCTCTGTGTAACTAGAAGCTGTATTTTAGAATGTACTTAAAAATTACTTAGTTCCCTAATTTTTTTTTTGTGAAGGCTGGCGTAGCATATGCAATTATGCATGTACCTAATGTGGAGGGAGTTGATGTTACAATACACTAGTGATTGCATGTAGAGAAACAAAAGAGTAAAGGAAGAACAAAAGCGTGGATGGATGAGATGGATGGAGTGAAAGAGGATACGCGTCATAAAGAATACGGATAAGAGTGAGTGGAAGAAGAAAGAGAAGGTAAGGACTCGATTGTTTTTTTACTAAATCTTCAAAAAACCTTCAAAACCTCAAGCGCTGCCTACAGTGTACCAAGACTACCATGTACCAACTCGAGACTGCATCATGTGATGATGATTTTGTAAACAACTAATTACGAATAGTCGTAATCAAACCCTTTTGAACCTTGAAAATAATCGTGATGACCCACAGACACAAAAACATACTCAAATCAACCACAGATAACTGAAACGTCCATAGCAACAATGAACAATCTTTTTTTTTTTGCATAATTTTCGCGCTAAGTGGATTTGCCATATTGTTTCGACGCGGTAGAAAGCGCGCGGGAGAAAGTGTATCGTAACTAAAGTATTGTGGTCGCGAAAGCGTATTATTTTACACCATTTTTAATTAATTGTTTTAACAAACGTATCAATAAAAAATGTTTTTATCGCCTATGTTAAATTTGCGAGCAGTTAGTTGTTTTTATGGGCTACGTAACAGTTTTTGGCTAGATTTTATTTTCGGCAATTTTATTTTTCAAAAAGCTTTTTATGGATTTTTAAAGTATTTTAAAAACTGCTTTTTAGGGTTCCGTAGCCAAATTTGGCAAAAACGGAACCCTTATAGATTCGTCATGTCTGTCTGTCTGTCTGTCTGTCTGTCTGTCTGTCTGTCCGTCCGTATGTCACAGCCACTTTTTTCCGAAACTATAAGAGCTATACTGTTGAAACTTGGTAAGTAGATGTATTCTGTAAACCGCATTAAGATTTTCTTACAAAAATAGAAAAAAAACAATAAATTTTGGGGGTTCCCCATACTTAGAACTGAAACTCAAAATTTTTTTTTTCATCTAACCCATAGGTGTGGGGTGGGGTATCAATGGATAGGTCTTCAAAAATGATATTGAGGTTTGTAATATCATTTTTTTCTAAACTGAATAGTTTGCGCGAGAGACACTTCCAAAGTGGTAAAATGTGTGTCCCCCCCCGTAACTTCTAAAATAAGAGAATGATAAAACTAAAAAAAATATATGTTGTACATTACCATGCAAACTTCCACCGAAAATTGGTTTGAACGAGATCTAGTAAGTAGTTTTTTTTTAATACGTCATAAATCGTAAACCGCAATTTACCTTTCATTCAATCAACTCAAATATTTAAAAAAAACATTTAATTTAAAACTTACTACAGGTTTGTACGGAACCCTCGGTGCGCGAGTCCGACTCGCACTTGGCCGGTTTTTTATAAATTAATTTTAAAGTCCGAAGGCAAATAATAGAGCCAATATAACTACCACTTACCCTACTTATACAGAGTTAAACATTTTTTGTATTTGATGAAAGTAATTTTTTATAGCAAATTCAGAAATTGGACGTCGTCAACGTCGTGGACGTCGGCAAATATGACACGAACTCGAAGTTGGTGCGATTAGATGAGACGATCTCTATTCTCTATGTTATCATATCCTTCGTACAAAAATAGAAATCAACACAAACAAGGATTTTCTAGACAGTCTCATATTTGTTACTATTTATAGTAAGAAACTTAAGAAGTACCTACTCGTAACTAGTTATTTGTGATTGAACCTATTCACCTTGTAACAAAACTTACAAGCCAAAAGGTACTATAGGGTTGCCGCACTATAATGCATATTCGTCGTCTCAACCGAAATAGACGTAGTACATGACTAACAAAGAACACGGTCTTGTGTCACTTGCTAGTGGCTCCCAGCAGGTTTAGTATGCGCAAAACGCATGTTGTCGCTGCCGGCTAATTTTTCGTGCACATGCACAAAATGGGGTATATTACGAGAAAAAAATATTCGGCGTGTAAGAAATATTACTTTTAAGTTACTTTTGACTTTATATTTCGGTTCTACGTAATAACTATTTAGTTCGTAGTGTATAACTAGTTAGTAGTTGGTAGGTCACTCGACGATATTCAAAAGCACATTTAATAAGTTTATTTGAATAAAAAAATATGAGTATGAAATATAATATGCTTACCGATATTATATAATGATGAAGAAAAATTTAGAACGCAAAAATACTATAATATTTCAGATTTATGGGTTTCTTCTTTTGCCAAAAATATAGTATAGGTACTAGTAGCAGGAATTAATGTGAGAAAACAAACGCAATTTTGTATTTCTTTAAGCAAGTATTCTTTTACTGACATACTATATTTTTGTTATTTTGAAAAACACTATATTCAGTCGAAGAAATGTTGGCAACCCTAAGGTTCTAACGCATTTAAGGACATCGTGTATTATATTATTGCATGTTGCCTTCCTTTTTCCATATACATATATCCCTGGATAAGGACAGCTGGTGACAAAACACATCTTTACACAACACACAAATCTTGGAGGAGACGTTTATTTTCAAATCATAGATAGAAACATAGAAATTGGGTATTTGACTACTATTCAAATAAATTCTTTTTAGTGATTATTAAATAGAGGATCTCCCAAAAGTCATAATATTCACGTCCCCTGATAGTTTTAAGTTGAATAACCATTTTAAACAATCGATTAAAGTAAAAAAGTGCGTCGAACTATAATGACGTCACATTTCAGAATTTCATATAAATCCCATAATTAGGAAGTTAGGACGCGTTTTGATGTTTGAAAAAAGTTTCTGATTTGGCTATTTGTCAAATACCTACCCAGTTGTTTTCAACTTTCAATGTTCATAATAATAATGCCGAGTGTATAGAGTGTGTAATGTCGGAAGTGGGGGGCAGAGATATGACTTCAGGGATGGTTGCCTGAGCATTGGGAGACAAACATACTAAAAAGCCCTTGACTGTAGTTGGTGAGTCCCCCCCAAAAACACCTCTTTTATGTGGACAAAAGCTGAATCGAGCTAAGTAAGTGTAATTGGTCCCTTATACGCACATCTGTCTAAAGATGTCTAAGTATGGAACGACAGGTTTCACATTATACGTTACCTGTTAACAAAGATCCAATATGGTTCGAATCGCGTACTCTCGCATATGGGGGACATTAGACAAGCTCTATCAATTTGAGGTTTGAACAGATTGTAACATGTATGACCTACATTTTGAAACCTACCTTTTAGGGATATAATTATTATTATAAAGCGTTTATTTGCTAAGAAATACTTACTTACGTATAGTTAAAAAAAACCGGCCAAGTGCGAGTCGGACTCGCGCACCGAGGGTTCCGTACAAACCTGTAGTAAGTTTAAAATTATTAAAAATATTTTTATTGATGATGTAACTAAAGATTTATGTTTTTTGCAATTTTTCTGTCAGACGTTGCTTCGTACCAAATTTTAAGTTTCTGAGTTCACGGGAAGTACCCTGTAGGTTTGATTCCCTTGCGAGTGTCGTTTATGTCGAAAATTTGCAGCATAAATAACTTTACATAATGGCATCTATGGACTCCTTAGACAGGTCTAATTATTTTGATTGCGTTGGCTTTGAAGTTTGATTTTTTCACAGCTCCAAGGAACAGTAGACCTGAGTATTTGATATGAATTTCAGCTTGGTACCTCCATGCGTTCCTGAGAAAAAGGGTCTTGACACACAGACGGACGGACAACAAAGTGATCCTATAAGGGTTCCGTTTTTTCCTTAAAAATATTATTTAAAAATCTGTTTTTTAAACAATTTTTTTCTTAATAATATACTTATTATTTTCTTAAAACTTAATATTTTATTATTTTTTTAACTAGGTAAGTATGTAGCTTTTAGGGATAATATGGTAGTTATAAGTAAACTCATAAATTATAAAAACTAAGCCGGTTTCCAGGTTAGAACAATACCATATTTGATATCCATTATGGATAAGTCAAAGATTATAGAGTCTAAATAAATCATTACAAATAACAGGTGTCCTTTAATACACTAGAATCCGGGGCCTTATTAAGTAAACTAAAGTGATTGCTACAGTGTTACGGTCGCAATCACCTCTGGTTGGTAAATACTCTTCCGCTATTGGCCAAAATGGAAAAAAGAATATCATAAATTCAACCAATCACAACCATTGAGATTATAACAATACCAAAAAAAACTTGGACCTTGCTCACGAGATAACCGCCATGTAGAGTGTTCACTCAACGATTGTTGTACCGATGGTTGTATCAGTTAACGGTCTTATTGCGAAAAGTTTCGATCAACACCTCAAGATGCTTTCATACAGAAGGTCGGATATCCTTGATACGGCGCGAATTATGAGGAGGTTCCTCTCTCTGGAGCCCTAACCTAACCACTTGTGGAAGTAGAGGTTTTGTATTTTATATTATTTTTTAAATACGTTTTGTGTAGCATTTTTATATATTTATGTAAAACATGATTAGGAATGTTTTTATAGAAATAAACAAATAAATGAGAGAAAAATAATTATTGATGCAGGTTTAACATAATGGCAGTAAATTTATTTAAAAAAATTTAGTACTTAATGTATTTAAAAAAATCAGAATACGAGAGTGGCAAAATTTATACGCTCAACTTTTTAGTAACAGATTTTGACCCTCCATTATTATTATCATACCTATTATGTTATATTATAATATACACAATCAAAGATCATAACTATGTTCAACCTACTTCAATTTAAAAAAAAACATCAATTCAGTTTCCGAACGTTAGCTCCAACCTTGAACTCTAGTGGGCGTAAGAAAAATCATCGGTGACGTAAATTTGCGCGCGAAAGGCCATCTAATTTAGAATTTCAAATGTTTGCAGTTCAATGACCAATGTACGATATACAAAGAATTAATCAATATTTTTATCGATTTATCGATATCTGATGCAAAAACTAAGTAAAATCTATGAATGATCCTAATATTCCTTAATCAGTCGTAAAAAATATTGGAACAGTAGTTTTTTTTTTTTAGACATTTCTTATCGTCCGCCATATTAAATTTGTGACGTTATTTTATTTTTCTTCTTCTCAGAAAACCGTTTTAATTGATACCAAACCAAATCATGGGGGTGCATAAAAAGTAACTAGCCCGCAATCTTTGGGAGTCCGCCATATTGTATTTAGAATGACGTCACTGCAATGTCATCCGAACTAAACGTGTATGCTTTCAGCTCAATCAGAGGCCCAATTGTGTAAGTAAATCGTAATCATTTGACAGCTTAAAACGTATTACTCGAATTATTAAAGGAGTTTAAACATGCTTTTTGACGTGCAGGCATCTATGGACTCCTTAGACAGGTCTAATTATCCGTTTGGCAAACGATTACGATCTCCTTACACAATCGAGGGGCAGTTGGGGATAGCTGTTTCAAAATTCAATTGAAAGATTTGGGTTTATTTAGGAATAAACCCACAAACGTTGCACGTTAAATAAAAGCTTATAAAACAAACATGGCCGCTTATTACAATATTATTATTCGCCGATTAACGAAATGTAGGTCGCGCCGTCGAGGGCCATCCGTTTATACGGGCCTTGGACATCAACAGTGCATTCTTACTGAATTTATATCGTCCCAAATAGCTTGCACATTTCGCCAGATGTTTACAAAATACAGCAGCACTAGTTGGCCCGCCCCGGTACCCATGTCAACCTTACATACTATTCAAAATCAAAATGTTATTTATTCAAATAAACCTTTACAAGTGCTTTTGGATCTTTAAATGAATCTACCATAGTACCACTGGTTCGGAATGCCATTCCTACCGAGAAGAATCAGCAAGTCCAAGATCCCAGTCCTCTATATCTTACTCTATATATATATAGCATGTACACCTATGTATAATACAGACTACAGTAGGTACCTTAATTTAACTATTAACAAGATGTCGCCCCAGCCTATGTCCTTCCCCGAGATGCAACCTATCTCTGTACCAAATTTTTCATTAAAATCGATTGAAAAGACGGACCGTTAAAACGTAGCAGACACACACACTTTCGCATTTTATAGTGAATATATGGATGCAAAATGAAATATATCTTCGTATCCTGGAAAATAAAAGGGTTCCCACGGGGTGTTTATAAAATTTCGTTCACACAGACGAAGTCTCTTATTAGACGAATATCATAAGAAGCACAGATCTGCTTATAGTAGAAGGACTGATCGCAGATAGAGAAAAGAGAGAGAGAAACTAAAACGCAGACGAAGTCGCAGTCATAGGCTAGTTTTGATAAATCCCAACGCATACTTCAGAATTGGGACCGCACCAAAAATACATCGCAAAATGATCACGACCATGAGTGCACACTGCATAAGTACATCTCGCGTTCGTGTGTTCAAACGAGGCCCAATGAAATAAACTTCGCCTCCTTTCGGAAGGGCCTCGGGCGAAATTATTTATACAAAACCCTGCGTTTATTGCCAAGAAATTTCTTTTGTGTCGCTGTTAAAAATACCATATTCGTAATCGAAACATCACAGGTGGACGTTGAAACTTTGTTTAAATAAATGAAACTAGATGATTCCCGCGACTTCGTCCGCGTGGACCAAGTTTTTTCGATTCCCGCGGGAACTCTTGAATTTTCCGGGATAAAAAGCCTATGTCCTTCCCCGGGATACAAACTACCCCTGTACCAAATTTCATTAAAATCGGTTGTACAGATACATTTTTTGATTCCCACGAGAACCTTTGCATTTTCCGGGATAAAAAGTAGCCTATATCCTTCCCCGGGATACAACCTATCCCTGTACCAAATTTCATCAAAATCAGTTAAACAGATGGGCCGTGAAAGCGTAGCAGACAGACAGACAGACACACTTTCGCATTTATAATATTATAATAGTATGGATATGAAAATTCATTGAATGTTCACTACTTGTCGATCCTGCGCCTGATTTATCTTCGGTCGTGTCGGATTTTCCGTCCCATCGGGCTATTAGATTAAAGGAACAAGGAGTGCACCTGTGTTTGCGCACACACTAGTTCACTATAATTTATCTCCCGCGCAGATGGCTAATCTCTCTGGAGTTTGGGCGCCGTGGCCGAAATTCGGTCGGGAGGACATTTATCTTGCATGGTTGATTGCGAAAAAGCTGCACCAATCATTATTTTCTGTCCAATCATTTATTTTATAGGAAGGGCTACATTCTATTACGGGAAATTAAGGAGTTCCCGCCGGAATAAAAAAACTAAATCCATGCGAAAGTTTGGATGGATGGATGTATGGATGTTTGTTACTCAATCACGCCAGAACGGCTGAACGAAATTTGGCACAGAGATAGATTATAGTATGGAATAACACATAGGCTACACTTTCTCTCAGAAAATTCAAAAGTTTCCGCGGGAATCAAAAAACCTCAATCCACGCGGACGAAGTCGCAGGCATAGGCTAGTACTTATTATATATTTTAATATTTAATAGTTGTTTCTGCGACCACATGTTTGATAATAACCTGGTTCCCTATAGCTTTTGGCAAGGTAAGGAGGATATTATGCATTGAACTAAACTCCAAAGTGCTTTGATAAAACAAACAGAACAATCCAGGAAATTCACCAAATAACGGGAAATCTGAGGTCGTCTTAATAAAACGTAGGGTGAACAGTAGAGCTAGCATGCGCTGTGCGCACAACGAGTAACATTATGTCTACCCGTTATCTCTATTTGTCTACCGAAGCTAACATGGTTACACATATGACTTGTCTCGTTGCGTCAAAAGTAGTGATAAAAGTAATATTTTTCTGTGATATTTTTCTCTACGAATCCTTACATGCCGACTATTTTATCGTATACCGCATTTTCAACCGACTTCAAAAAAAGGAGGTTCTGAATTCGACTGTATTTTTTTTTTTTTTTAAGGTTTGTTACCTCAGAACTTTTGACTGGGTGGACCGATTTGGATGATTCTTTTTTTATTTGAAAGAGCATACTTCCCATGTGGTCCCATATAAATTTTATCGAAATCGGTCGAGCGGTTTTTTAAATATCAACAATAAAATAAGTACTTTCAATAAGTACTTTAAATAAGTACTTTTAATAAGTACATCCGACGGTAGTTTCCTCAGCACCACTTTATCCCTTCATTCTCAACTTAGCTCAACTCTGTCATTGTTTCCAAAAAACTTCAACGCTGTTCATATTAACGCTCAAAGCATCCCATCTCACTTTCCTAATCTCCTTGCTTCTTTTGAAAATAACAACGACATCCATGCTATCCTAGTCTCTGAGACATTTCTTAAACCTTGTTTGCCTTCTTCCTCCTATTCCATTAATGGTTTTCACTTGATACGGAATGATCGCACGGGTAAGGGGGGAGGGGGTGTGGCAATATATCTTCGTAACCATATTCCATTTACTATTCTGGACAAGTCACCCAGTATGTACTCCGAATCTGCTGAACACATTTTTATTGAAGTTTTGTTTGGTCAACTGAAACTACTCCTTGGCGTATACTACAGTCCTTCTCTACATATAAATTATTTCCAATCGTTTGAAACTCTGCTTGAACAATATGTACCCACAGTTGATCATACAATAATTATGGGAGACATTAACACGTGTCTCCTCAAAGGAGATGCGCGTGCCAAACGTTTATCTGACATCGTAAATAGTTCTAACCTGCTGATGCTCCATTCCTCGGCTACGCACTTCTTTCCTAACTGCGCACCTTCTCGGTTGGATTTGATGATGGTCTCCTCCTTAGAACATGTCAATTTACATGGTCAATACCCAGCTGAAGCGTTTTCATACCACGATCTGATTTATGTCTCATATAAAATACGTCCTCCAAAGGTGAAGCCGACTATTGTCATGCGACGCAGCTTCAAAAACTTTAATAATGATAAATTTCTACAAGATCTTCATAATATAGACTGGGATGTTATCTATACTGCAGCTACAGTGGACGAAAAAGTAAATTTATTTAACTCAATGCTAACTGAACTATTTGACGTTCATGCACCACTACGGCCAATCAAGCTGAAACACTTGCCTGCTCCCTGGCTGACTAAAGATATAAAAGTTGTAATGGCTAAACGCAACTCAGCTAAAGCTAAATATAAATTAAACCCTACCGATGAGAATCTCGCTAAATACAAAAAACTTCGGAACCGTTGTAGTAAACTTTGCCGAGATGCGCAGCGCAATTATATACATGACTCCATAGACAATGGCAATCCTGTAAAAACATGGAAGTTTCTGGCCTCGCTAGGTATTGGCAAGCAGCGAAATCAAACCATCAAGAACGTCAACTTAGATCATCTTAATAATCATTTCACTACCGTGACTCTGATGGATAGCTTAACTAAAGCCAACACCATAGCCTGTATAGGTGCATCGGCTACCCATAATTTCCCTCCCTTTAAGTTTAAATCAGTTACGCTGAATGAAGTTGAAAAACACATTCTTGCAATTAAATCCGATGCAATTGGGAGTGATGGCATAAGCCGAAAAATGGTGCTATTGGCTTTAGAAAGAGTGACCCCAATTATTTGTCATATTTTTAATTACTCCTTGTCAACTAGTACCTTTCCTAATGTGTGGCGCTCAGCATTTGTTATACCCGTCCCTAAAACTGCTATTCCTTCGTCATTTTCTCACTTTCGACCTATTTCCATCTTACCCTTTTTATCCAAAGTCGCTGAACGAATAGTCTCCTCTCAATTTCGTATCTACCTATCTTATAATAACCTCCTTAATCCTCTTCAGTCAGGTTTTCGACCAGGACACAGCACTGTCACCGCACTCACAAAGATCTGCGACGACATACGATATGGGCTTGATAACCAGCTCGTTACAATTATTGTTCTGTTGGACTTCAGTAACGCTTTCAACACCGTTGACTTTGATTTAATGTTAGCCATTCTGAAGTCTAATAATATATCGCAGGAAGTAGTCAGCTGGTTTCGTTCATACTTATGGAATCGTGGGCAATGTGTCCGTGTTAACAATGAATCCTCCTTCTTTTCTTATGTTCAGGCTGGCGTTCCACAAGGGGGTGTCCTGTCACCTTTACTCTTCGCTATTTTTATTAATACAATTTCCAATTTCCTCTCCTCTCCCTTCCACCTTTACGCCGATGATCTGCAAATATATACTACTGTACCTGCAGATCAAATTACACCTGGAATAAGTAAAATTCATTCAGATTTATGTAAAGTAAGCTCTTGGAGTAAGTCGTATGGCCTCAATATTAACGCTAGTAAATCACAGGTTATCATTATCGGCAACCCAGCACAAACCCGTAAGGTTGATGTTAACTTCATAGAACCAATTGTGCTGGATAAGACGATCTTGCCCTTTAGTGACACTGTTAAGAACCTCGGCTTGATTATTGACTCCTCCTTCTCCTGGGTACCGCAAGTTAACCACGTCAGCCGACGTCTCTTTGCTGCTATCGGTTCTCTAAAACGCTGGAAGAATCTCCTTCCAGTCAAAACTAAGATATCCTTAGCTGAAACACTCCTTTTACCTATACTGGACTATGCCGATAGCAGTTACACGGATCTCACTGAGGAGTTACTAAACAAGCTTGAGCGCTTACAGAACATGTGTATTCGATTCATCTATGGATTGAGGAAATTTGATCATGTTAGTGCGTATCGTGCTCGTCTCAAGTGGCTTCCAATTAGGTTGCGACGAAATTTTCATGTTCTTTCTTTACTTTTCTCTATCCTATATGCTCCTCATACTCCCAGCTATCTTAAAGAACGTTTCAACTTTCTCGGTGCTGTTGATCGCCATATGCAGCTGCGTTCTACCATGGATAATAAACTCAAAACTCCTAGCCATCGTACAAAATTTTACAGCAAATCTTACACGGTGTATGCTGTGCAGTTATGGAATTCTTTACCCAAAAATATTAGAGACTCCAAATCCTTAACTATTTTTAAAAAAAGTCTCAAAGAATATTTCCTTAACCAAGTTGTGCCATAATAACTAAATAATTATATTATTTCTATCGTAATTCATTACTATGCTTATGTAATATTATTTATATAATAGGTATGTGTTAATTATGTATGCATTATGTATGTACTATTTATTTATGTTTATGTATAATATATATTGTTATCTATATTTACTTATTTTAATTATATGTAATGTATAAATATATATTTTGTCTAGTATGTTTATATTATTTACTCAACTAATAATAATAACGTGTATTTTATTGTGCCACACTACCCTACACATCTCGCTCAATCCTCTCACCAAAGGTTGCCTGGTAGAGATTGCTCAGTAAGCAATAAGGCCGCCTTTGCATACCTAGTTATAGTTAATTTTACTCTGTATTCTTTTTCTTTCATGTGTGCAATAAAGTATTTATCTATCTATCTATCTATCTACTTTGTATAGCGTGTGCTTGTTGTTGTATAGTTGGCGCGGGAGTTTGAAGTCGGTTGTTTAAAAATAATTTTTTATATTAAACTAGATGATGCCCGCGACTTCGTCCGCGTGAATTGATGTTTTTTTAAGATTTAAACTATCCTATCTCTCAAGTTGGATCGAACTGCACATGGTGTGCGAATTTTATTATAATCGGTTAAGTGGTTTAGGAGTCCATTGAGGACAAACATTGTGACACGAGATTTATATATATTAAGATTATTCTGTGATATTTTTCTCTACGAATCCTTACATGCCGACTATTTCATCTTGTATTTAATATACCTACCGCATTTTGTGCATGTTAGGTTATACGAAAAATTTGCCGGCAACGACAACATCTCGCTCTCTCTCGTCGCGAGATATCTCGTTGTGCGCATGCTTGCCAGCAGGCGTGCTCATATTTTATGGAGTACCTATTTTGAAATGAAATTATTTATTTATTTCACATAAGTACCTAGGATAACTTGTGTTATGTCACTTATGAGAAGTCAAGAGTCAACCACCGGTTTGGAAAGCTAATTCTACCGAGAAGAGCGGGCAAGAAACTCAGCAGTTGCTCTTTTCATAAAAAGAATTAATTTACTAACTAGAATTCAATAAAATGTAGGTTGAACAAGCATGATGATATTTTATGGATTCCCTATTGAATATAATTTGTCTGGAAAACCTCTTGAAATTCGGTATGTCAGATATCGTGGAACTTCTTTGACGTAATGATAAAAGTAAGTAGGTACTAATTGGTTTTGTGACGATTATTTTTCATTGGTGTCTGGATCAGATAACTTCTTGTGATATGATCACCCTTGCGCACTTGGTTTTCTGTACTTTAAATTTTTTTTTAAATCTTTGTATTTTTTGTTTTGTGTGGCAATAGATATTCTATCTAAGTATCTATCTATCTAGGGAGCCAATGGATCGGCCGCTCCACAGGACACTAATCTTCAAACTTCTCACGGAAGCAAGTCAAAGGTATAAAATTTTACAGCCTATTACATTTATCACAGCCAGAGCCAACCTTGCACAGTTTGCATTGAAACAAAGAGAATGATTTACTTGCACGTCCTTAATACGTCCGCACTGAGCACCTACACGCGTGACCGTCTGTCGGTGCGTTGAACGTCTCCACCCACACGGGGTGAAGTTTGGAGGTAAACCTCACACAGCCGTAAAGGCAAGTATCTACTTTTTTTACCTGATTTACGGCAAAACCAAAATTAAGGGTTATGATACCCACGTACTACTCGAGTGTAGTGCTGTATCCACTCAACGAGAAGCATACATTGGCTCCCCAGCAACACTCCCGGAAGTCCTCGCCGACCTGGGCGGCCTGCTTGGATTCTGGAGTGAGCTCGGCTGGCTGGAATGATCCGGCGGGGAGTCGCACCAGAGGTCTCACGCACAACGGGCAACCTTGCTTAAGTGCGGAAAAGCCCAGTGAGAGAAAAAAAAGAAGAAGGTTTATGATTTTTTGAAGTTATGCTTCGTTTGGAAAAATTATCAGAGTGAATTTTTACGATGCGCGCGCACACCGACACCCAAATTCGACACCCTGAAGTTAGTTGGTCAACTTAAAAGTCTTGCAGAAAAAGGCCAACGAAATAGAAATAAATACATTTACTGTATGTTGGGTGAGAACTGATAACTATATTCAAGATATTTATTATTTGCTATCAAAAAGTATAACTTCTTGCTTGCGTACATAAGGTACACACACTTTTTTTTACCTGATTTACGGCAAAGCCAAAATTAATTAATTACCATTTTTTTTATTCCACTACAAGTTAGCTCTCTCACCTGGAGGTTAGAGATGACGCAGTCTAAGATGGTAGCAGGCTAACCTGGTGGCTGGTATCAGGATATGGCAGTTATATTCAACGCATATACCTAATCGGTTTCTACGTAGTAAATATAATTTACCAATAAGTCTATAGTCTCTACAGAGGTTTATGACTATTCATTATTATAACATTCAAATCGCTTGGCAGTACGTCTTTGCCGCAAGAACGGTAATTAGCCACGACCGAAGCCTCCCACTAGACCAGACCACAGAAAATTAAAAAAATATGAATTCCCAAATTGACCCAACGGCCCCGGGATCGAACCCGGGACCCACAGCGCACACCACTGCGCCCGGGGGCATACTACCATCGCTTAAATCCGTATTGTTTTAGTATTGTGGATGTTCGTGTTTTAGAATTATAATCCTTACTAGCTGATGCCCGCAACTGCGTCCGCGTGGATTAATTTATTTTTGTTGCCGCGGGAACTCCTTAATTTTCCGGGATAAAACATACATACATACATAGCACAGCCAAATACTTACGAACTACAAGGTATTACAATCAATGAACTAAATGCAAGTAAAAAGTATTCTGTATCACTCTCGTCACGTCAAAATTACGTCGATCCGTTGCTCCGATGCGGCGTGATTGAAGGACAAACCAACAAACAAACACACTTTCTCATTTATAATATTAGTAAGATTTTAGGGACATCAAACTGTCATTTAGAAGTAATACTGCTTTAAGCGATGGTACTCGTAGTAACCCCCCAGGGAGGTCTTTGCTCACTAAATAATCAGTTAAGTTACCTATTGCACTTCGGTCAATCACCTGCTGAGTAAGTCTTAAGAGGGCACGTGATCACAAATTCGCTGCATCAAATCTGATGACATCCAATTAAGGTTTTATGTGTCGATATATTATATTAGGTAGACCATTAGATGATGCCCGCGACTTCATCCGCGTGGATTGAGGTTTTTTGATTCCCGCGGGAACTCTTGAATTGTCCGGGATAAAAACAAGCCTATGGACTTCCCCGGGATACACATACAACCAATCTCTGTACCAAATTTTATCATAATCGGTTGAACAGATGAGCCGTGAAAGCGTAGCAGACAGACAGACAAATGGACAGTTTCGCATTTATAATATTAATATGGAAATATGGATGTATTGCACTGTTGTGACTGCACTTTTAAAAAAACTTGTCTAAAAAAAGAACAGATAAATAACTAATCTATAAAAATCTCAGTTCGCAAACGTTCGGATGGCTTTTAAACAAAAGGTAAACATAAATAATTTTTAATAGACGCCGCGTCCTTGCCAGAGAGCGGTCGCGGGGTCATCGACCCTGCGCGGACGCCAAAAATATTACGCGCAGTTTGAGTTTCGCGCCCGTGAAAATGTTCATGGCGTACGATTATGGGGAAAAAAATATGGGAAGCGTGGGAAGGGGTGACTAACAATTATTATTACTAATTAGGTATTTCGTAGGTCTTAATATTACTAACTAGCTGATGCCCGCGACTTCGTCCGTTCGGAATAAGTTTATTCCGAACGGACGAAATTCCCACAGGAACTTTTTAATGTTCCGGTATAAAAAGCAGCCCATGTCACTCTACAGGAAATACCTAGACTAACCCCATGCAAAAATTATGTTCTTAAATCCGTTGCTCTGTTACGTCATGATTGAAGGACAAACCCAGAAACACATTTTTGCATTTATAATAATAGTATGACACCTGAGCCAATACCTACTTCAGTCTAGCTGATGCCCGCAACTTTGTCCGCTTGGTTTATGTTTTTTTTATTCTCGCGGGAACTCCTTAATTTTTCAATACCGGTATTAATACCGGAAAGATTTTTTCAATACCGGGATCCCGGTATTGGGAAAAACTTAAAATTTGATAGATTGTTTTTAACTTAAAAATAGTATTTTCTGAAGGAAACTGCACCATAAAAAACAGTTTTTCCATAAAATAGTTATTTGTTATACAAGAGTGAAAAGTTGTTTTTTAACCGCGTGCTCAATTTTGATGACCGAGCAAACGAAGAATTCTAAAATTGAATCACGAGCGAGCACTTTTCTGCCTAAATTCAATGAAGAAATGGCATTTTTTCACTGATGAAAATACATAGTTTAGTCAAAACACAAATTAATTAAAAATTTAATAGATATTTTTTAAAAGAAAATAAATCATTATAAAATATTCATTGGTTAAAAAACCGATTTCTGAGTCACTGAAATAGAAATGCCAAGCCACAGGGTTCTAAATTCAAACACTAATTTTTCCCTCTGAGTGATCAAAAATGACTTTTTTTCACTGGTTTTAAGCAATAAACGAGCTCTTATTGGGCTTAAGATACAAGTTTTAAACTTTGCCAAATAAAAACAGTGGCATGTACCAAGAAATATACGCAATAGTCAGTTTTGTTTATAGTGTCACCAATACCGGTATCCCGGTATTAGACATTTTTATACCGGTATTGAAAACGGACGAGAAAAGTTCGGGATCCCGGTATTGGAAGCCCTAGTTGCAGCGTGATTGAAGGACAAAAGAACACAGTTTCGTTTTAGCTACTGAGCACTAGTCATTTTTTTTGAAAGAGAAGGGATTTGGCCATTGGTCCATCACACTTTCCAAGTTGGCAGATTCATGCAGCTTGAGAGAGAGGTAGTTACTAAGTAATCCATATGCTTACTAATATTATAGATGTGTAAGTATGTAAGTCTATCTGTCTGCTACGCTTTAACGGCCCATCTTTTCAAACAATTTTGATAAAATTTGGAACAGAGATAGGATAAATCTTGGGGAAGGACATGGTACTGCTATCCCTATGTGCAGAAAATTTAGGAGTTTCCCCAGAAATTCAAAAACTTTTCCACACAGACAAAGTCCTGGGCATAATCTAGTGTTAGAAATTTGGAATAATGCCCAACCTTATTGAAAATGCAAGAATCCAAAAAATATTACAAAAATGGCTAAAATTGGAGGTTTGAAATTTTAAAATGGGGTAAGAACAAGTACAAGATCAAGCAATTTCTACATTAGATTTTTATTTTTGTCTATGGTTTCAACTGTGCTAAGAATTCAACATGCTCAAATAGTGAGAACCTAGAGCTCTAAAAAATATCCTTATCATCTTCTCAATCCATCACCAGGCATTCAGGTTTCTTTATGCTACCACAATATTATAAACATATTGTGTATTCAATACTTTTTATCCTAGAAAATTGAGTTCTATCTCTGAATGATGCAGCATAGCATGAAATATCCCTCAATCCACAGGGACAAAGTCGCGGGTACCAGAGCTAGTTAATAAAATATATGCTTAGAATTTCATAAGCTTAAAAGCTAATCATAGTGACTTTTTAGACAGGACTAAAACAATCATGCTATCTCTTTTTTCTGCATGCATGATAAAAGGGATAGCAATACTGGAAGTCCAATAGTTTAGTAAGTTTAAGTCATATCCTGTGAGTTGCAAATCGTACGCAATTGTTAGTTTTGCAAGTAACTAACGTAAAAACTTACTAGTGTAATTGCAGCCTTAGTTTAGTTATCTAGAGTTTTTTTTTGCTATAACTATTGTCCAACAAACATAAAAACAATTAATATTTTTATGTGTTTCCCACACATTAAAGCACTAAATGGCCAATGCCCTCAGGCAATTCAAACAAGATTCTGATAAGAATTTACTGTTGATAAGATAAAAATAATAAACTGAAAAATATATAGGTAGTAAACATTACGTATGTGCCTGAAAAACAACTTATTTTAAAAGTATTTAATTATTCGCAACACTTGACGACATGTAAATGACCTTTATTCCTTTTTTTTAAGTACCAACCTACAAATAAGGCAAGGAAAAGATAATATAAAATGTAGGTATTCAGCCAAACGCTTTACTTCACGAATAACCTCCAAGTAATCGTTGTGCAGTTAGTTTTAGCATTTTAGTGTGAGACTGCCGCAATTCACGCTCCGTTACCTTCAGTTAACGAAAGATATCCATTAAAAGTGGTAAAAACCAATGGAAAACAGCAATTACTGTATCATGTGAAGACACCACACTTTTTTTTAACACTGAGGCACTGACAATTCCTATAATACCTAACCGGTGATACGGAAAAACAAATTATTCACAATTCTAGTAAAGTTTTAGCACTAAAAATACACGATTTCGCAACGATTTCAATTAATAAGACACAAAAAGACGATTATACTCAATAGTAAATTGTTTGTGACTGACTTCGGATCGAAGTTTTTGAGTGACGACATGATGACGACACGTCATTGCTATCTGACAAATAGAACGAGACAGAGCAATACAAGAAAGTGAAATAGAACTATACAAGACTTGTTTTCTATTTCCTGAATAAGACCTGCGGCTTTATTATTGCTTTAGATTTTTATAGACGATATAATTGACTGTAGTTACATTATAATAATTATTATGCTCTTGCTCTACCATTATATATAACGTACTCTATGGATTATTATGAATAATGCTAAGTATTATCAGTAATATTACATTATTTTTATAATTATAAACTGAGACATTTACGCAAGCCCGCCATCTTTTGACGAGTAGTGGTACTGCTATGCCACAAATGTAAGGAGAAATTCTGCTGCACACTAGATGACACGATAATAAGTATCAATGTTATTATGTATTTTACTATGATTTTTACCATTCTTTGTCGTCATTTTTTCCCCTTTTATGAAGAATGTGGAATTCTAACTTTTGTCAAAAACCTGTTTAAATAACTAACAATATTATTTTATTCGCAGGAAAAAATCTAAAATATTATTAGATATATATGCTTACCACAGTTTAAACAACGTACAGTTGGATTGAACGCCTCTAAATTAGGACAATTACGTGATAAGTAAGTAATTTAAAACATCTTACATGCGCGGGAACTGCTTCATTATTAAAAAACTAACTGATTTGTGTACCTATCTATTATTACAGTTTTACTGACGAATATCTACTCAAAAAAACTTATTTAGGTGATTGTATTAAATACTTACCTATTTAAAAAAACCGGCCAAGTGCGAGTCGGACTCGCGCACCGAGGGTTCCGTACTCAAGAAGTAGGTATAATTACCTTTGTTAATGAACCGCAAAACTAACTTTGTTTGTAGAGGTTTACTGTTAATATCAAAAAATTACGTTTGTTGTATGGGAGCCCCCCTTTAATATTTACTTTATTGATATTTAATTATTTATTATGAAAGGTAATATACAAGTTAATATTCTGTGAAAATTTGAACCGTCTACCTGTTACCGTTTTTAATATTGAGCAAAAAAATACGAAAAAAACACGTTTATTGTATGGGGACCCCCCTTAATATATATATTTTTTTAATTTTTAGTATTTGTTGTTATAGCGGCAACGGAAATACATCGTTTGTGAAAATTTCAGCTTTCTAGCTATCACGGTCTATGAGATACAGCCTGGAGACAGACAGACAGACAGACAGACAGACAGACAGACAGCGGAGTCTTAGTAATAGGGTCCCGTTTTTACCCTTTGGGTACGGAACCCTAAAAAAGTTAAAACTTGCTTTAAATCGGAAGAAAGTTATACAGAATCAGCCCCAATATGATCCAGAAGTAAGTGAGCACAGGAGTTCCTATGTACTAAATTGTTTTTTGGGAGTGGCCAGTGAGGCGACAGGCAAATTAAACTTCTGGTTCCTTCATTATGATGGACTTCCGCAAAGTAACGCCTGCCTCTATCCAATATCATTAAAATATCTCAACAAATGAAAAAGTTATGGAACTTTTGAAGTTGCGCTTGCAAGTGCGGTCGTGTGACGACCCTATCTTTCTATAAAAAGCCGAATAAAATAAATAAATGGACATAACGTGACTTAATTTAATTAAAAACCCTTAATTTGTGTGTGAAGATAATTTTGAAGTATTAATATATCTCGGCTAGGTATTAAAACTCACTCACATTTCTCACTCGAGTAAGATACAGCAATCGGTGTAGGTACACTTCTAGTAATTAATTTCTCAGTCATTTATGGATGGATTTAAAAAAAAAGACGTGTGGCACTCGGAGACTGCCGCGGTAAAGCTATTGCATAGCATTTTTTATCAACTTGCTATGAAAATATAATGGCGAAATATTTTTAAGAAAAGATGATTTTGGTTGCTATGACTACTTGTGTTGTTGACTTCAATTTGTTGAAAATATTAAGGCGAAATAATTTTAAAGAATTATGTTTTCAATAGTCCGGTTGTCCAAGGGGAATCAAAATTTTTTGATTCCCCTTGGACACCCGGAAAAAATTATTTGGCCGGCGAAAATTATTTCGCCTTTATATTTTCAACAAATAGAAGTCAACAACACAAGTAGTCATAGCAACCAAAGTGTTAGGTTTTTTCGTTACGGAATTTCTGGATTCGGTCTCCACGCTCAAGGCCCGCGATAGAAGCTATGCAATAGCTTAAAAAACACAGATTTATTAGTTTTAATCTATGTTTTACTTCAGTTGTGTTAAATATGATATGCACAACATCATGAAACTTCTCCATTTCGGCCACCGGGTCAGATAAGTTAGCGGGACTGTAAGTATGAATACTCACCGATATATATTTTTTATGGATAGCAGCTACGTCGACGGGGTCCGGGCTCAAGCTTCTCATGGTAGGCATTACTTCGTCCATCATGTTGAGTTTAATCAAAATCGGTCAGCTTCCCAAATCGAAGAGGCTGCAACAATACATAATTAGCTTTATTCAACTAATAAATTCATCATTAACATCTTATCAACCCTTAGGGCTCACTAAGCACGAGTTTCCTCTCGGAATGAAAAGGGTTTGGCCATAGTCCACCACGCTGGCCAAGTGCGGATTGGCAATCTTCGCACACCTTTGAGAACATTAATGAACAACTCTCGGGCATGCAGGTTTCCTCACGATATTTTAAACATCGGAAGGAAGAAGGAAGGAAGAAGAAAACATCATGTTTTCTTTCTCTGTTTGAAGCAAATGATATTTTTTATTTATTTATCCACTACAAGTTAGCACTTGACTGCGATCTCACCTGATTGATGGTAATTGATGATGTTTAAGATGGTAGCAGGCTAACCTGTTTGGGGTATGGTAGTTAAATTAAACCCACTACTCGGTTTCTACTTTCTACACGGCATCGTACCGGAACTCTAAATCGCTTGGCGGCACGTCTTTGCCAGTAGGGTGTTAACTAGCCACAGTCGAAGCCTCCCATCAGACCAGGGAAAATACAGAAATTATATATTCCCAAATTTACCCTGCCGAGAATCGAACCCGGGACCTGACAACAGCGCTCAACACTGCACCACGGAGGTCGTCAATGGGGCTGATTCTCTGTTGCACAATCTCCTAAACTAAAATGACAGCATTAAAAATATTGCTAACCCTTTCATAATACTCCCTGTGGAAAGGGACCGAACTAGATTTAAAGCTGTAATTTTAGTTTCGTTTACAGATTGTGATACAGAATTGGCTACAACTAGTGGTTCGCCCCGAACTGAGACCTCGCGGTATCGCCATAGAAGAGCGCCATCTATTGACATCATTGTGAAGTTCTGTTAAAAATACTGAAGCTCATTAAAAATTAAATAATTTCGTTTCCTTCTAATCTAATCTCATCATTTATCTAATTTTAGTAGTATTTGTTGTTCAAGTACAGGATATAATTTAAATAATTGATCAAGTTTCAGGTTCAGACTTTCAGAAAATTGAGAGTTCTGAGTTCAACTTTGGACGTTAGAAAATCTCCACTTTGAAAGTCAATTCGTCAATTTTAGGGGAATATTAAAAAAAAAAATTTTTTGGACTCTATTCCTAATTATCTTTAAAATGATATTCCGCAACCCTATGTAACGCTATAAAAAATATTTTACTTCGCATTCGCTTCTATGAGAGCCCCCCTGAAATAAAGATTTTTATTACTTTTTAAGCCATATTCGGCTGGGGGCCGGTTCGGTTCGGATCGGTTTACATATTATTATATTTTTTGAAGTAATTACGTTCAGTAATTCAGAAATTATAAGGCTCTGACAGACGGACGGACGGACGGACGGACAAGTGCAAATTCACTCAAGTAGACTCTGAGACCTTCGCTTCGCTCGGTCAATAATTAATTTCTTCAAACACACAATACATAAAGCTCGGTTGCGTGGCTGTAAAGTTGGGTAAAAAGATAATTTACTGAATGATACTTCCTTATCAAAGTATACTTAAACTAGTGTATTATATTTATTTAGACATAGATAGTGGTTCTTCATTGAGATAATAGCTTGGACCAATAATAATACGCATTTCAACCGATAATAAACCATATTACAAATGTATAGAGTTTAAATTACAATGGTAAGCTGGTTCGCATGTATGTTTTTGTATGCCGTAAGTACTATTCATAATAGGTCTTGGGTGCTTAGGTCACCGTAAGATTGTAAAAACCATTAGATTATAATCTAACTCTAGAAATTGTAAACTGTCGAATGATTACAATATAGCGGATTATTTTTCGGTAGATTGTAATCTGTTAGGTTTATTAAACCGATAGAACCTAAGTGCCTCTCGCTCCAACTGTATCATAGCGCGGTCACGAACAGTACACTGCTAGCTTAATTAAAAGTTAGCAGTGTTCTCATTTTTAGTCCACCTATCACAGCACCAAATATCTGTTATCAGCACTAAATTAGCACTAATTGAGCACTAAATGGTGACTTCTTTTAAATCCAATAGTTTCCGTTTTAGAGTCTTCTTCTCGCTCTTGAGACTGCTGGCGTCGTTATATTAGCAGTAGTTGCTTTGAAAAAAAAAAATCTTTTTCAAAAATCCTTTACTACAACGACAGCACTAATTGAGCACTTAATAGTGACGTCTTTCAATTCTATTAGTTTCCGTTTTAAAGTCTTCTTTTAGCTCTTACGACTGCTGGCGTCGTTATACTAGCAGAAGTTGATTTGAGAAAAAGAATTTTTTTTTAAATCTTTTGCTGTACTGGCAGCACTAATTGAGCACTAATTAGTAACTCTTTTCAATTTCACCAATACCGATTTTAAAGTCATCTTTTAGCTCTATGATTGCTCGTGTCGTTAAGTCAGCAGTAATCTATACTTAAAAAACTGAATCTTTTTTTTTTCGAAAAATCTGTTTGCTTGTACAGGCAGCACTAATTGAGCACTAAATTATTAGCTGATGTGCCTCTCGCTCCAACTGTATCATAGCGCGGTCACGAACAGTACACTGCTAGCTTAATTAAAAGTTAGCAGTGTTCTCATTTTTAGTCCACCTATCACAGCACCAAATATCTGTTATCAGCACTAAATTAGCACTAAATGAGCACTAAATTTTGAGATATAAAACGAGTGATTCTGCCAACTTAACCTTTCTAGCTTTACAGACGTGTAATCTATCTCTGTGCCAAATTTCATTCTAATCCGTTCAGCCGTTCAAGCCTGATTGAGTAATAAACATCCATCCATCCATCTATCCATACATCCAAACTTTCACATTTATAATCGCTCAATATATTATATACCTATCTGTATTTTTACATCCACTACTACAGCCCATTAACGTTCCAATGCTGAGCACAGGCCTCCACTCTTATAGGAGAGAGGGAATTAGAGCTTAGACCCACCACGCTGCTCCAATGTGGGTTGGCGGGCTTTAAAGACTATTATCATGTTAGTGATAATAACCGTGCTCCTATTTTTACAGAGTTACTTTAATATTATAATTGCGAAAGTGTGTCTGTCTGTCTGCTACTATGCTGCTGCTATTTGTTCAATAGATTTTGATGAAATTTAGCATGGGGATAGTTTGTATCCTGGGGAAAGACATAGGCTTAACTATACATTTTATCACGGAAAATCACACGGAGTCCCCGCGGGAATCAAAAAACTTAAATCCACGCGGATAAAGTCGCGGGCATCATCTAGTTAAGTAAGTATTATTTATACGCAAGACGATTAACATTGAACTTGACTTTTCTAGTATTTAGTAGTATTCTTGTAATCACAGACCATTATCTTTGTACCTAACTCGTGCATTTATAAGACGCGTGCATTGACTGAAGGTACTATTAAGTACCTAAGTACTAGATGATGCCCGCGACGTTCTCCGCGTGGTTTAAGATTTTTTGAGTCCCGCGGGAACTCTTTAATTTTCCGGGATAAAAAGTAGCCTATGTCCTTCCTCGGGATACAAACTATCCCCATAAAAAAATTCATCAAAATCGGTTGAACAGATGGGCCGTGAAAGCGTAGCAGACAGACAGACACACTTTCGCATTTATAATATACTAGATGATTCCCGCAACTTCGTCCGCGTGGACCAAGATTTTTCGATTCCCGCGGGAACTCTTGAATTTTCCGGGATAAAAAGTAGCCTATGTCCTTCCCCGGGATACAACCTATCCCTGTACCAAATTTCATCAAAATCGGTTGAATAGATGGGCCGTGAAAGCTTAGCAGACAGACAGACAGACAGACAGACAGACAGACAGACAGACAGACAGACAGACAGACACACTTTCGCATTTATAATATAAGTATGGATATATATATATTTTTTTTTAATGTCTATCCCTCTAACATGATTAGAGACTGTGTTTGCTCTGTCTGTTTGTCTACTCTGTCATACTAGTTCTCGCTCGTATGCCGCTCGTACTTTCGTTCTGCATACTAAATCTTTCATTCATGCATCATCTTTCACACTATGGGTGGGTTCCCTTCCTATATGCTGTTTTTTTTTTTTTTTTAGTGGGTTTTTATTTAAGCTTTTATTTAAATGTGATACATAATTCTTATTTTTATACACGACATAACCAGTGATACATAATGCTTACGTCTAATTACATAACCAAATTTTGGTACACAAGATTAATAACTATACAATATACTATTGCTAATTATTATCTATTTATTTACTTAAATTCCTATCCTTATTATATACTTCTTGCTCTATGCTGGTTAAAAATATATAACTATATCTATCCAACATACCTTACTTGCTATTTCTTTTATTTGCTTTAATACATATATATTTACAAAAATCTAAGAATACGGCTCTATTTTTGTTATCACTTATAATCTCAGCTATGTTTTGCATTGATAACTTAATACCCAGTTGGTGCTCTACTTTTATTCGATCATATAGGTGGACAGGACAGTCAAGTAAGAGATGGAAAACAGATTCAGACTCCCCGGGGTCGCAGACGCACGACGGACTCTCCTTGCACTTGAAGCGATGCAGGTACTCGGAGAATCCGCCATGCCCCGTCAACACCTGGGTGACGAATCTATCCACCTCTATTTTACCGATGATTCGGTAGGCCGCCACCGCATCAGGAAAGAATTTCCTTGTGACGCCGGCCGTTTCACCGGTTCTGTACCGGTCGCTCCACTCGTCAAGCGATCGCGTGCGAATGCTTCGCTTGACGAACGAAACGGGACAGCTGTCATAGTCAAATTTGCGTTTTGACTTCAGCGCAGCCTCCTTGGCCAGATGGTCGGCACGCTCGTTCCCCTCCAGTCCTGCGTGGGCCTTGATCCAGAACAAACTTATACGTTTGCTCCGGAGCAAAGCGTCACGCAGGAACCCTCGCGCCTCTACGGCCAGGGGGTGGAGAGCCTTGGGATTTTGTAATGTCTGCAGTGCCGACAATGAGTCGGAATAAATTCCGACTGATCCGGCCAATTTTTCTGCGGCCATCCGCGCCGCCCGGCATATCGCCAGGAGTATTCCGCCTGGTAGACCGTGCAATAGGACGGCAAAGCAAGCTTGAGGGTTTTGGTTTCGGCGTCGCCACTCCATATGGATAGCGCTGCACCCACTTTGCCCTCGGGTCGTCGTACTTCAATTTGCGCGTCACAACCATTGCATTGGTCTGGTGAGCCGCAAACCGAAGTTTATTAGACTCACCCCACGCTTTCACGCGTTCGAGAGCGGCATTGGCCCGCCGTTCGATCTCGAGAGCCGTCTCACCCTCAAACACCAACACCACATCGTCGGCGAATGCCTGTGCGTAATCGCCTCTGGTCTCCAAATCCCGAAGCAGTGGATCTAAAAGTAGGTTCCACAGTATCGGCCCACCGATAGATCCCTGCACGCACCCCTTCCCGGTCCCTATCCCGTGCTCCTCCCCACAGTATCGAACTCTGACGCTCCTGTCGCTCAGGTAGCTGCCAAAGAGCCGCCGGATGTTGATGGGGCATTTCTCCTCAGCCAGTCTGACCCTAATTTTTGGCCACCAAGCGTTGTCGAAGGCGCCCTCTATATCCAGTGAAACCAGGACAACAATTCTCTTTCTCTCCAGATTGCGTCTGATATATTTCACTGGGATGTAGAGGGCGTCTTCAGTGCTCCGCTGGGGCATAAAGCCAAACTGGTGAGTACTAAGCTTGGGCGCAAGATGGAATTGCAGCCTGGCGACAAGCATTTTTTCCAAGACCTTCCCAAGTACTGGTAGGAGGCCAATAGGACGATACTACTTTGGAGCCGTATATGTGGCCTTCCCCGGCTTCCGAAGGAAGATTACCGTGGCCTCCTTCCAGGCCCTGGGAAAGTGGTGGATCTCCAGACATCGGTTGAAGAGGCACAAAAAGAGGTCCGGGTCCAGGTTTATCGCGTGCAGGCATATATCGGCGGTGAAACCGTCCGCACCTGGAGCCTTCTTCGGATCAAAGGAACGGCTCGCCAACTTCAGCTCCAAATGGGTGAAGGGGGGGTCCTACTGATCCGAAGATGTCTCGCTGTCCGTAAGCCCAGCCAGGACCCTCACTCGTCGGTGCTCCTCAGAGTCATGCTCTTCGGAGTCCTCGGGGTAAAAGGTCTCGGCCATAAGTCGGGCCGAGCTTTTGGCATCGAGTTCCGTATCATTTACCACCAGCGGTGGATCCTCCTCGCGTTTGACTGTCCTACCTAGTACCCTGTAAATTCCCCCCCAGAGAGACTCCCGGTTCTGTTTCTCGCAGAACTCCTTCCAGGATCTGGTCTGTGCCTCCTTTTCCTCGGTCTCGTATCTGGTCTTGGCCTCTAGGTACTCCTCGACTACCTTTGAACGTCGGATCGGTGCCGCACACCGAATCCTCCTCTTTCTGGTGGCCACCTCGCGTTTCAGCGTTGCCAACTCCTCGGACCACCACGGCAACACGAGTGTATCCTTCCTCCTAATTTTAGGGATTGCGTACTCGCACGCTTCGGTCAGTGACTGTATAAGTTCGTGTATAGCGTCATCTAGTTGTGCAGCTGTAGTGATGTTTTTGATGTTTGTGACTGTAATATTTTTGGATTGCAAAATTTGACCCAGTTTCTCATGAAACCGGGTCCAATTGGCTTTCCGTGTGTTATATGATCGTGTTGTGTGCTTGATATAGTTGTGTCTGACACGTTTTAGATGAAGTTTAAAGGAGATGCCGTTGTGGTCCGATGTAGTCAAATCCTCACGTACGCGCCAGCCGTCCACCAGATCGAGGAGGTCGGGTGACGCAGTTGTAATGTCAACGTAACTGGTATACCTTTGTCCACCTCTTTTATCATCAAAAGTGGGAATTTCCCCTTTATTGAGGATAACTAGACCGAGGTCCTCCAGGGTCCTGCGCAGTTCCTCGCCTCGGCGATCTGTCACGGGACTTCCCCACCAAACGTTCTTAGCGTTGCAGTCGCCCGCGACTATCCATCTCTGGGCTCCCGGCTCGAGCCGGATCTTGCGCAGGTGCGCCAGGTACAGGTCCATCGCCAGGTTGGGCTCGAAGTAGAACGAAACCAGGGCGATCTCCCAGGCGCTGGTTCGGATCCCCACCACCGTGATGTTGTTTGTGGTGAGTTTTGGGTACTGTATAACGTGAAGTTCCGCATTAAAAACAATTATTGCGGCCTTTACAGTACCATCACCGTTATCAGCGCATTGGAAGACCCTAATCCCGCTCCGACCCGACACCCTGCCCTCTGTGCCGACATAAGGTTCCTGCACTAGCGCCACCTGGACTCCGCATTTCTCGGACTCGAGTAGGAGTTCGGTAAGTGCCAGTTTCTTACGTTGGAGGTTTGCCTGAAAGAAATGGAGTGCCATTGTGCCAACCTCAGCAGTACGCCACTGTGGAGCGGGCCAATTCGTCCCATCTCCGTCTAATCGGGCAGTCACTGCTGAAGGCGTTATGCTCTCGATTATCGAGCTTCGCCCTCAGGCAGTTTCTGCACGAGGGCAGGACCGCCGCAGCCCACTCTGCGCACTTAGCTTTGAGGTGCGGCCCTCCACAGTGGCTGCACCCGTCCTCTGACTCCTTGCAGAACTTTCTACTGTGGCCGTAACCTAGGCACCTCGAGCATTGGACCAATGGGGACTGGTCCTCCGCCCTGACTTTCTGGAGATCTATATGGACACTGCCCATTCCTGTGATCCGACTCCAGAGAGTGGGTGAGGCGCTCAGGACTACGTTAGCCATATGCGGATTACGAGTTCGTTTCCTGTACTTAACTAAAATCCGGTCGTCCGCACTGTTGAGGTTGCCAAAGAGTTCCCTATTCTGGTTCCTCAAGGCTTTTATTATGTCTTCATCAGTATTTACTGTTAGGACTCCTTTGAGGACCAGAAGCGGGTCCCTATTTTTGACCTCCTCAACAACGAGGCCTGTTCCTTCTCCTGTGAGTCGCTCCTTGGCCTTATGTCTCTCTTCTTGCATTTATAATATTAAGTATGGATTCTGTGCTGATAGTTACTAAGTTTCTAGTCTCTACTAATTAATTACCGGTGATTTATTTTCATGATATTAGGCAAGGCATTTAAAACGGCCATTTCTTTTGATTTCATATCTGTATCTTTGATTTGATATTAATTTCAACTTGAAACCTCCACGCGTTCCCAAGAAACGAAAGACGTCAGGCAGACAGACGGACGACGAAGTAATCCTTTAAGGGTTCCTTTTTTTTCTCTTGAGGCACGGAACCCTAAAAATAAATTTAGAGTTTTAATATTCTATATTGGAAATTAACAAAAGTACCTAAACAAGCCCAAAGGCGGATTATTATTAATTATTACCTTTAAGATAAACTAACATAGGTACTTCTACTAAATCTCTATGTCTATATGTAGAGAACCTCTTCATTTAGATTTTGTTTTGTACAGAAGTTGCGTCAAATAAAGGTTTTTCTTTCTTTCTTTCTATTTTGCTCATAAAGCGGTACCGTGACGTGCGAATTTCAAGTTACGCAAGATAAATAATAAATTATTATACTTAATCAAGTTTCGCAGAGAATTTACGCCGAGATAGTGAAAGCACCAAATACAGATAGCGCATAATAAAATTGGCACTAAGTAGTGTCAGCTTTGCGTTTAAAATTGAATTGAAATTTTGGAAAAGATAAAAGATTGTATTTGTTTACTGATATTTGACTCATTCGATGTACTTTACTCGGTTCGTTCTTTGGCGGGGATACGCTATAATGGAATAATTAACATAATTTATACCTACTTACGAGTATTTTGACGTTTGAAAGTTAGTCTCCTGCCGGCAGACTCAGCCATTATTGAATAGGTACTTTTGTGTTTAGATCGCAATTTGATTTAGAGCTTAGCAGTAGCAACTGCAGTCTGATCAAATGATTAGGTAATTTAGGTAAGTATTGTTGTTGTGATGCTTTAGCCAAGTTTTATTTTGTTACATTAAATCTTATTTACATTAAATCACTCGTGAAACCACTACACGTTGTGAACATTCGCTCGTGCAAGTTTTAAAGAGAGTACAAACATATTTTAAAAGTAATTTTAAAATTAGCTTAGTTTTAAATTTTAATTATTTTTCCACTTCTGGAATTATGCCTAAACTAGTTATATTATAGATCGGTACATCAAACAAAGTGCGCAAGGGCGGTTTCACCAAAAGTGATCTCCTCCAGACAACCTATCCATTATGAATCTTTAAAAGTAGGTAGGTAGCGGGATAGTGCAACAACTTATGATCATGCGAGTAAACTTTTTGTGCAGAATTTGTCTCAAATAAAGATTTTCCTTTCTTTCTTGCTCATAAAACTGTACCGTGACGTGCGAATTATTACGTAAACGTTACACAAGATAAATTATACTTAATCAAGATACGCGTTTAAATATAGAGCGTAATAAAGTAGGCACTAGCATAGGTAGGTATGATATAGGTAAGTACACGTTTATTGATAAAATTCTTATGTTTGTAACTTATCTGCGGTAGACAATCTGAAGAAAAAACCGGCCAAGACCGTGTCGCACGCACCTCGGGTTCCGTAGTGGCCCGTCAGAATGAACGGACATTTTAAGTTGGTAGACTATTACACGTTAACTTTTGAAGTTATACTGGTTATATACTTCTTTTGGCGCATTAGGGTAAACTTATCAGAGTGAATTTGTACGATGCGCACGCACACCGATACCCAAATTCAACACCCTGAAGTTAGATGGTCAATTTAAAAGTCTTGCAGAAAAAGGCCTACCAACATAATAAAAATAAATACATTTGCTGTATGTTGGGTGAGAAGTTGAGAACTGATGACTATATTCAAGATATTTATTATTTGCTATCAAAAAGTATTACTTCTTGCGTGCATACATAAGAACACACACTCTTTTTTTAAATTCTTTTATTTACTCAAAGGCTTTTCATTATATAGCTGTATATCAGCCTCGTACGCTGTCGTATCGTACGGTCTACCCAATACAAATTTACAAAATTATAAAAAAAAAAAAAAAAAAATACATTAATAAAATAAAATAAAAATAAAAATAGCCTTTATTTCGAAACATAAAAAATTTGTCATTACATAGAAATTTGATGATTACATTTTACAATATATTTATTAATAGATTGAATTTACATGAAATTAAATTTAAATTACAAAAAATAAGTACATGTTATTATAAAATTTTGAATTATTGTAAGTAATAAAAATATTAATTAATGAGGGATACAGAAAATTTCATAAATAAAAGATGTCGCGCGTTTCGAATTGCCTGTTGGCAGAGGCCTCCTCTAGCTCCCGCCACTTTGGTGTATCGTGCGCTACTCGACGCCAATTTGGTCCCGCGGTCATTTTTATTTCGTCTTCCCACCTCCTATACGGTCTGCCTCTAGTCCTTTTTCCATCCCGAGGAAACCAATTTGTGACAATTTTGCTCCATTTTTCCTGTTTGTCTCTTTGTGAATGTTCGGCCCATCTCCATTTAAGTGAGTCTATCTTTCTGAGAATGTCAATGACTTTTGTTTTTCTCCTAATATCCTGGCTGTTACATTGGTCTTTGAGCTTCACTCCTATCATGCTTCTTTCCATTGCCCTCTGACACTTTGCGAGCTTCGATCTATGATACACAGTTAGCGCCCAGTTTTCACATCCGTAAGTTAGACAAGGAGTTAAAAACTCTACTCTTTATTGGCAGGCTGAGATCTTTACTTTTAATAATTTCTTTGAGTGCCCAGTACTTTTTCCATCCATTGGCTATCCTTCTATCAATTTCCTTTGTAGTTTGATCCGTAGGTGATATAATCTGCCAGTAAATGTATTCATCAACATACTCTATTATTTTTCCATCTACTGCGATATTAATTTTTAGGGTTCCGTACCAAAATGGTAAAATGGAACCCTTATGGTGCGACTTTCTCCGTCTGTCTGTCCGTCTGTCCGTCTGTCCGTCTGTCCGTCTGTCCGTCTGTCCGTCTGTCCGTCTGTCCGTCTGTCCGTCTGTCCGTCTGTCCGTCCGTCACACTCGTTTATTTCAGTAACTACCGAAGCTATCGACATGAAATTTGGAATAGTTGTGTATATTAGTGGCCCAAAGACACTGGAATTAAAAAAAATTTATAATTATTTTTGTTCTTATTTAAAAAGGGGGGAAAATCTGAGGGTTGAAATTTAAAAGTGAGATAACTGTACTGTGTGGGGTATCATATGAAAGGGTTTACTTTGTACATTCTAAAACAGATTTTTAATTATTTTTAGTTATGATAGTTTTTTGATTTATCGGGGAAAATGTCTAAAAAAATACCGTTCCCCCCCCCTTATCTCCGGAGTTTACCAATCGAAAAATTTGAAATAATTATGGTCAATAGGAATTTACGTCTATTTTACAGGAAAACTATAGCCAATGCTCTAAATAGCATAGTTTTTTTGATATTAACAATAAACCTCTACAAACAAAGTTAGTCTTGCGGTTCATTATCAAAGGTAATTTATTAATAATGGTACGGAACCCTTCGTGCGCGAGTCCGACTCGCACTTGCCCGGTTTTTGTATAGTTTGTCATTACTTTTGTCTTACTAATATTCATAGACAGACCTACATTTAAGCTTTCCTGAGATAGCTGTTGTTCCATTATTTCTAGCTTTTCTGGACTCTCCTCAAAAAGTACAAGATCGTCGGCAAACCTAAGGTGGTTTAGGTTAACTCCATCAATATTTGAGCCAAAGTTTGACCCCTCTAATTTGCGAAACACGCCTTCCAGTACTGCTGAAAATATCTTCGGACCGGGTCACCTTGTCGAACGCCTCTACCAATTGGAAATTCATCCCCTAAGCTCTCTAGTTGTATTTTGGCTTTACTGTTGATATATATTTTTCTTAGAATTCGTATAGATCTTATTAATACCTTGATTTTCTAAGCTAGCCCATATTTTATCATGTTCTAATGAATTGAATGCTTTGCTGTGTAAGAGATCAATCCAGAAGTAGGTATTTATGTGACACTTTTAATATATTTGTACTCTCATTTGGAACTTGCACGATTAAATGGTTAAACATGTAGAGGTTTAATGTAATTAGATAAAAGATGCCTAAACTTACAGATAATATTCATTTGATCCGGCCACGATTGCTATCGTTAAGCTCTAAATCAAAATGCGATCTAAAAACAAAAGTATTCAATAATCGCTGAGTCTGCCGGCAGGAGACTAAATTATCATCGTTCAAACACTCGTATTTATACTGACTATTTTCAATATGGCGTCCGTATCTGCAGATTAAATCGCATGACATGAAACGACTCAAATTGACAGATATTATACTTTCTGTTTCATGAGGTATAATGACAAACAGTAATAATGCTAACACATGTCAATATACGTCATGAAACGTATGTTGACAAAGGTGTATTGACAGACACTAATAATATTTGAAATTACTTACGGTTTGGCCTTTATCAATATACGTCACGAAACGTATACTGACAAAGGTACATTGACATGGTTACACTTATTGTTTCATGAGGTACATTGACAAACACCAATCATATTTGAATTTGCTAACAGCTGTAATCAATAAAGGCTAGGTAGAGTGGTTTATTGTATTCTCTATATTTTTCTATTACTTGTTTCACCGTGTGAATATGATCAATAGTCGAAAAATTTCTTCTAAAGCCAGCCTGTTCCTTGGGCTGATTCTCATCGAGTTGTCTGGTGATTCGGTCCAATATTATTTTGGAAAAGACTTTATAGATGTTGGACATTAGACTTATCGGTCTGTAATTGCTGATATCGTCTTTCTCTCCTTTTTTGTGCAAAAGTATAATATGGGAGATAGTCCATGTCTCTGGAATTATGCCAGTAGAGAATACGGTCAAAAATCTTAGCGAGTAAGGGACTCAGGTTATCTAATACAAATATGTAGCTGTTCATTACGTATGTTGTCGGGTCAGCAAGGCGAGCGCGTATCTTTTGCATCAATACACGTAGGTATACGTCCTGCAGACGTAAACTTTCAATCAATTTGTCTCTACCTGCTGGGCGATCGGCTAAAAATGACAGTTACAATGCAACGATCGCAATCACAGATCGCAATCACCTCTGATTGGTTAACACTCTTCTACTATTGGACGAAATCCATTGACGCAGCAAGAATACCATAAATTTAGCCAATCACAACAATTGATACTGTAACAATGATTGATGCAGAAGTTACGCAATCGCTCTGCTGATTGATATCGGGCACATCCCACCAACAAATGATACACATCGTCTGTGACACTTTAACTTGTAAAGCCTGCTTAGATGAGTGTAGTACATATTTCTTTTAACTTCGTTATGTAGGTAAGTATGTAACCTATAACAATATAGGTTACATACTTACCTACAATAACGAAGTTCAAGGCTGTAGTAGAAAAGTACAACCTATACTACAGCCACAGAATAATATAATACTACAGCCTTGAACTTTTTCACGTATCCGAAAATCTTTTTCACGTACTTATCCAAAAACAACTTGCAGGGGGTGGGGGACACTTGGCTCTAACCAAAATTACCACTTATAAGCTAAATATTTCATAAACTGATCTCTCAATCGGAAAATGGTTTTCCCACACCCACATTATTTTTAAACAACCTAACCGGCTCTAACCAAATTTAGCACTTATAAGCAAAATATTTCATATACTGATCTCTGAATCAAAAAATGGTTTTCCCACACCCACATTATTTTTAAACAACCTAACCAACGACACCGTGGACCCAGGAAAAAATCATCCCCTTTAACACCATCCTACATTTCGCGTACCCAACCCAAAAAAATAACTTTTACTATTTTTTCGACGTGACGGTCGTATCGTATACCATGCCAAATTACAGCAAAAGCGTCGGTAGTAAGCTCCAGGTCAACTAACAAATAAACGTTATTATTTGTAACAGGAAAACGATTCGTTTATATTATTAGTACATATTTAAGTATCTACTCGTGTAGGCGGAATACAATGCGCATGGAGTTTCCTCATGAGTCATACTCATATGTGATGCAAATATAAATATAGCGCTCGGCCATTTCTCGTAATCAGTCTAACAGCTGGGCTATTAAGTAATTTAATCGTTAGATACCATAGGTACTTCGAAGGCCATGGAACACCTACTCATTTTTTATTTTCGCATTTTAAATTGACTCAAAGCTCAAAGCATCATTTTCCAAAAAAAAAAGACGAAATTAATTTATTTATTCCACGTAGGACAACTTGTGCCACTTATGAAATGTCATGATTCTACCACCGGTTCGGAAAACTGTTGTACTGAGAAGAACCGGCAAGAAAATCAAAATCCGTTGCTCTTATTTTTTTAAAGAAAAAATAATGTTGAAATGGCCCATTCTGTTTAACAAAATCTCTAAACTAAACTAAAATTACACTACCTAGTTCTGTCCCATTCTGCATAGAGTATTATGAAAGGGTTACCAATATTTTTTATGCTGACATTTTAGTTTAGAGATTGCGTATAACAGAATCAGCTCCAACTTCCTACACCTATAGCTAATACACATAACACAATACATTTATTACATAGACCTACGTGTGTCTGTATACTACAATTGTAATTTTTTAATACCTACAGTCTTGTTAGCCGTGACCACTACCTCTATGGCCGTGACACATACATTTACTCTGCAATCAACTCGCGCGCGAACTGTAGGTATACTGTTACACTTCCACTAATTACAAGGAAGATTCGGAGAAGCCAAATGGAAATACTTAATACACCTATTTAATTTAATTTTAATTTTTAATTTTTTAATTTTATAATTTTTTAATTTTTTAATTTTTAATTTTTTATAATATTTAATATTTATTTAATATTTAATATAATATTTAATAATATTTAATTTTTTATAATATTATAAATGCCAACGTGTGTCTGTCTGTCTGTCTGTCTGTCTGCTACGCTTTCACGGCCCATCTGTTCAACCGATTTTGATGAAATTTGGTACAGGGATAGGTTGTATCCCGGGGAAGGACATAGGCTACTTTTTGTCCCGGAAAATTCAAAGGTTCCCGTGGGAATCAAAAAAATTATCTGTTCTACCGATTTTAATGAAATTTGGTACAGGGGTAGGTTGTATCCCGGGGAAGCACATAGGCTACTTTTTATCCCGGAAAATCAAAGAGTTCCCACGGGAATCGAAAAAATTTGGTCCACGCGGACGAAGTCGCGGGAATCATCTAGTCCAATATAAAATGAAAAAAAAAGCCAAGTGCGAGTCGGACTCGCGCACCGAGGGTTCCGTACAAACCTGTATGTATATGAGTAAAAGTAATTTTTATTAATTTTTATTCCACTTATCTATTTTAATTTCAATTGAATACCTCTACGCGTTCATGCGGAAAGGGGTAATAAGTTTAAAATTATTAAAAATATTTTTATTATATGATGTAACTAAAAATTTATGTTTTTCGCAATTCTTCCTATATCTGTGCTACAAGACGTTGCTTCGTACCAAGTTTCAAGATTCTGAGTTCACGGGAAGTACCCTGTAGGTTTTGATTCCCTTGCGAGTGTCGAAAATTTGCATAAAAATATTTTTATATAGATGTAACTAAAAATTTATGTTTTTCGCAATCCTTCCTATATCTGTGCTATAAGACGTTGCTTTGTACCAAGTTTCAAGATTCTGAGTTCACGGGAAGTACCCAGTAGGTTTTGATTCCCATGCGAGTGCAAGAAAATTTGAAAATTTGCAGCATAAACGGCTGTATCTTTTGATTGTGTTGGCTTTGAAGTTTGTTTTTTTTTCACAGCTCCAAGGGACAGTAGACCTGAGTATTTGATATGAATTTCAGCTTGATACTTCAACGCGTTCCTGAGAAATAGGGTCTTGACACACAGACGTATGGACAACGAAGTGATCCTATAATGGTTCCGTTTTTTCCTTTTGAGGTACGGAACCCTAAAAAAGAAACAGGAAAATATTTTTAAAATGAAAGTATATACCTATAAGCAGTAACTCCTTGCCTACCTACTGTAAGCATAATTCCAGAATTGGGCAGATAATTAAAATTACTTTTAAAATATGTTTGTATCTCTATAAAACGTGCACGAGCGAATGGACACAACGTGTAGCGGTTTCACGAGATATTTAATGTAAGCAGTTAAGTATACAACTTGGCCAAAGCATCACAACAACAATAAATTAATCATTTGATCAGACTGCAGTTGCTACTACTAACACAAAAGTATTCAATAATCGCTGAGTCTGCCGGTAGGAGACTAACTTTCAAACGTCAAAATACTCGTATTTATGTTAATTACTAGATAGAGGTCGCCCGCGACTTCGTCCGCGTACAATTGTTGATTTCCTATGAGATTATGAAATTTTCCCGCTGCAAACAGCCTATCTTCTTCCTACTGGGCAGGTTTCCGCACTTAAACCCCAGGTGGAGGGTCAGTTGTGCGTGAACAGCCTATCTATAGAGGCTTTATATAGCTTATGCAGGTTTTTTTATTATGCTTTTTATTATTAACTTAAATGCTGATTTTCATGTCTATACTTCAAAGTCATAAAATTTGTATGTAACCTTTCACCCCCATTTCACCCCTTTTGGGGTGGATTTTCGTAAAATTGCTTGTACAGTTAGCTAATAACCTAAATCCCGATTTTCAAGTCTCTAACTTCAGAAACAAAGGACTTTCATACAAACTTACAACCCCCATTTCACCCTCTGTGGGGTAGATTTTCCTAAAATAGCATATACAGTTTATTATAACTTAAAACTAATAACCTAAATCCCGATTTTCAAGTCTCTTACTTCAAAAACTTGGAACCCTTATGTAAGCTTCCAACCCTCATTTCACCCCTATTGGGGTACATTTTCGTAAAATTGCTTATACAGGTCTTTATTATTTATAACTAATAACTTAATTGCCAATTTTCATGTCTCTAACTTCAAAAACAAAGGACTTTCATACAAACTTCCAACCCCTATTTTAACCCCTTAGGGGTGGATTTTCTCAAAACCCTTTCTTAGCTGGCGTCTACACTATAGAAAAAATCTACCTTCTAAATTTCAAGTCCGTACGCTTTATAGTTCCTGAGATATCGTGATTAGTCAGTGAGTGAGTGAGTGAGTGAGTGAGTGAGTGAGTGAGTGAGTGGTATTTCGCTTTTATATATATAGAAGAAGATAGATAAGAAGATAGAAGATTCCAATTTGGCGTATCCCCGCCAAAGAACGAACCGAGTGAAATACATCGAATGAGTCAAATATCAGCCTAATTAAACCCTCATCACTAAACAAATACACAATCTTTTATCTATATATATATAAAATTCAAAGTCCTTACCATAGATTAATTATAAACCAAGTATATAAGTCCTTGATTTCTCAAGTTATAGTGATGAAACTTAGCATTTGGGCTTTCACTTAGATATGCAGACGTAAGTGTTTCACCATTTTTGAAAATTCGACCCCCAAAGGGGTGAAATAGGGGATGAATGTCCTTCATTTATCAACATATTTTTCAAGTTATAACAACAAAACTTGGTATTTTTGGCTTTCGGTATAATATAAAGAAGTATGTGTGTAACAGTTTTTCAAAATTCTACCCCCAAACGGGTAAAATGGGGGTTGTAAGTTGGTGTAAAAAGCCGGCATTTTTCAAGTTAAATAGCCGTGAAACTTGATATTTGGGCTACCGGTTTAAATGATGAAATTATACATAATTCACAGTTTTTATAAATTCTATCCCAAAGGACGTTAAATAGTCCTTCAATCACGCCGCAACAGAGCAACGGATCGACGGATTTTTTCTCATGGGTTCTTTTTATCCCGGAAAATTAAGGAATGCCTATTGGAATTAAAAAACTTATGCCACGCGAACGAAGTCGCAGGCGTCCGCTAGTATTTTCTAAAAATTCAATTCTTTAAAAGCAAAGCTGACACAACCTACCAGAAGTAGAATTCTTAATGAATAGGAAATAGATTATAGGTACCTAGGTACTTTACAGATGCCATGCCGCCGTGCATACCTAGGTATCTAATATTATTAAGTATTGAAGCATTATATTGTGTGACAAAAATAATATAAATTTGAGTAGGTATGAACTATAAATATATACACATTACACATACATATTTATGAAAGTAATTATGTATAAATTTACTAACTGATGCCCGCGGCTTTATAAGCGTGGAATAAGTGTTTAAATTCCCACGGGAACTCCTCAATTTTCCGGGATAAAAAGTAGCCCATGTCACTTTCCCTCCAGGTTCTCAACTATACCCATGCAAAAAATCACGTCGATCCGTTGCTCCGCTTGTCAGCTTTGCGTTTAAAATTGAATTGATATTTTGGAAAAGATAAAAGATTGTGTATTTGTTTAGTTATGACTGTTTAATTAGGCTGATATTTGACTCATTCGATGTATTTCACTCGGTTCGTTCTTTGGCGGGGATACGCCATATTGGAATAATTTGCATAAATACCCGGCCCATTTTGACTTTGAAAATAGCAGTCTCCTGCCGGCAGACCCGGCAGTCTCAGTAATTATTGAGTGCTTTTGTGTTTGGATCGCAGTTTGATTCGGTGATTGGCGATGGCAATCATGGCCGGACCGGGTGAGTGTTATCTTTATGTTTAACCATGTTGTTATAATTAACTGTTTACATTGAGTCTCTCGTGAAATCGCTACACGTTGTGACCATTCGCTCGTGGAAGTTATAAAGAGAGTACAAACATAATATATTTTTTTAACATAATAATTAAAGTAATTTTAATTATTTGCCCACTTCTGGAATTATGCTTACACGCTGCAGCGTGATTGAAGGGTAAACCAACAAACCAACAAACAAACGCACTTTCGCATTTATAATATTAGTATGATGTATTTTAAGAAGGCATTATTACCGAATATATTATATTTAGAAAAGTTAATGTAGTTCTATAATAATAAATTTTTTTGAAGTCGGTATCGTTTATCTTCATATTGTTTTGGGTCTCCACATTGGCACCTCAATGGCACCGACTCCAAAAATATTATTATAGAACTACATAAAGTTTTCTAAATATAATAAATTCGGTAATAAATTAAAATATTTTTCTCGTGTTTGTGGTTATTGAAGTTGGTTTTAATTTATTTATTTTGAAAATAATACAATAGAACTTACTTAATGCTAGCTAGCCTAACCTAATTACTATATAAATCATGCCCGCGTGGAATAGTGGCAAGAATGCTGGCTGCATTTCCGCGCTGGACAGCCAGGCTGATCCTTTGCGCAAAAAATGAGCCAGCCCTTCTGTCACCAGATGAGGCAATTAACCGCGGTGAATTTATTTTTGAATTTTTTTTATTTTACAATTTTTAGTGGTCACGGCTAGTAGATGATGCCCACGACTTCATCCGCGTGGAATAAGGTTTTGATTCCCGCCGGAACTCTTGAATTTTCCGGGATAAAAAGTGGTCTAAGTCCTTCCCCGGGATACAACCTATCCCTTTACTATATTTCATTAAAATCGGTTGAACAGATAATTTTTTTGATTCCCGCGGGAACCTTTGATTTTTCAGGGATAAAAAAGTAGCATGTCTTTCCCCGGGATGCAACCTATCCTATCGGGCCGTGAAAGCGTAGCAGACAGACAGACACACTTTCGCAATTATTATATTAGTATGGATGTCAGGTTAAAACTGTTTACTAAGCTATTACACTGATCGCGTGCAATTTACTCTTATCCATTGAGGAGTTCCGTTCTCCATGTCCGAAGATATTCATCAGATCTTCACCGACCACTTCTGAAGTATGATCTATCAAAAAAAAAACGTCAAAATTTATTCATAATTGGCGGAGTAATCGCGTAACAAACGAACAAAAACATACAGCCGAATTGATAACCTTCTTTTTTTGAAGTCGGTTAAAAAGCGAAATACTGTTCACTCACTGACTAATCACGATGGGTATCTCAGGAACTATAAAGCATGTACAGACTTGCAATTTGGTAGGTAGATTTCTTCTGTGGTGTAGACATCAGCTAAGAAACCGTTTTGAGAAAATGTACCCCTAAAGATGTGCAATGGGGGGTGAAAGTTTGTATGAAAGTCCTATGTTTTTAAATTAAGAGACATGAACAATTGGCATTTAAGATAAAGTTTTAAATACATAATAAAAACCTGTATATCCAGTTTTACAAAAATCCATCCCAAAGGGGGCGAAATGAAGGTTGGAAGTTTGTATAAGTTAGAGACATCAAAATCGGCATTTATGTTAGTTTTAAATAATAAAGACCTGCATAAGCCTCTATAGATAGGCCTTTTGCAACAGGAAATTTCAAAATCTCATAGAAAATCAGAAATTTTACGCGGACGAAGTCGCGGGCGACCACTAGTCTATACTTAATATTATGAATGCGAAAGTTTGGATGGATGTATGGCTGTAAGGATGAATGGATGGATGGATGGATGGATGTTTGTTACTCAATCACGCCAGAACGGCTGAGCGGATCTGCATGAAATTTGGCACAGAGATAGATTATAGTCTGGAATAGCACATAGGCTACTTTTTATCCCGGAAAATTAAGGAGTTCCCGCGGGAAAAAAAACCCTCAATCGAATCCACGCAGACTAAGTCGCGGGCATTAGCTAGCAAGTAAGTAATAATTGTTTGCAAATTAGATGCACGCATAGATCCATACTACGACATTTTATTGAGCCTGTTACGTTCTATTAACATAGCTCCATCAGTGATTGACTGGTTTCGGAGTTACCTAAGAGGTCGTCATCAGCGCATTAAAATTGACGAGACTGTTTCGTCATGGTGTGATGTGACGGCCGGGGTACCTCAGGGTGGTGTGTTGTCTCCTTTACTGTTTGCTATATTCATTAATTCTATTACTCCGTACATTTCTTATCTCTACCACATGTATGCAGATGATATCCAAATTTATCGCTCTGCAGCCCTAGGTGATCTTGATGCTGCTGTTTCTGCCATTAATAACGATCTAGCTGCAGTTGCCGAATGGAGTAAGCAGTATGGGCTTCATATTAATCCAACAAAATCACAGGCAATTATCTTTGGCAGTCCCGGATACATTGCAAAACATGATTTGCGAGGCCTATCCCCGGTCTGTTTTAATGGCTTTGTCATTCCATACTGTGATTCTGTTAAGGATCTTGGTATATTTTTAGATTCACAACTGTCCTGGTCTGTGCATGTTAAAGAGTTGAGTAGGAGGACATTTGCAACGATGAACTCTTTGCGAAGGTTGCGCTCTGTCTTGTCTTGTCTCCCAACTAAAGTTATGCTGTCTCATTCTCTCTATTCTCGATTATGCTGACGCAAGCTATCTTAACTTGACTGAGGACAAACTTAACAAGCTTGAGCGACTCCAAAATCTTGCCATACGGTTCATATTTGGTTTGCGTAAATATGACCACGTATCCGAATTTCGTCAAAAGCTCGGATACTTTCGGCTTCCTATTCGCCGTCGCCGGGATTTGCATGTACTTTCTCTTCTGTACTGTGTGCTATTTCACTTAAATACTCCTTCTTACCTCAAGGAGAAATTCAGTTTTCTTGGAGTGCAATCCGACTTAAGACCATGCCGAACTTTAACACTGAAAATTCCTCCTCATAAAACGAAGTTTTATACTAACTCGTTCGCTGTGCAAGCTACTGAGCTTTGGAATGCACTTCCACTGACCATACGCTAGTCAAAATCACTAGACATTTTCAAAAATGCTGTAAAAAACTATTATCTTTCAAACTGAAGACATCTTTAAAAATTATATTAACAATTTTTCTTATTTAATATATATATTAGTCTATTTTTTATATATATTGTTTAATATTGTCTTATTAATGTTTATTATTGGTTTATGTATTAGTATGTAGCTATTCGAATGTATGTATGTTATAGGATGACACCACCTGCAGTCCTTTTTTTTCCTATTCCTAAGGTTGCCTGGTAGAGATCGCTAGTAAGCGATATGGCCGCCTTTTGTATCAGTCTTTTTTTTTCTTTCTTCTTTTGTTTTTTTTCTATGGTGGTACAAATAAAGAGTATATATAATAATAATAATAATACTAATATTATGAACTAGATGATTCCCGCGACTTCGTCCGCGTGGACCAATTTTTTTCGATTCCCGCGGGAACTCTTGAATTTTTCGGGATAAAAAGTAGTAGTAGTAGGAAAGATAGTGTCCGATTTTGATGAAATTTGGTACACGGGTAGGTTGTATTACGGGAAAGGACATAGGCTACTTTTTATCCCGGAAAATCAGAGTTCCCGCGGGAATCAAAAAATCCACGCGGACGAAGTCGCGGGAATCATCTAGTTTATTATATTTGATGCACGTGTTACCAGACAATACTAATTATGTACCAAATTATTATTTTTTTAAACTAAAACAAAAGTAGCTGTAAACTATTTCTTCTACTATTATCACTTCATTCAAATAATAAAGTGTTAAATGAAAACAACTATGTACATTGATTGTTATGTAAACAAACGATAAAATGTCACTGTTACACACCAGTAATGTAACTCGAACGTGCCCTAAGAGTCGATTCAAATCCATCTTAGCTACGCGATTAATACTTTACATACATATTACATCATATTTATAAATATACATAATACTTACCACAAGATATAAAGTAAATCCAATACACAAAAAAAACAACACTTCACTTTTTTATACACAGATGATATTGACGTTTTTGAACGAAATTAAAAACCACAATGTTATTACGTTTTCGCGCTAAAGTATAACGCGGACAAATTTACCTAAAATACGTCGATTTCGTACTCACTCACTGATGATCATCAACTGAAAAAAGGTACTTCCTGAAGTGCTAGAAGACTGAAATTTGGTATGTAGGCTAGAATTTGCATATAAACAACAGGAAAATTAAGAAATCTGAATCTTTTCATCTCCAACCCCTCGTATAGGGGGTGCAAATCTGACAGCATTTCCTTGTATTTTAGAACAGTCATAACTTCGGTACGGAACATGGTAGAAAGCTGTAATTTTCAGGATAACATGTCGTTGACAGATTTATTAAACTTACCAAGTATCAATCATCTAGCATTTATGGTTTCAGATTTATTGGTACTTGAAATACGTAGTTTAGGTTTTTTTTGCACTTTTACGAAAAAAATCAAAATCTCTAGGACTCTAGGGTGGGCCATGAAAAAAGGATTAGCTGAAGTACAGGAAAATCAGCTAAAAAAAATCAAAAAATCTAGGGCGCCTGCCAAAAATAAATGAAATCCCACCAAAAACATTTCATGTAAAATTGGTTGCCAAAGACTCACAAGTGCATAATGCTTTCACTGTTAAAAAGTTATGAGATCTCTAATTAGAGCCAAGCCCGAAGGTGAGCTCCTCTTTGTGCTGCGCATCATAACCCACGGAGTCTGTCTCAAGTTCAAAGTACATAGTTCTAAATGCTCTTTACTGTGTACCAAACTAATAATATTAAATAACATGTAAGTCTATATATAAAACTTGTCCCTAGAACCTCTACATCTTGGTAAAAAGGTACGGCTTGGCCGTTTCGTATATGTCGCCCTAACTATTCCTTAATGACTTAAATGTTATGTCAGGAAATGTTCGACGAATATTAAACGGCCAAGCCATACCTTTTTACCAAGATGTAGAGGTTCTAGGGACAAGTTTTATATATAGACTTACATGTTATTTAATATTATTAGTTTGGTACACAGTAAAGAGCATTTAGAACTATGTACTTTGAACTTGAGACAGACTCCGTGGGTTATGATGCGCAGCACAAAGAGGAGCTCACCTTCGGGCTTGGCTCTAATTAGAGATCTCATAACTTTTTAACAGTGAAAGCATTATGCACTTGTGAGTCTTTGGCAACCAATTTTACATGAAATGTTTTTGGTGGGATTATTATTTTTTTAAACTAAAACAAAAGTAGCTGTAAACTATTTCTTCTACTATTATCACTTCATTCAAATAATAAAGTGTTAAATGAAAACAACTATGTACATTGATTGTTATGTAAACAAACGATAAAATGTCACTGTTACACACCAGTAATGTAACTCGAACGTGCCCTAAGAGTCGATTCAAATCCATCTTAGCTACGCGATTAATACTTTACATACATATTACATCATATTTATAAATATACATAATACTTACCACAAGATATAAAGTAAATCCAATACACAAAAAAAACAACACTTCACTTTTTTATACACAGATGATATTGACGTTTTTGAACGAAATTAAAAACCACAATGTTATTACGTTTTCGCGCTAAAGTATAACGCGGACAAATTAGAAAGATACGTGTTTTGTAGGTTATTGATTGATTCGAGCGTGCGTCGTAATTCGGCCGGGTTATATCAATGGAGGGACGTCGAAACTGATGTAGGTGCAAAGAACTACTGACTTGAGGAAAAGTATACAAATAAAGTTGTATTGTCAACAAATTACGCCTGACTTTATGTTGTAGTCGAAGCTGAGACTCTACCGTTCCTCGAATTGACTAGTCAATTTGAGACCTATTACGGTTATAATGATTGCTACTGTGTAACGATCGCCATCACCTTTGACTGGCTAACGTTCTCTCGTCGCAGTAAGAATGCTACAGTTTATTCCGTCAATTACAGCAATTGGGAATTTAACAATGATTTATGTAAATTGTAACTCTTTCTTGATAGGGCTGACCAACGCCAGCGACAAATGCGACGACGCGACTCGATGCGACATTATCAAACAGTAAATGACCCATCAGGTCATCCTCATAATTTATCATTTGCTATGGAGTCGTATCGCGTCGCTTTCATCGCTCACTTAGGACACTTAGGACAACGTGTCAACGTAGTAAGGGATATATGTAGTGTAGTAGTAGGGGAGCCCAAGCGCTCTTGGGCTCCCCTGCCATAGTGTTTCTCACCCTTTTTTTCTCAGCTGTTAAACGGGCATTAGACAGCTGACAAACTCTTTCACTTCTCTTTCTCAACTGTAATTATAATGTTACTTACACAGCCGTCATTCTAATCAAGCTGTTATAAGTTTTAATGATATACCTAACTGCTATGGGCAATCCGCATTAGTCATTCGTTCAGTCATGGCATTTGTCGACGAATTGGTCGAATTGAACCATAAGTAAGGACTGGTCGTTCCTACGATCGTCAAAATTCCACTTTGACTGCAACATAATACTTACATAAGTTCACATGTTATAATTGGCATGATAAGATAATATTTGATAGGAGACAGTTTTGCTAAATTCTTGATATGGTAATCTTTTAGCATGTTGTGATAACAAATGTATGGCTTCGGGCAAATTATCTCGCAGAGGTCATGCCCGCACCGTGTTTTTTGCCTTTGAGACCATTTTTGGGTATTGGATAGAGTCAGACGTTACTTTGCGGAAGTTCATGATTTAGCAAGAAAATAATATAATTATTATTTTGCTATAATCCGCCAACAGAAAAAAAATCTGTATGGTCAAGCATGCAATTAAAAGCGAAGCACCGTTTACCTTCACCAAGCAAGAGAGCTAAGTTCCCAAGCAAGCAATGCCACCAGTCACCACCACTCACATGCACCACCACACAAGACTTTTATACTATTCTCGACGCACGTTTCGCCCCGACACCGGAGCATCTTCAGGAGATGTCGACTTTACAATGCAAGATCGTCCATTTTTGGGCTTTAATTTCATGGGCCTAAGTATGGATTTATTCAATGTAGGTCACCGGGGAAGAAATGGTAGTAAAGCAATATGGCCACGCGAGAAATAGATCAAAAATGTATCAATTCAGGGGTCGAAACAGATTTCGACGTCAAAAATACTGACTTACTGACCAAAATTTTCAAAAATACTGACCAAATACTGACCTTTGTTCAAGTTCTGCTTACCCTAATTACACGACCTCCCAAAAAAAGGAATGTAATGTTTTTAGGTTTCAAGTATTATTGTATGTATGCGACTTAACTTTCTTTTCGGGGTAATCTGTGATTCCACCATAACTTCTGAACGACTGAAGACATTTTAACACATCGTAAAAATCGGGATATCATCAGAATCCATCCGAATCTGCTAAATAATTTTTTTTAAAGTAGTTTTACCACAGGGTTTTCGTGTTTTTTTAAATTTTTAATTTAATTAATAATATTATTTGGCTTTAATATAATACGGCTCTTTATAGGTAGTTCAATTCACGAAGACTCGCCCGCCCCACTCCTTTACAACCACTCGTTTCATGCGATTCGGAATGTGTTAAAAAACCGGCCAAGTGCGAGTCAGACTCGCGCAACGAGGGTTCCATACTGCAAGAGAAGTGATGAAACTTTAAAATAATCACTTTTGTTCATTGAACTACAACATACAGTTACTTGTAATAACGAACAGCAAACGTAACTTTGTTTTTAGAGGTTTATCCTACTAATCCTACTAATATTATAAATTCGAAAGTTTGTGTATGTGTGTGTGTGTGTGTGTGTGTGTTTGTTACTCCTTCACGCCGCAACTACTGGACCGATTTGGCTGAAATTTGGAACATAGGTAGCTTATAGCCCGGATTAAAACATAGGCTACTTTTTATCCCGGAAAAAAATATAGTTCCCGTGGGATACTCAAAAAACCCAAATTTCTACAGCAATCTCTATAGATTGCTGTAGAATCTCTATAGGTTGCTGTTGCTACATCTATAGGTAGATTGTATAGTAAAGCTAAAGGAAACTTCCTTGAAAGCATGTGTAAAGATTGGAACAGGGAAGTACAACGGGAAAATGTCGACGTTTAAAGAGGATACTATAGTATTGCTACGGGATGAACTACAGGTGAGGATAGTAGCAAATAGCAGCTCAGGGAATCCGGGGTCGCATACCCGTACACTCATTCATAGTTACCGGACAAGCAACTAATCTAAGTGCCCCCTGGATAATACCGTATTGGATATAAGGAAATCATATGTGCAAAAGATATCAAGAACTGCTAATAGCCGTGATTGCGAATGTCAATTTTCCCTCGGTAGTATTGGTTCTTGGTCACACTTGACCGAAGTTTGTGTTCGAAAATTTATGTTTATATAATATAAGTGCGGAAAGTTTGTCTTTGCTGAGCAAAGATTGCTCTGGAAACGCTATGTGAATGTGAGCGATTTTTTCTCTTCCTCTCTTCTTTAGGATTCGATGTGCTAAAATACTGACTTTACTGACCTTTTTTTCAAAATACTGACTTTTACTGACCAACGTCAAAAATACTGACTTTTACTGACTTTGGCGCAAATACGAAATTATTGAAAATAATTTCATTTTTGTGCCTTTTGGTGTTGAAACCCTGGGGTCGTGGGGCGAAGATGCCAGATCCTTTTTTAAGGATCTATCTTCTCGTCTCACAGATTCCACAGGTGACCGGAGGGCTGGCAGTTACCTCGGCCAACATATAAGTTTGGCTATTCAGCGGGGTAACGCAGCCAGCGTTCTGGGCACACTGCCTCATTGCAGCGGGATAGATGATATTTTTAATGTTTAGTTTTTAGTTTTTAATTTAGTTTTTAATTTAGATTTAATTTAGATTTTAATTTTATCTACTTATAATATAAAATGTATAGCATTTTTAAATTAACTAAGTATGCTTACCTACTTACTCTTAATAAATCCATTACCTTGGCCAGACCGCCCGAGCACCCGATCATCCGCCCGAAAGCCCGCCCGCCCGAACGCCCGCCCTATCGTCCGCCCGAAAGCCCGATCACCCGCTCGATCGTCCGCCTGAAAGTCCGCCCTTCCGATCGTCCGCCCGAGAGCCCGCCCGCCCGAAAGCCCGCCCGCATGATCGTCCGCCCGAAAGCCCGATCGCCCGCCCGATCGTCCGCCCGACTATATCGCTCAAACCATAGACCTTACTAACTCGCATACTTCATCCTTTACCATACCACAACCAGGGCTAACTTGTCATTAAATAAAAATATGATTTAATGCAGAGTATTGCTTTATTTTGAAAATATTCATACACTGTAACTACCTTTATACCAAGTGCTTAGTTTTTTAATAATTTTTGCATGTGTCGTATACTACTCATATCGTAGAAGTGATAATCTTACTAATATTATAAACGCGAAAGTTTGTGAGTATGGATGTATGGATGTTTGTTACTCTTTCACGCCAGAACTGGATAAAATTTGTCACGGAGATAGATTATAGTCTGGAATAACGTAGGCTACTTTTTATTCCATAAAATTAAAGAACTCCCGCGGGAACAAAAAAAACCTCAATCCACGCGGTCGAAGTCGCGAGCATCAGCTAGTGAAATAATAAGTAAGTAATCAATAATTCTACGATTTGTGGTACGACGCGCCAGATTCTATCATTCCGTCTTCCGATAGTTGTAGTTGTGAGTTTGATTCGTCCAAGGATAGGTGTTAAATTCCCAGTTACCAAGTTTCGACGGACCATCCGTATATTATGTCGTGGAATTTACTGAAATTAGAAAAAGAAAAACATTTTACTATGCAATTTAACCAAGAGAAGAGCACTTTTTGAAATGCATGCGGCATGGATTTTCGGTTTTTTGCGGTTCCCGCGGGAACTCTTTCATTTTCGGGGATAAAAAGTAGCCTATATATTCCAGACTATGATCTATCCCTGGACGAATTTCATCCAGATTAAGTGTAGTCTTCCCAAACTTCAGCATTTAAATTAGCTACTGATTCTGTTCTCTAGCCACTCTATTTTGCTTCTCCTTCTATTCTTAATTTCTTCTTTATAAGCATGTAATACTTACTGCTTGGTGGGTCTAGTTTTCAGCCGTGGCGTTGTCTTGCCCAACTGCAGCATTGCACTGCGGTGCTTCTTTCGTTCCTTGGCCAGCATCTTCTGCCTCTTTTTCTGCTCTCTCTCGAATATCATTAATTTCAGTCTGTCTTTTGCGAATAAGTCGGTACTGTTCATGCGCCCACCTTTGTAATCTAGAAGAATTAGACTTTGTTTATTGGATGAAAACTTTTTATTGAAAACACTAGCTGGAGTAAGTGAACTGTGGCCTAGCGGTAAAGGACGTTCCGGGTGCGATTCACAGAGTGACGCAGGTTCAAATCCTGACGGTTCCGCAATTTTTGATATGTACTCGTATTTAAGTAAGTTTAGGCAGTTAATACTCGCACAACCATACCCTTCGTGTCTAGATATTCATGGAAGACGCCGGCTTTCTTCCTCTTCATCTTGCGGTACTGGCCTCGATCTCGTGCGTATTACACAGGTTCTGTTCCTTAACGCTCATAGCCCGGTGGGACGGAAAATCATACACGACCGGAGAGAGAGACAGACTCAACTTCTCCTAATCCTAAGATTATCGAATAGAGATCGCTACTCGATCGTGCACTCGCATAGTGCATATAGAGATATGTCACAAATCCTTTAGAGTAACATTGTCTAATGGGCCTCTGCGATTTGGTTTCGGCCCCTCGTACGCCTTCCTAAGGTCCGGGACCCCATGGTCCCGAGATGGAAGAGATAAACGTACCCTTCGTGTCGAGATAGTCATCGAAGACGCCTGCTTTCTTCCTCTTCATCCTGCGATACCTGGCGTCTATCTCGTGCAGCATATTGCACATGTGCACTCCTTAACGCTCATTCGTAGAGATCACTACTAAGCGACAAAGACGCCTTTTGTATTCTACTTCTTCTTTTCTGTGTATTTGTGTTCTATATTTTTTTTTGTTGTGGTGTAAAATTAAAGAGTATAGTAATAATAAACGTGCCCTTCGTGTCGAGATAGTCATCGAAGACGCCTGCTTTCTTCTTCTTCATCCTGCGATACTTGGCTTCTATCTCGTGCAGCATATTGCACATGTGCACGATCACTTTACACTGCTCCAGAATGTTCACGTAGATGTAAAGCATGTATGACGACCACGCGTAGTTTTGGTTTTCGTGTGGCAGGAACCTGAAATCCATACCGCCGCATAAATCCATACATATATTATAAATGCGATAGTGTGTCTGTCTGTCTGTCTGCTACGCTTTCACGGCCTATCTGTTCAACAGATTTTGATGAAATTTGGTACAGTCCCACTGAGGCTTCGGCCGTGGCTAGTAACTACCCTACCGGCAAAGACATACCGCCAAGTGATTTAGCGTTTCGGTACGATGCCGTGAAAAAACCGAGTAGAGATATGAGTTTAATATAACTGCTATGCCCCTAACAGGTTAGTCCGTTACCACCCTAGACTGCATCATCACTAACCATTAGGTGAGATCGCTGTCAAGGGCTAACTTGTAGTGGATTAAAAAAACCAGTCCAATTCAGAACAAGAGTTGACCTAAACAAACCCACAAACATTGCAAGTAAATAAAAGCATGTTGACTGCCTCGTTGGTCTAGTGGTTGGCATTTTCGACTGCGGCTGACGAGGTCCCGGGTTCAAGTCCCGGGTCGGCCCATATAGTATGGGTTTATTCTGACCAGAAATTCTCACTACTAGACCGGAGTCCTAAGTTGGCGGTGTTTCACCCCCGTGCCTCGGAGAGCACGTCAAGCCGTCGGTCCCGGTTGCTATCACTAACATGATAATAGTCGTTAAAGCCAGCCAACCCGCATTGGAGCAGCGTGGTGGATCTAAGCTCTTATTCCCTCTTTCCTATGAGAGTGGAGGCCTGTGCCCAGCTGTGGAACGTTAAGGTGATGGATGTAAACAAAATACCTCCTTTCAGCCAACTGGTACAGTTCTAACACCATCTGATAGCGGTGTATGATCTCGTGCACTACGAAGCCGACTTCGAACTCCACGTTGTCTACATACAGCCAACGTAGTTCGAAGTAACGCCGCAAATCCATCAGCCTGAAACATTTTTTTTTAAATCTACTTCAAGTTTAGCCCTTGACTGCGATCTCACCTGATGGTAAACACGACAAAAGTGAAACCTCAGAAAAGTAGCCTACGAGAGAATGAGATAAATATAACTTGTATTCTATCTCATTCTCTCGCAGGTTAAATCCTTATATGTCTCTCTTTTTGGTGTCGCTTTTTGCTGAAGTGAGGTCTAGGTCTAGGATATTTTCTCAGGAAACACTTGTTTTAAAAATAATTAATTTATTGTTCAACCATATTCAATCCATACTAATATTATAAATGCGAAAGTGTGCCTGTTTGTATCTGTCTGTCTGTCTGCTCATTTTGATGAAATTAGTGCAGGGGTAGGTTGTATCCCGGGGAAGGACAAAGGCATGTTTTTATCCCGGAAAATTAAGGAGTTCCCGCGGGAATCGAAAATCCTAATCCACGCGGACGAAGTTGCGGAAATCATCTAGTTTATAATAATTTTTCAATATTAGATAGAAAACTGACAAACTATGACAAACCAATAAAATACAATAATAAAAAACCGGCCAAGTGCGAGTCGGACTCGCGCACCGAGGGTTCCGTACTCAAGAAGTAGGTATAATTACCTTTGTTAATGAACCGCAAAACTAACTTTGTTTGTAGAGGTTTACTGTTAATATGCTCATGGAGTACTGCTCTCACCTCTGGGCCGGAGCACCCCAGTACCAGCTCCTTCCATTTGACCCGATTCAAAGGCGGGCAGTTCGACTCGTAGATAATCCCAATATTACTTGCATGCTGGAGTCCCTAGAGCACCGAAGAGACGTTAGTTCTCTTTGTGTGTTCTATCGTCTCTACAATGGGGAGTGTTCTGAGGAGTTATTCAATCTAATACCACCTTCCGTGTTCTCCAGTCGTACCCTACGTCGCAGAAACAAATTCCATCCTCACCACCTGGATGCCTGGCCCTCTTCCACCACCCGTTATTCCAGGTCATTTCTGCCACGTACCCGCAAATTGTGGAACCAGCTTCCATCGTCTGTGTTCCCTCATGATTATAATATGGGGCTCTTTAAAGGGAGGATAAACAAATTTCTCAAAAGCCAGCAACGCATTGGCGGTTCCTCTGGTGCTGCAAATGTTCATGGGCGGCGGTAATCACTTACCATCAGGTGACCCGCCTGCTCGTTTGCTGGCTATACATATAAAAAAAAAAAAAAAAAATTATCAAAAAATTACGTTTGTTGTATGGGAGCCCCCCTTTAATATTTACTTTATTGATATTTAATTATTTATTTTGAAAGGTAATATACAAGTTTTAATATTGAGCAAAAAAATACGAGAAAAACACGTTTATTGTATGGGGACCCCCCTTAATATATATATTTTTTTAATTTTTAGTATTTGTTGTTATAGCGGCAACGGAAATACATCATTTGTGAAAATTTCAGCTTTCTAGCTATCACGGTCTATGAGATACAGCCTGGAGACAGACAGACAGACAGACAGACAGACAGACAGACAGCGGAGTCTTAGTAATAGGGTCCCGTTTTTACCCTTTGGGTACGGAACCCTAAAAAACCAGATACAAAACTAACTTTTCTTTAACACTTTTTCGTTTAGTTTTTCGTTTCATCGAATTTTCAAATCACGATTCTAAAGTTTTTTTTAATCCACTACAAGTCAGCCCTCGACTGCGATCTAACTTGATGGTAAGTGATGACGCCGTATAAGATGGTAGCGGGCTAACCTGTTAGAGGCATGGCAGTTATATTAAACCCATACCCCTATTCAGTTTCTACACGGCATCGTACCGGAACGCTCAAGCGCTTATCGGCACGTTTTTGCCGGTAGGGTGGTACCTAGCCACGGCCGAAGCCTCCCACCAGGCCAGACCAGGGAAAATTCAAAAATTATTAATTCCCAAATTGACCCTGCCGGGGATCGAACCCGGGACCTCCGCACGGTAAGACAACAGCGCTACACACTGCGCCACGGAGGTCATCGTAAGTTCCACATTGCTAAAATTGTACATCAATGAAGTTTCACTTCAAAAATGAACTTACGCATTCTGGTAGGCCGTGGAAATAGAGTAGCAAGCTCGTTTCCGGAGTTCATCGTTATCCCCGAAGTGATAGGTGGAGTCAATGTTTGCCAGCAGTTGTCTTCTGGTTTGGTTCATTATATCCCTCACGCTGACCGGCCTGTAATCTGAAAAGAACCTTATTTTTAGGATTCCGTACCTTAAGACGAAAAAAACCGGCCAAGTGCGAGTCGGACTCGCGCACCGAGGGTCCCATACAAACCTGTAGTAAGTTTTAAATTATTAAAAATATTTTTATTTTAAATATATGAGTTGATTGAATGAAAGGTAAATTGCGGTTTACGATTTATGACGTATTAAAAAAAACTACTTACTAGATCTCGTTCAAACCAATTTTCGGTGGAAGTTTGCATCGTAATGTACATCATATATTTTTTTTAGTTTTATCATTCTCTTATTTTAGAAGTTACAGGGGGGGGGACACATTTTACCACTTTGGAAGTGTCTCTCGCGCAAACTTTCAGTTTAGAAAAAAATGATATTACAAACCTCAATATCATTTTTGAAGACCTATCCATAGATACCCCACACGTATGGGTTAGATAAAAAAATTTTTGAGTTTCAGTTCTAAGTACATATGGGGAACCCCCAAAATTTATTGTTTTTTTCTATTTTTGTAAGAAAATCTTAATGCGGTTCACAGAATACATCTACTTACCAAGCTTCAACAGTATAGTTCTTATAGTTTCGGAAAAAAGTGTCTGTGACATACGGACGGACAGACAGACAGACAGACATGACGAATCTATAAGGGTTCCATTTTTGCCAAATTTGGCTACGAAACCCTAAAAAGGAACCCTTATATAGGATCACTTCGTTGTCCGTCTGTCTGTATGTCTGTCAACCAATTACTAATCTTAGTATCGAAGTTCTGTTTGAAAGTCATTGATTATTTTTTCCTTAAATTTTACTAAAGATTTTTGCATATATTGCGCCCGCCGCTCGGTAAGCTATAGATACCTAATAATGTACAGTAGCGTTCCCTCAAACTGGACCTATACTTTCAACGCTTAAACCAATGTTTTTAGGGTTCCGTACCAAAATGGTAAAATGGAACCCTTATGGTGCGACTTTCTCCGTCTGTCTGTCCGTCTGTCCGTCCGTCACACTCGATTATTTCAGTAACTACCGAAGCTATCGACATGAATTTTGGAATAGTTGTGTATATTAGTGTCCCAAAGACACTGGAATTAAAAAAAATTGGAAATTATTTTTGTTCTTATTTAAAAAGGGGGGAAAATCAGAGGGTTGAAATTTAAAAGTGAGATAACTGTACTGTGTGGGCTATCATATGAAAGGGTTTACTTTGTACATTCTAAAACAGATTTTTAATTATTTTTAGTTATGATAGTTTTTGATTTATCGGGGAAAATGTCTAAAAAAATACCGGTCCCCCCCCCCTTATCTCCGGAGAAATAAATAAATTTGAAATAATTATGGTCAATAGGAATTTACGTATATTTTACAGGAAAACTATAGCCAATGCTCTAACTAGCATAGTTTTTTTGATATTAACAATAAACCTCTACAAACAAAGTTAGTCTCGCGGTTCATTAACAAAGGTAATTATTTATTAATAATGCTACGGAACCCTTCGTGCGCGAGTCCGACTCGCACTTGCCCGGTTTTTTTTCATTATGACGACTTCCGTGGCGCAGTGTTGAACGCTATTGTCTCAAGGGAGGTCCCGGGTTCGATCCCCGGCAGGGTCAATTTGGGAATTTATAATTTCTGGTGGGCGGCTTTGTCCGTGGTTAGTTACCACCCTACCGGCAAAAGGCGTACCGCCAAGCGATTTAGCGTTCCGGTACGATGCCGTGTGCAAACTGACTAGGGGTATGGGTTTAATGTAACTGACATATCCCTACAGGTTTTAGCCCGTTACCATCTTAGACTGTTCACTGTATCATCACTTACCATCAGGTGAGATCGCAGTCAAGGGCTAACTTTTAGTGGAATAAAAAAAACTAACCTTTCGTCTCATTGGTCAACGTAGTTATCAAACCAGTCGTCATTTCTTTCATCAGAGGCGCCATGTTGGGTGTCTCCAAAGAATTCGACGCAGGAGTCAAAACAACTGCAAACAGGGTGTGAAACATTGGATAGAAGCAGGCGTTATTTCGCGGAAGTCCATGATAATGGACCAAGGGACTAGAAGTTTAATCTCGCGATATTGACTCTACAATGTACGATTGTAAAGGACTTTTCATCCCACCATCTCGGAAAGAGTATTTTTACTCTTCGATATTTGAATGCAAAAGCCGTTATTATACTCTTGAGGATAAAGTAAATTGAATTTAGAAATTTAGTCATTTCCTCGCTGAGGTGGGATGAAAAGTTACGTTGCACTCGAGTGAAAAGATTTTTCACCTCGTGTTCTTTTGATTCCTTCGCTGACGCTCAGGATTCTAATTTTTAAATTTTTTCCATTTCAATTTTAGAATCCTTCGCTTGCTCGGTCATCAAAATTGAGCTCGCGGTTAAAAAACAACTTTTCACTCTTGTATAACAAATAACTATTGTATAATCGTGCATTGTCGAGTCAACATCTCCTGAAGAAACGTACGTTGAGAGTGGTTTGGAAGATTTCTGTAGTGTGGTGAATATAGCGGGCTGTAAGTACGGGATACACGCTGTACCTACCACATAGATTTACCTATTGTCGCGGATTATAGCGAACTAAGCTTAGTTAAATATTTCCTTCATTAATGTGTGAAAACTCCAGATTTTGATTAAACACTATCTTTGAGTAACATAATAACTGCAAGTTATATAATGCTCATCGGACGATTCATTTGTATAATTATGATCGATGATTCACTTACAGGTAACTTACCATTTTAACATACTTTTTAGGGTTCCGCACCTCAAAAGGAAAAAACGGAACCCTTATAGGATCACTATGTTGTCCGTCTGTCTGTGGGTCACAGGGTACTTCCCGTGAACTCAGAATTTTGAAAGGTACGAAGCAAAGTCTTATAGCACAGATAAAGGAAAAATTGCGAAAAGCATGCATTTTTAGTTACATCATTTAATAAAAATATTTTTAATAATTTTAAACTTAGGTACTACAGGTTTGTACGGAACCCTTGGTATGCGAGTTCGACTCGCACTTGGCCGTTTTTTTTAAATCCTTATCTAAGTATACTAATATTATAAATGCGAAAGTTTGGATGGATGTTTGTTACTCAATCACGCCAGAACGGCTGAGCGGATCTGGATGAAATTTGGCACAGAGACAGATAGTCTTGAATTACACATAGGTTAGTTTTTATCTCGGAAAATTAAAGAGTTCCCGCGGGAACCAAAAAATCACTATCCACGCGGACGAAGTCGCGGGCATCAGCTAGTATATAATAATTGGAATAATTTTAAATTAAATATAGTAATTCGAATAATTTAAATAGAGTTTTAAAAAAACCGAAACCAAAAACTGAAAAATTCAAAATTCAAATTATTTTTATTCAAATAGACTTTTACAAGTACTTTTGAATCGTCGAGTGACTCTACCACTGGTTCGGAATGCCATTCCTACCGAGAAGAACCAGCAAGAAACTCGGCGGTTGCTCTTTTGAAAAAAAATTAATTTACAATTTTATTAATTTATACTTACATAATAATATGTAACCGCTGTCCTTATTATGTATAAATTAATAAAATTGTAAATTAATTTTTTAAAAGGAAAGAGCCGATACTGGCAAAACGGCTGAATAGATTTTCTTGAAACTTTGAGCTCAGAGCACTCTCTATTAAGTTGCCTTTCGAGCAAAAAAAGTAGAGTAAAGAGCAATTAGAGTGAATAGTAATTTACTAGACAAGCGCGTTCCAAACTAGACCTCATCATTGCACCAAGCATGGTTGTCGCCAAGCGCAAGCCTTATATCTCACAAAAAAAAGTGTTTTTATGTTTATGAATTTAAAGAAAAATGAAAAAATTAAAGGTGAATATCGGATACTTACAGAAAAATATTAAATTAATCATTTCTTCTTGTACTTAATGATTTTATCAGACCGAAAGAATTAAAAACAATAACAATTACTTTTTTAATTAATTCTTATAATAGGTAAGTTATAAGTATTAAGTTTCTTAATTAATTTAGTTTTTATGCGTGGCTATATATGTATACAAAATACTGGGTATTAATTAATGGGAGTAAGTAAAACGATTTGCGATTAACACTTTAGATGAATAAGATTTTGAAATGTGACATCACGAAACTTAGGACCCCTCCCACCCCTTGTCACCTTGTCACACAACGTCCACTGCTAGTGCTGAACGTAGCCCTTTCCCAAAGAACGCCACCACACCCGGTCCTCAGCCTTCCTCATCCAGCCACTTCCCGCCACCCCCTTACTGTAGTCGGTCTATCGTGCTGGAGGGCGCCCCACACTACGCTTTCTTGTATACGCGATCTCCACTCTAAAACTTTCTCCAGCGGCCATCGCTCCTTCGACAGGCATGGCCTGCCCACTGCCACTTCAGCTTGCTAATGGTTTGGGCTATGCCAGTGAACCTGATTCTCTTACGGATCTCTTCGTTTCGGATCTTGTCCTTAAGAGAAACTCCTAACATAGCCCTCTCCATAGTTCACTGAGGATACATACATGCAAAATGTACATGCGTATTATGTTTCTGCAAAATAATTAGTTACGATGCAAAATAATTACCTACCTACTTGGTTTGTAAGTTAATACATAGGTTAGAAGTAAAATTGTATTGACAGCATTATATTCATAGGGGTTCGCATTAAAAAAAAGTGTGCGTTCGCAATTCACACACGGCAGAAGTGAAACTTCAGAAAAGTAGCCTACGAGAGAGTGAGATAAAAATAACTTGTATTCTATCTCATTCTCTCGCAGGCTGAATCCTATTATGAATGTGTTTGTCTCTTTTTAGTGTCGCTTTTTCGTTTCATCGAATTTTCAGATCACAACGATTCTAAAGAAGTTTCACTTCAAAAATGGTTAACAGAAACAAATTTCATCAATATTTTAAATGCGAAAGCGTGTTTGTTTCTTGGTTTGTCCTTCAATCACGCCGCAACAAAGCAAACGGATCGACGTGATTTTTTGGGCCTCGAGAGCGACATAGGCGACTTTGTTACATATTCCGGAAAATTATGGAGTTTCCGTTGAAATTTAAAAAAAGACATATTCCACGCGGATGAAGTCGCGGGCGTCAGCTAGTAGTTATGTTATAAATGAAGACAACATATTATATAAATAAAAAACTCAAAGAAGTCATATGAACTATTATATTACTTTATTGTCTCTTGAACTCTTTCATAATATGTTTTACTAGGGTGGAGATCGTCTAATTTAAAAATGAACGTGCCTCACTAAACTTTTGCGTCTTTTATATACCTACCTATGATCATTAACAGCGGTGATGGAACGACCGACGGCGACTGATCGCACTTTTCCACATTGTAAACCCCCATTGACCCCAGAGCTCCTAATGAGGATTTGTGAGACATGAGCCCTAGGTCCCAAAGACATCGGGAGGGCTATTCGGCCTCCACGTCAAACCCTGTCGCCTCCTGCCACGAGTAGTAGTATACGTTGACAGATACCAATATTTGCCCCGCGTAGTACTTTCGTGTTTCCGAACTATATCAAGATACAAAGCCTTCTCGTGGCGGATCTCATAGTAGTCGCCTTCTGAAATGGGCAGAAGGGAAAAATATTAAAAACTAGCTGATACCCGCGACTCCGGAAGCGTGGGTTGAGAGTTTTTGGTTCCCGCGGGAACTCTTTAATTTTCCGGTGGGTTCCCACGTCCTTCCGCATACGACTCGACTAAAAGTATTTAAACTCTATGACACTTCATATGCGTGCTTAGGTCAAAAGTAAAATAGATAGTTGGACAATATATATAGGCCACTCGCAACGACCTCAATTTAGGTACATAGACGGGCCCTGTCAAACAAACAATGTGGACTTATTTTACTGACGCCATCTAGTCTGAAAAGCGGGACAGCGCTATGACGGGGACAAGGACAGGCTTATACAGGTGAGGTGAGGCCGTGAGGAGTATCCTACAAGTCGGACGCCCAACTTTTTTCTATGAAAGAGCCCATCTAGTACCTACATAATATATATCGATGGCCACTAGTCCCCAATTGAATGGTACTCACGTATAATTTCATACGCCTTGAAAACATCAAATATGGGCCATCTGTCGGACTTGAAGTCTCGCATATTGGCGTATTTTCGGTACATATTCAACATATGATAAAAATGCTCTTGGATGCCGGCCGCTACCGAACCCAGCTGAAAGGAAATGCTGACTCCGTGACTGGTCCTTATTTTCTCTGCGTGTTTCAATTTGTATACCACGTCTATAAAACAAATAGTACATAAAAAAATTATACAATAAATAAAAACCGACTTCAATAACCACAAACACTAAAAAAATATTTTTCATCCCACCATCTCGAAAAGAGTATTTTTACTCTTCGATATCTGAATGCAAAAGCCGTTATTATCCTCTTGAGGATAAAGTAAATTGAATTTAGAAATTTAGCCATTTCCTCGCTGAGGTGGGATGAAAAGTTTCGTGTTGCACTCGAGTGAAAAGATTTTTCACCTCGTGCTCTTTTGATTCCCTCGCTGACGCTCAGGATTCTAATTTTTGAAGAATCCTTCGTTTGCCCGGTCATCACAATTGAGCACGCGGTTAAAAAACAACTTTTCATCATACCTATTCGAAAAACGAATATTGGCTTCAGAGGATAGAGGGAGCAAAATGTAATTTTTAGGCCCATGGGAGTTTTCATTTCTCTGTTCTGATTGGTCCGCGTTCGTGCACGCGCAGCAGCACCTTGCCGATGTGCTTGCCGGCTGCCATGTAGCGGAAGGCGGGCTCCAGCTCGCGCTCGCCGAACACGGTGGCGGGCAGCGGCCGCCTTGTCGTCGCCCTCGCCCGCCGCGCCGAACAGCGCGTCCAGCAGGATGCCGTGGAACGTGGTGTTCTTGAGGAACACGCTCATGCCGAGCGCGGTGTTGTTGGACAGGTCCAGCTTGCCGATCTCGAGGAAGCGGCCGCCCACCGCCAGGCAGCGCACCGATTGGTGCTTAAACGTATAGGTAATGTCCATAGTAGGTTGCTTTGATGCATATACTAGGTAGGTTGATACTCCTAGCTTTTTCTCTTACGTAATGATGAAAAATAGTGTGTGTCACCCGGGGCCAAATTTTTTGTTCTCGGGCGGCGTATATTGAATTCCTCGCTACGCTCAGGATTCTACTTTAGAATCCCTCGCTACGCTCGGGATTCTACTATAGAATCCTTCACTTCGCTCTGAATTCAAAAAAGCGCCCTCGGGGAACCAAAATTTTCTTTGGCCCCATATAACACAAATAACTATTTCACTCTTGTATAACTATTAATTTATTGCCGAATATATTATATTTAGAAAAGTTAATGTAGTTCTATAATAATATTTTTTAGAGTCGTTGGAATATCATCATTATCATCAGCCACTATGCATCCACTGTTGGACATAGGCCTCTTTTAAGTAGCGCCAACGTGCTCTTTCCTCGGCTTTCCGCATCCAATCGATGCCAATTGCCAGCCACCCTCCGGATATCATCGCCCCACCTTGCTGGGGGACGCCCTACGCTCCGTTTACCAAGACGCGGTTTCCACTCGAGGAATATACCTATTTTGTTTTTGTTTTAATTTTCTCAAAAAGGGCTTAATCAATTTCGATGAAATGTATATGGGACCACCTCTGAAGTACGATCTACGGCGGAATGATCGGGTTACATAGAAACTAAAAAACAACATACAGTCGAATTGAGAACCTCCTTCTTTTTTGAATTCGGTTAATAATAAAACCTGTTATAAATGGAAACTTGACATAATTTTACCGGTTTGCGTCCTCTAATAATACATCAGCAGCACGGTTTTGTCGACAGAAAGTCAACAGAAAGCAACTTATGCGAGTTTACTGATTTTGTTACTTCGGCTATGGATAAAGGATATAAGGTTGACGTCGTGTACACAGATTATTCGAAAGCCTTTGATAAAAATTCCCATAATATTCTTATTTCTAAACTTATGCATATTGGACCTACTTCGATGGATTAAATCATACTTATTTAATCGAAGTCAAGCTGTTACAATTAAAGGTTCATCGTTCATCCCTGTCCATTCAGGGGTGCCCCAGGGCTCTCATCTTGGTCCACTATTTTTTAATATTTACATAAATGACATCATATCCGTATTTACACTCAAATTTCTTGCTTCATGCTGACGATAATAAGATTTACAAAATTACATGTAGCGTAAACGACTGCGTTGATTTACAAAATGACGTAGACTCACTCTGTCATTATTGTTCCCAAAATTCACTATTCTTAAATATAAAAAAGTATAATGTTTCAGTGTACATTCACAAGAAAACGTAAACCTATGATTAGAAACTAAAAGATGAAGTCTTGAACAGGGTGTCCTCGGCGAAGGATCTTGGCGTAATACTGGATAAAAAGTTACTTTTCGATCAACTACATTGCTAGCAAGGCTACAATGTTAGGATTTGTTTTCAAGGGTCTCCAAGGAATTTTTTACCTTCAACCCTTAAACTTCTTTATAATTCGTTTGTAAGATCTATTATAGAATATGCTTCCACGGTTTGGAGTCCTCGGTATAAGGTAAATATAGAAAAAATTTAGAGAGTACACAATCGGTTTTTAAAATGACTTTCATATTATATCTAAAATAATACCAACTGTGATGGCAATCCTGATCCACCACTTTCAGATGCTAGTAGACGTGTTCGAAGATATCAAATCCTTCTATTCAAACTCCTGAATAATGGTGTTGACTCTCCATATCTAATTTCTAAAATAACTATAAGATGTCCACGGATTAACTCTCGACATCCAAAACTGTTTCGCATTGCACCAAGCAAGACAAATTATGCAGAAAATACATTTATAAAAATATGTGTCATGCAGTATAATGAATTGTTTTTCGATAAAGACTTATTTCAACTCTCTCTCCATAAGTATAAATTGGCTATTAAAGATTGGTTGGTACAAACCAACTAGCAAATCATTTTTTTAATAAGTATGTTTTAGTATGTGTTTTTTTAACCGTTCTAATTTAAAGTAAGTAATAATAATAGTTATACTTCGTCGCTTCATTCTTCAGATATATTCATAGACAACGTAGTTTCCTTTACCCAATAGCAACCAATCGCACAGACTTCAGAGGAGCTATAAAAAAGAACCCCCACTACCCGCCTCTGTGTCGCACGACAGAGCGGTTTCGTTCGTCATTCCTTTTTCGTGCGTAGCAACGATCTCACGTTCCTACTTTCTACACACTTATAGATTAAAGATAATTTTCTCTTTAAATACTTACATATTTAATAATATTTAAAAAAAAAAAAAAAGTGCTTTTTGCAGGTGACTCTTTAATCTTTCATTTTCAGCAATTTATTTCAGCACCACGTGTTTGAGTAATCATTATTTCATACAGTGTTTATATTTTACACTAAAGGTTTTCCTGGCGGTTGTCCGAGGGTCAACACGAAGGAGAATAAACCTTTCAGCATGACGCGCCTAATAAATTATACTTTCATGCAGTGTTTGTTTACACTAAAGGTTTTCCTGGCGGTTGTCCGAGGGTCAACACGAAGGAGAATAAACCTTTCAGCATGACGCGCCTAATCAAGCATACTTTCATGCACAGTCTGTTTACACTAAAGGTTTTCCTGGCGGTTGTCCGAGGGTCAACACGAAGGAGAATAAACCTTTCAGCATGACGCGCCTAATCAAGCATACTTTCATGCACAGTTTGTTTACACTAAAGGTTTTCCTGGCGGTTGTCCGAGGGTCAACACGAAGGAGAATAAACCTTTCAGTATGACGCGCCTAATCAAGCATACTTTCATGCACAGTTTGTTTACACTAAAGGTTTTCCTGGCGGTTGTCCGAGGGTCAACACGAAGGAGAATAAACCTTTCAGCATGACGCGCCTTACTTTCATGCAGTGTTTGTTTACACTAAAAGTTTTTCCTGGCGGTTGTCCGAGGGTCAACACGAAGGAGAATAAACCTTCCAGCATGATGCGCTTAATCAATTATAGTTGCCGGAGAGTCAACATGAAGGAGAATAAACTTTTTAGCAGGGCGCGCCTAATCAATTATATTTTCATACAGTGTTTATTTACACTAAAGTTTTTTCCTGGAGGTTGCCCGAGAGTCACTGCGATAGAGAATAAACCATTCAGTACGACGCGCCTGAGGAATTGTGGTACAATACTATTACTATGTAAAATGTATGATTTCCTAAAGAGGGTACTTAAAATAAAAGTTAGTATTGAATCATCTATACGCGCTCATTACCTACAGGAATTATACTTTCATGCAATGTTAAATTGCACTAAAGGATTTCTGGGAGGTTACCCGAGAGGTAACACGAAAGAATATAAACGTTTTTCAGCATGGAACGCACTTAAGAAATTACTCGTCCATGTAGTGTTTAATTGCACTAAAGGTCTTTCCGGCGGGTTTCCTAAAAGGTAACACGAAGGTTAAGCGTTTCAGCATGATTCACTTGAGTAAAATAGGTACTTAGACGAAGAAGTGCTAAGGTACGACAATGGTACACTGCGAGGTCACCCGCGAAGTAGCACGACGGAAATCAAACCTTTCAGCTAGACGCGCCTGGCGATGGCATCTGCTCAATTAGCAGTCCGGCGATGAGAATTATTTGACCACCAAATCAAGATAGCTGGCATTTAGCAAGCTGTTCACCGTTCTCTGAACAAGGGGGAAGGCGTTGAGGGTCAAAGTGGACCAACGATCGGATACGTCGCCAAGGCCCAGCTTAGTAAGCCTAACACAAATTGATTTCGACCAATACTTGAGAAGTAACCGGGACTCAGGTAAATACTATGTACTTACCATAAAGAAGGTTACCTTCTACTTTATTTATCCTCTGCTGTAAATTATTAACAATCTTCAGTATTTACTGGATCAAAGATTGTATGGATACTTACTTAATTCGAAATCAAAGCTAAAGCTTTAAAAGATCTTTCGTAACTAGGTGTTACCGCTTGTTATATCAAAATAGTGGACATGATTTATTCAATCACAAGTACCTATCATGTAATATAATATATTATATTATTAGTGTTTGCATCGCCTACCCTTTTTGCTTTGTCTTCATAGTTCATACACTATCACCGATAAGGCCAAGAAACCTTATACTAATGAGGTTCTGTTTTCAAGAATAAATCTATTAGCATGGGGGCACAATAAAAGTGTTTATTATTTACGGTGACAGATAAACAGAATACTTAGAAATATGTATGTATTTAATTTCTTTTAGCAAGTAAATGCAATTATTAATCTAATACCGTTACCACAAAGCCTTATGTTAAAATGTAAACCTATGGAACAGATTCCATGATATAATCTCTGGAGTACCGTCTTATAAAAAAGGTATGTCTAATCGACTATAAAGAAGACTAGTAAAATTCTATACCAGTGTTTTTACTTTCAATGAAACACTTGTGGTGGTTCTAGTCATTTCTGCAAACGTTACTTACATATCTGCCCGGATATAACATGAAAAGATCTAGCATTTCAGATTTTTATTTTTGAAACTGCAATATAGTAATATTGAAGCACTATTACCTACTTGGTAAAAAATATACATATAATATATATATATATATATATATATACAGCGTGACACCGCTTCTTAAGTTTTCAGCTTTTACAGATTTCAGCGCCTTTCAGTCTATAGTGACTGCACTATATAGGTACCTAAAAGAAACATAAATGTTTCATTCAGTGTATGCAGACTCAAGATCTGGGGTTCAAAATGTTCAGAATATGTAATTGTTTGCAAGGCCTCTCGGTATCAAACTTGTACATACACCTGCGGAGTGGTAACGAAAGTTCAGAGAATTCTGAGGTAATAAATATCTTAATTTTTTTTTAGCAGCTACTTCAGCAATAAATCAATTTGTTTGCAAATACTGTACATACAGTATTCTACCTCAGCGTGGCAGGGGTATGCAAAGAACATTTACGAAGGAAATGTGTGGTAAGATTGCAAAAATTACCCACAAGTTTTAGGTTTTGTCCCTAACAACGTAGGTACTCTCGAGTTTTACAACTTAATAGTGCCCGGGAAGCATATATCATACACCCGCTGACGTGTAATACGGTTGATTATGCTTAAAACAGTTCGAAAAACCTTAAACTAACAAAGAACCTTCCGCTTTTTGGAAGTTGGTTTTAAAATAAAGAGAATCTAACGGCGAGTATTTTGATGACCGGATGTAGATTATAATATAACATAAAGTAATAGTGTAAAATCCCCATCGTATTATTGTTTTCTTCTTTAAAGATACTTCGTGGGCATTTGTTTCTGCAAACACAGTAAAACGCGCAGGTTGTCTTACCCGAAACGGGAATCCAAGCAGGGTGCCAAGGGTCACTGGTAGCGATCTCGTATAGAGATTAGTGCTTCCTTGTCCACTATGTTTCTGTTTTTCTAAGTATTTTATAAGTTTTTGGTACAAAATAAAAGAAAAAGAATTTTAAGTTTAAGATCCATTCATATAATTATATTCATTATCCACATATTAGAAACAATCTTCGAAAAACCGTTATAAAACTTTCGTTATAATAATACGTACGATGTAGGCATCGTATTCACTCGTGGCAAACATGGTAGGTAGTACAATTTACTCGCGTAAACAATAATATGCTCCCGCAACACTTGCCTAGAGCAAAATTAAAATTCTTGTTTAGTCGATTCAGACCCTGAATGAGAGTAACCAATTAAGACATTAATGAAAAACAAAAATCGGCATGGAGCAGCGGCCGCAAATGTAACATTTGGATCACGCTTACCTCACATAGATCAGCCATGTCATAAAATATCAGGGAATTAATGCATCCATTCAAAAATTATTATGAATTGAATAGCTTATAATGATGTTAAAAAAAAAAAAAAAAAAAAAATTTCACAAACATTCTACATTCAATGACCTGCACAGCTAGGTTATCCATCGTTGAAAAGTATAGAAAGACTCCTTAAATAACTTACTTCAAAGCACCTAACGTCAGTGGGGCTAAAAAGTTCAAACCAATTGATTAACCCTTCAAAGTCGATATTAGTAGTTTGTCTCAATATCGACCGAATATTCATTCTTCACCTATAATTTAGGGCTAACTTTTACGCGGATAGGAATTTATTAAATTCCATAACCTTAATGACGATATAATTGTTCGACAAAAAACTTAAAACGGTATTTCAATATAAAATTTTACTTAAACATATGCTAAAGCATTACCCGAAATACCTTCACAACAGGACTAGAATATACCTATTCTTTTCCCGCCGCACTTCCAAAAAACAAAATATGCCTTCTTCTGCTACTGGGCAGGATTTCGCACTTAAGCGTCCCATTGGACGTCTGTTGGGCTAATTGTGCAAATAAAATAAAGTATTGTCCTTGCTAATTTACTTTGTAGTAGATTATAAATCTTGCAGTATTGACATCAATAACTAGTTCCATTCGCTTGCATCGAAACTATAATACGTTTATGCTTGTTACTAGCAACTAAAGCAAAAAAGCGCAAGATTGTATTATTGGTAAATTGAAAGTTATTTAAATTGAAACTTAAGTACAATAAATACTTAAGAGAAATTTTAAAGTCATATTAAATGTACGTAGATAAACATCTCGGGAAATCGGTACATGATTCCAACCTTAAACATAAACTGTTTAAAACATTACAGCTCAAATAAGAGATAAGAAGAATAAATAAAATTACTGATAACAATAATTAGTATCTATTCAGCGTAGATATAGTTCTTGCAAAAATATATACCTATCTCTTAACATCTACGTTGTCTATGATTATATCTGAAGAATGAAGCGACGAAGTATAATTAATGATTAAACGAACTTACCTGTAAGTGAAGTTCTATCATAATTATATGAGTCGCTTCATTCGAAGATATAATATTAAGCTCCCAACCCACCCATCCCGAAACATATTTTCGCAAGAGCTTTAAGTATAAGTATATCTCTAAACTAAATGACAAACGAAACCGCTCTGTCGTGCGACACAGAGGCGGGTAGTGGGGGTTCTTTTTTATAGCTCCTCTGAAGTCTGTGCGATTGGTTGCTATTGGGTAAAGGAAACTACGTTGTCTATGAATATATCTTCGAATGAAGCGACTCATATAATTATGATAGAACTTCACTTACAGGTAAGTTCGTTTAATCATTAATTATTTGTTATACAAGAGTGAATAGTTGTTTTTATTATACGACTGCCTGAAAAAAGGAGTGTTTTCAGGGTTCATGTACTACTCTGTGTAAAAAGTATCGGGAATATGTCAATAAAAAGACCCGTGTAAAAGAGGTCGTTCTAATTTTTTTACTGCATGTTGGTAGCACTGTACTGATTTAGCGCGCAAAGTTTGAGCGGGATCTGTCATTTAATTTGTTTTAAACTACACTTTTTGTTGGTCATAGTTTTGAGTTCTCGGCGATTTTTACAATGGAAAATATTGTTGAACAAAGAGTGTGCCTTAAATTTTGTGTTTCGAATGATATTTCATGTGGCGAATCACTAAAAATGTTGCGAAATACCTACGGCGAATCGTGTATATCGAAAACAAGGACTTATGAATGGTATAAAGCTTTTAAAGAAGGCCGAGAATTAGTAGTAGACTTGCCTCGTTCTGGTAGACCTTCAACCGCTACGACCAAAGAAAACATCGACAGAATCAAGAAGCTAGTGCTCGAAAATCGACGTATGAGTCTGAGAGAGTTGGCTAGTGAGGTGAACATATCTTTTAAGTCCGTCCACAACATTCTCATTGACATTTTAGGCATGAAACGCGTCGCCGCTCGACTAGTTCCAAAAGAGCTCAATTTTGTTCAAAAAGCGCAGCGAAAGCATGTCGCTGAAGACATGGTTTCCCGAGCTTCTACGGATCCGACCTTTATGAAACGTATAATAACTGGCGACGAGACATGGGTTTATGAGTACGACATGCAAACAAGCCAACAGTCTTCAGAATGGCGTCTCGAAAACGAGCCGAAACCCAAAAAACCGCGGCAAAGTCGCTCCAAAATCAAGGTGATGCTGACAGTTTTTTTTGACTACCGTGGTGTGGTTCACTCCGAATTCCTTCCAGAGGGAGAAACAGTGAATAAAGAATATTATTTAGGCGTCATGAAGCGTTTGCGTGAGAGTATCCGCCGAAAACGTCCAGATTTGTGGCAACACAACTCATGGATGCTGTACCATGATAATGCACCATCACACACAGCCATTATAGTGAAAGAGTTTTTAGCGAAAAATTCAACAAAAGTTCTCGACCAAGCACCGTATTCACCTGATATGGCTCCGTCTGACTTTTATTTATTTCCCAAGTTAAAATTACCACTTCGAGGAAAACGTTTTGAGTCGATAGAAGCCATAAAAGAAAATTCGCTGAATGAGCTAAAGGCCATACCGCAAATAGCCTATGAAAAATGTATGGAAGACTGGGTGAAGCGTTGGAGATGTTGTATTGCAAGCGATGGGGCCTACTTTGAAGGCGATAAAATAAATTTAGATGAATAATTTGTATTTTTTGTTTTATTGACAAATTCCCGATATTTAGTACACAGAATGTATGTATGTATGTATGTATGTAAGTTTGTATATTCCACCATAACTTCTATACGTCTGAACCGATTTTGATAAATGAGGTATCGTTAGAATCCCTAGCTTATTCCGGGTGACATAAGCTAGTAACATTTTTAAAAAAATTGATGGGGTGACCATGGTCCCGCATTAAAGACTAAAGTTGAAAAAAAAAATCGAAAATAAGATTAACTATATAATCATCATCTAGAAAATGATGATTAGATTCCAAAAATATATAACACTATAGTTCAATATTCCGAGTTACATGGGCTATAAATTTTTGAAAAATTCAATATGGGCTACGGCAGAGCAGTCGTATTTTTTTATAATTTTAATTATATCTATATTCACTTGTTTAATCGCGTGCTCAATTTTGATGACCATGATGATTCTAAAATTAGAATCCTGAGCGTCAGCGAGGGAATCAAAAGAGTACGAGGTGAAAAATCTTTTCATTCGAGTGCAACACGTAACTTTTCATCCCACCTCAGCGAGGAAATGGCACCATAGAGGTAGAAGTAAATAGGTTTTAATGATATTTTGAATTCACAAACTTCATAGACGAGTGATATTTACTAACGTGCACACGATGTTCTAAATTCAATTTACTTTATCCTCAAGAGAATAATAACGGATTTTGCATTCAGATATCGAAGAGTAAAAATACTCTTTCCGAGATGGTGGGATGAAAATAATTTTGTCTCGTCTAGCGGCTATACCCAACTATTTATTTGGAAAATTTTTAGACAGTATGTTTTAAAAATCTTTGAAAACTGTTTTGGTTTAAGTGCAATGTTATATTTGTTTTACCTTTTGTATATTATGTCACTGTATGTTTTTCAAAAAATAAAATAATAGTTATTTGTGTTTTATGGGGCCAAAGAAAATTTTTGTTCCCCGAGGGCGCTATTTTGAATTCAGAGCGAAGTGAAGGATTCTAAAGTAGAATTTCCTGAGCATAAAGGAATTCAATATACGCCACCCGAGATCAAAAAATTTGGCCCCGAGTGACACACACTATTTTTCATCATTACGTATGAGAAAAAAGCTAGGAGTATCAACCTACTACGTATGGACATTACCTTTACGTTTAAGCACCAATCAGAAGCACGAACGCGGACCAATCAGAACAGAGAAATGAAAAGTCCCATGGGCCTAAAAATTACATTTTGCTCCCGCTATCCTCTGAAGCCAATATTCGTTTTTCGAATAGGTATGATGAAAAATAAAATTAACCTCTGACGATTTCTTCCGTCATTTTCACGAGATGCTCCTCCGAGAGTCCTCTAAGCCAGCCCGGCCATATCGGTCGTCCCGGTCCGCCATGTTCAGGGTTAGGGGTTATTTTAGTGGTAGGGGTTGTGAAATCTTCTGGTTCTGGTGTAACCCAGGGTGGGAAGTTACCTAGAAACAATACACAGAAGCTTTTATTTTACTTGCACTGTTTACGCCATTTTGGATTTATAATTAATACGTTATTATGCTTAATCTTTATAAAAATATAATAGCGAAATACCACTCATTCATTCACTCACTCACTGACTAATCACGAACACGATATCTCAGGAACTATAAAGTATACAGACTTGAAAGTTGGAAGGTGGGTTCCTTTCTATGGTATAGACGTCAGCTAAGAAACAGGTTTGAGAAAATTCACCCCTAAGGGGTTGAAATGGAAGTTTGTATGAGAGTCCTTTGTTTTTGAAGTTAGAGACTTGAAAATCGGGATTTAGGTTATTAGTCTTAAATAATAAAAACCTGCACAAGCTATATAAAGACTCTATAGATATAGGCTTTTTGTAGCGGGAAAATTTCATAATCTCACAGGAAATCAAAAATTGTACGCGGACGAAGTCGCGGGCGACCTCTAGTAGGTATAAATATAACTGCCTCGCTGTGTGCATGTTAGCGTGTTCGACTGCGGCCGACGAGATCCTGGGTTCGAGTCCCGGATCGGGCCATAACAAGTATTGGATTTTTCTGCTAAGAAATTTTCAGTACTAGCCCGGAGTTAGGAAGTTGGCGGTGTTCCACCCCCGTGCCTCGGAGAGCACGTTAAGCCGTGTGTGAATGTGAGTGAACACTCACTACGTCAATCGAATTTGCAATGTAAAAACTCAGAGTATGCGTACAGATGTTAAACATAATAAACCGGGCCCCTCTCCGAGGCACAGAAATATGTACTTACTAATAAAAATACGCTTTTTCTATATTAATTAACAACATGAATATTTACAAAAAAATAACGTACCTACTTAAAAATAATCTATAATATTAATAATTTTTCTTGTATTTTGTCCTTCATAGGTAATTTTGATAAGTAAAATTGATGACCTGGCCAAACCTGTATAATGTATGTATTTTAAGTTGTATGCAGGTGTATAGTGTATACGCATTTAAGGTACGATACTTACAAATCAAAATAATAATTAAATAAAACCCCAACATTTTAAAGTTTTATAATAGGTCTAGACTTGCTCTAGATATAGAGAATTAGTAAAATATTAATAGTGAATGTTAAATAGTTCTATGAATTAAAATTACTGCTAAATCAAAAAATAACAATTAATAAAATTAAATGTTATTTTGAGTTAACTATGTTTTTTATTCTGTAATAAAAACTTGATTAACAATTTCACACTTTTTACTGATTTTTACTTACTTACCTACCTACTTATGATACGAACGGACCGAATATGAAAATTTCATTATATATTTTTGTACTATGTAAGTACCCTTTGTAATACTATGGTCTAAAATTTTTAGGGTTCCGTACCTCAAGAGGACAGACGAGAGACGAATGGTCTAGTTGTGACAACGCATATTAATTCAGTCGATTGCGAATGATATGCAACGTTGACCCAAGTTGATAACTGGATGGGTGACCGAATTTGGAGGTTCAAACTTGGCCTCTTCGTTTCCTCCGTGCCTTGGAGAGCACGTTAAGCCGTCGGTCCCTGATAATAATCGTTACAAATACCTAAGAGTTTAAATACTCATATCGGGACGTAAGTATGCGGAAGGACGTGGGAACCCACCTCATTATTATCCCAAGAACCTTCCATTATTTGATTGATGGAAAAGTGTCTCGCCCTCATTAATGAGGAATACGACGCAGACAGAGACCTCAAGAAGAAAAGGAAACCTTAAAAGGAAAGCAAGGTTATATTATACCTGCTTGTAGTTTGCGCACCATCCCGTTTGTATTCCCTTCTCCTGTCTCCAAATGTTGTCTGGAAGAGATCACCTTAAGCGATAAGACCGCCTTTGCATACTGTTTAGTCATACTTAGTTCGTTGTTTTAATTGTCTTTTTTAATTCTGTTCTTTTGTGTGCAATAAATATTTAATAACAATAGTATATTAACACGGTTATAGCAAAGGTAGGTATGGGAAAAAATCGAAATCGTTAATTATGGTTCCGTACCATAGGGTGTCGAATTATTTGTCAGGCGCTACCAGCTCAGCGCCATGTGTAAGCCATGTTATTTCACAGCTCATTGCGTGTTGTTTTGGCATCTTTCTTGCTATTTAATATTAATATAGGTTTTCATCGCAATTTGAAAACGAAATTCATGCCGTAAAAATAACAAAAAAAAATGTGTGTGTGCAATTTACACACGGCAGAAGTGAAATTTCAGAAAAGTAGCCTACGAGAGAGTGAGATAAATATAACTCTCTCGCAGGCTAAATCCTATTATGAATGTGTTTGTCTCTTTAAATGCTGTTTTTCGTTTCATCGAATTTTCAAATCACAACGATTCTAAAGAAGTTTCACTTAAAAAAAAAACATTTTATTTCTATATGAATTAGTGGTGATATTATTCTGTAAATACGTAAGTTCCACTCTTATCCTATCCTATTTATTATAATACAAGATAGTGCTCAGGGGCCATATTGCCAACGATTAAAAGTAGATATAAAAACATACGAGTATTGTTTCATTATTGTTGAATTTCGTGTTTTAGGATTATAATCCTAAGTCTAGAAATGTCACGGTTCGTGAAATGAAAATGTCATTTTGAGACTTAAGCGTCGGCAGTATGGCCACTGGACTTCATCGCATATAAATTACATAGGTACCTGTCTACTTAAATAGATAAACTTCCTTCTTCTTGTCCTTATCCCACGCTACGTGGGGTCCGCAAGACATGTTTTCTTCTTCCATTTATTATCCGCCTTACCCCCCCCCCCCCCCTCCCCTCTTACCCCCCTTTTCCCCTTTATACGCATATCCTCTTTCACAAAATCAATAAATCAATCAATTCATTGCACTGTCATAATTTTGATTTCTTTAATCCATCCTTTTCATCCCATCTTTTCTTTGGTTTCCCTCTACTCTTTTGTCCTTCCGCATGCATATAACATTACTCTCGTAATATGACTTTACTTACATAGATATACAAAATTCATAATTTCTAGATATCCACACTTGCAGTTGCCACACAGAATTACCGGAACTAAAAAATAAAGAGGACAAAAAATCGGCACAAGTACTCTTCAACATCATCGAAGAAATAATCAAAGATACTAACAGAAGAATCGGCCTAATGCGGCATGAGCAGAAAGAGGCGTCTAACTGCACGGCTTTTGAAGTCGGCTACTTGACTTATGTGCTGCACGAAAAGTACCGCAGGATGGTTGACAAATACAATGTCAGCAAATACATGATGACGCGCCTGTACTATAGTGAACTGGTAGGTAAAATAGTTGACCGAACGACGGTCTCTGAGTCTACTGAGTGAATTTGCACTTGTCCGTCCGTCCGTCCGTCCGTCTGTCAGAGCCTTATAACTTCTGAATTACTGAACGTAATTACTTCAAATTTAAATATCATGTATATAAAGTATAAACCGATGGCCTCCAGCCAAATATGGCTTAAAAAGTTATAAAAATCTTTATTTCAGGGGGGCTCTCATAGAAGCGAATGCGAAGTAAAATATTTTTTATATTACACTAGATGATGCCCGCGACTTCATCCGCGTGGATTAAGGTTTTTTGATTCCCGCGGGAACTCCTTATTTTCCGGGATAAAAAGCCTATGTCCTTCCCCTCGATATAACCTACCTCTGTAGGTATCAAATTTCAGCAAAATCGGTCAAAAAGATGGGCCGGGAAAGCGCAGCAGACAAATAGACAGACACACTTTCGCTGATCACATCGCACATCTTTCAAGTTGGATTAAACTGCACACGGTGTGCAAATTTAATTTAAAATCGGTTAAGTAGTACGAGTCCATCGCGGACAAGCAACGTGACACGTGATTTATATATATTTAGATAAGGTTGCGGTATATGTAATTTTAAAGATAATTAGGAATAGAGTCCAAAATTGTTTTTTATTTTTTATTTTTCCCCTAAAATTGATGAAATGGGGGGCTTTCAAACTGGAGATTTTCTAACGTCCAAAGTTGACCTCAGAACTCTCAATTTTCTGAAATTCTGAGCCTGAAACTTGCAATTATTTGAATTATATCCTGTACTTGAACAACAAAAACTAAAATTAGATAAATATTATAAGGAAACGAAATTATTAAATTTTTAATGTGCTTCAGTATTTTTAACAGAACTTCACAATGATGTCAATAGATGGCGCTCTGTTATGGCGATACCGCGAGGTCTCAGTTCGGGGCGAACCACTAGTTATTTTAGGCGAGCCGAATAGACGAATAGGCCGAATAGGCGTCGCTAGAGAAGCTCCGGCGCATGTTCTTTTAAAAGTTCCCGGAGCTGCCCCGAAAGAGATTGGGTATCTCAAGAAGATTTCAACAAAAAAAATTAGAATAGTTATTTCATAACTAGATGACTTCCAAAGTGTGTCTGTCTGTCACTAGAAGCAGGTGAGTACATCAAATCCAAACTTATATTATAAATGCGAAAGTGTCTGTCTGTCTGTCTATTTGTCTGCTACGCTTTCGCATCTGTCCAACCGGTTTTGATGAAAGTTGGTACAGGGATAGGTTGTATTCCGGGGCAGGACTTAGGCTACTTTATAACCCGGAAAATTAAGGGGTTCCCGTGGGAATTAAAAAACTTATTCCACGCGGAAGAAGTCATCAGCTAGTAAAAAATAAAAAATCTTACTCATTGCTTATTAACAACAGATTATGTACCTAGAAGAAATAGAGCACCACTATTGGGAAATCAACCACATATCAAACATGCTGCACGAGGTTGAAAGGAAGTACCACGTGGAGCCGAACCTCGACGTGGAATACGAGGAGACCACTCTGGAGCCTGTGTCGACGACACTTGCAGAATGGCAGGACTACCAGGAAGGGAAGCCTGACTACCTGCCGAAACATACCAGGCATCAGAAGAAGAGGACCAGGTTCAAAATGGACAAGTGAGTTTGAAAGGATTCATGAGTGACTTCGTCCGCATGGTTTAAGTTTTTTTGATTCCCGCGGGAACTTGATTCCGGGATAAAAAGAGGCCTTTCTTTCTTTCCTCGGGATACAACCTGCCCCTGTACTAAATTTCATCAAAATCGGTTGAACAGATAATTTTTGGAACAAAATTCCTTATCGCGCGTTACGAAACGGGGCTAGACGGAAAAAAATAAGACCAAAAGTTGTAACGACACTTTTTGCAAATTAAGACCAAAATTTTTGCTATAGATGTCGTGAAAGCGTAGCAGGCAGACTGACACACTTTCTCATTTATAATGTTTGTATGGATTATAAATGCGAAAGTTTGGATGGATGTTTGTTACTCAATCACGTCATAACGGCTGAACGGATCTGAAATCTGAATGAAATTTGGCACAGAGATAGATTAAAGTCTAGAATAACACATAGGCTCGTTTTTATCCTGGAAAGTTAAAGAGTTCCCGCAGGAACCAAAAAACCTCAATCCACGCGCCATTGTGTGATAATGGAAGTTGTTCAAGACCCTCAGCAATGAGGAATACAACGCAAAGAGAGAGAGTTATCAATAATAATCATTATATTATATCTATGGTTCGGAATATCTCATTCCTACCTAGCAGAGCTAGAAAGTCTTCCAAAATACCCCTTGTTAGTCAATTACATCAATGTACTTTTTCAGGTACCTCCAGCAACAGCTGACGTCGACAATGCCGTCAAGGACGAAGAAGAAGGGCAAATGGTGGCCGAGAGAATACGGCTGGGAGCCGGAGCACCAGTGGTGGTAGCCGAACTATTGGCCGCAATGGTGGGAGGCTTTGTCCTAACCCGTTGACATTGATGTAGAATTTTAGTAACTCATTCTATTTCAATGCCCGTTGTCCTAGATGAGCGACTAGAAAATGACAAACGTTGTCGCGTAGATACGTCTGTTTTCTATGGCGCCGTGTCGTGTCGCGTCGCTTCTGTCGCTCACCTAAGAAAACTGGTTAACTATATTATGTATTCATACTAATATTATAAATGCGAAAGTGTGTCTGTTTGCTACGCTTTAACCCATCTTTTCAACCGACTTTTGATGAAATTTGGTATAGAGGTAGGTTATGAGCTAGGTTTTTATTCCCCGGGAATAAAAAAAATAACTAATTAAAAAAACATTTTTTTAAATATTTTGTTGTAAACAATTTATTGAACTTAAAGCCAGCTAGCCTAAACTAATTAGGTACTATGTAATCATTATAACGTTCAAGCCTTTATTTTAACGTATCAAATTTTTGAATTTTGTCTCTTAGGTATACATAATCAATAAATAAATATGATCTGCTTTTTTAATTCTGGTTTTTTATTTATTTTCTCTAATGTATCTATAATGTATGATTGCAATAGTGAAATGATCGAAATCACCTCGGCTTGCCTTAAATTCCTTCGCTATTTGCCATTTAATCCATTGCCGCAGAAGAAAAATAAATTCAGCCAATCGCAACTATTGATATCAATGATTGATGTGGCTACTGGCTACCACTCCATATACAATAGGATTTGAGTTTCTACCGTCGTCTCTATCAAAGTCGAAGCGTCATATTATATTGTCCGAAGAACCGATAGACGTTGGAATGGGAACCCCATTCCAGCGTCGTGGAAAGCGCAGCGTTGACAGACCCTCCAGTAGGGCCGATGACATCAAGCTAATTGGAGGAAGCCGCTGGAATCATTTCAGACATAATATATTAATTTAGATAGATAAATTATTGCCACACATAACATGCAGAACTAAATTATAAATAAAAAAACAGAAAACAACGCGTGCGTATGGGCTATCACTAAAAGTGATCTCCTCCAGACAGCCCGTTTCTTATGAGTAGGTAATGGAACTTTAAGAAGGTTTAGGTTAAAAAATTATGATACTTTCATCTAGATGCAAGTGTTTAATAATTTACTGTTATTTCTTTTACCATGCGTCTAAAAACATTGATGTTTCCAGGCGCCTGCACTGCAATTGTATGGAGTTTCCAACCCAAAGAGAGTTCCATAATCAACGATCTATCCTGGGGTACCAAACTCAAAATATTTAAACAGTACCATAAAGATGAGACTCCTTTTCGACGCGTCGGCATATCCTTCCTCACAGCTGGAGATACAGACGTGAAATTAGATGAAACGACAAAATCCGAAGACAGCAGCATGAAAATTAAGTTATTCAGACTCATGTACGAAACTGTCAGAGACAGTGATTTAAAAGTACGTAGAGCGGAGCTAATCAAATCGCATTACAATAATTATACATCATTCGAGATTGGTTATATAATGGGTGATATTACGGACAAAATGAATATAATGACAGATATTTCTATGACTCTGAAGCGTTTGTACGCGGAATGGAGGCCAATGGAGCATATAAATGCGTATGAGCAGATCGCTAACAAAGCGATTGAAATCAGTCACCTAATTGATATGGTTCGTATCATACATAAAAGAGGACCCGCTACGAGCGAACGATCTGCAGCAAAATAGTACAAGGATATAATTATAATCCGTCAAACTTATCTGTCCGGCAGGGCGACCGCGTATCTTTTGCATCAAACATTGATACATCGCAATCACCTCCGATTGGTTAACACTCTTCCTCTATTGGACGAAATCCATTGACGCAGCAAGAATACCATAAATTCAGCCAATCGGAGGTGATTGCGATGCATCAATGATTGATGCAAAAGATACGCGGTCGCCCTGCCGGTTGCTGGTATTATTATGAAAAATTAAATAAAAACCATAATTAACAGGCATAAAAATTAGTTTCAATTTTGGCCAACGGGTTAGATAAGTCAGTGGGACTATTACGAGTAAACACGACGATAATAATATTATCTATAATAAAAGCTCTAAATTATTAGCCCTAAATTGAATTCTTTTTTCTTCAAGCCTGGAGAGTGTCAAAGGTTCCTTTTTAGCTCGTAAAATCAATTTTGACGACCTCCGTGGCGCAGTGTGTAGCGCTGTTGTCTTAACGTGCGGAGGTCCCGGGTTCGATCCCCGGCAGGGTCAATTTGGGAATTTATAATTTCTGAATTTTCCCTGGTCTGGCCTGGTGGGAGGCTTCGGACGTGGCTATTTACCACCCTACCGGCAAAGACGTGCCGCCAAGCGATTTAGCATTCCAGTACGACGCCGTGTAGAAACCGAATAGGGGTATGGGTTTAATATAACTGCCATGCCCCTAACAGGTTAGCCCGCTACTATCTTAGACTGCATCATCACTTACCATCAGATCGCAGTCAAGAGTTAACTTGTAGTGGATAAAAAAAATTACAAAAATGAAGGAGATCTCAAAGGATTTTTGAAAACTCTAAATCTAGGTGCACAATTGTATACTTTTATTTGTATAATTGTAAATATTTATCTTTAAAATATAACCTAAAGAAATCATTCAATGTGATAAGAATAATATAAAACTGAAATTTTATTCAGGTTAATTTTTGTCTGTTTTCATATTATAATTATTATGACTCATCCTAGCCATCATGTCCTAGCCTATGAGACAAAAATATTACTTACTAGATGATTCCCGCGACTTCGTCCGCGTGGACCAAGTTTTTTCGATTCCCGCGGGAACCTTTGAATTTTCCGGGATAAAAAGTACCTAGCCTAGGTCCTTCCTCGGTATACAACCTATCCCTGTACCAAATTTCATTAAAATCGGTTGAACAGATATTTTTTTTTGATTCCCGCGGGAACTCTTCAATTTTCCGGGATAAAAAGTAGCCTATGTCCTTCCCCGGGATGTAACCTATCTCTGTTCCAAATTTCATCAAAATCGGTTGAGTAGTTGGGTCGTGAAAGCGTAGCAGACAGACAGAGACACACTTTCGCATTTATAATATTATATAGTATATATAGTATATATAGTATGGATATGGATGTGGAAATCCAAAGACCGTAGCACCTAACTAAAACCTTATCATACTAATATTATAAATGCGAAAAGAATAATTGAATTGTTGAAATAGGTAGGTTGAAATGAATTGTTGAAATAGGTAAGTATAAAAAAAATAGGCGCCGAATTGAGAACCTCCTCCTTTTTTGGAAGTCGGTTAAAAATTAGACTAAAACTAAACTAACGTAAGAAGAAAATGATGTACCAGATCATTAATTTTAAAACCTACTTAATCAGTTTATTGGCACTATATTAACAATTTTAATAGGTAGCGTGTATAATACATGCATGTATATTTTTATAAAAGAAAATGGTTACTTTGAACATTTTTATTACTATTGGTAAGTAGGTATAATAAATTTAATAACTATAACTACGTGAAGTATATTATGTTCACACTAAGTATGTAGTACTTAGCTAGTATACATACACCACGATCCGTCCGTTTGAGGACATCGATCGTTTAAATAAAACGAGACATCGACTACGAGAGAAGGTGTTTTAGCTGGGCAGCTGGCCCAGTAGCTAAAATTAGAACTAATTTGTTTGTCTGTTTAGTTTTTGTTTAAATTATTTTACATTAATACACTAGCGACACCGATGTCACCGAGTCAGTTAAGTTTGTGGCAACATATTACCTCTATGGTGGGAACTATAGCCTCTTAGGTCGTAGATCTTATATCGCCATCTGTTATCATATTATGTAGCGACTGATAAAAGCACTATACCTAGCTGCTGGGTACTAGCGCGCCCATACCCCGGTACCCGCCCATACCCATGCCCGGGTAAGGAGGCACTGCCTCGAGGCCCGCACCCCCGATTGGCCAACGGCCAATTGGAGAAGACCACGCTCTCTCACCTAGCTACTATATTACCTCTATGACTATACCTCAATTACTGCTTTTCAGGCATCACCGTGAGCCAGTTAGACCTGATTCTGGCACAGCCAGTGTACAGAAACGTGTATGACCTGATGACTAACCGTGACAAAGCAAAGTTGGTGACTTTGTGTCATGAACTGATAGTGGAGGCCCAGTACAAGATCCATCAGACGGACCGGCTGCGTGACATGGTGTCCCAACGGCTTGGTTTCCAGATCGGCATGATTATGGGTACGTTTGTGCAATTATTTGGTACAAGCTACCCGTTGTTTTAGGACCTATTACTTAAATGTGAGCGACAAACGCGGTGACCCGTTGTAATAAGTGAGCGATGCGGCGCCATAGAAAATGACGTTACGTCAGTCGTCTACGTTGTCAGCAGCAGGGCAGGGGTCTTCTCCGATTGGTCCGTGAGGAACAAGCGGGGGTACGGTCTTCGAGGCCTGGCCTCATTATCCGGGCGAGGCGCGGGGTAAAATTGTACCCCGGTGATTTTCTTTAAGCCGTGTGTCGTAGAGTCAGCTAGGGCCTGCCTTGAAGGCTACGGGCCCCTAGGCCTGCTGTCGTGTCCGGTGTTGGGTCCGCACTGCGGGTGACGTCGTCGCCGCCACGTGCAGGACCCGTGTCGTGTCCATGTGACTCGGCGCTGCGGGCAATGGGGTCGCTCTCGCGCGCCGAGATAGTGTCAGAGTCGGTGGACTCCGCGCTGTGGGCGATAGGGTCGCCGTCGCGCGCGGAGTCAATGTCAAATCCAAATCCACGTTGTCGCGTACATAAATCTATCGTTTTCTATGGCGTCGTATCGTGTCGCGTCACCTGGGGTCGCTTCCTAGGACAACGGGTCAAGCAATAAGCATGTTTTAATTTATGATTCAGGTCAAATCCGTGAAAAGTATAAGACAATGCTGGAGCTATACAGAGGCATAAACAACAAGTACACCTACAAGTCAAGAATCGTGGTGCCTGGAATATCTACGAGCAAGCCGATACATTTCTTATGGAGGTAAGTACTAAGTAGTGATAGTAAGTGTTAAGACTAAGAGAAAGTATGGATAAGAAAATTATTATACCTAATACCGCACGTTGTATCACATAATATATATATATTTATCTAATTTATCGGATTATAGCGAACTAAGGTTCTTATTCTTATTCAGATACCATTAGATGACCTCAGTGAAGGAGAACTCCTTAATTTTCATGTCCTTCCCCGGGATGTAGCTATAACCTAACTCTATACTAAATTTCATCAAAATCGGTTGAAAACATGGGCTGTTAAAGCGTAGCAGACAGACAGACCAGACAGACAGACAGATAGACACACTTTCGCATTTATAATATTAGTATAGTATGGATTAAGTTTATTATACTTACCTTGAATATTATGTTCTAAAATTCATTCCTGTTCCAGAATGGAGTACATAAGCGCCTTAGAGCTAGATATAGACAGGTTGGTGCATGTCCTCGAGCAGATACCGATCGATGACACCAGTGAGGAAAACGAGGAGATCTTGAGTAGGAAGAATATACCAAGAACTGGCGCGAGGAGCCAGGAGTTTGGTAATACGATGATATTTTTATCTTCGTTTATTTCACTTTGCCAAGGAAGGTCGCCCATGAGTCATGGGCGACTTTCCTTGGGCCATGACGACTTTTTGCAACCAATAGCGTATTTCGCTTACCCGTTATCCTAAGTGAGCGACAGAAACGACGCCACGCGACGCGACAAACGCGATAACGCGACGCGACGCCATCCGACGCAACAGTATCATTATTTTTAACGACCTCTCTGGCGCAGTGTGGAGCACTGTCTTAACGTGCGGAGATCCCGAGTTCGATCCCCGGCAGAGTCAATTTGTGAAATTTTATTACTGAATTTGCCCTGGTCTGGACTGGTGGGAGGCTGCAGCCGTGGTTACCAGTTACCACCCAGCCGGCAAAAGACGTGCCGCCAAGCGATTTTGCGTTCCGGTACGATACTGTGTAGAAACCGATTAGGGGTATGGGTTAATTATAACTGCCATGCCCCTAACAGGTTAGCCCGCTACCATCTTAGGCTGCATCACCACTTACCATCAGGTGAAATCGTAGTCAAGGGCTAACTTTAATGGATAAAAAAAAAAACAGTAGCTAACTCTTCACGTGGCCTAAGTGGTCACTAAAAAAATCTCCCTATATACCTAAAATCTACCTATAGATTTTTTACCTTACCTGCATTTTTACCTTACTGCATTCCAAAGCATAGCTGGAGCGAGTCAAATCCACGTCTTTCATTTACATTCTTCAACAGTATAATAAGCTTCTTTTCAGGAGCATAAGTGTGTAAGGCCCAAATATTTTTTTTTAATTGAATCTCTCGTTCCCACTATCGACCTTTGGACTTGCTTGAGGCGGAGCGAAGGAGTCACGAGCCTATTGCGATTACTCGTTTGCCTATCGTATAGATCGCAGACTTTTTTCTAATCATGAACATATTTTTTTACGAAAATTATTTACTTAAAAATGTCTGTCCTCAGGCATGCAGCAAATTCTGAAGGAGGAGCAACTCAAGAGGAGCTATCGCCAGGAGTTCCTGAGGGAGAAGCTGGGTCTCCCTGCAAACATCAGCATGGACTCTTACGTTCATATGGACAACCAATAAAGAGTTATTTCAGTGTTTCTTTTTTAATTTAATACTGTACATTTGTCACTCCGGTCTCTCATGCTAGATATTATTTTTCTCAATATCTATGGAAGAGTTTTTTACCTTATATTTTCATAGATATTGTCTTAAGGGTCGAAGTACTGAAACATTGTTTTCTGTTCCGACGTTTTAGGATAGGAAAAATGAAAATTTCATTACTAAATTAATACCATTTGCTACTCAGTTAAATGAAGTATGACGTAATTAAACAAAGTGGTCATAAAATCGTATAGTAACTGCAGAAAATTATCGAGAAATTCATGGAAAACTCAAAAAAGGCGTTATCGCGTTCCGACTATTGTGATTTAATCTGAGACCTTATATAAACAAAAGTTATTTCAAATTAATCATTAAAGATCAAGGAACACTTTAATTAAACAATATTTTCAATACAACTTAAAGTTTTTGTACAATCTGGTTCCAAAGATCCCTCATACGAATTTTTCATACAAATTTACACTGGCTCGTCCAACCCAAATGTCAAAACGTATAGACTAAGAGATAACTGTATTTGTGGTAACTATCTTTTGGTAACTATAATTATATCTCCTTACTATTAATTTCCATGTTTCAGATTTATGTTAGTATTATCACAGGTGGTCTAAGAGGTGATATACGTAAATTAAAATACTCGTAACTTAAATGGGAGATATTTAAACACTACACATTATCACATCAAAGCGGCGACACTTGAGCTATTTTTTACCCATGACGGAACGAACGGTATATATTATTATGTGTTTGCCCTAAGAGGTTGTGCGATTGTTTGTTTGTTTGTGTACTTTTTAGTTACCATTTTCCTGGAAAACTACTGGACCGATTAGTATGCAGTTTTTTGCAATAGATATGCATAACTTGTGTCAAGGTTCTTGAATATGTTTTAGGGCCATAGTCCACTAAGCTGAGCTGCAATTTTGATTTTAATTTTTCAATATGTTTCCATTTTTCTGAAAAAGTACTGGGCTCATTGAGATGCGGTGTTTTGCATTATAGATATGTATAGCTTGTGAAAAAGTTCTTTAGATTTAGATATATTTTAAGTTATCGTGCTATCGTGCGCGCTCCTATCGTGTTTTTTTATTATGTTACCTTTTTTCTGGAAAACTACTTTGCTGATTTAGATGCGGTTTAAAAAAAATATGTTTAGCTTCTGAGAAGGTTCTTAGATATGTTTTAGGGCCATAGTCCACCAAGCTGTGCTGCAATCGTGATTTGGTAGGTGGTCGAACTCCTTCTCATCGTAAACCCGTCGTGTTTGGACTCTTTTGATTTGCCTTGACAAGCGCTAACCTAGATGCTGTGGTCACAGGAACTCCAGTTTTTTATCCATTATATTTTATAACGTATTTTTTGAACTGATATATTTTAATATTTATTTATCAGAATATTAAAGTTTGACACAATTTGACACCTCTACTCATTACCATTTGGCCATAGTCCAACACGCTGGTCAAAAAAACTACTGAACCGACAAAGATGCAGTTTTGTGTTCATAAAACTACTTCTGCGAAGATCTAATTGTTGTTGCAAAGTTATAAGGTCACAAATTATAATGGAGCGCTGCAGTTCATCGTGGGTTTTTTTTTAATTTTAATTTTAATACTTGACGTAAGTACTACTTGACGTACTTAACGATGTATTATGTATTTGAGAGGCAATATCTAGTAAACGCCCCGATGAATAGAGTCAATTTTTACACTGGTTACTTAGGTACAGCGCATACTTTAGTACTATACTAGAATAAGCCTTCCTAGTTATTGGTCATTTCTGGTAACAATAACTCGTCTTTGAGCGGCGATAAGTGGTCAGGTCCCCAGCCGCTTGCAGGCAGACCATCACGAATTGCACCAGACGATAGTTACTGTGGTGAATGATACGAGCACTTGATGAGAACTGACATTTATTATTACTGAAATATATAACAATATTATATAAAATTCACATCATCTTTCCCTTTTATTTTTTAATGTATATTATAAGTACATCTAGTTTTATTATAATTTTATAATTGGCTTAGATATGTAATTATATTTAAACAATACCTACGTATCTAATCCTAATTTATTTTTACTGAAATACCAACATAACAATATTATATGAAAATCACATCAGCAGCTATCTCCTAGCCTATATATTTTTTGAAAGCTTGCCCCCTTAAAGAGGAAAAAATAAAATTATCTCATAAATGATAAGCTTTATTTTATCGAGGATCCAAAAACAGCTTGAATCTCTGACGCTTCATCACATACCTACAGATGACAGACCTAGATTTAATTAAGTACTTAGTAGTTAGTATACCTACTTACGTCGTAAACATACGATGTACCTTATGACGCATACGGAGGTTCAAGAAACGGCCAGGGTTATTGTGATTACCGGCTGAGTTTGTTGTGGGCTCTTCTCAGACCAGGGCGCATTTGGAACCCTCTTAGCTTCAGTTTTAAGATACCGTAACTGATTATCATCATCATATTTTATAAGTAATAGGACGTCAATATGTGTTCAGGGTACCTAAATTGAATAAATATAATTTGACTTCATTTAATGATTTTTAACAGACTACAGCAAAGTCAAACAGAAGGTTATGATTTTAGCAGTCTATACTATATGTTTGTTTATATGTATGTTCCACCGTGCGCCTAAACTACTGGGCAGCTTTTGATGAATGAGGCGTCAATCGATTCGTTATAATAGTCCGGGTAACATAGGCTACATTTAATAATAACAAAATTTATATGACGGATGTAACATCCAAAAACGTGGGGGTCTATAATTTTTTTTTGCTGAATGTATAGGGTGGGATGTCAAATGAAAGAGGAGAAAATTCTGAGTTCATAAATTATTTAATGTAGATTATTTTTGCCATAGGTAGTTTTTTTCTAGCTATAATAGTTTTTGAGATAATTACAAAATACCGCGCTCGGGGAGACATTTTAGGGGAGAGAAGGGGAAGCCCGCATCCTAGTAGTAGGGATTTTTTTTAGGAAATACTTCTAAGACCCTAAAGAACACTAGTGCCGAAAATCGTTGATGTAAACTAACTAATTAAACAGACTACCAGCCTACCAATATCGATATTCAACCTCCCACCCGTAGTCTATCGGCCACCACCTGTTAGCCGGCTTGCGATTCTTCCTATCCTGCACTCTGCCCTGCTGCAAATACAGCTCCCTGTCCTTCTTTAACTGCTTCATTTTTTTCTTCTTCTCTTGTTTCCTAATCCTGTCGATGTCCTTCTGTCTTGAGATAATTTTGTCTAGCTGTGAACAAATTATGAATTACTAGCTAATGCCCGCGACTACGTCCGCGTGGATTGAGGTTTTTTGGTTCCCGCGGGAACTCCTTAATTTTCCGGGATAAAAAGCCTATGTGCTATTCCAGACTATATTCTATCTCTGTGCCAAATTTCAGCCAGATCCGTTCAGCCGTTGGCGCGTGATTGAGTAACAAACATCCATACATCCATACATCCATACATCCATCCATCCAAACTTTCGCATTTATAATATTTATTATTATTTGATTAGTGGATGTTCTCGATTTTACGATGCTTGTGAGATGGTGATAATAAAAAAAAACCGGCTGAGTTTGTAGTGGACTCTTCTCAGACCAGAGCGCGTTTGGAACTCTCGTAGCTTTAGTTTTAAGATACCGTATATTAATTGATTATCACCATCATGTTTTAAGTTTCGGACGTCAATAAGTGTACCGTGTACCTAAATTTAAAATTGAATTAATGAATATTGATTGATTTCGTACGTGTGGAAAGTTTTTTAATCCCTGCTGGAACTCCTTAATTTTCCTCTTCAGGTCCTTAACCATACCCCTGCAAAAAATCACGTCGATCCGTTGCTCTGTAGCAGCGTGATTGAAGGACAGACGAACAAACAAACACACTTTCACTAGTGACGCTGTCACCGGGTCAGAAAAGTTTGTGTTACTATAGATTTGCTTAGGTAAGCCCGCACCTGAGCATTAGCTGCTTTAGCATCGCCCTTGGCCGCTGCAACACCAGCCGCCATCTTGGCCTGTGCACGCTGATAGCTGTACTTCTTCTGGATCTCGTGGAACATATTGACCAGGTGGAATATCTCCAAGTACAACTTCTGTATCAGTTCTGTCTGCTTCATCATCTCGAATAGGGTGTCCATCTTGGAAATCCGTGCCCTTTTCGCGAGACCCACCATTTGTCTGTACCTGGAACCGAAATTGAGGCTAATTCTGTTATAGCCACTACAGCCCATCAACGTCATTCCACTCCACTCTCATAGGAGAGAGGGAATTAGAGCTTAGACCCACCACGCTGCTACAATGCGGGTTGGCGGGCTTTAACGACTATTATCATGTTAGCTAGTGGTAATAACCGGGACCAACGGCTTGACGTGCTCTCCGAGGCACGGGGGTGAAACACCGCCAACTTCCTAACACCGGGCTAGTAGGTACTGAGAATTTCTAATCAGAAAAACTCAACACTCATTATGGCCCGACCCGGGACTCGAACCCGGGACCTCGTCAGCCGCAGTCGAACATGATAACCACTAGACCAACAAGGCCAGTCATTGCATGTATCTACACATTGATGAAATTGGAAATGTTTTTTTCAAAAAAGCAACCACCGAGTTTCTTGCTGATTCTTCTCGGTAGGAATGTCATTCCGAACCAGTGGTAGATTTACTCGACTATTCACTTCGACTTGAAAAAAATTATCATGTATTATGTAATATTGGGCTAGGGTTGTTGCATAATCAGTAGATGTTACCGTTCGAGTATCTCTGACATGACGTAGCCCATTTCGAAGGGATCATTGTTCTCATTGGCGGCACGTATCCCGGTGACTGCATAGATCTGCGACGCGCCGCGTTGGTTGTACGCCGCGATCAGCTCCTGCAAACGCTGTGGCAACTTCCCTGAGCTTAGCCAGTCGTCGGCTAGCGTGGCTTGTGACAACCCTAAAAAAACAAGGCCGGCCATACACGGACAGCTTGAAGCAGTCAGGATGGACTGCTTCAAGCAGTCAGGAAGGACTGCGAATGCATAGTGAACTACAGTCTTCTACGTACACACAAACATGGAACTGCTCGAGCAGTTGCGACTGCTTCGGGCGGTTGGCAGCAGTTAGATATTATTAGTAGCTTCAAGCTGATGACTATGACTGCAAAAGCGGTCCGTGTATGTTGGTCACTGGCTAACTGTTTGAGCAGTCCGTGTATCCGGCCTTATGGTTCCATACCTCAAGAGAAAAAAGGAACCCTATAACGGTTCACATAATTGTTCGTCTGTCTGTCTGTCAACCACCTTTTCTCGGGAACGCGTGGAGGTATCAAGTTGAAATTAATATCAAATACTTAGGTCAACGGTCCCTTGGAGCTGTAAAAAAATGTCGCGGGTTCGATCCCCGGCAGGGTTAATTTGGGAATTTATAATTTCTGAATTTACCCTGGTCTGGCCTGGTGGGAGGCATTGGCCGTGGCACCAAACTAGTTAGTACCTGCACCCTACCGGCAAACACGTAACGCCAAGCGATTTAGTGTTTAGCTACGATGCCGTGTAGAAACCAATTAGGGGGTTAATTATAACCGCCATACCCCTAACAGGTTAGCCCGTTGCCATCTTAGACTGCATCATCACTTACCATCAGGACAGTTCGCAGTCAAGGGCTAACTTGTAGAGGATAAAAAATGTATTAATTTTTTTTTAAAAAAAGGGTCTTACACGAAAGTAGAAATAATTTAACTGTCAGCATGATTATGTTTTCCTAAACATATCAAAAGCAGTTGGTCTCGTATGTATGCACGAAAATGCTTTTTTTTATTGATGTAAGTAATTTAAATTGCAATGTACTGGAAAATTAGGTGGTAAAATACTCAGGTATGATGTTATCAAGTAATAATTCTTTACTTGTATTACTGATGAAAAGTAATTATTTTCACTATTACCCAATGGGCTAATTTTTTAACCGACTTCAAAAAAAGGAGGAGGTTCTCGATTCGACTGTTTTAAGCTATTTCATAGCTTCTATCGCGGGCCTTGAGGGTGGAGACCGAATCCAGAAATTCCGTAACGAAATTGAAAACCTAACACTTTGGTTGCTATGACTACTTGTGTTGTTGACTTCAAATTATTGAAAATAAAAAGACTATTTTTATGAAAAGATGATTTGGAATATAAAGGCGAAATAATTTTAAAGAATTATGAAGATAATTCTTTAAAATTATGCTTTTTTCTATTGCTATTTTCGCCTTTATATTCCAAATCATCTTTTCATAAAAATAGTCTTTTATCCTTACTCCTTACTATAATATTATAAATGGGAAAGTGAGTTTGTTTGTATGTTTGTTCCGCTTTCACGCCGTAACTACTGAACCGATTGCTTTGAAATTTTGCAGACGTAAAGTTAGAAGTCCGCATTAAATAATAGGACACTTTTTATCCCGGAAAATTAAAGAGTTCCCGCGGGAACTAAAACTCCTCAATCCACGTGGACGAAGTCGCGGGTATCAGCTAGTTTTCAATAATTTGAAGTCAACAACACAAGTAGTCATAGCAACCAAAGTGTTAGGTAAGTTGATAAAAAATGCTATGCAATAGCTTTACCGCGGCAGTCTCCGAGTACCACACGTCTTTTTTTTTTTTTAAATGTTTGTTACCTCAGAACTTTTGACTGGGTGGACCGATTTGGATGATTCTTTTTTTATTTGAAAGGGCATACTCCCCAAGTGGTCCCAAATAAATTTTATCGAAATCGGTTGAGCGGTTTTTAAAATATCAACAATAAAATAAGTACTTTGTAAAGCGTGTGCTTGTTGTTGTAAAGTTGGCACGGGAGTTTGAAGTCGGTTGTTTAAAAAGAATTTTTTATATTAAATTATTTTTTGTATAGCGAGCAAACGAGCAGGCGGGTCGCCTGATGGTAAGTGATTACCGCCGCCGGCCGCCCATGAACATTTGCAGCACCAGAGGAACCGCCAATGCGTTGCTGGCTTTTGAGATACTTGTTTATCCGCCCTTTGAAGAGCCCCATATTATAATCATGAGGGAACACAGAAGATGGAAGCTGGTTCCATAATAATTTGCAGGTACGTGGCAGAAATGACCTGGAATAACAGGAGGTGGAAGCAGACCAGGCATCCAGGTGGTGAGGATGTTTGTTTCTGCGACAAAGGATGCGACTGGAGAACAACGAAGGTGGTATTAGATTAAATACTAACCCTTTAGAGCACTCCCCATTGTAGAGACGATAGAACACACAAAGAGAACTAACGTCTCTTCGGTGTTCTAGGGGCTCCAGCGTGCAAGTCATTATATTGATTTTCCATGATAATGTAGGAAAAACCATAGACAATAGAATACGTTTAGTTGACTGAGGTAGTAAATCTATAGTAGTACTAGATGATGCCCGCGACTTCGTCCGCGTGGATTGAGGTTTTTTGGTTCCCGCGGGAACTCTTTAATTTTCCGGGATAAAAAGTAGCCCATGTCCTTCCCCGGGATACAACCTACTCTTGTACAAAATTTCATTAAAATCCATTGAACGAATGAGCCGTGAAAGCGTAGCAGGCAGACAGACAGACACACTTTCGTATTTATAATATTAGTATGGAATATAAGTATGGATTCAGTATTTCGTAGTTATTGTTATTTGAGTATTATTAGGTACAGTATCAACTAATATTTTTCCATAAAATATTAGTTGATACTGTACACTGATTCTGTTATCTCTAAACGATTCGATTAAATGAATTATTACACTTAGCGGAACTAGACTTTGATTTTTTCTATTTTCAAACGCACCAAAATTAGCAGCCTTTCCAGTGAAAGTTAAGACTTTTTTTTTACCACTACAAGTTAGCCCTTGACTGCGATCTCACCTGATGGTGAGTGAAGATGCAGTCTAAGATGGTAGCGGGCTAACCTGTCAGGGGCATGGCAGTTATATTAAACCCACACCCCTATTCGGTTTCTACACGGCATCGTACCGGAACGCTAGATCGCTTGGCGGCACATCCTTTGCCGGTAGGTCGGTCACTAGCCACGGCCGAAGCCTCCCACCTGGCAAACTGCATTATTTAACGTTTTTAGATACGGACAACATTCAGCCAATACAAAACGAACAAGTGTGTTGCGCAAGATTGAAATTCTTAGTTCACATGGGGATACCAGTATAATATAATATAAATTACCTACTCTAGATGCGGGGATACGGGGATACTTGTAGTGTTGGTAACAGAGTGGCCTCATTTTGTATTTCAGATTGGTAGCTAGATCTGGAAATTACGATGGATGTGTGAGCATAATTATTTGTAACCCAAATCATTCAATTTCCCTATAGCAGCTGAGGACTTGTGCACTTTTGCAATATTCTTTTTGAAGATTATTTTTTTTCCTCGCCAAATGTGGATTTTTTTAATTTTGATATTATGTTTCCATAAGTATGTGGTAATGTCTAATTTAAAAAAAAAGTTTATTTTTGCAGAAGATGTAAGAGTACACCCGCCATTCTGACGTCAGGATGGCTGCTCACTTTATTTTCATGTTTTCTCAATATACAATAAAGTACATTTATCCATAATTTAGTACAATTACGTACATTTATCGTACATTTATTCAGTAAAGTTTGAATGTAATCGGAAAACCTACACCCGCCATTCTGATGGATACCAAATTCGGTCACCAATCCAGTTACCAACTTGGGTTTACGTTGTTTAACAATCGCAATCGATTGATATGCGTTGTTGCAACTTTTCCACTCGTCCCTTAATTAGTCATCATAAAAATGTCCTAGTTCCAATTTTGGCCACCGGGCCAGATAAGTTCTTGGGAATACAAGTAGATGAAAACAGTTCGGGCAGAAATCTCCTTGGTGGAAAAATAAATAAAACGTGAAACACCATTTTGTAAGTACATATATTTTATTCTTCTATTAAATTATTCTGTGACAGTTTACTGAGAAATTCAATCGAAACATTTCTATTCATATAAACTACGCAATATTTTTCTTTATACATTATTACATAATAACATTGTGTTCTCGAGGATAAACCGTAACGATACATCAATTTGATATATCGATTGAAAAAGCTTGATTATATAGAAATCGACACATGATTTTTACTATTTTGAAAAAAAAAATATTATTCTTTGTTTCTTTTTCTTTTGACGTCGTTTTCCTATGTTTGTTTGTCATAATGTTTATGTATGTAATTTTAATATTAAAGATATTCAACATAATATTATGTATTTTTCTTCGGCCTTGAACGCTCGAAAATTTGACAACTAAACGATCGAAACCTATGTCGATTAGTTTAAAATCAAGCATATGTATACAATATTTGAAGTTACACATTGGTACAGTTTTATTAGTATAGTTTACACTCATGTATGCACGCGACACGTGGCGTTGCTTGCATTGTAAATTTATGAGTTCAGCCATTGTATTGTTAACTATAAAACTGACACTAGATGGCGTTAGCCGTACAATAAAACGCGCTAATATTGGCGTATTCCAACTTAAGGTTCATGTAAATTGACTGGTTCAGTTGTACATATTGTTAACAACTATAAAACTGATACTAGATGGCGTTAGTCGTACAATAAAACAAGCTAATACTGGCGTATTCCAATTCAAGGTTCACGTAAATTGACTGGTTCAGTTGTACATATTGTTAATAACTATAAAACTGATACTAGATGGCGTTAGACGTACAATAAAACGCGCTAGTATTGGCGTCAATACCATTTCAAGGTTCACGCAAATTAATTTCTGACTACTTGCGCAGGTGATTATAGATCATTTAAGGCGATTTCAGATTAGCGTATTTGAAGCGCGTATAAGCTAGTATCGGCTTACGCGCTACATTTTACGCTTCAAAAAAAGCGAACGACTTATTTCGGCGTGTTCGCTCGATCGTAGTCGAAGTCAGCAGTATACGAGCTTATATGCGCGTCAACACTAGTAAGAGTTGCGCTTGTGGCAAAGGCCTATACACGCCTACACGCGCTTCCAAAAACGAGCTTATGCGCGGCGACAAAACGGTAATCTAAAACCGCCCTTAGGTTGTACAAACACGAATGACGTCAGAGCGTATATTCAGTCTCACATTTGTTCGTGCAGTCACCTTTCGTTGACAAATTAGGCAAGGGTAAAGTTCTTTTTACGTGAACACAACTGTACTTACACGCAAACATTAACTGCGCATGCGTCCACACATGAGTCAAATATGACAATATTTATAGACATTGCAAATTACGAACACACGTAATATATGATTTGTCACTTTATCATTAATCAATGCCCACTGAGCACAGGTCTCACAATGAGATGTTAAGACCATAGTCCACCAGACTGGCTAAGTGCGTATTGGCAGGCTTCACACACCTGAGAGAGCTCACAGGCGTGCAGATTTCGTAACGATCAGTCGCGTGCACATTATTCGGAGCCAGGGTAGGCATTGGTTAGGTAGTTAATTCAGTGGCGTGCATGACATAGAAGCGTAAAAGCAATGCTTAACTAAGCTAGTTAAAAAAAAGTGTGTGTGTGCAATTCACACACGGCAGATGTGAAACTTCAGAAAAGTAGCCTACGAGAGAATGAGACGAATATAACTTGTATTCTAACTCATTCTCTCGCAGGCTGAATCCTATTATGAATAAGTTTATCTGTTTTTAGTGTCGCTTTTTCGTTTCATCGAATTCTCAAATCACAACGATTCTAAAGAAGTTTCAGTTTAAAAACTCAATGCTTATTTTTCATCATGCATTCATGCCCTGTCTGTAAATCTAACCTAACCAATGCCTACACTTACACCGAATACTGTGCATGCCACTGGACTAGATAGCTACCTATTTTCAGGCAGGGCGTGATGAAAAATAAGCATTGAGCTTTGAACTAAGGAAAACAATGCTTTTATGCCTCTATGTCGTGCACGCTGCTGGTAACGATGTTTTACAGCAAGTGATATTCGATAGCTTAAAACGCAAGTAGCTCCAAATAGAGAACCTGGGAATTAAAACATACCCGAATGGAAGGCCAATATTTGAACTTAAACTTGCTTTTTACACTTTTACTTCTTTACAATATTACTTTTTTACACTTTTACTCCTTAACAAAATATGGTGAAAAAGTAATCCAGTGTCAATACTACAGACTCTAAAGAAGTATTACGCGCGTTCGTGAAATGCTTATAATAATAATATAATAATATTATTATAATATAAAGCCGCTAATAAAAAATAGCGACAAACATTATCTCAACATTAAAATTCGCAAAAGCATTTTTTGCGTCTCGCAGACGATTTCAAGACATTAAATATGTTATTATATAATAAATAGTCAGCCTGGTTGACTATGGCCTAAGCCCTTCGCATTCTGAGACCCGTACTTAGTATTGGGTCGGATCGGTGGAGTATATGACCAATTCTCAGTCTTTACTCACCCGTTGTCCTACGTGAGCGTCAAACGCGACAACGCCGCTGGATACGACATCGAAAAAGTCGCGTAGATACGTTTGTTTTCTATGGCGTCGCATCGCGTGGCGTCGCTTCTGTCGCTCACCTAGGATAACGGGTTATAGAGCGAAACCGTTTCCAATTAGGTTTCGCCCAATCAATCGAAATCAGCCGGTTTAACGAACAAAAAATTTAGCGTTTGATCATAAAATCGCTCACTTGACGGTTAACGGTAACCGATATAATATCGGTTTTCTTTAAAACCGTTCTACAAATTAACAGAGAACCATAATTTTAATCGGTTATTAACCGATAGTATCCGGTTAAGTGAAGTCGGTTTCGATCGCGATTGGATGCGAAACAACGACCTCAATTTACATAGACGGGCCGCTGTCAAACTAAGAATGTCGAACTTAATTTAGTAACTTTATTATTAGACCGTATAGGTAATATTACCTATACGTCTAGATAAGTATTAATGCCTATTGTCCGTTCCATCTATGCTGAAACTAATCTTGGATGCTTTTATCATGGTACTGGGCTGGACTATTCTAAGGCTGGAACCCAAAACCAGGACTTAAAAAAAAGTTAAGACATGTGAAAAAATTTGGTTGTCCGACTTGTGGTCTCCATGCACCACAAGTCAGACGACCAAATTTTTTCTATGAAAGGGCCCATCTAGTACATACATTTATATTGATGATGCGAAATACCTAAGAGACGTAATGTACAATGGTATAATAGATGATAACTACTAAGAAAAAGGGTCACATTTTATTATTATAAACACATTTTTTTTTGGGCTCCACATGAGGCTAAATAAGGTAAAACCACCAGTAATTGACACTGCACTAATAGTTGACACTTTGACGAAAAACATAAAATATTAAGAAAAACACAAGTTGCCAAAGATCGAAATGGTGTCAGAGATATAGTAAAGACATCTAGCGGCACCAAAACAAACTCACGTAGCGTCATAGACAATATCGCTAGTCACCCCGTTCGACTGATGACAAACGCACGGTTCGCGCCATATTTTTTATTATTTTCTTGTGCAGTTTGTTTAGAGCAAGCCGAAAGATTCTTAATGTTGGAAAGGTAAATATTATTTTACAGTTTTAAATAAATATAGTTAGCAAAATTATTGTGAGTAGTGTAGGTACCCGACTAAAACCTATAAAAACGGGCAGGAACGTGTATAAAAAGCGCTCTCTGTATTACCGCGTAGTCATTCTTTATTCGCCTTTTGAGCTAGCATTTTGTCAGTTGAGAGACTCACAATGCGTCATAATTGTGTTTGGATTAAAGTGTGTTCCTTTTTGATTATTTTAATTGTGATATGTTAAAATCATTAAGTAGAATAAATTGTGGTTTGTTATATTTGCCTAGTTTCACTTTACTCCACTTCTGTTTCCTAAATATATTAATTTCATTCATTATATTAGAGTTTGAAGCGTGAATACATATTATTTAAAATCACATACAATAAAAAATTATATACATGGCGTCATGTCATTTACTGAATCTTGAAATTACTTATATTTGAGTAGTTGACATGTGGGTGTCAACTTATGGATTTTAATATAATTTGTTAATACTGTTTTATTTATTGTTATTTTGCTGCATATAAGTTAAATTACTCTATTTGACCTTCTAAAATAATTTTGAACCATTTTGTTCAGTAGTTGACAGGAGGTGTCAACTACTGGAGCTATAAGTGTCAACTATTGACACTTATAGCTTCTATTATTTTTTCTTTCGTTTTTTAGATGCCACCGACAAAAGGAAATTTTAGAAATTATACACAAGAGGCTATGGAAGCGGCTGTAGAAGATGTGCGTTTACATAAAACTCCGTATAAAACTGCTGCTAAAAAGTTTAACGTACCAAGGGTTACTTTGAAGTACAAGGTTGAAGGAAAACACCCGATGGACCGGTAAGACAGTTTTAAATAGATCAAGTTTGTGACTGTATACCCCAAATTTAGCTGTAAGTACGTTAATGAAATAACAGTGTTGTAGTTCCTTACTAATATTATTTTTTCAGAAAAATGGGTCCACCGGCCATATTGAGTAGAACAGAGGAAAAAACTATCATAGATTGGATTTTTGGAATGGCCCGTGCAGGATTCCCCGTCACTATGAAGGAGGTAGTCTTTAGTGTGCAGCGTCTCTTAAAAGAATTAAAAAGGCCAAATCCGTTTAAAGACAATTGCCCAGGAAAATCGTGGATGAAAGGATTCATGAAGAGGAATCCTGAAATATCTGTTCGAATGTCCCAAAACCTTACTAGATCAAGAGCTGTAATATCCAAGGAGCACATTTTTAATTGGTTTAAAGAGGTAGAGACATTCTTGGATCAGACTCAACAAAAGGACATCTTACAAGATCCTACAAGAATCTTTAATACAGATGAAACTGCTTTTTTCTTAAATCCGAAGGGTGGTAAGGTTTTAGCAAAAAAGGGAGACAAGACAGTATATCAGCAAGTCAATCCAGATGAGAAGGAATGTCTAACAGTCCTTGTCACAGGTAGCGCATCTGGTGCTGTACCTCCTCCAACAGTTTTGTTTAAGTATAAAAGAATTCCACAGGAAATTGCGCAGAATTTCCCTCCTGAATGGGGTCTGGGAAAAACAGATTCTGGTTGGATGACTTGCGAGGCGTTTTTCGAATTTATTGCTGACATTTTCCATCCTTGGCTGGAGAAATAAAAGATTCCTTTGCCGGTCATTCTCTTCGTGGATGGGCATGTGTCTCACCTGAGTTTACAAGTGAGTCAGTTTTGCGAAAAAAATGGGATTATCCTCATTGCCCTGTACCCCAATGCAACACATCTATTACAGCCAATGGATGTTGCGGTTTTTAGGACTCTGAAAGAGCATTGGAAAAAAAGGGTACACGAATGGAGATTATCTAATTTGGAAGCTCCAATCTTAAAGAAAAAAGATTTTCCAAAACTTCTGAAAGAAGTTATCGACACTGCACTGAACGCGACAATCTTCGAAAATGGTTTTAGGAAATGTGGGCTATTTCCGTGGAATCCAGAAATTGTCACTGTCCCATTAAATAATGAAGGCGATCAAGTCACAAATGTTGAGGAACGTAAAAGATTTTTAAAAGAAGGACTTCGGTTTCTTAATCAAAGTATTCCGCAAAGCAAGCTCATTATATTTCGCAACGGAGATAAAAATGAGTTGGATCAAAAAGATATGTCGCTGTTTGAACTGTGGCAAAATACAAAATTAGAAATAGAAAGTGGTTTGCTTGCCTCTATTGTTATCAACGAGCCTGACAAGGAAAGCAGTGAAGATACAAATCTGTTATCTACTGTTATACCGTTCACTTCTGGTGGTAACAACGAGTGCATTAACTCTGTTGATATCAACGAACCTGCCAAAGAAAGCAGTGAAGATATAAATCTGTTATCTACAGAGGCGAGCGGTATAACGCCGCTCGCTTCTGGTGGCATCAACGAGTGCAATAACAAAACCACAGAAGATAACAACCTGCCATCTGAAAACAACAGTCCTACGGTTTTTGAAGAATCTCCTGGAAATGGTATGAACCAAGCTGGACCTTCTTCAGTGTCAGCGGAAATCCCCAGCCCCTTCAAAAGACATTTTTACTATCAGAAAGATAAAGAAGAACCAGAAAGAAAACGATCTACAAAAGAAAGAATGCCCGCTATAGTTTCGGGACATCTGTGTCAAGAATATTTTAAAAAGAAGTTAGCAAAAAAGGAAGAATTAGAAAAACTAAAAATGGAACGTGCTGCCGAAAGACAAAAGAAAAGAGAAGAAAATGAAAAAACAAAAAAAACGAAGATTCAGAAGCGTAAGAAAAAGACTGAAAAGAGGGTGCTTCATTTTGACGATAGTTCTGACTCTAATACTGATGGTATTTCTCTTGACAGTGAAAGTGAGTTTCAAAATGAGAGCGACGGAGAAAACATACAAAAAAACAATCTTAAAAATCCAGTACAGAGAAAGGTAGGAGAGTATGTAGTATTTTCCTACGAAAAAGAGTTATTTCCAGGGGTTATTACTCATGTTACCAAAACAGCTGCTTCTATTTCGGCAATGCAGAAATGTGGGAGACTTTGGAAATGGCCTCAAAAAGTGGATCAATTGGACTATGAATGGGAAGACGTGTTGTACCATATCAACGAGCCATTAAAAATGAGTCAGACGAGAAATGTGTACTCGGTCCCCGAATTAGAATTTTTATGGAACTAACTGATATAGAATTACTATTTACTGATATTATATAATTACACTTATAGATATTTTTAAGGTTATAAATACATATAGGTACAGTCAGTTACAAAAGTCGGTTAACAAACTCAAGACTTCAAATCAATTTAGTAGGTATTAAAAGAAGTCTCGATACAAAACGCTGGATTAGGTACAGGGAAGAGTGGTGAAGTACTCTTCGCTGTACTTACTCCAGCGCTTTGTGTATCTACTTTCATTACATTTCTTTTTTGTGTACATCTTAATCTAAGCATACCTATGTCAACTACTGAAAATAAAAAGTGTCAACTACTGAATATTTTTGTTTTCCCTAGGTGTCAACTACTAGCATAGTACCTTTATTTCATTAAAAAATAACATAAAAAATACACATTAGTTTTATTGCTACAATTCTTGTCACCTTCTAAAAGGGGAAAAATTTGCGCAACCATTAACAATTAGAAGTTCCCTCTAAGATGATTTCATACCAAACTATGTCAATAAACATACTAATAAATCATTAAGGTGTCATCTACTGGGTATTTTACCTTATAGCCTTATGTTAGAGCGGGTACAAAATAAATTTGTTAGGTACCTATATATGAAGCTATATGGGGTATACCCATACTACCCGTTAATGTACCCAACATTATTTGTTCTGGGTATGGTTGGGTATAACGAACTAGGGGCTAGGAGGGAATTAGCACTTATATTGTACATTTTTAAAATAATACGAGGGAAGTTATTTAATGTGGACGTTTTAGGACAGGTGAGTCTCCGTGTCCCGGACCGGTACGTGTGGCGGAGGCGCAGGCCACCGCTGCTGGCGGTACCGAGCGGACGCACCAACTTGGTTAACAAGGCGCCGCTCACGCGCGCGATTCTCACCCTTAACGTCATAGCTGAGAGAACAGATCTGTTTTGTTGTACGCTGAGTGAACTCACAAGGATTGCTCTGTGGGCTTTATGTTATAATAACAATAATAATATTTAATTAGTTAAGTAATTTAATAATAATGTTTATTTAGTTCAGGATTATTTTAGCTACACTAGTGTATTAGGGAAACCTGTAATGCTAGTTGTAAGTGGAGAAATAAATAAATAAAATAAAATAAAAAAAACATGCGTCAAAAAGTGTCCTTCTTGTGGAGCAAAGATTGAGGGGTCAGAGGCCGAATTGTCTAAGCAAATCGTTATCATTTGACAGCTTAAAACGTATTAATTGAACTGTTTAAGGAGTTCATACGTACATTATGACATGCAGGCATCTATGAACTCCTTAAACAGGTCGGGTTATCCGTTTGGAAAACGATTACGATTACGGTTTCCTTACACAATTTTTGGGGGGGGGCTGATTATTATTTATTACTGTTCTAGTCACGTGTGGATTTCGGAATACAGTGTGAAATTTAAGTACCTGTTAATTTCTATTTTTATGAAGTACGTTTTCATTTAAAAGTACATTCAAAACCACAATAAGGCAGTATTATTAGTACGTAAGTACCGATTAATATCGATAAAATCGTCTGCGAGATGTGCGAAGTAAAAAAAATCGCGAAAAACCTTAAAATTACATAATTTTAACAATAATTATAAAATTCTGAACTGGCATTTTAAAAATATCTGTACATTATTAAGTATTTTACTTTATTATTACTTCCATTTTATTTATTTTATACACACCTACAACACCGTTGTTAATAAATATTCCAGCCAAACATGGCGACATAGGTAATACTAGTTCGAAAAAAAAAATCAATCACTTTTTCGCAAAAAGTCTAAGTGAGCTTAAAACCAAGCCATACCCGTGTGTCCAAGCAATATTTCAATATTCGCGACAAAACTGTCGCAGCGACGAAAATGTCGTAGATAAATCGCATATATTACACCCCAATATCCCTATCTGTTCGAATGCCTTTTCTCGCATTCTTCCATACACCGACAATCTTCCGTTATCGAATCTAAGGACATAAGACTTTCTTGGGATGTCCTCAAACATGCTCTACACCGTGAATCTACTGAAGTGCCACTTTGGGAGTTCGCATCCTCAGAAACCGATTCTAAAGACCTCAAACTTTCAACTGAAGTAAGTTTGTATGGCCGTCTAAACTCTGCTATTTCTTCCTCGCTCATATTTAACATTAAAAGGGAATCTCTCGCTGTTTTCCCCAAAGAAGATGCCTTTTTCTTCTTCTTACTAATAACTGAGTCCAATTTTGTTAATGGACTCTGTTTGTTCAAGCTTTCTGGCAAAGATTTTGGACTTGAACCACTTCTAGATCTTAATTTCGACCGTCTTTCTGGTATATCCCTTGGCGTAGTGCTTTCTGGTACTTTGAAAGCTATAGTTTTTAATTTCGGACTCTCTTTGTCTTCTATAACAGGTCGTTTTGATAAATCCTCCAAAGAATTCGCCTTTTTTAACTTAGCTCGCTCCGGTATGATCGGGGAACTTTTACGTCCTTTCACTTCAACTGTGAAAATCTCTGGGATTTCAACAGCGTCGTCAATAACTAATTCGGGGGATAAGTCTAATAATTCTTTGATTTCTGCATCCCTTAATTCCTGAGCGAGAGATCCCTGTGGCGATTTCACTTCTGCCACAGAATGCGCCGTTGCCGCTTCGAAATCATGATTATCATCAATCAAATATGCCAACGCATCTTTTCCTAAATCAACGTTATGTACTACAAGTTTTTCATTAATCGTTTTGGCATCTTTTTCGATATCAACAACTCTTTCATCGACTTTTGGGTCATCGATATACGCCAATTGTATTAAATCGTCAGCTGCCACGTCACTCGTTTCATCGATCGTTGCGATCGGCGCTGTTTTAACATCTTCAGTTATCATTTTCGGTTCACTTTTATCTACACACGGCATAGAAACTTCCCAGACCGCATTGACTATAGTTTTATTCTTTGTCTGTCTTTCACTTATTTCCATTGCTAACGCTTTGGTTGTTATACTCGAGGTCAAAGTGTTTTCAGGGCTAATATTTTCTTTGATCCCTCGTATAACTTTGCTGGGAAGTTTATCTACAGGGTGTCCTGTTTCCGGACTGGTTTGTTTTTCTAAAGAGTTTTCTGAAGAAGACGTTAGCACGGACGCGAAAGTCCGCGGTTTTACATCTACTTTTTCATCTTCTAACTTAATTAAGGTTTCGCTACACGCAGCGTTGTCCGGTTTATCTCCGGACTCTGGTTTTTCGGACGCTTGCGTTACGTTTCTATTCAAGTCGATGGGTGTAATGAGATCTATTTTATCACACGCGCCCGGTTCGTCCGGACATGCGTCACTATCGCTTAAAGCTAAACATTTTTGTACTAATTTGTCATCGGTGGTTAGTTCGGTAACTTTTTCACTTTCCCCGCTTTTGGGGAGATTTTCCCCAAGGTTGTGGATATGCTCCCCATTGTTAGGATAATTTACTCCACTGTTGGGGAAAGTTTCTCCACTGTTGGGAAAAGTTTGGAACTCGCTTAGCGTGTTATCTGTGTCTGTTGATGGGGTTTTGCTATCAAGTTTTCTGGAAAACGACTCGTCTACAAAAGATACTTGGACTCTTTCGGAAAGCGTAGAATCTGTCGCTTCGGATAGACTGTCACCGTCGTCTTTATCTGCCTTTTCGGCTAAACTGCCCCAGGACCAAAAAGAGCTCGTCAAGGATGAATCTTTTCTAGGCGGAGTATTTGATGCTGACTTCTTTTCATCATCACTAGTATTTCTCGAAAACAAACTGCTCGGATGTTGGAATAAACTCAACAATTTCTCCAAATTAGTGGGTAATTTATATTCAACCTTTTCTTCAGGCCTTGGCAAATGAAAACTAGGAGAAGGAGCAACCCAAGATATTTTCCTCATACGATCTAAACCTTTAGATTTTAATGCAGGTACATCTAGAAGACTCGATGTTCTTTTCGGAGATGTAAGGGTCTCGTTGGATTCTTTCTTGACAGATTCTCTCAAACTTGAGCTACATGTCAATGTGCCTTCATTTGACGAGCTATCTTCTCTGATCTCTGAAGGATTCTGTAGAGAATACTCTATTCCAGAATCGGCAGATGTAACCATAACCTTTTCGTGTCTCGCTGAATCTACAGAACTCATGCTAGCTTCCAAACTTGATAAGGAACCGTGAATTTTCTTAGTATTTCCAAATATAATGGGGGAAACACTCTCGTTCGAACTAATAGAAACGTTTAAATTCACTGGAGTTACTTCACTGGTAGATTCAACGCTGCTTTCTTTAGACATACGCGTCTCTTCGTGTACTATGATCGGTTTTGCTCTCTCTATATTGAGACTTTCGACTGAGCTTCCAGAAATTTCTAAAGAAGAGCTGCTATCACAGAAGGCACTGACATGCTTCCTCATCAATCTAGACACCTCTAGGTCCGGACTGTCTAAACTCGATTCACTTCTGTTTTTCTTTAAAACTACACTATCTCGAACTACAGGTACATTGTTAACACCTAAATCTACATTCACATCTTCCGTAGCGGCCTTTTTAACTGTTTTTGTTGACAAATCTTGCATTTCTTGAATTAAGTTACTTAAATCTTCTGTTATGGCTTCGATTTGTTTGATCGCTACTTCACGTTTCTCTTCCTTAACTAATTTATTTACATTTTGGTCGCGATGTACTTTGGTTTTTAAACTATTCTCGCTCCTAACAATAACGGACACTTCTGTTTGAACTCGATCCATCTCGCTCGCTTCTATGCTACTTTTAACTAATTTTGTCTCTGTCTTAACTATTTTATCATCACCTACGTAATCAACGGTCTCATTATGAGACATTTGTTCGATTTTATCGCCAAACTTTTCATTCGCACCACTTTCACTAAATTTGTTCATGTCACTCACATTAGTTAAATCCAAATTGTCACTACAATCACCTATAACGTTCGTAGTTTTTAATTTTTCGTTGTTCAACGAACATACAGTTTCATATTTAACATCACTGTCACTCACTTTAAGGTCAATGTTACTTATAACATCTTTGGATTCACTTTCTTTTGAAATTGAATCTAATATACTTGGCTTTTTATAAAATTCAGTTACGCAAGTATTTTCAGGACCCAAACTACATATTAATTCAGGATCAAATTTAGGTTCAATTATCACAGATTCAGGCATATTCACAGACTTAGAACTCTCTTTTAAGTCTTTTGCTATACTTTCAGGTTTTTCTTTCAAATCCTCTCTTATAACTATTGTTTCAATATTTTTATTGACACCACTGTCCCAATCACCACCATTATCATCTTTTTCACATACTCTTTCTTCTTTCGTAGATTCATTTTTACAATCGACTTCTTTTATTATATCACTTACAAACTCAGGTATGCTCATAATTTCTACCGTCTGAGTTAAAACAGTTCTATTTTCTGTTTTAGGAATTAAAACTGTTTTACTAACGACGTATTCTGGTACTATTTCTTGTATAAACTTAGGTTTTATAGCTGCATCTGTTATATTAGCATGTATTATATTAGGACTTTCGGCTATTTCCTGTTTAATGACTTTATCATCTTGAATATCATTATATTTTGCAACTGCATCTAGTTCTATGTCACTAGTATCTTTAGTTTCAGTTTTTGAATCAAGTTCCATAGCCCTACTATTTTTAGATCTTACACTATTATCTAGTTCTATGACATTATCGTTTTTTATTTCAGTCTTAATTATTTGTTCACAATTTTTACTAGTTTTCGTTGAACTTACATCCTTTTGCGTTTGTGTATCATTTTTATTTAGATCACCATGCTTTACTTCGTTTTTACTTTGGTCTGTTTTAACTAAATCTGTATTATCTGTAATGGAGTCTATGCTTATTTCGTCATCTTGTTTTGCGTTATTCTTATTGTTATCTGTCGTGTAATCAAATATAGGTTCGTTTTGAGTTATATTGGAACTTTTATCTGTTTTTACTGTATGTGAATTGTTTGTATCTCTTGTGTAGTCAAATATAGGTTGGTTTTCGTGGATATTTGAGCTATTGTCTGTGTTAATGTTATCGTCTATGGTTATTTCTGGGGCGGGTGACGAAGATGGTGATGGGGAGGGCGACGGGGACGGGGCGGTGGGCGGTAACGTGGGGTTGTACATTTTATCGTAGTTCCTCGTGACGGAGAAACGTGTTTTTCTTGGGGTGTGCTGCACTTGTATTTGGGGCGGGTCTGCAACCTAGGACAAAGAATAACATATTATTGTAAACATAATGTGTAGTTTTGTATGTGATGCTATTTTATGGTACTTAATATAGTTGATTTCTTCCCCCATTCCTTGATAAAATTAATTAGTTTTAGTTATAACCATCACATGTTAAAATTTACATTTGCAGTAGAGTCGTACAATCGCATATTTTGTTAACTCATAAATTGGACTTTCAAGAAGGGCTGGCTCATTTTTCGTGCAATTAATCACCATCCTATATCAATCATCTTAATAAAATTTTAGTAAGAGAGCCAATCGAAAGGATTGCGGTTGCCGCATTCGTTTAATCCATTTTTGATGCTAGAGGGGCAGAATATAAAATCCTTATAAAAGTTAGATTTTAGAATAGAACCTGTTTATTTATTTTCTTTTTTTGATATTAAACTAGTTGATGATAGCGACTTCGTGCGCGTGGATTGAGATTTTTTGGTTCTCGCGGGAACTCTTTAATTTTCCGGGATTAAAAGGTGTGTTATTCCAGACTATAATCTATCTATATGTGCCAAATTTCATGCAGAACCGTCAAGCCGTTCTGGAGTGATTGAGTAACAAAGATCCATCCGAACTTTCGCATTTATAATATTTGCATAGAAGTACAGATGTTTAATACCTGTACGACTTTAAATCTAGAGGCGGTGGGGCAATACGGAGTCCTGGAGGCCTGCGTGTTTGGGCTGTCCGTGGACAGCGATGGTCGGTCTGATGTCACCGGAATCACCTGTACAAAAATATCAGATTAGTAGGGTAAAATTGGGAGTTCTAGCTCATGTCTCTCAGTCTAGATCATGGTCTGAATATTGTAAACTAGATGATGCCCGCGACTTCGTCCGCGTGGATTAAGGTTTTTTGATTCCCACGAGAACTTTTTAATTTTCCGGGATAAAAAGAATCCTATGTTCTTCCCCGGGATACAACATGTCCCTGTACCAAATTTCATCATTATCTGTTGAACATGATGGATCGTGAAAGCGTATCAGACAGACAGACACACTTTCGCATTTATAATATTAGTATGGATATATCATGAAGAATATGATGGTATTTTGATATCAACGGTTTTAAAGAGGTCTAAAATTTATTATCAAGGTCAGATAGATGAATGGTTAGGCATAAATTACCCAATTAGTAAAGAACTAATTGGGTATTTGCCAACTATTCAAATAAATTATTTTCAGTGATTATAAATAGAGGATCTCCCAAAAGACGCACATATCCACGTCCCCTGGTAATTTATAGTTCTAAAAAATTCAAAATTCAAAACCATTTTATACTATCGATTGAAGTAAAAAAGACAAAAGTGCGCCCAATTTTGATGACGTCACTGTTCAGTATTTCATACAACATCCAAAACAAGGCGCGCGTTTTGACGTTTGAAAAAAAGTTGCTGATTTGACTAGTTCTCAAATACCCAATTCACATTTTCAAGATAAGCTTGTCGCGCTATACGTACCGAGAACCTGGAGTGTCCACCCCCGGCGGGGATTGGGGAGCCGGCGGGGGAGGGCGCGGGGGAGGGCGCCGGGGAGCGCAGGCGCACTTTGCGCTCCTCCTCTGCCGGTAAACTTTGCTGCAATACAACACGAGATGTGAAATTGGGCCCACCTATATTCCATTCCAGTGGTTAAGAGGAAATGGGACGGCGGTTTCTACATACAATCGTACCTATCTGCTTTCTCCGTGGATAATTACAATAGAGAAAATATTTTTGCACCATAAAATCCATGTGTCCGTTCCATAAGTTTTGCTTTTTTTCAATAAATTAATAATTCTAAGAACAAGGAACCTTCAAAAATGGCTCAGTTTTCGCGCCATCATGCAAACAAATTTTGACAAATATAATCAAAAAAAGAAACACATACCGACATAGTCCTGAGCCGTTCTTAAATTATTCTTGAAAAAATAAAATCGGTTCAGTTTTGGAGGAGGAAACAGGAAAATACGATAGTAAGAATTCGACTGTTTCTTATTGCAATTATCTCTCCGCGACCGTAAACATATTTAAAGTTATAATTAATATCACTCACGTTAGTTTAAACGTTAAAATAATGAGGCCAACTCTGTTTAGCTCAATCTCTAAATTAAACTAAAATGACAGTTCTAACTAATGTACCCCTTTCCGTAGGGAGTATTATAAAGCAGTAAAAATAGAGCATAATAGAGAATTGTCATTTTCTATCTATGTAGTAGCTATCTACTTGTTTACGATATGATTATACAATGTACAATATATACAATTATACACTGGGACGTCCACCGGTGCTGTGGTCAGTGGCGCCCTCTGCGTTACTGGTGGCGCCCTCTTTGTTACTGGTGGCGCCCTCTGCGTTACCTTGGGCGCTGGTGCGGTGTGACAAGTGAGGCTGATCTTCCTCATGAGCTTGTCCGGGGGCGCGGCCGCGGCGGGCTCGTTGCGGCGACAGAGCGCGCGGATGTCGCGCAGCAGTCGCGCGACAGTCGCCGACTCTGTGCAGCTCTGGACGCCCACCGGTGCTGTCGTTTCCTAGTTCAAAAAAAAACTTTTAATTAATGATGCCACATATAATAGAGAACTAGCCGATGTCCGCTACTATTGAGTTTTTTAGTTCCCTCGAGAACTCTTTAATTTTTAGGGATAAAAATAGCCTATGTGTTATTCCAGACTATAATCTATCTCTGTGTCAAAATTCAAAATTTCATCCAGATCCGTTCAGCCGTTGGGATTGAGTAATAAACATCCATCCAAACTTTCGCATTTATAATAACGCAGTTGTAATAAAATTGTGTTATTTTGGCAGTCGAGTCGACGTAAAATAACTGCCAAGATTCAAACTGAAATTAATTTTGATGAAAACCCCGGAAAAATCATTCCCAATTTATTTCGGAACAAAAAAGACACTCTCCAGTCTCCAGGTTTTTCTCTAAGCGGAATACATAATATATTACGTACGATATTATGTATTCCGCTTGTCTATACTCACAGCTGGATCGTCCAAGTCGATCTGCGTCAAAGTGGTGTTTTCCTTCATGGCGTTCAGTATCGCTTGCAAACCCGCCGCGCCCAGTTTGTTGTCTCGGAGATCTAATCTCTGAAACAAACAAACATTGATCTATTGACCATACTATTCTATAACAAAATTCCACAACCTATTTAAAACTTGCCTTTACACAAGTTTAAAAAATCCATTGTATGTATGGTACTAAAAAAAACTTATCATACTGTTGAAGATTATGTAAATGATAAAAGATTGGATGGATGAATGCATGGATTTGACTCGCTCCAGCAATGCTTATAGGTATTCTGTATCTTCATCTTCACATTGATGAAATTGTAAATTTATTGAAGTGAAACTTCTTTAGCACTGTTGTGATTTGAAAATTGGAATAAAATCAACCAATCAATCAATTTTATTGCAAAGTAGATGATGCCCGCGACTACGTCCGCGTGGATTAATGTTTTAGAGCTTATGTCCTTCCTCGGGATACCAAATTTCATCAAAATTGGTTGAACGGATGCCGTGAAAGCGTAACAGACAGACACACTTTTGCATTAATAATATTAAAGTACTATCTGATGCCCGCGACTTCGTACGCGTGAATTGAGGTTTTTTTGTTTTACGCGGGAACTCTTCAATTTTCCGGGATAAAGTAGCCTATGTGCTGTTCCAGACTATAATCTATCTCTGCGCCAAATTTCATCCAGATACGTTCAGCGGCTGTGACGTGATTGAGTAACAAACATCCATACATACATACATCCATACAAACTTTCGCATTTATAATATTATTAGTAAGATTAGTATAGATGGATTTGGGTACTGAATGGTCTTATTCTAAATTATATTTGATTATGAATGAAAAATTGGTTCTTTGAACTGTATTTTTAAATAATACTGACCTGTAGTTTAGTATCGTTTCGGATAAGATCAGCGATGGCGCGCGCGGCGTCCGGCCCCAGTCGCGCCGCTTGGAGCCCTAGTGAGACTAGTGGGCCGCCCCCGACTCTGTCTGTCTGCAGCGCCCTAACCGCGTCCGAGCCGAGGGCGTTACGCCCCACGTTCAGCACGCAAAGTGAATGGGAAGCCCTCTGGAATTACAGAAAATTATATAGGGAGATTATTTATTAACCGTCACTGCAGATTTAAGTTACTTTATAGATATCAAGAAACTCTTAACCACTATCTATATACTTGTCTTATGTCTGTAAAATAATTTTAAACAATCCATACCGATCGTGAAGCGAATCGTTCCGCGCGCGATTCCTAAAGAGACGCACGTTCAAATCCTGCTGGTCCCGCAATTATTGATAATATGTATTTAAGAATAGTTTAGAAACTTTCATAGAGTGAGAAGCACTATAGCAAATTATAAAATTAATTGTATGTACTTACCAATACTTTAGCCAGATGCGCCGCGCAGTTTCTCGTCAGCTGATTATTCCATAGCACCAGAAACGCCAGCCCCCTGGATTCGTAACCGCCCGCTGAAAACACCATCAAAAAATGCTTAAGATCTAGCAAATCAGAAAAATACCTGTCAAGGTAAGTAAGGTTAGCAATTGAAGGTTTTGATTTATTTCACGTAGGACAACTTGTGCCCCACAAATGTGTGTTGATAAATCACAAGAATCTACCACCGGTTCAGAAAAATGTGCAACTGAGAAGAGTCCGCAAGAAAGTCAGCAGTTGCTCTTTTCATAAACAGAAAAAAATGTTACACTTTGTAAATAATATACAATGCATATGAAGCCGGTTGCTTCCATGCAACTTTGTCATTGAAAAAATCATCCACCATTCCACTACAGCCCATTAACGTCCCACTGCTAGGCACGAGCCTCCACTCTCATAGGAGAGAGGGAATCAGAGCTTAGACCCACCACGATCCTCCAATGCGGGTTGGCGGGCTTTAACGACTATTATCATGTAAGTGATAATAACCGGGACCGACGGCTTAACGTGCTCCCCGAGGCACGGGAGTGAAACACCGCCAACTTCCTAACTCCAGGCTAGTACTGAGAATTTCTAGTCAGAAAACCCCAATACTCAAATGGCCCGACCCGGGACTCGAACCCGGGAGCTCGTCGGCTGCAGTCGGACATGCCAACTACTAGTGACTAGACTAAGGCAGAGAAAATCATCAATAGTATAATAACCTCAACTTAACAGATGCTGTTTAACAGACTTTAAATTTATGCAATTGCAAATCCAGAAACTCTTTTGGTAGCATTTTATATAATTTAATATAAAAAATTCTTTTTAAACAACCGACTTCAAACTCCCGCGCCAACTTTACAACAACAAGCACACGCCAAACAAAATATTTATTTTATTGTTATTGTTGATATTTTTGATATTGTTATTGTTGATATTTTTAAAACCGCTCGACCGATTTCGATAAACTTTATATGGGACCACATGGGAAGTATGCCCTTTCAGATAAAAAAAGAATCATCCAAATCGGTCGACCCAGTCAAAAGTTCTGAGGTAACAAACATAAAAAAATTGAGAACCTCCTCCTTTTTCAACCGACTTCAAAAAAAGGAGGAGGTTCTCAATTCGACTGTATTTTTTTTTTTTTTTTTTTCTTCTTCAGAACTTTTGACTGGGTGGACCGATTTGGATGATTCTTTTTTTATTTGAAAGGGCATACTTCCCATGTGGTCCCATATAAATTTTATCGAAATCGGTCGAGCGAAAAATAAGTACTTTGTATAGCGTGTGCTTGTTGTTGTAAAGTTGGCGCGGGAGTTTGAAGTCGGTTGTTTAAAAAGAATTTTTTATATTAAATTATGTTATTTGAAGTCGATTGAAAAGCGTACACTCGATATTGAAAGTAAGACAGTAATAAAATAATATGTAGCAAAAATATTAAAATTAAGTAATACAATAACTGCGCGCCTTTGCTTGGCATATTATAATTTCTCCTGTGTTTTTATTAAGATCTTATGTATATGTCACCGTAAAATTGTAAAAAACCGTCCGATTATAATCTAACTCGCGAGATTGTAAACTGTCGAAAGATTACAATTTAACGCATTATTTTTCGGTAGATTGTAATCTTTTAGGTATAACCTAAGTGCCTGAGTGTAACCTAAGACGAGGTCCTGTGTTTGTTACCCGGGTCGGGCCATAATTAGGTTTTGGGTTTTTCTGGCTCGAAATTCTCAGTAAGTACTGCTTAACGATGCTCTCCGATGGCATACATCGGTCCCGTTTAATATCACTAACATGATAATCGTCGTCAAAGCCCGCCAACCCGCACTGGAGCAGCGTGGTGGTTCTAAGCTCTAATTCCATCTCTCCTATGAGAGTGGAGGCCTGTGCCCAGCAGTGTACCGTTAATGGGCTGGAGTGGTACACATAAAATCTTGCAATTAATAAATTAACGAAATGAACGCTCTTTGAGTTTAATTAGTTGAAGAGTTTTGAGCCTGTGTTAGTACTCACTTGGACACTGGTGCGGCGATGTGGGCGAATGAGCAGCTTGTGCGACCAACGCCTCCGCTATGTCGCCCACGCCCGCGTCCTGTGTGAATACACCTTTATTTTAATAATAAATACAAATTAAAAATTCTTTATTTTCAGAATTTTTGAATTTCAAATATTATCCACTAGAATTAGATGATGCTTTTTTCAATTCCCTTGGAAACTCCTTAATTTTCCAAGGTAAAAAGTAGCCTATGTCACTCCAGGTCCTCAAATGTACCAAATCTATATCCAAAAAAATACGTAGATCGATTGCTCTGTTGCGGCGTGATTGAAGGACAAAACAACAAAAACACTTTCGCATTTATATTATGAGTATGATTTTTCGGGCTGAAAAGCTCACTTCGATCTTCAGTCCTACTGAAGATCGAAGTGAGCTTTAGTTTAGAGTTACCTGTATCTAAACGTTTAAACTATCGTGAGTGATATTCATTATACCTCAACCATCGCACAGAGCTGTACGACATGCGGCCCGCAGTCGAGCAGCGACCGCTCATGAATAAGGGCCCCGAACGGGTTCGAAACTAGTCGGGAATTTTTCCGACATAACTCGTGAGTTTATCCGGTAGTTATGTATAGTTATAGTACCTGTATCTGGTTATTGGACAAGTCTAGCAGCTGCAGATTCGTGTTGTATCGCAGCAGGTTTGCTATCTGCGACGCGTCCGATGCCGCCAGCCTGTTGTCGCCCAGCCGTAGCTCCCGGACTGAGTTGTTCGTTTTTAGGGCTATCACTGAAAAATAATAATAGATTTTATGTAGAACAGCCGAATGGAAATCTTATAACTGTTACAACACTATTAAATGAACAAAAGTCGCCAAATAAATATAAATTTTAAAGATTATATTTATTTGGCGACTTTACACAGTTACTGATTGACAAATCAATGTACAACACAAAAACCTCTGCTTTCTTTAAAACCTCTGTTTTTTTTCCTTGCTTGGAAATCATATATTATAATCTATGATTTTCTTTAAAATACAGGAATGCATTTCCTAACCAGTGGTAGATTCACTCGACGATTCAAACTCTACTTGAATAAAAAAAATATTTGAGTTTGAGTATACAACCCCCTACAAGCACATGGAATGTGGTAAGGAACTGTAAAAAGTAATGTAGAAAACGATGGATGAAAACTTTTCTTGCTTGATGCAACTCCGTAGAGCGCCATCAATATTGTAATGTAAATACTAGAAAAAAATAAACACCGCGAGTGCTGCCCTCTACAAGCATACGGTACTCGTAAACAGTAATGTAAAAACGGGTGGATAAAAACTTTTCTAGCGCGATGCAACTCCGTACAGCGCCACCTTGTTAATTTGAAGTGAAACTTACTGAGACAGACTTTACTTAGCAAACCGTACTCGCAAACAGTCAGTGACGAGACGCATAAAAGCATTGCTTACCCAAGTGGAAATACGTCAATGCTCATTTTTATCAAGACATTAAGTAAATAGGTATTCTAACTTAGCAATACCTACCCTAGCTTCAAACCCTGTGCACGCCACTGTGAAACAATAATGTCGAAAGTCCGTACAGCGCCACCTGGAGTCAAACTTACCTAGACACAGTAATGGGTCCCCCGCGAGTGCTGCCCTCTGCAAGCATACGGATCTTAATCGGCAAGAAGCTGGACGCAGAGATCTGGCCAATACTGGCGCGTGGTTGGCTTCTAGTGGACTTTCGGATATCTCTATTTCTGATAACTCCGCACTCTGGAAAATAAACAAAATTAAATAAAATCATTACAAAGTTTATTTGCTAGGGCATTATTAATATTAAGATAAGTGTTTGTGTGTGTAATTTGTTCTTTAAAATTTGGATAATCTGGCCAAAACAAACTTGAACTAAACCATAAGGCGTCCAACAGATCGGCTTAGAACACTAAACTCAAACACTAAAGAGTAAAGAGCACTAAAGAGTACACTAAAGAGCAGTGAGGGCACTAAAGAGTAGTGTCTGCCCTCTGCCCCGAAGGTAATAGGATGATTCAGCATTTTTATATCATACAGTTACACAAGTTATAACATTTTTATTTTATTTTATTGCGAGAGGAGAGGCTTGCGCTTGACGACAATCAAGCAATGATGAGGTCTAGGTTCAAATGCGCTTGCCTAAAAGATGCCTATTCACTCTTGCCTTGAAGGTACCTAATTTATATGTGGCAGGAAACACGTGCGCTGGGAGGGTGTTCCACACCTTGGCGGTTCGTATCAGTAACGTCGAGCAAAGACGTTAAATTTAGTATATTTTGATTTCATTCATGATTATAGTATAATCATAAAGAATGATCAAATTTTTCATCTAAATATAAAATTAACTCATAAAATAAAATGTTTAAAAATAAGCACCCACTCGATAAAATATTTTTTTGCTGGAAATATCAATAGATTGAGCTGATAAATTTAATTTTTTCACCTTTTTGATCATTCTAGAAGCGGCCTGCCATCCCCTTATACCAAACTGTCGGGGACCAATCAAACACAGCACTGTTGTGCTCTCGTAGTATTCCACCATGTCGAATAAAGCCTCCTGAAAATGAGAAAAGGCACAATTAAAAAACCGGCCAAGTGCGAGTCGGACTCGCGCACCGAGGGTTCCGTCCTCAAGAAGTAGGTATAATTACCTTTGTTAATGAACCGCAAAACTAACTTTGTTTGTAGAGGTTTACTGTTAATATCAAAAAATTACGTTTGTTGTATGGGAGCCCCCCTTTAATATTTACTTTATTGATATTTAATTATTTATTTTGAAAGGTAATAATACAAGTTAATATTCTGTGAAAATTTGAACCGTCTACCTGTTACCGTTTTTAATATTGAGCAAAAAAATACGAAAAAAACACGTTTATTGTATGGGGACCCCCCTTAATATATATATATATTTTTAATTTTTAGTATTTGTTGTTATAGCGGCAACGAAAATACATCATTTGTGAAAATTTCAGCTTTCTAGCTATCACGGTCTATGAGATACAGCCTGGAGACAGACAGACAGACAGACAGACAGAAAGAAAGAAGAAAGAAAAGATATTATGTTTCATGTAAGAAGTTTTGTTTCCATTCAACAGAACTACATTTTCCAGGGCAAGCTTCGAGAGCGTTTGCAGGGTTATTACTAACTAGCTTTAGCCCGCGGCTTCACTCACGTTAGGTTCGATTTTCATACTTTTTTTAAACCCCAGATATAAGTCAATTAATTATCACACAGAAATGAAATTAAAACACAGTTTTTCCTAAAACAATTTTTTCTTCTGCCAATCTTTACAATTGTGTTCAAAGATGGCGTTACATCGGCATTTTACACAAAGATCGTGAAATATAAAAAAACGTGCAAAAATGGATACTACAATATTGTATGTCTATTGGTAGGTGTGTAAGGAGATTGTAATCGTAATCTTTTGTCAAAGGTATAATTCGACTTGTTTAAGGAGTTCACAGTTGCAAAAAGCATATATGAACTCCTTAAAAAGTTCGAGTTAGACGTTCTACGATTGGCTTAGACAATTGGGCCTCTGATAACTCATAGAATGCGAAGTCTTATTTCGAGGCGAAATAATATTTGTCTCTGACAATGGGGCTAAGTTTGCTGGCGCTAACGTGACACTCACCGCTCCCTCGTCATCAATCTCAGCGTGGTCAATCTCCAGTCTTCTGAACTGCACCTTCCGCAGTAAGGCTTCGAGAGCGTCCGCCGGCGCGTTGCCGAGCAACGAGCAGTCCGACAGGGCGAGCCGGGGCGCGCGGACGATGCCGCCGATTGTGTTCTCTGGTAACTCCTGCAATATTCCAGAGAAATGGTACAACGAGATACTTCATACTTGCGTTACTGTTGCATTTAGTTACCAGGACCTGATTCTGTAATAGTAATGTATACAAAATTAACTCCACTACAGCCTATTAATGTCTCACTGCTGGGCATAGGCATCCCACTCATAGGACAGAGGGAATTAGAGCTTAGACCCACCATGCTGCTCCAATGCGGGTTGGCGGGCTTTAACGACTATGAACATGTTAGTGATAATAACCGGGATCGACGGCTTAACGGGGAGGCACGGGGGTGAAACACCGCCAACTTCCTAACTCCGAACTAGTACTGAGAATTTCTAGTCAGATAAACTCACTACTTAATTATGGCTCGACCCGGGACTCTAACCCGGGACCTCGTCGGCCGCAGTCGAACATTCTAACCACTAGACCAAGGAGTTAAAATTAACTAATTATTAATGACTAGCTGATGCCCGCGACTTCGTCCGCGTGGTTTAAGTTTTATGAACTCTTTAATTTTCCGGGATAAAAGTAGCCTATGTCACTCTCTAGGTCCTCAACTAAACCGATGCCAAAAATCACATCGATCCGTTGCTTCGTTGCGGCGTGATTGAAGGACGAACCAACAAACAAACACACTTTCGCATTTATAATATTAGTATAACTAATTAACAATCCATGCAAATAAATAAATACAGTGAACATTGGGTTGAATCAGCGGTTAACTAGAGCCAGAGAAGGCAGGAGGTGCATGTGAGTCAAAGTTACCCGTATCTGCTGCAGCACCGACTCGATAGCCGGCGTGGTGTGGCACCTGCAAGCCTCGAGGTACTCGGCAGCCAGCTGCGCACGCGTCGTCGACGGCACTGCAATCAAAAACAAGCAATCAATCGATCAATAAATAATTTATTTATTGCACACTAGATGATGCCCGCGGCTTCGTCCGCGTAGATTAAAGTTTTTGATTCCCACGGGAATTCTTGAATTTTCCGGGATGATTAAAAGTAGCGTATGTCCTTTACCGGAATACAATCTATCCCTGTACCAAATTTCATCAAAATCGGTTGAATAGACTATGGGCCGTGAAAGCGTAGCAGACAGATAGACAGACAGACACACTTACGCATTTATAATATTAGTGTGGATGGATATTAGTATGGATATGGATTAGTATGGATTCTTCACATTTTTCTTTCTTTCTCATTTAAAAATACAAGCAATTCTTAAACGAAGCCTGAACAATTCAACAACTTTAACGGAGGGGAAAATACTATAGGCTCTATAGAATACTGTAGGCTCTTCAGAAACTACCTTTATAGTTTTGTCCAGTCATTAAAATATTGATAAAAATAATCAATATTTTAATGATAGTTTTATTCTTGTTGACTTCGGATGGAAGTAAGCTTATGAAAGTTTTATTTGAGACTTATTCCTAGGACGGACACGGACATCATGTAATTAGTATATGACTGGAATCACCCTACTAATACTCGATAGTGTATTCCCAACCAAATTTCGGCAACGGCGGCCTATTTCCAGAGATATTATCTGCGCGGGAGATATTACATATAGTGCACAAGTGTGTGCGCATTTATCAGGTGCACTCTCTGTTCCTTTTACTCTCATAGCACGATTGGGTCAGAAAATCTGACACGACTGGAGAGTGATCAGGTGCAATCATGTAAGGGTTGCCGACCAAATCGTCAAGTTCGGCTTCAAAGTAAAATAAACCATAACAGCATTGAATTAGAGCTCAATTTTGTGTATCCATTCTTATACGTTTAAGGTATCGTACATACCTAAACGTAAGAAATGAAAAAAAAGAAAAAAAAAACTTACTCGATAGTTAAGTCGCGATGTTAGATATTTGTAAGTAGGTATAATAATTTAATCAATTTTGTATAAACATTTGTCATTTCCGCTACATAAATCACTGTAGATAGCGAAAAGGGAAAAATGTAAGAATATTTGCGATATTTCCATGCATTAGCACGCTGGTGCATGAATGGGCTGACCTTTTCTACATAATTATATCGACGCGGAGTATGATGTCATTGCAACCTAGTGAGTGAGTTAGCTCTGTAGGCCTAGTGGGAGTTATTTTACGTATTCGATCGCGACAACGTTAACTTACCATTCATCATACCAATATTATAAACTAGCTGATGGCGTGGAATAAGTTTTTGATTCCCCCGGGAACTCCGGAATAAAAAGTAGCCTATATGTCACTCTCCAGGTCCTCAACTCCGGACACTGTAGCATCCTTAGGAGATGTCGACTCAACAATCTATACTAATATTATAAATGCGAAAGTTTGGATGGGTGGATGGATGTTTGTTACTCAATCACGCCAGAACGGCTGAACGGATCTGGACGAAATTTGGCACAGAGATAGATTATAGTCTGGATTAGCAACAAACAAACATAGGCTACTTTTTATCCCGGAAAATTAAGGAGTTCCAGCGGGAATAAATAAAAAACCGGCCAAGTGCGAGTCGGCTCGCGCACCGAGGGTTCCGTACTCAAGAAGTAGGTATAATTACCTTTGTTAATGAACCGCAAAACTAACTTTGTTTGTAGAGGTTTACTGTTAATATCAAAAAATTACGTTTGTTGTATGGGAGCCCCCCTTTAATATTTACTTTATTGATATTTAATTATTTATTTTGAAAGGTAATAATACAAGTTAATATTCTGTGAAAATTTGAACCGTCTACCTGTTACCGTTTTTAATATTGAGCAAAAAAATACGAAAAAAACACGTTTATTGTATGGGGACCCCCCTTAATATATATATATATATATATATATATTTAATTTTTAGTATTTGTTGTTATAGCGGCAACGGAAATACATCATTTGTGAAAATTTCAGCTTTCTAGCTATCACGGTCTATGAGATACAGCCTGGAGACAGACAGACAGACAGACAGCGGAGTCTTAGTAATAGGGTCCAGTTTTTACCCTTTGGGTACGGAACCCTAAAAAAGGACGAAGTCGCGGGCATTAGCTAATATCATAAGCCCTACCCTTGATTCTAAGCAAATTCAGATTTTAATTCCGAAACGTCTCCGTTTGGAAAGCTCCACCGTGGACGTATAAGATGAAATTGAACTTTAAAACATGTAGGTGAAGGTTCATTTAACTTTAACGACAGTGTTTCGTCGCTCGTATACGCTCATCGACAATACGATATTAATCTTGTGGTAAGGTTGCTAAGTTTGTACCTAGATGCATGCACTTTTGCATTTATAATATTACTAGCTAATGCCCGCGACTTCGTCCGCGTGGATTGAGGATTTTTGGTTCCCGCGGGAATTCTTTAATTTTTCTGTTTTCTGTGTTATTCCAGACTCTATGTCATGTTATGTTATGTGATGTAATGTGTTATAATCTATCTCTGTGCCAAATTTCATCCAGATCCGTTCAGCCTTTAGGGCGTGATTGAGTGACAAACATCCATCCATCCATCCAAACTTTCGCATTTATAATATTTATTTGATTGAAGTATAGATACATTACATACTACATAGATTGCTAAAACCATAACCCTTTCGGGTAAACCACCAGTATTGGAGCAGCGTGCTAAGCTCTAATTCCCTCTCTCCTATGAGAGTGGAGGTCTGTGCCCAGCGGTGGGACGTTAATGGACTGTAGTGGCTGTGGTGGTGGTGGTTGATGATTTGGAGTCAGAATTTTTTATGGGACCACCTCGAGAGCTTGCTCTAACGACTGAAAAAAAATCAAATCGGTTCAGAAACCACGGAGATATGCACCGACATACATTTAAAAAAAAATACGCGCCGCGAATTGAGAACCTCCTCCTTTTTTGGAAGTCGGTTAAAAAACTAGCAGAAATAAGTTTTTAAATTCCCACGGGAACTCCTTAATTTTTCGGGTCAATATATGACACTCACAAATAATGTGGCTTTCTATTGGTACCAGAATTCTCAGAATCGCTTCAGTAGATCTGGAGATTACCCCCTACAACCTCACAAACTTTACCTCTTTATAATAATATTAGTATAGATAAATAATTAATTAATTGTAGCGCTAGTACAGTTTTTTTTAACATTTGACGACCTCCCTGGCGCAGTATTGAGCGCTGTTGTCTTAACGTGCGGAGGTCCTGGGTTCGATTCCCGGCAGTTGGGAATTTATAATTTCTGAATTTTCTCTCGTCTGGTCTGGTGGGAGGCTTCGGCCATGGCTAGTTACCACCCTACCGGCAAAGACGTATTATCAAGTGATTTAGCGTTCGGGTACGATGCCTTGTAGAAACCGACTAGGGGTATGGGTTTAAATAATAACTGCCATACCCCTAACAGGTTAGCCCGCTATCATCTTAGGCTGCATCATCACTTACCATCAGGTGAGATTGCAGTCAAGGGCTTCACGTAGTGGATAAAAAAGTGTGTTTGCAATTCACACACGGCAGAAGTAAAACTTGAGATAAATATAACTTGTTTTCTATCTCATTCTCTAGCAGGCTAAATCCTATTATAAATATGTTTGTCTTTTTTTGGTGTCCCTTTTTCGTTTCGTTTTTCGATTAAAATAAAACATAAAAAGCAATTAACATATCAGACTTTCTACTGCTACATTTAAACAATCAAACAGAAAATTACAAAAATGGAACGCTTTGTAAACACGTCCATCCGGTGGCGCCACTTGTACCGTGGCGAGAACATCCGTTTCATCGAATTTTCAAATCACAACGAATCTAAAAAAGTTTTATTTCAAAAAAAGAATACCCACCACGTGGTAGTTCCAAGGCGGATCCAGTGTTTTTCCGCTTGAGGTGTCAATGTCCGTGTTAACATCGCAGTTTACCCGACTCCAGCCAAATAATTAATCAGAGTTGGCCTGCGTCCAACCGACTGGCTTTTGTCATACCGCGTTGAAAGGGATCTGTCCGAATTATGAGTGGAAAACTGTTGAATACTGGTTGTTTACCCGAAAGGGTTATGGTTTTAGCAATCTATGTAGTATGTAATGTATCTATACTTCAATCAAATAAATATTATAAATGCGAAAGTTTGGATGGATGGATGGATGTTTGTCACTCAATCACGCCCTAAAGGCTGAACGGATCTGGATGAAATTTGGCACAGAGATAGATTATAACACATTACATCACATAACATAACATGACATAGAGTCTGGAATAACACAGAAAACAGAAAAATTAAAGAATTCCCGCGGGAACCAAAAATCCTCAATCCACGCGGACGAAGTCGCGGGCATTAGCTAATATCATAAGCCCTACCCTTGATTCAAAGCAAATTCAGATTTTAATTCCGAAACGTCTCCGTTTGGAAAGCTCCACCGTGGACGTATAAGATGAAATTGAACTTTAAAACATGTAGGTGAAGGTTCATTTAACTTCAACGACAGTGTTTCGTCGCTCGTATACGCTCATCGACAATACGATATTAATCTTGTGGTAAGGTTGCTAAGTTTGTACCTAGATGCATGCACTTTTGCATTTATAATATTACTAGCTAATGCCCGCGACTTCGTCCGCGTGGATTGAGGATTTTTGGTTCCCGCGGGAATTCTTTAATTTTTCTGTTTTCTGTGTTATTCCAGACTCTATGTCATGTTATGTTATGTGATGTAATGTGTTATAATCTATCTCTGTGCCAAATTTCATCCAGATCCGTTCAGCCTTTAGGGCGTGATTGAGTGACAAACATCCATCCATCCATCCAAACTTTCGCATTTATAATATTTATTTGATTGAAGTATAGATACATTACATACTACATAGATTGCTAAAACCATAACCCTTTCGGGTAAACAACCAGTATTCAACAGTTTTCCACTCATAATTCGGACAGATCCCTTTCAACGCGGTATGACAAAAGCCAGTCGGTTGGACGCAGGCCAACTCTGATTAATTATTTGGCTGGAGTCGGGTAAACTGCGATGTTAACACGGACATTGACACCTCAAGCGGAAAAACACTGGATCCGCCTTGGAACTACCACGTGGTGGGTATTCTTTTTTTGAAATAAAACTTTTTTAGATTCGTTGTGATTTGAAAATTCGATGAAACGGATGTTCTCGCCACGGTACAAGTGGCGCCACCGGATGGACGTGTGTACAAAGCGTTCCATTTTTGTAATTTTCTGTTTGATTGTTTAAATGTAGCAGTAGAAAGTCTGATATGTTAATTGCTTTTTATGTTTTATTTTAATCGAAAAACGAAACGAAAAAGGGACACCAAAAAAAGACAAACATATTTATAATAGGATTTAGCCTGCCAGAGAATGAGATAGAAAACAAGTTATATTTATCTCAAGTTTTACTTCTGCCGTGTGTGAATTGCAAACACACTTTTTTATCCACTACGTGAAGCCCTTGACTGCAATCTCACCTGATGGTAAGTGATGATGCAGCCTAAGATGATAGCGGGCTAACCTGTTAGGGGTATGGCAGTTATTATTTAAACCCATACCCCTAGTCGGTTTCTACAAGGCATCGTACCCGAACGCTAAATCACTTGATAATACGTCTTTGCCGGTAGGGTGGTAACTAGCCATGGCCGAAGCCTCCCACCAGACCAGACGAGAGAAAATTCAGAAATTATAAATTCCCAACTGCCGGGAATCGAACCCAGGACCTCCGCACGTTAAGACAACAGCGCTCAATACTGCGCCAGGGAGGTCGTCAAATGTTAAAAAAAACTGTACTAGCGCTACAATTAATTAATTATTTATCTATACTAATATTATTATAAAGAGGTAAAGTTTGTGAGGTTGTAGGGGGTAATCTCCAGATCTACTGAAGCGATTCTGAGAATTCTGGTACCAATAGAAAGCCACATTATTTGTGAGTGTCATATATTGACCCGAAAAATTAAGGAGTTCCCGTGGGAATTTAAAAACTTATTTCTGCTAGTTTTTTAACCGACTTCCAAAAAAGGAGGAGGTTCTCAATTCGCGGCGCGTATTTTTTTTTAAATGTATGTCGGTGCATATCTCCGTGGTTTCTGAACCGATTTGATTTTTTTTCAGTCGTTAGAGGAAGCTCTCGAGGTGGTCCCATAAAAAATTCTGACTCCAAATCATCAACCACCACCACCACAGCCACTACAGCCCATTAAAGTCCCACCGCTGGGCACAGACCTCCACTCTCATAGGAGAGAGGGAATTAGAGCTTAGCACGCTGCTCCAATACGGGTTGGCGGGTCGGGCAAGTCAGATGCGTCAACTTTGCTTATCCTTGTTATGCCCGCCCAACTTCAACATAGTGGGTAGAAATCAAAATTATTTTGTACTTTACAGTGGCGTTGGAAGTCGGTTTTTTGGAAAGAATTTTTATATTAAAATCAGCACACTTATCGTAAGCCAAAAATTCGGCTTCCGTTATGACACTCAGAAGATTAAGATAAATCTAGTGGTGCAAGTATTATCAAAATCGGTTCAGCCGTTTTGTCTGTAGTGCGACACAAAGGAATACACTAAAAATGACTATGATTTTGCAAGACCTATTCATCGATACCCCACTTGCCATAGTCTATCGACTTAAATTTTTTAATTTGTTACATTATGGTTTCTAGAGGGCGCCATTATGTTTTTTCTCAAATTCGGCTTCCACAGTGATACTCTACTGATATACTCGGCATAAACGGGTGCAAGAATCATCAAAATCGGTCCACGCGTTTAGGCTGTAGCTGTCCTGCAAGGAACAAAAATACATAATATATAGACTGAGGAACACATAACCCTGTGCGTTCCGCAGTCGGGTAAAAAGACGCGGTAGGCCTCAAAGAGACTCAGCCGTCAGCTGGCTGAGTCACCCGATGACACGGCGTTATGTCACACCTGGCTTTGACATATGACTTTGAGCTATATTTGTTTTCACGCCCGTTCCTAGGAAACAAGGTGTGAGGCGAGTCATGTATAATTTTGGACGCGAGACAAAGGTGGTGTGAGACTTTTAGGCGATTAGGCGACTATACTAATACTAGCTGATGCCCGCGACTCCGTCCGCGTGGAGATATGAAAAATAGACAGTAGCTGATTCTCAGACCTACTGAATATGCGTATTAAACTTCATAAAAATCGGTCAAGCCGTTTCGGAGGAGTATGATAACTAACATTGTGCCACGAGAATTTTATATAGAGAGCATAGATTAATTATATTATATATTGTCTTTGATAGAGAGAGAAGAGAAGAAGATTAAAACCGGCCAAGTGCGAGTCGGACTCGCGCACCGAGGGTTCCGTACAAACATGTAGTAAGTTTTAAATTATTAAAAAACACGTTTATTGTATGGGGACCCCCCTTCATATATATATATTTTTTTAATTTTTAGTATTTGTTGTTATAGCGGCAACGGAAATACATCATTTGTGAAAATTTCAGCTTTCTAGCTATCACGGTCTATGAGATACAGCCTGGAGACAGACAGACAGACAGACAGACAGACAGCGGAGTCTTAGTAATAGGGTCCCGTTTTTACCCTTTGGGTACGGAACCCTAATAAATGAGAATGTTTGGATGACTGGATGTTTGTTACTCAATCACGCCAGGGGAGTTACTATGAGCTCTTATAGCAGGACAGATATTGAACTGCACTTAACTTCAAGGCTGCACTGAACTGGTAGGCAGACACTGTATTGAACTGTGCTGCAGTTCAATTTCTGTCCTGCTTTAAGAGCTTTTAGTAACCCCCTAGAACGGTTGAACGGATCTGAATGAAAGGGACAGAGATAGATTATAGTCTCGAATAACACATAGGCAATTTTTTATCCCGGAAAATTAAAGATTTCCCGCGGGAACTGAAATACCTCAATCCACGAACGAACGCGCGAATAAGCTAGTATTCGTTACTAGGTATTTATTTATAGGTATTTAGACGAAGTCGCGGGCATAAGCTAGTATTCTATATGATATTAGCTGATGCCTGCTACTTTGATTTTCCGGGATTAAAAGTAGCCTGTGTGTTGTTCCAATTATCTTTCTCTGAGCCAAATTTCATCCAAATACCGCCGTTCTGGCGTGATTGAGTAACAAAATACCATCCATCCATCCAAACTTTCGCATTTATAACATTATAGTATAGAAATACATACCCCTCAATTTATGAGTACATAGACATGCCCTGTCAAACAAAGAATATGAACTTATTTCACTAACGCCATCTACCAAGCGGGACAGCGCTATGGCGGGGACAAAGACAGGTTTATATACAGGTGAGGGGCCCACCCTACAAGTCGGACGCCCAACTTTTTTCTAAGAAAAGGGCCCATCTAGTACCTAAATATATATATCGATGTAGAAATAATACTTAAGTAATATCTGCATTAAAACATTTTGAAAATGTCCTTGCCCAGAATGAAATGATTTATTTATTTTACGTAGGACCACTTGTGCCACTTATGAAATGTCGTGACTCTACCACCGAATATCTGAAAAATACCGTATACATACATATTAACAAAAATTATAATAAAAATTAGTACCAATAATAAAAACAAAAATTATAATAAAAATTAGTACCAATTTTGGCCACTGAGTCAATTAAGTTTGCACGACCTCAATTTACATAGACGGGCCCTGTGAAACAAAGAATGTGGACCTATTTTACTAACGCCATCTAGTCTGAAAAGCGGGACAGCGCTATGGCGGGGACAAGGACAGGGCTATACAGGTTAGGAGCGTGCTCTAAAGGTTCGACGCCCAATTTTTTTCTATGAAAGGGGCCATCTAGTACCCCTACATATATATCGATGGCTAAAACTCTTTACTTTGACGGTAGGCAGATACTGGGTAGGTGGGCCGGTTTCTGAAGTAAGCATTCAAGCAAAAACAGCAAGTTCCAACTCTCAAACCTTACACAACATCAATTCAGAAACAAAAATTTGCTTAATTAGTCCTTAAGTAGTCTTTGAGACAGACTCAAACATGAAATTCTCAATTCAGAAACCGGCCGATAGTTAATAAGTGGCTAAGAAATAAAACTATGATAGTACAAGTCCTGAAACTGCACGGAATGAGCCCGCAACATCAAACAGTTACATCAGCGTCCGCAGATGGCTTAATCACTCTATATAATTAGTGCGAACTGGCGGCCCGCCTTCTAGTTAAAGCGTTGATGATTTATATGTACACATATTATCCATCTATACTATACTTATACTAATATCCATACTTCCATACGAAATATATTATAAATGCGAAAGTGTGTCTGTCTGTCTGTCTGCTACGCTTTCACGGCCGAACTACTCAACCGATTTTGATGAAATTTGGTACAGAGATAGGTTACATCCCGGGGAAGGACATAGGCTACTTTTTATCCCGGAAAATTGAAGATTTCCCGCGGGAATAAAAAAAATGTATCTGTTCAACCGATTTTAATGAAATTTGGTACAGGGATAGGTTATATATATCCCGGGAAAGGATATAGGCTAATTTTTATCCCGGAAAATTGAACAGTTCCCGCGGGATACAAAAACCACCAATCCGCGCGGACGATTTCGCGGGCATCATCTAGGTAGTTAGTATATAAATGCGAAAGTTTTGATTTATGGATGGAGGAAAGTTTGGATGGACGGATGTTTGTTCTCTACTCAATCACGCCAGATTACTGAACAGATCTGGATGAAATTTGGCACGAAGATGCATTATACTCTGGAATAACACATAGGCTACTTTTTATCACGGAAAATTAATAAGTTCCCGCGGGAACCGAAAAACCTCAATCCACGCGTACGAAGTCGCGGGCATTAGCTAGTGTTTGGATATTTGTTAGTACTTTACGTCAATTCACGACACCTGAACCGATTTGGCTGAAATTTAGAATTGAGATAGATTAGTTATACCATGTATTAACACGTAGACACGCATACATTTCAATCATCCCGGAATATTAGAAATTCATAACTGCCGCACTAAGAGTCGCTTAATCATTACTTAAGGAACTCCTTAGTACCTATCTAGATTTCAATACAAAATCTGTACTAAGGAGTTCCTTGAGTAATGATTAAGCGAGACAGAGTACGGCAGTAAGTAAATCGGTGGTACCGATTTACGATTACTATTATTTTAAATCTCATGTTATACTTCGTCCGTGTGGTTTAAGGTTTTATCTACTCCAGCATCGAAAAGTTCCAATTTCGAATTTGACAACTATATCGAATTGAACCCTCTTTCGTGTTTGCTTCTCATAACGATACAGTTCGTTGTATGGGAGCTGTATCGTTATGAGTCGTAGCTGTATCGATATGGTTATCTTCATAAATAGGATACCTATAGCTTAGCGGCTCTGGGTTCTGGCACTTGACTTTTTTATTAATTTATAAAGTAAAAAATTATAAAGACGTCCTTGTCGTAGATAAAATCTTGTATGCAACTGTACGTAATTAGTCATTTTAATTCTCGTACTATCCTATTTTGATACTCGGCAAGCCTCGTATCAAAAAAAAGCACTCGAATTAAAATGACCCTCATTACGATACAGTTGCATAAATAGCTATTTTGGTTCCCGCGGGAACTCTTTAAAGTTCCGGGTCCTATGTGTTATTCCAGACTATAATCTATCTCTGTGCCAAATTTCATCCAGATCGGTTCAGCCGTTGGGGCGTGATTGAGTAACAAACATCCATCCATACATCCATCCATCCAAACTTTCGCATTTATAATATTTATTATTTGATTGATGCCTACGACGTATTCGCCTGAAATTGACTAGTTTCAGATGGCTCAACAGGCATTGCTACTCGCATTTTCAATGCAGGTTACATGAAAACATACATGAACCATGAAAACATAGTACTCCTGTTTTTGGACAGTCGTGTAATAATGATGTTCGACAACAATAAAAACACTCGAGTCTCGGCCAACTTTTCTAACAGACCGCGCGTCTAATGTCTATGGTACAAAAATAGCCGCAGCACGTGGCTAGTGATTAGTGACTGACGTAGTTATAATAAACTAAGATGAAGCGATATGAAACTATGAGCCGACAAACTTATCTGACCCGGTGACAAAGTCGCTGGTTTATATGAAAAATATAATAAAAACAAAAACTAAACAGGCATAAAAATTTGTTCCAATTTTGGCCACCAGTAGGGCTAGCATGCACACGAGGAAGGTCTACCCGTTATCTCTATTTGTCTACCGAAGCTAACATCGTTACACATATTATGACGTGTCTCGTTACGTCAAAAATAGAGATAAAAGTCATATTTCTTATCTGTGGTATTTTTCTCTACGAACCCTTACATGCCGACTATTTTTTCTCGTAATACACACCTATACCGGATTTTGTGCATGTTAGGGTAAACGAGAAATTACTTACTAGCCGGCATGCACAATATGTCTCTCCCTCTCTCTCTCGTCGCGAGATATCTCGTAGAGTCGTAGTGCACATGCTAAGCCTGCTACTCAGATTACAGCAGTTTGTAGAACTAGGTATAAGATGATATTTTTTTAATTTTAAGTAGTGTTTGGAACTTTATCTGTGTCCAAGCAATCTCAAATAAAGATTATGAAAGAAAGAAAGAAAGAAAAATAGTTTATTCACCAGTGATGTCACAGACAAAACTAGATAAAAATGTAACACTTTCTCGTCTGTGACACCACCCAGAAAGGGTGTAGGTACAGCTCAGCGTTTGCCCTGCGTCATATGCCCATGAATGCATACAAAGCAAGGCGCTGATTTTCAGTTGTGACCCCGGGGGATTACTTAATGAATTATTAATTTATGAAGCGATAGAAGACGTCCTTAATACCGATGTAACATTACGCGACTGCCCAAAAATGGAGTGTTAAGTTGTCAGGGTTCATGTATGTATGTGAGTTCCTTTGTTCCACCATAACTTCTTAATGCCTAAACAGATGGATGAATGTTTGTTACTCGATCACGCCAGAACGGCTGAACGGATCTGGATGAAATTTGGCACAGAGGTAGATTGTAGTCTGGAATAACACGTGGGCTTCTTTTTAACCCGGAAAATGAAGCTAGTAAAAAATATATGTCAGTGGCTTACATTATCAGCCACTGAGTCAGAGAATATGGATGCTGGTGGAAAGGCACCCTTATGATTGTGTTATGACTTCAGCCGTTCATTCATTGTGTTATATTTAGACATCGCGAGGCTGGCAGGTATTTTCCGATGTTTGCCTGTTCAACAATTTTGGCGGGAAACCGGAATTACTGCAATACTAAATCGAACGATATTTTGAGACGTAGGGAACTTAAACTCAATTTATTTATAATAATATGTAGGACATAAGGTGTCTCTAATGCTATCTCATGTTTGACTCTACCACCGGTTCGGAAAGCAGAGTTCACTGCAGAGAAGAGCCGGCAAGAAACTCAGCAGTTGCTCTTTCTTTTGGTATTTTATAGGTGTTATGGTTAGCATGTACGGCCGTCGAGGTCCCGGGTTCGAATCCTGGGTCGGGCCATAATTATTGGGTTTTTCTGACTAGAAATTCTCAATACTAGCCCGAAGTTAGAAAGTTAAGCCGTCGGTCCCGGTTATTAACACTAACATGATAATAGTCAAAGCCCGCCAACCCGCCTTGTAGCAGCGTGGTGAGTCTAAGCTCTAATTCCCTCTCTCCTATGAGAGTAGAGGCCTGTGCCCAGCAGTGGGATGTTAATACGCCGTAGTGCTGGTAACACAGTTGGCTCTTCTTCTTCCTGCCCTTGTCCCACGCTACGTGGGGTCGGCACAACATGTTCTCTTCTTTCACTCACTTCTGTTATCCGTCAACCTATCAATCACCCCTTTTATATGCATATCCTCTTTCACACAATCCATCCATCTTTTCTTTGGTCTCCCTCCACTCTTTTTTCCTTCCACATGCATATAGTATCATTCTTCTCGTAAAATGCCTTTCTTCCCTCCGCATTACATGCCCATACCATGCTAGCCTATTACTCCTCATCTTTTCTATCAATGGCGCTACTTTCAAACTTCCCGTTATATATATGTCACCGTAAGATTGTAAAAACCGTAAGATTGTAATCTAACGCTTTTTTTTCGATAGATTGTAAACAGTAGAAAGATTGTGAACCGTTCAATATTTTAAGTGTAAATTTTTGAAGTCTCTTTCTTGTAGGTTAGGTTATGGTTCGACATAAATAATCAAGTAGGGCACTTAGGTTCTATCGGGTTAATAAACCTAACAGATTACAATCTACCGAAAAATAATCCGTTATATTGTAATCATTCGACAGTTTACGATTTCGCAAGATTATAATCTAACGGTTTTTACAATCTTACGGTGACATATTCATTCCTAATCTTATCCATTCTAGTCACACCACACATCCATCCCAACATTCGCATTTCGGTCGCATGTAATTTTCTTTCATCCGTCCCTTTCACTGCCCAACATTCTGAACCATACAATGCGACAGGTCTAACGACTGTCTTATAGATTTTCCCTTTTAGTTTAAGGGGCATTCGTGGGTCGCATATTACACTCGAGACCTGTCGCCATTTCATCCATCCCGCATTCATTCTTTTGTTCACGTCTCGGTCAATATTGCCGTCGTTTTGAAAGAGCGAACCGAGGTACCGGAAATCGGAACAGACCGGTCGGGATACACCTGCATCTAAGGCAATTTAATGGAAACGGGAGGGGTCACCGAAGTCGCAGAACAGATGTTCTGTCTTCGTTCGGCTGATCCTCAGGCCAACACTCTCCAATCTCTCTTGCCATTTTCCCAGTCTGCTCTGGACCTCAGACGGATCTTCCCCGACAAGTACAATGTCGTCAGCGAACATCATGCACCAGGGTGCCTGCTGCTGTATGTCTGATGTTAGAGCATCCATTACCAGGAGAAACAAGTAAGGACTTAAAGCCGATCCCTGGTGCAAGCCCACGTCCATATTGAACCTGTCTGTAACGCCAGCTTCTGACCGGACCCTTATGCTCGCTTCTGCGTACATCGCTTTCATAAGCCTGACATACTTCTCAGGTATTCTTTTCACTTTCATAGCCCACCAAAAATCTTCTCAGGGAACTCTGTCGTATGCCTTCTGAAGATCGACAAACACCATATGCAAGTTACTATGTGCACTCCTGTATTTCTCGCACAGTTGTCAGAGTGCAAATATTGCATCTGTCATTCCTCGTCCCGGCATAAACCCAAATTGATTTTCTGTGATCTCACTCTCCTCTCTCATTCTTCTTTCTATCACTTTTTCCTAAATTTTCATGATATGTGACATGAGCTTTATTCCTCGATAGTTATTACAGTCCTGTACATCACCCTAGTTTTTGTAAATGGGCACCAGCGTACTGTTGCACCACTCTTCTGGGATCGCCTCCTCGAGTAATAACTTATTGAAGAACAAAGTCAGCCAACTCCATCCATCCACTTTTAGAAACTTCCATACTTCAGCTGGTATACTATCTGGCCCTGTCGCTCTACCATTTTTCATACTCTGCACTGCCATTCTTACTTCATCTACACTCACCTCTTTCACCACACCCAAGTTGGGTGGTATATCGTCTAGCTCTCTGCTCCAGTCATTTTATTCATTCATCAACTTAAATATTCCTTTCAACGTACTTTTATTTCATCGTCATTCATTAAAACCTTCCCATCATCACCTTTTATGCATTTGATATGTATGATATCCCTTCACTCTTTTCTCTCGTTTTCGCTAGCCGGTACAAATCTTGTTGTCCTTGGGGGCTTTCCAGGGACTCATACAACTTGTCTTGGGTATTTCCCCTAGCAATAGCAACAGCTTTCTTAGCTTTCCTTTTAGTCTTCACATATATGAATTGTTATTTTATTCTGTTTTAGCACTCACACTTTTCCAATCTTTAAAAGCATCCTTCATTTCTTTCAGAACTTTTTGTACATCCTCACTCCACCACCACGTGTCTTTATCTATCTTTCTTTTATTCTTTGCCACTCCACATACATCGTTCACTACCCTTTTCATACATGCAGCCATTTCATTCCAGCATTCATTTACCGACATCTTTTGAAAATCACCATTCATCTCAATCATTTCCTCTTTCTCTATCATGTACCATTTTATTTTGGGCAGGCTTTAAAGTCTGGACCTTTATTTTTATTTCCATTAGTAATAGTCTGTGTTGCGGTGCTAATGGTTCCCCTGGTATAACTTTACAGTCTTTAACTGTGTTAATGTTGCTTCTTCTAATCAGAAAATAATCTTATAACACAGTTGGCTCTATGAAAACAAAACTAGGAAACATTGTATGTAATTGGATCTGTAATAAAATAAAACTATGAATGACAGAATGTATTAAAACTGAACAACAAATTGCAATGCATATCAACAGAGTGACCTTAAATGGTATGCATTAAGAATACGCCTGTAAATAATAATGAAATAAGTAAGTAATATTATAAACTAGCTGAATAAGTTTTTTTTTTCCACTGGAACTTCTTAATTTTCCGGGATAAAAAGTAGCCTATGTCACTCCCCAGGTCCTCAACTATACCCATGCAAAAATTCACGTAGATCAGTTGCACTGTTGCGGCGTGATTGAAGGACAAACAAACTTTCACATCATACTGATATTATAATTATGCAAAAGTGTGTGTTTGGTTGTGCAGGCACTTTAATTTTCCGGGATAAAAGTAGCCTATGTGTTTTTCCAGTCTATAATTAATCTCGGTGCCAAATTTCATTCAGATCCGTTCAGCCATTGTGGCGTGACTGAGTAACAAACATCCATCCATCCAACCATACATTCATCCATCCAAACTTTCACATTTATAATATTAGTTAAATTAAAAGTATAATTCGAATTTGTACTTCTAGTGCAGGATAGGCTAGAGCTGAAAACTATAGCAAGCAATGATAAGGTCTAAGTTAGCACCCTTGCCTAGGAGATGCTTATCACTCTTGCTTTGATTTCATCAAAATCAGTTGAACAGAAGAGCTATGATAGTAGACGGACAGACTCACTTTCACATCCATACTAATATCCATATCCATACTAATATTATAAATGCGACAGTGAGTCTGTCGTCTGTCTGCTACTCTTTAATGACTCATCTTTTCAACCGATTTTGGTGAAATTTGGTACAGACATATTATGCTGTATTCTGAGGAAGGGCATAGTCTTTTTATCCCGGAATATTAAGTGTCCCATTAGAATTTTTAAAAAAACATGTAGACAAAGTTGTGGGCATCATCTAGTCTATATCTATACTAACATAATAAATGCGAAAGTTTGGATGGATGTTTGGATGTTTGTTATTCAATCACGCCTGAACGGATTTGGATGAAGTTTAACACAAAGATAGATTATAGTCTGGAATAACACATCGGCTACTTTTTATCCAGGAAAATTAAGGAGTTCCCGCGGGAACCAAAAACCTCAATCCACGCGGACGAGGTCGCGGGCATCAGCTAGTTCATAACAACCATTTGGATTAAGTATTACAGTGTAGGTAGTAAGAGATGCATTTTCATATAACTAATTGCGCCTTCAAATAATCATTATGGGAATCTCTACATCAAATGTTCACATTACATAAATTAAACGCTCATTAAAATTAATTTCATACACTAATTCTTGTTATCATCATAATTTTGAACCATTGCCAATAATAACAACGGATATGCAATTTTCCACACCTATCTACAGGTGAGGTGATTACAGGGCCAAAGGGGCCATACTGCCAACGCTTAAAGCAAAATTGTTTCATTATTGTTGACTTTCGTGTTTTAGAATTACAGTCCTTATTTTAGGAACATCAAGGTATGTGACATCACTGTCATTTTTAGTAATATTACTTATGTATTGCTTGAAGTGTTGGCAGTATGGTCTCAGATTGATCTGAATAGGTAGCGCAATGTTGTGGGATTTCATGACTATGGATAAAATCTCACTAGGATGGGATAACTTAAAGAATTTGTATATTATCGAATATTTAAAACATATAAAATAACAATAATATTTTATATCGAACATATAAAATACTGAATAGCCACTATAATGTCCCAAATATGGAGGAAATATTTGCAACTAAAAGGAACCCTAAGGTAAAGGAAGGTCTAAGAGAACACGATAGAAAGCTGTGTCATCAATTGGCATCATCAAATCCTTTTAAACACTTTTTGAGCAACAGAGTAGTGGTAATGTGGAACAAACTGCCCGAGGATGTTGTGATGTCAGCCTCTGTAAATCAGTTCAAGAACAGACTGGACAAGTACTTGGAGACAAAGCACAAGATTTGATATAGTTAGGCGCATCAGCGAAAGCTGCCTTGCCTATTATAAATAATAATAATAATAATTTAGAAATAGTATTCCAGGTTTCCTGAAACGGTTTCTATGGGAAAACATGGTAGAGAAAATTTGCTGGTAAGTACTTATTGGTAAATGTGGGATCATAATCTCGCAACACAGGAATCCCTCAGTTGTATCCTTACTTATGATAATAATTCAGGTTGTTCACCCCAAATTCCACTACTAATTACAATCATCTTACTCTTACTAATCAACTTCAAATAAATATTATAAATGCGAAAGTTTGGATGGATGGATGTATGGATGGATGTTTGTTACTCAATCACGCCCCAACGGCTGAACGGATCTAGATGAAATTTGGCACAGAGATAGATTATAGTCTGGAATAGCACATAGGCTACCTTTTATTCTGGAAAATGAAAGAGTTCCCGCGGGAACCGAAAAACCTCAATCCACGCGAAGTCGCGGGCATCAGATAGTATTATAATATAAATGCGAAAGTTTGGATGGATGTATGGATGGATGGATGTATGGATGTTAGTTACTCAATCACGCACCAACAGCTGAACGGATCTGGCTTAAATTTGGCACAGAGATAGATTATACCTAGTCTGGAATAGCACATAGGCTTTTTATCCCGGAAAATTAAGGAGTTCCTGCGGGAACCAAAAAAACCTCAATCCACGCGGATGTAGTCGCGGGCATCAGCTAGTTGATTATAAGTAACTAGATTTTGCTTAAGACTTAACAATGTCATCACAATAGATCGGAGACGGTCGCAGTGATACAGGACATAAGGGACTGAAACCTCAATAGAAGAAGAAGAAGAACATGTTACATTAAGTTTGATTTTCCTACAAATTATTTACAAGTAATGACTTGAATTTTTGTACTGGACTGACTAATTTGCCTACTGCCTTACACAACTGATTTTACCTTTGGATATTGATTTGCTAGTGATTGGACTTTTTTAACAGCTAAAATATCATTTGTGTTACTTCTACTTTTGAGTTATCTTTTTTTGACCACCTCTTTAGACTTGTACTTACTATATTGATTTTTGGTTAGTTTTGTCACGTTCTACAACTGTTACTCAACAAGTTTCTATGATTTACACTAATAATATCCACCACTACCACTACAGCTCATTAACGTCCCGTTTGCTGGGCACAGACCTCATAGGAGACAGGGAATTAGAGCTTAGACCCACCACGCTGCTCCAAACCGGATTGGTGGGCTTTTTACTAATATCAGTGGGACCTAAAATACATACATTCTCACCATCCTCCTTTCTTCCAATAGTATGAGCTAATGTATAGCTCTAATAGATTAGTCAAAAGGAAAAGGTGGCCGACTGATCTAATAGGTCTAATAGGTCAGTGAGACACCTTTTCCTTTTAAGAATATATAATTTACTTAGATTAGATAATAATATAATACAATCTCTAAACTAAATTAGAATGACAGCTTTAAATCTAGTTCTTTAATATTATTAAAGGGTTAGCAATATTTTTAATGTTGTCATTTTAGTTTCAATCAATCAATATTTATTTATTCAAATTAGGTACCTAGTACCTACACTGTATACTTATTGATGTCTAATTACTTATAAAATATGATGGTGATAGTTAATTATGGTATCTTAATACTAAAGCTACGAGGATTCAAAACGTACCCTGGTCTAAGAAGTGCCCACGAAAAACGCAGCGGGGAAGTAGTTTGGTAGAAGCTTTAGTTTAGAGATTGTGCCCTACAGAATCAACCCCAATGTGGCTAATTTTTAAAATACTGGTGGTAGGGATATGACACTCAGGTAAGTACTCACTTGTAACTTATGTGAGTCAGCTAATTATTATAGGTTTTAAGGAATCAAATGTTCATTGTGAGGAAACCTGCATGCACAAGGGTTCTTAAATATTCCCTACGATGTGCGAAGTCTGCCAATCCGCACTTGACTAGCATGGTAGACTACGGCCCAACCCTTCTCATTCTGATAGGACTCTCCTACTCAATAGTGGGCAGGTTGTGGATTGAAATGATCATTATAGTTTAGTGGTAAAAATTTGTGCATGTTTTCCAAGAGACAGGTTGGATATTAGTTTAAGATACATTTATTTAATACCTATGCATCAATAATTATTTCATTTCATTTCATTTCATTTATTCAATCGTTTGACTGTTACATAGTTTAAGATCTTAAAATAAGTTAACATAGGAGGAACAGTCTACCTCTAACAGGCATACAATATTAAGGTCATACTTAATATTAACATTTGATTAGATTAGAGAAATTATTAATTACTAAAAACAGATTGGTTATTATCTACACTAATATTATAAAGGGGAAAGATTTGTATTTTTGTATTTTTGTATTTTTGTATGTAACGAATAAACTCAAAAAGTACTGGACCGATTTTAATAATTCTTTTTTCATTAGAAAGCTACATTATCACTGAGTAACATAGGCTATATTTAGTACTAGATTACTATAGAAATTTTTAGAAATTCCTATTAAAACCAACCGAAGGTGTAAAAAAATTAGCCATAAAATGTCTTTCATCGCATACGCTGCGAAGAGTATTAATGATAGGACAAAAAAATGTTCGACAATATTATAGAATATATCAATATCTACAAAAAACTTCGCGAAACCATGTGTCTAACTATTGTAGTTACGTCACTATAACTACTTTTTTACATTTAACTAATTGATTGAAATGCCGATCAAAATCAGACCGTGTTATCCATACCATTTATAAATTTTTATCCAAATAAATAATTTAATATTCAAGACTGTCTCAATACCTGATGATTACTTTTTGAATTATTGAAATCGGACATTGCATTCAAAAGATAATATCATGAAATTAAAATAAAAATACATGCCGGCGGCGGCCGCCACGCAGCGCATCGAGTAATCCATCCATACTAATATTATAAATGCGAAAGTGTGTCTGTCTGTCTGTCCGTCTGTCTGTCTGTCTGTCCGTCTGTCTGTCTGTCTGTCTGTCTGTCTGCTACGCTTTCACGGCCCAACTACTCAACCGATTTTGATGAAATTTGGTACAGAGATAGGTTACACCCCAGGGAAGGACCTAGGCTACATTTTATCCCGTTCCCGTACAAATTTAAGAGTTCCTGCGGGAATCAAAAAAATGTATCTGTTCAACCGATTTTGATTAAATTTGGGACAGGGAGAGTTTGTACCCCGGGGAAGGACATAGGTTGCTTTTTATCCCGGAAAATTGAAGAGTTCCCGCGGGAACAACAAAACCTCTATCCGCGCGTACGAAGTCGCGGGCATCAGCTAGTTACATATATAATATGTCAAAATTACCTAGCCAAGTTAATTTTTTTTTTCAAGTTAAGCCAAGTTAAGTCCTTAGTTTTGTCACGATTGAAAAAGTCATTTAAGCTATAAAATGTCATGTTAATGAGCCATAATTTCAGGATTCTTCTATATTTATTAGGGTTTTGAAGCGCTTTTATTTCCAAAGGTAGATTATTAAATACACGTATTGCAGTTACATACGTACTGTTATCATACATTTTACATGTTGATATCGGTAATTTTAGGTCGTGATGATCTTTTTGTCTTGATTCCACCGTTCTAGTTCTATAGCATGACTTGTTTTTGAATACGTCTTCATGATTTTTAACAAGTAAACACAGCTCTAGTAAGTAAATTCCAGTTAAGGTTAACAGTTTCTTTTCTTTTAAATATGAAGCGAAGTGATTCATCTTGTTTTTTGCGGTACATATATTATTCTTATAGCCCGTTTTTGCAGTACGAATGTTCGTTTGATGTCAACCGAATTGCCCCAGAAAATGATGCCATATTTTAGCAAGGAGTAGATATTAGCAAAATATGCGTTAAGCGCTACCTTTTCATTTGTAACATCTATTAATACTGAGAGTCCATGGCAGAAGCTCGCAATTTTATTATTTACAGTTTATTGTTTTATGTCCATATAATTAAATGTGCTACCCACTTTCAATGAATGACTTGTACTTTTCTTGTTGATAGATACTCAAAATAGATAGATAAATGAACACTTTATTGCACACATGAAAAAATACAAAGAGTACAGAGGTGCAAACATGTAAGGATTGCCGATCAAATCGTCTAAGTTCAGCTTCAAAGTAAAATAAACCATAACAGCATTGAATTACAGGTCAATTTCGTGTATCCATTCTTATATGTTTAGGGTATCGTACATACCTAAACATATGAGAGTGGATACACGAAATTGAGCTCTAAATCAATGCTGTTAGGGTTTATTTTACTTTGAAGCCGAACTTAGACAATTTGATCGACAATTCTTACATATTTGGGGAGCAGATACCTATATAAAAACAAGGGATGCAATTGTAGCCTTATTGCTTACAGAGCAATCTCCACAAGGCAACCTTTGATCTTGGACAAGCGCCTTTGTTTAAACAAGCCGGAAAGCACTAATTAAAGAACTGTAACCCAATGACAGAAAATTCAGGTGGTCCCCACTTTTTTGGATGTAACATCCACCATATCGATTTTCTTGGAGCAAAATGTAGCCTATGTTATCTGGACCATAAAAACGAATCGATTGACACCTCATTCATCAAAATTGGCTTAGTTTAGGTGCTATGGTGGAACATACATGCAAATTTACCTACATACATAGATTGCTAAAATCATAGCCCTTCCTTTTGGCTTTGCCATACTTGGGTAAAAAGGTAAACTTTGAGCAAAATTTTCTGTAAAACTTTTTTGGTACAAAAAAAATTACTTGTATTACTTACTTTACTAAGTTTGGAAATCTTTTACTCTCAACTAAGACTTTCAAGAAATGGCTGAGCCATATATTATTTTTGTGCTCTTTGTTATAGGACAGTATATTTTAGCAGGCTTCTTTATTTTTTTCCCAAGTATTTAATATTTTCTCAGCCTTTTCTGAATGCAACAAAGGTAGCAAAAATCAGTATAAATTATAACTCTTGTTATTTTCAAAGGCATTTATAATTACAAGCATCAAGGGAACAGCAATACACACAAACCATTTCCTAAAGACAGTACCTATTGTTTATCCAACTAAATCTGTACGCTTGATAATTCTTAAATGCTCTGAATGATGAAAAAGATATATTTAAAAATTATTTGAGTAGGTACTTGCCCAAGTTGTGGACCTACCATCTTGCCAAGGGTTTGAGGGCTCGAAGTACTTGGTGACTATCTGATCATCGAGTGGGAAACTGACTTTTCTGTTACATTTTTTCTCCTTTACATCACTGCAACTAACACTGGTTTCGGAAACTCCAGTTTTTTCACTCACGCCCGAACATGTAACTTTATCATTGGTAGACATATCTCTCGCGAAATCTACCACCACATATCACTGCTGAGCACATTAGGTAGCGAAAATATAACACAGAAAAATTCTAATAACATTGGAGTTCACACAAAATTCGTGTTGACACTACACTTGGGATTCTCCTCAACGCGAGATAATCGCGATATCAGCAGCCATTGCTTAAAATTGTTACGATTCAACTGTTCTTTGAGGTTTTTATTTCTCGTTTTCGATTCAAAACAATACACCTATCATACACCGTTTACCGCCATATTGGATTGAAGAAGACAAAAGCATAGTTTTCTGTTTCCGACGCTAGGGGACGCTTTAAAAATTCTGTGTTGCCATTAAATAAACAATATTTGATTTAAAAATTAACCTTTTGAAATATAATTAATTATTATTCATATTAAAATATGAAATCATAATGAGTGTTAAAATGTATCATAAATTAAAACATAAATAAAATAATTAATTATAATAAATAAATAATTTAGAGAAGCTACTCGACAATAGATGGCGCTGTGTTGAAACATTTTAGCGCCATCTACTGAGTACTTAACAAATTGATATTGCCAAAAGCATAGAATAAAGCATATCTCTTTCTCTTTCTACTGCCAAAAGCTACAACTAGGTGGCCATTAAATACCTACGCCATCAACCGTATATTTTTTCAAAATTGTCTGACAATTATTCAAAAGCTTAGTACGCGCGCGAATTGAATGCAGATCTTTTGTGTGTCACCAGACATTAGCTCTGCATTCAACTCGCGCGCGAACTGTAGATTCGAAAAGAGAGCTTGGAACTTTCCAGCCTACGTTCCTTAGAAACATCATAGGAGGCGCTGAAATACAAACAAGCAAAACAAGCCATTTGAAATAGAAACTAAAATTCTATATCAATGGGGCAAGCGTTCAAGAAATATACAGGCTAAGAGATAGTTGCACTTTTGGTACCTAACTGATGTGATTTTTATATAATATCGTTAAGTTGGTATTTCAGTAATTATAAATTAGGATTAGATACGTATTGGTTAAATATAATTACCAATTATAAAATTATAATAAAACTAGATGTACTTATAAAATACATTAAAAAATAAAAGGTAAACATGATGTGATATTTATATAATATTGTTATGTATTTCAGTAATAATAAATGTCAGTTCTCATCAAGTGCTCGTATCATTCACAACAGTAACTATCGTCTGGTAGAATTTGTGATGGTCTGCCTGCAAGCGGCTGGGGACTTGACTACCTACTTAACGCCGCTCAAAGACGAGTTATTGTTACCAGAAATGACCAATAGCTAGGGAGGCTTATTCTAGTATAGTATTAAAGTATGCGCTGTACCTAAGTAACCAGTTTAAAAACTGACTCTATTCATCGGGGCGTTTACTACATATTGCCCCTCAAAGGCGTAATACGTCGTTAAGTACCTACGTCAAGTAATAAAATTAAAATTAAAAAAAACCCACGATGAACTGCATCTTTGTCGGCTCAGTAGTTTTTTTTGACCAGCGTGTTGGACTATGGCCAAATGGTAATGAGTAGAGGTGTCAAATTGTGTTAAATTTTAATATTCTGATAAATAAATGTTTAAAAAATATATCAGTTCAAAAAATACGTTAAAAACATATAGTGGATAAAAAACAGGAGTTCCTGTGACCACCTCCTGGCTCCATCACGATACCCTGGGCAGCATCTAGGTTAGCGCTTGTCAAGACAAATCAAAAGGGTCCAAACACGGCGGGTTTACGATGAGAAGGAGTTCCTATGACCACCTACCAAATCACGATTGCAGCACAGCTTGGTGGACTATGGTCCTAAAACATATCTAAGAACCTTCTCAGAAGCTAAACATATTTAAAAAAAAAAAACCATCAGCATCTATATCAGCAAAGTAGTTTTCCAGAAAAAAGGTAACAATAATAAAAAAAAACACGATAGCAGCGCAACGTGGTGGACTTTGACCTTAAAATATATCTAAGAACTTTGTCCCAAGCCATACATATCTAATGCAAAACACCGCATCTCAATCAGCCCAGTACTTTATCAGAAAAAACCGGCCAAGTGCGAGTCGGACTCGCGCACGTCGTTGCTTGACACCTACAATATGAATTCACCATAAAAAAATCCTAAATCGATATTTTTAAGGAGTTCTGTAACCTGCAGCATCAGGGTTGAGGAGTTGGGACTCAGAGTTGAATCGTATACACGTGACTTAATAACTACTATATGAATTCACCATCAAAACTACCTAACTCCCTAGTTTTGAGTCGTAGGTATACCTACAGCATCAGGATTGAGGATTTGGAGTCAGAATTATTTATGGGACCACCTTGCGAGCTTCCTCTAACCACTGAAAAAAAAATTTTTCATATCGGTTTGGAAACCACGGAGATATGCGGTAACATACATTTAAAAAAAAACCGGGCAAGTGCGAGTCGGACTCGCGCACGAAGGGTTCCGTACCATTATTAATAAATAATTACCTTTGTTAATGAACCGCAAAACTAACTTTGTTTGTAGAGGTTTACTGTTAATATCAAAAAATTACGTTTGTTGTATGGGAGCCCCTCTTTAATATTTACTTTATTGATATTTAATTATTTATTTTGAAAGGTAATATACAAGTTAATATTCTGTGAAAATTTGAACCGTCTACCTGTTACCGTTTTTAATATTGAGCAAAAAAATACGATAAAAACACGTTTATTGTATGGGGACCCCCCTTAATATATATATTTTTTTAATTTTTAGTATTTGTTGTTATAGCGGCAACGGAAATACATCATTTGTGAAAATTTCAGCTTTCTAGCTATCACGGTCTATGAGATACAGCCTGGAGACAGACAGACAGACAGACAGACAGACAGACAGACAGACAGACAGACAGACAGACAGCGGAGTCTTAGTAATAGGGTCCCGTTTTTACCCTTTGGGTACGGAACCCTAAAAATGGAAAAATATTGAAAAATTAAAATCAAGATTGCAGCTCAGCTTGGCGGACTATGGCCCTAAAACATATTCAAGAACCTTGACTGAAGTTATGCATAGGTATCTATTGCAAAAAACTGCATACTAATCGGTCCAGAAGTTTTCCAGGAAAATGATAGCTAAAAAGTACACAAACAAACAAACAATCGCACAAACTCTTAGGGCAAACACATATTATATATACCGTCCGTTCCGTTGTGGGTAAAAATAGCTCAAGTGTCGCCGCTTTGATGTGCTAATAAAATATGTGCTATTGTGTAGTATTTAAATATCTCCCATTTAAGTTATTTTACGATTTAAGTATTTTAGATCACCTGTGATAATACTAATATAAATACAATCTGAAACATGAAAATTAATAGGAAGGAGATATAATTACAGTTACCAAAAGATAGAATACAGAATACCAGAAATACAGTTATCTCTTAGGCTATAAGTAATATTATAAGAGATAGCTGCACTTTTTGTAACTATCGCCTGAAAAGCTGATTCAGTATTAAGTGGGTGAAGGGCTCTCCACTTATGTCAAAAGTGAAAGTCTGCCCGCATATGGATGGGCCTTTCGCTAGATATGGCCGCTCAAAAACGGTTTATCGTTACCAAAAATGAACCATAATTAGAAAAGCTGATTCTTGTACAGTATTAAAGTATGCGCAATACCTATTTAAACAGTATAAGAACTGACGCTATTCATCGGGCCTTTCACTAGATAATTATTATCGCCTCATAAAGACGTTATGAACATACATACTGTAAAAAAATATTTGCAATTATTATTGTCGTCACGTAATTGCTATTAAAAATTATAAAGGCGTAAGAATTTATTTAACAGCAATCAACGTGACGACATAATAATTGCTAATATTTTTTGCAGTGCAGCTATCTCTTGGTCTAATAATGACATTTGGGTTGCACGAGCCAGTGTAAATTTGTATGAAAAAAATCGTGCTGTAAAAATGAGGGATCTTTGGAACCAGATTGTACAAAAACTTTAAGTTGTATTGAAAATAGTTTAATTAAAGTGGTCCTTGATCTTTAACGATTAATTTGAAATAACTTTTGTTTAAATGAGGTCTCAGATTAAATCACAATAGTCGGAACGCGATAAGGCCTTTTTTGAGATTTTCATGAATTTCCCGATAGTTTTCTGCTGTTACTCTACGATTTTTTGACCACTTTTTTTATTTATGTCATACTTCATTTAACTGAGTAGCGAATGGTATTAATTTGGTAATGAAATTTTCATTTTTCCTATCCTAAAACGTCGGAACAGAAAACAATGTTTCAGTACTTGGGCTCATAAGAGTACAATGGGGTGTTAAGTAGGTATGTACCTACCTTAGTCTAATGCTGTATGTTGATGCCTGAAAGTGTTTTTAAGAAGAAAACTAAGGCCAGTCAATCACTATTTCGTTTTGCGATACGGTTGCGTGATTTCGTTGAATTCATTTAATTTTCTCTGCTTCGCATCGAATTTTGATCCTTTTACCACTGTATATATGAAGACCTACCTACGACATTTGTATTTTGATTCTCCTGCATATTGAAGAACCAGGAAGTTTCCAATTTTTAGAGTTTACCTCGTTTAGAATCGATTTTCATATTATATAAGCCCGGGGTATGAAAATTTGTGGGGAGTAAAATCAAACTTACTCCGTTACGTTATTGACTTTATGTTTCCATGGTAACACTTGTTTATTTATTGTTGTTAAATTTAAATAATACGCTGGTGTAGGTAACTAAAGTTATTTATTTAAACTCAACATCACATTATAAAGTTGTTTTACAAATGTTATCTCTTATATCTATGGGAATTCTATTATTCAGTACTTTATAAACACATATTTTATTTCATCCTGTTTGAAATATGATCATTGATCACGAACCTAACGTACAGCTTTAACAGAAAGGTCAAAATTCTTTACCTATCTTTTATCTTAACTTATTTTAGCCTGGTGGGAGGCTTCGGCCGTGGCTAGTTACCACTCTACCGGCAAAGACGTGCCGCCAAGCGATTTAGCGTTCCGGTACGATGCCGTGTAGAAACCGAATAGGGGTATGGGTTTAATATAACTGCCAAGCCCCTTGGTTAGCCCGCTACCATCTTAGACTGCATCATCACTTACCATCAGGTGAGATCGCAGTCAAGAGCTAACTTGTAGTGGATTAAAAAAAATTGTTGATCTCGTGCGCAGAATAAATCTGAAAACTCACTGCAATAAAATCCCAAAAAACTACTTTTAATTATTTATCTATTGAAAAGCCGATCCATGTAAGCCTGTGTAAGTCCCACGAACTTATCTGGCCCGGTGGACAAAATTGGAACTAATTGTTATCGGAATTCCTTAATTTTCCGGGATAAAAAGTAGCCTATGTCACTCTCCAGGTCCTCAACTGTACCCATGCCAAAAATCACGTCGATCGCTTGCTCCGTTGCGGCGTGATTGAAGGACAAATGAACAAACCTATAAACCAACAAACAAACACACTTTCGCATTTACAATATTAGTATGATACTCTTGCGTGCAAGCGCTATTCTCTAACTCGGTGGCTATGAAAAAACCACTGAGTTACATTCTTTTATCCCTTCTTTTGAACCCTCTTTCGTGTTTGCTTCTCATAACGATACAGTTCGTTGTATGGGAGCTGTATCGTTATGAGTCGTAGCTGTATCGATATGGTTATCTTCATAAATAGGATACCTATAGCTTAGCGGCTCTGGGTTCTGGCACTTTCCCAACCAAAGTAAAAAATTATAAAGACGTCCTTGTCGTAGATAAAATCTTGTATGCAACTGTACGTAATTAGTCATTTTAATTCTCGTACTATCCTATTTTGATACTCGGCAAGCCTCGTATCAAAAAACAGCACTCGAATTAAAATGACCCTCATTACGATACCTACAGTTGCATAAATAGCTTATCTCATTCTCTTGCAGGCTAAATCCTATTATGAATATGTTTGCCTCTTTTGAGTGTCGCTTTTTCGTTTTATCGAATTTTCAAATCACAAATTTTTTGATACCCACTGATTTAGAGAATAGGGGACCAGGATTAGCCCGCATCATAACTAATATTAGTAGATATCTTGTTTATAACAATGCAATACATTTCATCTCATGAATTTAAAAATAAAATTATTTTGAGAATAAACGTCACATATAAAAAAAAATACTGAACAATAAAATTCAACATCCATCCTTTTTATTTTGTAAAATTCTTGTATAAGTAAATCAGATTGTTAACAAATATAACTAATTAATTAAATATAATGATAATAATATGGACATAACAAAATACACAAATTACACAATTAGTTCTAATTATGTTGTGCACACCAAACTACAAAAGTACTTGTCCAAAAATAGGCCCTGCATTTTTTTTCCCGTAGTTCCATGGGAATCATTATGAAATTAATTTAAAAAAAAAATAACTCTTATGAGTAAATTATGTAAACGTATTACTGAACAACTCTTGCTCTATGACTTTTTAAAATTCACATTTTTTTTACAAAAATAAATTGGCTGCACTAAGTCAGCACTACTCCACGCCACAAGCGATTTATCGCAAGAATTTTTATTTTTTTTAGTGAGTTTATTCCGTTTTTAAAAAGTTTTAGGGTAAAAGTTTTTCAGTGTTATTTCTACATAAGCATAGAGGTTTTTAGTATATTTAAATTAACCCTAGTAGAAAATAGTGACCGACCGCGGCTTCGCTCCCATCGTAATTTCGAATAAACCGTGGTAATTACAGATTGCGTACAACAGAATTAGCATCAACCTTAGACTTACAACTATTTTGGTGCTTTGAAAATTTTCGTTACAGGTACGTAGCTTGGATGAAATAAACACGGGATCACGTTCGACTAACTTTTGCGGGGCGCGAGGAGGAGCATTGTCATTTTTCTGTCCAATTATTATTGACACTAGTGTATGAAAAAGTCAATCACTATGACAACACAATATCATAATAATTATGATTGCACTGTGGCAGTTTCACCATTAATTAAATTAATGGTGAAACTGCCACAGTGCGCGGCTGTGCGAGGCACACTAGAGGGGTAAGGCGAATGGCCGATATCACACGTCCCGTGGTTAATTCGTCCAAGGTACATTAGTCATTAAAAGTCAACATTCGATCGGAAGAGTATAGTTATTATTTTAGACCCATACTTAGAAACTGCTGTTCCTAGAAATATATCTAGACTTGTTCACTGACTGACTCTTCGATGCAAACCCAAACCGAAAAAATCCGGCCTTATTCCTATATTATAAAGGGATCATCTGTGCAAAAGGGGTTAGAATATTTTTGGTAGGTCAAGCCAAAATGTGGCAAATTTTGTGGTAGATTCGCTCGACTATTCAAAAGCACTTGTTATAAGTCTACTTGAATAAAAAAATATTTGGTTTGAAAAAATTGATGAGTCAATCAGTCAGGACTTTTCATTTTATTGTATAAAACGTTTGAATTGTGTATACCTAACCTAACAGTTCTTGTTAAATGGTTTTAATAATAATAAATCCTAAATTAAAATCGAGGATTTTAGTTATACCTATAACCATTATACACAAAATAAAACTTAGATTTAAAAAGCACAATGACATCTTCGCGTTGTATAAGTATGGGTAGAAATAAATAAATTCGAAATTTTGACAGATATGCAATACGAAAACTGTTAAAAATATCAAAATTGCTTAGTTGAACTATAACGATTTGCAAAATCAGTACTTATAAGTAAAAAATATCTTTATTGTTGTTTCAATATTTAGTGTGTATAGTGTAGACATAATAATATGACGTAATATATCATGTTTTTTTAAACATAATAGTTCACTATTTTATTAAATACTTTGAATATCATCTGGTATTAGTATCTGGTCATTTCTCGCGTAGATAAATAACTATTAGGCTATAATAACTTAGGTAAAAATTGCGAATTTTTGAACGGTTTGGATATTTCTATTAATCAATAAATATTCGAGTTTTAATAAAATGCTTCAATTATTTACTGTTTTTACGAGACTTGATCTAATTAATAATAATATCAATAAATCCATAAAACAGGCACCTTTCAATCACTGCTTATATCATAAATGCGAAAGTGCGTTTATTCTACAATCACGCCGCAACAAAGCAACGGATCGCAGTGATATTTGGCATGGATATAGTTAAGGACCTGGAGAGTGACATAGGCTACTTTTAATCCCGGAAAATTAAGAAGTTCTCGTGGGAATTGAAAAAACTTATTCCACGCGGACGAAGTCGCGGGCATCTAGTTTAATATATTATAAATAACACTCAAATATGACCCTAAGTCAGAATTAGAGAACGTATATAGTTTACAAAAATATGTTACAACTAGCTGATGCCCGCGACTTCGTCCACGTGGATTGAGGTTTTTTGGTTCCCGCGGGAAATCTTTAATTTTCCGGTATTAAAAGTAGCCTATGTGTTATTCCAGACTATAATCTATCTCTGTGCCTTTCATCCAGATCCGTTCAGGCGTTCCGGCGTGATTGAGTAACAAACATCCATACATATAAACTTTCGCATTTATAATATTAGTATAGAAGTATAGATATAGTTATTACCTACGCGAGACATTATTTATAAATTTTATATGCATATATATAATTTTTTTGGTCTATACGTATGTTTTACGTAATGGCTATCAAAATAGTGCACATTTTGTCTGTCTGTCTTTTGCGCCGGTGTCACTGGCTCTCCTTTTTAATTTTTAGGTCCAGGACGCAATCTGAAAGAATAAGAGAAAAAAGATATAAAAAAAAAGTACTATAATACTTGACTTTGGACTTGAATTTTTCTGTGATTGTACTTTGCCAGATTCAGATGTACATTATAGTGGAATTTAGGTAAGGTATTATTCTTCTTCTTCTTCTTCAGGTAGAAGAAGAAGGTATTATTGTTGTAGGTTAGGTATATTCATAAATTAACGTGCAAATGCAAGTTTTGAAGGATGGTAAAAGAGCTTTCATTCACGAAATGTAGGTTTAGTTAAGTGTCCTAGACGAACTGTACGCACACTCGTGCAGTAAGTAACAACATTTTGAAGCAAAAAAAAGGTTAAAAAAAAAACATTCACAGTACCGACCTAGAACAGTCTCCGATCGCCATGTCGGAGGAAAAACGGAAGGGACACAAAAAAAAAAGCAGGGTAAAAGGCTGAGCTGTACCCCATTCTGGGTGGTGTCACAGAGTGTCAGCACAGGGGATATTATAGTGCGCAAGTGTGTGCGCTATGCTATACACAGGTGCACTCTCTGTTCCTTTTCTCTCATAGCCTGATGGGACGGAAAATCCGACACGACCGGAGAGAGATCAGGCGCGGACCGACGGCTTTACGTGTTTTCCGAGGCACGGGGGTGAAACACGTCCAACTTCCTAACTCCGGGCTAGTACTGAGAATTTTTTGTCAGAAAAACCCAAATACTTGTTTTGGCCCGACCTGGGACACGAACCCGGGACCTCGTCGGCCGCAGTAGAACATGCTAACCAACGGGGCAGTTAATCAATATTTATTTATTCAAAATTAGGTACACTGTACAATTATTGACGTCCAATCTATATATATGTCACCGTAAAATTGCAAAAACCATCATATTGCAATCTAACGCTTTTTTTCTCGATAGATTGTAGACTGTCGACAGATTGTGAACCATTCAATGTTCTGAGTGTCAATTTTTGAAATATTCATTGTTTACGTTTTCATTATTTACGTTTTCTTGTATCTTTGTTGTAGGTAAGGTTAGGGTTCAACATAAATAAGCAGATAGTGTGGAGGCACTTAGGTTCTATCGGGTTAATATACCTAACTGATTACAATCTACCGAAAAATAATCCGTTATATTGTAATCTTTCGACAGTTTACAATTTCGCGAGTTAGATTATAATCTAACGGGTTTCACAATCTTACGGTGACATATATAAAAATGAATCCATATTTCCCTTGGTCACGGCATCACGCGTTTTGTTGTGTTTGTTTGGCCCCCGGGATGGTTTATATTCACAATTGGACCCGGTAGGCGGCGCTGCCAAAGACAAAGTCTGCCGGGCCCACTAGCACAGCCATTATAGTTACTTATAAAACATGACTCTTACGTACCATTGCTATCGTCATAGTAGGCGATCCGTCTCGGCGCCAACTGTTTCCTTCCATGAGACCTCCTCTCTTTGACGCACAAGTTAAGCACTCCATCGGGGTCCTCTCGCCTTTTGACGTCCCCCGCTTTGTCAATAAACACCGTCTTGGCGCTGATTCGCTTCTCCTTCTCCTTAAATTATAAACGATAAATGATTTATTTACTTCACGTAGGACGATTTGTGTCACTTATGATACGTCAAGACTACCACCGATTCGGAAAGCTGTACTGAGAAGAGCCGGCAAGAAACTCAGCAGATGCTCTTTTATTAAAAAAAAATGTTACAATAAGTAAACAATACCCAACACATACGTATACTATACAAGTATTACACTGACTTGTGGGTCACTGGATGCGAGGCCGGTGCTTCCATGCAACTTTGTCATTAAGAAAATCATCGATAGTATAATAGCCTCGACATAACAAATGCTGTTTAACACAGTCCTTAAATTTATGCAATGGCAAATCCAGAAACTTCTTTGGAACCATAATAAAAAAGCGTACACTCGACGTAAATACGTAAGAGTATACATAGAACGTTTTATAAATATTATTGAATCTGTACTAATATTATAAATCCGAAAGTTTTGATGGACGGATGTTTGTTACTCAATCACGACAGAACTGCTGAACGGATCTGGATGAAATAGATTATAGTCTGGAATAACACATAGGCTACTTTTATCCCGAAAAATTAACGAGTTCCCGCGGGAACCAAAAACTTCAATCCACGCGGACGAAGTCGCGGGCATCAGCTAGTATTTTTTATTATTATTATTAATTAACATTTGACTCCTAACAAAGAATTGTTCCACCAAAAAAAAAAATTGTTTAGGTTGTGAAAAAGCTGGTTATATCACAATATCTCAGAAACTATAAAGCATACAGACTTGAAATTTGGAAGGTAGATTACTTCTATGGTGTAGACTTCAGCTAAGAAACGGTTTCGAGAAAATTCACCCCTAAGACGTTGAAATGGGGGTTGGAATTTGTATGAAAGTTTTACAAAAATCCACCCCAAAGGGGGTGAAATGGGGCCCGTGGAAAGCTTACATGGAGGTTCCAAGTTTTTGGAAATTGTACGCGGAAGAAGTCGCGGGCGACATCTAGTAGTTACTATAACCTAGTTTTCTAAACTATTGACAAAATAAACTTACCTTAAACATATGGTTAACACTCTGTTGAACCAGCTTTTCTATCCGGCATTCAAATATATTTTTATCAATTGTATTGTCGAACATATCTTTTTGGCTGACGAATATATTCTTATCTATTTGGTCGTCGAATATATTTCTATCTATTTGTTTGTCTACTTGTGGTAGACACGTTTGTGGTTTGGACGGTGCGGTTTTGATTATGTTCTGCTTGTGAGGAGATTCAAGTAGTCTTTCTGGTTCGATGTCTGGTATGGTTGTAGGATCTGATCGTTCTTGGAGGATCTGAAAGATAAATGTGTTTTGTAATGTTACATCCATAGTAATATTATAAATGAGAAAGTGTGTTTGTTTTTTGGTTTGTCCTTCAAACGCGCCGCAACGGAGCAACGGATCGACGTGATTTTTGGCATGGGTAATGGGTATAGTTGAGGACCTGGAAAGTGACATAGGCTACTTTTTATACCGAAAAATTAAGCAGTTCCCGCGGGAATCAAAATACTTAAACCACGCGGACGAAGTCGCGGGCATCTGCTAGTGTTCTATAAAAATATAATTGCACAGTTGGTAACCTACTGAGACTGTGCTGTATTTAACTTTATTATGGCACTAGTGCAGTAATTTGGCCAACGTCGTTTCCGTCGTTAGCTCACCTTAGCGACATGGCTCCGCAGTGTAGCGAAGCGGTTCCGCAACTCAGTCCTCGTGTGGAGCAAGAAGCGTCGCTCGCTGAGCGCGTCGGCTCTACATGCGCGCACCGCACGCAACTCGCGCGCCAGCTGACGCAAGTGTTCCACGCTGCGGCGACGACTGTTCTGTGACGCTAGCTGGAATTAAATATACACTGATTTCTGAAGCTGAAGGTAATGGGACCTGAACCGATCGTTCCAATACCATTCAGTGAGTACAAGACTTGGTTAAAACAACATACAGTAGGTACTCATGCCGAACTTTGGGCAAACACCACCAGCTGTAGACAAACAAAAGAGGCTATACCCAGCCCAAACCAACGCCTAACTAAGAAACTAATGCAATTAAACAGAGCTAAACTCAGGACGGCTGTAGGCATGATAACAGGACACTGTCCACTTAACAAACACTTATAATATGTTCTAGGTATAACCGACAGCCCTCTGTGCAGAGCCTGCATGGAGAGCGAGGAGACACCAAGACACGTACTACTCGAGTGCAGTGCTGTAACCACTCAACGAGAAGCCTACATTGGCTCCCCAGCAACACTTCCGGAAGTCCTTGCCGACCTGGGCGGCCTGCTTGGATTCTGGAGTGAGCTCGGCTGGCTGGAGTGATCCAGCGGGGAGTCGCACCGGAGGTCTCACGTACAACGGGCACCAGTGCTTAAGTGCGGAAAAGCCCAGAGAGAAAGAAGAAAAGAAGAAGAATGATACACTGATTTCATTAAGAAGATACTTTTTAAAATTCGTCCACGGCCGAAGCCTCCCACCAGACCAGATTTGAGATAGATAGATTCAGAAATCCTTACTTATATTATAAGCGCAAAAATAAGGATGTATGGATATTTGTCACAAATTTATGATAGTTGATAGGAAAACAAATAATAGACCCGAGATAACTCACATCAATAACTGTGAAGTTGAGGCCAATTACATCTAGCTTGGTTCCACTATCAGTAATAACGGGAGTTGCGAAAGCGAAATTAAAAGACGCTGTGCCGTGACAGATCAGCCGTTGAGAAGCTATTGAAAATCTGGAAGGACAAGAGTATTACGAAAAATACAAAGGTTCGTCTTATGAAATGTCTTGTCTTTCCGATCTTTCTATATGCGGCTGAAACGTGGACCCTCAGACAAAATGACAGGCGGAAAATCGACGCTTTGGAAATGTGGTGCTGGAGACGCCTATGAAGAATCACCTGGACAGCGCATCGAACAAACGTCTCCATACTCAAAGAGCTTAAAATAGGTAACACAAAGGCTTTTGTCGCTTGTACAACTGCGAATCCTTAAGTTCTTTGGGCATATCACTAGGAAGACTGGTTCGATAGAACACCTCGTTGTACAAGGTCGAGTTGAGGGCACTCGTCCACGTGGTTGTTCCCCCACTAGGTGGACGGATTCAATCCGTTCCGCCACAAATCTATCCGTCTCCGAGTGTTCAACAGAAGTCGCTGGAGGGAGATCGCAAGAGCTGCTGTGAAGGCCCCTTCATAACCACGACCACTCTGCCAAGAGTGAACGAATGAAAAGAAGAATATTTGTCACTCTTTCGCGCCAGAACGGCTGAACGGATCTGGATGAAATTTGACATAGGGATAGATTATAGTCTGGAATAACACATAGGCTACTTTTAATCCCGGAAAATTAAAGAGTTCCCGCGGGAACTAAAAAATCTGAATCCACGCGGACGAAGTCGCGGGCACCAGCTAGTTATAGTACAAATCCAAATAGAGTCTGCCGGGAATCTGTAAAACCCTGTAAAGTAGGCTATTATAGCACTAGTGCGGTAATATTGTTTATATGATCAATACCGAGCCCGAAAGCATTACGTGCTGTCCAGGGCACAAAGAGTACAAAAAGTCAAATTCGATTGTCCAAAGTGCCCCCAGTGCATCCAGTTACCGACTTGGGTCAACTTAGCTTACCCTGCGTAATTTAAGCATATCTAGACCACACGTTTATCGATCTCTATGATATGATTTTGCTATTTAAATATACACATCCTATCCTATTCTATCGTCATGGGGTATACCACAAAAATTGATAGCTCCATACACACGTCGCCTGCAGCTACCGGGTTTGAATGATATTTTTTCAACCGACTTCAAAAAAAGGAGGAGGTTCTCAATTCGACTGTTTTTTTTTGTTTGTTACCTCAGAACTTTTGACTGGGTGGACCGATTTGGATGATTCTTTTTTTATTTGAAAGGGCATACTTCTAATATAAATTTTATCGAAATTGGTCGAGCGGTTTTAAAAATATCAACAATAAAATAAGTACTTTGTATAGCGTGTGCTTGTTGTTGTAAAGTTGGCGCGGGAGTTTGAAGTCGGTTGATTAAAAATTATATTAAATTAAATTATTTTAAATTTCACGCAGGACAACTTGCGTCACTTCCACCATTACAGCCTATTAACGTCCCATTGCTGGGCCCAGTCCTCCAGGAGAAAGGGAATTAGAGCTTAGACCCACCACGCTGCTCCAATGCGGGTTGGCGGGCTTTAACGACTATTATCATGTTAGTGATAATAACCGGGACCGACGGCTTAACGTGCTCTCCGAGGCACGGGGTTGAAACACCAACTACTTCGTAACTCCGGGCTAGTACTGCAAACTTTGTAGTCCGATAAACCCAGTACTTAATTATGTCCCGACCCGGCACTCAAACCCGGTACCTCGTCGGCCGCAGTTGAACATGCTAACCACTAGACCAACGAGGCAGTTAGGCACGTCGACTGTATGATACATACACTGTGGTGATAGCTAGCATGTTCTCACGGTTACTGCGTCGTCATTCACCACTAGCAAGTAATTCGAGATGTCAGTGTAATGCAATACATAACATGGTGGACTTCTCAGACATCACCTATATTAAATTAACTAGATGATGCCCGCGACTTCTTCCGCGTGGATTAAGGTTTTTGGTTCCCGTGGGAACTCTATTTTCTGGGATAAAATGCCCATGTGTCATTCCAGACTATAACCTATCTCTGTGCCAAATTTCATTCAGATCCGTTCAGCCATTCTGGCTTGATTGAGTAACAATCACCCATCCATCTATCCATACATCCAAGCTTTTGCATATTTTTGACCGACTTCCAAAAAAAGAGGAGGTTCTCAATACGGCGCGTTTTTAGGGTTTCGTACCAAAATGGTAAAATGGAACCCTTATGGTGCGACTTTCTCCGTCTGTCTGTCCGTCCGTCACACTCGATTATTTCAGTAACTACCGAAGCTATCGACATGAAATTTGGAATAGTTGTGTATATTAGTGGCCCAAAGACACTGGAATAAAAAAAAATTGGAAATTATTTTTGTTCTTATTTAAAAAGGGGGGAAAATCTGAGGGTTGAAATTTAAAAGTGAGATAACTGTACTGTGTGGGGTATCATATGAAAGGGTTTACTTTGTACATTCTAAAACAGATTTTTAATTATTTTTACTTATGATAGTTTTGGATTTATCGGGGAAAATGTCTAAAAAAATACCGTTCCCCCCCTTATCTCCGGAGTTTACCAATCGAAAAATTTGAAATAATTATGGTCAATAGGAATTTACGTATACTTTACAGGAAAACTATAGCCAATGCTCTAACTAGCATAGTTTTTTAGGGTTCCGTACCCAAAGGGTAAAAACGGGACCCTATTACTAAGACTCCGCTGTCTGTCTGTCTGTCTGTCTGTCTGTCTGTCTGTCTGTCTGTCTGTCTGTCTCCAGGCTGTATCTCATAGACCGTGATAGCTAGAAAGCTGAAATTTTCACAAATGATGTATTTCCGTTGCCGCTATAACAACAAATACTAAAAATTAAAAAAATATATATATTAAGGGGGGTCCCCATACAATAAACGTGTTTTTTTCGTATTTTTTTGCTCAATATTAAAAACGGTAACAGGTAGACGGTTCAAATTTTCACAGAATATTAACTTGTATATTACCTTTCAAAATAAATAATTAAATATCAATAAAGTAAATATTAAAGGGGGGCTCCCATACAACAAACGTAATTTTTTGATATTAACAGTAAACCTCTACAAACAAAGTTAGTTTTGCGGTTCATTAACAAAGGTAATTATAGCTACTTCTTGAGTACGGAACCCTCGGTGCGCGAGTCCGACTCGCACTTGGCCGGTTTTTGATATTAACAATAAACCTCTACAAACAAAGTTAGTCTTGCGGTTCATTAACAAAGGTAATTATTTATTAATAATGGTACGGAACCCTTCGTGCGCGAGTCCGACTCGCACTTGCCCGGTTTTTTTTTAAATGTATGTTACCGCATATCTCCGTGGTTTCCAAACTGATATGAAAATTTTTTTTTTCAGTGGTTAGAGGAAGCTCGCAAGGTGGTCCCATAAATAATTCTGACTCCAAATCCTCAATCCTGATGCTGTAGGTATACCTACGACTCAAAACTAGGGAGTTAGGTAGTTTTGATGGTGAATTCATATAGTAGTTATTAAGTCACGTGTATACGATTCAACTCTGAGTCCCAACTCCTCAACCCTGATGCTGCAGGTTACAGAACTCCTTAAAAATATCGATTTAGGATTTTTTTATGGTGAATTCATATTGTAGGTGTCAAGCAACGACTTCATACTTAAACCCAAGTCCCAACACCTCAACTCTGATGTTGCAGGGTACTGCACTCCTAAGCCGTGGGCATTAAGAGTACACTAAAAAGTTAAAAATAAAAATTCTTTCCAAAAAACCGACTTCCAAAGTATAAAATAATTTTGATTTCTACACACTATGTTGAAGTCGGGCGAGCCTAACGCGTCAACTTTGCCTATCTTTGTTATACACGCCCGACTTCAACATAGTGTGTAGAAATCAAAATTATTTTATACTTTACAGTGGCTTTGGAAGTCGGTTTTTTGGAAAGAATTTTTTAAATATAATATTAGTAAGTATAGAAGTATATATATTTCATAGAGGAACTTCCAAAAGACGTAATATCTACGTCCCCTGTTAATTGTATTAGTCCAGTCATTTGGTGCTCAAAAAAAGGAAACCTGGAAAATTTTCTGGGAGTTTTGAAAATTGGTGATTTCATAAATTTCAACGTGCTCTTTCCGAATTTTCACTTTGCCAAATCGTATTTTTGCCGCTCGCGCTGCCATATTGGAAAACTAGATGATGCCCGCGACTTCGTTGGTTAAGATTTGTCGATTCCCGCAGGAACTATTTAATTTTCCAGGATAAAAGTAGCCTATGACCTTCCCCGGGATACAACCTATCCCTGTCCAATTTCATCCAAATCGGTCGAACAGATGGGCCATGAAAGCGTAGCAGACAGACAGACAGAAACACTTTCGCATTTATAATATTAAGTATGGATTTACCGATTTGACTAGTTGCAAAATACCCGATTGTACGAGATGTTAATGATACTCGCTCCTCATATACTCACTCTATTCTTAATCCGTCTGCGGAGCATCTTTAAGAAGGCCAGGTCATCCTCTCCAAGGTTCAGTTCGTGGACTCGCTGCGTGTATTTGCATGTTGGCAGCCCTGCTACCTCCTCAACTGTCATGCCTATGCCGCGCGCTGAAAAAGAGTGTTGCCATTATTGTTTCATCACTAGGGTTTGGTCATAGTCCACCATCCTGGCCAAGTGCAGAATGGTAGACTTCACACATGTTTGAGACATTATGAAGAACTCTCAGGCATGCAGGTTTCCACCAATTTAATAACAAGTGATTGATACAAATAATATAATTGTGTCTTTCTGTTTGTCTGCTAAGCTTTGCTGGCCCATCTTTTCAAACAATTTTGACGAAAAGTGGTACAGAGGTACAGTTTGCGCGCGAGTAGAATGCAGAGTAAGTATGTGTCACCATACATTTAATCTGCATTCAACTTGCACGCGAACTATAGGTTCCATGCCGGGAAAGGGCAGGCTACTTTTTATCCCTGTTCCCAAAAGAATTAAAAAAGCTAAATCCACCAGTACAAAGTTGCTGGCATCATCTAGTAAAAAATAAAAGTATGGTAAATAAAAAGTTAAAAGCTAGAAATACCTAGTCTTTTTTGTAGATAGAGTGATAGTAGTATGGATATAGGGGGATACTACTGAGTACTATAACCTTGTACAATGGTCTTATAGAATTATTATGTATTTAAAATTGGTAATTGTATTATGAATCTTTTGGAATAAATTAATTTATTATTATACTAGACTGAATGGGAACTTTTAATTTTCCGGGATAAAATGTAGCCTATGTGTTATTCCAGACTATAATCTGTATCTGTGCCAAATTTCATCCAGATCCATTCAGCCGTTGGGGCGTGATTGTGTAACAAACATCCATCCATACATCCATATATCCATCCATCCAAACTTTCACATTTATAATATTAGTATAGATTATTATTTTTTGCTCTACTGTAAAGTTAAAAATTTTGACTTTTGTGGTGGTAGAAAGTGACAATATGCAAAAGTTTGTATGTCTGTGGATTCTCTGTTTGTAGATATTTTTGAATCATCTGCTTTTTGCAATTTTGAAGAAAGGACATCACCCAGATGGGTTAAAAGAGTTTTTATTTTAATATTAAATCTATTAAAATATCATGTTGATTTTAGTTGGCCAGTACTTTCAAAATTAGCCTAAAAATGTAGGAAGGCAGAGTAATTTCTTTTGGTAAAGTGGAAGTTGTATTTCCATTACAAATACCTCGTCTACTTATTATCCCAGAAAATCAGAGCTACCAAGAGATTATTGAAGAAATTAACCCAAGCAAACAAACTTGTAGGAATTATATATTATATTGTGTGTGTGATTTGTGTATAATAAAATAGGAATGTTCCGTTCCTATTATTATAGGAAGGTACCAAGCAATATTTAAAAACCACATCGATAATTTTAACTACACAAGGATTTTCATCACTTTTAAAACGATATTACTATAAAATAAAAATACCAATTACATAAATAAATAACATAAGTATGTACTCTAATTAGGCCACTCGTTTCGCAACTTACACCTTACGAATCAGTGCACTTATGTACTTCAATATTCCATAAAATACTGTAGAAATAATATTTACCAGGTAACAAGAACTCAAACACAAAATAAAATCAAAAACTTAACAAGTATTTTTGCGTCATACCTGTTGATTCTTAGAACTATGGTGTCTCGAATTTCATTCCTAAAACTACATTATATACACCTACCGTCCAATATTTCTTGATCCAACTGGTAAGAAGGGATGTTCTTCACGAAATCATCCATTCTTCATGATTCTAAACCAAATTAAAACACTTTTCTGCTAAAAAACTTGCACTACCTAAACCACAGTCCTATACTTCTCGAGCGATAGATAGGTTATGTCAATCTGTCAATGTCAAATCCAAATATTATTGTCAAATCGTGTACGTCACATGTGTTGCTACCAAAAAAAAATTTGAATGCGAAAGGTAGCCATAAACCCTGTGCATAATCCTTATCCATACTATTGTAATATTATAAATGCGAAAGTGTGTCTGTCTGTCTGTCTGTCTGCTACGCTTTCACGGCCCATCTGTTCAACCGATTTTGATGAAATTTGGTACACGGATAGGTTGTATCCCGGGGAAGGACATAGGCTACTTTTTATCCCGGAAAATTCAAGAGTTCCCGCGGGAATCGAAAACGTATCTTTTCAACCGATTTTAATGAAATTTGGTACAGGGGTAGGTGTCACGGGGAAGGACATAGGCTACTTTTTATTCCAGAAAATTCAAGAGTTCCCGCGGGAATCGAAATAACTTGGTCCATGCGGACGAAGTCGCGGGAATCATCTAGTCCTCAAAGAATAGAGCAAGCATTCAAGCAAGCCTATTTGAAGCAGATCTCATAAATTATATATCGCCATCCCGCTACATCTAACTTGCTGGACAAGACCTTTGATTTTAAAATCAAAGGGCAAAACATAATTTATAATATTGATCATTGAGGGTGATATAGAAACTCATTTTCCTATTCGTATTGCTTTTTTCAAATGTTTAAATAGCGATCAGCTGTTGTCAATGTATTCCTTACAATTTAAAATTTGACTTTTATTGATATATAGACTGATTGAATACATTGACAACTAATAGCTATTTATTTATTCGAAAAAAGGAATACGAATACATGAAAATAAAATAAAGTAAACGAGTTTTTAAATCATTCTTCCCCGCTACTTAGTTCATATTATAGTAATCATCCAGATGCCTAGGCCCTAGGCAATGTATGAACCCTCGTGGATCGCTCCTATACCGGCAGAGGACCCGCCGGCGGGTCCGCCTTGAATAACCTACTTTTGCCTAAATCGGCAGCGGACCCGCCGGCGGGTCCGCGCGGTGCGGCCGGTCCGAGCTATTTGAAACTTTTTTTTCTAAATGATAGAGTTTATATTTGTTTGAACAACTTTGGCTCATAGACAAGTTTATTAAATAATCTATACACTGCAATACTAAAACCGTCAAGTTCGAAAATAAAAACAAACATAAAAAGCTATAGATAGAAGTCATTTGAATCTGTGCCTAACTTTTGGGTTTTTTGTCTGAGTTTTGTGTTGTTTATTGTTTGAGACAAGTGGTGACAAATATAAATAAAAACTCAATACAATAATATGTTTATAAATATATTTTAGTGCAGTGTTAGACTGGATTATCACTGAAATGTAATATCTTTATCGGGAAAATATTTTTGAAAAATCGCGATCGTTATCGCGGTCGTTGGCGCATTCTTTCCGTTTATATGTAATTGTTTGTAAACTTCAGCTTCTATAAATCATACCTTCAAAAAGTTATATTATAAATAAAGCCAATGCCGTTTACAGAACCATGTTAAGTGGTCTGGGTATTTTATTGTAGGCATTTTTCTAAAACGCGACGCACGCGAAGTGCGCGAGGGGTGCGCGGCGGTTTTCGGGGGTGCGAAATATGAACCGTGCAAAAAATGATAATTAATATAGGTAGGTATTTCTGCCGGCTGAAGGGCCGGCCGTTCATCCCTATCAATATTAGATTCGCTATTTGTGGTGCGCAGTGCGCTGTTCGTTGTCATTAAATAATATTATATCAGATTCATTTTCATCATCCGAAATATCAGCACCGTAACCTTGCTGAGTTTTGGGTGCCCATTAATGTCCATTGGAAATCGTAGTTTCTATTTATTCATTTTACTGTTATTATTACAGAGGGATCACTCTAATCTCTATGAGAAAGCTATTTGATTTTTTAGTATAGCAACACAACACTGTTTGTCTGCTGTCCAACAGCAACACCATCAAAGCTTTTGCTCTTACATAAACAAAGCTTTTGCTAAAGCTTTTGCTTGTCTCTGGCTCTCTGGCTAGCAGAGACAAATAGCTGGCTAGAGGCTTTTGTTTCTGGCTGGTTCACTCTGGTTTCTGGTCGGTGCATCAGGAGAGAAGCGTCGTCTTTTCTTTTGTTTTTCGGTGTATAAAGCAATAATATTTTATCGGTAAGTAAAAATTATAATAATTTTCTATCATATTTGTTGAAAGGGCGTAGTGACAAAACTATTATTTAAACTACTACTTCTTATTATTAAAATACCTTTATTAACGCTATTTCGACTGAGCATGTGGTGTTTTTCAAACCGGCACGATTTAAATTTCGCAACAAAAAATGTTTGGCTAACGAGTTTGGGCAAGATAACCTTGATTTAGTTCGTTTCTACAGACCTGAGACCACATCCCTGGTTTTTTTTTAAATTTATTTAATTGGTAGTTTTAACACAGACCTTTGTGGTACCCATACTTAAATACTTTAATATATTTCTTCTCGCGTAAACGTAAAGAAACTTAAATAGCTATGGTACCCTAAAAGCTGTTTTCAGGTCAGAAAAGTCAAGAGTAATACTCATAACTGGCTTACAATTATTTTTATCATATACTTCTAGCTTACTAGGTATGACTAACCACTTCAAATAAATCACATAACAGTTTATTTGTTAGGAATTTGGATAATAATGCCTCACATAACCGAATAACTAAAATAACCTTTATCCATTAATCCTTACTTCCTAATTAATATTATAAATGGAAATCTGAGGAGTTTGTTTGTTTGTCACGCTTTCACAGTCCATCTTTTCCAACCGATTTTGCAATGAATTCTCTAAGCGATTTTGTTTGGTACAGACATAGCCCATGCCTTAGGAGTTAAGACACATCCTAGGGAATGAAATAGGCTATTTATCACGAAAGAATAGACCCAAGGGAATAAAAAATAAACTTAAATTGACTAAAAACTGTTTAAAAATTACTAAATTAACTATGATGAAGACACAGAAAGAATCATAAATACCTATTTAGTTCATAATATTACATGAGTTCACGCACACTCACTATTACACAAATATTATTTAATTATGTAACTTCACAACATAAATTTGTTGTCATATTTGCTTTTCTTTCTTTTATTCTATTATAACCTAAATAATGTAATAACTTAATGATAAACTTAAATGTAAAAGAAAAAATTGTAACCCTTATTAAGGTTGAAATCTCAGCACATTTTGAGAAATATTTTTAATAAATATTTGGGAAAGAACTGGCCTCTAAGATACGGGTTCTCCTAGTTTAGGTGCCAGGAATTCATTGTATACTTAGATTATACTTTAGATTAATTCACTAATAAAAATTTATATTTCTATTTCTAAGCCACATGGACAAACTAGCTGACATCAGTTAGTATAATTTAATTAAATTTGATAGCAATTCAGTAAATTCATTTATAATGCTTTTTACAAATTTTACTCTCCAGTAGGGCTTTCGAATACCGTTTTTTTTCAATACCGGTATTAATACCGGAAAGATTTTTTTCAATACCGGGATCCCGGTATTGGAAAAAAATTAAATTGCCGTAGATGTTTTTTAACTTCAAATTAATACTTTCTGAAGCAAACGGCACCATAACAAACAGTTTTTTCATTAAAATTTTTTTTTTTAACCAAATCAACTCAAAATGTTGCTAAAATTCTCACTCTATTTTATATCATGCAATATTGTATGAAATTGTATTTTCTTTAAAAAATCACCAAGACATAGATTTTGAGATTTATTTGTATTTTGAGAATTGAGATATTTATTTATGCGTTGTCTTATAATTCTTACGCAAATATCGTTTGCTTCATGTATAAGGTGAAAATTACGGACAACGTATGACGGAACGTTCTGAAACTCCATCACATTATTTTATATACAATCTTATAAATACTTATATTATTATCAAATAATCAATTTCTTTTTAATTAACAATCAGTATACCATCAACTGTATGATTTTGAACTATTTTTGGATAAAGTATTACGAAAATATATATTTATAACCTCCATTGAAGAATTTTGAATTTTCAATATAAAGTAAGTAGGTATATTTGTGACGAACTTTTTCAATTCACACTCATAATTAAATAAACATTAAGAAATTAATGAGCTTGAAATTTTAAATAATGAGTGAAATAAGTGCCGAAAATTGTAATTTAAACCACTATCATTGTCGTCGTCTTAACCTATAGACGTCGACGAAGGCCTTCTGCATGAATCTCCACAGAGCACGGTCTTGTGCCGCTTGTTTCTAGCGGCTCCCAGCTACACGCTTGAGAGGTGGATGGACATCCACCTAGTAGGGGGTCGTCCAACGCTGCGCTTCTTGGTGCGAGGCCGCCATTCAAGCACTTTAGGATCCCAACGCCTATCGGTTCTACGAACTTTGTGCCCCGCCCCGTCCATTTCCACTTAAGCTTGGCGACTCTTCGAGCTATGTCAGTTACTCTGGTTCGTCTACGCAATCTCCTTATTTCTGACGCTCCTTATTTCATTTGATCACGCAGGGATACTCCAAGCATAGCTCTCTCCATCGCCCGCTGAGTGACCCTGAGCCTTCTTATCCGGTCCATAGTTAGCGACCATATTTCGGAGCCGTACGTCATCACTGGCAACACGCACTGTTCGAAAACTTTCGTCTTCAGGCACTGAGGAATTTTGGACGAGAAGATGTCGTGGTTTCCCAAACGCTGCCCAGCCGAGTTGGATTCGGCGGTTGACCTCTTTCTCGAAACTGGACCTACCTAACTGGACTGTATGTCCCAAGTATCTTATGTACTCATCAACAATTTCGAGTGCAGTGTTCTCAACTAACACTGGGTTGGGCTGAACGTGTGCATTAGACATGATCTTCGTCTAGCTTGTATTCATTTGTAGGCTCAGCTGTTGAGAAACTCTGCTGAGGTCGTTGAGCGTTAAAACGCTATAGTAAAATGTATTGTGACTACTAAAATATGATAAACGATATTTTTGTAAGAAGTCAGTCGAAGTCGAAGAAAACAATAATTTTGTCGAAACACAAATTAATCTTAAATTCAATAGCTATTATTTAATAGAAAATATGCCATAATAAAATATTTATTAGTTATAAAACAAATATGTGAACGTTTTGAGAGACAATGAAATAGAAATGCCAAGCCACAGGGATCTAAATTCAAACACTAATGTTTCCCCCTGGGTGAACAAAATCGACTTTCCATCACTGGTTTCAAGCAATAAAGGCGTTCTTTTTGAGCTAATATGCATAAATACAAATTTTAAACCTAGCCGAATAAAATACAGTTGTATGTACCAAGAAATATATGCAATAGTCACAGTTTCATTTATAGTGTCGCCAATACCGGTATCCCGGTATTAGATATTTCAATACCGGTATTGAAAACCGGCAAAAAAAGTCCGGGATCCCGGTATTAGCCAATACCGGGATCCCGGTATTGGAAGCCCTACTCTCCAGATCCTCAACTATACCGATGCCAAAAATCACGTCGATCCGTTGTTCCGTTGGGGTGTGATTAAACGAAAAACCAACACACACATAATAATTAGTATGATAAATAACTAAGTGTTTGTTTGTGCAGAGATGACGTCACGGGGTCGGCACAATCTGTCCCAGGACTGGGATCCCATGAGGGAGGACTACAACAACACATACGATGCTCAGTACCCTGATGAGGAAGTCAGGTAAGCTACTACTAGTGTTCCACTACAGAAGTAGGCTATTACAGAGATCGACATAATCTCCTATTCCTAAGGTTGCTTGGTAGAGATGGCTAGTAAGGCCGCCTTTTGTATCATGACTGTTTTTTTCGTCTTTCTATTTTTTTGTTATTTTTATGGAGGTAACTAGCTAATGCCCGCGACTTTAAAACCTCGATCCACGCAGAGATCGAGTTTTTTGTTCCCGCGGGAACTCCTTTATTTTCCGGGATAAAAAGTAGCCTATGTGTTATTCCAGACTATAATCTATCTCTATGCCAAATTTCAGCCAGATCCGTTCAGCTATTGGGGCGTGATTGAGTAACAAACATCCATACGTCCAATCCATCCATCCAAACTTTCGTATTTATAATATAAGTAAGATAATATGCTATCGCCACAGCCTTCGGCCGAAGTTGAAGGTTGAATAAAATTTACCAAAACTTGGATTCATTCTCGCGCATTCCTAGCTGAAATCCTTCGGCTTAGGCCAAAACTTTGACCTGATCCGAAGGTTAGGTTAGGTTAGGTTAGGTTAGCCGAAGGTTTGGCTGGGCATTAGCTATTATAAACATACAGCAAATTTATCTGTGGACCTGAGCGAGTGGCGAAATTCCTTACATTAAACTATCAAAATTTTAGGACTAACATAGTGTACATTTTATTAGTTCCTTTGCCACATCTATGTTATTGATTGAGTATGTTTTAATGTATTGGGCTTTATTAATAGATGCTGCCCGCGACTTGGTCCGCGTGAAATAAGTTTTTTAAATTCCCACAGGAACTCCCTAATTTTTTGGGTTAATATATAGCCTATGACAATCACAAATAATGTGGCTCTCTATTGGTACCAGAATTTTCAAAATCGGTTCAGTAGATTCGGAAATTACCCCCTACAACCTCACAAAATTTACCTCTTTATAATATTAGTATAGATTATTATGTATGGTTTTTTTTACAGTGGCGGCGTGCAGCTCGACCACTGCAAGCTATACGTTACAAACATTACTAAAGCTATCAACGAGGAAGGTCTACGCACTGCATTCGCCGCGTACGGGAACTTAGTGCGGGTTCATCTCAGTAGGGACCCACTGAAGAGATATGCACTTATTACCTACGAGACTCCCAGGTGAGGAACGACCTTAATAAATGTCTAGAACGCACTAAGGATTGTTCTGTGTGCATTATTTATAATGTTCTATGCTCGCGGCTATCGCGTGGTTTAATTCTGTAGTGCATACTTATCCTGATTATGGGTACATTTACACAAGAGGTGTGCTACGTTGCTGAAAAAAAATCAAAATTCTTTATTGCAACAAGAGATGTTATTTATAATTTTACAGCGTAAATGTTTCCCCTTGTATAATCAGGCATGCAAAATTACATAATTATATTAATATAATATATATTTAATTTTAAGTCTTGACTTAAATAGATTGAATGTAAGTTCTCTAAATTGCTTTTGGAATTTTACTGTGCAATTTCTTACTAGGAAACTATGCTACGGATTTATATCAGACCTACTAATAGGAGTGATAGATTTCCATAGTTTAGAATTAGATCACTAGATGTTAGTTAGATCAGTTTGCTAACCACACTAGCTGTCTCTTTCCGCTGAAAACATTGTGAAAAGGATAGCAATAATGTTTTTTTTTTGTTGCAGTGAAGCAAAGTTGGCTATGATGAAACTAAACAGGACTGAACCTTTGAAATTCAGTATACACGTAGCGCATAAGGTAAATGTGTAAAGATTTATACTAATACATATTATAAATGCGAAAGTTTGGATGGATGGATGTTTGTTACTCAATCACGCCAGAACGGCTGAACAGATCTACATAAAATTTGGCACAGAGACTAGTCTGGGTTAGCACATAGGCAATGCCATCCTGGAAAATTAAGGAGTTTCTGCGGGAACCTAAAACCTCAATCAAAGTCGTGGGCATCATCTAGTGTAAAATGAAAAGCCGGCCAAGTGGGTGTTGGGCCACAAGCATAGAAGGGTTCCGTATTTGTCCGTTGTTTTGACAAATGTGGCCAATCCTGACCATAAAATAACTGACATAAATTTCTATATATATAAAAATCTATTTGTTTGAAATGTTTGTCGTAGTCCAGGGAAAGTTTAAACGGTGAGAAAATATGGAAAAGTTGCCAGGAAGATAGGGCAGGACAACGTCTGCCGGGCCCACTAGTTATGACATTTTTACCGTTACATACGAGTTTTTGGAAAAAATGGCAAGGGAAAACAACTATGTAATGGTTTTGGGCCCAGTGGCGTGCACCGTATTCGGAGCCAGGGTAGGCATGGCTTAGGAAGAATTAAAATGACTAATTACGTACAGTTGCATACAAGATTTTATCTACGACAAGGACGTCTATATAATTTTTTGTGTATGTTGACAGCTCAATTTTATGTTTAATATTGAGGACGCTGCGTAACATCGAGTAACGCGTGGAATTTTTTCGCACATTCTTCAAAATACACTAGTAATACATTTTCTGACAAAGATGTCTTTGGCACATTACTAGTTTCCTGCCAATTGACAAAATCTTCGTAACATTTTTCATATAAATGTCTAGACTTTTCAGGTAATAAGTTATTTGCCACTATATTGGCTCTCTCTGTGATATCGGGTGGAGTATTTCCAATTTCGCAGTCTGACGACATCTCCGACGTAGACATTTTTGCTTGAAATCAATACAAATTTCACAAGTTGCAAAAGTAATCCGTTTACCGCGTAATTTTTCTAATTTTTTTTTAAATATTGGCAGTAAGAGTGGCAGTACCAACCTTAGAGTGGGTTGGGTACATAGAGTACAGAGTAGGTGGAGATGAAATATATAATATGTACATATTCAATGACGGGTGCCACCATCCGCCATGATGTAGGTATGGCTCCTCTACATACTAAGAACTCTCTGGTTGGGAAAGTGCCAGAACCCAGAGCCGCTAAGCTATAGGTATCCTATTTATGAAGATAACCATATCGATACAGCTACGACTCATAACGATACAGCTCCCATACAACGAACTGTATCGTTATGAGAAGCAAACACGAAAGAGGGTTCAATTCGATATAGTTGTCAAATTCGAAATTGGAACTTTTCGATGCTGGAGTAGATAAATGCTTTTATGCCTCGATGTCGTGCACGCCACTGGTTTTGATAATTTTTCTCCATCGATAACTACAAACAGCACAACCTGTTAAATTCATCTAAAACTATTTAGTTTTTTTTTTTTTTTTTAGTTTCTTTCCAAGCTACGGAACCTTCGGTGGGCGGTTTTGACTCACATTGTCTGTAAGCATTCCGAACCAGTGGTAGAGTCGCTCGACGATTCAAAAGTTCTTTACTAGTTTAATATGAGTAAAAAAATTTATTTATTTATTGTTAAAGTTATAAAACTTTGTCCGAAACAGAAAAACGACTCGCAGCAAACGCAGCCGAGAGAGAAAAGGCACAACAACAAAAACAACTACGGTGCGGACGCGGGCAGTTACCGGAACGACACCGGCACGAGCTCGTACCGGAACGACACCGGCTCGAATTCGTACCGGAACGACAATGACAGCGTCAGCAGCCGGGAACGACACAGCTTGTGAGTACTTTATCAATTCAGGGGCCATACTAAAGCAAAAACCGGGCAAGTGCGAGTCGGACTCGCGCACGAAGGGTTCCGTACCATTATTAATAAATAATTACCTTTGTTAATGAACCGCAATACTAACTTTGTTTGTAGAGGTTTATTGTTAATATCAAAAAAACTATGCTAGTTAGAGCATTGGCTATAGTTTTCCTGTAAAATATACGTAAATTACTATTGACCATAATTATTTCAAATTTTTCGATTGGTAAACTCCGGAGATAAGGGGGGGGGGGGGGGGGAACGGTATTTTTTTTGACATTTTCCCCGATAAATCAAAAACTATCATAACTAAAAATAATTAAAAATCTGTTTTAGAATGTACAAAGTAAACCCTTTCATATGATACCCCACACAGTACAGTTATCTCACTTTTAAATTTCAACCCTCAGATTTTCCTCCCTTTTTAAATAAGAACAAAAATAATTTCCAAATTTTTTTAATTCCAGTGTCTTTGGGCCACTAATATACACAACTATTCCAAATTTCATGTCGATAGCTTCGGTAGTTACTGAAATAATCGAGTGTGACGGACGGACAGACGGACAGACGGACAGACAGACGGAGAAAGTCGCACCATAAGGGTTCCATTTTACCATTTTGGTACGGAACCCTAAAAACACACGGGGAACGGGCGCGGGTCGGGTCGGGTGCGCGGCGGGTTGAATTCCTTGTATTTATATGATCGACATCACATAGAACGCGGGCGCGGGTCGGGCGCGTGGCGGGTGACGCTGTGTGATGTCGTCCATATAAATACATGGAATTCAACCCGCCCTTTAAGCAATAATCCTGATAATTTTATTTCATTTATTTAATTCAGACAACATTTGTGGTCTACTTTGTGTTAGTAAAAATGGTAGTATAATGTAGTGGTATAGTATTGGTCAGTAAACTTTTATTTATTTATTTATTGTAAATGCCTGCCCTCGTTGGTCTAGCATGTTCGACTGCGGCCGGCGGCGAGGCCCCGGGTTCGAGTCCCGGGTCGAGCCTAATTAAATATTGCTTTTTTCTGACTTAGAAATTCTCATTACTAGTCTTGTGCTAGGAAGTTGCTGGTTTTTCACCCCCGTGCCTCGGAGAGCACGTTAAGCCGTCGGTCCCGGTTATTATCCCTAACATGTCAAAAGATAATAGTCCAAACCCCCCAACCCGAATTGGAGCAGCTTGGTGGGTCTAAGCTCTAATTTCTTCTGTCCTATGAGAGTTGAGGCCTGTGCTCAGCAGTAGGATGTTAATGGGCTGTATTGGTATTACTGGAAATTACTGTTTTACGACGCGTGTCTTGTCGTTCCTAAAATAAGGATTATAATTCTAAAACACGAAAGTCAACAACAATGAAACAATATGGCTTTAAGCCTTCGTCGTCGGCGGTACTGTGGTTAACGGTAAGATTCGTATGTATCACATACTATACTAATATAATCTCAAATAAATATTATAAAAGCGAAAGTTTGGATGTATGGATGGATGTTTGTTACTCAATCACGCCCGAACGGCTGAACGAATCTGGCACAGAGGTAGATTATAGTCTGGAATAACACATAGGCTACCTTTTATTCCGGAAAACTAAGGAGTTCCCGCGGGAACCAAAAAACCTCAATCCACGCGGTCGTAGTCGCGGGCATCAGCTAGTAAATATTATAAATGCAAAAGCGTGTTTGTTGGTTTGTCCTTCAATCACGCCGCAACGGAGCAACGGATCGACGTGATTTTTGGCATGGGTATACGTATAGTTGAGGACCTGGACTTGACATAGGCTATTTTTATCCCGGAAAATTGAGGAGTTCCCTCGGGAATAAAAAAGCTTAAACCACGCGCACGAAGTCGCGGGCATCAGCTAGTATATGATAACATCTATTGATACTGTTGGGATTTATTGAATAAATCCATAGCCTATGTCCTTCCCCGGGATATAACCTATCCCTGTACCAAATTTCATCAAAATCGGTTGAACAGATGGCCCGTGAAAGCGTAGGCGACAGACAGACAGACACACTTTCGCATTTATAATAGTAGTATGGACTATAGTTCAATATCCAGTGATTCACAAAAAATATCATTTAATAAAAATGTGGATAAAATTCCAAAGGTAATTAATGACTGTGTTATCGTTACGTAGTACCTAGATAGTTAAGGGCTACGGCAGAGCAGTCGTATTTTTTAATAATTGTAATTATTGATGATTGATAGTGATGAAAGATAAAAATGTCCTTTCCCGGGATGCAACCTATCCATGTACCAAATTTCATCAAAATCGATTGTAAAGATCGGCCGTTAGAGCGTAACAGACAGACAGGACATACTTTCGCATTTATAATAATACTAGCTGATGCCCGCGACTTCGTACGCGTGGATTGAAGTTTTTTGGTTCCCGCGGGAACTCATTTTTAAAACCCTATGTGCTATTCCAGACTATAATCTATCTCTGTGCCAAATTTCATCCAGATCCGTTCAGCCGTTGGGGCGTGATTGAGTAACAAACATCCATCCATCCAAACTTTCGCATTTATAATATTTATTTGATACATATTTGATTAGTATGCATTGCCCAAATCAACAAGTATTAGTTTTATCTTACATCGAGGGAACGGACGGACGGGAGGAAGGCGGGGGGGTCTAGTCTAGTCCCTTTATAAGATAAAATCAATTCAGCATCACCTAGGATACCGGGCATGAGCACTAGATGCTGTGTACTGTACTCGTCCATTTCGTGTCCTGACGTCGTGCGAGGCAGAAGCTATTTCTACAGCTATTTCTATAGGTAAGTATCCATTAAATAAATAGTCCCACATACATTACTCACCCGGTGACAGCGTTGCCAGGTAGATATGAAAATTTAAATTTAAAAAAACCTAAGAGGCAAAAAAATTTTTCCAATTTTGGCCACTGGGTTAGATAAGTTTTATGGACTTTACTATTAAGTTGATTTTAAAAGAGTTGCTTATTCAATCGTGTTGTAGGTATTTTGAATGCAACGCAAAAAGAGGGGTGTAATAAGTTATGTGTATTTGTGTTTGTCTGTGGCATCATAGCTCCCAAACGGATGAACCGATTTTGATTTAGTTTTTTTTTGTGTGAAAAGTGACTTGGTCGAGTGTTCTTGTGGTAATGGAGTGGTAAGTTACATCCCGGGGAAGGACATGGGCTACTTTTTATCCTGGAAAATTAAAGAGCTCCCGCGGGAATTAAAATACCTTACTCCAAGCGGATGAAGTCGGGGGCATCATCTATTTATTAATAACTAGATGATTCCCGCGACTTCGTCCGCGTGGACCAAATTTTTTCGATTGCCGCGGGAACTCCTCAATTTTCCGGGATAAAAAGTAGCCTATGTCCTTCCCCGGGATACAACCTACCCCTGTACCAAATTTCATTAAAATCGGTTGAACAGATAAATTTTTTGATTCCCACGGGAACATTTGAATTTTCCGGGATAAAAAGTAGCCTATGTCCTTCCCCGGGATACAACCTATCCCTGAACCAAATTTCATCAAAATCGGTTGAACAGATGGGCCCTGAAAGCGTAGCAGACAGACAGACAGACACACTTTCGCATTTATAATATTAGTATGGATTATTTGTATACAGCCTATCATGTGTGTGTACAATAAAAAACTAAAACAAAAACATCATATTATATGCCTTTAACTGCGACCAATTACCTTTGACTGCTATTCAATACCACCCTAACGCCCGAATTCCCCCTTTCCTGGACCCGCACTCCGTCCTGGCTACCTCCCACGCCCTGTACAAAATCGAAATTGCATCACTTATTGTACTGCACACGAGCACTAAGAGGCTGTGTAATGTTACCTGGCCCTATAACGATATACCAGAGTGGGGGAGACCCCCCTTTCACGAATTCAGAAGCAGTCAACTACAACAACCAACAACAAGCTGCGCTTAGTGTAGTTGATAGTAAAACATTAATTTTTGACCTGTAAGATGTAAAAGTCGGTAAAAAGGTATCAAATTATTATCTTTGTAATAGTTATACGGGCTGAAATAAATATTTTTTCATCCCACCATCTCGGAAAGAGTATTTTTACTCTTCGATATCTGAATGCAAAAGCCGTTATTATGTCGGAAAAATTCACCTAATTTAAATTTTACGTTAAACCTCTATACGTCTATTAATTCAGACTGTATTTTATGTCATATTTGTCAAGACACTCTTATTTCATATTTGTCAAGACAAACATAAGATATACAAGAAAACTTACCAACATTTTTTTTAAACATTTTAATATCTAACTGCTGTAGACAGACTGCGAAAAGCCTCAAAGATCAAGGTCTCAACTTAGTTGTTAGTTCTAAACATAGTTCCCAGGCGAGGGGTGCGAAAATACGTCGTATTGGAGACTCAAGTGCCAAGCGTTCACAGCGGTTTGCTGAACAAAATTTGAGAACGTATGTATGGTGGAGTTGTTCGTCTCAGTGCCGACTGACCATTATTGGGTATGGACTATTTTGATCAAGTGCTACCCGTGCGAAGCCGGGGCGGACCGCTAGTGATTTTATAATTTGGTCACTGCTTTACTTGCGAAGGTGTTTGGTTGGGCTTTAGTATACTGGACGCAGCGGAGGGGGGAGGGAAGGGGGGGAGGGGGTGAACCCTCCCTCCAAGGGAAAAATTTCGGAACTCAATAGTTTTCGAGAAATATTTTTTTAAAGTTTTGAAATTTTTTTAATTATGATGTTACTTTTATCGCAATAATGGCTTAAATAATACTTAAGAGGGGGAGGGGGAGTAGGGGGGAGGAAGTGGGGACGCTAAGAAAACTTCTTAGACTTCACCCTCTTCCTCTCACCCCCTCCAAGGCTCGGTCGACGGACGGTCCTTATTTCTGGGTGGTATTAAAAGGAAATAACCACGAAGAGGATAACCTCTTCGTCACCTAAACTATCCAAGTCGGAGTGCCCCCAGTCCCGAGCTCGCTTCGCTCGCTCTTGCATGAGTGGGAGGTACCTAAAAAGGGAAGTGGAGAAGCTAGGAAAACCGCTTAGCTTTCACCCTCTCCCTCTCACCCCCTCCAAAGTATACCTATAACCTTTACTTTGTTCTCAACTGAAAAGCGCGTAATACGATGACTCGTAAATTTGAATTCAATAATGTCATTTGAAAACTTTGGCGCCAACGCATGCGTTCCGTTTTTCCAATAATCGATATAGACATTGTTTATGGTTTGAATACGATTATTAGCATTTTGTGATAATTTATAAGTTTGGAACGGATTTTAGTACGTAAAACGAAACTTTAGTACGCCGACTAAACGTCAATGAGTCTGTAATCTATGGCAAATGTCGTAATATGTAGTGAAAAGTGTTGAAGAATTGCGTATTAGGATTCGACGTAAAATATTTTAGTGCAAGGCTTACCACATGAAGATCGTTCTGTAAAAAAAATATGAACGTCCAACTCCGCGTCCAGTATACTAAAGCTGAGCCAGGTGTTTTACCAACATAGTTTTAATCGTTAATTACTATCACAATAAATATCTTACTCATCTCAAGTATTTAATTTAGACAAAAATTGTCCTTTACACCATTCAATTTAGATGAATATCTTATGAGATATAGAAATACAGTAACCTCATCAGAAAATGACGCGGACCACAGCGGATAGGTAAAGGGTGAAGGTGGGGCGTACTCTCACAATATACTATATATTACAGTAGTATAGTAACATATCATTGTATACCTAAGCTTAATGTGACGAAATAACAAGTCTCAAAAAACTTGATGATTTTTACTTCTTCAATCGATCAATCAATCAATTCATTAATGCCACATGCAGCGCATATTCGACTAACATACCTAACTTCAGACTAACATTTTTAATGTCTATTAAAATATTAGTTTCGAGTCCACTTAGATAATAAACCAAATACTAAATAAATAAATAAGTACAATTTGTGTTTTTGAAAATACTTAAAAATACCTACTTTTTTGCATTGTCTACGGGCATTTTCGTAAGTGGCCGACGTTCATTGCCGAGGTCTCGTGACGTCGATGCGATAGGACTCTCGAAAATTAATAAGCACATTTTTAGGAAAAGTAGCAGATTTACGAACTTTACCAAATTAATATTAGCATTATAACATATGCAAAGGACTTGTCCAAGATTGGGCCTTGAACATGAACCAAGATCAATTTAATACACGTGAATAGAGATCCTAAAATATGGCTTATAGAATAATTTACACATTTTTAAAGGACCCCATTTTGGGGAAAAATATTATTTTATTTTGTGGCTTTTTTAGATCTTTGCCTGACTCTTATCAACAGTAAAAAAAACTTGATTGTCTTTGTCACGTAGGTATGTCATAGAATGATTGTCAAATGTCAATGTCAGTTTTGTATGACATTAAAGTGACAATAACAGGTGCGTTCCACTAAGCGTTCACAACGATCACGCTCAATACCGCAGTTTTTCCCGTTCTTCTTGCGTTACTGTCGTAAACTCAAGTGGTATGGATTATAGAGCGTTTTGAGCGTGGAGGTAAATAATACAAACGGCGAGTTAGTAAAAATAAAGCAAAAGATTTAAGAGGTTATAGGTTATAATCTGTATAAGCCTTGAAAATAAACTGAAATAAATTGTTTAAATCGATTTATATTGAAAAAAATTATAATTTAATTTTTTCAATAAGAAAACTGACTTAAAGAAGGCTAACTTAATTTTCATTTCTAAAGTTAGTTTATATTATTGGCAATCAAGGAAAAAGTATACAAGTATATTAATTATAAACTGCAATTAATTTTTTTAAACTTGTTTTACATTAATTATATTTATACTAGTCAATTATACCTGTGGAGGCACGTTGAGCATCAGTTGCAGAATTCACTTCTACTAAAATATCTCTTCCGCATGAAATAACGTAAGTTTCACAGTCGCCATCTTTGATGCTTTGAGTTTTGAAAATGCCGCTAATTTTCTCAACGATCACGACAACCCACCTTTTTAGATGGGGTGTCGCGAGCTTCGCGTGAGCGTAAATCATGACGTCATAAGTGACGTTTTCGCCGCGACCACAACGACCGCGTTCGTTATGTGGAACGACTAAAGGAGCATTTTGATCGTTGTGGGCGCTTAATGGAACGCACTGTAGAAAAAGTTTTAGTGTTGCCATCCATCGAAAAATACTTTCTACAAACGATATTTTTCATAATTAATTTTAAAAAAAACGGGGTTTTCTAAAATAATTATTTAAATGGAGTTTAATGTTATATTTTTTTCTCTTTCACGTGATGGCAGTTTGGTTCTGGTTCATTAACACTCAGAATAAAAAACCACCCTCCATACTGAACTGGGACATGTCATTTGATGATGGTTATGGTGATCACCGCTCGTCATTACGAATAAATTAATCCGATGCTCATTACTACTTCTCATACAAAATACTTATTAGTACCTTTGGTGCTACCACAGAATAGGTAATAGGTGCTACTTCGGGCAGATAAAACGTCGCCTGATTCCGATAAATACTTAACAAAAAAAAATTGAAATAAAAAAGTAATTTATAAAAAACAAAAAACCCGACTGCTTGGATACCAAAAAGTATAAAACAAGACATGAATTGAAGTATTTCATTATTATCAATTTAAATCGTATAATATTAATAAAATTTATAAAGGCGCAGTCGCACGTTAAGTTTAGCTTTAGGACGTGCGACTGCGCCTTGATAAATTTTATTAATATTATACGATTTATATTGATAATAATGAAATACTTCAATTCATGTCTTGTTTTATACTTTTTGGTATCCAAGCAGTCGGGTTTTTTGTTTTTTAAAATTACTTTTTTAAAAATAAACTATGGTTTATGACAATTGACATTCGAGGCTCGAGCATTCTATTGTATGTTTTGTCTGTCAAAGGCATGTCAAAGGTCAGCCAATCATGGTATCGCATGGTAATGGAATGGAATCCGTTACCGCTACAGCGCTTCAAAAATTTTGCCACTAAATCGGTATCTTCATGAACACGTGCGTTGCTTTCAAAAAGCGCTAGAAGAGTTAAATTTTTGCTAACTTTGAAATTTGAATGTTGCACTGCCGCACGTTTTTCGATATTTTGCTGAAGAATTTTCTACAAATTGGATTATTTATAGTGGAATCAGTGTTTTTGGTTACTCGGACAGTATTAGTCAGTAAATTCCCGTTAATTTGAGGCATAATGCTGTTAAACAAGTATTTTTCTTCAATGAAAGCTGCCACCGAGGACACGTAAGTTTCGAAGTTTTCAAAATTGTATTTTCTAATGTTTTAGCAAACGTTTTTAATGTTTTGCAGTGATATTGGTTTAGGCAAATCGTATTTTCGTTAAATATCTGTAATAAAAATCTCTAAAGCGATGTGAATTTGTGTAATGTACCTATACTTTTGTGAAATGGCGGTTCGTTTATGTTATCAAAAGAAGGGTAGTTTTTATGTCAAATTTTCCTAAATTATTCCATAGTAATTGATCCGGCCTGGTTTTGCACATAATATGGCCTTATTTATTCTGGAATAGTTGATGCCCGCGACTTCGTCCGCGTGGAATATGATATTTTTTTAATTCCCACGGGAAATCCTTAATTTTCAGAGATATACGTAGCCTATGTCACTCTCTGTCCTCAACCATACCCATGCAAAAAACACGTCGATCCGTTGCATTGTTGAGGCGTGATTGAAGCCTGAAGGACAGACCAATACACCAACAAACAAACACACTTTCGCATTAATTATAATATTAGTATGATAATATGATTAATATTGATTGTTTTGGCTTCCTACGTGAAATATTGCCGAAGACATAACTACGAAAAACCTGTATGTGTGGTGTGTACCTATCTAATTTAATTACAAAACTTAGGTGTAGGCTACACTTTGCATAATACTGGGGTCCATCAGTAAGACTATTCTGTTGATGGAATATACTAGATATCCATCAATATGGATTACACGATCTATAAATACCACAGTATTTGGCAAATACTGATGGACCACAGTATTAACTGAAGGTTTTGCCTTTGCCTTTCAGTAATAATGAAATACTATTCTAAATTTATAAAATGTACATAGCGATTTGTGACCTTGTATTATTCCATTCTGAAAAGAGGTGACAAAGATACACATACTGCCTCTGGGAGTTTAGACTTGTTTATATAATATTGTATATATTATTGTTTATATGCAGGAGCAAGCAATATTATTTACATTACATTATAAGTGAAACAGTGTAACTTGAATACAAGCAAAGCAAGGTCCTTCCCCTGGATACAATACCAAATTTCACCAAAATCGGTTGAAACAGATGGCCCGTGAAAGCGTAGCAGATATACACTTTCGCATTTATAATATTATACTTACATGGATTATAAACTTTTTAAAAGAACAACTGGTAAGTTTCTTGCTGGTTCTTCTCAAATGGCATTCAGAACCAGCGGTAGATTCACTTAATGATTCAAAAGCATTTGTTAAAGTTTACTTAAATGAAAAACATTTGTTTTTCTGAATAGTACCAACTCGGAAGTAATGTGAAAAAATTTCTTTGTTGCAGGAAACAAGATCACTATGCCAACAGTGGAAACAATGATACGTCTTTTCAAGATGAAGACAATGCGGTAAGTTAAAGCTCTTGCTATCACATTGCTGAGGGTAACTTCCATGATGTTACCCTCCATCTATGTAACTGCTTGCTGCTGGCTGAGTTTGTTGTGGGCTCTTCTCAAACCAGGGCGGGTTTGGAACCCTTATAGCTTTAGTTTTAAGATACCGTGGTTAATTATCACCATCACGTGTTATATTATTTAAATGTGATGTTCAGAAGGTGTACGGTGTAGGTACCTATTTTGAATAAATATACTTTGAGTTTGAATTTGATGATCTTAGAGTATGGGTGTCCTTCCACAGGTTACCCTTCTTCTATCTTAGACTGTAGTGTTTAGCCAGTGATTGGAATAGGTAGTGCAATTTGGAGTGGATGATTTGATACAATCACTAGTATGCCAACAACAAGTTCAACTGCAGGATTCCTGTATAGTGGGTTTATGATCCCGCTTTTACTATTATTTACCTGCAAGATTTTTCGTTATATTTCTTTCCCATGTTGTGTCTAGATAACAACTGTGTTAGGAAACCAGGGATATTATTTTGAAACATTGTGTTTTTGTGTCACGCAAAGCGTCAGATTGATAGGTGTCATGCGCGGTGTCCTAACAGATGCTTAGTGAAGACCATTTTGGGGATCAAATCTCATTCTTTAAGCAATTTTTTTCCCTTTCAATTTTTAAGTTTCCACTCATATTATTATGTTTGAGTTGCTCTCTGTATTTGTACCCCCAAATGAAGGTTTCTTTTATCAATTTTAGAGGTATATGTCAGAGTTTTAAGTAATCCTTGTTGGTATTGCAGCTGGGCTTGGAGCCAGAGCTGGACCCGGAGCTGGAAATAGACCTGGAGTTGGAGCAGCTGCAGCTGGACTACCTCAAGCTGCAAGAGGAAGAGCTAAAGTGCCGGAAGCGGATGCTGTTGTACAAGAAGAAGAATGTGAGTACACTTGCAGCCTAAATACCTTCAAGACAAGAGTAAGTAGGCTTAATGATATCTTTTTTTTTATCCACTACATGTTAGCCTTTGGCTGAGATCTCACCTGATGGTAAGTAATGATGCAGTCTAAGATGGTAGTGGGCTAACCTGTCAGGGTCATGGCAGTTGTATTAAACCCATAACCCTATTTGGTTTCTACTAGGAATGAGGCGTTTATATCAGAACAGGCAAAAAGAACAGGTATTTAAAAGTAACACGTTGGAAGTGTTCTTTCCAAACCAAAATACCTGTTCTGCCTTCTTCTTCTTCATTCCCTGGAGTTATTTTCCGCACTTGAACGTAGGCATCCGCTGTGCGTGAAACCGCTGGTGCGACTCCCCACTGGATCACTCCAGCCAGCCGAGCTCACTCCAGAATCCGAGCAGGCCACCCAGGTCGGCGAGGACTTCCGGTAGTGTTGCTGGGGAGCCAATGTAGGCTTCTCGTTGGGTGGAAACACCGCTGCACTCGAGCAGCACGTGTTTTGGTGTCTCGTCGCTCTCCATGCAGGCTCTGCATAGAGGGCTGTCAGTGATACCTCGTCGGTTGGTTTTTGTGCTACCCCACAAAATGTGGTGTGCGTTTGTGTCTGCTGAAATTATCAGGTCCATCTTTTGTTCTTCACAGTGGTTGATTAAATCCATAACTTCTTTTGTTGGGATATGGCCTTCAATGGATAGATACAGTGATGCCAAGACTAGTGGTCTGGGCGTTGACCCATTGTTTAGTTTTATTCCGTTGGGTATTCTTACTGCTGTTAGATCTCTTCGCAGTTGCCGAGGCCGCATACGCGGTTTGCCCGAACTCACGGCTCTTGGATTAGGGCTATGGTCTCGGCCTCAACCTACAGCTGCTTCCTTAGGGTGGCCGTCGCAAGATGTTTATGCTGGAGGTTGGTTTGCACAATTTTAATGTGCTTGAATGTTGTGGTGGAAGGTAATGCGTTAGTTGTCATTGTCGGCCATAGGGGCCCATGTATTTAGGAGTTCCTGTAGGGTCGTGTCGGTCATGTCAGTCGTATCAGTCCCCGCCTCCTCAGCCCACTCGTTTGGGAGGGGAGTCGGCGGTGACTCTGTCAGCACCGCGTTTATGTTTTCAAGCACGGTGCTGACAGATGGTTCCGGGGTGTTATCGGGTTGTCTGTCCGTTTGTGCGTTTGGATTGTCGGTTGTTATGTCCGTATCCGTGTCCATTTCTGTATGCACTCCTGGCTCGAGTGGGTCCAGCGGGGGTACATCGCTTACTCCTTCATTGGTGAAGAAGCGGATGTAGATTGACCCCGTGGAGTAGGCTACTTTCCTTCCTCGTGCCAGGATGTCTGCAATTTGCTCCTTAGGTATTCCTAGCACTAGGAATACACCAGGAGTATTGCTGTCTACTCTTTGGTAAGTGTACAGGGTCCACGTTGATATCTTGTACCAGGGGTTTTGGCCGGCCAAGATTCTGTGGAGTTTGCCGATCTCTGCCTTGTACCCTGGTACAAAGAGTGCCGATCTAACTCGTACCGGTATTTCGGACTGCTTCATCAGCGTGAGCCCCGTTCCCTCTCGTGGTGACCTGAGTCTTGGTACGACTTCCTGTAACCACGACAGGGCTTCGTCATTGTAGCACCTGTTCTGCCTGTTCCACAAAGTATTTTGGAATAGGTAAAGTAGCTGTTGCTGTGTAACAGTTGGTTCTAATATTAATAGGATTACTGTTCCAGTTCCACAAACCACAACAGCCTGAATCTGAAACGCAACATGCTTTTCTCTATTCTAGCTTTGACTTTGTTAGACAGAGATAACGGGAACATGCGCTTCTCTATTCAGGCTTACGCAGCTTACCTTTATTGGAAAGAGATAGCAGCTGTTATGCCTGTTCCAAGCAGAGAACAGGTGTTGCATTCGTTTGGATACTTACATATACTCATACTATGTTCCAACAGAACAGGCTGTTATTTTGGCACAGGTTTCCGAAACTGTTATTTTACTGCAACTGGAACAGGCGGAACACGTTTCTTATTTTACCTATTCCAACCCACTCCTAGTTTCTACACGGCATCGTACCGGAACGCTAACTCGCTTGGCGGCACGTCTTTGCCGCTAGGGTGGTAACTAGCCACGGCCGAAGCCTCCCACTAGGCCAGGCCAGGAAAATTTCAGAAATTATGAATTCCCAAATTCACCCTGCTAGGGATCGAACCCGGGACCTCCGCACGTTAAGACAACAGCGCTCAACACTGCGCCACGGAGGTCGTGAAAAAGGTAAGCGCGCTTTAACCTAGACGTCATCATTGATTTGTATTAAGTATGATTATGGTCAAGCGCGCAAGCCTGTCTCGCAATAAAAAACCTATTATTACCCACGACAGAACGACGGAAACCACCGAGTTTCTTGCTGGTTCTTCTCGGTAAGAATGACATTCCGAACCAGTGGTAGGTTCACTTGACGATTCAAAAATAATTATAAAAGTTTATTTGAATAAAAAACATTTGATTTGATTTAATTTGATATAATAGAAGTAATGTATGTATATTGTTTCAGAGTCTGTCCAAACCTAGTGCCAACCGCTGCATCCTACCTGATGGCAGGATTGTCGTGCGCAATATCAATGACAGGTAACTATTGCGTGTTTACCTAGTGTAACTGCTGTTTCTTGCCGCCTCTCTTCAGTAGAAGCTGCTTCCCGAACCGGTGGTAGAGTCAGTACATGACGTAACACAAGATGCACACCTATATTATGTCCTACAAGTTTTCTTTTTGTCCCTGCTTTTGGCCATCTGCGATGAGTCCTAGGACTATAAACAGATCTGTGGTCTTTATATAGTTGGAAGTTTAGGCTTGCACATCCAATTATGTTACACTAGCTAATGCCCGCGACTTCGTACGCGTGGATCGAGGTTTTGTGGATCCCGCGGGAACTCTTTAATTTTCCGGGATAAAAAGTAGCCTATGTGTTAGTCCAGACTATAATCTATCTCTGTGCCAAATTTCAGCCAGATCCGTTCAACTGTTGGGGCGTGATTGAGTAACAAACATCCATCCATACATCCATCCATCCAAACTTTCGCATTTATAATATTTATTTGATATTTATTTGATCCCTTCAAAGGTACCAGTACAAATTACAATTAATTGTAATTAGTTGTACTATATGCTGGCCAATCTTGTAATAAATAAATTCAGATACCTCATATTAATAACTAATGACTCTGGCGTTGCAGTTTCTTTGTTTCATATTTTACTTGCACTTACCCGTTGTCCTAAGTGAGCGACAGAAGCGACGCGACGCGATGCGACGCTATAGAAAATGACAAACTTGTCTACGCGACAACGTAGGCCACGTGAAGGGTCAGCTACTGTTAGATACTGTCGCGTCACGTTGTATCGAGTAGCGGTGTCGCGTTTGTCGCTCACGTACGAGAACGAGTAAAACCCTCAACTGTATATTTGTCACACGTATATTAACCACCGTTCTACCACTACACAGCCAGCATATCGGAACTTCTATTAATTATTATAAACGGTTAGTGGAATAATAATAATTTAACTGAGGTAGAAAATATTTAAGGCTAATAATTCACCCCTAACACACTATGTGAGGGACGAGTGGTCTAGTTGCGACAACGCATATCAGCCGATTGTGCTTGTTAAGCAACTTTGACCGACGTCGGTAATTGGGTGGGTGACCGAATTTGGCCTTTTCGTTTCCTCCGTGCCTCGGAGAGCACGTTAAGCCGTCCGTCCCGGTTATTATCACTAACATCTGATAGTAATCGTTACAAAAACTTAAGAGTTTTAGTCGTATGCGCAAGGACGTGGGACGTGGGAACAAAATTTTATCAAAATTCTTTTACTGTACAGGCAATTGAATTGTGGAATGCACTGCCATTGACAATTACATATTAGACAATCAAAATCGCTGGGTGTATTCAAGAGCGCTCTAAAGACATATTTCCTTTCAAATTGAAGACGACTTTAGTTTATTATATATTATTCTATGGTATGTAAGTGTATCTATGTATGTATGTGTAATGTGTATGTATATATTATGTATATTTTAGTATATATTTAGATATATGTATATATATATTTTAGTTTAAATATAATATATCTATTTATATGTTATATTATGTAGTATTGTATTTGTGTATTGTATTATTTAATTAAGTAGAAATTTTGAGCCACCCGCATTCTGGTTTCCTAGCGCTTTCCTAATCTTAAGGTTGCCTGGAAGAAATCGCTGTTTAGCGATAAGGCCGCCTTTTGTACCTATCCTTCTTTTTAGGGTTCCGTACCAAAATGGTAAAATGGAACCCTTATGTGCCTTAGGTGCGACTTTCTCCGTCTGTCTGTCCGTCTGTCCGTGTGTCCGTCCGTCACACTCGATTATTTCAGTAACTACCAAAGCTATCGACATGAAATTTGGAATAGTTGTGTATATTAGTGGCCCAAAGACACTGGAATTAAAAAAAATTGGAAATTATTTTTGTTCTTATTTAAAAAGGGGGGAAAATCTGAGGGTTGAAATTTAAAAGTGAGATAACTGTACTGTGTGGGGTATCATATGAAAGGGTTTACTTTGTACATTCTAAAACAGATTTTTAATTATTTTTAGTTATGATAGTTTTTGATTTATCGGGGAAACTGTCTAAAAAAATACCGTTCCCCCCCCTTATCTCCGGAGTTTACCAATCGAAAAATTTGAAATAATTATGGTCAACAGGAATTTACGTAAATTTTACAGGAAAACTATAGCCAATGCTCTAACTAGCATAGTTTTTTTGATATTAACAATAAACCTCTACAAACAAAGTTAGTCTTGCGGTTCATTAACAAAGGTAATTATTTATTAATAATGGTACGGAACCCTTCGTGCGCGAGTCCGACTCGCACTTGCCCGGTTTTTTTTTTTTTTTTCATTTCATGTTTTATTGTCTTTGTTTTCTTGTGTGGTGCAAATAAAGAGTTAAATAAATAATAATAATAATAAATAACCCGCCGCATTATTAAATCAAGAAAACTCTTACCATTATTTGATTAATGGAAAGGGGTAACTACCCTCAGTAATGAGGAATACGACGCACAAAGAGAGAAAATACAGTCTATGTGCTAATTTGGGGTAAAATCTATGTCCATTCCAATTTTCAGCCAAATTGGTGCAGTCGTAACGTGAAGGATTAAAAAGAGCAACGTCTTGAGTTTCTTGCCGGCTCTTCTCAGTAGAATAGATTTCCGAACCGGTGGTAGAGTCTTGACTTATCATAAGTGACACAAGTTGTCCTACGTGAATTAAATTTTATCAATAAAATTACTTATCACCGTATCCCAAGATTACTTGACAAAGTTTCAAGACCTTTTATAAACTACTAGATAATGATAAAGCCTATGTCCTTCTCCGGGAAGTAACCTATCTCTATACCAAATTTCATCAAAATTGGTTGAAAACCTGGACCGTTAAAACGTAGTAGCCAGACGACACATTTTCGCTTTTATAATATTAGTATGGATATAAAACTTTTAAACATTTGTGACATAAGTTTTTCATCCACAGATCTGATCAACCGGACAGCACCTTCAACTCGGGTGGTGGGGATTCGGTGAGTTTTAATTTTTTTTTCAATTTGTATATATTCCATTGCGAGTTTATTGCAATTAATGCAAGCCAGCTGGCTTCCCTGTAGGTTCGTTTTCCAATGTTCCCAATGCAATGTCAGTAGTACCTAGTCTGCGTGCATCCTTATGAAATACAGTCACTAAATATGAATTACTACAGTGAGTCGGTTTCAATGTATATGTTTCATATACATTCATATTTCGTGAATTCTGCGGTTTGTGTTGAAATTAGAATGAAGCAAATTTTTTAACAGTAACAAATACATTGTAAAGCTAAGTAAAACATTTACCGCTAGTGGCGCCCTCTCAGATTAACGTTGACTGTTACCTTACTACAAAAATTTAAACAAAAGTCAAATTACTTCAAAAACTGTCTAAGCGTCAAATTTAGTCATCAATTTAGCCCTTGTCAAATACAAGGCGAACCGAACGTGTGGCGACGCTATGTGAAAATGCTAAAGCGAAGCGAATTTCTATATGACAAGATTTAAGCGACACCGTACATTACAAAATAAAATTCCTTCGCCACGCGATCGGTTAGCTTTGTGTCAAACACAAAGCTAACCGATCGCGTGGCTATAAGTTTTAACTTCTTTAATTTTTTGTGGTGCGACTCGTCTAGGAATAAGATTGCATATTGTCATATCTGCTTAGTTTAGTGCGAGGTTTCGGTTTTGGCTAGATGTTATTAACCGCCAATAGTCCAATAGTATAAAAAAGGATATTATAGGTCCGTTTACTACCTTCCAGATGATTATGAGTTACTTTTGAGCATGATTTTTATTATATAAATTCTGAAATTATTAATTGGGGTGACCGTGAATTTTGAATTTACTGTGCTGTGTGCACACAGGAAATTTGTGCATTGACATTCACAAAACACACTTCTGAGTTCATGTAGTCCAAGCTAAAAGTCTATTTCGTTTCTAGGTTATCAAGTGATTTGTCAAATTTTGACAAATCACTTTATTGTTAACATTCATTTGTTAATGTTTTTTTAACCATTATTATATTTATAACTTTATCCTTATCCTTACTAATATTATGTTTGTTACTCTTTCACGCCAGAACGGCTGAACGGATCTGCATGAAATTTGCCACAGAGATAGATTATAGTCTAGAATAACATATAGGATACATTTTATCCCGGAAAATTAAAGAGTTCCCGCGGGAACCAAAAAACCTCAAACAGATGTATGTTACTCAATCACACCAGAACGGCTAAACGGATCTGGATGAAATTTGGCTCAATAATAGATTATAGTCTGGAATAACACATATGCTACTTTCTATCACGGAAAATTAAAGAGTTCCCACAGGAACCAAAAACCTCAATCCACGCGGACGAAGTCGCGGCGTCAGCTAGTCAACGATAAACCACTAGCTGTTATCAAAGGAAAGGTTCTAACACATAGTATTCACAGTTTATGTATATATATATTTTATACATGGTACGAAGTACTGCATGGGTTTGACTACGCTTAGAAAACGTGAGCACTGACAACAGTAGAACAATTTGTCGACAGAGGGCGTTAAACTCGTGTTCCTGTGACCAGAGAGCGTGGAACGAACCAGGAACCTCGGGGAGTTCCACCGCATCCACTTGCGTTCTGTGCTCAGAAGACAGAAGTGTCGCGACCAAAGATAAGTCTCTAAAGCATGACAAATCGCCCGACAAATCGCTCGGCAAATACGTAAAATCCATTAGCACAGTAACTAAGTCAGTAGATTTGAGTAAAACTGATAAAAAGTCAGAGTATTCGAAGTACAGCAGAACGACAGAGGTCACTAAATCCATCATAAGTAAGTCGGATTATAGCAAAGTAAGCGAGACTGTAACAAAACAATCAGATGTAACTAGCAAGAGAATTACTAAACTAGGTAGAAAGAGCGAAGTTACCTGCGATTGCAAGTATAGCGACTTCTGTAGCGACAGCGACGATGAGGCAGATGAGACAAACAGACTTATAATTCTAAGAAATGCAGATTACATGGATATAGTAGATGAGAATTTAAAAATTGTTATTGCACTCTCAGGTTACCCTAAATCGAAGATGCGGCTGAAACAAATGGAACTATTCCAACGATCTCTGAATGGTGTTATTGATATGCAACTAAAAGCAGGTCTAATGAAGCAAACTCCACAGTTTGTTGACTATTATCTAAATAGAGGTGCGATTGTATGCATTTGCAAAGATGTCGAGAGTAGAGATTGGATGGTTAGGATATCCCCTGGGTTGCAGGAACGCATGTTTGACAACCTGATTTTGCTTAAAGCGAAAGTTAAAAGGTTGTGCTTGGCTGTTATAAAGATTCCTAAATCTTGTTGGCCGGCAACTGCTCATGACGCATTCAAACTCTTGCAGTACTTTAACCCAACATTAAAGACTAATTTGTGGAAAATATACGCTCAAAAAGTGGTGGACGATGTAGAAATTACGTCTTTCCTTGTAGATAGGGTATCTGGAGAAATCATTCGTGGACCTAATTTCAAAAATGTCATAGACTACAACCAAATGGAGTTTGAACTAACTGGTTATACTGAAATTTATTATGAATGTTTCCTTTCGGATATGGATGAAGATTTGTCTAGCGTTGCCTCAAGAGTTAAACTGTTAGAGGAATTGCGATCCACTGATGTAACGCCGAGGAATAAAACTGAAAATGTCAACGAAAAGTTTGAGCACAAAACAGAAAATGACTCTGAGATTAATGTCAATGTTAAAGAAACTACTGAAGAAGTTATTAAAACAGCACGGCATCAAAAAGTGGAAGATGAAATTGTAGATGTTAAAGAGGACTTTGAATCCTTGAATGCTAAAAATACGTCGAATGATGTTAAATCTACTTTTACAGATGATACTAAAGAGGTTTTTGAATGGAAAGCCGATGATAACATTCATGAGGAACCTGGAATTGAAAAAGCCAAAGAAAATGAATCTGAAGTTGAACTTAACGAAGCCAGTACTTCTGTAGCAGCAGTTTCAGACATAACTGAATCTATTATAGAAAGTAGTGAGAACCTAGTTATTGGTAGAAATAGTAACTTAAACATTGATAGTAATAGAGGTATCGCTTATCATAGACGTACGAATTACTTACATGTAGAAAACGAACTTAAAATGGCGATAGTATTAGAAGGTTACCCGCAAAATAAGTTAGAAGGCACCCATATAAGGCGACTCAAGCATTTGTTCAAAGAATATTTGCACAAAGATATGAAGATGCAACGTTTTGCCAATATGATTATCCCTAAATTCCAAGACATATACTTGTCGAACGGAGCTGTAATATACATTTGTGATAGTTTAGAAACTATAGACTATTTGAGAGAAATTCTGCCTAAGTTTGTTACAAATACAGGTTTAAAACTAACATTTAAAGATATTAGAAATTTAGTAAGGTACACTAGGATAGTTATGAGGTTGCCGAAAGAGCTTGCCCATGTAGAATCTCGTGATATTTTGCTCAAGCTACAAGAAAAATACCCGAAATTGAAACCAGATTGCTGGAAGTATTATTCGGATGTTGCTGGTAAACAAAAAAGACAATTCGGCGTCGAACCAGAGTCCTTAGATGTAATAAAACGTGCAGATTTTGATCCTACTTATGATGGTGAGAAACTTAGTTTTAGAATAATCGATAGGCAGAAACCTGAAGTCAACTTTGAAGATTCAAATGTTACAGAACATAACGAAGAAATTGAAACCGAGGATGTGAAGAAATTGAGAGAAAGAATTGTAAAAACCATGTATTGTGTCATAGAACCTGATATAATGAACGCTCCTTTAACTAAAATAAGAGCCAACCACTATTCAGATGTTATCGCAGACGATTTTAAATTATACGTCGGCCCGACTAACTACCCGGAAACTCGTATAGACGAAGCGATGTTTTTCTCTATAAAGAAAACTATTGAGAACATAATTTTCGAAGGTATCTATAATGGGAATGACGAATTTATTCCGAAAATCCATGACTTTTACTTGTTCGATGGCGTAATATTTGTAATTTGCCAAGACATGGCTTCACGACGATGGATAGAAAGGAATATTCCAACAATGAATACTAAATTGGCAGGTAATTTGAAAGCAACAGAATTTCGTGGAGCAGTTGGTATTATAAGCATGGCAGTGAAAACTAATAAAAATGTTGATGAAGTTATAAATATTTTGCAAAAACAGAATCCAAGATTACGAACGAAATATTGGCGGCAGATAAGTACGGTTAAAAGCCGTGTTAAACTTGATGTAGTTTTACAAATAGATAAACTATCTGCACATGTTATTACGGATCCTAAGTTTAACGGTAGAATTGCTGATAGTACTGCGGAATTTAAACTTGGTCATTTAAAGTTGATGCTCAACAGGAAAAGCTTAGAAGAATTAAGCAAAGTGAAAACTAGGAAACAATATAATAAAGTTAAAGTAGAAAAAAAATATAACGCCAGTAAAGTTTTAATGGCAGAAGATAACAATTTAGAAGAAAAAAAGCCTAACCCTGCAGTCCGTAAAATTGAAGATTCCGAAAAAGAGGTGTTCAATGAAGAATCGAAACTTAATGTTGGGGAGAGCACAGTTTTCTTTTACAGCGGTTCAAATTACCGGGCAACAGACAGAGATTCGATTAGAAGTTTTAATTACATTGAAGAAAATGAGCAGGGATATTCTAAAATGATTTTAAAAGTGCCCACAAATATTTTACCGGACGATGGTTTGGATATCATTTTCGATTTGCTTGAAGATAAAAATCCTGGTTTGAATACAGAGTTATGGAAAGTAGAGCAACAATCTCAGTACAATAGGGGAAAATTTATTCTACTCGTGGATAAACAGTCTGCTTCTGTTATAAAAGGTAAGGAATTTGACCCAACCTTGGGTGGAGAGAGGTTGAAATTTCTCTTCTAAAATTAGCCGGTTTCTAACTAATTTGTGGAAGAACTACCCATTAATCTTGAGGGTTTATGTAATACTATCCTTAAGTATTGCTTTATGTTTTATTTATAGTAGACTGACATGAATAATTAATTAATACCTATTATTGCTTTAATTTTTTTGTTTGTGTTATTGTATGTTCATTATTATGTAATTACCATTATAATCAATAACTTTTATATGATAATTTAATTTGGTTGAATATTGTTTCGTGTGAAATTATTTTGTATTATTTATATGTAAATTTAGCCGGTTCATAATAAAATTCTGATTTTTTTTAAATGTATTACTCATGTATTAAACTCGATCTGCCCACCGTTTAAGCATTTATATGAAAGTTCCGAAAACACGTTTTATTAAACAATTTATATGTATCAATTTAGATAAAAAAGGCATACTTACATAATTTAATATTTATACGCACACTTATTCTTCGACAAAAATGAGACTACCGAAAACTTATTTGTTTCTTTACTTAGGCGTTATAGTTCAACTATTTTACCTAGATCGTAAATCTGTCAAAGATTATTATCTGAATTGATCATTGAGTCATATTAATTTCTGGTGTCGTATGTGAATTGTTTTTAGGGTTCCGTACCAAAATGGTAAAATGGAACCCTTATGGTGCGACTTTCTCCGTCTGTCTGTCCGTCTGTCCGTCCGTCACACTCGATTATTTCATTAACTACCAAAGCTATCGACATGAAATTTGGAATAGTTGTGTATATTAGTGGCCCAAAGACACTGGAATTAAAAAAAAATGGAAATTATTTTTGTTCTTATTTAAAAAGGGGGGAAAATCTGAGGGTTGAAATTTAAAAGTGAGATAACTGTACTGTGTGGGGTATCATATGAAAGGGTTTACTTTGTACATTCTAAAACAGATTTTTAGTTATTTTTAGTTATGATAGTTTTTGATTTATCGGGGAAAATGTCTAAAAAAATACCGTTCCCCCCCCCTTATCTCCGAAGTTTACCAATCGAAAAATTTGAAATAATTATGGTCAATAGGAATTTACGTATACTTTACAGGAAAACTATAGCCAATGCTCTAACTAGCATAGTTTTTTTTGATATTAACAATAAACCTCTACAAACAAAGTTAGTCTTGCGGTTCATTAACAAAGGTAATTATTTATTAATAATGGTACGGAACCCTTCGTGCGCGAGTCCGACTCGCACTTGCCCGGTTTTTTTAAAATGCTAACCCCATGACAATAATAATCTCAGGATAATATATTAATGTGCCATAGGCCAAATCTAGATTGACTATGGCGGCTTTCATTTCATTAATTTTGAAAAATTTTGCCATTCCGCCAGTCAATCTGGATCCGACCTTATAGAATCGACCAATGTTTTAATCGTTTACACTAGTTTTGTAGGTAAGTATTATTTTAGTATGGCAACTTAGTATTATTTTATTCTGTTTAATGTGTAGTTTTTATTATGTTTTGTCCTCACTATTTTGTTGTGTTTTGTTTGTCGTTCGCATGTTAGTTTTACGTTTTAATAAAGCATGATTATCGATTTTGTTGTTGTTTTTTTTTATTAAGTAAATAACTGAACGCAAATTTATTTTAATTTGATACTCATAATCGTCTGGAAGACAAAAGATGTAAAATACTGTAGATTAAAAATATATGGGCTCAGTTAGTCAAAACCTAGTTTGATGCGTGCTCTTAATGGAGAATTAGATGATGCCCTGGACTTCGTCCGCGTGGAAAGTTTTTTAAATCCCGCGGGAACTCCTTAATTTTCCGAGATAAAAGCCAATGTCCTTCCCCGTGATACAGCGTATATCCGTACATCAAAATCGGTTGAAAGGCTGAGCCGTTAAAGCGTAGCAGACAGACAGACACACTTTCGCGTTTATAATATTAGTATGGATCACACTATACAACCCGTTGTCCTAGGTGAGCGATACGACGCCATAGAATATGACAGATGTATCTATGCGACAAATTTAGGCCACGTGAAGGGTTAACTCGTTATCCTAGGTGAGCGGAAGAAACGACGCTACGTGACACGACGCGATACGACGCCCTAGAAAATGACAGACGTATCTACGCAACAACGTAGACGTAAAGTCATTTTATATGGCGTTGCATCGCGTCGCGTCGTTTGTTTCCGCTTCTGTCGCTCACCTAAGAAAAGAAAATACATGTATACAATCCACAATGGTGACGCAGACACACATTTAACATACAATTGTACATACGAATATGTTTGCCTGTGACACCACCCAGAATGGGTGTACAGCTAAGACAAAGGGTCAGCTAGGTACTGTTTGATACTGTCGCGTCGCGTCGCTTCTGTCGCTCACGTAGGGGTAAGCCGGTGGTGGTAACTTGTATTGACGGTGCTAACGCCGCAGTCACTCCCCGCGCTGCAGCGCCTCGGCGCGCGGCTTTGCCTGTGGTGCGGCGCGGCGGCGGAGGCGTATTGCGCGCGATGCGGCCTGGCGCCCTACTGCGGCGCGCGATGCCAGCAACGCGACTGGGCGCACCGCCACCGGGACGTATGCCACAACCTGGCGCGGTGAGTGCCGCCGTCTTAACTCTGAATAGTAATAATAATCCACTACCCACTACAGCCCACTAAAGTCCCACGGCTGTGCAAAGCTTTAACGATTATTATCATGATTGTGATAATAATAGAACCGGCATCGACGACTTAACGTAACTCTCCGAGGCACGGGAGTGACACACCGCCAACTTTTCAACTCCGGACTAGTACTGAGAATTTCTAGTCAGAAAAACTCAACACTTAATTATGACCCGATCCGGGACTCGAACCCGGGACCTCGTCGGCCGCAGTCGAACATGCTAATCACTAGACCAAGGAGGCAATTGGAACAAGCAGCTTTTAATCTGCTTCAATTATAATCCTCTAAAACAAATCTATGTGGTAATATTAAATATTTGCGCCTCGATCAAGACACGCGGAAGCGTGTCCAGCCAAAGTCCAAAAAAGAAAGAACTGGCAGCACCGTGTGTAATATTACACGAACCATTTGGAGGCACTTTTGACCCCCTCATAACTCAAAAACTATTACACTTAAACATGTCAAATTTGGCTCATATATTGAGACCCGCGAGATACGTATGTGCTCCAAATTTCATAAGCACACCTCAAATGGTTATTTAGATATAAACGTCCAAAAATCGTCATTTTTATGATCTACCTACGGATAGATCAAAACTCTGACACGGGGCATACTACCATCGCTTAAAGCCGTATTATTTTAATATTGTTGACGTTCATGTTGTAGTGTTATAATCATTATTTTAAGGACGTCAAAGTACGTGACATTCAACCGTTACTTTGAAATAATACTGCTTTAAGCGGTGGTAGTAACTCCCTCGTCCACTTCCTGCGGCAACTTGCATTACATTCTACGCATAGTGCATGCACAACTAAATAAAACAAGAGTTGTTAAGTAAAAAAAAAACTCCTATTACATAAATCATACTGCAGGTCTTTGTTTAAATTCGTTATTTTGTGTTGTTAACTATTGAAAATGACACATAATTATTATTTTAATGTAAATAATAATGAATAATAATATAGTTGCATTAAAACCTTACCTTCGTATTCACGCATTTTGTGCAACGAAACGTCATTGACAGAAAAGAAGAAGAAACGTATTTGAAGTCGTCAGTTCAAGTTGTCAGTCATTGTGATTTTTAATCATTGTTTATAGTGGTTTTAGTGATATCGACCGTTTACCGTGCTTGTTTTCAATGTTTCACTAAAAACTTTTGCTATACTATAATATGGATTCGATCTCGCCGACTTCGCGCTATATTCCATGGATGACCATTGTTTGCAATTTGGGTACGTTACGTTGAGGTGCATAAATTGTCACCTGAGTGTAAACAGGATGCTAAGACCTGTTTTTACCATGGGTGGGCTCACCATCGAAATGATATTGTTGCACCGGCAGCTTTCTTGATAATGTAACGACAGTGATTACCTATTTAATATGAAGATGAATAAATCAATGAACTAATAGAAAAGCCCTATTACAGTGTAAAGGATTATTTGAATGATAGCAAGGCATGGGTATGAATTGTTACAGCGGCTGATTATGTAACTGTTATATTGTATATATAATTTCAAATATTTGTGAGATGGTGATAATAAAACAAACACAGTTGAGTTTGTTGCGGGCTCTTCTCAGACCAGGGCACGTTTGGAACCCTCGTAGCTTTAGTTTTAAGATACCGTAGTTAGTTATCACCATCACGTCTTATGCTCTGTAAGCATGACGTTCAGAAGGTGTACTTTGTAGGTACCTATTTTGAATAAATATGTTTTGAGTTTGAGATTGTGTTCAATAATTTCTGTACAAAAAGAAATGATATCCCATCAAAAACATAAATGTAAAATGAGAGCCAAAATCCAAAATTGTGATATGTATATAATATATGCATTGGTTGTTGACTTCAGCGACAAAAGAAGTGAGATCTAAATGGGTGCCAAAGTTCAATGGTCAGTCCTGCAATTTATTTATAACAACATAAAATATTTTATAACAACTTAAAATATCATTTCTTCTTATAACTTAGGATAATATGTTGAAGACTAAGGCTTTGGCTTGGCTAGTTTTCATATACGAGTTATAGCCTTCGCAAGTTGTAAAGCTGTAAGTTCTTATTTTATTCTTCCGAAAATTTGGCTTGCTAGTAGAAACTGTACTTTTAGGTACCTACTTAATAATAATTCGTATATGGAAACTAGCCAAGCCAAAGCCTTAGTCTTCAACATATTATCCTAAGTTATAAGAAGAAATGATATTTTAAGTTGTTATAAAATATTTTATGTTGTTATAAATAAATTGCAGGACTGACCATTGAACTTTGGCACCCATTTAGATCTCACTTCTTTTGTCGCTGAAGTCAACAACCAATGCATATATTATATACATATCACAATTTTGGATTTTGGCTCTCATTTTACATTTATGTTTTTGATGGGATTGTAATATTCAGCATGCTACACTGCCATTAAAACTATAAAGTAGACTTTTCCACTCTTGAGCGATAAACATATTACAGTACAGTTCTTTCGTTCTCCATTCTGAGCAGGTTTCTGGACTTGAAGTCCATTTGGCCATCTGTTGATTACTGCACATTTATTACATACTAGCTGATGGCCGCGACTTCGTCCGCGTGGAATAAGTTTTTTTAATTTTCTTCAATTTTCCAATGTTTTTAATAGTTATTCTGCTATTCGGGACGTAGACAAATACAACAAATCCAAAACCATGAAAATCGGTCCAGCCGTTCTAGAGTTATAAGTGTTCGAACAAACCCGACTGTTTTATATATTAAAAGAAGATTAGCTTACAGAGCCATGCAGTGATATTTATTTTTGCACTAGTACGGTAATAAAATGACCGTACAAAGCCGTGCAGTAATATTAATTTTTCCACTAGTGCGGTAATAAAATGGCCGCCATACAAAACATCAGCTGTTTCGATGCCCCATTATTGTCGAGGTATTTTAAAGTACCAAACCAAGTAGTAAGGTACGAATATTAAAAACTCTTACTTACATTAACAGATTGTTATTTGCTAATTTATTTTTGCAGGCTGAGGCGCGGTGATAACAAGGAGATAGAGGCCGCCGAACCAGCGTAAGTTTCATCAAATTATAATAGATAGATAGATAGATAGATGAGTACTACTTTATTGCACACACGAAAGAATACAAAGACCACAGATATTTAAATATTTTTTTGGATCCTCTACGAGGCCATTGACTGCGATCTCACGGTCTGATGATGGCCTTATTGCTACAGAATAATCTCCACCAGGCAACCTTTGGTGAGAGGATTGAACAAGGTGTAACAATTAATTATAATACGTCTACAGAGATGCAGCCAAGCGCAAACTGTAGGGATGATGCCTATGTAAAAATTTATTTCTTACTGATTTTATTAAATAGAGGATCTTCCAAAAGACCTAAATTTTCACATCCTTGGTTAGTTGTGAGTTTGATAACCATTTTAAACGTCACAACTATGTGTTTCATACAAACTTCCATACTGCGGGTTTTTAAGCTTGATATAGAGTTGCTGATTTGATTGAGTTGACATCATCCCTATTTTGTGAAATGTAAATCGGTGGTACTGATTTACGATTAGGTACTATTATTTTAAATCTCATGTTATACTTCGTCCGTGCTGTTTAAGGTTTTTTGGTTCCCGCGGGAACTCTTTAATGTTCCGGGTTAAAAAGTGTCCTATGTGTTATTCCAGACTATAATCGATCTCTGTACACAAATTTCACCCAGTTCCGTTTAGCTGTTCTGGCGTGATTGACAGTGACATCCATCCATCCAAACTTTCGCACTTATAATATTAAGTATAGACAAGTAAATGTGTATTTTTGGAAAAAGTGCCCCCGCCCCCGCCCCGCTGCGCCGCCCGCGTTCGCCCGTCGCTGCGGCTCCGAAAAAGGACAACGATGAAAGCAACGATCGGCCCAGGAAGGTATCATTATATTTGCTCGTAAAGTTGCTCTTACTTCACTATTAAAATTTTAAAGGACTATTCTCATCCTTGGGCAATAAAAATATTACCGCACAGCCACAATCTACGAAATAGATAGCAGCAACATAATGGCCGCCATGCAGAACCACAGATGTTTCCATTCCCCCATTTTTGCCGAGGTATAGAGTAGTAATACATAATATAGAGTAGTTACATTATTTGACTAAAACCTCTTGCTGATACATTACAAATTGGAATTATTATTATTCTGCACTTGTAGCGTATATAACTAAATCATTATAGTGTATCAGTGGCGTGCAGTTCATTAAGGCGTGAAAGCACTGCTTATGTATTTACTGGACTAGTAGATGATGCCCGCGAATCTTTTATTTTCCGTGATCAAAATTAGCATCTTTCCTTTTTAATTTAATTTCACTTATTAATTGCATTAAAATACATACATAATTAAATACAATTTAAGAAACGTCTACTAATTTATTTACAATTCAATATAAGTAATTAAATATTAATTTGGAACTTTTGGACTTTTGTTTCCCCCAGGCCCCAGCCTTTCCCAGAATGCAACATATCTCTGTACCCAGTTTCATCGAAATCGTTAGATCACGAAATTGCTACTAGAATCCAGAGCCGTTAAACCAGTTAAATAATAAAAAAAAAACGAAATTGCTATGTTTCAGAATTTCTTCCCCGCTGGCCACACAAACTTCCAACAGGCCAATCATAAGAACGACACCAAATCGCACAACCGCGCTGCTAGTAACAACAAGAGTTTCAAAAACCAAACCTTCCGCCGGCCGATGCAGAACGACTCCAATGGCCAGGAGGAAGAGGATACCTGGGATGCTAAAGGTAAAGTCAAAATCAAAGACCAAATCCTAGTCAATACGTGTAGTGGAGGTAACAGCAAGAGTTTCAAGAACCAAACCTTCCGCCAGCCGATGCAGAATGAATCCAATGGCCAGAAGGATAAGTCAAAAACAAAATCCTAGTCAATAAGTCTGGTCGAGGTAACTTGTTTCGTTTTACACCTATTGCTTCTTCGGGATTTGTGCCCACTAAGCGACCAAGTTTGAATTGAATTGATTAATGCGTGAAATATATAGTAAGCGACCAAGTTTCGGAGCCGCAAGTCATCTGGCAACAATTTCAATTTATTATATTTCCAAAAAAAAACTTACACATTGACCACACCAATATAAATTACATTTCTGTGATATTCTTAGGGTTTATAAGGTACAATAAGACGCAGACGATGTTCACTCAACGGTCGTTTATTCCGAACTGACTTATCGAAAGTCCTACCCACAGCACAATTTCACTTACTAGTAGGCCATTTGCGTGGGTGGTTGCCTCTGAATCCTAACTAGTGTTACTGTGACTAGGATTTCATGCCACTTCCTTCGCGGTTTGCGGCTCGACAATTTATCCAGTTGATTAGATATAAAGATACCGTACTTCTCACAAATACTCCTAAAAATATACGGAATCTAAGCAAAAACTCTACACTAAATAGAATATTCCGAAGAAATTTTTTGCCTACCTGCTTTCATTCATTATTAATTTCTCTACGTTTATAGCGGTACCAAAAGCAGCTGCACCGGTACCAAAACCAGCCGTACCAAAACCGGATGCCGTACCGAGTATATCGTACCAACCAACGAAGAATGTACCAAAACCGGTGCAAGAACCCCCAGTGAAGAAGGAACCAGTGCCTGCTAAGGTGGAAGCGGTAGAGGTCAAGAATGTAACGCCGCCGGTTTCCGTGGCAGATGTGACGCCTACGAAGAAGTTTTCTCCTAAAAAGTGAGTCTTCATCGAAATCCTTACTTTTACGGTCAATTATCCAGAGTTCCTAGCCCGGCAACCCGCATTGGAGAGCCCGCCATTCCGCATTGGAGCAGCGTGTTGGGTCTAAGCTCTAATTCCCTCTCTCCTATGAGAGTGGGGGCCTGTGCCCAGCTGTGGGACGTTAATGAGCTGTAGTTATGGTAGTGGTGATACAGAGTTAGTTTAAAAATACTAAAAGTAGTTTCTGGAACAGCTAAAAGTCTTGAGTCAAAAATATTGTTAAATTGACTGCCCTAAGACAGCATAACTCCACACGACACGTGGTCGGCGTGCGGCGGATTATCCAAAAATAATAATAAGGTTTTTTTTTCAAATAGACTTATTACAAGTGCTTATGTATAGCATGACCCTGAGAAGATGGCAGATGGAAGATGGCATACCTCATATACAGGTCCAAGTAATGAGGGGACTTCTCCAGGAGTCCAGGATGAGCCCTATGGGCATCGCACAAGGGGGGCACCGATGCGTTCTTAAGAGATCTCGGAGCCTCTTAGCATGCGATATAAGGTCGGCCACCGAGGGCGTTTTAGTAGGCAAAAATCCTTCATAATCTTATCTTAGGAGTATCTTAAGATAAGATTCAGGTATCTTAAGAAGATAACCGACCCTCAACAAAAAAAAGGAAGTTTGCTTCTAAGAAGTGAGTCTCTTTCATCGAAAAGCTTGGTCTATTCCGGGTTAATTTAAAAATACTAATACTAATAGAAAATAAAAACGAATAATATTAATAATTTATAAACACTTTTGTTCTATGACCTTCTGAGAAGAAACAAAAATAATAATCAATACTAATATTATAAATGAATTGAGGTTTTTTTGGTCCCGCCGTCTGTCTGTCTGTCTGCTGGCTGCGCTTTCCTGGCCCATCTTTTCACCGATTCTGATGAAATTTGATACAGAGGTAGTTTGAATTCCGGGAAAGGAAATCCCTGGAAAATCCAGGAATTTCAGAATTCCCGCGGGAATTATAAACTTAATCTACGCGGACGAAGTCGCGGGCATCATATAGTAAAGTAATATTTATTTACTTACTAGATGATTAATTCCCGCGGGAACTCCTTAATTTTCCGGGATAAAAAGTAGCCTATGTCCTTCCTCGGGATGTAAACTATCTCTGTACCAAACATCAAAATCGATTGAGTAGTTGTGCCTTGAAATCGTAGCAGACAGACACACTTTCACATTTATAAGTATGGATTAATGTTTTTGTCCACAGTTACCTGATTGAAACTCTCTCCATCGGAGACATAGTCCTACTCTCCGTGGAAGCGAAAGCTTCTGACTGCAGAAGCAAATCCAGTGGCTTTGTGTGCTTGTCCTTACACGAGAAATGTGGACAGGACTATCAGCTGCTCTGCGATGAATATTCCGTGGAGTGCGAAGCTGCAAAGGATTACAAGTATGTTATTTCTTAATGAATTAATCAATTAGCCTTTAATTCGACCATAAGCAGGCAATAAGTGTGAAATCTATAGAGCGAACTTTGACTTTGCTTAGACTTAAGACATGGTTAAAAACGAGACAGATTTATGTTACTCACATAAGTACATTTCGTTTTAATTCTGAAGTAAAGTCTGAGCTAAGTGAAAGTATGCTCTATAGATCTAAGCATTAAACTCATGGACAATCCCAAAATGACTTACTTGGAGTCCCTAGAACACCGAAGAGACAGCAGTTCATTTTATGTATGCTTGTGTGTAGCAATGTGAACAGTACTATCAGCTGCTGTGCGATGACTATTCCGTGGAGTGTGAAGCCGCAAATAATTACAAATATTTTATTTCCTAATTAATAATAATTAATTAGCCTTCATTTGACCATAAGCAGGCCGTAAGTTTATGGTACGAATGGCCTGGTTGCGACAACGCATATCAGTCGATTATGATTGCTAAGCAACGTTGACCCAAGTCGGTTTTCGTATCATCCGTGCCTCGGAGAGCACGTTAAGCAATCGGTCCCAGTTATTAGGTATTACTAATATCTGATAATAATCATTACAAACCTAAGAGTTTAAATACTCTTAGTCGAGTCGTATGCGAAAGGACGTGGAAACCCACCGCATTATTATTCCAAGAAAACTCCTACCATTATTTGATTAATGGAAAGGGGTCATGACCCTCAGTAATAAAGAATACTACGCAAAGAGAGAGAGAAGAGATCAAATGTTATTGTAATGTATTTCTGTAAACTGCAAAGCCGCGTATGATACGATTATGTTTTTTTTTAATTCAAGTCAGCCCTTGACTTCAATCTCACTGATCTTAAGATGATAGCGGTCTAACCTGTAAGGGTATGTCAGTTATATGCAAAACAAATGCACTACAGTTTGACTTTTTTGCACATATTATTCAGATTCTTTATTTGCATAGTATGTGTACCTATATGTCACCGTAAGATTGCAAAAACCGTTAGATTGTAATCTAACTAGCGAAATTTTAAACTGTCGACAGATTACAATTTAACGCATTATTTTTCGGTACATTGTAATCTGTTAGGTATATTGACCAGATAAAACCAAAGTGTCCTGGGCACTTCCTTATTATTTATGTCGAACCCTAACCTAACCTAACCTACAAAAAAGAGACAAGAAAACGTAAATACAATAAATATTTCACAAATTGACACTCAGAACATTGAACGGTTCACAATCTGTCCACAGATTAAGACTTATAATTCTAAACTAGGGTTTATATTATATAGCCTATGAGTTATGACACTCACAAATAATGTGGCTTTCTATTGGTACCAGAATTTTCAAAATCGGTTCAGTAGATCCGGAGATTATCCCCTACAACCTCACAAACTTTTCCTCTTTATAATATTTACCTCTTTATAATATTATCCATACTAATATTATAAATGCGAAAGTGTGTCTGTCTGTCTGCTACGCTTTCACGGCCCATCTGTTTAACCAATTTTGATGAAATTTGGTACAGGGATTGGTTGTATCCCGGAAGATTAAAGAGTTCCCGCGGGAATCAAAAAACATTAATCCACGCGGACGGCATCATCTAGTAGTATATCTTACTAATATTATAAATGCGAAAGTTTGGATAGATGTATGGATGTATGGATGGATGGATGGATGGATGGATGGATGGATGGATGGATGGATGGATGGATGGATGGATGGATGGATGGATGGATGGATGGATGGATGGATGGATGTATGGATGGATGGATGGATGTTTGTTTATTACTCAATCACGCCCCAACGGCTGAACGGATCTGGCTGAAATTTGGCACAGAGATAGATTATATAGTCTACAATAGCACATAGGCTACTTTTTATCCCGGAAAATTAAGCGGGAACCAAAAATCCTCAATCCACGCGGACGAAGTCGCGGGCATCAGCTAGTATATATTACAAATTTCAAACAAACATGATTATTATCAAAATACCTGCAAAATATAATATTGCTACAAAAGCGGGTATTTTAAGTTTCTTTTTTGTTGTAGACCAAATCCCGGCGAACTATTCTCCTACTGCAACCCAGAAGATGGCGCTTACTATCGCGCTCGATGCCTGAACCCGACTAGCGCAGCCCTGATAGACTCCAGCAGGGTTGTCACCTTGAGTCCCACCGATAAATGCAAGAGCATGGACCCGAAGTACGAGGCCATTGTTGAGTTCTGTTGCGTATTGGACGCCCCTAATATCAAGGTATGGCACTAACTACTAAGTTCACTATGATTCGGAATAATATTCCGCCTCATTTAAATAACTTGAGTTTTCTCAATGCAATTTGGCGGACCTAAGATTTATTTTGTATACCACGAATGAAACACTAAAGTCGTATTTTTAATTAGACGAAGTCAACTGACGTTTACTGTGTTGTCAGTTTTTGATGAAATAAAAATAGTGTTGTGACAAAGTGAATGATTGAAAAAACTCCTGAATGAATGAAATTGCCTCGATTGTCTAGTGTATAGTTAGAGTGCCGAACTGCCGATATCGGGTACGGGGTTCGAATTTTAGTCGTGCTTTGTACATAACAACGAGTTTCGACGACTAGGTTCCTATAGTATGTATCTACCTATACTGAATACCGAGTGTTTTAAACATTATGGAAAACATTACGAGGAAACTTGTAAGACTGTCCTATTTTCAATACATCATGTAGTTGAAATTATAGATGTATAAAATATAACAATTATAGGTAGGTAATGAAAATAAAAAACATCGCTTATTACATAATTCATTTTTATTCATCATCAGATAAAAAATCATCACTGTCGCTTTCGGTGACATTTATTATAAATCTGTCTGAAACATTGTCGATCATGTGGTCGAGACCATACATTTTGTCTTCTTCTTTAATTATATGAGACACGCAGCTACTCCATTTTTCAGGTGTAATATGTTGAAGACCTTCTTCAAAAAGTTTTTTTACTTCTGTCATTTTGAAGGTTTTGTTATTTCTTGCAACATATCCTTTAGCCTGCGCCCATACCAACTCAATGGGATTGAGCTCACAGTGGTATGGGGGCAGACGTAAAACAATTATCCCATGCTGCGCTGCCATCTCGTCCACAACATACTTATCGCAATGTTCGTGTTTGTGCTGCCTTACAATGTCTATAAGAGTAGCTTTAACCATTGTTGCTTCGAATGAAATATTTTTGCTCGTTAGCCACTCTTGTATTCTAGGTTTAGTCCAAGACATTGTAGGCAGCGATTCTAGTTTCCTGGAGTGGTAGGGGGCATTATCCATCACTACTACGGAATTTGGTTTTAGTTTTGGCAAGACCCCCCTAAACCAATTCTCAAAGGAATCGGCATTCATCTCTTGATGATAATCTTCTTTATTTTTTTTGGCTTCAAATATTAATAAACTGTCTTCTACGAATCCTTCTTCCCCGCCTATATGGCCGATAATTAATCGTTTGCCCTTTCCTGAAGGCTGTTTTAAGCCAGTGGTCAAGCCATCTAGGAAGGCCTGGCGGGATCATAACACTGTCTGGTCAATCCATGCCTTCTTCGGTGCATGACCTTCAATATAGTGAAAAATACCAATTAATTATTGAAAGTACAATTTAATGTAAAGAAAACAGAAAATTGTAATCACCTTCGTTGATCCAGGTTTCATCTTGGTAATAAATATACCTTCCTTCCCTTCGATACTCTTTAATTTTTCGAAGGTATCGCTGGCGCCATAAAACAATGTCCTGTCTGTCAATTAAAATGCTTTGTCTTGATTTTGTGACATATTTGAAATTTAAATGTTTCATAACATTTCTTAATGTACTCCAAGAAAAATTGGGTAAGTCTGGGTCTTCATTGATAACCTTAAGAATCTGTGAAGTAATAAAAAAAAGTTTTTGAGTAAGGAAGTCTACGCAATCAAGATTATGGTGGACACAGAATATAATGCAGTAGAAGGAATAAAGTTTAAGTTACCTTTATAATGGTGGGTGGCTCATTTGCATAAAAAAAAAGATGTACTTTTCGCCTTATAGCGGCAAAAGTAAAATCGTCTAATTTATCTTTGAAACTGTGTTTCGGTCCACGTTTCTCGGGAGACTTAAATTGTTCATTTTCTTTGTATTCTTTTAATACACTGTAAACTGAGGTCACACCAATTCCCAAAATGTCAGCTGTTTTCGAAACACATTCTTTTTTTTCGGGAGCCTCAATAGGTAATAGTGAAGCAGCTTTCTCCTCAAATACGTGTTTGTAGACGTTTTGTATCATAAGTTTTTCGGTAACGCTTAAAGCAATCCGTGGTCTCTTCTTTCTTGGAGACAAGCTTTGGCTTGACGTGCTTGGTTGAGGATCCATATCGTTTGTACGAAACAATATAGCAACAAATAAACACAACAATTACCACAAACACAACGTAACGAAAAACTTAACAAAAACAATAACTAAACAGCGTGAGCGCAGAAAAAACATTCGTGCAATCAGACCAGAGGTTAAGAGCCGAATAAGAAACAAAATGGCGACAGACGCGCGCGGCGTTGATCGGTGTTGGCACTAGTCGCCGCGCCGCGCTTTGGAATAAGCCTTCAAAATACTGATTGTAGTCACATACTACTAGTAACTTATATCAGAGCACTTATTTTATTATAAAATAGAAATAATATTCTTTTATAGTTTGAAATGATTAACTATTCACTCATTGTTCATTCATCTGATTGACCGAGAACTGAACGCATCACTATTACTTTAAATATGGCAACATTATTTTACAAAGTGACATTAGCTACCGTCAGTTGGCTTCGTCTAATTAAAAATACGACTTTATATTATGTACATATTTGCTGATGCCCGCGGCTTCGTCTGCGTGGTATAAGTTTTTAATTCCCACGGAAACTTTAATTTTTCGGGAGAAACCGATCATCTTTTCATCAAATTTTGATAGAATTCTGTGTACCAAATTCCATCAAAATCGGTTGAAAAAATAAGTCGTTAAAGCGCAACAGACAGACACACTTACGCATTTTTGCACGAGTATAGTTGAGGACCTGGAGAGTGACTCTAGTTCCTCAACTAAACCTATGCAAAACATTACGTCGATCCGTTGGCCTCTTGCGGCATGATTGAAAGACAGACCAACAAACAAACACACTTTCGCATTTAAAATATAAGTATCATTAGTATCAGTATAGGGTTAGTTTTAAAATACTAATTATCTAGGGTAGCTTCTGTACATATAGTCTTCTGTTCAATAAGTCAGTTTACATATAATTTTTAGAAAAAATTAAAATTTCATTCTGACGACACCAATAATTGCTGTCAAGTACTTTTGAAGAGTTGGACTGTTTCTCACATATGTTTGATTGATCGATGATTCTTTCACAGTGTTGCTAATAAACTTTTTTTCAATTACCTTGTAATTTACCCTTGCATACTGACTTATTAAAAAGACTCCACTTATTAACTAATTTTCATAGATTGGTGACAATGTCCGGATCACGCTGAAGTCGAAGTCTCCAGAAGGGCTCAAGGTTCAAATAGAGAATGCCGAGACTGGCGCTGCAGTGGGCGAGGGCTCTGTTGGCCGCTGGACCCCACTGGTGGACTACCCTGTTCCCAAACCTGGGCCCGCTGGTAAGAGAACACTCTTTCCTATCTTTCTCCTGTTCTCTCCCGCTGGTAAGAGAACGTCCAATCTCTCTCTCCCTTTCTCTCCCTCAGTATGTCCCAATCTCTCACCATCTCTAATCTCTATTCTCTATCCCTCTCTGTCGGAATTTTGGAACACCAAGTCCAAATATCATAGTAATGATAATTTTGATTTGGCTAGCATTCACAATGAGTAAAATTATGTCTACCCATTATCTCTATTTGTCTACCGCAGCTAATATGGTTACACATTAGAGTAAGATCCCAGAGCGATCAGACATAACTTATTTTCACATCGATGAAACCTTAGGTTCTCAGTAGCGTCTCATGTTCTTTGAATACCTGCGTGTTTGTGGAGCTCGCCTCGTTTTTACTTCTATCGGCAGTCCCTATGACTGCCAATTTTTTATATTTCTAGGACCAAGGGTGTGAGTGGGTCAGCCGTTTTATTTTTTTACTGTATGTGATGATTATATTAGCGTGGCCGGTCTCATATCGTAGGTAGTAGATGTCCCTGAGGTCTGCAGTTTGTATGGGCATCGATCCACTGTAAATATATTTTGGCTAATTCTGTTTGACACAATCTCCAAAACAAGTATAAATTACAAATTTGAAACAACCCCCGAAATAATATAGTCGAAGTAACAGAATAAGAAAAAAAACCGGCCAAGTGCGAGTCGGACTCGCGCACCGAGGGTTCCGTACAAACCTAGTAAGTTTTAAATTATTAAAAATATTTTTATTTTAAATATTTGAGTTGATTGAATGAAAGGTAAATTGCGGTTTACGATTTATGACGTATTAAAAAAAACTACTTACTAGATCTCGTTCAAACCAATTTTCGGTGGAAGTTTGCATGGTAATGTACATCATATATTTTTTTTAGTTTTATCATTCTCTTATTTTAGAAGTTACAGGGGGGGGGACACACATTTTACCACTTTGGAAGTGTCTCTCGCGCAAATTATTCAGTTTAGGAAAAAATGATATTACAAACCTCAATATCATTTTTGAAGACCTATCCATAGATACCCCACACGTGTGGGTTATATGAAAAAAAAAATTTTGAGTTTCAGTTCTAAGTATGGGGAACCCCCAAAATTTATTGTTTTTTTTCTATTTTTGTAAGAAAATCTTAATGCGGTTCACAGAATACATCTACTTACCAAGTTTCAACTGTATAGTTCTTATAGTTTCGGAAAAAAGTGGCTGTGACATACGGACGGACAGACAGACAGACAGACATGACGAATCTATAAGGGTTCCGTTTTTGCCAAATTTGGCTACGGAACCCTAAAAAGCTGATGACCTTCAGACTTACATAATAATATATGTGACGATAATGATTTGATATTTGAACTTACATAATATATGTGACGATAATAATTATAATAAAGGTTAGATATTATTTGTTAGTTTTTAGAGTTAATTTTTAGGGTTCCGTACCAAAATGGTAAAATGGAACCCTTATGGTGCGACTTTCTCCGTCTGTCTGTCCGTCTGTCCGTCTGTCCGTCTGTCCGTCCGTCACACTCGATTATTTCAGTAACTACCGAAGCTATCGACATGAAATTTGGAATAGTTGTGTATATAAGTGGCCCAAAGGCACTGGAATTAAAAAAAATTGGAAATTATTTTTCTTCTTATTTAAAAAGGGGGGAAAAACGGAGGATTGAAATTTAAAAGTGAGATAACTGTACAATGTGGGGTATCATATGAAAGGGTTTACTTTGTACATTCTAAAACAGATTTTTAATTATTTTTAGTCACGATAGTTTTTGATTTATCGGGGAAAAAGTCTAAAAAAATACCGTTCCCCCCCCCTTATCTCCGGAGTTTACCAATCGAAAAATCTGAAATAATTATGGTCAATAGGAATTTATGTATATTTTACAGGAAAACTATAGCCAATGCTCTAACTAGTATAGTTTTTTTGATATTAACAGTAAACCTCTACAAACAAAGTTAGTTTTGCGGATCATTAACAAAGGTAATTATAACCGTTTTACATCTTTGGTCGTTACAGTTTTAGTCGTGTTACATCTACAGTATTACGAACGAATCTTAAAAGTACCTAGCTATAACTACCTTTTACAATTTTTATTTTAAATTTTTTTTTAATACGTCATAAATCGTAAACTGCAATTTACCTTTCATACAATCAACTCAAATATTTAAAATAAAAATATTTTTAATAATTTAAAACTTACTACAGGTTTGTACGGAACCCTCGGTGCGCGAGTCCGACTCGCACTTGGCCGGTTTTTTTGTCTAGGGGTTATTAAAATTTTTAATTTTACTTTTATTTTGTCTTAAAGTAGGTATAATTGAAGTAACACGGTACCGAATCTATAGGACATATGGAAGGTAGTGAGATCCCCTCATCAACTATTAAAGAGCTGCTGATCTTCAAACGGCTGAACAGATTTTCATGAAACATGGCTAAGAACACTCGGGATAAAATTAACTATGACTCAAAAAAAAAACTAAACGAAAATAGGTCCATCCGTTTGGGCTCTACGATACCACAGACAGATACACAAACAGACACGTTAAACTTATACTTCTTACCCTTCTCGGGTAGTTAATAAGAGAGTCGGGGGTTAATAAGAGATTTTGACTTGCAAATTTGGTTTAGTTTAGGGTCAATAGGTATTTATGCGGTGTAATAGTATGATTTTATTTGCAGTGGCAACGATTCCGGAAGTCTCAAGGCCCGACTTGAAAAACAATTCAACCATGCTTTTGGTGGAAGTGATTTCCCTGGACAGGGCATTGGTTCGCCCGGCCGATACTGACTCCATGAGGAAATTCGACATTGTGCTGCAAGATGTGCTGCAGTTCGGAATGAAAGGTAAGAAAGAAGTAATTTTACAAGTATAGTCCTCCAAACTTATCAGACACGGTGTCAGCGTCGCTGGTTTATATGAAAAACTAGATCACGTCCGGGACTTCGTCTGCCTGGATTAAGGTTTTTCTGATTCCCGTGGGAACGCTTTAATTTTCCAGGATAAAAAGCCTAGCCTAGCCTATGTCCTTCTCCGGGGTACAACTTATCTCTATATCAAAATTCATCAAAATCCGTTGAACACATGGACTGTGAAAGCGTAGCAGACAGGCAGACCGGCACACTTTTGGATTTATAATATTATACTCGTAGTATGGATTGTTACAGTATCTTGGGATATTCAACACATCACACAAATCTTCCAAGTTATTCTCAACATACATTTCACTCCGTCACCGGAGCATCTTCAGGAGATGTTGACTCGACAATTGTGGGCTACACATATATCTTAAACTAGCTTATACCCACGACTACGTCCACGTGGATTGAGGTTTTTTGGTTCCCGCGGGAACTCCTTAATTTTCCGGGATAAAAAGTAGCCTATGTGCTATTCCAGACTATATTCTATCTCTGTGCCAAATTTCAGCCAGATCCGTTCAGCCGTTGGCGCGTGGTTGAGTAACAAACATCCATACATCCAAACTTTCGCATTTATAATATTTATTTGATTTGATTATCATATTAAACCACGTCAGGGTCACCAGTGAGGGATCTCGTGTTATGTTTACCTCGAATCTTTGTAATTTCTTTTTAACCCCCGACGCAAAAAGAGAGGGGTGTTATAAGTTTAACGTGTCTGTCTGTGTATCTGTCTGTGGTATCGTAGCTCCCAAACGGATGAACCGATTTTCGTTTAGTATTTTTTGTGTCATAGGTGATTTTATCCCGAGTGTTCTTAGCCATGTTTCATGAAAATCTGTTCATTCGTCTGAAGGTTATCAGCTTTTTTCAGCAGGCCGAGCATGGGAGGGGACAAAAATCTTATCTCCCGATTATATCCACTGACAAGAAATAAAATTATGCAATAGCATGGCAACAGGGGAAAGGAGGAGTATATCCCTGTTTGACTTGTGCATAGGACGTAGGTTTAAGTTTATTTTCATACCATTAAATTATAAAAAAGATGTCTCGAGCCAACTGGGACATCTTATCCTTTCCCCGTGGATAAAATCTCCCCGCCCATGCTCGGCCTGCTGGTGGGGGGTTTTTAAATTTGTAATTTTATTGTGTAAAACTTGTATTCGTGGCGTATGTGTTGTATTTTATAATTATTATTGTAACCTCTTTATTTTTTGAAGAAAGGAGCAACTGCTGAGTTTCTTGCCGGCTCTTCTCAGTAGAATCAGCTTTCCGAACCGGTGGTAGAGTCTTATCGTTTCATAAGTGACACAAGTTGTCCTATGTGAAATAAATAAATCATTTATCATTTATTTTATCATTTTCAGCATCCCCAATTAAAGAGCCGCCGCAAAAGGGTCAAGTCGTGATCGGAAAGTTTAGCGATGGAAATTGCTACAGGTAAATACTCGTATCTAAAAAAAAATTATTCTACTACAAGTTAGCCCTTGACTGCGATCTCACTTACCTAGGGGTAAGTGATGATGCAGTCTAAGATGGTAGCGGGCTAACCTGTTGGGGGTTTTATGGCAGTTTTATTAAACCCATACCCCTAGCCGGTACACAGTCGGTACACAGCATCGTGCCGGAACGCTAAATCGCTTGGCGGCACGTCTGTGCCAGTAGAGCGTTTACTAGCCACGGCCGAAGCCTCGCACCAGGCCGGACCAGAGAAAATTCTGAAATTATAAATTTCCAAATTGACTCTGCCGGGGATCGAACCCGGGACCGTCCTCGTTAAGACAACAGCGCTCAACACCTGCGCCAGGGAGGTTGTCGAAAGACAGAAAATAAAATTTTCTCGGAATTTTGTTTTAGGTTATACTAACAACTTCTAGAAAAAAAAAAACCCTCATTTTACTAAAGTTTTTAGCATAATAATTTAGCAACTATCATTAGTAGTAAAACTCTACCTTATACATGTGCTGTCATGCAGTTGACAAGTTTTTTGATGTTACAGGGCGCTATGCAGACGCACCAACGTGAACGCGAACAAATATCAACTGGAGTATATTGAATTTGGTAAGTTATTTTTATGAATAAACTAGAAGTTTAATTCGCTATAATCCGCCACAGGAGGTTAATCTGTGTGGTACAGTGTGTATCTTGCACTTGTAGATTGTGATATTCCACACCACATACATCTTCAAAATTATTCTCAACGCACGTTTCACTCCGACACCAGTTGTAGTTTTTGAAGTGAAAACTTCTTTAGCCGCGTTGATCACTTTTTGGTAGGGCGTAAAAATGTGGATTCGCGGCGTCATTGACATGCGTGTCGCCGATATACTCGCATTGTTACGAAGACAAAAGGTCTTAAATATAAATATACTACATTCGAAATTAAACTTTAATGCCTTAGTGTTATGGTTATATTCTAATTATTATTATTTGTATTTAAAAAACAAATAAATAAATTAAATATTCTTTTTCACTTCTATCAGCAGTCCTTATGACTGCCAATTTTTTTTATCACTACAAGTTACCCCTTGACGACGACCGTCGTGAATGCAAGCGACGCGCTCTGACGGTACTTAAGACTTCCTCGATTGAGGTTTTCACTCGTTTTTAGCGAGAAACTACTTGTTTATCTTTTTAGGGTTCCGTACCTCAAGAGCAAAAAAGGCACCCTTATAGGACTTCACTTCGTTGTCCGTCTGTCTGTCAACCACCTTTTTCTCTTGAACGCGTGGAGGTATAAAGGTGAAATTAATATCAAATACAGCCCTACAGTCCCTTGAAGCGGTAAAAAAAAACAAGCTTCTAAGTCAACGCAATTAAAAGCTACGGTCGTTTATGCAGCATATTTTGACGCTCGCTAATAAATCAAAACCTATAGGGGTTACTTCCTGATGACCTAGCATGAAAATTGGCAAGAAGCAAGGTCTCACAGCACAAGTATAGGAAAAAATTCAAAAATCGATAATTAGGGTTCCACACTCAGGGTGACGAATTGTTTGCCAGGTGCTACCAGTTTAGCGCCATATGTAAGCCAGTTATTTCACAGTTGATAGCATGTTGTTATGCCATATTTCTTGGTATTTACTAAAATAATTTATATTGTGTAGTGGTACGGAGCCCTTTGTGCGCGAGTTTGACTCATAATTAAGCGTTTTTTTAATAAAGGGAAATCCTTTGTAATAAATATTTTAGACCTTATTATATTCATAAGACTGCCTCGTTGGTCTAGTGGTTAGCATAGTCGACTGCGGATCACGAGGTCCTGGGTTCGATTCCCGGTCGGGCATAAAAGGGTTTTTCAATTAAGAAATTCTCAGTGCCAGCCCGGAGTTGGAAGTTGGCGGTGTTTCACCCCCGTGCCTCGGAGAGCACGTTAAGCCGTCGGTCCCGGTTATTATCACTAACATGATAATAATCGTTAAAGTCCGCCAACCCACATTGGAGCAGCGTGGTGGGTCTAAGCTCTAATTCCCGCTCTCCTATGAGAGTGGAGGCCTGTGCCCAGCAGTGGGACGTTAATAGGCTGTAGTGATGATGATGATGATATTCATAAGTGCAATGTGTTCCATGTGTGTGCTCCAAACGGTATTACGAATTTGGTTCTCTATATGCAGGAAACATAGAAGTTAACACCAGAGAGACCATCTACGCCTGTCCTCAAGAGCTGGATTTGAACAGCAACCCCACAGTAGTGTCTGTGGTGAAGCTGCCAGTCGACGCCAAGCTATTGACACCTGCCGCCACGGAGTATATCGAGAACTTGCGCGATAGCAACACTGAACTCATTCTGGTGAGACTTTTGATATATTAATTATAGTTCTGATCTGACAACGTCTCTAGGTATAGAATGTATAGAAAAATCTCTTAGGGGCGAGGGAATCAGCCAAACTACTGACGCCCGCCGAAACAAATTAAATAGTATACCACCTATCTCTGCGACAACGAAACTAAATTCATTCAGGTGAGACTTTTGATATATTACATGCTCTGACGGTAGCGCAGCGCAACGAGTCAGCGTTTTTGTGTGTATCGAAAGATCTCTCGCGTTACTTTATTTGGTTAGAATATCTTCTATGATATTCGTCTAATTTAAATGGCGTAAAGGGCGAATTTGGTCTATATTAAATACTTGAGATGACAAACAATTGTATTTTGATAAGGATTAATACTACGGAAGCTCTTAGATGAGAGGATTTTGTCCGACTTAATTCAGATACTCGCAATTTTTCGTAGGGATCTCTAATTTTTTTGAAAATAAACTATAGCCTATGTTGGTCGCTGATAAAGTAGCTTTCTATAGGTGAAATAATTTTTAAAATTGGTTGAATAGTTTTTGAACATTACAAACAAACAAAAAACAAATCTTTCCTGTTTATAATTTTAGTTTAGAAAAAATAGTGGGTAAGTGACCATCCTTAGCCAAATTGTTCAGTTTGTAACATTTCTTTGTAATTTAATACAATAATTTCATACTCGACCTGGTACTATTTAATATTTAAACTGCCTCGTTGGTCTAGCTAGTGGTTTGCATGTTCGACTGCGCCTGACGAGGTCCCGGGTTCGAGTCACGAGTCGGCCATAACAAGTATTGAGTTTGAAATTCTTGCCTGGAGTTAGGAAGTTGGTGGTGTTGCATCCCCGTGCCCCGGAGAGCACGTTCAGCCGTCGGTCTTGCGCCTGACCTATCACCGGTCGTGTCGGTACTCCGTCCCATCGGGCTATGAGAGTAAAGGAACAGAGAGTGCACCTGTGTATGCGCACACACTTGTGCACTATAATATCTCCCGCGCAGATGGCTAATCTCTGGAGATAAGTCGCCGTGGCCGAAATTCGGTCGGGAGGACATTATTTTGTCTATATATATAAAATTCAAAGTCCTGACTGATTGACTGACTGACTGACTTATATATCAGCGCACAGCCTAAACCGCTAGGGTTAGAGACTTGAAATTTTGAAAGTAGCTTCCTTTTGTAACGTAGGCGCTCACTGAGGAAGGATTTTTCAAATATCCACCCCTAAGGGGTGAAATAGGGGTTGAAAGTTTGTATGAACTTTCATACCGTCATTTCTCAAGTTATATCCATGAAACTTAGTATATGAGTTATCGGTAAAAATATAGAAATACGTGTTTCACAGTTTTTGAAAATTCTACCCCCGAAAGGGGATGAAAGTTTATATGAAAGTCCTTCTTTCTCAAGATATTTCTCAAGTTGTATCAACGAAACTTGGTATTTTGGCTATAGGTAATAAATAAAGAAGTACATGTGGCCCAGTTTTTCAAAATTCCACCCCTAAAGGGGTAAAATAGGGGTTGAAAGTTTGTATGAAAGTCCTTCATTTGTCAAGTTATAGTGATGAAACTTAGCATTTGGGCTTTCAGTTAGATATGCAGAAGTACGTGTTTCACCATTTTTGAAAATTCGACCCCCAAAGGGGTGAAATAGGGGATGAATGTCCTTCATTTATCAACATATTTTTCAAGTTATAACAACGAAACTTGGTATTTTGGCTTTCGGTATAATATAAAGAAGTATGTACGTGTGTAACAGTTTTTCAAAATTCCACCCCCAAACGGGTAAAATGGGGGTTGTAGTAAGTTGGTGTAAAATGCCTGCGTTTAAGTTAAATAGCCGTGAAACTTGATATTTGGGCTACCGGTTTAAATTATGAAATACATAATTCAGAGTTTTTATAAATTCTATCCCAAAGGACGTTAAATAGTCCTTCAATCACGCCGCAACGGATCGACGGGTTTTTTGTCATGGGTTCTTTTTATACCGGAAAATTAAGGAATGCCTATGGGAATTAAAAAACTTATGCCACGCGAACGAAGTCGCGGGCGTCCGCTAGTTATTTCATATTATTTCTTGTCTACAGATGTTACCCGACGGTGCCAACTCTGCGCCGAGCGGTGCAGAAGCAAGCCTTACTGTTGCCAAGAACAAAGAATCCGTCAACAAGAAGATTGAGCAGATGTGCAAGCCCGATTGGAAGAAGATCGAGGAAAATGGAGGCGATATTCTTCGTAAGTGAGAGTGTTGTTAATCTTCTTTATATATAAAAATGAATCCCTATTACCCTTGGTCACGGCATCACGCGTGAACGGCTGGACCAATTTCGTTAATTCTTTTTTTGTTGTGTTGGTTTAGACCCCGGGATGGTTTATATTCACAATTGGACCCGATAGGGGGAGCTGCAATCGGGTTCGAGGTTCAGGGCAGGACAAAGTCTGCCGGGCCCCACTAGTAATAGAATATTATTATATTTTTAGATACTGCCAACACACTATATAAAGCTCAAGGCTAAAACAAGACACGACTGCCCTGCCATATTGCATTTTTTCATAAACAAGTGAATACAATTAAAAAAAATTATTAAATATCCGACTGCTCTGCCGTAGACACACACACATACACGAACCCTGAAAACATAACACTCCTTTTTTGGGCAGTCGTGTAATAAAAAATCCCCCTCGAATGGAATTGTACGGCTACCACTGCTACTACGTAACGATACCACAGTCATTAATTACCTTTGGAATCTTATTCACATTTTATTAAATGATATTTTTTTGTGAAATAAAGTGGATATTGAACTATAGTTTTTGGCGGCGCGGGGCGTTGTCTTCTTACAAAATCTAGAATGGTAGAATTCGGGAAACTGTCCCTAAGATAAATATGTATGATTCGAACGATTAAATCTAAATTGGTAGATTATTTTGTATCGTTTTAAAAATTGTAATTATTTTATCTGATTGATGTTTGCCTAAACAATGGGATAGCCCATTTTTAGTGGATTTTCTGTTACTTTAGAGCATTTTTTATTTTTATCTAATAATCTCTAACAAAATGGTAATAAATGAAAGAATATCATGGCAGCACTGATGCTGATGGTCTCTGTTTATGCCAATTAATGTTATATGGGTCTGCTGTGGTTCTATGGATAAACCTAATACTATCCTAATATTATGAGTAAGTACTAAGCTATGCGTTATACTACGAGCCTATATAACGAATAATATTAAACTAAACAAAAGTTATTGTTGCGGAAACGCGTTATAATTATAACTTGCGCTGTATGGGCAATGCTGTTTGCTAGGCAACATCTTGGTGTGGATACCAAGTGGCCAACGTAAGATTGGTGCGTTTTCGATAAATAAGAAAAGGATAGTAAAGGATTACTGGACGCGAAGCGATGTGAAATCTTTTACGAGCTTGCAAAATGTGCTTCGACTTAAAGCGTATCCAGAAGGACAGAACTATAGCGTACAATAATAAAAATATTCACAATAACTGTGGATATAATAACGCATCCAGGTAGCCTTTAATTAAAACTAAAACGTATATTAAGTTTTTTCTATAGTTTAACAATGATGAAAACAAGTATCGGATTTTCTTCAAAATCTTGAGCGGTGTGAGTTGAAGTTTTCCGTCTCAACAAAGCGGAGTTATCCGAGAGTAATGCTCTTTGACTAGGAGGTTCATCGTTACGTAACGATGACCGTGATATACTAGTAAGCCAATAATAATAATAATAATAATAAAGCCTTTATTTCCAATATCCAAATTATAATACAATGTCATGTTCATTTATGTAAATTTAGTTCATTTATGTCAATCGGACACCCATTTTTGGGCAAAGGCCTCCTCCATCCCCTTCCATTTAATCCGATCTCTTGCCAATCTTGTCCAAGTGGTCCCTGCCGCCTCGTAGAGATCGTCCCGCCAGCGTCGCCGTGGCCTACCTCTCGGTCTGCATTTGTCACGAGGATACCAATGTAACAGCTTCTCGGTCCACCGTCCATCAGTGCTCTTCGCAGTAAGCCAATAGTAATGGTAAAATAATTGCAACGGTAAAAGCACGCGAGAAAAGTAATCAGCGGTGATTTAAACGCCGGGGCGGTTATTTAAGCAGTCAGACGATAAAAGGAGTTGAGACGGTGAATAACTATGACTAGTGATATCGGTGCCGCAGCCATATGTACTCGTACCATCGCTGGTTTCAGAGGATGTGGGAAAGGAAACCTTCGATCTCTCTTCTACACCGAGGTGTCGCAAACTTCGGAACTCCGATAGAAGCGGTAACTCGGAAATAAAATTCCAAGTCTCACTGACGTACACGGTATTTCATTCCATGTTAATTTTATCCATCATAATTCTTTGACATAAGCAACGTAAAGAATTACGGGATCTACAAAATCGAAAACATTATAAAATCGCGCAGTTGCGGATAAAAAAGGCGAAATGTCCAAATTAGCGGCGGTCGAGATACAAACAAGATTAAAATATTATGTGCGGTATTATTATAATGTTAACCTAAAATCGTGAAGGTATGAAAAGATATACGTTGCGATTGTCGGTGCGCTTGCGGTTGTCGGTGCGCTTGCGGTATATTATTGTACTAGATGATTCCCGCGGCTTCGTCCGCGTGGACCAAGTTTTTTCGATTTCCGCGGGAACTCTTGAATTTTCCGGGATACAAAGTAGCCTATGTCCTTCCCCGGGATACAACCTAACCCTGTACTTACCAAATTTCATTAAAATCGGTTGAACAGATAAATTTTTTGATTCCCGCGGGAACCTTCGAACTTTCCGGGATAAAAAGTAGCCTATGTCCTTCCCCGGGATATAACCTATCCCTGTACCAAATTTCATCAAAATCGGTTGAACAGATGGGCCGTGTAAGCGTAGCAGACAGACAGACAGACACACTTTCGCATTTATAATATTAGTATGGATAACAGCTCAGGTGAGTTGCTAGTTAATTTGACCAAATTAAACTCTCTTGGCATGTTTGGACTACTGGATCTGCTGTCACAACTGTGTCTTTACTAGAGGAAGCAGAGGAAGCAAGATCGTTAATATAGATGTGCCTTTCGGGAACCGCGGCTACAGGAAGCCATCTCTCTCTCGACTTAACGACTTCATGCAAGTTGCGAAGTGCTAAAAAGGAAGAGGAACGCGACACCGAAAGTGATGCGACTAAACATATATTATGTATAAAGCGGATTGTTGAATCTATATAAGATTATTTTATAATTGCGATGCGGGGAATGCAAATCAATAAATAAATATATGTTCGTTACATCGGCGAGGAAAGCTATATTGAAATACCTATTAATTAGCATGATATATTATAGATCCCAGTATGCGAGTTGAAATCTGAATCAAAAGTTTTGACGATAGTGGTTGATTTATCGTTACGTTTGAAAGAATGATACAAGGTCAGAACCCAGTGAGGTGCATTCGTCAGCATAAACCTTTGAGAGGCCTTCCATACAAGGACGATCGACAGATAAGCTATCGACATAGCCGTCACTTGACGCGGTGTGTGTACTGTCAAACTCACTTAAATTTTCTAATTTAGGTATTTCTGCTACGGCCGAAATATTTTCTAAATTATGAAGCGTATTATGCCGTATAAATGAACAGAACGCAGCGGTATGCGGGAGCTGAGGGACGACTGGAGCATAAGTGGTCAATCAGACTGCACTAGCGGGTGCGGGGGCGGGCGCGGTCGCTCGGGTCTTGGCGTCTGCGTATTCACAGTGCCGAACGAGCTACGAGTGTCATTGCACATGTGTTTGGTCGTTCTCAAAGTTTGCTTGCTACATATAAAGAAGACATGGATGAAGATTTGCTTTTATTAATGGAAAATTCATACATGAAGTGGAAATTGCAATATATGAAGTTTGGCACACACCATTTAAATAAAGGAAGAGAAGAGTTTGGAGAATTTTATGTATTATACGCTGATTTACGGACGTATCCCGATAAATTCTTTGAATACACGAGAATTTCATTACACACTTTTGACTACATATTAAATAAGATCTCGCCATATTTAGTCAAGATTGACACCAATTTTAGAAAAAGTATAAAACCTATAATCAGTAATTTTAACAATTAGGTATATGAAAATAAACTAACCGTTACTTCCAGGAAACAATTGTTTTATTTCTTCCTATAATTTATTTATGGCTGCCCTATTTTAATGTTGCATATATTGCTTTGCCAAATAGCAGTGCGATGTTGTACTGCAGATATAAATTCTTCCGTATTGATATATCCATGACGATTGACGACGCTTCGGCGGGTGGATCAAAATGGTTTAGAACCACAAGCGTAGTCACCTAAAAGACGCTATATCACTGTGAACGATACGAGCGGACTGAGCCATTAGAAACACTCGCGCCACCCGCGCCCGCGCCCGCCTCATGAAGACGCGCGGCTCGCGGGAGCACTGTGAACGCATTTTGAATTACACGCGCCCGCGCTAGCACCCGCGCCCGCCTCCACTCTGAAAGAGTACTCACCCATAATAATATAACCAAGGGCGATTTCTATAGCGGAAGGCGAGTTGGCACTGCCAGATACTTTATTGAAAAGTAAAAGGAGACGGTTCAGATTTGTATGGGGCGTAGGCCAATTCTTGTACAAGCAGAGAAATGAAGGAAAATAAAATACAAGACCAGTTTTTATTGGCCAAATCTACGAATTCGTCGTAATTTCAGTGGTAAAATTATTTAATCTTTCCAAATTATGGAACCCATGAGTGGGTAACAATGGCGGATTCATATTTTTTGATGTTTTCAAAAGAAAAATACCTTATTTTGATAGTGACTGTCAGAAATGACATTTGATACATTTCGCGCCTACTGCTTTCTATAGGGCTGAAGGTTGCCATCTTGGAAACGTATCGAAAACTTGAAATACATTTTTATTTTTTTGCTCGTTATTTACCTTACTGTTTTAAATTATTATATTTTTAATACAATCCATGTATTTTCCTCTATTCATGGTAGAGTGTACAAGAGTAGGCCTAAAATTAACCTTTTCCTTTCACAGTTAAGTTTTACTCCTAACAACAAATCAATAGATCCTGGCTCCGAGAAATCGTCGTCAGCGAGAGATATGTTTTTTATCACGCTATTGATGGCCGATACGTCGACGCGTGCATCAGGCAGTTGTGACGTAATAATCTCCACAACAAGCGGGCTTATGGAATATTCCCTTCCCTCATCAAAGCGAGATCTAAAATTTAAATCCGAACCACCTAGGATCTTCTGTGAAAATCCACCTTTACTATACCCTGTACTTCAGCAAAACGGTTTTGCAAGCTAATAGATAGCGACAAGCGGTTGTAACAGGCTACACTAATGTAGTCCTGCTGGGACCCTGGGTCCACAAGACAGCGTAAGGATTGAGGGCGGTTATACTTATCGTATATTTTAATTTTAGCGGAATCTGACAAGGTTGTAATAGCGGTGCGGTCATGATAATCACGAGATATAGTACATATATAGATGCGGCGGGAATATTACGAGCGGGAGAATCATTGGGCGATACAGAATTATTTATTTTAGCGGGTTGATTACTAGCGGGTGAATAAGCGGGTTGATTATTATTAGCGGGTGAATTATCAGATGAATTAGCGGGTGAATAAGCGGGTTATTATTGGATGAATAAATGGGTTGATTAGCGAGTTGAATTATATCATGCTCAGAATGATTGCATGACACAGTGCGAGACATATCATTTGAGTTAGCGGGATGTGTACAGGTGTGCGGACAACTATGTGACGATGGCGCATTGAGAACGTCACTGCAGTTCGATTTACTAGATCTAGAAAAACACAAATTTGAGTGGTGACGCAATGAGCAGTTTGAGCATATAGCAGGCACTGACGCGTACGCAAGTTAGCAATTTGCGTAAGGGCATGCAAGCCGCTGAGTGGCGCATCAGTTGCTCTTCGTCCACCACCCAAGCTACTCCTACCCATGTGTGTTATTTAATTACCTATACCCGTACAGATATTATAATAACCGTACATTGGTGACCCTCGACAAGTAACATCAAGAAGTCACCCGCGTACATTGTTAGCCCGCGACTCCGTGCTCGAGTGACGCGGTAATTTTTTTTGTGGTTAGGACAAAAGAAGGGCAACTCAGTAGACCGCATGGGTAGCATAGGGAATTAATTTAAAGTGAAAGTTCCTGCTGCTGGAGCAGGCAGAAATCTGACGAGAAGTACTTAAGCAGTTCGTACAGTAGGAGTGCTTCTTAACAATTTCGAACCTCTCCTTAGGGGTCGTTTTCATATACTCAGAACACTTGTATTAGTGGTCATGCCAATCATTCTTACTTACGACGCACTTATTACCTTCATTCGAGCTACTAGAGTCATCCGTACTCACAAAAGATTTAGTACACTTCGTGGCAGATGCAGTTACATTTTAAGAGTGTGACTTATTATTAGACTGTGCACCCAGGGAACTTGTATTGCTGGAGCTGCCCCTAGACAACACCTTAATCTGTTCTTTCACGAAATCGATTAGACTTTAATAGGATGGAATTTGTTTTTTGCGGTTAATTAGTTCAAACATCTTTATTGTATCTGAGGCTAATTTAAGTGTAGCCAAATGAAAGAATATAAAATCAGTCAAATCTATTCTTAACTGTTTAAGCGCTTCTACCGACGAATCGAAGGTGTTTACGAAATTATCCAAAGCGTTATCATTATTATTAGTGAGCGGTTTAAATTTCAATACTTGATTTAAATAAGCGGAAGCGAGCGAGCGTTGGTTGTCGTACTTCTGTATCAGGGCGTCCTAAATAATTGGATAATTTTCAGCGGTTGCTGGCAACCCTGCACATACGGCGGCAGCCCTATCGGTTAATTTGCCGACAAGGTAAAATACTCTTTCACTATTATTTAAGTTCGGGTCATCATGTATCATACTCCTAAACTGCTGGTAGAACTACGGCCATTTCGTTACATCACCATCAAAATAAATTAGGATTGAATAATTGGCGGGAGGTGAGACTTTAATTTGGGGAACCTTGACAAAGAGCTCTGTTTAATAGTCTCAGATTCCTTATCACTATTGTTAATGGCTAATATTTGCTTAACATAGCTGAAAAGTTCCTCAAAAGAAGTCCACGTCCACGAAGTCTTAACTGAGTAGCGTTATATATATCTAACTACCTATATATAGTATAATGTTTGTTCGAATTCTTTCCGCAAGGTATCTAGATTAACAGCTTGACTTAAAAGACTAGGCAATTTCTTTTCATCTGTTTCTACTTGCACGGCGGTATCAAAAATTCTTTGCATTCGAGCAAACATTACATCACGTTTAGATTCCAATAATAACATTTGACATTCGTCATTAGTGCGTAATACACTAGATTCACCTTTAGTACCTACTCATTTTGAGAAGTTAAATATATTATATCCAATAAATCGAACACAATTAATATATATAAGCGTAATATAAATACTATATAGCTAAATGCTTTATTATAATGCATAAAATATTAATTTCTATAAAATGCGTGATAATATATAGGCGAAAAAACACAACTCTTATTTATTAGCGGGCGGCTAAATATGCAAGCGTTATAAACTATCATTCCGTCGAAACAATACCTTCCAATACCTATTCAGATGCAACTGCAGTGAAAGGCCGACCGTGACCTTCGGATCACATGGAAACGTATTCAATTTGCTTCGAACCTACGAGTGCCTACTGCCTAATCAGTTATTACCTACCTATATAGCACTGTATTTAGCCCTTTTATACGTTAGCAGATCTACAATAAATAGGTAGTATAACGTAAATTAAGGCGCAAAATATCACTCGATGCAATAATGATCGATCACGATTACGATTCAAAATCTGGATCGATTGGAACAAAAATGGCGGCGCGGGGCGTTGTCTTCTAAATTTCCTTTTCAAAATCTAGACTTATCGGTTGATATAAACGTATCTTATATGGACTGTAAATTTGTTTGGCAGAATGACTCGATTTTCCATAGGTTAATGATATTAGGTAATGGGTAAATGAGGGATGCACTGACCTTTGCTTGTCGGCGAGAATGTTCTTTGGTGTTTGATGATTTGATCACTAACACTTATTTCACTTGTTTTGTGGCCACAATCACTGTTTAGCGTCACTAATAAGCGGTAATTTAAATGGTAGAATTCGGGAAACTAACTAAGATAAATATGTATGATTCGAACGGAACGGCAGCGGAGCGGTGTTACACGCTGTATGGTTTTCGCAAAGAGAGCTATGCGTCCTTCACAGGTAGCCATTGAGGACTGTCTTCGTATTTTCTTCGTGCGGTCTTGGCAGCATACTGATTTGTGTTTGGTCAGTAGAGGAAGATGGGGTATTCATGAAGGAAGCTAGGATTATCTATCTATATATACAATTATAATTATAATTAAAATTATTAAAAAATACGACTGCTCTGTCGTAGACACATATACATACATGAACCCTAAAAACATAACACTCCTTTTTTGGACAGTCGTGTAATAAAAAATCCCCCTCGAATGGAAGTACGGCTACCACTGCTAATTACTACGTAACGATACCACAGTCATCTTTGGAATCTTATTCACATTTTTATTAAATGATATTTTTTTGTGAATCACTGGATATTGAATTATAGTCTAAACTAGTATTATAAAGAGGAAAGCTTTGTTTGTTTGTTTGTTTGTTTGTAATGGATAAACTAAAAAACTACTGGACCGATTTTAAAAATTCTTTCACCTATAGAAAGCTTTTATCAGTGAGTAACATAGGCTGCGTTTTATTTTAAAATAAATTAAAGATCCCTTTGAAAATTGCAATAATGTGAATTAAGTCGGAAAAATTCACCTAATTTAACTTTTTACGTTAAACCTCTATTCGTCTATTAATTCAGACCGTCTCTTATGTCATATTTGTCAAGACAAACATAATAAATACAAGAGAAGTTACTAAAATTTTTTTAAACATTTTAATATCTAACTGTTGTAGACAGACTGCGAAATGCCTAAAAGAGCCAGGTCTCAACTTAGTTGTTAGTTCTAAACATAGTTCCCAGGTGAGGGCAGCGAAAATACGGCGTATTGGAGACTAAAGTGCCAAGCGTTCACAGCGGTTTGCTGAACAAAATTTGGGGTATTATATAGACATCCGGTACTCGCTTTCAGGGGTGGGGAGGGGTGGGGAGGGGGGAGAGGGTGCCCCCCCTCTTTGTTCCCCCCACCGGAAATGCATAGTTTTTTTTTTATGAATTTTTAAAAATCTCATTTTGAGGTTATGTTTTCATACATTTACAACGCGTGCAGGGGTGGGGAGGGGGGTGGATGGGTGGGGAGGGGGGGGCGGGTGCCCCCCATCTTTTTTCCCCCCACCGGAAATGCATATTTTTTTTTTGAATTTTTAAAAATCTCATTTTGAGGTTATATTTTCATACATTTACAAAGAACCTAAGTGTATAAAAATATTTATGTTCTAACCCAACCTAATTTAACTTCCAATTATTAGAACCTAAGTGCCCGGCCTGTGGCCGGGCACCAGTTATATTTATGTTCTAACCTAACCTAACCTACCTTTAGGTTTTCCATAGTCTAGTGGTTAGAGGGAGTTTAGAACCCCTACAATTTAATTTTTCATTTCAAACTAATAGAACCTAAGTGCCCGGCCTGCGGCCGGGCACCAGTTATATTTATGTTCTAACCTAACCTAACCTACCTTTAGGTTTTACTCACGTATGATGACTCAAGATATGTGGGGACTTGGTTCTATGACTGTTATGATGTAAATAAAACAATTATTGAAATAATTATATTTTTATGTTATTTTATAAACATGTTTAATTGCCTTCATCAGTTCTTCGAAAGCATCTTTTTTATATTTTTCAATATTTCGATGCTATAAATATTCTATAATCAAATCCGAAAACCAAAATTGATAAAACAGCGCAATTTTTGTGGTGTAAATGTATGAAAACATAACCTCAAAATGAGATTTTTAAAAATTCATAAAAAAAAAACTATGCCTTTCCGGTGGGGGGAACAAAGAGGGGGGGCACCCTCTCCCCCCTCCCCACCCTCCCCACCCCTCCCCACCCCTGAAAGCGAGTACCGGATATCTATAGCCAACCCAAAATTTGAGACCGCATGGTCGAGTTGTTCGCCTCAGTGCCGACTGACCATTATTGAGTATGGACTATTTTGATCAAGTGCTACCCGTGCGAAGCGGGGGCGGACCGCTAGTATTATATATTTTTGGAATCTACTCATCATTATCTAGATGATGATTATATAGTTTATCTTATTTTCGAATATTTTTTTTCTACTTAGTCTTCTATGCGGAACCATGGTCACCCCATGTTTTTTTTTTAATTTTACTAGCCTATGTCACCCGGAATAAGCTAGGGATTCTAACGATACCTCATTTATCAAAATCGGTTCAGGCGTAAAGAAGTTATGGTGGAATATACAAACTCACATACATACATACATATATACATACATACATGAACCCTGAAAACAATATACTCCTGTTTCAGGCAGTCGTATAAAAAGCGAAATACCACTCATTCACTGACTGACTCACTGGCTGACTAATCACGATATCTCAGGAACTATAAAGCGTACAGACTTGAAATTTGGAAAGTAGATTCCTTCTATACTGTAGACGCCAGTTAAGAAAGGGTTTTGAGAAAATACATCCCTAAGGGGTTAAAATAGGGGTTGGAAGTTTGTATGAAAGTCCTTTGTTAGGGTTCCGTAGCCAAATTTGGCAAAAACGGAACCCTTATAACTTACTACAGGTTTGTACGGAACCCTCGGTGCGCGAGTCCGTCTCGCACTTGGCCGGTTTTATTTTTGAAGTTAGAGACATGAAAATTGGCAATTAAGTTATTAGTTATGAATAATAAAAACCTGTATAAGCAATTTTACGAAAATGTACCCCAAAGGGTGAAATGGGGGTTGGGAGCTTACATAAGGGTTCCAAGTTTTTGAAGTAAGAGACTTGAAAATCAGGATTTAGGTTATTAGTTTTAAGTTTATAATAAACTGTATAAGCATAAGGGTTCCAAGTTTTTGAAGTAAGAGACTTGAAAATAGGGATTTAGGTTATTAGCTTCAAATAATAATAACCTGTATAAGCAATTTTACGAAAATCCACCCCAAAAATGGTGAAATGGGGATGAAAGGTTACATACAATTTTTATGATTTTAAAGTATTAAAGTAAGTAGTAAAGAAAGATTTTAAAGACATGAAAATCTGCATAATAAGTAATTATTTTTAAATAATAAAAAAACCTGCTTATGCTATATAAAGCCTCTATAGATAGGCTGTTTGCAGCAGGAAAATTTCATAATCTCCTATGAGATTATCAACAAGTGTACGCGGACGAAGTCGCGGGCGACCTCTCGTAATATATAGTCGCGGGAATCATCTATATAATAAATGCGAAAGTGTTTTTTTTTTGGTTTGTTGGTTTATTTGATTGTTGGTTTGTTGGTTTGTCCTTTAATCACGCCGCAACAAAGCAGCGGATCGACGTGATTTACGAGGTATCAGAGTATAGTTGAGTATGAGTATAGTTCCCGTGGGAATTAGAAAAAAAACTTATTCCACGCGTACGAAGACGCGGGCATCAGCTAGTGGTTTTATACGAGTCATTCTATTATAAATATAAAAAGAAATGCGCATATGGCGCAACCAGTGTTATATATTTTTGGAATCTACTCATCATTTTCTAGATGATGATTATATAGTTAATCTTATTTTCGAATATTTTTTTCAACTTTAGTCTTTAATGCGGAACCATGGTCACCCCATAACTGTCCAGTTTTCATACCTTACTGCAAATGCAAGCCGGGCTTGCCTATGGCACTGTTTCAACATGGACATCTTCCTTGCTATCCTTCCGTGCAAGTATTCTTCTACCAAAGGCCTTCGAATAGTGCGTACCGTGATTGCTGAAGAGTTGTTTTCACCACAATATTCGTTTTCTCAGATCATTAAGACCCTTTAAAAGGATTTTGTGCCAAACAAACGATATTTCGATCGTCTCGACGACATGACTTTCTCTGTTTAGATACACGCGGAACATTTGAAGCAGTTTGATATGTGGCAAAATGCTTCACAGCGTAGAAAACCATCGTTTTTGAGCATTGCAGATGGTCAGCTATCTTTTTATGCGACCAATTGGACTCGCGAAGTTTTATTATTACTTCCCTTGTAGATTTATAGCAACATTTATTTTTCCCCATTGTTTTCATATGAAGCAATAAAGTCTAAGTATAAAGTCACCTTTAAGACTTTTACACAGCACTAAATGGCGCCAAAATTATACGAATAGTGACCTAAAACCACAGAGCCACAGTGTTAAATTTGATTAAAATATAATATACTATTCAGCGTTCTTAATTATATGACCAGCCAGAAAATAGTAATACTAGGTTCAGATCTAGTGTATAAAGTCACCTTTAAGACTTTTACAGTACTAAATGGCACCAAAATTATACGAATAGTGACCTACTACCACAGAGCCACAGTGTTAAATTTGATTAATATATAATAAACTATTCAGCGTTCTTAATTATATGACCAGCCAGAAAATAGTAATACTAGGTTCAGATCTAGTGTATAAAGTCACCTTTAAGACTTTTCCAGTACTAAATGGCACCAAAATTATACGAATAGTGACCTACAACCACAGAGCCACAGTGTTAAATTTGATTAAAATATAATAAACTATTCAGCGCTCTTAATTATATGACCAGCCAGAAAATAGTAATACTAGGTTCAGATCTAGTATAAAGTTTTGCGATACCGAGAGAAATACAAAAAAATACATGCAATTAGTTATACTTTGCAAAGATTTTTTTGTTTTGAAGTTGAAAGTTTGCAAAAATCTTCCCTTTTAATAAGCGTTCTTAATTATATTATGACCACCACTGTACGTACACAAATCCCCTCATTTTTTGGGCAGTTGTCTAAAAATAATTAAACAATCTAGTACATTTTGGGATACTTACCCAAACAATTTTTTTTAAATTTCCTGCCATTTTGCACTCTCAGCATTCACTAAACACACAGTATTTATGAAATGTTTTTATTTATTTTAATGTGTGGTCCCCTGTTTGTAAAAGCCTCTCCTCCATCCATTTCCATTTTTGTCTAAATGGTAGATACTGATCCAATTTAATATAGCAAGGAAAAATTGGATGGTCTTGCAATTTAAGCAATTTAATTTTATATCTCCCTCTCTCTCACTTGGTCGTGACCCCTTTCCATTAATCACGTAATGGTAGGTAAATGGTAGAAGTTTTGTTGGGATAATAATGCGCATACGCAATACGCGTACGACTATGCGTATTAAACTCTTAGATTTTGTAATGATTATTATCAGATATTAGTAATAATAACTGGGGCCGACGGCTTAACGTGCTCTCCGAGGCACGGAGGATACGAAAACCGACTTGGATCAACGTTACTTAGCAATCGCAATCGACTGATAATAATGCGTTGTCACAGCTAGTCCACTCGTCCCTCGTTAATTTTTAAATTGTGTAATTTTATTTTTCGACGTACACAGAAACCCAACCCCTGATGATTAGCGATGTGGAGTATCTGGAGCTGCCGGCCCAGGGTTGCGAGATCGAGATCTTGGACATGAGCACTTTGAGGGATGGCCTGGTCTGCGGCCGTGAGAGGATGCCCGGCGCGGACGCGGCTCTCGACGCGCTCACTAAACGGGTGAGCATTGCCTTTTAAGAACGTAAGCTCTTTATTCCTATTTATACTATTTTTAGGGTTCCGTACCTCAAAAGGAAAGAACGGAACCCTTATAGGATCACTTTGTTGTCCGTCCGTCTGTCTGTCAAGACACTTCTTCTCAGGAACACATGGAATAAGAATAAGAATATTTTATTTGCGTAATACACGTTGTACAGGATGGTTTTACAAAAAATTAAAGTCACAGTGTATTGCCATGCAAGGCGTGCAAAATTGCTATGTTGGGAGTTACATAATATCATTATTATATTTATTATATTTATCATTTAGGTATGTCATAATATTATATTATAATAGATTGGACTTTAAAATAATTGATGTCAAGAATAAAATGTCAAATTACCTATTATTGATTTAAGTATTCAGCCACACTATAGAAACTATTGAATAAGAGCCATTCAAAAAGTTTACGTTTAAACACATGTAACGACATCTTTTCATCTTTAAATCCATGTGGCAGCTTATTGTACAGTTCTACACACATTGCGTAACAGTTTTTTGTGTAAAATGCAGTGTTAACTTTCTGTGGAATAATAAGTCGATTTGAGTTGTGACCATTTCTAGCGGGTAGTTTTCTATCGGCGGCTTTTGTAAATAAGTTATTATTTTTCCTAATAAATATGATACTTTCATATATGTACCTACATACATGGCAGAGGCAGTATTTTTAGCTTTTTGAAAAGGGGTTTACATGAATCGAGAGGTCCTGCTCCACATACCGCCCGAACACATTTCTTTTGTGCTATAAAAGCCTTATTTATATCACTCGAGTTTCCCCAGATAATTAGTCCATAACGAAGATTACTCGATATGTATCCATGGTAAGCCATTAGCGCGCTATGTTCGTTAACAGTTTTATATAACCTTCTTAATGCAAAGACAAACTTGTTTAGTTTACTACATATCTTTGTTAAATGATATTTCCAGTTACAGTTTCGATCCAGTTCTATACCCAAAAATGTCGTTACTTCATCTTGTCCAATTTTTTGTCCATTATAGTGAATATTAAGGTCATTCGTGACTATGTTAGGTTTTTTAGTAAATTGAATATACTTAGTTTTATTTATATTAACAGTTAAGTCATTATTATTTAGCCATTCAATAATATTTTTAGTTACGTCATTTATTTCAGCGGTGTTATCGGTATTCTTTTGTTCTATTACAACAGATATGTCATCAGCAAATAATGTACAAGGTTGATTAACACAATGGGGCAGGTCATTTATATATATAATAAATAGTAAAGGACCCAGCACACTTCCTTGAGGCACCCCGGTTAGATTAATTTTATTATCAGATCTAAAATAAGTTATTTCTGAGTCAATTACTCTCTGAATTTCGACACATTGATGTCTATCTTTTAGCTTTCCAACCAATTTAACGCCACTCCCCTTATACCATAATGTTCTAGTTTGGTTAATAATATATCATGGGCTACAAAGTCAAAAGCCTTTGACATGTCAAAAAATAAAGCGGCAACAGTCTTACATCTATCCAAATTATCTATAATACGTTTCGTGAGATTAAAACATGCCAAGATTGTTGATTTGTTTTTTTGAAAACCGTATTGCTCTTCTACAATGATGTTATTTTTAGTTAAGTAGTCAGTTAGTCTTTTATGCATTACTTTTTCAAAAACTTTTGAAAAGATCGGTATCAATGTTACGGGTCGATATTTATCCATCTCAAATCGATTACCTTTTTTGAATAATGGTTTTACTATAGAAAATTTAAGTTTAGATGGAAATTTACCATTTTCAAATGAGAGATTTATTAGAAATGTTAGAATTGGTGTTATCTCTTTACAACAACATTTTATAACTTTTGTACATATTTCATCCATACCTGTAGATGAAGTATTTTTTAAGCTCATTATTGTATTTTTTACCTCATTTTCTGTACAAGGAGATATGAAAATACTACACGGTTGGGATTTAGAACTGTTATTTAGATTATCTTTACTATAATTATGTCTAGTTGTCGATTTCTTAGCCAATTCTATATAGTAAGTATTAAATTTACTAGCGATTGCACTAGGTTCATCTATGACTTCCCCATCTGATATTATTTCTTCTATAGTCTTAACAGAGCTTAGCTGTTTCGATGTGGGCACAGGCCTCCACTCTCATAGGAGAGCGGGAATTAGAGCTTAGACCCACCACGCTGCTCCAATGCGGGTTGGCTGGCTTTAACGACTATTATCATGTTAATGATAATAACCGGGACCGACGGCTTAACGTGCTCTCCGAGGCACGGGGGTGAAACACCGCCAACTTCCAACTCCGGGCTGGCACTGAGATTTTCTTAATTGAAAAACCCAATACCTAACTTTTATGCCCGACCGGGAATCGAACCCAGGACCTCGTGATCCGCAGTCGACTATGCTAACCACTAGACCAACGAGGCAGTATTCATATAGTAGGTATCAACTCACGTGTATACGATTCAACTCTGAGTCCCAACTCCTCAACCCTGATGCTGCAGGGTACAGACCTCCTTAAAAATAGTGATTTAGGATTCTTTTATGGTGAATACATATTGTAGGTGTCAAGCAACAACTTCATACTTAAACCAAAGTCCCAACTCCTCAACTCTGATGCTGCAGGGTACTGAACTCCTAAGCCGTGGGGATTAAGACTACACTAAAAAGTTAAAAATAAAAAGTCGGTTTTTTGGAAAGAATTTTTAATTAAGATAAATAATTTAAACTTGTTTAAATTTCAGATGGAGGAGTACTGTAACAGTGAGTTGGGCAAAATGCCCTATTTGCCCAAAGTGGAAGAGCTTTGCATCGCTCAGTTTCCACCCGGTGAGTTATCTTAACATTCTTCTTTTTCTTCGAGAGGCGGCTTGGATGTATGAAGGGCTTCTGGAGACCAATGCCACCGTTGCCGATCTATGTAACCCTAACCTAACCTACTACTACACCTTAACGTCCCCACTGCTGGGCACAGGCTTCCACTCTCATAGGAGGTAGGGAATTAGAGCTCAGACTCACCACGCTGCTCCAATGTGGGTTGGTGGGCTTTAACGACTATTATTATGTTAGTGATAATAACCGGGACTGACGGCTTAACGTAACTCCGAAGCACGGGGGTGAAACACCGCCCTACCTGTGTAACCCTACCTACCTAGGCAATTTTACCATGTTTTAAAAAATAATCCCTGGCCGAGTTAATAAATTTGGAATTCAATATTTGGACTCCCACGATACAGGCGAGTAAGCCTTAAAATTATTTGTATGTAAAAAATAAATGTGACCTGTGATATTAAGTTAAGATAAAAGCACCCAAATGTAATCTTTAAGTTATCCTGTATGTAGATACAATTAGCGCCGTCTAGTTTACGCAGTGGTAAGCACTAGACCTCAATTTTTTTTTTTTTGGATTTTTTTTTCTATCCCTCTAACATGATTAGAGACTGTGTTTGCGCTGTCTGTTTGTCTACTCTGTCATACTAGTTCTCGCTCGTACTTTCGTTCTTCATACTAAATCTTTCATTCATGCATCATCTTTCACACTATGGGTGGGTTCCCTTCCTATATGCTGTTTTTTTTTTTTTTTTTGATATGTACTACCCAAGGTCATTGATATTTGGTGCGATATTTCGTCCAGGCAACCTGCCCCCCGATTGTGTAAATAAATCGGAATCGTTTTTCAAATGGATAATTCGACCTGTTTAAGGCGTTAACAGATGCCTGCACTTCAAAAAGCATGTATGAACTCCTTAAACAGTTGGAGTTATGCGTTTTAAGCTGTCAAATGATAACGATTTGCTTAGACAATTGGGCCTCTGATTGATTATGTATAGTCTATCCTATCTATACTTCTATACTAATATTATAAATGCGAAATGGATGTTTGTTACTTCATCACGCCAGAACGGCTGAAGGGATCTGGATGAAATTTGGTACAGAGATAGATTATGGTCTGGAATAACACATAGGCTACTTTTTAGCCCGGAAAATTAAAGAGTTGCGCGGGAACCGAAAAACTTAAACCACGCGGACGAAGTCGCGGGCATCAGCTAGTTTAATATAAGTTAATAATACAATCTGCGGCGTTGTCCACAGATACGCAATGGTACCGCGCGGTGCTTTGCGAGCAGGACGGCGGGCCAGGCGGCGCCACGGCCAGCGTGATGTACCTCGACTACGGCAACGTGGAGACTGTGCCTGTGGCCGTGCTGCGCAAGATGCTGCCCGAGTTCGTGCGCGGGCATCCGGTGCGCGCGTGCGCACTGGAGATACGCGGTGAGTGAACCCTTTTTAACAGACTTCCAAAAAGGGAGGAGGTTCTCAATTCGGTGCGTTTTTAAGCTATTGCATAGCTTCTATCGCGGGCCTTGAGCGTGGAGACCGAATCCAGAAATTCCGTAACGAAAAAAACCTAACACTTTGGTTGCTATGACTACTTGTGTTGTTGACTTCAAGTTGTTGAAAATATAAAGGCGAAATTTCTATTGAAAACATAATTCTTTTATTTCGTCTTTATATTTTCAACAACTTGAAGTCAACAACACAAGTAGTCATAGCAAGTTGATAAAAAATGCTATGCAATAGCTTTACCGCGGCAGTCTCCGAGTGCCACACGTCTTTTTTTTATGTATATAGGTGCGTATCGACGTGGTTTCTGAACCGATTTGAAAGTTTTTTCTTTCAGTCGTTAGAGGAAGCTCTCGAGGTGGTTCCATAAAAAATTCTGACTCCAAATCCTCAACCCTGACAAGAAGTTAAAATAAAAATTCTTTCCAAAGCCACTGTAAAGTAAAAAATAATTTTGATTTCTACACACTATGTTGAAGTCGGGCGAGTATAAAACAAGGATAAGCAAATTTAACGCATCTGGCTCGCCCGACTTCAACATAGTGTGTAGAAATCAAAATTATTTTTTACTTTACAGTGGCTTTGGAAGTCGGTTTTTTGGAAATAATTTTTTTGATGAGGTTGATTGAGGTTTTGACGACCTCCCTGGCGCAGTGCTGAGCGCTGTTGTCTTAACGTAGGAGATCCCGGGTTCGATTCCCGGCAGGGTCAATTTGAGAATTTATAATTTCTGAATTTCTTATCTGGCCTGGTGGGGGAGGCTTTAGCCGTGGCTAGTTACCAGTCTACCGTCAAAAACGTGCCGCCAACCGAATAGGGGTGTAGGTTTAACTAAACTATCATGCCCCTAACAGGTTAGCCCGCTACCATCTTAAATTGCATCATCATCATCACTTACCATCAGGTGATATAGCAGTCAAGGACTAACTTGTAGTGAATAAAAAAAAACACCACTGGTCCGACCGTTCATCTTTAGAGGTTGTATATACCCAAAAGTTGGTTCGACCCCCACGTCTTCCAGGTCAGCACGGAACTACTTGGCATTACTTCGCCATACTGCATTCTGTCCAACCATTTATTTTACTTCTGACATAATGATAGGCTGCCATATCCAATACAATACTTAAAATACAAATACAAAAAAATGTTTATATATATATATATATATATATATATATATATATATATATATAGTTAGCAAAATTATTGTGAGTAGTGTAGGTACCCGACTAAAACCTATAAAAGCGGGCAGGAACGTGTATAAAAAGCGCTCTCTGTATTACCGCGTAGTCATTCTTTTGTCACCTTCCGAGCTGTAAACTGCGTTATTGTGAAACTCTTAATGAGTCATAATTGTGTTCAGATTTAAGTGTGTTCCTTTTTAGTTATTTTAATTGTGATATGTTAAAATCATTTAGTAGAATAAATTGTGGTTTGTTATATTTGCTTAGTTTCACTTTACTCCACTTCTGGTTTCCTAAATTCAGAAGTGGGATAAAGGACCGTTAAATAGGCCCACATACGAGATGAATCAAAAAGGAACATACCCAAATTTAAAGTGCTTAAAGTTGATCACGTGACCGATCAAGATATCTCTCGAAGGGTGACTCGCGTAATGTGCAGTGTTTATTTGTGTGCTAAAGTTGTGTTTTGTTTTCATGTGATTGGTAACGCTGGCTCGCGGAGTGTGGCCGAGCTGTGGTGTTGCACAGCTCGTGTGCTTGAGGCGCCTCACGAGTGCGCATGGGTGTGCAACTATCACGTGGGCGCTCTGGGCAGCGTTCACGAGGGCAATTCAGTCTGCGCGACACGCTGTCGTGCCTTGCTGCGTGCCTCGGAGCCGCGGTGCTGCGCGCTTTCCCGTGTTACGGCTGGCATTCGCCTGGCATGGTGGTGAGGTGATGACACCATCGAGCCTCTGGTGATATGACGTAATATGCGACATCGGTAAGACCGTTTAATTTATTTGCTTAAGGATGTAATACCCACCAAGCGTAGCCACAAAGTAAATGAACAGTAATTCATGTTACTGAATTGACTGTTAATTGTGTTAAGAAAAGGTTTAGACCCCAATTGTATTTACGCGATTTCCATTTTATGATAATTTCCCACTAAATTAGCAAGCTGTGTTGGCTCAGTGGTTGTTATTGGCATAACGCATACATTTGAGTCCCTAAACCGCCCTGAATGCTAGTTTGTGAACAGTTTAAAGTGTCTAGCAGAAACATCTTATTCAAAAGTAGAACCTTTGTGGGTACCAACCGGGTACAAAAATATTTTTGTGAAAAATAGGTGACTCATACCCTAAGTTTGAATACATAACTTGAAACCTCTAAGTTTGCTGAGTTTTGAAACATAAAGTAATGTTTTGCTAAAACATGATGTACGGATAAATTGTTTTTGCGTAATTTAGTTTTTTGTTTTTAAAATGAGGGTTGTTATTTAAAACTCTTGACCTAGTTACGATCGGATACCAATCATCCGCAATTTAGAAAGTTTTGTGCGTCAAATACGTAATAAATGCGTGACGGTTAAAAGTCAGATTATACCCACTTTACGATTCAATTGTTTTAAACATGCTGTGTTTATAAAAAGTGTCTCTTAATAACGCTCACTGTGTTTCGAATGATGCGATGCATTCGTGATGTTAGACAGCGGTTTAAGAAAACCTGTTAAACTCGCTAGTATCCCTTGGGGTTTGTTAATGCTTCTGTGATACTTTTACAAAGGAATAGTGCTTGTACACAAAACAATAATTGTTGAGGTCAGGTATGGACGAGCAAACATATTTATAGTTCTGATAAACGTTAAAATTAACTTGAGTTTTACAGGTTAATATTACCGAACCAGGTTACGTAATTTGTTGTTGAATGTTGCATTCTATTTTGATTAGAGAAGTTTTGTTTTTCTACTTTCATGGATAGAAAGTTTGTTTTCGTTTCACCTGCGGTCAAGTTTTGGGTGGATCGATTACGAGTCTACATACCTACCTGTCCTGATAATATGAAACCGTTAAGGGGTTTTTATGAAGTTAAATTGCTCGATAAGGTTCATTTTCTGTTCTATGTTCCTTTCGTCTTCGGCGCTCACCACGTGTGAGGCGTTCTGGTCGCGCCGGGCTGCGCGCCCGCATGCCGCGTGTGTGGAGCACGTCACTACGCGTCTGCTGGTCGCGCAGGGCTGTGCGCTTGTCTAGTGCGCGTTGCTGCGCACTCGCCTGCCGCGCTTAAGGTGTGACACTGCGTGTCCACTGGTCGCGCAGGGATGCGCGCCCACCTAGTGCGCGATGCTGCGCGCTCCTGGTTGCGCATGGCTGTGCGCTCGCCTAGAGTGCGATGCTGCGCGCTCGCATGCCACACTGTGAGGCGTGACACTGCGCGTCTACTGGTCGCGCAGGGTTGTGTGCTTGTATAGTGCGCGAGGCTGCTCGTTAGCCTACCCGATATGGTTGAACATAACTGGTATGAGTAAACTTTCTTCATTTTCTGTGTTCATCGATGATGATGTTTGATGTTTTGAATGTTCAAAGTTATTTCGACATGGTACAACTGTGAGTTTGTACTATGGTTGAGCGACCTTTAGTGAGAGCTCTACCGACTCTTGTTGCTCTATGAGCTCTACTGACTCTTTGTGCTCTACCAGCTCTACCGACTCTTGTTGCTCTATGAGCTCTACTGACTCGTTGTGCTCTACCAGCTCTACTGTCTCTTGTTTCTCTACGAGTTCTGCTGTGTCTTGGTACTCTACCAGCGCTACTGTCTCTAGGAGTTCTACCGGCTCTATTGAGAGCTCCACAGGTTCTGTGAGTTCTATCGGCTTTGTATGTATGAGCTCTGCTGAAGCAGTCAAATAATTTTGTTGGTACCTGTGCTGGTACTGGTAACTGTGCTGGTAATGAACTTTTAGGTCAAGAGAGCTTGTGAAGGTAATTGACTATGCGTTGACTACCTGCTATGTATGGATAGCCACGATGATCACGTCGTTTCGTGATAACGATTTGGTTTTAATTTCTGTTACATGTTTGGCGCCATGGAGTGGTGCCCTGGATCGGGGCTCTGGAGGTGTGCCCTGGAGTGGTGCCTTGGAGCGGGGTCCCGGAGCGGTGCCTTGGAGTGGTACCTCGAAGTCGTGCTTCGGACTACGCGGCACGTTCTTCGGTGACAGACACTTTCAACTTAATTTGCATAAACATTGCCTATGGCTCTGCTTGTTGTCATCCAATTTAGTTACATGCTTTCTCTAGTAAAGTTAGGTTAGTCGTAAATCAGACGTTAGGTCAGTTGTTAGGTCAAACGTTAGGCTACTTATTAGTTCAGTTGTTAGGTCAAAATGTAAGCTTACATGTTAGGTTAGGTTACTTTAGGCTCTGTTAGGCTAGTGGATGACAGCGGACAGCGTTGTATGTAGCGGGCAGATTGAGAAGAAGGTTATGTCGGCAGACCTGCGAGGAGTGTAGCATAGCACTCTGTCAGGTGGGTGGTAGAATGGCTACCACCGACGGGGAGATGCACACGAATGTGTGTGTCAACCTCGGGCCAAGTATGGACCCGGTTCATCTTGAAAATCACAATGGTACCCATGGTTTTGGGTAGGTTCGTGACCGCACTAAAGACTTCTGCAGTTCAGTACATGGTTCCTTGGAAAGGAGAATGGTGTCCCGAGAGTTGCACTGCATTTTTTTTGAAAGTTAGATTCAACCGAACATTTTAATGTTTTCTTATGATTACAGTAGCACGTTTGATGTATTTGGGTGTGAGGTGAATTGCCTTGCTGGTCGAGCTGTGTGACTGGTGTGGCCCAGATGCAGAGTGCTCCCGAGGCTGGCGACCTAGAGTGGCTGGCTCCGAAAGTCGCGTCCCTTGGATGCGCATCAGGCTGTGTCCTGGCAGGCTTTGTCCTGGGAAGTCGCGTTCTCTGAATGCGCATCAGGCTGTGTCCTGGCAGGTTTTGTCCTGGGAAGTCGCGTTCTCTGAATGCGCATCAGGCTGTGTCCTGGCAGGTTTTGTCCTGGGAAGTCGCGTTCTCTGAATGCGCATCAGGCTGTGTCCTGGCAGGTTTTGTCCTGGGAAGTCGCGTTCTCTGAATGCGCATCAGGCTCTGTCCTGGCACGTTTTTAACGTGGTGTGTGTGTGAACTTGCAAGTTCAGGTATGAGATTAACTGAGATGTAATGTCTGGAGAAGTATGCATACTTTTGAATGTGAAGCGTTTTATTTTGTGTAGCGAAAGTTGTTATTTTGAATGAGGGCCTCGTATGCGTGATGATTGTCAGAATAGGCAATAGCGTGCATCGTCATGAATAATCAACCATTTGTGTCTTATGCAGGTTCTGATGACAGTAACTGTGACGATGCGGGTGAATCTTTGGGTGCCCTCACTAGTTCAGGAGACACCGCAAGAGGGGGAGCTTATGAAGATGGCATACGCACACCAGCTCTTCCTGCTTCTGATGAAATTGTTTCCGGTGCAGCCGAGGGCGGCGCACAATCAGGATAGGCCGAGTTAGCAAAATTATTGTGAGTAGTGTAGGTACCCGACTAAAACCTATAAAAGCGGGCAGGAACGTGTATAAAAAGCGCTCTCTGTATTACCGCGTAGTCATTCTTTTGTCACCTTCCGAGCTGTAAACTGCGTTATTGTGAAACTCTTAATGAGTCATAATTGTGTTCAGATTTAAGTGTGTTCCTTTTTAGTTATTTTAATTGTGATATGTTAAAATCATTTAGTAGAATAAATTGTGGTTTGTTATATTTGCTTAGTTTCACTTTACTCCACTTCTGGTTTCCTAAATATATATATAACATTTTTTTGTCCACTAAAGTTAGCCCTTGACTCACCTTATGGTAGGTAAGTGATTATGCAGTCTAAGATGGTAGCGGTACATACAAGTACAATCCTGGGCTTAAATGAACACACCATTTTCAGGTTTCCCTAAGCAGCCGACCGACGAAGCCTTAGCCAAAGCGGTCGTCCTTATGAACATCGACGACCAAGGGCGTGGTAACCTCAAGGTCACTCGCTGCGTTAAAACCGAGCATGGCATGTATAAGGTCGAAGCGCCCGACCTTTTGAGGGCTATGGGAGTATAACTTGACATATCGTATCTGTGTCGTAGTCATTGCTGACCAGAGGCCCAATAACTGTCGAAGCGTATCGTAATCATTTGACAGCACCTTTTCGCGCACGCAAGCCCGCCCGGCGAGCTGGCCTTTTTTCTAACGGAAATCGCCCTCGAGCGCGCGAGCCCGCCGGCGGGCTGGCCGGCCGGTCCAGACCATTATAAACTGATTTTTCTTATAGATAGAGTTTATTTTTGTTTGAACAACTTTGGATCATAGAGAAGTATATTAAATAATCTATACACTGCAACACTAAAATCGTCAAGTTCGAGGGAAAAAAAAACTATGGTAGAAAGTCATTTGAATCTGTGTCAAAATTTTGAGTTTTTTTGTGTTGTTTATGGTTTGTTGGGACAAGTGGTGACAATACAAATAAAAACTCAATACAATATGTTTATAAATATATTTTAGTGCAGTGTTAGACTGGATTATCACTGAAATCTTTATCGGGAAAATATATTTTTGAAAAATCGCAATCGTTATCGCGATCGTTGACGCATTCTTTCCGTTTATGTGTAATTGATTGTAAACTTCAGCTTCTATAAATCATACCTTCTTAAAGATATATTATATACAAAACCATGATAAGTGGTCTGGGTATTTTTTTGTAGGCATTTTTCTGAAACGTGATGCATGCGGGGTGCGCGAGGGGCGCGCGGGTGGTTCGCGGGTCGCGAAATATGAACCGTGCAAAACAGACAAGGTCAAATTCGCGAGGCCAGAAAGGTTAAAAAACGCATAACTCAAACTGTTTAAGGAGTTCATACATGCTTTATGACGTGCAGGCAATCTATGACCTCCTTTATCAGCAGGGCGACCGCGTATCTTTGGCATCAATCATTGATACATCGCAATCACCGCTGATTGGCTGAATTTATGGTATTCTTGCTGCGTCAATGGATTTCGTCCAATAGTGTTAATCAATCGAAGGTGATTGCGATGTATCAATGATTGATGCCAAAGATACGCGGTCGCCCTGCTGGTCGAATTATACGTTTGACAAACATACATGCTTTATAACGTGCAGGCAATCTATGACCTCCTTTATCAGCAGGGCGACCGCGTATCTTTGGCATCAATCATTGATACATCGCAATCACCGCCGATTGGCTGAATTTATGGTATTCTTGCTGCGTCAATGGATTTCGTCCAATAGTGTTAATCAATCGAAGGTGATTGCGATGTATCAATGATTGATGCCAAAGATACGCGGTCGCCCTGCTGGTCGAATTATACGTTTGACAAACATACATGCTTTATAACGTGCAGGCAATCTATGACCTCCTTTATCAGCAGGGCGACCGCGTATCTTTGGCATCAATCATTGATACATCGCAATCACCGCCAATTGGCTGAATTTATGGTATTCTTGCTGCGTCAATGGATTTCGTCCAATAGTGTTAATCAATCTAAGGTGATTGCGATGTATCAATGATTGATGCCAAAGATACGCGGTCGCCCTGCTGGTCGAATTATACGTTTGACAAACGATTACGATTTCCTTACACAATCGGGGGGCTGTTGTCCTAGGTGAGCGGCAATTAATTGGCGCCAGCCATACTGCCTGGCGCCAATTAGCCTGCCGATTGTGTAAGGAAAACGTTATCGTAATCGTTTGTCAAACGTATAATGCAACCTGTTTATGTAGTTCATAGATGCCTGCACGTCAAAAAGCATGTACGAACTCCCAAAACAGTTCGATTAATACGTTTTAAGCTGTCAAATGATAACGATTTGCTTAGACAATTGGGCCTCTGTTTCACAATAGTAAAATTAACTCTATATATATTATATTATGACACTGCAAACACTTGGTTAAGTTTTCTGTGGTAAGGTCCTTCGAATTTAAGTTGTATTTTCTGTACTTTTAGATTGAAGATTTATATTATTACTTTAGACGTGTGAAATATTATGTATAAGTACATAAATAGACGAGTTTGAGTGCGAGTATGACATTTGACATGATTTTGAAGAATTATGACATGACAACTAATTGTGCGTTAGTGTAAAGTAAGGGTTAGCCTGAAGGTATATAGGCACAGAAAAGACAATCGCCAATATACCGCCTGACCCGCCAAAATACTGCCTGTCCCGCCAAAATACCGCCTAACCCGCCAAAATACCGCCTATCCCGCCAAAATATCATCTGACCCGCCAAAATACCGACGGTTCGGCGGTATTTTATTTTTTTCCCCATCTCTATAACTAAAATGACAGGTTTTTTGTAATTTTAACTATGATCAGATATTTTGAGTGCATCGAGAGTTGGTAGAAGGTCACTCCCTCGAGAATTGACAGGTCTAACTACAACCCTTTCATAATGCTTCTTGTAGTAAAGGATAGCAATAGAATTAGAGCTGTCATTTTAGTTAGGAGATCGTTTGCAACAAGATTAGCCATAATAGGCATGTTGACTGATTTTGAAAAATGGTCAGATTGTTCGGAAGTGTCTCCTATTTCGAAAAAATATCTTATTTCAGCAGAAAAATAAGGTTTGGTAGATAAAATTGGCGTTTGAAATTTAAATCTAAAAATTCATGCCAAAACGCCCACTATTATTTTTACTAATGTACTCTGTGCAGTGTGCAGTTAACAAGAGTGTGATTGTATAAGCTCGAAAACAATTGTGACGTCATTCGCTTCCTTGGTGTTTTGTCCAATATGGTGGATTGCTGTATTTTATATTTTTATTTTATCAAAAGAAATAGCAATCTCATTCGAAATAGAAAAATAAATACGTTTTTTATAATCCATGAATCCTATTTCATAAGATAAATTCATTGATTCTTAGTTACTGTCATCATGCCTACTATATATATAGCTTCTGCAAGAAATTTGCAAGTTGTACTATTTTTTTTTGTATAAACCATGAAACCGTTTGGTATATTAAGTTATTAAACCTACCTGGTTTTAAAATACTGAAAAACATGCTTTAATGCCTATGTCAAAAAAAAATTATTTCTTACTGATCATTAAATAGAGAATCAGGAATCTTCTAGTTTTAAGTTTGATAACCATTTTAAGGTATCGATTCAAGAAAAAAGTATTTTTACTTAATTTAATGCATAGATTTAGGATTGGTCTGTTGAGCGGAGCGAGACCAATCCTAAATCTATTATTTATTGTTAATTTTAAACTTCTTTTTAAAAACAGTAACAAAACAACCAACCTGTAAGAAAAAGAAACGACATTCAAGTTTATTCATTCCAATATAGCAATATATTACATTGTTGATTTTTAACGTGACTGCCTCGTTGGTCTAGTGGTTAGCATGTTCGACTGCGGTCGTCATGGTCCCGGGTTCGAGTCCCGGGTCGGGCCATAATTAAGTATTGGGTGTTTCTGACTAGAAATTTTCAGTACTAGCCTGGAGTTAGGAAGACAGTGGTGTTTCACCCCCGTGCCTCGGAGAGCACATCCCATCCCGGTTATTATCACTAACGTGATAATAGTCGTTAAAGTTAATTCCCTCTCTTCTATAAGAGTGGAGGCCTGTGCCCAGCAGTGGGAAGTTAATGGCCTGTAGTGGAACGTTGTAAAACATTTTATAACTGCAGATTAGCCAGGTGTGTTAAAAGTGTGTGTGCGTGTGTAACCGTCTCGCGCTTGATGTAAAACTTTAAACATGTAACAGTGGTTCGCCCCGAACTGAGACCTCGCGGCGCCATCTAATAAATAAATTAATAAATAATAATTTATTCATGAGAATAGTTGTCATGGTTACAGTTTGGGAGCCTTATACATTCTACCAATTCATGGTGTATGAATATTTGGTATAAATCATCAAAATTAAAAAGAGAAATTTAGTAAATTAAATTAATAAAAGGTCATATAAAATTACAATTAAAAACCGAAAGAAAATAATATAAAATAATCAATGATAATATGATAATAGAACTTAATTACAATTACAAATGTCAAATTCCATATAAGAGGGGATACTCAATTATTGCACTATAAAACCATTTAGTAATTCACGTCATCATCATCTTTACATATTATATTATTTAAAAGTTACTTGAGATTATCACTAAGGAATTCAGTAATTTTGTAATAACATTTATTCTATTGACATCATTGTGAAGTTCTGTTGTAAATACTAAGGCTCATTAAAAATTAAATAATTTCGTTTCCATATAATATTTATCTAATTTTAGTATTTGTTGTTCAAGTACAGGATAAATTATTCAAATAATTGATCAAGTTTCAGGGTCAGCATTCCAGAAAATTTAGAGTTCTGAGGTCAAATTTGGACGTTAGAAAATCTCCACTTTGAGAACCCCCCATTTCGTCAATTTTAGGGGAAAAATTTCAAAAAATATAGTTTTGGACTCTATTCCTAATTATTATCTTTAAAATGATATACCGCAACCCTATGTAACGTTATTAAAATATTTTTTCTTCATATTCGCTTCTATGAGAGCCCTCCTGAAATAAAGATTTTTATTACTTTTTAAGCCATATTCGGCTGGGGGCCATCGGTTTATATATATAATATTTAAATTTGAAGTAATTACGTTCAGTAATTCAGAAGTTATAAGGCTCTGACAGACGGACGGATGGACGGACGGACGGACAAGTGCAAATTCACTCAAGTAGACTCAGAGACCTTCGCTTCGCTCGGTCGATAAAAAGATACGCGCCGAATCTACAAAAAAATAAAACCAAACTAATCGTAATAGTTATCGATTAAATTAAAAATGAAGAAGTCTGTTGGAAATTGGAATTAAGTAGTTGAATATGAGAGGATTGAAAATATCAAATGTCTTGAATTGAATTACAATATATTCATACGAATAAACTTTCACGAAGTACTTTTCAACAGTCAAATGAATCTACCACTACACAACATAAGAATTTATGCAAGAGTGCATAATGTGGCAAAACGCGTTATTTCGCTGACGAAACCAATGAAACTTTGAAGAGCAAATTATAGACTTGACTTATATGCTAGTAAGTTTAGTAGCACAAATAGGGTTTCTTCGTCGAGTAATTTCCTAAAATTGGATATTTTCATTCGGACGTACATTTCTCCATTGATGCGTTTAATTCTTTTTGAATTGCCATGGGACTAATATTAAATCCACCTTTGGATTACACAGCACTAAAACACTCTTAGACTAAGCTACACAACATAAGAATTTATGCAAGAGTGCATAATGTGGCAAAACGCGTTATTTCGCTGACGAAACCAATGAAACTTTGAAGAGCAAATTATAGACTTGACTTATATGCTAGTAAGTTTAGTAGCACAAATAGGGTTTCTTCGTCGAGTAATTTCCTAAAATTGGATATTTTCATTCGGACGTACATTTCTCCATTGATGCGTTTAATTCTTTTTGAATTGCCATGGGACTAATATTAAATCCACCTTTGGATTACACAGCACTAAAACACTCTTAGACTAAGAAATCTTGGCTGAATTTCGCCAAGTCACCGCGTCGACTGAAATTTGTAGATTGACTTTGGTATTTTTAAATTGTCATTTTACAATAAAGTGGCAATGTGGCTATGTACATATTTCTTCATCGGATATTGCATCCCATTTTGAAGATGCTATTTGTTACCTGGGTAACACAACGGCATCTTTTATTGTATACAGCATTGCAGTTTGACTATGCTACATGAATTTCCCTTCTCCGAGGCACATTTGACATAAAATAAGACTATGCAAGGGTGTCTAATTTGTCAAAATGCGTTATTTCGCTGACGAAACCAATGAAACTTCGAAGAGCAAAATATAGACTTGACTGTTACGCCGGCAAGTTTAGGAGCACAAATAGGGTTTCTTCGTCGAGTAATTTCCTAAAATTGGATATTTTCATTCGGACGTACATTTCTCCATTGAAGCGTTTAATTCTTTTTGAATTGCCATGGGACTAATATTAAATCAACCTTTGGCCTACACAGCACTAAAACACTCTTAGACTAAGAAATCTTGGCTGAATTTCGCCAAGTCACCGCGTCGACTGAAATTTGTAGATTGACTTTGGTATTTTTAAATTGTCATTTTACAATAAAGTGGCAATGTGGCAATGTACATATTTCTTCATCGGATATTGCATCCCATTTTGAAGATGCTATTTGTTACCTGGGTAACACAACGGCATCTTTTATTGTATACAGCGTTGCAGTTTGACTATGCTACATGAATTTCCCTTCTCCGAGGCACATTTGACATAAAATAAGACTATGCAAGGGTGTCTAATTTGTCAAAATGCGTTATTTCGCTGACGAAACCAATGAAACTTCGAAGAGCAAAATATAGACTTGACTGTTACGCCGGCAAGTTTAGGAGCACAAATAGGGTTTCTTCGTCGAGTAATTTCCTAAAATTTGATATTTTCATTCGGACGTACATTTCTCCATTGAAGTGTTTAATTCTTTTTGAATTGCCATGTGACTAATATTGAATCCACCTTTGGCCTACACAGCACTAAAACACTCTAAGACTAAGATATCTTGGCTGAATTTTGCCAAGTCACCGCGTCGACTAAAATTTGTATATCGACTTTGGTATTTTTAAATCGACATTTTACATTAAAGTGGCAATGTGGAATGTACATATTTCTTCATCGGATATTGCATCTCATTTTGAAGATGGCAACTTTTACCTGGGAAGCAGCAATATTTTTTTGTATATTGCATTGCATTTTGACGATGCTTCAAGAATTTCCATTCTCTTCACATTTTACACAACATAAGAATTTATGCAAGAGTGCATAATTTGTCCAAACGCGTTATTTCGCTGACAAAACTAATGTAATTTCGCAGTGTTTTGTTTGGGGCTTTTCACTTAATGGTTTTCCAGTACATTTTTTAAATTGTATCAAAATATTTTTTTGTAGTAGTAGAAGTGGTGCATTTTTGTGTATGTAATATTGCAAGCCATTTGAGCATTCAATAATTCGCATCCTCCGGCTTTTTTTGCACCAAACAGAAGTGCTGCGTTGTCGTGATTCCCTTTTGTGTAATAGTGCAATATTACACAAAAGGGAATCACGACAATGACTCACTCATTTTGAAGATGGCAACTGTTACCTGGGAAGCAGCAATATTTTTTTGTATACTGCATTGCATTTTGACGATGCTTCAAGAATTTCCATTCTCTTCACATTTTACACAACATAAGAATTTATGCAAGAGTGCATAATTTGTCCAAACGCGTTATTTCGCTGACAAAACTAATGTAATTTCGCAGTGTTTTGTTTGGGGCTTTTCACTTAATGGTTTTCTAGTACATTTTTTAAATTGTATCAAAATATTTTTTTGTAGTAGTAGAAGTGGTGCATTTTTGTGTATGTAATATTGCAAGCCATTTGAGCATTCAATAATTCGCATCCTCCGGCTTTTTTTGAACCAAACAGAAGTGCTGCGTTGTCGTGATTCCCTTTTGTGTAATATTGCAAGCCGTTTTGACGATGCAATAATTCGCATCCTCCGGCTTTTTTGCACCAAACAGAAGTGCTGAATTTTCGTGATTCTCTTTTGTGTAATATTGCAAACCATTTTGAGGATGCAATAATTCGCATCCTCCGGCTTTTTTTGCACCAAACAGAAGTGCTGCATTGTCGTGATTCCCTTTTGTGTAATATTGCAAGCCGTTTTGACGATGCAATAATTCGCATCCTCCGGCTTTTTTGCACCAAACAGAAGTGCTGAATTTTCGTGATTCTCTTTTGTGTAATATTGCAAGCCGTTTGGTGATGCAATAATTCGCATCCTCCGGCTTTTTTGCACCAAACAGAAGTGCTGAATTTTCGTGATTCTCTTTTGTGTAATATTGCAAGCCGTTTCGCAATGCAATAATTCGCATCCTCCGGCTTTTTTGCACCAAACAGAAGTGCTGAATTTTCGTGATTCTCTTTTGTGTAATATTGCAAACCGTTATGACGATGCAATAATTCGCATCCTCCGGCTTTTTTGCACCAAACAGAAGTGCTGAATTTTCGTGATTCTCTTTTGTGTAATATTGCAAGCCGTTTGGTGATGCAATAATTCGCATCCTCCGGCTTTTTTGCACCAAACAGAAGTGCTGAATTTTCGTGATTCTCTTTTGTGTAATATTGCAAGCCGTTTGGCAATGCAATAATTCGCATCCTCCGGCTTTTTTGCACCAAACAGAAGTGCTGAATTTTCGTGATTCTCTTTTGTGTAATGGTCAGTTCACATTATTCCAGTCCAGTAATCCAGCGAGTTAATCCAGTCCAGTGCTGGACTGGATTATATCGTCCACATTATTCCAGTCATTCAAAAGCTGTTAGATCGGTAACACTATAGTGACAATGCTTTCAAGAAAGGAGTTTAGAAATTGTTTTAAAACTGTTCAATTATTACTGTTAGAAGAAGTAACTGATGTAGTTGAAGAAGAACTAAAAAGAAAAAAGCGGATTTGGGTGAGAAACTGGATAAGCGAAAGAAATGTAAAAGGAGGCTCAACAATGCTTTTGCAACAGCTGAAATCAGAAGATGCCTATGAATATAGATTGGCAATGAGAATGACAGCAGAAAATTTTGAGGAGTTGTTATCATTAATTTCAAACAATATTCAACGTAACGATACATTATTAAGAGATGCCATACCTGCAAAATTAAAACTAGAAGTCACTCTATCCTTTTTATCTACTGGAAATAGTTACAGAAGCCTCAGTCATCTGTTTCGGTTGCCAAAATCATCTATATCGCAAATCATATCAGAAGTTTGTCAAGAAATAAAAAGGGCATTAAAAGATCACATCAAGGTAACTAATTTTCTTTATTATAATTTCCTCATACTTAACACTATTTCACATTTAAGCTTGATTGAAAGCATTCATAATAATATTGGCGTATTCTGTATCTTCACACAATAAATTAAGTGAATCATCAGTGGCTTGGGTGTCTGTAGTAGATGCTGGACTCATTGAAAATGTATTAGAACTTGGACCAGGCGCTTGTAGTATGTGAGAATAACTCGTATTACTAAATCTCAAATCGTTCAGTCTACATTTTGTTACCACTTTTTGTATTTCTTCTTGGCCTAGGATAGCCTGTTCTATGGAAAGTTTTCTTAATTGCGTTGCAATGTATTTTCCAAAGATATCAAATTCATCTTCCTCTCTTTCTGAGTTGGAGAAGTCATTTTTGATCTCCTTCATGTTTTTGACAATTGCAGATAACTCTGTTAATCTAGACTTCTTCTTTCGTGGTTCCGGTGCAGAAGTTTCCGGTGTAGGAGTTTCCGGTGTAGGAGTTTCTGGTGTAGGAGTTTCTGGTGCAAAAGCGGAGGGATCGTCATCAGCCCGCACTCTAGATTGAGATTCTGTATTTTCCTGAAAATAAAATTATTATTTTATTACAGGTACCAAGTACGCCACTCGAATGGGGACAAATCGAGAAAGGATTTCGGAATAAGTGGAACTTTCCCCTTTGCTACGGAGCGATTGATGGAAAACATATTAAAATTACGGGCTCCAAGGAGTATGGAAGTGTGAATTTTAATTATAAAAAAGATAATAGCATTGTTTTAATGGCACTTGTAGACCACGATTATTGTTTTACCTATATCAACGTAGGAGCAAATGGAAGTGCATCTGATGGTGGTATTTTCAAAAACTGTTCTATCTATAATCAATTGGAAACTAGCGGCTTTATACCAGAAGGAGGGGTAATTGTAGCTGATGCTGCCTTTCCATTAAAAACATACATGATGAAACCATATCCTGGGCCCAATTTAAGTTTTGAAGAAAAAATATTTAATTACAGATTATCACGTGCCAGACGCATTGTCGAAAATGCTTTTGGAATATTAGCAAACCGATTTCGAGTTTTCGAAAAGGCTATTTCGACAAAGATAGATACTGTGGATCACATTGTATTTGCAGCTTGTTCTCTACACAACTGGTTACGAAAAAAGTCGAGCGCTTATCTAACTGCTTGTTCTGTTGACCGCGATGATATTGATACCCACAGTTTGATTGAAGGTATGTGGAGAACTGACGTACGCGGTTTAAACAGTATCACACAGCAAGGCAGTAACCATTCATCGTTAAGTGCAAGAGAGAAAAGAACACAGTATACTAATTATTTTGTGAACGAAGGGAAAGTACCGTGGCAAAATAATATGATTTTTTAAAAAGTAGGTAACTGTAAATTTTATAGTCACTGGTTGTAGACGAAAATTCATTTCAATTTATCATTCATTCTAAATAATCTTAGAATTATATAATTTCATTAATAAATTCTGAATAATTTAATTTCTTAACAAACAAACCTGTACTTTTCTTTTCACCATTGCATTTCTTATAAATGAATTGAACTCGGCGAACCATTTTATCTTCGGCTGGTAAACATCACCACTAGCACCAGAAGTGGAGGATTTTTTAATCTTGTCCAGTTCAAGGTAGTATGTAGATCGCATACTTTTTATTTTATTTTTTACATCTTCTACAGTAAAACCTTCTATTTGCATACCCTCACAAATTTTTTGCAGGGCGGATTGGCGCATGCCTTTGTGTTTATAAAATTCTGAAGTAATATCCCACAGACACACATGTTCTCTATACAAAGAAACAAACAGAAGAGTTTGGTTTTCAGTTAATTTCATTGTTAGGAATTAGCTATAGAACTCCACAAAAAACAACAATGCGTGTTCACTGTTAAACGTGTAATCAAGCACTGGATTGGCCGTTCACACTATTCCAGTGGCGCTGGAATGGGCGAGCTGGAATGAAAAATAGACCGTCATTCCAGTCACTGGACTGGATTGATCACTGGAATGGGTACATTCCAGTGCAGGTTCACATTGTTCCAGTAGCATTCCAGCACTGGACTGGAATGCTGGACTGGAATGCTACTGGAATAATGTGAACCGACCATAATATTGCAAACCGTTATGACGATGCAATAATTCGCATCCTCCGGCTTTTTTGCACCAAACAGAAGTGCTGAATTTTCGTGATTCTCTTTTGTGTAATATTGCAAGCCGTTTGGCGATGCAATAATTCGCATCCTCCGGCTTTTTTGCACCAAACAGAAGTACTGAATTTTCGTGATTCTCTTTTGTGTAATTTTGCAAACCGTTTTGAGGATGCAATAATTCGCATCCTCCGGCTTTTTTTACACCAAACAGAAGTGCTGCATTGTCGTGATTCCCTTTTGTGTAAAATTGCAAGCCGTTTTGACGATGCAATTATTCGCATCATCCGGCTTTTTTGCACCAAATATAAGTGCTGAATTTTCGTAATTCTCTTTTGTGTAATATTGCAAGCCGTTTGGCGATGCAATAATTCGCATCCTCCGGCTTTTTTGCACCAAACAGAAGTGCTGAATTTTCGTGATTCTCTTTTGTGTAATATTGCAAACCGTTTTGACGATGCAATAATTCGCATCCTCCGGCTTTTTTGCACCAAACAGAAGTGCTGAATTTTCGTGATTCTCTTTTGTGTAATATTGCAAGCCGTTTGAGAACAATAGTTCTCATCCTTTGGTTTTTTTGCACAAAACAGAATTGATTTCCATATTTACCGAATCCTAATCTGACACCTCTAATTTTCCGGCATAAAAAATCGGTAGACTACCTACTCTTTGTCCCGGAAAATCTGTGATCTCTTGGGATTTTTATACTGGACATACAAGTGTCTGTTATGATACCTACGTCTTGTTTTGGCTCTGCCACCACAATTGACCACTTTTCCAATTTTCCTAACTCCGGTAGTCGTTTGTGGTACCATTTTGCACTTTTCCTGAGTAATAGCTCCGATTTGTATCAGAGAACGTCCGAGAAATTGTATTTGTACAGAATTTTCGCTTGTCTCACAGACAAAATCATTGAATATCTCGATAGATTATTGTGACTTATGATATTAGATTGCTTAAAAGGCACATTACCAGGTAAATTTGAGATGCTTGCCTGGGACTCGAAGCCTGGACTACCCCCGGATCAGTATGATCTTGTCACTAGCCATTTTCAGTGACAGCATTTCTCCGCAATTGGATTTGGTGCATTAACATTCTGTGAATTTTCAATTGACCGATCAATGTGGCCATTTCCTAATATGCCAGCTCTAAATAATCCTTACTAATATTATAAATGGGAAAGTGAGTTTGTTTGTATGTTTGTTCCGCTTTCACGCCGTAACTACTGAACCGATTGCTTTGAAATTTTGCAGACGTAAAGTTAGAAGTCCGGATTAAATAATAGGGTACTTTTTATCCCGGAAAATTAAAGAGTTCCCGCGGGAACTAAAACTCCTCATTCCACGCGGACGAAGTCGCGGGTATCAGCTAGTATATTAGGTGATAAATAAAATAAAAACAAAATCTTAACAGTTTACGGAACTATTTTCATATTGCTCACCGCGAAGTGATATCACTAGATTTTTTATAGCTGTCAATTTATTTTAACAATAATAATTGTAAGTTTATTTGTATACCTACAACAGAACTGTTTATCAGAATGATCTCTTTTAGAATTTTCCCGACTCAGGTAGAATGGTATTATATTTTGTATTGTAAACACAAAATATATTTTGTGTTTGGCAATACAAAATATTAAATACCTGTATTTTGTATAGATTCTCCTCGGTATAACAATTTGTATGACATTAGAGAATATTTTCGCTTGTTAAACAGACAAAACCATCGAACATGACTCCAGCGCGTAGTATATTGTGGCTGAAGCGAAGCCTTCAATACAAAATATTATATAATAACTAGATGATGCCCGCGACTTCGTCCGCGTGGATTGATGTTTTTTGATTCCCGCGGGAACTCTTCAATTTTCCGGGATAAAGATAGCCTATGTCCTTCCCCGGGATGTAACCTATCTCTGTACCAAATTTCATCAAAATCGGTTGAGTAGTTGGGCCATGAAAGCGTCTAGCAGACAGACAGACACACTTTCGCATTTATAATGTTAGTAGGTATGGATTTTGTTGATTTAATCGAATGCTCTAGCAGTTGTTTACGTAAACATAAACTTTTGACCAAACGAAGGCGTTTCAATTTATAAAAACTACACGCCCCAACGGCTGAACGGATCTGGATGAAATTTGGCACAGAGATAGATTATAGTCTGGAATAACACATAGGCTACTTTTTATCCCGGAAAATTAAGGAGTTCCCGCGGGAACCGAAAAAACCTCAATCCACGCGGACGAAGTCGCAGGCATCAGCTAGTTTGTAAAATGTAAGTCTAAGTAGGTAACTCCAGTAACTTCCAGACTGTAATCTATCTTGTTGCCAAATTTCATCAAAATCCGTTCAACCGTTCTGTTGTGATTGAGCATCACTCATTCGCGTGGCATAAGTTTTTTTCAATTCCCACAGGCACTCCTTTATTTTCCGGGATAAAAAGTAGCCTATAATACTATCCCACGGTATAATCCCTCTATAATGGTGAAACACGTACTTCTTCATATTTTAACGAAAGCCCAAATGCTGTTTCATGGCTATAACTTTAGAAATTAAGGATTTTCATACAAACTCTCAACCCCTATTGCGTGATGAGCGGCCAAGATACAGACAGACAGACAAAAATGAAAAAAATTAGAGATTTGGCTTCAGTATCGAATAATGAGTACCCTCCAAAAAAAGTTTCTTATTAACTCATGACGACGCGATGCCGTGACTTCGTCCGCGTGGATTTAAGGTTCTTGCAAAATCCCGTGGTAACTCGTGATTTTCCACAGGTTGTCAACAATCTATATCCATGCGGACCGCCTCTAGAACTCATAGACTCAAGTACCACCATAAAAATAGATATGCCCACATAAATTTTGAGGTCTATTTTTTCATCTTCAACGTCTGATCATGTCACCTTATCTGCCACTTGACCAATAGTCACGGGAGTATTGAAAGACGACAAGCTTGTAGATATTCCCAGCATTAACCAAGGCCCACTTGCACAAGGACTAAATTGATTTAGTCAAATATTTTAATGCTGTCCCTTTTTGGCAACAACAATATTTATTTGTCAAAAAGGGACAGTAAATTACAAAATTTAACTAAATTATTTAAAAGTCCTTGAGCAAGCGGCCATAATTATTGGTCGACTGACAGATGAGATTACGTGATCAATTATGTTAAAGAAGTTGTAAAAAAAGTAGATCATCCCTATTGGAACAGATTATAGAAGGACTGCAATACTTTTTTCGTACCACTTGCTCAAAAAAGTGACATTCTATGCCACAAAAAGCGAACATAACAATAGTCATTTTTAATCTGTTAAAAACAGGGAAAGAAAATTGTACTGAATTTCATTCATCCTCTAGGGGGAGAATGTGATTTAAATTTGGAATACTTACCGAAATTTATACTGAACTACATCTGTGTTTACACCATTGAGTTTGTATATAAAGCATTAAACATCTTTTTGAAAAAGGAATACGCATTTATAATGCAGTTATGATTATTAAATCAAATTACGAAAACCGACGAGGCCGTATGAGCTTGATGCCTTTGCTTTTCCGACAAAAAAATATTAGTCTAGGAATTTGCCGCGTTTTTGTTTTCTTCAAATACATAAACGTTAAGTTTATTTTAATTTATTTTTATAAATAAGTTAATGTTCTAAACAGTTCCTCAGACGCAAGAACAGAGAAATACTCAAATCAACTCATCAACAATAAATGTACCAAACAAAAATGTAACTCTCTCTATCAATAATTGGACCAATGTTTCGAATGTTAACTTTTACTTTTAATTGACATTATTTTTAATAAATGCTTATCTCATATTATTATTGTGTTAATTTTTTCGCAAATGGTACGAAAAGTAGAGTATTTTCCTCGGTGATAAAGCTGTCTTAGTCTTGGGTGAACTTAAATCCCTTGTTACACTCAGGACTCGTCTTAAGTCCCTCGCTTCGCTCGTGATTTAAGTTTTTAACACCCTCGCTACGCTCGGGAGTAAACCTCGAGTCCTTCGTTACGCTCGCGGTTTAAATCGTCACCCGCGACAGAAGACACTGCTTTATCCCCTTGGTTATTAATCTACTATTTCAGCTTAACAAAAACTTTTCTCATTTTTAACCGACTTCAAAAAAGGATGAGGTTCGACTATGTTTCTTTTGTATGCATGTTACGCGATCATTCCGCCAATTATGAATCAATTTTTCATGATTCTTTTTTTTGTTTGGTAGATCATACTTCAGAGGTATGGTCATATAAATTTTATCGAAATTATACCCTGATAATGTTTTTTACTTTTTAGTTTAAGTTGGTACTTATTTAAAGTTGTAAATGTATAGTTTTGAAGACGGGAGATGAAAACGTATAATTATCATAACTAAAATGTTTAATTACACTTTAATCGTGCTAAACGGATCGACGCTAATTTTTTTCGATTCTATTAGTCTGGCTAAGCTATATATTTTGAAGGTCTGTTAATAAGCTACGTTTGCACCAGAGATGCGCTACGTTGCTAAGCTATACCCACCAACCTACCACCACCAACTACCCACCAGTAGGAGTTTTCTATAGATCGCTAGATTTGAGATCAAGCGGTATTGGTGGGTTTGACACACATCCGAAGCTTAGCAACGTAGCACACCTCTGGCATAATAGGGATGATGCATGAGTCAAAAATAAATTATGTTGTTACTGATTATTAAATAGAGGCTCTTCTAAAAGACCTAAAATTGTTAGTTTTAAGTTTGATAACCATTGTAAGCTATCAATTAAATAAAACAGTGTGTACGTGTGCAATTCACATACGGCAGCAGTGAAACTTCGGAAAAGTAGCCTACGAGAGAATGAGATAAATATAACTTGTATTCTATCTCATTCCATCGCAGGCTACTTCCTATTTATGAATATGATTTGGTGTCGCTTTTTCGTTTCATCGAATTTCCAAATCACAACGGTAGCACCGTTGTGATTTGGAAATTCGAGAAAAGAAGTTTCGCTTCAAAAAAGTTCGTTGAAATTTGATGACGTCACAACTATATATTCCATACAAATTTTAGAAGCACGTTTTTAAGTTTAATGAGTTGCCGAAAAGTTTGATATGCAGTTGTAGTAAAGATAGTTTCGTAACTTAAGCCCAACTAAGTTTAATTACACCCTGTCTACAGGGATTTATTTTACGTTATGTGATTACATTTAGCATTGTTTATGTTTATGTATGAGGTTAAAATAAAACTATTAATATTGAATAAGCAACTAAGTTGTTTTATTGAAACGCATACCTATATAGTGTGTAGAAATCAAAATTATTTTTTACTTTACAGTGGCTTTGGAAGTCGGTTTTTTGGAAAGAATTTTTATTTTTAACTTTTTAGTGTACTCTTAATCCCCACGGCTTAGGAGTGCAGTACCTGCTGCATCAGAGTTGAGGAGTTGGGACTTTGGTTTAAGTATGAAGTCGTTGCTTGACACACCTACAATATGAATTCACCATAAAATAATCCTAAATCACTATTTTTAAGGAGTTCTGTACCCTGCAGCATCAGGGTTGAGGAGTTGGGACTCAGAGTTGAATCGTATACACGTGACTTGATACTTACTATATAAATTCACCATCAAAACTTCCTAACTCCCTAATTTTGAGTCGTAGGTTACATACCTGCAGCATCAGGATTGAGGATTTGGAGTCAGAATTTTTTATGGGACCATCTCACGAGCTTCCTCTAACCACTGGTGGTGGACTATGGCTGTAAAAATATATCTAAGAACCTTCTCAGAAGCTATACATATCGAATGCAAAAAACCGCATTATAATCGGTGCAATAGTTTTCCAGGAAAGTGGCAACAAAAAGTACACAAACAACCAAACAAACAAACGCACAACCTCTTAGGGTAAACACATAATATACCATCTCCGTTCCAGTGTGGGTAAAAAAAAACTAATGTGTTTTTTTCTTTTTAAGGTTTCAATGTTATGCTTGACAGGGGATAGACGAGTACTCAAAAGATTATTTTAAAAGTAAGTTCTGATATCTCCCCGGCCTAGGGGAGACGCCAGGACTGAAAAATCCTAATGTCTCCCCGAGGGGGGCAATCAGGGGAGACACGAGGCCGGGACAATTTTTCAAATCGGTTTGGAAACCACGGAGATATGCGGTAACATACATTAAGAAAAAAAAATTGCCGAATTGAGAACCTCCTTTTTTGGAAGTCTGTTAATAAATGCTAAAGTGTGCGTCTGTCTGCTACGCTTTCACGGCCCATCTGTTCAACCGATTTTGATGAAATTTGGTACGTACAGAGATATAGTTTGTATCCCGGGGAAGGACATAGGCTACTTTTTTTCCCGGAAAATTGAAGAATTCCCGCAGGAATCAAAAAAATCTTAATCCACGCAGACGAAGTCGCGGGCATCTTCATTAGCACAATAAGTGCTCAGTCAGGGTGCCTAGCGGGAGATTTTCTGTTCATTCAATCGCGACGAGCGCTTGACAATTCCATAAATCGTACAAATAATCCAAAATTGGAACTAAATTTTATGCCTCTTTATTCGTTTGTTTTTATTTGATTTTCATACATAGTAGCGACGCTATAGTATAACAGGAAGGAATAGAGGCTATCAACGGGAAAGGTAAGTTTGTCGGACTTATAACTACGATTTATATGGAATTCTCAAGTGCTTGACAGAAGCTCGATCGATTCATGAATATCTATAAACTTTAGGCGGGCAGTACCTACTTACCGTGTAGCATGAAGGAGAAGCGGTTATATTCAGATACCTACTTTGGGATCAATTTCGTTAACTTCCTGTAGGTACCGAGTAAAAATAAGTCATGCTAATATTTATGGTAGAGTAGTCCATACTAATATTATAAATGCGAAAGTGTGTTTGTTTGTTGGCTTGGCCTTCAATCACGCCGCAACGGATGGACGTGATTTTTGGCATGAGTATAGGTGAGGACCTGGAAAGTGACGGCTACTTTTTATCCCGGAAAAAGTTTCCGCGGGAATAAAAAAAACCTTAAAACACGCGGAAAGTCGCGGGCATCAGCTAGTTAAGCAAATAAACATGGTAGGTACTTAATTTAAGTCTGATAACCATTACTAAGGCCGGCCATACTCGGACAGCTTGAAGCAGTCAGGATGGACTGCATAGTGAACTACTTAGTCTTCTACGTACACACATACATGGAACTGCTCCAGCAGTTGCGACTGCTTCGGGCGGTTGGCAGGTATGTAATTATCAATGGTAGCTTCAAGCTGTTGACTATGACTGCTAGAGCGGTCCGTGTATGTTGATCACTGGCTAACTGCTCGAGCAGTCCGTGTATGGCCGGCCTTAATCGAATTATAATCCCTAGTGTAATGGGCCTAAGGGTAAATAAAATTACCCATGGTCCCATCAATGGGTCAAAGCAGTGGGAGCACGGGTAAACGCTAAGAAAAAATACAGTAAACCCATATTATTTTTTATTGTTTATCTTAATCTTGCCGGTGTAACGTTCATCCAAATAGTTTTCGTACATCAAATCCGGGCTTTCGTTCCTCGGCTGTTTAAGGAGGTCTTTGAACGTTTTCACGAGTTTCTGGCTCTCGTAATATTCTTTATCCTTCTTGGTGCTTCTAGAAATAGCTGCCAGGGTTGTGTCTACCCACGCCTCGTAGTAGGGTTGTGTGTGTTTATTGATTGAGTTTGGCGCCCATTTCGCTACCTCCGTTGTGGGGGAACCGTTCCCTAAGAAACAACGACGTTTTTTATCCACTACAAGTTAGAATTTGACTGCGATTTTACTTTGGTAAGTTATGATGAAGTCTAAGATGGTAGCGGACTAATATATGGCAGTTATATTAAACCCATACCCCTTATCGGTTACATACACGGTTTCGTACCGAAACGATATTTATCACTTGGAAGCGTCTTTGCCGGTAGGGTGGTAACTAGCCACAGCCGAAATCTCACTAGCCCAGATAAAACCTGCCGGGGTTAGATCCCGAGACCTCCCATTTATAAAACCAGAGCGCCAGGGAGGTTGTCAAAATTTTATTTTCTTTTTGTTCAATGTTTCCGATACGAACCGCTAAGGTACTTATGCGCTCTTTCAGCGTAGGCACGTTTCTTCATTCAGGACAAGCGAGAATATTATAGCCCGTGTCACGAAAGAAGTCCCGCAGCAATTAGTGGTTAAATACATGCGACTATAATAGCGCCAACTATGTCTGCAATCTGCATGCATGCATGACCAACTGCCTCGTTGGTCTAGTGGTTAGCATAGTCGACTGCGGATCACGAGGTCCTGGGTTCGATTCCCGGTCGGGCATAAAAGTTAGGTATTGGGTTTTCAATTAAGAAATTCTCAGTGCCAGCCCGGAGTTGGAAGTTGGCGGTGTTTCACCCCCGTGCCTCGGAGAGCACGTTAAGCCGTCGGTCCCGGTTATTATCACTAACATGATAATAACCGTTAAAGCCCGCCAACCCGCATTTGGTGCAGCGTGGTGGGTCTAAGCTCCAATTCCCGCTCTCCTATGAGAGTGGAGGCCTGTGCCCAGCAGTGACCCGACCCGAACTTATCTGACCCGTGGGCCAAAATTGGAACAAAAGACTAATATTTATGCCTGTTTATTTTTGGTTTTTATTTAATTTTTCACAGATAAACGACGCTGTCACCGGGTCAGCTAGAGCCGGATACAGACTTACGCAATGTAACATGCAATGTAACATGAAAGGAGCATTTCAAGTGTGGACACAGCGCGCCCACGAACCGAGCATGTACGTACTCGCATCTGTTTCCGGCATGCACGCGGCGAACATAGCTCAGTCTGCCGAGAACAACGTTCCGCAGTACAGACTACAGACACACACAGGCTCACAGCCCGTCCACATTGGCGCTCCGTGCACACTGCGCGCCCCTTTGTGTTCGGCGAAAAAACCGACAAATGGCGGATCGCGGCGCGCACGTATTGAAATGCTCTGGTCGTGCGCGTAGTGTGCACGGTTCGTGCGCGCAAGGCGTCCACACTATGGGAATTCTGTTACATTGCATGATACATTGCGACAATGTGGACGGCAAATTCTTTCATTGCGTGCTACATTGTACCTATGTTACATTTCGTAAATCTGTACCCGGTTTAAGGGTGTCGGACTATACCTGTAGCGAACGAGAAATTTGACAGTTGACTCTTCAATCTGTTTTTCCTCTCTTTTTTACTTATTTTCGTTTTGACGCTACTTCTGCTTTCCGAGCTATAAGATGTCTTTGGCATTTTCCTATTTCGCTTCAATCTTTCAGAAGTTTTCTGTAGTTTTGGTACTTTATTGCATTTCGACAGGATATCACCTGGTATTATGTTATTTCTCATCCCTGTATCAGTTGGTATTTTTCTATTTCTCAACACTGTATCACTTGGTATTTTTATATTTCTCAACAGTTTATCGTAATTTGTTGACATTTTAGTTTTTTTCGCATTCCCAGCCCAGTTATCTTCATTACTCTGTGGGATCTTTGGATTTTTTACGTATCTTATTAAGGGATAATTGAAATTGTGTAAAAGTGCTGATATTTTAGTACGTTTCAGCAAATGGCCGTCATTACTTGGTGAAATCGTTGGTTTTTTTATGTTTGTAGCCATGTCATCTTCATTACTCTGCGAAATCTTTGGGTTTTTCGTATTCCTTATCTTTTCGTTCTCATCATTATTCGGTATTGGTAATTTATTATTATCCGCGACAGGGTCATTTGGTATATTCAAATTTTTTAACAAAACAGGTATTTTTATCTGCAACGGTGTATTTGACTTTCGCTTTTGCTCGGCGAAGGTTACAGCTTTATAAACTTTAGTTGCATCGTTTTTGGCTATAATAGTCCTTATGATGGGACGCTTTCGCGATTTTTCTGCCGGATCTGGAACTTTTACGATTTTAGTGTTCTCCGATTTTGTATTTTCGCTCGTCTTTTCTTTAATTTCTGTTTCGTTGTTCTGTTTTGTCAAAATATCTGTTAAAAAAAATTCCTAAAATTAGTTAGAATAAATTTTAGTGACTGTTTCGGGGTCGATTTGTCGGATAACCGGGCTCCTAGTCTAAACCAAATCATCGTAATGAAACCAATGATTACTACTTCAATCAATGACATAAATTAAATTACGACTTCCGGATATTATTATATAGAATCCACTAAAACAATATGTACTTACCATTTATAAAAGCACATTACATTTTAAGTTAAGTAAGCTCAGCTGAAGCGTTTTCGAGAACAGTAGTCACTGATTTGGAAGTGTTCGAGCGGAAGAATTCAGAAAACTTACTTAAACATACTTACTTTGAATTAAACATAGATTCAAACCGGTATTACCTTCAACCTGTGAATCCTTCGCGTTACCTTTGTCTTCAAGTCTCTTATTTTTATCAAAAGCTTTCAGTTTGAAAGTATATTTCTCTCTTATTCGTTTCTTTTGCTCAATATCTAAACGATTCACAGGTTTTTCATTTTCAACGATATTCTTTCTAACAACGGGTTCAGATTTTTCAAAATTCTTAACCATTGCCCTAATTGGTTTTCCAGCTCCAGGAAGTACGAGAGCAGCTTTTTCAAAATCATTATTACTTTCTTTACCTATATTACGTTTACTATATTGGGAAAAAACTTTATCTTTAATATCGAAAGATACTGAATCTTTAACCGATTTACCAAAAGTGTCTGCTTCATTCTGTTTAAGATTGCTAGGGACAGTTTTATCAAAACATTTGTTTACTCCTTCACTGTGTTTAGCATTTTTGGGAATAGCATTATCTTTTAAAGGTTTTGATAAAGACACTCTATCAGTTATCAAAGCAGGAGCATATGACTTTTTATTAATTTCTTCATTCTGTTTACTATTTCTAGGAACAGTTTTATTTGAACTTTTACTTATTATGCCACTTTGTTTATTATTTTTCGTAATAACTTTGTCTTTAATCAGTTTTGATACATTATCTTTACAAGTTATCAAATTGGCTGGAACAGAATTATCAGAACTTTTACTTATAGCTTCCTTCTGTTTGGGACTTCTCGAGTTAATAAGAACAGTTTTATCCAGATTTTTCCTTTTTACTCCTTCATTGTGTTTCGGTTTCGTTACAGAATCTCCTCTATCTGCGACCAAATCTTTGATTATTTCTAAATCTTTCTTAAACACAGTTATAGGTTTAACAACTCTTTTTAGATTATCTCCACGATCTTTTTTAATTTCTACTTTACTTATGTTTATAAAATCCTTGTTATCCATCTATTCGAAGAATTGAAACACAGTAATTTTAAAAAAATTGTTTACTAAAAAGCACGGTTAATTTTAACGTGGAATTAGAAATGCCATTGCCATCTAGATTATTAAAGTTTGTATCGAATCGAACTGTCAGCTTTGCGTCTATTACTGTGGTCTATTTAACGACAATTTTTTTAAAGACGATTTCTATTGTCTATGGATCCCCTCAGCACAATACACAGCTTTATTATGTTTGTGGCACAATCCCGCATCACACCAGGGGGGGTTACTAACAGTAATATTTAAAATTTACAGCTTTATGTCCCGTGCCTTGATGTCGCTAAAATAAGGATTATATTTCTAAAATGCGAACGTCAACAATATTTAAACAAAACGGATTTAAGATATAGCAACCGATTTTGCTGGCTCTATGATTGAATAAAATTAATAAATAGTTCTATCAAAAAATTTATAGAAAATGATGTTTATCTTTGGTCGAGCTCTTTGCAAAATATGACAATCAATGACAATAATCACATTTGTCAAATTCAATTCAAAATTCCGGTACAAAATCAACAATGCAAAAAACATTTTTACAAATTCTTTAACACAGAACCCATTACATAATCAGAACTGAACAGATATGCTGTAGAACATACATCACATCATCATGGATTTCAAAACCGTGGCTAAATCCAAGTCTTCGAATGGAGCGATTGGTGCTAAGCCGGAGATTAAGAAAAACAAAAAAAGCTTGAGCAATGCTCAGTTTAAGCCGTCGGTGGTGAAGAAACGTGGGGTTTATGTGGAGAAGAAGATTCAATCTTCTACTGACACACAAGGTAAGATTGGCGTTTTATTCGGCTAAAAGTAAACCTTTGACTGCTATCTCACCTGGTGGTAAGTGATAATTCAGTCTAAGATTGTAGCGGGCTAACCTGTTAGGGATTTGGCAGTTTAATTAAGCCCGTACGCAATTTTTCTATACGCGGCAGCATACCATACGTCCTTGCCGGTAGCCAAAGCGACAAGCGACAAGTATCAATCATCAAATAAATATTATAAATGCGAAAGTTTGGTTGGATGGATGTATTGATGTATGGATGTATGGATGTTTGTTACTCAATCACGCGCCAACGGCTGAACGGATCTGGCTGAAATTTGGCACAGAGATAGGATATAGTCTGGAATAGCACATAGGCTTCCCGCGGGAACCAAAAAACCTCAATCCACGCGGACGTAGTCGCGGGCATAAGCTAGTATAATATATGATTAGCATGGATTAGAAGATACAATTAAACCCGTTTTTTTTCAGAGGCTCATGATACAAATACCCAGGCGAAGCCTCCGCGCAGACCTCGGCCAGGTCAGAAGAAATTTTTAGCCTCTATTCTTACAATACTTTCGAAATCAACCACTGGAACGCAATATTCAGATATACAAGACAGCACTAAAGAAAAGGCACCGTTTACGCCAAAATCTAAATACATACAAAAATCTAATAAAACAAAGAAAACTAAATATAGATCGCGAATTTTGAACGAAGAAATGCTAAATTCTGAAAAAGACCAATTAATAATTTTGCAACCGAAAAAAGAAATCACCCAAACGTCGTCCAGTAATTCTTTTAGAGTTAAAACAGGAAGCGATATAAGAAAAACTATAGACGAAAATGAACCCAAACGAAGTACGATAAGAGATATTTTAGAAAAGAACATATACAGTGGAGTAGCTGAAGGTATTACCAAAGAAGTTTTAGAAAGCAAACCGAAGAAAGAAAAGAAATTAAGGATCAACGATGACCCAGAAACTATAGCTTCCGAAATGGAGAAGAAAGATGACAAGAATATGTACAATTTCTTTGTTGATTTACTAGAAACAACAATCAGTGTTTACAATGTTAAAACAGAATACGAAATTAGCGATGTTTCGAAAACCGCTTTTGAGTTAGACGATACCGTTGCCGATAAACTTGTAATCAAACACGACCTTAATCCATCACACGAAAAAATAAATTATACGTCTAAATGTGAACCTAAAAATATAATTGAAAAAGACACTTTTGATATTATTGAGGATATTCCAAAGTATGTCAAACCATCTGAGTATAAGCCGTTCCCGACTATAAAACCTAAAATGAAAGCTAAATCATTTCTTAATCCTAAAAGTATAACATATACAAGAAAAGCTAAGCCCGTACCAAAATCTAAAAGCTTTGATAACAATAAGAAATATTTTAGAAAACCAAACAAGAGACAGATTCTTAATGATTTAAAAGAAGAGCTAGCAAAAGAAACCTGTGCATTTAACGAGCCTGAAAGTCTATACGATGCGTTAAAAGTTATGGCAAAGAATAAACGCAGAAATGAGAAATCTATACAATTCGTTAATAAATTATGCAACAGAAATAACAAATCAGACTTCGAATGCATGTTTGAGAGAAGAAAAGTTATATCATTCGGATCGCGAAAAAATAATCAAGCAAAGCGTAAACTGTCGACTTCAGAGTCGAAAAATAACAAGAAATCTGATGATAATAATGATAGTAAGGGAGGATATTTTCCTTCCCGCCATTCTCTAGCAGTTTATGGTTATGATTATGACGAGCCTGAGAAATTATTAGAAAGCAAACGTGAAAAGAGAATAATTTTCAACTACCATTCGAGTCGGTCGACGAGTGAATCAAATATAGGCGATTACGATGCATTGGTCTTTAATACAGGTAGCTCAGGCACTAATTGTTGGGTCCAGTCTACAAAATAGCCATGCGCTTCCTTCTGTTGATCCTTGAAGATGTGAACGCCCGCATCAGAGGCCCAATTGTCTATGCAAATCGTAATCATTTGACAGCTTAAAACGTATTACTCGAACTGTAGGAGTTCATACATGCTTTTTGACATGCTCTATGAACTGAAGCATCTTTAAACAGGTCGAATTATACATTTGACAAACGATTACGATTCCGATTTCCATAAACAATCGGCGGACAGTTATGCAATAGTTGGCCACCGATCCGCAGTTTCTGACGTAGAATTCATGTCTGAATGACTGGTCACTGGACGACCAATTTTTAGGGTTCCGTAGCCAAATTTGGCAAAAACGGAACCCTTATAGATTAGTCATGTCTGTCTGTCTGTCTGTCCGTCCGTATGTCACAGCCACTTTTTTCCGAAACTATAAGAACTATACTGTTGAAACTTGGTAAGTAGATGTATTCTGTGAACCGCATTAAGATTTTCTTACAAAAATAGAAAAAAAACAATAAATTTTGGGGGTCCCCATACTTAGAACTGAAACTCAAAATTTTTTTTTTCATCTGACCCATACGTGTGGGGTATCTATGGATAGGTCTTCAAAAATGATATTGAGGTTTGTAATATCATTTTTCTCTAAACTGAATAGTTTGCGCGAGAGACACTTCCAAAGTGGTAAAATGTGTGTCCCCCCCCCTGTAACTTCTAAAATAAGAGAATGATAAAACTAAAAAAAATATATGATGTACATTACCATGCAAACTTCCACCGAAAATTGGTTTGAACGAGATCTAGTAAGTAGTTTTTTTTTAATACGCCATATAATCAAAATATTTTTAATAATTTAAAACTTACTACAGGTTTGTACGGAACCCTCGGTGCGCGAGTCCGACTCGCACTTGGCCGGTTTTGTTTCTGTAGAAACACGTACTTAAGGCTCGGCGCAAACGCACCACCGACCACAGCCACCGGCGACTGTCGCGCTACTACTACTACTACTAACACTAGTGTAGCACGTGGCAGTCACCGACTACACACACGCATGCGGCGAGTCTATACGCCATACATACTAAACTGTATGAAAAATAATGTTAACTGCTTGTCGCTAGGCATCGGTGGCTGTAGTCGGTGGCCCGTTTGCGCCAAGCCTTACATGTATGCGTGAGGACATTGGAGGATTGGACATACATTTTTAAATAAGCCGGCCTCAATCAATTCTTTGCCTTGTCTAATGTAATACTTTATACCCTCTTTATAATTAAAAGTTATTAAAAATAAAAGAAAAAGAATGGAATTGTTGAAAGGAAAGTCTGTTAAATTTAAAAATAAGATTTATTTTAGTTACAAGAGTCAAAATATCAATAAAAAAATCCTAAAAATTAAATTTTAATACAATCTGTAATATAGTCTAATATCACTTATCTTAGCGCTTGAGTTATTTTTGTTATCAATCTACTTACTAGGTGACAGATAAACATTTCCAAGTGGGCCACAGAAGCGACGCGACGCGATGCGACTCCATAGAAAAATGACAACCTTGTCTACGCGACAACGTAGGACACGTGAAGGGTCAGCTTTTTTGATACAGTCGCATTGAGTCGCGGGTTCGCGTTTGTCGCTCACGTAAGACATAAGGGAGCCTGTCTACTAAGGGTATGTTCCGAAATACACTGCGAGCTGTATACACTGTAAGGTGTGACGTCAGTTTAGTATACTGTGAAACCGTTCCTCTATAGTTAGCTATACTGGTCACTGTTTAAAACGGAACGCAGTCAGCACTGAGAGCACCTTACCTCGAAAACGCCAGTGCTCACAGTACAAAAATGGCGACGATTTATGACGTCATACATTTCCTTAGGATTCTGCGGCAGTATGCTGTCACTCCATAACGGAACGAATTTCTCCCCAGTAAGAGCACTGAACAGTGCTCTCAGTGTATATCGGAACATACCCTGAAACGAAGACGTGTTTAGACCAATCAAACTTTCCATAGATGACGCGTGTAACGTGTTTAAATATAATAACTTCTTCACAATGTGATATGCAGGCTTAGCATACGCACAACGAGATATCTCGCGACGAGAGAGAGAGAGAGATGTTGTCGTTGCCGGCAAATTTTTCATTTATCCTAACATGCACAAAATCCAGTAGGAGTTAATACGAGAAAAAATTATCGGCATGTAAGGGTTCGTAGAGAAAAATACCACAGATAAGAAATATTAGGTACTTACTTTTAGCTCTACCTTCGACGTCTCAGACAAGTCATATGTAACATGTTAGCTACGGTAGACAAATAGAGATAACGGGTAGAAATAATTTACTCGTTGTGCGCATGCTAGCCCTACTGATTGGTCTTCAGAACACGTCTCCCTGTCTTATAAAGCTTCAGAGGACAGGTTAGGAACTTTTTGCCTAACGCGGGGACGAGCGGAGTAGCGCGCCGACAAGTGCGCTTCGACTAATAAAAAATGACGTGATAAAATTATTATGCCGACGATAACATGTTGTTGTTTGACGACCTCCGTGGCGCAGTGTTGAGCGCTGTTGCCTTAACGTGCGGAGGTCCCGGGTTCGATCCCCGGCAGGGTTTCGAAATTTATAATTTCTGAATTTCCCTGGTCTGGCCTGGTGGGAGGCTTTGGCCGTGGCTAGTTACCACCCTACCGGCAAAGACGTACCGCCAAGCGATTTAGCGTTCCGGTACGATGCCGTGTAGAAACCGAATAGGGGTATATGGGTTTAATATAACTGCCATGCCCCCTACCAGGTTAGCCCGCTACCATCTTAGACTGCATCATCACTTACCATCAGGTGAGATCGCAGTCAAGGGCTAACTTGTAGTGGATAAAAAAAAAAGTCATCTAGCAATAACCGACTATGCGTGTCAAACCCACCAATAGGAGCGCGTGATTTTCATAGCTTAGATTTCTAGATGTTAGATCGAGCGCTATTGGTAGGTTTGACACACATCCGTAGCTTATTAACATAGCACATCACTCTTACTCTGAGTTTTAACATTGCAAATACGATTGATCGGCACGAGAGCTCGCCAAGTGTAAGCGAACGTCAAATGAACCTGAACAGCATTGGTTTAGAGCTCATTTCATCATTTCGTGTATTTATTCACAGCCAGCGCTCCAAACGCTGAATTTGTGACTTTAGAGCAAGAGCTTTTGGGTTCATTTTACTTTGACGTTCGCTGACACTTGGCGTGGTGAGCTCTCACGTCGATCAATCGTGTTTGCAAGTGGAAATGCACTCCTTCTGCGTCAACGTTAACTATACGATTGGTATGGAATTGCTATCCGTACTTATAATATTATAAATGCGAAAGTGTGTCTGTCTGTCTGTCCGTCTGTTACGCTTTCTCAGCCCATCTGTTAAACTGAATTTGCTAAAATTTGGTACAGGGATAGGCTGGATCCCGGGGAAGGACATAGGCTAAATTGAGGAGTCCCCGCGGGAATCGAAACTTTGTCCACGCGGACGAAGTCGCGGGCATCATCTAGCTAGTTCCATATGAATCGTAGTTAACGATGACTTGATCAAATAGTTAGAAAATCTCCCTCTATAAATAGGCACTTAGAAGAAAAATATGATATTCACTACCCCATTCCCATCTAAGAGCGGCCATACACGGACGGAGCAGTCGTATTCGACTGCTTAAGCAGTCGCTGCCAGCTGCAGTTCTAGGAGGCGGCGCGTTCTCGAAAAGGCCTATGTCCAGCAGTGGATGCATACAGGCTGATGGATAGATGGATGGATGGATGACTGCCAAATGATTATGTTTAATTACTAATGATATAGCCTGAAAATATCTTAAAGTATTCACTTAGCCTGCCCTTCCCCTACAAGTATTTTTAATTTAGCAGTAGGTAAGTATAATCGTGTAATTCAAAATTTCAAGGGAGCAGTGCTGAGTATGCAAATACAATGTCGTGAAAATAAAAAAAATATTAAAGGTCGGCATTTGGTCCCGGACTCGTGTCTCCCCTGCTTTTTAAGAAAAAAAAACCGGCCAAGTGCGAGTCGGACTCGCGCACCGAGGGTTCCGTACAAACCTGTAGACTTAAGTTTTAAATTATTAAAAATATTTTTATTATATGATGTAACTCAAAATTCATGTAACTAAAAATTCATGCTTTTCGCAATTTTTCCTTTAACTGTGCTATAAGACGTTGCTTCGTACCAAATTTCAAGAATGGGTTCACGGGGAATTAAATATTTGAGTTGATTGCATGAAAGGTAAATTGCGGTTTACGATTTATGACGTATTAAAAAAAACTACTTAAGGTACCTGGGTCGAATATGGCCAGCCGGAAAATATGGCCACATACCATTATTCTGAACACGAAAATGTTTATTAACCTGAACGCGACTTTATATTGTCGCTAGTGTCGCACATATCCGAACGGCGCACCTGTCACCGTTCCCGCGCGCCCGCTAGTCGCCCAGTGTCCATTAGAGCATAGATAATACACTATATACCAGAGACATTAGAGTGAAACATGCTGTTGAGGTTATAAAAACATAAAGTAAGTATTGTCCTGTATTTCGTTATTTTTCAAATAAGAATTTTTGATAATGACATTACGATGTTGTATGACGATTGCTATTTGATATTTCTTTGTTTAATTATCAAAGTAATATTGTGTTTTACATTTGTGAATATAAAAACAAAAAAATGTATGACTGCAAATATCACCACCGATTGGCCATATTTACGGTACTAAATTATTAACACTATCTTTTTTTTGTTTTAGATTATGGCACGCTATAAAACGAAAGGGCTTCGAGGTAATTGGTCAGAAGCATCTATGAAACTAGCTTTATCTGCGGTCAAAAGCGGTAAGATGAAGGTATATACGGCTGCAAAGCATTATAATGTGCCAAGACGCACTCTGAGGCGTTATTTACAAGAGAAAAAGGAGACTAAATCTACTTTGGGTCGGAAATCGGAAACCACTTCTCAACCCTGAACATGAGATGATTTTGGCATCCCGTGTTATTCGGTTGTGCAATGTGGGATACCCATTGACACAGCGTGTACTACGTAGATGCGTAAAGACATTCTGTGATCGAAATAACATTTCAGCGGCAGGTGGAGATTTGATGGTGGGACGAGATTGGCTGAGAGGATTTTTAAAACGTCATAGGAATATTAGCGCACGAAAAGCACAAAACCTAAATCCTGCAAGGGCGCAAAAATTGAATAAAGCTGTGGTTTCTGATTATTTTGCTAAATTAAAGAAAGTATTGGAAGATAATGACATTATGAACAAACCGGAACGAATTTTCAATATTGACGAAAAGGGCTGCCAGCTTAATTTGCACAAATCACCAGAAGTTTTGGCTGAACGTGGATCCAAGAGAGTACATTTAGTAGCACCAGGACACGGCGAGAATGTCACAATAGTTTCATGTGGCAATGCCTTGGGTCATGTGATTCCACCCATGATTCTCTTCAAAGGCAAACGCATGAAGCCAGAATGGGTAGATTCCTTACCAACCAGCTCAATAGCCTAAATGACACCCAAAGGGAGTACGAACTCTGAAACCTTTGTGAATTGGATTCACCATTTTTCAAAATTTAAATTGCCAGGACCTTGCTTACTTATCTTTGATGGAGCCAAATGCCACTTAGACTATTCGATTGTTGAAGCAGCAGAAAAATTTGACATCAAGCTTTTTTGCCTTCTTAGTAACACCACACACGAGTTACAGCCGATGGACAAGTCGGTGTTTCGATCTTTTGAATATTACTGGGACGAGGAGGTCTTAAAGTACTGGTCAATACACGAAGATAGAAAAATTACAAAACAAAGGTTTGGGATATTATTTTCCAAAGTGTGGGACAAAGCTGCAACACCTGCTAATATCAAATCTGGATTTGAAGCGACCGGAATTTTTCCATTTAATCCAGCAAGGATACCAGAAGAGGCATACGCTCCCAGCATACCTACCTTTAATTCCACAATACCTGGACCTTCTGAAAATCAAGAAAATAATGACCCTAATGACAGCGACGCTACTAACGCTAGCGAAAATCTGTTGATTCCTCCTCAAGGAAATGAAAAACCCATTGACAGTGACGATACTAATGCTAGCGAAAGTCTGTTGATTCTTTCTCAAAGAAATGAAGACTCTATTGATAGCGACGATACTACTGCTAGCGAAAATTTGTTCATTCCTCCTCAAGAACGCCGCTTGTCCCAAATCCATCCCGCCAGAAATCCCAATGAAAGTGCCGCTATTGATGCCAGTGGAAATCAGGTTATTCCTCCTCATCCTCTTCTAAATGACGACGAACATAATTCAACTTCACCTAAGCTGTCTCTTGCTCTAACTGATACCTCTGTTGAAAATCCAGTACCTATACTGTATCCAGATCAAAAAGATTCCCAGACAAGTAAACATCAATTGCTAAAAACTGCAAACCGTGGTGCTGCCATTCTAGACAATATTTCTGATAATAATACACCCCACCCAACTCAAGTAGATAGATCTGCAAGTGTCTACGAAGACTCCAATAGTAGCGACGAGATTACTTTATCCAAAATAAAGCAGCACAAGAATAATAGAAACCCAAAAACTGAATCAAAAGTCTGCTCCACAATACTAAATGAGTCATATTCATCTTTTTGTGAAATTTTAAAAACCCCGGAGAAAATGTCAAGCCCAAAAACTACAGCAAAAGCTATTAATAGTCTGGCACAAGAGCTAAAAACGCCAATGTTTACTGAGAAAAATAATAAGCCAGAACCATCCAATACTAAACAAAAAAAAACCGGGCAAGTGCGAGTCGGACTCGCGCACGAAGGGTTCCGTACCATTATTAATAAATAATTACCTTTGTTAATGAACCGCAAGACTAACTTTGTTTGTAGAGGTTTATTGTTAATATAAAACAAAAACTATGCTAGTTAGAGCATTGGCTATTGTTGCGTTTTTACGGTTTCAATACCATAGACATAAGTTTAGTTTTTAGACGAAAATAACTAACGAGCTAACGTCATAGAATGAACTGTCATAATTTCTCTCTTTAATTTTGCCACGCTGTCGTCTGTGCAAATTAGCATTAATTTTGCCCTTTTTATTTAACTTGCCTCAGTTTTTTGATAATATACGTTTATTACAAGAATCAGCAAACAGCTTTTCACTTATACTACCTGGATTTCCAACAGCTATAGTTTTCCTGTAAAATATACGTAAATTCCTATTGACCATAATTATTTAAAAATTTTCGATTGGTAAACTCCGGAGATAAGGGGGGGGGGGAACGGTATTTTTTTAGACATTTTCCCTGATAAATCAAAAACTATCATAATTAAAAATCTGTTTTAGAATGTACAAAGTAAACCCTTTCATATGATACCCCACACAGTACAGTTATCTCACTTTTAAATTTCAACCCTCAGATTTTCCCCCCTTTTTAAATAAGAACAAAAATAATTTCCAATTTTTTTTAATTCCAGTGTCTTTGGGCCACTAATATACACAACTATTCCAAATTTCATGTCGATAACTTCGGTAGTTATTGAAATAATCGAGTGTGACGGACGGACAGACGGACAGACAGACGGAGAAAGTCGCACCATAAGGGTTCCATTTTACCATTTTGGTACGGAACCCTAATTAAAAATATGTCAGGTCCATCTAAAGTTTCTTCCCAAAAAAGAAAATATTCTGCTAAAATGAATAAGACTGAAGCAGCTGTAACTGCTAAGGTTTCTAAACAAAAAGGTACAGGACATTCAAAAAAATCTAAAAACAGCTGGTATTGTTACATTTGCGATGAGGATAGAATAGCAGACATGAGACTATGCTTTTTATGTAAAACGTATGTTCATGAAGACTGTGTTGGGTTAACAAAAGAAGACACTGATAAATTTGTTTGTACCCGGTGCAGTCAGTACTAAATTATAAATACTTAGGTTTACCTACTTTTTTTCTAGTTTGTAATATTATTGTGATTTACCTACGAAGGATCTCAAATGTTACGTTTTCTTTTTGATAATTTTGTTGATTTTTTATATGTATAGCAATTTAAGTTTAAATTAAATAACCTTTTTTAATTTCATTGTTGATTTTGATATCTTTAAATGATAAGTTCTTTACTTGTACTGAATGTCGTCCAAAAATTATATTTTAGATAAATGCTCTATTAATACATAATATCCAGTTTTATTTTGGTTTATTAAGAAGCATCTAAATAAGTAAATTCATACAGTAAATATGGCCACTTATATGGGCATATTTACCTCCCCTGTCGGAAATATGGCCAATTTCTTTTTTTTTTTTTAAACTGTTAAAAATACTACTTATGGTTGAATATCTCTGTATTTTTTAGCATTTGTCGTAAAGATAAATAGTCTTTCTTCATGAATAAGCGCTATAACTTATTTGTTTTAGCTTTATTAATATTAAAAATGCATAACAAACCTTAAGGTGGCCATATTCGACCATATTCGGTGGAAGTTTGCATGGTAATGTACATCATATATTTTTTTTTAGTTTTATCATTCTCTTATTTTAGAAGTTACAGGGGGGGGGGGGGGGGACACATTTTACCACTTTGGAAGTGTCTCTCGCGCAAACTATTCAGTTTAGAAAAAAATGATATTACAAACCTCAATATCATTTTTGAAGACCTATCCATAGATACCTCACACGTATGGGTTAGATGAAAAAAAAAATTTTGAGTTTCTTTTCTAAGTACCCCAAAATTTATTGTTTTTTTTTTCTATTTTTGTAAGAAAATCTTAATGCGGTTCACAGAATACATCTACTTACCAAGTTTCAACAGTATAGTTCTTATAGTTTCGGAAAAAAGTGGCTGTGACATACGGACGGACAGACAGACAGACAGACATGACGAATCTATAAGGGTTCCGTTTTTGCCAAATTTAGCTACGGAACCCTAATAAATTAGGGTACATACGCCTTAGATAGCCCTGTTCCTAAGATGGCCCGGCCCACCTTCGAAATAAAAGTTAATAAGTCGAATGAGTTTAAATTTCGTGTCCATGTTCGATTAATTAGTGCCATAGACGAAAATGCAAGTATATAAATATGAGAAAGGTTGGCTCAAACGCTGGACACGCGGAGCCACTAAACAAAAGAAGAAGATGATATGAGAAAGGTCGCCATCTTTGCAATATTTGACAGTTTGTCAGACACGTTGCAAATGGCTACCAATAATACCAAGTTATAACCTCATGTTCACAATCTTTTTGGAATTTTATTTGAAAAACTAATTGTTTTTGTACTTTCTTCTATGTTTAAAGTTACTTAGATTTATGGGCATTCCTAAGAAGGTAAGTGTTGTTTGAATTCTTTGTTTTTCATTTAAAAGAAGTTGGTCTTGTTAGCGGGTAAAGTGCCTGTAAAGGCCCATCACACGGGTTCCTAAGATGGTCCGGGCCTTAGGACTATTGAATGCCATAGTTTATCAGAGAAAATGAGTCATTTTGGTTAAATTTTCGATACAGTTGGTACCTAGTATTGCAGTAGAATATTAAAATTTATGTAAGTAACTACTAATTCAACTTAAGGTTTGAAATTAAAAGTTCTCAGTCGTTAGTGTTCAGTGTTAAGAATATAGTCTGTGATCATCATGGTGATCATGGATTCTATGGTAAAAACTATGCTTAAAAGGTTATTGTAATATTATCTATAAACTGTAACTTCCTTCCTCTCTGCAAATATAAAAGCCTACAAGAAAAGTTGGCGTGTTTTATTAAAAGGCATTATAAATATGGTGGGTTTCAAGATGAAGAATAGTAACAAAAATTAATACGCTTCCACTGCGCCATTTAAAACGGTAAGAAGAACAATTACAATTAAAGGACACAAGATGTCGACTTCAATTACACCAAACGTATTACCCAAGCTACAAGATGGCCGAAATTTTTCAACCTGGAAATTTAGAGTGAATCTATTAATAGAAGAGAGAGGTCTAGCAATAAAGGAAACGATATTAAAAGATGATATTATGCAAACAGATATAAAAGCACGCAATTTAATAGGACAGAGTGTTTCATACAAATATGTTGAGATTATTAAAAATTGCAAAACTGCAGCACAAAGCACAACTGATAAAAATTTAAAAGAAACATTTGAAAGAAAAAGTGTGTTCAATCAGTTGTATCTGAGGAAACAACTATTATCAATGAAAGCAACATCAAGTGAAAAAGTACACGATCATTTCCTGAAGTTTGATAATATTATTGCTAGCTTAGAATCAAAAGGTGCAACGTTGAAGGAAAACGACAAGGTGTGTCATCTATTGCTCACCTTGCCCAGTGAATATGATAAAGTGATTACAACACTTGAAACAATTGACACAGTACTTACAATTGACTTTGTCAAATCAATATTATTAGATGCAGAACTTGAACTTAAAGGCTAAGAAAGTACAGCTGTAGAGAATGAACAATATAGCTTCATGACTTGCTATAAATGTGGTAGAAAATGTCACAAATCCTTCCAGTGCAGAACGAGACAGTCTGCTCCAGTACGACGTATTCATAAAGGCCGGCTTAGAAGAGGACATCGAATACATACCCGAGGTGACAACCACAGCCGTGGTTGAGGCATGAACTACAGGGCATCATGGCAGTCTGGTCGGGTAGCACAAACACAAGAGGATGATAAAACCCAGTTGACTTTCACAGCGTTCAGTGTAAGTGATACAAGTCAAAATGCTAGTGATAATGTAAGTTTAGTAGTTGATTCCGGAGCCACAGAACATTTAATAATCGCTAAATATGAACAGTATATGACAAACATTGTACACCTGGATAAGGAAATGAAGATATATGTTGCTAATGGACAATACTTAACCTGTGGCCTGTGTAAAGGTATACTTAAATTAGTTTATAATGATAAAGTAACAATAGATATTGAAGGGTTAATTGTTTCAAAGTTGTCACACAATCTATTGTCTGTGAGGAAATTGTTAGAAAGAGGGCTGCGAGTCCAATTTTACAATGATAGTGTATCTATTAGCAATTAAAAAAGTAAAGTTATTGGAAATCTTAATGGTAGATTATATAATATCGAAATGAAACTTCAAACTGAAATTTGTTTAATTTCCAATGACTTGTGGCATCAGAGATTATGACATAGGTCATGCTAACAGGCATCAGCTGAAGCTGCTGGATCTGCCATATAGTGAAACTGTGTGAACCCTGCATGAAAGGTAATTCAACAAGATTACCTTTTAATCCAGTGCTAAAACCACGTTCAAAATGTATTGGAGAATTAATACATAGTGATATATCCGTCCCAGTGACCGAGCCCAATTTAACAGGTGAGATTTACTATCATACAATAATTGATGATTTTACACATTTTTGTGAAGTGTACTTATTGAAAAGCAAAAGTGAAGCTACTGATAGATTAATTGAATACATAAACAGATTAGAAACACAGACAGGAAACAAAGTAAAGAAAATAAGATCAGATAATGGTGGTGAATTTAAAAATGAGATAATACAGACATTTTATCAAGAAAAGGGTATAGTATACAATTCCCTATAGCCCTATAGCCCTGATACAGGTTTACCAAAAATGTTGTGGGGTGAAGCCGTTCGTTGTGCAGTTAACAAATTAATAGATGTCCATCGTCAGCAATCAACTCCCAGACACTAGTAGAGAAAATGATTGGAAAAAAAAATCTAAGAGTATTTGGTTCCAAGGTTTTACCAAAACAAGATAAACTTCCAGAAAGAGCAAAAGAAATGCGATTTGTTGGATATCAACATAATGGTTACAGATTATGGACCCTAAGAGTAATAAGATAATTGTGTCTAGAGATGTTAGATTTGAAAAAGAACAATGTTAATGATGAGGAAAATATTTTGTATGATGAAGATATAAAATAAGGTACTTAGAAGAATACTGACTGTAGTCAAATAAAGGAAACGTCTGAAACAGAAGAAAGTAATCAAAAGATTCAAGACATTTATTTAAATGATGAAAAATAAAACAAGGATAAATAAACAACTTCCTGCTAATTTGTAATCTTCCTTCACTTACGTGGCCCAAATACAAAATAGATTTTAGAATAAGTAATTAGTAAATAAATTCTTGTCATAACTTAAAATTGAATTTTGATTTATTTTTAGATTTTACAAAATGGAAACAACCTATAAGAAGCGACGTGGTGAGTGGTCTGAACAACAGCTTAAATCAGCTATTGAATCTGTAAAAAACTGCCGTATGTCACAACGACAGGCAGCATCTGCTTTCAGTATCCCAAGAAGAACTTTGAGAAACCACCTAAAATCTGGCAGTGAAGAAAAGAGAACTGGTCGAGCAACTACACTAAGTAATGTCAAAGAAAAAGATTTATTCGTCTTGAATAATACGATTAGCTGAAGTAGGCGTGCCGTTGACCCCCAAGATCGTGAGAAAGCAAGCCTACTTATTTTGTAACATAAAATGCCAAATTCTTTCAATGACAGCAGATGCACTGCAGGCAGAAAATGACAATTTTTTTTTTAAAACGTAACCCTGAAATTTCTGTCCTTAAAGCACAGTTTATGAATTCTGCAAGAGCTCAAAAATTAAAAAAACACATCGTGCAACAACATTTCACAGCTATCAAAAAATTGTATGACGAATTAGATATTCCTCGACATTCAGAACGTCTATATAATATAGATGAAAAAGGTTGTCGGCTAACCTTGAATCAACAACAACATTTTTTTGCACAAAAAGGGAACAAGAGAGTGTTTATTGCACAAGAACATGCTGAAAACATCACAATCGTAATGTGTGTAAAAGCTTCAGGTAATTCTACTAATGATAATTTTCAAAAGTAAATGGTTAAGACCGGAATTCAACGACAATTTACCTGATGACACTATAGTCAGAATGGCACCAAGAGGTAGTATGACTACTGATTTATTTATTGATTTTATACATCATTTTGGCAACTATAAGTCTCACGGGAAATGTTTGCTAGTTTTTAATGGAGCTGCTACTCATCTGGATACTAGGATAGTGGATGCCGCAGATGAGAACAACATAGATGATGGCAACAAATTGTCTGCCATCCAATACCACTCACGAATTGCAACATTTAGACAAATCGGTTAATAAATCTTACGAGCACCATTGGGATGAAGAAGTATCGTTGTACGCCTATCGTCATCCAGATCGTAGGCTCACAAAGGCAAGGTTTAACAAAATTTTCTCAAAGGTATGATGACCTAAACTAAGGTAGCGGAAATCAGTAATGTACTTGGCACCAGTGTTGAACAAGTACATAGTACTAAATCCTTTGAAATAAGATTTACTTAGATTTACTTTAGATTTAATTTAGATTTTAATTTTATCTACTTATAATATGTTCGAAATTAAATAAAACCTTTGATTAGATTTACTTATATTATTTTACTATTGGCAACATTGAACCATAGAGTATAGATATTTATCTGTCAAATGTCAAAACTCAGGCATCAGTTGACCATTTTGTTTATTTTTTATGAGCCTTGCAAATAGTAGTGTGCGTGTTGCGGCCAACGGACAAATAAAACCAATAGTAGGTAAGTAGAAACTGAATATTTTGATATTACTTACTTACTTTATTCTTTTAGTATATTAATACATTGCTCGTTTGTAAAATATATGCTCTTTAAGATTAAGATTAAGAAGATTAAGAATTACTAAAATAAGGTTAGGATGAGGTATTTGTTGACATTTACCGATGTTCATCATAGGATACCATTATTTTGTCGAGGACCAGTAATGAACGAATTGTTCATAACTGGGTGTTCGATGCTTTTACAGGTTTTTACTCCATTTCTCCATTTCTGTATTTTAGTCCGTCTTATCTAGGCATTGCGATTTATTATTGTGCGGTTTAAAATAACCAACGCAATCCAGTTATGGACATGTGTCCAATATAGGGTGTTCATTACTGGGTCTTGGAAATGGGATGTGATTGGGATGGAGTTGGCGATTAAACTTATTATTCGTTATGTAAATAAACGTTTCAAAAAAATGATTATTAATTGTGTTAATTATTGTTATTTACAATTTTTGTAGCCATGGCACCTACAAAAAACTATACGCCACAACAAATGAGTCAGGCGTCTCAGCGTGGGGGCGGCAGCGAAAAAATACGGCGTGCCACCAATAACTGTAAGGAACAAGGTCACAGGTAAAAGTCCAGCACAATGTACCATGGGACCACCCACAGTTCTAACAGCTGAAGAAGAAAATATAATAAAAGACTGGATTTTTGCTTCAGCCGACCGGCATTTCCCAATTTCGAAAGATCAACTGTTGGATAGCGTACAGCAAATTATTATTATGGCTGAAAGACCTAATCCATTTACTGATAACAGACCGGGCAAAAAATGGTACTATGCCTTTTTACGACGACATCCCGACATTGCAGAGCGGGTTGCCCAAAATTTAACAACTTCGCGGGACGATGTAACAGAACATCAAATTAACAGTTGGTTTACTGAAGTTGAGAATTATATGAAATCCAGAGGACTGGAACAAATTTTGAATGATCCTAAAAGGATATATAATACTGACGAAAGCGCATTTTTTTTGAATCCCAAGCCGGGAAGGGTTTTAGTCAGGAAGGGTGAAAAAAATATATACGCAACAAGCGGCAATGAAAAAGAAAATTTGACTGTGCTATTAACGGCAAATGCAGCGGGTGATATGGCTCCACCCATGATTGTTTTGTCATATGAACGTGTACCAAGCAATATTTTAAACAGTATACCTGATTCATATGGAATTGGGAAGTCGGACACAGGGTGGATGTGTGGAGATACTTTCTATAAATATATGACTAATATATTTCATCCATCGCTAATGCAAAATAATATAGATTTACCAGTTATCTTTTTTTTTTTTTGGACGGACACCGTTCTTATTTAACCGTACATCTATCGGAGTTTTGCTCAAAAAACGGCATCGAAGTGATAGCTCTATATCCTAATAGTACTCATATTCTACAACCTACGGACATCCTCTCCGCCGTCGCCCGCAGTCGAAAGCGCACGCGTACCAAGTGTTTTTGTGTCGCTCCGGGCAATTTTAAAGTTTAAAAAATTCGAAAAAGTGGGTTTTTCGCAACCGATTTACACGTGCTAAGTGTGAAAAGTTGCGCGTTCGCGAGTTCTACAAGGTGGTGAAAAGTGCTCGAAAATCCGTTAAGATTTGGACCTTCTGTGAGTGAAGTTTAGCAAAATTACGATCTTTGACGGCGAACGCTGCCGTCATTAGATCGACGACCCAGTGTTTTTATTGCACCATTCGACGCGCCTCACCGAGGCCTACAAGTGGACACCTCAAGTGGATTTTTTCCACTTGTGTACGCTTAGGAAAAAGGAGAAAACCGGAAAGCACGTGGTCACGTGCTCCTAGTTCCAGACGTCAGAGGGCGCTGCCAGTGACCTCAACCGACGGGACTCAACGGAAGCTGCACGGGGACACTTCGATTGCGAAAATCAGATAAGTAGTTGCGGAGCTATTGCACTTCGAAATTTTAGTCAAAATTCAACCCCCCTTTTTATTAAATCGAAATCGACGACCCCCCTTTATTTTTTATTCACGTTATTAAGATTAATTAATTCTATTAGTATTCAAAATTTCATAATTTTCGGCCAAGTAGTTTTTTAAATATAAATTTTTGAAAATTAGGGGTTGCCACGAGGTGGGTGAAATAGGGGTGCAAGGGCTCAGAAACATACTTTAAAAAATAGTTATAAGGTAGTATAGGCCCGGACCAGTTTTGAAAAAACCGTTTATTTTTTGTAAATAATTTTAAATTCAAATTTAGTGTAAATATTACAGTTTTTCAACCCCCATAAATCGGGGGTAGCTTTTTTGATTAGTTTAGTAGAAGTTCCAAGTAGGTCTTTTTAATCCCTACAAATCGAGCCCAAACACGGGTATTTTAAGTTGAAAACCGCCGAATTTGGACCTTCTGCCCAAATCGGCGGCCATCTTGAAAAACTTCAAGAGGGCATAACTTCGGTTTGAGACGACACTAAGGGCTGCGGTTTTCTTTGGACACCCTATCGCGGCGAGCTCTACAACTTGTGCCAGCTTGGGACCCTGGATAGAGTCGACCCCCAAACCTAGATTTTTAGTCCGGTAAGCATATAGCCTGTAAAAAGACGACCACGGCGAGCCGTCGCACGCATCTCTACGCCGGTTAGTTCCCGAGATATAATTTTTTTTAAATCAGTCTAGACCCAGGCAACTTTTTGGTCGGCCATCTTGAAAAAATTCAAGTTGGAGTATCTCGGGAACTATTGGTCGTAGCGCGTAGCGGTTTTCGCTATTGACTAGCCCTCCTTAAAGGCTATCGATTGACTTCAGACGGGCGACTCTACCCAGGGCCTAGGTAGAGCTTAGCTCTACAAAATTGCGGAGAAGGCTTTCTGTTAGGATTAAGTTAACTATATCGGCGCCGGTTCTGGACTCTAGGTAGAGTCTACACTTAAATCCGGAAATTGGTATCGGTGAGCATATAGCTCACAATAAGACAAGCACGGCGAGCCGTCGCACGCATTTCTGCGCCCAGTGGTTCCTGAGATATTGAATTTTTAAGATCAGCCTAGATCTAGGCAACACTTTGGTTCGCCATCTTGGAAAAATTCAAAGTGGAATATCTCAGGAACTGTTGGTCGTAGCGCGAAGCGGTTTTCGCTGCTGACCAGCCCTCCTCAAGGGCTATCGATCGACGCCGAACGGGTGACTCTACCTAGAGTCGAGGTAGAGTCGAGCTCTACAAAGTCGGAGAAATAGTTTTTAAGTAATCTTAAGTAGAATTTAAGGTATTCTCTATTATTTTTGAGCGGTTTTGAAAAAACCATTATTATTGACCTGGGGCCTTTTACACCCATATTATAGTATTACGACTATCATAACGTATCGTTGACCGAATATTTTACCTTTTTTATTATTCTTTTTAAATTGACTGTACACACCTCTACATTGTGTATAGATTATAAACGAACAGCGATATACACTGTCGCGTATTTTATTCAATCTTGACGCACTCCTCTGACAATGTTGGCCAGAACTCCAGCGAAGCACACTGACGAAGAAATGGAGAAAAATTCTCCGCTTAGGACACAGACTCTTTTGCCCCAAAAATCCCCACCTAGGACGCAAACGCTCTCGTCTAACGTTAGACGCAGCGTAGAGAAGCTGGAAGCGGCAGGACAGGAACCGCAAGACTTGACCCCAGCTACCAGTAAGACAGACGCCCAAGTCCTACCGAGACAGGTGCTGTCGAACCGACTAGCTGAAGGTAAAGCTAACTTAATTAAAGCCAGGACAAACATAAATAACTCGCGGAATATTAGGGCGGATATAAAAGCAAAGGTGTTGGAGGCGGTGGACAGAATGTTTTACATCATAAAAGAGGCAGAAGCGGAGATTAAAAGATTTAAAAATACCGGAGAAGTACCCGCACCTGAAGCAACACAGATTTTACCAGAAAGGACTATACGAAAGGGAACCTCTGAGGAACATGAACATAAACAAATAGTAGAACACCTAAAAGAACACAGCCGGCTACTCATTGAAAATGGTAGGAAAATGGATGAACTGAAAAGCAACCTGGACCAGCACCACCAACACATGCTGACCACCAAGACTTACGCAGAGGCAGCGACAGTCCGCTCTACCATGCCCCCACGCCCACAGAATGCGCTGCATTCTGTAATCGTCACGTCCCAGGACGAAAAGGACACAGGCGACCAAGTGCTGACTAAAGTAAGAGAGGCAGTAAACGCTAAGGAAGGGTGGATCAAGGTAGAAAGGACTCGGAAAGGAAGGGATAGGAAAGTGATTATGAGCTGTAATACGGAAGAGGACAGACAAAAGGTGAAACAGAGATTAGAAAAATCCGGGAAAAATTTGGTGGTAGAAGAAGTCAAAAACCGGGATCCTCTCCTAAGACTCGCGGATGTCCTCATGGTGAATACCGACGAGGAGGTCATCAAGGCCTTCAGGAAACAAAATCGGGACATCTTTCAAGGCCTGAAGGAAAATGAGGACAGGCTCGAGATCAAATATAAGAGGAAGGCCCGTAACCCGCATACCAACCACGTCATCCTGAGCGTATCTCCAGTCATATGGAAGAGGGCGACTGAGACTGGAGCGGTGTATATAGACCTCCAACGCATCCGGGTATTTGACCAGTCGCCGCTTATACAGTGCTCGAGGTGCCTTGGCTATGGTCACGGCAAAAAGTACTGCGTGGGCTCAGCGGACCTCTGCAGTCACTGCGGTGGACCGCACCTCAAGGCGCAATGCCCGGATTGGCTTGCAGGAAGCGAACCCGCATGTATAAACTGCACAGAGGCAAAGATTGACCGCAACAACCACAACGCCTTTAGCAATGACTGCCCTATACGCAAAAAACGAGACGTCATAGCGCGCATGTCAGTGGCGTATTGCTAAGGGCACCCAAGTGGATATTCACCGATACCAGGTGCTCCAGTGCAACCTCCAACGAAGGAAGTTAGCCACGGACGAGCTAATGGTTCAAGCAACTGACGCAAAAATAGCGATAGCACTGATCCAGGAACCCTATGTGGGCGGATCCGATAGTATGAAGTCATACCGTGGGGTGAGAATTTATCAGAGCACCGGAGCAGGCACAGTCAAAGCAGCTATTGCTGTATTTGACGCCAACCTAGATGTCACGCAACACCCTGAGCTCACCACAAACGACATCGTAGTGGTGAGCGTAAGCACTAGGCAATGGAAGCTCACGTTGGCTTCGTACTATTTTGAACCGGATCAGCCCATAAGCCCGTACCTGGATCAACTTGCTAAAATTGCTGAAACTATAACGCAGAGGCTAATTATTGGAGGCGACTCGAATGCAAAGAACACCTGGTGGGGAAGTCCGATGATTGACCATAGGGGGGACGATATGGCGGGTACACTCCACGAACTGGGCCTTCACATACTAAACCAAGGTGACGTTCCAACTTTCGACACCATTCGTGGCGGGAAGCGTTACACCAGTTTCGTTGACGTGACGGCCTGCACTACTGATATGCTGGACCTAGTAGAGGACTGGGAAGTCGCTGAAAATCTCACTTGTGCCGATCATAACGGCATCAGCTTCAGTATCAAGCTGAAGAAATCGGGGGGGGTGAGTGTCAAAAGATCCACTAGAATTTATAACACTAAAAAAGCCAATTGGGAAACCTTTCAGGAAAAACTAAAAGAAATTATGATAGAGTACAATTTAGAAATCGAAAAAATCTTAAGAATTAACACAGCTGAACAATTAGAAAATTTTATAAACAAATTTCAAAATGCCATTACAGAAGCTAGTAAATTATCAATGCCAATTAAGAAGAACAATGAGACACTTACCCTACCCTGGTCGTCCGAGGAACTTGCCACGATGAAGCGACTGGTCACCACTAGGAAGCGCAGGATCAGGAATGCCGCACCGATACGAAGACAGAGTGTCGTGGACGCTTATATCCAAGCTAGAGAAGAGTACGAGTCGAAGGCCATGGAGGCCCAGATCGTAAGTTGGAAGAGTTTCTGCGAGAAACAGGACAAGGAAAATTTATGGGAGGGGGTTTATCGGGTAATTGGGAGGACAGCCAGGAGAGTAGAAGATATACCACTGGAGGAAAATGGCATCACCCTTGACGCAAAAGGCTCGGTAGAGTTGTTGGCCAGGACGTTCTACCCAGAAGACCTGTGGGAAAACGATAACCGGACGCATCGAGAAACAAGGAGCCGAGCATCCGAGGTGAACCTCCAACCATCTGGGGAACAGAATGATCCTCCGTTCACACAAACGGAATTGCTCACCGCAATGGACTCCTTGAATCCAAAGAAAGCGCCTGGTGCCGACGGCTTTACCGCAGACATATGCAGCCATGCCATAGGATCCGACCCACAACTTTTCCTGGGAGTTCTCAACAAGTGCCTGGAGCTTCACTACTTCCTGGTCATCTGGAAAGAGGCTACAGTCACAGTGTTGAGAAAACCAGGAAAAGACTCGTACACAACGCCCAAGTCTTACCGCCCAATAGGCCTCTTACCAGTAATGGGAAAAATTTACGAGAAGATGTTGGTCGCCCGACTTAAACACCATCTTTTGCCGAGACTGAACCCAAACCAGTTTGGATTCATGCCCCAAAAAAGCTGCGAAGACGCCCTCTATAAACTAATGCAACACATAAACACAAAACTTGACGAGAAGAAGATTATAGCCGTCGTGTCATTGGATATAGAGGGCGCTTTCGACAGCGCCTGGTGGCCAGCGATTAGAGTCCAGCTGGCCAAGATGAACTGTCCATACAACATTAGGAAAGTCTTTGACAGTTACCTTGACCAAAGGAAAGTCACGGTAAGGTACAATGGAGAAACATTTACCAAGGCGACCAACAAAGGGTGTGTCCAAGGGTCCATAGGCGGTCCTATCCTATGGAATGTACTGTTAGACCCTCTTCTGAACACTCTCTTGACTGAGGGGCATTATGTGCAGGCATTCGCCGACGACGTTGTGATGGTGTTCGACGGTCTTACGGCCCAAAACGTGCAAAGACACGCCAATGCCGCTCTCGAACTTGTCCGGGTTTGGGGTGTCGAAAATAAACTCAAATTCGCGCCTCACAAGACCAACGCGATGGTAATCACGCGCAAGCTTAAATTCGACACACCACGCCTGAGCATGGGCGGGGTCGACATTGGTATGTCAAACCAAATTAAGATGTTGGGGGTGACGTTTGATAACAAACTCACTTTTAATTTGCACGTAGCAAGCGTCTGTAAAAAGGCGGTAAATGTGTACAAACAGCTTGCAAGAGCAGCGAAGGCAAGCTGGGGTCTCCACCCTGAAGTGATCCGTACAATTTACACGGCGACCGTCGAGCCCATCATTTTGTACGCGGCGAGCATCTGGGCACCAGCAGCCGAGAAGCTTGGAGTGCAGAGACAGCTCGGTACTGTCCAACGAGGATTTGCGCAGAAAATGTGCAAGGCTTATCGCACGGTCTCCCTGAACTCAGCACTGGTTCTGGCGGGGGTGCTCCCACTTGATCTTCGTGTACGCGAGGTAGCCTTGCTATACAGGATCAAGAGGGGGGCGAACCTGCCTGGATTAGGGGACAGGGAGATTGAACGATTAATGCCGGCAACAGAGGCGCCACATCCCGCGGCGTCGGCGGACCTCAGTCTGATTGGTCTCAAGGACCAGAACGACGTGGATGTAAACGGCAGCTGTGCAGTAAAAATTTTCACCGACGGTAGTAAGATCGGGGGTAAGGTTGGCGCGGCGCTGTCCGTGTGGGAGGGCGAAGCGGAGATCAAGACCGTCAAACTCTGATTACCGTCATACTGCACAGTATATCAGGCAGAACTGTTGGCTGTTTGCGAGGCCACAAGGTTGATGAAGAGGTACAAAGCAGACACATTCGGCATTTATAGCGACTCAATGGCGGCACTACAAACCGTCACCAATCTCAGTTCCCTCCATCCATTAGCCGTTGAAACACGCGAGAACATAGCGTACCTTTAACAAAGTTGTATCTTTGTTCTGGATCAAAGCACACGCAGGATTGGAGGGAAATGAGAGGGCAGACCAACTTGCCAAAGAAGCCGCCGCTGCATCAACTAAAAGGAGACCTAGCTATGATTTGTTTCCCGTCTCATTCGCGAAGCGACAGCTTCGGCAGCAGACGATTCGCGAATGGGATGAGAGGTACAAATCCGGAGAAGTTGCCGGAGTCACAAAAATGTTCTTCCCGGATGTGGATGCCGCTTATAGTGTAATTCGGAAACTCAAACCGACATGTCTAAGCACTCAATTGTTTACAGGTCATGGCGGATTCTCCGAATACTTATGTCGTTTTAAGTGTAAGGAGAGTCCGTCATGCATCTGTGATCCCGACGCAAAGGAGTCTGTTCCCCACATTGTCTTGGAATGCCCGGTGTTCGGCTACGAAAGATTCAAAATAGAACAATTATTAGACGTAAAACTAACAATTGAAAACATAAAGATCATTATGACAGATAAACGTAGAAACGAATTTATAAACTACTGCTTGAAAATAATAGAGAAGGTAATCAAAAGGAACAAGTAAATTATAAGTATGATTTCCATATATTATGAATAATACATAGGTAAATCATACAACGATACCCCAAATGTAAAAAACTAAAAGTAGAGATAAGCGTAGTTTAAGAAACAAAAATGTAAAAGTAGATAAGTGAAAATGTAGTAGTGTGAAATGTAGCCTAAGAGTAGAACTAAGCATAATTTAAGACTTAAAAGTAAGATTAAAATATAATAGTAAATAAAGTAATAGTATGTAATAGTAATAATAAAGTAAGATTGTAAACAGTAAAAAAAAAATAAAGAAACCCCAAAATATAAAGTAATTAGAATACATATAGAGTAGACCGGAATCCCACCGGGTAAAGTGTGAAAGAGACGAATGACAGAAAGAACAAGGTATGCAGAATAAAAGTACGAGAGGTATAAGAGATAGAACTGGAGTGAAAGTGAACAATAGGCCAACATAGGCTTTGACTGTGTCAAAGGTAGAAAGATTAATAAAAAAAAAACCTATGGACATCGCGGTGTTCCGACCTCTAAAGGTATTCTTGAAAAAGAAGTCAGAAAGTGGAAAACCCTAAATTTGGGTCATCAAGTAAAAAAAGAAAATTTTGCACCTATACTCAAATCAGCCTTAGACAACATAACAAAAGATTGCGTCAAAAATGGCTTTAAAGCTGGAGGACTATATCCGTTTGGACCTGAGCATATAGATTTTTCGAAACTAAGTACAAAAAATCGGATTGGGACTGGACTTCAGCAGCAAGCATCACTAGAACAAAATTCGCTATTTTTTGCAGAGCTTAGAAAGAGAGATATCTAAAATATTTACTAATAAAAAATTAGTTCTTTTCAAAAAATGTTTTTATATGGAAAGGTCTAATCAAGAAAAGGACTTACCAAACGAAGATTTATCTTTATATGTAATCTGGGCAAAATACAAAAATCTATGTGTTTCTGTTTCATCAACAACAGACACTAATAATCAGAATTAAAATGCGTCTATGCAACTAATCCAGAGTATTTCTGCTGACAATCCTACGGGAATGGGCCCCATTGAACAAACACCACAAAAAAAGCAAATCTTTCGCCTTCATTGATTGATCCGTGCAACAATAACAAACCTGAAATTACTCCCAGTAACTGTATGCCTTCCACATCATTCGATACTGGCTATACACCAATAAAAAAAAATTATAATACCGTCACCATTCAAGAAAGCACTGTTTTGGCCAGAACCTTTAAAAAAGAAAGGCAAATTCAACAAGGAAAAGTTCCTTCAGCTATAACCAGCAAAGCATGGAAGGAGTATAACGAGAAAAAGGACTTGAGAAAAAAAACATTAGAGCAAGAGAAAGAAAATAGAAAACTAGAAAGATTGCAAAAGAAACAACGAAAAGAAGAGGAAAAACAATTGAAAAAAGACGACTCTAAGAAAAAATCATGTAAAGTTAAGCGAAAAAAAATTTCAGTTACATCAGATGATGCCACGGATAGCGATGTAACGTATGCTGAAACAGATGATAGCGAGTTAGATGATGAGGCGAATGTTCATAGCAAAGACAGTGAGTTTATGAACGAATTTAAAACCAAGACACAAACATTCAGAGAGAGGAAAGGGTAAAGGAAACGGTGACAGATGAGATGATAGAGGAATATATAGTAAGCAATGAGAGAAAAGTTGAGGAGATGGAAGTAGCTGGCACGGTAACAGATGAGATGATAACTTGGGAAAACAAACGTTCTGGGTTGAATATATTGAGCGGTGTAGTTGTTCACACAATATTGGATGGAAAAACTGGAAAACTGAAGCTTACACCAAGCACTAATTTGGATGCTTCTTTTGTTGGAATCTTAACTACTCGATCTAATGATACTCTAAATATCCCCGAAACTAGTCAACAATTTGTATTGGCTAAATTTAAATCCCAAAATGGTAAAAAAATATATCAGTATGCATGCAGAATAGAAGAATTATTTGATAATAAAATTGTTGTGCAGGGCCTTAAGTCCAAAAACCGGCCAAGTGCGAGTCGGACTCGCGCACCGAGGGTTCCGTACTCAAGAAGTAGGTATAATTACCTTTGTTAATGAACCGCAAAACTAACTTTGTTTGTAGAGGTTTACTGTTAATATCAAAAAATTACGTTTGTTGTATGGGAGCCCCCCTTTAATATTTACTTTATTGATATTTAATTATTTATTTTGAAAGGTAATATAACATGTTAATATTCTGTGAAAATTTGAACCGTCTACCTGTTACCGTTTTTAATATTGAGCAAAAAAATACGAAAAAAACACGTTTATTGTATGGGGACCCCCCTTAATATATATATTTTTTTTAATTTTTAGTATTTGTTGTTATAGCGGCAACGGAAATACATCATTTGTGAAAATTTCAGCTTTCGAGCTATCACGGTCTATGAGATACAGCCTGGAGACAGACAGACAGACAGACAGACAGACAGACAGACAGACAGACAGACAGACAGCGGAGTCTTAGTAATAGGGTCCCGTTTTTACCCTTTGGGTACGGAACCCTAAAAATGTAAAAAAATGTTAAACTTGTGGAAAAAGATATATCAATTATTGATGAAAATGGTATTATTACCTATCTACCTAATCCTGTATCGAAAGATGATTGCTTTATATTCCCTCACTGTATTCAGGTCAAAGAACAGGGGGGTTACTGCCACTGCTTAAAGCAATATTATTATGTTATTGTTGCGACAAATCCTACCATCACGTCCCAAAAATAAGCTTATTAACACAATGTTTTCCTGAGCAGTTTTGTGACGTCGCGATGCAAATCATTCGCTCAATTCGTACCACCAAGTGTTTTTTATGAGCTAACATTCTTGTTTTACGTATGATTTACGTCACATTTAGCAATCTTAAAAAAGTTACTTTCTTGCGACGGATCAACGACGGATTGACTTTGTAAACAAAGAAATAGGAAATTGTGAGGTGTTCCAAGTGAATATTCTACTGGATTAAACTAAGATAATGAGATATAACTTTATAAAAGTGAGTTATAGAATTTTCCAAAAGGTATTAAATTGAAGAATCAGGCACCCAGGGCAGTGGAGCTATGCTTGGAGTAGGTATTCCTAAGTGCTCAAATCAGAAATGAGGAGATCCGTAGATACCTACGGATTTAATACTTCGAAGAACCGACACCGACAGACGTTTGGGTCGCACGGTGCTTGAATTTCGGCCTCACACTGGAAAGATCAGCGTTGGACAACCCCCCTCTAGGGGGGGCAGACGTGTGTAGTGTGTGTGACATCTCAAGTGTGTAGCTAGGAGCCGCTGGAAGCAAGCAGCACAAGACCGTGCCCTGTAGAGATCCAGGGTAGGGGTACAACAGTTAATTAAGTACCTACCTAGTTGAAGCCAACCTCACAAGCAATTACCAGAAGTTTCTACAGATACAACTAGACATTCTCTGCCAAGGCGGGGGAGAGGAGGATGATGAGACATGCATCATCAAAGAGCGGTACCTAGGACTCTGCTCTAAGCTCAGGAAGCTTAAACGTAGGTACAGCGGAGCAGGAGGGACATTGCGCCAGTTCTACGTGTGTCAAGCAGCGGGTTCATCTTCCTCCCATTATCATCAAGCCCTACAATGGGAAGGACATAAGTGGATACAAGCAGTTTATAGATTTGTTCAGTACAGTGATAGACAAAGATAGAAAATTAACAAGCGTTGAAAAATTATGCTATCTTAAAACTTTATTAGTTGCTGAACCACTTCAACTTTTAGAAGGTTTGCTGGTATGTGACAAATCTTACAGATCTGCAATTGACCTACTAAGTAAAAGGTACCTATGATAACATCTCATTGTTAATAAATCACATAAACATCTTGTTTATGTGTAAAGTATTTATCTGTCTATCTTGTTGGATTTACCTACTGTTAAAAAGCTCACAGTTTTCATGATATTGTAAGCCGTATTAGGCAGCATACATCAGCTTTAGAAAAATTGAAGAAGCAACCCGTTGTGCAGTGGGGACAGGATATAGGTATATAATAGCACCATTGAATTCGAAGTTGACAATCCCAAAACATCAGTTAAATGGTGCTCTAGTACTCAGTAACTTGATGACTAAAGCAGTACCTACTATTATATTATTCTGTGACTAAAGTTTCTTATATATTTCCAGATATTAAAAACATCAGCTTATTTAATTAAGGTGGCATGGGCCCAGATTATTTACAAAATAAGAGTAGGTACTTATAAGTAATTTATATTTGCTTATAATTGAAATTCCATTACAACAAAACTGTGATAGTGCAGATTTAAATTTTTGTCCGAGTAATATTTATAGTCTTGATGTTTTACCTATCTATACAAAATATTCAAGTTTATTATAAATTGCAGCAAGTCTATTACATGTTGAGATTTGTTAAGAAATGTAAAGGAAATTCCTTCAATACAGGTTTCATCTCTGCAATGGAAATGAAGAATTCATTAGGTAGGTACATACCTACAGTTATAAAAGGACTGCAGTATATTTACTTCAGTGATGAAATAAGATGCTTGCAGAAAGGTCAAAATGTAACATTCCACATATAGCCCTTACATCCTTTTTTAGATAAAGTTGGTTTGATAAGAGTAGGTGGGCGGTTGCAAAATTCTTCACTTTCCTTTGAAAAGAAGTTTCCTATGATATTACGTTCATAGTAAGACTCATTAGCTCATAGTAATTGTAAGCTCCATGACAGGGCTATATTCAAGGTGGTAGTGCTGCTAGTGGATGATGACACTACCCTATACAATGTAGTTAGCTTCTCGTAGGACTTCTGAAGTGTAGGTCCAGCTTCACTGGTCTACGATGCCAAAAGAGCTACTATATACTTGTTAAAATATTAAGCTAAGGTTTAGGTTAAGTAGGTAGATTAAAAAGTCTGAAGCATAAAATATATGTAATATATTATGAAGTAATGCTATTTTGTTACCTTTAGTTAATTTACTAAGGTTATTACTCACTTTTGTCATGTTAAGTTTACTTACTTCTACAACTGCTTATGTACCTATCCATTGAATGCTAGTGTGAACTAACTTTCACAATTTATGCAGCCGTTTATTTTTCTATTGAATTAGCCTCTTATAACTTATGTAGGTATATTATTGTTTTTTAAAATACTTAAAGTGTCTCATCAAGTAAAAAACCGGGCAAGTGCGAGTCGGACTCGCGCACGAAGGGTTCCGTACCATTATTAATAAATAATTACCTTTGTTAATGAACCGCAAGACTAACTTTGTTTGTAGAGGTTTATTGTTAATATCAAAAAAACTATGCTAGTTAGAGCATTGGCTATAGTTTTCCTGTAAAATATACGTAAATTACTATTGACCATAATTATTTCAAATTTTTCGATTGGTAAACTCCGGAGATAAGGGGGGGGGAACGGTATTTTTTTTGACATTTTCCCCGATAAATCAAAAACTATCATAACTAAAAATAATTAAAAATCTGTTTTAGAATGAACAAAGTAAACCCTTTCATATGATACCCCACACAGTACAGTTATCTCACTTTTAAATTTCAACCCTCAGATTTTCCTCCCTTTTTAAATAAGAACAAAAATAATTTCCAAATTTTTTTAATTTCAGTGTCTTTGGGCCACTAATATACACAACTATTCCAAATTTCATGTCGATAGCTTCGGTAGTTACTGAAATAATCGAGTGTGACGGACGGACAGACGGACAGACGGACAGACGGACAGACGGACAGACAGACGGAGAAAGTCGCACCATAAGGGTTCCATTTTACCATTTTGGTACGGAACCCTAAAAAGGGCTTTTTGATGTAATTTTAATATACTGTAACTCATATTATATTTTAAACAGAATTGATTTATATACTTGATTTAACATTTCATACATGTACCTATTGTAATATCATTGTAGGAAGTTCATGTTTGAATTAACATGTCGTTCTGTGCTCACCTTATTAAAATAAATAACTATTTCAAGTATAATGATTTAATTTCATTAACAAACAACCCTAACTTCAACAGTAACTAGCTTAAGCCTGCAACTTTGCCTGCATGGATGAAGGTTTTTTGGCTTCCCCAGGAACTATTTAATTTTCCAGGATAAAAAGTAGCCTTTGTGTTATTCCAGACTATAATCTATCTCGGTTTCAAATTTCATCAACGATTGAGTAACAAGCATCCACCCATCTATCCTTTTTTTTTTTATCCACTACAAGTTAGCCCTTGACTGCGATCTCACCTGATGGTAAGTGATGATGCAGTCTAAGATGGTAGCGGGCTAACCTGTTAGGGGCATGGCAGTTATATTAAACCCATACCCCGCGGTTTCTACACGGCATCGTAACGGAACGCTAAATCGCTTGGCGGCACGTCTTTAGCCGGTAGGGTGGTAACTAGCCACGGCCGAAGCCTCCCACCAGGCCAGACCAGGGAAAATTCAGAAATTATAAATTCCCAAATTGACCCTGCCGGGGATCGAACCCGGGACCTCCGCACGTTAAGCGAACAGCACTACACACTGCGCCACGGAGGTCGGAGGTCCATTTTATAATATTAGGTATAGAAGTATGTATTAAAATAATTCAAATGAAAAAGTATATGTAAAAATCGATATATTTATTATAGATACATAGCAGTTAACTTTAAATTTACAACAACTAATTCAGTCACATTTGACTAAACATAAACTGATTTAAACTATAATTTTCAGTTAAAAGTTTCACTTGACTGAGGATATCCATTGAGAAAAGCAATGATGATTCCAATATTGGATGCCAGGCTCCAGACTCGCTTGACTCGCCTGAGGCACATTATATGAATTTGTATGTTTGCACTTGAAATATGCCCTTAGCGAAATGCCCTTATTCAACAACTCTGTGCAAGACGGCAGCATTTATAGTTCTGGAAATAAACATAATACTCAATTAAATTTAATAACATAAACATTTATTTATTACTAGCTGATGCCCGCAACTACGTCCGCGTGGATTGAGGTTTTTTGGTTCTCGCGGGAACTCCTTAGTTTTCCGAGATAAAAAGTGCCTAAGTGCTATTCCAGATTATAATCTATCTCTGTGCCAAATTTCAGCCAGATCCCTTTAGCCATTGGGACGTGATTGAGAAACTAACATCCATCCATACATCCATCCATCCAAACTTTTGCATTTATAATATTTATTTGATATTTGATAGATTGTTAAATTCATATCAAACTTGTTTTCATAAAAATAAAAAACTTATTATTTTATATTATTATTAACTAGAAGATGCCCGCGGATTTGTCCGTGTGGATTAAGATTTTTGATTCCCACGGGAATAAAATTTATGTCCTTTTGTCCTACACCTATGTCCTTCCCTGGGATACAACCTACCTCTGTACGAAATTTCATCAAAATCGGTTGAACAGGTGAGCCGTGAAAGCATAGCAGACAGACAGGCACACTTTCGCATCCATACTTATAATGTTATAAATGCGAACGTATATCTGTCTGTCTGTCCATCTGTCTGTCTGCTACGCCTTCCCGGAAAATTAAGGAGTTCTTACGGGACTCGAAAAAAATTAGTCCACGCGGACGAAGTCACGGGCATCATCTAGTTAATAATATTAGTATGGATAGTGTTGAAGGTTATGTAAATGATAAAAGCGCTTGCATTTGACTTGCTCCAGCTATGCTTAGGACTGCAATTACTTATGTATTGTACTTTAATTTATTATTCTTCAAAAGAGCAATCACCGAGTTTCTTGCTGGCTCTTGTAAAAAATGGCATTGCAAGCCAGTGGTAGATTCAATCAATGATTCAAAAGCACTTGTAAAAGTTTATTTGAATGAAAACGTTTGTATTTTGTATTATTGTAATGTATATTAATGATTATTTTTCTTCGACATCTACTGCAAAAAGCACACAAACCACTTGAAACGCACTGCATTTAGCATTATGTGCACTGCTGCATCACAAATCCAGTCCGATCTTCACGCGTAGCGCCACAATTTTATCAATATTTTTTGTTTTATCCCAGAAAGCAATAAACGCACAATAATTATACTTACTCGAGGCCCGACATTTTATATAATAATTATAAAAGTTATAAAATATTAAATAACCTCAAATTTCAACTATTATTTATATTTACATTTGACAATTGACATTTATAACATCCGTTTCGTTTTACACAACGTAAAAGAAACATTTTCGAGTTAATTTTTATCCTTTAAAAAAAGTGCAACCAAACAACTATTATTTGATTTAAAATAATTAAAAATAATACTAAGAAACTTTTTGTTAATTATTGCACTTTATAAAGGTAAAATAACTTTGTAAAGTTATACTATTTAATTAAAAAGGTGTCGGCACTGTGTTATTTTAAGCATGAAATGAAACGCGATGAGACGAGATAGCGCTATAGAAAAAATATATCTACATCTCGCTTACTCTGAAAGTAAGGAATAGACAATGTTTCATTCGTTCTTTCCATCATGTAGGCAAGAGTAGAACCATAATAGTTTTGTAGGGTCATGGTAGCTTTCTCAGTAATATTAGAAAGAGATTGAAACAAGATGTTCCTGTAGCATAATGGTTTTCTAAATGATGATAGTAACCCCCCAGTAAGATTAAAATAAAGCTGCATAACTATTGTGAATATTATGATCATTTTATTTTTCAAGTAATAAAACTATTATTTAGAAAGAGTGAGCTGGTAGTTATAATCAGTGAGAAAAGACATGTGAGAAAATGGAAAAGAGGCTGAATGTATAATAGAAAATTTTAAGTATAAAAACAATATGATAAGTAAAACAAGCTAAATATTATTTGGCTTGTTTTGAAGTTCCTATAATTCTATTGTGATCATTATTATTAAGTGTATGATTGTAATTTCTTAATGGAAGAAAATGATGTAAATTTCTATAAGTAGTTTTTAATCATCAGTTTCCTCTTTTACTTGAACTTGTGCATTTACTTTACTGCTTATGTTAAGAATTAATATAATAATTAAAATAACTGAAAAATACAAGTAGGTATGTTTTTATTTCTTGCGACTTATTCAAAAAATATTATCATATTATCTATTTACGCCTAGTCATCACAGAGACGTGTCCATTATTGAAAGTTCATTACAGGGGAATGTTCATTATTGGGTGTCCACAAATGGAGTCACAGTGGTCCATGACTGAGGTTCAGAAAGGGTGTCGCCAATTTTTAATTTTCTCTGTAAACTTTACTTCTATTACTTACTTCTTGTTTCAAATTAATATCTCTTGAGATGCTTTATATTTTAGCTATTTACAAAACTGATAGAATCAACCCATTTTTTTTTTGTTATAATTTTTAGATAAAAACGCTGCTTAACATAGTCCAAGACTGGTGCCAGTACCTTAAATGTGTAACTCAAGATAATATAAAAAACCGGGCAAGTGCGAGTCGGACTCGCGCACGAAGGGTTCCGTACCATTATTAATAAATAATTACCTTTGTTAATGAACCGCAAGACTAACTTTGTTTGTAGAGGTTTATTGTTAATATCAAAAAAACTATGCTAGTTAGAGCATTAGCTATAGTTTTCCTGTAAAGTATACGTAAATTCCTATTGACCATAATTATTTCAAATTTTTTGATTGGTAAACTCCGGAGATAAGGGGGGGAACGATATTTTTTTTGATATTTTCCCCGATAAATCAGAAACTATCATAATTAAAAATAATTAAAAATCTGTTTTAGAATGTACAAAGTAAACCCTTTCATATGATACCCCACACAGTACAGTTATCTCACTTTTAAATTTCAACCCTCAGATTTTCCCCCCTTTTTAAATAAGAACAAAAATAATTTCCAATTTTTTTTAATTCCAGTGTCTTTGGGCCACTAATATACACAACTATTCCAAATTTCATGTCGATAGCTTCGGTAGTTACTGAAATAATCGAGTGTGACGGACGGACAGACAGACGGAGAAAGTCGCACCATAAGGGTTCCATTTTACCATTTTGGTACGGAACCCTAAAAACGGTATTAGAGCTACTTGGCTTCACCCCTATAACCCAAATGCGATTCCCGAGCATAAAAAATTGTTGCTTGTAATTTAAATAATCGTTAAAATAATAGGAAAAAAATGTTGTTTATTGATTTTATAAGAGACAAGATTAAGTGTTGCTAAGCCTAAGATGGCCCACCGTCCAATATGTGACCAAAAAAACTATTGTAAGAAACTGATTATCTAATTTAGGCTAATTTTTAAGTATAAAAATGTTGTTTGTTTTGATAGCGATTATAAATGACATGATTAATATCGGGCTATGTTAAGTAGGGGAAGGTTGCGATCAATGGACCAGCGCTTTCATTGGACCACCTTAATATTTAAAAAACTGTGCACACCAGAGTCAATCGGTTACAAGCTAAAGCGTTGTCATGCAGCCCCCCGCGCACAACTGGAATCTCAATTCTCAGTCGCGCCGTGAAATTCGGCAGTGAGTGACATGCGTAAGTGTGATTTCGGCGCCCGGGAAGTAAAAATTACGCGATCGAAACACTGATGTAAGTATCGTTACATTTCTATTTGATTGAGTGTAATAAAGTAAAATATTAGGATGTCTAATCTAGAATAAAACTGTGTTTAAGAGATTGACATATTTTTTTCCCCTTTTTTATAACAATTTTTTGTGTATAAAGTACCTAGTTTCCTTGAATGGACCATTATTAGTTCCCTTCTTTAGACCGGTCCAATGATGGCAACTTATAAACACAGTTTACATTTAATTCTTTATATTTTCACAATGTGCATATACATATCTATATTTTTACTGATTTTTTTCAGAATGTCGGCGAATAAACCAAAATATTATGCGTGGAACGAGACTTGTATGAATCTGGCTATTGAATCAGTACGAAAAAAAAGATTTGGTTTGAATGAGGCTAGTCGCATGTATGGAGTCCCAATGGCGACACTAAAAAGAAGAATCGATGGAGCTAATCAAAAAGCTAGGAGAAGATGTGAATAGCAGGATCGGAAGGTGATCTCCCACCAGAATTGGAAACTGAACTATGTAACCATATTCTTGAAATGGAAAGTAGTTTATATGGTGTAACTCCTACAGATATAAGGCAGCTGGCATTTGACTTGGCGGAAAAAAATAATCTTAAACACCGGTTTAATAAAGATAAGAGACCTGCTGGAAAAAAATGGTACTATGCTTTTATGAAGCGGCATCCTCAGTTGAGCTTACGACAGCCAAGAGCCACATGAGCAGAGCTACAGGATTTAACAGAACAGCCGTTAAGGATTTTTATGACAAGTTACAAGCAATTACAAACAAGTATGACATAAACGATGCTCATCGTATATATAATATGGATGAGACTGGCTTGTCAACCGTACAGAGGAAACCAAGAAAAATTCTACCCCTTAAAGGTAAGCGCCAGGTAGGTCCAATCACTAGTGGTGAACGTGGCACAACAACTATTGCTGTTTGTTGTGCTAATGCTGCCGGAAATTTTGTACCACCGCTTATTATATTTAAGCGTAAAAGAGCAAAAGACGAATTGAGAGACGGAGCACCACCGGGAACGATATTTGCCTTTAACCCTGATAGCGGGTACATCAACAAAGAAATATTTTTCTTATGGTTACAACATTTCATTGAGTCTGTGAAGCCGTCTCCAGAAAAAAGTTTTACTTTTACTTGATGGTCATGCGAGCCATACTAAGAACTTAGAAGCTATAACTCATTCAAAAAGATACGGTGTAGTTATTGTACCGTTTCCAGCACATACAACACATAAGTTACAACCGCTTGATGTACCTTTTTTTAAGCCGCTGAGTCTTTATTATATTGATGAAACGGAAAAATGGTTGCGCCAAAACCCCGGTAGAACTGTAACGACTTTTCAAGTATCTATGCTTTTTGGAAAAGCATATTTCTAGAGCAGCTTCTGTAGGTACCGCAGCAAATGGCTTTGAAAAGGCCGGTATCTATCCTTTAAATAAAGATGCATTTGCTGATTATGAATTCATATCAGCTGAATATGAAGCTATTACCGATTCTGCACCAGTGAACGTTTCTACGTTCACTGGCACAGAATCGGTAGACTCCTCTGAGCCTAATGATGAAATAGACCCGCTATTTATGCAATCGAATGACATCGATTTAAGTCCAAGTCCAACAGATACAGCATCAAATTAAAATACTAAATTTGATTTTCATATTAATCAGATTTCTCCAGGAGCTCTAAAAATAGCTCAAGAATTGAAAAGAAGAAGTCGAAAAGCACAGAGCAGCTTGGAACTGACCTCTTCACCTTACAAATTAGCATTGGAAAACGCGAATGCTCCCAAACCCAAGATATGGAAATTATCCTTAAATAAGCCATCAACTAGTAAAAATGCTCCGACAAATGTAGCAGTAGATATCGAAAAATGGTTCTGCAAAATCTGTCTCCGATGTGAAGTCGAAGACATGATCCAATGCCTTGCTTGTAAAGCCTGGGTACATATCGATTGTGCTTGCGTAAAAAAACCTTAAAAAATACTTCTGTCCCCATTGTAAAACATAATGCCACAATTCTTAAAAAATCTTTCCAAATTATTAATTACTAACAACTTAATTTTTTTTTCAAGTAATAACTTTTTAATTTTAATTCTTAGTTGCCTCCATTGGACCACTAGTACAAATTAGTCGAACTCCATTGATGGAAACTACTAGGACCAATTAAGGCAACTATGGTCCAAAAAAATAGTTTTATTAATTTATCTCGAAAACCTGAGATTATTTTTGTTATTATGTTCGTTTATAATTATTAATTTTATTTCAAGTATGACTCGTAGTCTGGTTTTATTTTATCTCTCGAGCGTTAAATAATTTCAAGCTGTGAAATTAAGTGGTCCAATCATGACAACCTTCCTCTACCTATGTTCCTAAAAAGGCCCACTTTAGAGGTTTTTATAAACTATTATTTTCGTTTAGAAATTTAATTAAACTTGTTGATTTGTACGTTAATTTTTATTCACAAATATATGAGGAATTTTGTGATAAAGTTTGTTTTTAGAAAAAAAAAACCTTTTTTTATAATTATTTAATTAATGCAAAAAAGGGCCTTTCAAGGCGCTCGTACCCTACCAATATTTAAAAAAAATATCGCTTTTTTCAGAAAAAAGTTCCATTTTACAGCGCCACAAACTCTCATCAGTGTTTGCACAAAATAATCCTTCTTACAGAAATCAATGTTAACTTTTTTGTGCAGTCAAAAATAAAACGAATATTATGAAAAGTGATGTGAAACTTTCAGTTTAAATATTTGACGGAGTTTCTCTCAAACATGGTTTAACATACAAAGCGAGGAAAAACATTATAACCGAGATAAAGGGCAGTTGAGGATAAACCTATGAGGAAACGCAAGTAAAAATTTTAGTGAGTGATGAAAAAGACAGTAAAGAGGATTCGCAAGTTGAGGAAAAATATTTAACAGTGCTGTCAAGATTAAATAAGTTTATAAAAAAAGTTCAAGTGCTAAGTGCTCAGACTTCCAGTGTGTTAAATTCAAAGTTAACTCATATAGAACTATTTGCTTTCTCAGGTAAAGAATTCACACAGTACAAACTATTTATAGAGTTATTCGAAGCATTAATACACAATGCAATTAAAACATTATCAAGTGTGCAAAAATTGTTAAATCTAAGAAAATATTTAACTGATGAGGCACTCAGCATTATCATAAAACCTGTTGCAAATGATTCACATGAAAAGCTTGAGAGCTACTTTAAAAACGATTTGACAATAAGTCTCGCTTAATAATATGATATTTTAAGTATCTATCTTTTTAAAGCTTTACTTAAACAAAATAGGCGCGTAAGTGCCATTTCCCCTACTATATAGGGACCCCTCCTCTCAAAAGATTAACATCATGTGGCATTTTGGAAAAAACGGGGCGCAAATACAAAATGAAACGATATTTTATCCAATTTTTGGTAATGTTTGGTTGGTATCCAATGTTGGGTCGCTCCTCGACTTGCCAGAAGTACAAAAAGGTACGAATGCATCTATTAGATCATTAATTTCTGAAACACAGCAACAGCTATATGCTGTTAGAAATTTAGAGCAACCTGTAGACAACTGGGACATGATCTTAATTTCAATTTTGTGTAGAAAGCTTGATGCTTATACTCTAAAACCGTACCTTTTGGAAAAGTACTGTGATGAGTTACCTACAATATCTGGGTTCATTTCATTTTTGGTTTGTTCTGTAACTGACAAATAATATTTTGACCAAGCTTACACGAAATATTGACTAATTTTGGTAAAAAACAACCAGGGAGGTATCCCTTAAATAGGTATATTTAAGAAGAGACGAACCAGAGATACCAAAAGAAAATGTAATATTGTAACACCGTCTTTATTACCCGAACCATAGATTAATTATAAACCAAGTATAGATTGCTAACTCCCATATAAAAAATTTTCTAGGTTAATACTATCGATAGGTGGCGCTACCAGGCTCGCTCGACAAATGATTATAGTAAAATCGGTGAAATATCGTATTTTCTTGGTTCAGTTTGTATTAATTATTTATATAAAATGATCAAAATACAAAAATTTGATAAAATCACGTAAGCAAATAGCAAATTTACATTCAATTAATTTTAACAAAATTAACTTGCAGAAGTAATTCGATTTGAAACAAGTTCCGTGTGTTCTTATGTTATAATCAGCTAGTTGACCATGCAGTTATGCTGCATTCCTATAGATGGCGTCACAAACTGACGATACACTAAAATAATTTTTTCCTCTTGTTTTGGTGCCGGCCAAAGACGATATACTTATAAACCAGGTTGGTACTTGGTATTATAATTAACTAGCTGATGCCCGCGACTTCGTATGCGTGGATCGAGGTTTTGTTGTTCCCGCGGGAACTCTTTAATTTTCCGGGATTAAAAGTAGCCTATGTGCTACCTATTCAAGACTATAATCTATTTCTGTGCCAAATTTCAGCCAGATACGTTATGCTGTTGGGGCGTGATTGAGTAACAAACATCCATACATCCATACATCCATCCAAACTTTCGCATTTATAATATTAGTAAGAGTAAGATCTATGGTGCCGGCTCAGTGAATTGTGCGTTTCTTGTGTTTTTAGGGTTCCGTACCTCAAAAGGAAAATTCATATCAATCAGCAGGCCAAGCATGGGAGGGGACAAAAACCTTATCCCCCGATTATATCCACTGACAAGAGATGAAATTATGCTAGATCATGGCAACAGCGGAAAGGAGAAGTATATCCCTGTTTGAATTGTTCATAGGACGTGTGTTTAAGTTTATTTTCATACCATTAAATTATAAAAAAGATGTCTCGAGCCTACTGGGACATCTTATCCTTTCCCCGTGGATAACATCTCCCCGCCTATGCTCGGCCTACTGGTCTACGGTCCCTTAGAGCTGTGAAAAAATCAAACTTAAAAGCCTACACAATCAAAAGATACAGCCGTTTATGCTGCAAATTTTCGATTTTTCTTGCACTCGCGAGGGAATCAAAACCTACAGGGTACTTCCCGTGAACTTAGAATCTTGAAACTTGGTACGAAGCAACGTCTTATAACAAAGATATATAGGAAGAATTGCGAAAAGCATAAATTTTTAGTTATATCATTTAATTAAAATATTTTTAATAATTAGGGTTCCGTACCTCAAAAGGAAAAAACTGAACCCTAGGATCACTTTGTTGTCCGTCCGTCTGTGTGTCCAGACCCTTTTTCTCAGGAACACATGGAGGTAGGTACCAAGCTGGAATTCATATCAAATACCTACTCAGGTCTACTGTCCCTTGGAGCTGTGAAAAAATCAAACTTCTAAGCTAACACAATCAAAAGATCTACAGCCATTTTTGCTTTGCCGTCTTTCTACACGTGCAGTCTGTGTATAGACTATACGCAGCGGACCTACAATGCTCTGCGTGTTCAATATAACAATGTGCTGAGGGCGGTGCTGAGGAGGCCTCGACACTGCAGCGCGTCGGCCATGTTCGCGGACGCTCGCGTGGATGATTTCTACGCGATCGTGCGCAAGCGTGCTGCGTCTATGATGTGCAGGCTAGTGAGCAGCACCAACACCCTCCTCAGTACGTTGGCTACTAAGCTGGACAGCCCTCTCTGGAGGCGCTGGAATGGTGCACACATTCTCATGAGGAGGCCTCAAAGAGACCTGTAAATGTGTCGAGGCTTAGGTTTGAGAGTAGGGTAGGTTAGTTGAGGTATTTTATGTTGTTTTTTACTAACATAGGTAAAGTGATTGTTACTAACAAGTTATGGGTGTTGAAGCCTGAAATAAAAAGTTATTATTATTATTATTATTTGCTGCAAATTTCGACACTCGCAAGGGAATCAAATCCTACAGGGCACTTCACGTGAACCCAGAATCTTGAAATTTGGTACGAAGCAACGTCTTATAGCAAAGATAAAGGAAAAATTGCGAAAAGCATAAATTTTTAGTTACATCCATACTTCCATACTATATCCATACTCCATACTATAATATTATAGATGCGAAAGTGTGTCTGTCTGTCTGTCTGTCTATCTGTCTGTCTGTCTGCTACGCTTTCACGGCCCATCTGTTCAACCGATTTGGATGAAATTTGATACAGAGATAGGTTACATCCCGGGGAAGGACATAGGCTTCCGCGTTCAAGAGTTCCCGCTGGAATAAAAAAAAACATCAATGCACGCGGACGAAGTCGCGGGCATCATCTAGTCATATAAGAAAAAAAATATTTTTAATAATTTTAAACTTACTTCCCCTTTCCGCATGAACGCGTAGAGGTATTAAATTGAAATTAAAATATTAGATAAGTTGAATAAAAATACTATAACTTTTACTTATAGGATATACCTACATGTTTGTACGGAACCCTCGGCGCGCGAGTCCGACTCGCACTTAACCGGTTTTTTTTTTGTTTGTGACCGTGATAAGACTAATGGACTCCGAGATCCTGCTACTTAACTGCTGACCTACGCTTGTTCTGGACTCTGAGATTCTGCTGCTATACGATTAATCTTTGAGGTTTAAGTTTGGCAATTGTTAGGTATTCTTTAGCCATTTAGCTAATAATAATATATTTATCGACATGCAGGGTTCCGAAATATGTAAATCCATATCCATACTAATATTATAAATGCGAAAGTGTGTCTGTCTGTCTGTCTGTCCGTCTGTCTGTCTGTCTGTCTGTCTGTCTGTCTGCTACGCTTTCACGGCCCATCTATTCAACCGATTTTGATGAAATTTGGTACAGGGATAGATTGTATCCCGCGGAAGGACATAGGCTACTTTTTATCCCGGAAAATTTAAGAGTTCCCGTGGGAATCGAAAAAATTTGGTCCACGCGGACGTAGTCGCGGGAATCATCTAGTAAATAAATATAATATAGATAATTATTTTATTTATAGCTAGCTTATTACAGTAGAAGTCTGGTTGATGGCGATATAATTTAGGTAGGTACTTAGGTAATAATCAAGAAAAAATATTTACAGTAGGTATTGTGCATTATTCAAGAAATACTTGATAAAAAAACTAAATTTACCATTACTCTAGAGTCTACCTACTTCAGAACTATAGGCACATGAGTTCTGATCTGCTTAGAGCCTTCGGTCATGGCTAGCTATAACCCTACCGGCGAAGCCAAGTGCTGCCAAGCGATTTAGCGTACCTAGAAATCGATTTGGGGTTTATTATAAGTACCAAACCGTTATACCCCTTCTTATTAGCCCACTACTATCTTAGGCTTCATCATCAAATACCATCAGTTTGAATCGCAGTCAAGGGCTGACTTGTGAAAGAATCAAAAAACAAGAATAACTAACATATATAAGAAATACTTTAAAAAAACACAAAAACAAGTGATCAAGATTGTTTTTTAAAAAAAATATATAATTAGACACGTTTACGTGCTCTCCGAGGCACGGGGTTGAAACACCGCCAACTTCCTAACTCCGGGCTAGTATTGAGAATTTCTTGCCAGAAAAACCCAATACTTGTTATGGCCCGACCCGGGACTCGAACCCGGGACCTCGTCGGTCGCAGTCAAAGACAATATATAAACCTGTATTATAATTAATCTATGGTCGCAGTCCAACATGCTAACCACTATACCAACGAGGCAGTCATGGATATATAACTATACGTTAGATGGCACTAGGTAAGTTTGATCGAGTTGATGATTCAACTACTACTCGTTAGATGGCAATAGCTATGTTCGTTATTAATTATTTTTCAGCTTGCACAGTTACGCCATCTCAGATAATGCGAAGAACTACAAGGTACAGGCGACTTTAATGCGCATTTAGCGAGCTTTGATTTAATGTATGAAGAGAGCAGTCTTATACTGGTTTATATATTGTCTTTGCCCGAACTGAACACTAGATGGCACTACGTGTACATTGGCTCGCGGTATAAAGCGTCGACGGTCAAAATATCTAACCTCCTGAGACCCCGCGTACTAGTACTAGAACAAACTCATCAAATCGTATAGACCCAAGAATTTTAAGGCCGTTACTGGACTATGACCCAATGTTCTAGTACTAAACCAAAATATTTGAACAAGTTTTGCTTATTTAAATTTGGCGCCACATCACGTGGTTACTTCCGTGTAATGTTTTGACATATTTTGACACATGGTAACATTATGGTAAGGAAGTGGAGAGCTATATTTTTCTCTTTATGTCACGAAACGTCGTCGCCATGGCACGCTCGCAGCGAAAAGGTTAGTTAAATCAATTAATATTTTTAAAATCTCTATGTAGATTCCGAGTAATTCATTCTTATCTTATAAATAAATGTCATAGACTACAGAAAATCTAAATATTTTGTAATTTAACTTTCATTTTGTTTCATTTTCTTGCACCTATTTTATTTCGTACTAGTTCTAGTACTTTGGGTTTTCATTCAGTATGTTTGCTTATTACGCTTTATTTTGCATGTTATTTTTACAGCTTTGAATGACGCACAAGTGTTGGAAGCGCTTAATGATTCATCAATCAATCAGGGAATTCTTATTCATTTTCGGAATCATCAATTGATGATTCCGAAAATGAACAAGAATTCCCTGCAAGCGACGAGGATGAAGAATTTCGACCTACAACCGACAGCAGCAGCAGTGATAATGAAACCAATGACAGCGAGCCAAGCGTCAATTCACAATTAAATGCACCCGGAACCAGTCGTAGTCGGGGGCGAGCTTGGATACGAGGTGCTCCTGGGCGTTCTCGAGGACGTTCTTATTTTAGAGCACGCGGAAGAGGTTCTTCTCGGATCTCTGATAGGATTCCACCCAATACCGAATATAGTGAAGAGCGTCCAGCTGCAAACGACGATCCGATGAGTTGGACTGAAAAATCTTTTCCATTAAGCACTCCAACCCTCCATGAACCGTCTTATTTAAAACAAGACAGAGCTAATTACAGTCAGATGGATTTTTTCGTCAATACTTGGATGAAGAACTTATCAAAAAGACAAACCAAACATCTGTTGAGAAAACTGGAAAATGTCTACAATTATAATTATAATAATAAAGCAGTTATATTCTGATCTTTTTTAAATTAAGACAAAGGTTTTTATTCTCAAATTATAAAATTTTGAAAAATAAAAATATGCATTTTCCCATATAAAAATAGATTTGAAAAAAAACACCCTATTTATGTAATGTAGACCCGTTGTCCTAAAAAAAGAACAAAATAAAATCTATTTTTTTAAATCGTTCGAGCATCCCTATGTCAATATAATACCACCCTCAAAATATTATTCACAAGTCTCATCTCCCGACGAAGATATACTAAGAAGATGGTCTGGGTCTGTACGCCATATTTTTATTAGTGCTAATTTTAGTACATTGGGTCTTGGTTTAGAAAGCCCTTTTAAATTGTGGGTCTCAGGAGGATAAAATATATCAGACCATGTCTGATTCAATCTATACGTTTGTTCTGTTTCTCTGTAATGATGTAAAGAAACATAGAATTAATATGTTAAGAATGAAATATCCAATCCACAAAAAATTGGATACAAACAATACAATTTTCAAACCCATTAGACTTGTAAATTTTGCTTGGAAAATGATGGATGGATTGCATGCATGCACACCCACATTAAATAAATAATTGGGTGTGGAAAATGAGAGCAATTGAAGACGTGTCAGTAAAACTACTTCAAGGCCAAGTTGATTATGATGTTCTGTTTAGTTTCAACCAAAAAAAAAAAACTAATTTGTTACTTGGCGCAGAAGTGTATGGCCATATTTTAGTTGAAGGTTTTATCAAAGGTACGGGTGCCCCGTAGCCCAGAATACTCAGAATGGATCTTATCTGTCAGTCAGATCCTCAAGAATCTGATTCGTGCCAAAAAAACAGTGTCATTGTCAGCATGCACAACCAAATGATAACGATTTATTGAAGAAATTATGGGAGCTAGAATCGGTGGTTGTTTCAGCTATCTCGAATGATGTCTATGCAAACCAAGAGTTTCCAAGTACATTGGAATAATTTGTTAACGCTATTGGAAGCTTGCGACTTGTGATCAATTTGAAAACTCATATATGCAACCGTACTGGAGAATAATTTGAGCAGTGGGCACACATCCGTCGGAAAAATTGTGAAGGGGACATTTGTGATGCACTACATACATTGTTTATCAAAGAAAATAGCGAAGCAAGTCAACTGAAACGCTTGACTTCTCGCAGTTTATAAACATGGAGTTACTGTCCACTGGTTTCTTACTTAAAGTGAAGTTTTATATTTTATAAATATTGTGTTATGGGGCTGGCGTGTCCGTGTCGGACAAAAGTCCCAAATAAATAAAGATTAAAAGAAATAAAATTGTGTTAACTAATTCGTTAAAATCGTAAAGGTAAAGGCTACGTCAGCAGGATCGTCAAGGGACTTGCCCGCGCAAATTGTAGCTAGGGGCCAAAAAAAATCGACCATAACCAAAATAGTTCAATGCCAATAAAGATGCCGTACTTCAGAAAAGCATTCTAAGTTTGGTAAAGGTCATCAAGCACCTCATCGACGCCTATCACGAATTCAAGTAGCTACGTAGCCAAATCGTGGCAAGGGAGGCCAGGGGGGCAACCCAAGAAACTCCAAGGACACTCATTCAGCATATGAGGAAAGGTAAAATCGACCATAACCAAAAAAGTTGAACGCGAATGAAGATGCCGCACTTTAGAAAAGCACTCTGCTTGGTCAGGGTGCGTCTCAAGCACCTCCCGACGCCTACCACGAATTCAAGTAGCTACATAGCCAAATCGTGTCTATTTTTTAACTGTATTATAATACACTTTTTTGGAGTCAGCGCCAATGTGGAGTCCCAAAACAATATGAAGAATAAACGGTTCGTGCGGCTAATAATTGGCACCGGCTCCAAAATATATTACTAAAGAACTACATTAAGCTATTACTACTATATAGAAGAGTTACTTTTTAACATTGTGTATTCAGTAATAAATTAAAATATTTTGAAGTTTTTGGTGTTTGTGGTTATCGTTTTTTTTTATTTATTTTTTTATTGTTCCTAGCCCAACATGGAACCACCAAATAAAAATCGGCGTGGAGAGTGGACAGAAACTCAACTAAAGAAAGCCCTTCAAGCAGTAAATAGCGGACAGATGTCTCAACGAAAAGCAGCTGCAGAATATAGCATACCAAGGCGTACATTAAGAAATCATATAAAATCTAAATCCGCAGAAAAGATAACTGGTTGTCCCGATTCTTAATAAAACACAAGAGAAGAGTTTATGTAAAAGGGTGATTAGATATGCCACTGACCCCCAAACTTGTTCGTAAGCAAGGTTATGAATTGTGTAAAGCGAATAATATACCGAATTGTTTTAATGAAAAAAAGAATATTGCTGGAAAAAAATGGCTGAAAAATTTTGTCAACCGCAATCCAGAAATATCTCTTCGTAGGGCTCAAATAAAGAATCCGGCAAGCGCACAGAAATAAACAAGATAATTGTGTTACTTAATTCAATAATTAAACTAAATCAATTGAATATTGTTTTTTTTAAATTATTCGTCCCATTTCATATAAATCTTCTTTGTTGTAGATTTGTTTCACGATAGTGACGAGCCATTCCAAGATTCGGGTTCCGAGTATTTACCGTCAAAAAGCTCATCGCCATCCTTAATAGAATTAACTGAGCTTCTTGGTGACGAAAACATACCTCCAGTATTAGAAAATGCACAAGAAGTTGAACCTCAGAAGAAGACTAGAAAACGCAAACGTGAACCAAAGAAATGGAAGAAAAATGTACGGAAGGATAACAGAGCTAAAGGTAAACAATACATAAATACAAAATTTTGTCAACCGCAATCCAGAAATATCTCTTCGTAGGGCTCAATTAATGAATCCGGCAAGAGCACAGAAATTAAACAAGATAATTGTGTTGAAACATTTTGAAGCTTTAAAAAATATATGATGAAATTAATATCTGTAGTCACCCGGAGCGTTTATATAACATGGACGAAAAGGGATGTAGACTTACACTGCACCATCAACAGAAAGTCTTCGCTGCAAAAGGGACTAAAAGAGTGCACCTTGTCGCTCAAGAACATGCAGAAAATGTAACAATAGCAATGTGTGTAAATGCAACTGGAAATAGTATACCTCCAATGATCATATTCAAAGGCAAAACGTTGAGACCTGAATTTTGTGAAAATTTGCCACCTGGCAGCTTAGTAAAGATGGCCCCGAAGGGCTATATGACGACCGAGCTTTTTGTTGACTTTATACAGCACCTGGGACGATATAAATCACCAGAAAAATGTTTACCCATTTTTGATGGGGCTTCTTCTCACTTAGACGCCAGAATTGTTGATGCTGCAGACGCTCATAACATTGTGCTGTATTGCTTACCATCGAATACCACCCACGAACTGCAAGTTTTGAGAAGAAGAAGTCTGACTGTATGTTATCAAAATCCAGATCGTAATCGCGTTTTAACAAAATTTTTACGAAGGTTTGGTCCAAGTGTATGACCACAGGAAACATAATCAGTGAAGATGAAGATGCCGCACTTCAGAAAAGCACTCTTATCTTGGTCAGGGTGTGTCTCAAGCACCTCATCGACGCCTATCCCAAATTCAAGTGGCTACATAGCCAAATCGTGGCAAGGGAGGCCAGGGGGGCAACCCAAGAATCTCCAAGGACTCTTATTCAGCATATGAAGAAAGGTAAAATCGACCATAACCAAAAAAATTTCAACGCGAATGAAAATGCCGCACTTCAGAAATCACTCTTATCTTGGTCAGGGTGCGTCTCAAGAACCTCATTGACCCCTAACACGAATTCAAGTAGCTACATAGCCAAATCGTGGCAAGGGAGGCCAGGGGGGCAACCCAAGAAACTCCAAGGACTCTTATTCAGCATATGAAGAAAGGTAAAATCGACCATAACCAAAAAATTTCAACGCGAATGAAAATGCCGCACTTCAGAAAAGCACTCTTATCTTGGTCAGGGTGCGTCTCAAGAACCTCATCGACCCCTAACACGAATTCAAGTAGCTACATAGCCAAATCGTGGCAAGGGAGGCCAGGGGGGCAACCCAAGAAACTCCACGGACACTCATTCAACATAATGAGGAAAGGTAAAATCGACCATAACCAAAAAAGTTCAACGCCAATGAAGATGCCGCACTTCAGAAAAGCACTCTGCTTGGTCAGGGTGCGTCTCAAGCACCTCATCGACGCCTATCACGAATTCAAGTGGCTGCTAAGCCAAATCGTGGCAAGGGAGGCCAGGGGACAACTTAAGCAACCCCAAGGACACTTATTCAACCTATGAGGAAACTCTCCGAACGTGTAGAGTAAGTTCTGGTTTAGGTTGAAAAGAAAACTTTCACCGGTAAGGATGAAGAAAAACATGATAGAGGAGGAAATTAGGCAAAACAATATTCAAATATTGTATTATTTAAGACATTTTTATAAAAATGTACGACATAAACGACCAATTTCAATTAAAAGCAAAAAGAAATTGCGAGAGTAGTAGAAAAATAAATAATTTTTGAAATGGCGTTGTTTCATTCAAGTTATTTTATTATTATTGCGATTTGCGTGATATGCTTGCGCTTGACAATCATGCTGAGTGATGATGAGGTCTAGGTTGGAACACGCTTGCCTAGAAGATAAACTAAATTGTAGGAAAAAGTAGGCCTACAATATTATACGCAGTCCACAGCTATAGACGCAGCTAATTCATTAGCACTACAACGGCTACAATACCTCAAGTCTGCTTTAAAGGGATACGCAAACGGCGTATAAGTTCATTGTTGATAGCCAAAAAAAACTATAGTACAGCAATGGAAATACAAAAGTACAAACTGTTAAACTGCGACATTCATTAGCATTGAATTTTAATTTATAGTCGCAGGCGGGTTTCTGTTTTTCTTTAGATAATAAATAAAAACTAAGCATTTTTTTTTCTTGAACCGTAAACCTTGTCCGATGCCAAAAATACCCTAAAACATATTACACCACCACCACCACCACTACTACAGCCCATTAACGTCCCACTTGGAAATTTAGAAAGGGGGACTTTGAGCTTAGACCCACCACGCTGCTCCAATGCGGGTTAGCGGGCTTTGACGACTATTATCATGTACTTAAGTGATAATAACCGGGACCGACGGCTTAACGTGCTCTTCGAGGTACGGGGGTTAAACACCGCCAACTTCCTAACTCCGGGCTAGTACTGAGAATTCCTAGTCAGAAATTCAGAATAACCTAATACTTAATTATGGCCCGACCCGGGACTCGCACCCGGGACCTCGTCGGCCTAGTCGAACATGCTAACCATAAGACCAATGAGGCAGTTCATTTTAAAGACAGGGTAAGTTTATTTTTTCCTCACCGCCATTTTCACATAGTTAGTTGAGAATTTAGTGTTCCATAATGCACCATCAGCTGTCCATAATTACCTCAAGTCTGCCATAGCAGCTGGATCCAAGGGGCGCAAGTCCCTACAAGTGACCTATGTCCAGCAGAGGAAGACTATCCGCTGGCAATGACGATGCAATTGAACCTGGAAGCGGTCAGTTTTACGACTGCTCCAAGGTGTATGGCCGCTCTTATACTACGGTTTCCTAAGTGCCTTAATATAGCGTCAGGTGACTGCTGTGATAAAAACTTCTCTAAATATTGTCAATAAGAAGTATTATAGTTCCACAAAATTATCTGACCCGGTGATAGCGTCGTTGTTAAAACACACAACAAGCGTCCATATAAATACACCGACCCGCGCCGGCTCCCTGTGTGTTTTGCCCTTAAAAGTTGTTATAAATATTAAAAACAAAATCTAACCTAATCTACCTAAATCTAACCTAAATCTAATGTTGTCACATTTTAAGTTACACTATACTAAATTGTCATAAAAATTAGTTCCAATTTTGGCCACCAAACTAGATAAGTGTGTGGGACCTTACATTGCTATGCATATAGATGATAAAATTGTCATAAAAATTAGTTCCAATTTTGGCCACCAAACTAGATAAGTGTGTGGGACCTTATATTGTTATGCATATAGATGATAAAATTGTTATAAAAATTAGTTCCAATTTTGGCCACCAAACTAGATAAGTGTGTGGGACCTTATATAGCTATGCATATAGATGATAAAATTGTCATAAAAATTAGTTCCAATTTTGGCCACCAAACTAGATAAGTGTGTGGGACCTTATATTGCTATGCATATAGATGATAAAATTGTCATAAAAATTAGTTCCAATTTTGGCCACCAAACTAGATAAGTGTGTGGGACCTTATATTGCTATGCATATAGATGATAAAATTGTCATAAAAATTAGTTCCAATTTTGGCCACCAAACTAGATAAGTGTGTGGGACCGTTTATTGCTATGCCTATAGATGATACGGTGTCAAACCCTGTTTTATGGGAAACTACGCCGACTTCTTCTACAGACAAAGTTTAAGTGACAGAGCTTGATGCCGCAAGCATCGTCAACATTAGACATTAATAAATAAGTGCGTGCGATCATGGGATGTTTAAATTTTACGCTAATGAGTAAAAATATTAACTATTCAGAATGTACGCGAAAAAGCATAGCTACAATAAATTAAACAATAAGTGAATCTACTTATTAAAATAGAAGCTTTTTCACTATTTCTATGTATTTAAAAAATTGCCGACTTTAAAAAATACAACAGGTATTTTTAAACCTATTTGAAAATTTTGTATATTACTTACTATGTGTGTTATTAATTATCACATTTTATTATTATTCTAGCAATTTATCTACAATGCTTAATGTGTACATATTTCATACTAATAATCACAAAAACCGAAGCAAAAACCATTGAAATAGCCTCTGAAACCTACCTACCATACCTCCTAATGAAACTGCTCAAACAGTTGCAACTGAACTGAGCAGTTTACAGTGACTGCTCGAGCGTGTGGCCATTCTGACACAATCTCTGATTTTGAATCTGATTTGGATTTTTTTAAATCAGATTTTGGCGTTAAATAACAAATAATTTATACAAGTACTAATTATTACGAAATCAGTGCTAATAATTTGTATTAAGTATCTGAATGCTTTGAGCTTCAGAGATAGGGGTATTTGATCCGTCGTGAAGGAAATTCAATACAGCGATCTTTTTGGGCATACCAACTAATACTGTATGACTATCTTCTCCTTCAATAACATCTATTTGAATAATAGGACTTTGGCTAAGTACTGGGCAGTCGCTACGTTCTGTGAAATTGTATTGTTTTACAGGTTCAGTACGAAACAAGTCTAATTCGTTATTCAAGTATGGCGAATGATAGATTCGGAATACACCAGAATCCGATCCAACGAATACTATGTCCCCATACACTTTAACAACTATTATATCACGGATGGAACCTCGTGGTATTTCATGTCTAAGAATAAACATCCATTGAAAGTATACTCTCCAATCTAAATTGTCTAGAAAATTGTACTGATTCAGCGCATGCAGCAGATTTGGTACGTCGTCTAACATATGTTGAAAAATTATCCCTTGACTGTTGATAGTGTAAATGTTTCTTTGGAATGTTAATATGTTTAAACCGTTCTTATATCCTAAGCACATAACACTATCTGACATTTGACATAGCAAACTGCTTTTCAGTTCCTCGTTCAACAAATTGCACATATGAATCTCGTTATTGTAAGTGACATAGTATACCACATCGTTGTTTAGTAAAAAGTTTTTAACCGATGGAAATAACACCTCCTCCTCTTGCCTTGAACTTCTAAGAATTTTGCGTATAACATATAGATGCAATGTAATACCTAAAATGAGAATTATCTCATCGTTTTCGACGTAACGTAAATAGTCTCCTGATATGATACCTCGGTTGGATTGCGTCAAAGTTTTAATGTCATAGTACACTATTCCTCTTCTTGTATGGACACCAATTTCACCTGCTCGTAATACTTGGAAATCACGGATTTCATCTGTAAAATGAGATGCTGAGGCGAATTCATCACTGTGTTCTGTTGCAGTTTGTAATTTCGACCATAGGGATAGTGATCTGTAAGTAAAAAGTTGTAACGTTAAGTTTACGACGTTGTGACAACCTAACTGGACTGGTTGGTCTTTGGAACACTTTGAATCAGTCCCTAGCAGGTTTAATAAGGGAATTTATAATTTTTGATTTGTCTCTGATCAGCCCCCCGATTGTGTAAGGAAATCGTAATCATTTGTCAAATGAGTATGATTTGCTTAGACGATTGGGCCTCTGGTCTAGAGGATGGCTTCAGCAGTGGCAAATTACCATCAAGAATATGCGAAGTGATTTCGCATTCTGGTATGATGCAGTGTAGAAACTGATTAAGGGCATGAGTTTAATACAACTGCCCTAACAGGTAGCCCGCTACCATCTTAGATTTCATCACCTCATGCCATCAGTAGGGTGATTGGCTAAAAATGACAGCTACAGTGTAACAATCTCAATCACCTCTGATTGATTAACATTCTGCCATAATCCATTGATGCAGCAAAAATACCATAAATTCAGCTAATCGAGACTGTAACAATGATTGATGCAGGTTTTACACAATCACCCTAAAGGTCAAGGTGTCAAGGGGAACTTGCAGTGAAATAAAAAAACCGGGCAAGTGCGAGTCGGACTCGCGCACGAAGGGTTCCGTACCATTATTAATAAATAATTACCTTTGTTAATGAACCGCAAGACTAACTTTGTTTGTAGAGGTTTATTGTTAATATCAAAAAAACTATGCTAGTTAGAGCATTGGCTATAGTTTTCCTGTAAAATATACGTAAGTAAATTCCTATTGACCATAATTATTTCAAATTTTTCGATTGGTAAACTCCGGAGATAAGGGGGGGGGAACGGTATTTTTTTTGACATTTTCCCCGATAAATCAAAAACTATCATAACTAAAAATAATTAAAAATCTGCTTTAGAATGTACAAAGTAAACCCTTTCATATGATACCCCACACAGTACAGTTATCTCACTTTTAAATTTCAACCCTCAGATTTTCCCCCCATTTTAAATAAGAACAAAAATAATTTCCATTTTTTTTCAATTCCAGTGTCTTTGGGCCACTAATATACACAACTATTCCAAATTTTATGTCGATAGCTTCGGTAGTTACTGAAATAATCGAGTGTGACGGACGGACAGACGGACAGACAGACGGAGAAAGTCGCACCATAAGGGTTCCATTTTACCATTTTGGTACGGAACCCTAAAAAGGGTCTAAGGTTCGATACCTGGACACACATCTCTAACTTTTCAGAGTTATATGTGTGTTTTAAGAAATTAAACTACCCAAAAATTCAGTTATTTTTATTTTATTTTATTCATTTACCTCCTTGCATTACCAATCAATCAATCAATCAAATCATTTATTCAATATAGGTACACCGTAGGTACACTTATTGATGTTAAAAATTACTTACTTATAAAACGTGATGGTGATAATCGGTTACGGTATCTTAAAACTAAAGCTACGAGGGTTCCAAACGCGCCCTGGTCTGAGAAGAGCCCACAACAAACTCAGCCGGGGTTTTTTTTTTTTATTATCACCAAAATCTTACAGGGATTCTTAGTATGATAATCAAGGTGCAATTAAAACTAGTATAGTTTAATACAAATGCCTGAAAACTTTGAAAATAATTAACCTTTTACAAAAAAAATATCACCTACTTAATATAACAGATAGTCCATATTGCTACCTTTGTGAGTACTCAGAGAGCAACAAAATATGTCAATTTTTTCGACTATGAGATTAAGGGTGCAGAATGTGGGTGTTATAATTTCTCAAATTGACCCTACCGGGGATTGAAACCATGACCTCGCACTTACTATTGCACTAGGGAGGTTATGTATGTATGTATGTATATTCTTTATTGTACACCACAAAAACACAAAAGAAACAGATTACAAACATGAAAACTTAAAACGTAGGTACAATAAGGCAGTCTTTTCGCTAACCAGCAATCTCTTCCAGATAACCTTATCGATACATAGACAATGACAAGTGGGAGGTGGTGCATAAAAAATAACAAATAATAATAGTAAAATAATAATAATTGGTTATATGTCTCTGATAAGATTGGCTGCCATGGCCAAAATTTGGTCAGGTGAACTCTAAGGGATGGATTATGGATAGGAGTTACAATTTATAGAACCAGATAAATCAAATAACTTGCCACACAGAAAAAACTAAAGGATTACCTGTATAAACTGCGCCAAGAAACACCATGTTTCCTTTTGTAGTAGGCAGTTTTGTAGATGTCTGCAAAATCTATCTGACAACTCCTCCGCCACAGGTTTTCACTTCTACACAAACAATCGACTATAATCTTCCATCTGGAGCATACTAACCGACATTTTAACAAATGTTTTGGCTTTAAAAATGAGAATATGTATATCAGGACTTCGGTAGCATAGTTTGGCATAGGATATTCCGATAGGTCTTCAGGTTCGTTCATTGTTTCTGCCTATTGTAGAGGTATGGTAGGGTTGAATGTTTCTTGGGTGTGGTTCAAGGTATCAGTTCATATTTGTAACTTTCTTATTTTTATACTTTATTTCTGGGCTCTGTGAATTGTCATCCGAAATGTTTAGGCAGGCTTCATGGCTTCAGTTTTCCTCAAGGTTTTCTTCAGGTTGGGTTGGTTTTGGTTTTTCCTAAATGTTGGTTGAAACCTTTTTTTTTGGTCGGTGCAACTTGTCCGTGGTCGCGGTGCCCCGCGGGCCGCGGAAAAAAGTCACCGACCAGAAAAAAAGCGGCGGTTTTACTTTGTAAAATTGTAACTTGTAGGTATTTATTTTGTTTTTTTTTTGACGCTGATATGACGTTTGCCGTTTGCGACAGAGACAAGCTGGAGACAAGTAGCATATATGTTTCTCTGTCTACGCAAGTAACAAGGCTTTGATTTTTTCCCTTTAAATAACGTAGCTGAGAAAGACTGCTTTATTCTTACTCTATGCATATATAATAATAAACTCTTTGGATTTTAATTTACATAAATCCTGTGAGAAGCTTAAAGCAGCTGGGCGACCGCGTAACTTTTGCATCAATCATTGATACATCGCAATCACCTCTGATTGGTTAATACTCTTCCACTATTGGACGAAATCCATTGACGCAGCAAGAATACCATAAATTCAGCCAATCGGAAGTGATTGCGATGTATCAATGATTGATGCAAAAGATACGCGGTCGCCCTGCAGATATAATACTAATCACGATTAACGCGATTGTAGCCATGATTGATACAGCATTTCCTCAATCAACCATAGAATTTGAATTTTGTCAACCATGAACCAACTGTTGAGTTTGAGTTGTTAACGGCCGTTGCCCGTTGCCCGCTTGCTTTTTGTCTGTGGTGTTTGGTGTTTATGTTTTGGTTTTGGTTCAACCCATATCTACAAACAAATTTTGGCAAAAGTTTTGGTAGCCGGTAAATTGTAAAATTAATATGGCAGCGTTCAAAGCGTTGCGAGATGTCTCCATGGGCTTCGAAAACTACTCTCGGCAGGTCGCCGCGGAATTATTCTCGGCCAAAATAAGTGAGCCTTTCGAAGACGTAGTCAATAAAAAACTTCGCGATATTAAGCTTTATACGTCGAAATTAAGATTGTTAGAAGCAAAATCATTTGCAGGTAAGTACTTTTAAAAGATAGAAAGTAATTTAATGCTAGTTATTGGTCCTTAAACAGTTCTTTCACCTATAAACAATGATCTGCCAGTGGGCATAGAATATCCTATTATTTGAAAAAAATAAGTAGTTTTTTTTTTCAAATATCTACCTGCTAGCAACTAATTTTGCGTGGAGATATTATTGTTAGTAGATAGGTATCTTTCAATTTTATTTTGAGGCTGTGCACGTCCTTACGTCGCTTATATCGCTTAAACATTCTCAATCCACCGTGATGGCCACCCTATAGAATATCTCGTCAGTACTAAGTCTAGTGGATCCGCCACAAATATTGTAGTTGTTAGGTACAGCAGAATTTTCCTGACTGGAATTACAGACCTGCAACTGGAAATTTAGGTACGGAAACCTGCCCAGAAGGATGATGAAGAGTAACTTTTATGTGGGAAGCTTTGGCAGTGCCCCATGCTATTCAGCTTTCCAGTACAATGCCACACAGAAATGGCAAATATAAACATAGCCCACCAAAACAAAGACGGCATCAATTATAACATGAGGTGCCCCTTCAAGATTCATAATGTTTGAAAGTATTTGCAAAGTGCCACCAAGACTCACAATGCATGTAAGTGTGCTGAGATGGCCGTCAGACTAAAATAAATCCAAAGATTAGTTGCTCGACTAGCAGAGTAACTACAAGCCGCAAGGGGCGTGCCTTGTTATTGTAGTTAATCTGTACCAATAGGTGCAAGAAACCATAGGCTACTGCATTCAAAAAATAATCTTCAGGGGTGTACTACTTTATATAACTATATTTTTTTCAGAAACACCACAGATAAGTGAAAAGATCAGAAATGAGGACACCATTCTGGAATATGAAGATGCAGTGTCATCCAAGATAATTGAACAACTAGTAGTTAAAGCTATAACTCAAAGCCACACAGTCCAAAACTTACTGACCAAACCCAGCCATCAGCTGAGGCCTGAGTTTGTGGAGAAAAAGGAGTAAGTAAAACATAGCCTATGGCTCATTTCAGACTATAATATTTTATGTCTGTGCCAAATTTTATCCAGATCCGTTCAGCCATTCACGCATCCACCCAAACTTTCGCATTTATAATATTAGTATAACCCTATAGATTTTGACTTATTAGACGAGTGTCAAAAGGAGGTCGGCGAGCTCCCATATAGTATTTGACCCAAACTTGAGGTTCACGTTCACGCATCAAACTTCTCATACTTCTTATACTAAACCAGACTAACAAAAAAGTTTATGAAAGTTAATCAAATAAAGTTGGGAGAAAAAAGATATTCGTAGTAATAGTTAAAAGTGAGGTTAGATTTCTATTTCATGGTTTTTAAGCCAGATGACCATTTAATAGCTTTGAAAAATCTATCAGACACTGCAGATTAACATTATCTGACTATGTACCAATTAGTAATACGCTTTCCTACCTACATAAAAACAAGTAACCTACCTGCTGGGTACATTAAACCTATAGTAGGTATGTAATTCATAACGCGGCCAGTAGGTATATTATGACACACAAATTGATGGTTGTTATACTATTCTTACTGTTTGAAAAGGGAGATTAACCCTAACGCGCTTATGCATCGCTTCTTTTGGGCGTTAGTCGCATTTACAACGCGCGACAAAAGCAATTCAATAGCGATACAATCGCGTCGCGAAGTATCGAAATTCGTAATATTTGCTAACGCGTGAGCATTTCAGGTGACATCGGGTAAAAGAGCGAGGGGTGCCGGCAGGTCTGTATCGATACAGTATCGATACAGCGCAGGACTGTATCGATAATGCATCGCGTTTGAATTAAATTAACGTTTTTAATTAATTACAATTAGGTACGTATTTATTAATTAATTAATATCGCATACTGTATACGCTGATACCCTGTCTTTATATATGTCTATATCTCTGTCTATATCTCTTTCTCTGTCTACGTACTCCCGCTATTGCATTGACCGAATGACACCAACGATTAAAAAAGTTATTTATGAATATTTTCATTGTGATGATAAAACTATGAATAACATATCACATAATATGTACTAATAATATTGTCCTAACAGAGAGTTGGATTGAAGTACACTATTATGTATGTAAAAAAGTATTTTGTAACAAATAAAATACACTTAGTTTCTTTATGTTAGTTCGAGTTGTGAAACTCGAATTCAATTCCGAGTTGCCTGAATTTCAACTCGAGTTAACGTGTTTTTTCCGAGTTGGCACATCTCTACCACGGTCCACGAATGACATTTGATTGAGTTGACAGTAATTGACATTTGACACGTTAGTTTCTACTATAACAGAGTAAGTACTCTGGTATCTATACTCCGTATTGCCATTAGAATGACTTTTTCATTGTTTCGTAATTATTTTTATTTTTGATCCCCATCTTCTAAAAATTTGGTGTTTACACAGAAAAATACATTGAAATATATTAAAAAATATTAAATGATTTCTGAATCTGAATGGTTTTTAAATTAGCTGGGTCATACTTCGCCGATCTCCTTTGCATAAAGGGCCATATCTTTTGATTGCATTGACAGAAGCTTGATATTAATTATTGCTTCTTGTTACCTCCACCCGTTCCCGAGAAAAATATTGCTGACAGACAGCCAACACATAACAAAGTGATTTCTATAAGGGTTCCTTGTTTTTGCTACACAGAGGAAATAAGGAACCCTTATACACATACATTATTGTACAGAGTCATAAAAAGGGAAATCTCATATTTAACTAATACTAAAAAATTTCAGAAGGATCATTGGAGAACTAACAAAGTATAGGCAAAACGAAATAGAACTGCGCTCCCTAGAAAATGAATTAGAGAACAGGGAAGGTCATCTTATAGAAGTACGTAGAAGATGGGACGAAGTGGTGGGAAAGTTGAGGGATACCCCCAAAGTGGCACCGAATGAAGCACAGATGGATGGGCCTTTGTATAAGTGAGTATAATGGGATCAGAGGCCCAATTGTCTAACCGAATCGTAATCATTTGACAACTTAAAATGTATTACTTAAATTAAACTATTTGTGGAGTTCATACATGTTTTTAAACAGGTCGGATTATCTGTTTGATAACTCGGGGGGCAGTCATACAAGTGTAAAGTTACTACTAGTTACTAAACTAATATTAATGCGAAAGTTTCTGTCTATCTATCTATTTTTTATATTTGAAATATAATGATTAATTTATTTCATGCAGGACAACTTGTGCCACTTATGATAAATCACAAGCGGTTCGGAAATTAGATTCTACTGAGAAGACCCGGCAAGAAACTCAGCAGTTGCTCATTTCATGTTTCACCAGTAGAATCTCCTTTCTGAAACTATGGTAGAGTTACGACTTGCCATAAGTCTTTAAAATAAATGTTACAGAACTATCTACATTTTCGTTTATTAAATACAAGATCTAGATAACTAGTATAGTCCCACAATCATTTTTGACCAGGTGACAGCATCGCTGTGATCACATCATTCTCTCGGGTTCGATCTCTGGCAGAGTAAATTCTGAATTTTCTCTGGTCTGGCCTGGTGGGAGGCTTCGGCCGTGGCTAGTTCCTACCCTACCAGCAATGACGTGCCGCCAAGTGATTTAGCGTGCCATGTAGAAAACGATTAGGGGTATGGGTTTAATATAACTGCCATGCATCTAAGAAGTTAGCCACCGACTTAAACTGCATCATCACTTACCATCAGGTGAGATCGCAGTTAAGGGCTAACTTGTAGATGATTTTTAAAAAAAGTTGCTAATAAATATTAGATATAAAATAAAAACAAAAACTAAAAAAAGTAACGTCATAAAAATTAATCTGGGTCAGATAAGTTTGTGGGACTGTATCAGGATGAAATGTTTTTTTTTCAGGAGACTTCAAACTATATCGGAGAAAATGGAGATGATGCGCTGGTTGGTCGCCAAGCTTGTGACGTCACGCTACGACGAGGACTATGATTGGTCGACCGACCCGCATCGGCGGCTGCGCGCTTTGGCCGTAGCACGTCAGAGAAAAGACGTGTACTAGTGACGTCCGATTTTATTTAGAGTATAGTGGACACAAACCGTCTAACCCGTTATCCTAGGTGAGCGACAGAAGCGACGCGATGCGACGCCATAGAAAATGATAGATATATCTATTATCTACGGCGTAGATAATAGATATGTCTATCATTTTCTATATATATATATATATCTTGATATGTCGCGTAGATTCTACGCGACAACGTTGGCCACGTGAATGGTCAGACACTGTTTTGATACTGTCGTGTCGCGTCGAGTTGCCGCGTTTTCGCTCACCTAAGACAACGGTTAAGGGCCGGTAATTTCGCCGACTTTTACCAACTGATTTTGTGAACGACTCACTGACAATCAGATCGGCCAGGATGCACCGATTTTGTTTTTGATTGACGTTTTGTAGGATGTGTGTGTTTTCAATATTGCAATCTGTATGTTACTAGCTAATGCCCGCGACTTCGTCCGCGTGGATTGAGGCTATTCGGTTCCCTCGGGAACTCTAAAATTCCCGGGATAAAAGTAGCCTATGTGTTATGCCAGGCTATAATGTATCTCTGTGCCGAATTTCATCCAGATGCGTTAAGCCGTTCGGGCGTGATTGAGTAACCAAATATCCATTCATCCATCCGAACTTTCGCGTTTATAATATTACTAGATGATTACCGCGACTTCGTCCGCGTGGACCAAGTTTTTTCGATTCCCGCGGGAACTCTTGAATTTTCCGGGATAAAAAGTAGTCTTTCCTTCCCCGGGATATAACCTATCCATGTACCAAATTTTATCAAAATCGGTTGAACAGATGGGCCGTGAAAGCGTAGCAGACAGACAGACAGGCAGACATGCACTTTCGCATTTATAATATTAGTATGGATCTAAGATGTTTTGCCGAAAAAAAATCGGTTACCGATTTTATGACGTGGGCGGAGCGCTTGAGTTTTAACATCTTACTTTATGTGAAAGTTTGTATGTTTGGATGTTTGTTACTCCTTCACGCCTCGAGTGAACCGATTTGGCTGAAATTTGGAATGGAGTTAACTTATACACTGAATTTACACATAGACTAGATTTTATCATGGAAAATTGAAGAGTTCCTGCGGGAACCAACACAATTGGACCTTAGATACTTTAAGCTAGGGTTTTGAATAAAACTTATGTACCATGGATAACTGATTTATTAACAGAAAAATACCTATATACAGTATGTAATAATAATTGTCACTATGAGTAAATATTAATTATTATAATAAACATTTCACAATTTAATATTTAGTTTTCTTTCATTTTACTACATTTCTACCCGCATTTTTATTATTATGTTATGCAAAGTACATAACATAATAATAAAAATGCGGGTAGTCTGTTAATGTTGTTATGTCCTTAACAAAAATGTGGATTGCTGGAAGTGGTCCCCACATAGTACGAAGAACCGTTGGGGTCCCTAAGAGCTCAAATAGCGGCTTCGGGGCCATACTGCCAACGCTTAAAGCCATATGGTTTCATTATTGTTGACTTTCGTATTCTAGAATTGTAATCCTTATTTTAGGAACGTCAAGGTACGTGACATAATACTGTCATTTTGAGTAATATTGCTTTAGTATTGCTTGAAGCGTTGGGAGTATGGCCCCTGTACTGGAAAGCGCAGAGACCAGACTCAACTAGGTAGGTGGACCGATGACATTAAACCTATAAACTACGGGAGCCGCTGGCCCCAGGCTTTCCAAGACTGCGGCGTGTGGAAGTCCCAGCAAGAGACCTATGTCCAGCTGTGGACTCTATCGGTTAGCGACGACGTGTTAGAAGCTAGCACAAACAGTGCCTGAAATCAACTGGTTGACGTTTCCTCTGCAAAACAAAAACAGATAGGTAAGTAAAAAGGCACGCTCCTGCCGGAATAGAACCCCGGGGCTTGTAAAGACTATTAGCACTCACCACTACGCCTGGGAGGGCCTTTAGAACTAGGTTTGAATTTAATACTTGGGTACTCGAAATATAACGTTGATAATTCCAGTAAGTAATCCATATTCAGACTCTAAACTCAAAGTACATTTATTCAAAATAGGTAGGTACCTACAAAGTACACCTGTACGTTACGTTTGTGTTGTATCTTAACACTAAAGCTACGAGAGAGTCAACGAATAACTTTTAGTTTAGTAGAATTTAAAAAAAATTAGTTTTGACTGGATAAGAATTCTGTTAGCCTTTGGTCTGTATATTCCAACAAACTTATCTGACCCGGTGGCCGAAATTGGAACTAATATTTATGCCTGTTAAGTTTTTTGAAGTGAAACTTTTTTAGAATCGTTGTGATTTGAAAATTCGATGAAACGAAAAAGCGACACTAAGAAGAGACACATAATAGGATTTAGCCTGCGAGAGAATGAGATAGAATTCAAGTTATATTTATCTTATCATTCTCTCGTAGGCTACTTTTCTGAAGTTTCACTTCTGCCGTGTGTGAATTGCACACACACACACACACACAGTTTTTTAATTTTATTTTTCATGTCTTCATCATCATCATCACTACAGCCTATTAACGTCCCACTGCTGGGCACAGGCCTCCACTCTCATAGGAGAGCGGGAATTAGAGCTTAGACCCACCACGCTGCTACAATGCGGGTTGGCGGGCTATTTAATCTGCGTTATCCAAGAGTTTGAAATTTCTATTTAAAAATAGTTATTTGTTATACAAGAGTGAAAAGTTGTTTTTTAACCGCGTGCTCAATTTTGATGACCGAGCAAGCGAAGGATTCTAAAATTGAATCACGAGCGCAGCGAGTGGTTCAAAAATTAGAATCCTGAGCGTCAGCGAGGGAATCAAAAGAGCACGAGGTGAAAATCTTTTCACTCGAGTGCAACACGTAACTTTTCATCCCACCTCAGCGAGGAAGTGACATGACGTGAAAGAAAATGGTGCGCGCAAAGCAAATTAAAAAAGTACACCAAGAAGGTTACGAGTGTGAGTTTTTAACAAATTAAAAAAGGTTGTATGGAAATTCGGCACCATAGAGGTAGAAGTAAATAGGTTTTAATGATGTTTTGAATTCACAAACTTCATAGACAAGTGATATTTACTAACGTGCACACGATGTTCTAAATTCAATTTACTTTATCCTCTAGAGGATAATAATGGCTTTTGCATTCAGATATCGAAGATTAAAAATACTCTTTCCGAGATGGTGGGATGGAAAAAAAAAATTAACGCCAAAACTCAAAAGGAACTCTGTACAATACTTAGAGGATATTATATTATAGAAAATGTGCCACATAATATTATTCATACATACCTGTAAATATAAAAGTTGTATTCGTTTGTATCAAGCCTGGAGTATCCGAAACGTGGTAGCGTGTTCGACATCACCCATACTTCATCGTCCGTGACGTGAAGATCTAGAAATTTACATCATCATTCATTAAGTTCATCATCGTTTCTAATTCGAACCGTTAGGATATGGATATGCCCTTCAGGCTTCATATTTTGTCGAAGCGTTAGGTACATTTGAATGTGAAAAGTCTTATGTGATTATAGAGTTATAGACCCTGGAGAGTGACTTCGTGACTTACCGATTAGATAACATAAGCAGGAGAGTTAGCTATTTATTGCCGGTTCTGGCGCACTTTTCAAATTAGCGCCACCTGGCGGCGATAGGTGGCGTTGCTAAGTTACGCCGCCACTCACCGATAGGTTTGAAAACTGAGCCAGAAAGTTTGCTGTCATTTAGGATGCTACCCACCGATAGGTGGCGCCACTTAGAAAAGTGCACCAGTTACGCCAGTCACCGCCGCCAGGTGCGTCTACTTCGAAAAATGCGCCAAAACCGGCAATAAATAGCTACTGCAGGCATTGCAGCTTTGCGGAAGTCAATGATAATAATAATGATGAGATGAAGCGAATGTGTGTTCTTTTGTCCTTTAATCATGCCGCAATGGAGCAACGGGTTGACGTGATATTTTACATAGATATAATTTTGTACGAATTATGTAAGTATCGAGGGACGAGTGGCCTAGTTGTGACAACGCATATCAGTCTATTACGATGGTTAAAGCAACGTTAATCCAAGTCGGTAACTGGATGGTTAACCGAATTTATAGGTACAAATTTGGCCTTTTCGTTACCTCCGTGCCTCGGAGAGCACGTTAAGCCTTCGGTCCCGGTTATAATCACTAACGTCTGAAAATAATAGTAACAAATCCTAAGAGTTAAGTTACTCTTAGTCGAGTCGTACGAGCCGACCGCGACCGCATTACTATCCCAAAAAAACTCCTACCATTATGACGTGAATAATTAATGTAAAGGGACCACGACTCACGACCCTCAGTTATGAGGAAATTGAGGAATACGATGCTGTGAGATAATTAAGTACCTAGTTAAAGACCGTACCTGAAGGATAGCTGAGCCTCTGGCTGTCCCTAGCCAGTATGGCCACATTGGCCGGGTTGAGCATGTTCCCACTGTTCCAGCACGACACGGCGTCTCGTGCGACGTCCGCGTAGAACACCACGCGACTCTCCGGGTGGTAGCCGTGCATCGTGGACTGACTGCCCTCACCTCGGTTGCCGACCAACTGAAATTTGCAAGAAACTTCTATCAAAGATCTACCAATAATTATGTAATTATGCTTTGACTTATGTATAGTGAAATAGAGATTTGATATTATTGCTGTAGTTTATAGAGGTTTTTAGAACGAAGTTCCTTAACGCGCGTTACGAAAGGGGGCTAGACGGAAAAAATTAAGACCAAGAGTGGTAACGACACTTTAAGACCAAAAGTTGTAACGGCACTTTTTGCTATAAGTAGTTGTAACTTGTAAGCCGTGCTGCGTGTTTCTTCGAACTTCGCGCGTGAACTTCGTTCCATGCGGGTGTCCCTTGACACCTCTCAAGTCTTTTTTATCCACTACAAGTTGGCCCTTGACTGCGATCTCACCTGATGGTAAGTGATGATGCAGTCTAAGATGGTAGCGGGCTAACCTGTTAGGGGCATGGCAGTTATACCAATTAAACCCATACCCCTAATAAGTTTCTACACAGTATCGTACCGGAATGCTAAATCGCTTGGCGGGACGTCTTTGCCGGTAGGGGGTTTTTTTTATTATGTTTCGCACTCAGATAACCTCTGACATGGTGTCAGAGATCTTTTAATGCGAATTTTGCTCTGAATTAGGTGCCACTCACGATGGTCGTAAAGTGGTGGTTGTTGGTGTTTTTTTTTTATAAATTGTATTTATATAATATATAATTAAGGAAGGTGCCGGTAGGGTGGTAACTAGCTACGGCCGAAGCCTCCCACCAAGTCAGACCAGGGAAAATTCAGAAATATTAAATCCCAAATTGACCCTGCCGGGCATTGAACTCGGGACCTCCACACGTTAAACAGCTCTCAACACTGCGCCACGGAGGTCGTCAAAAAAAGCTATAGCTTCGTGAGATGGACTTACGGAGTAAAACCTATAGTATTCACTCAGGTTGCTGACGGTGCGGTTCTGCAGGACACAGGTGGAGACAGAGAACTCCTCGGTGCTGGCCAGTGGATGGAAGTACGCGACTCTGCAGCCATCATCTCCTGGCTCTGTTAGTGTTATGCTGAAGATGCCGTCGCTCCATTGGAAGCTCTCACCTGATTGAACAATACCAAATTACTTTAAAAAGATAATAATTGATAATCATATCGTCGACCGCAATCTAACTTGACGTAAGGGACATTTTGCTCAAAATGAACTTTGAATGCAGTCTGACTCAGTTTTTTGAGCGCTATCGAATGGTATAGGTAACATTTTTAATAGCTTTCAAAAAATGTCTGATACGCCACAGAAAATTTATGATTTTAAAGCAATTTTCAAAGAGAAATATGGCGTATAGGACAGAAGTAAAAATGCCCCGACCCTTACATCAATATGACACTTATTTGTTTGTTCGTGAATGGCTTATTTACGTCTCATGAACTTATACATTATATTATATTTAAACTTATATTAATTTAAGTATATTATAAGTAGATAAAATTAAAATCTAAATTAAATCTAAATTAAAAACTAAATTAAAAACTAAAAACTAAACAATAAAAATATCATCTATCCCGCTGCAATGAGGCAGTGTGCCCAGAACGCTGGCTGCGTTACCCCGCTGAATAGCCAAACTTATATGTTGGCCGAGGTAACTGCCAGCCCTCCGGTCACCTGTGGACTCTGTGAGACGAGAAGATAGATCCTTAAAAAGGATCTGGCATCTTCGCCCCACGACCCCAGGGTTTCAACACCATAAACTTAAATTTATATTATATTATAAATTATAAATACAATAGCGTGTTTGTTTGTTGGGTTGTCCTTCAATCACGCCGCAACGGTACGACGGAACGGCATTACGAACCAGTGGTAGATTCATTTGACTATTCATAAGCATTTGTAAAAAGTCTATTTGAATAAAAAACATTTGAATTTGAATTTGAATTTGACGGATCGACGTGATTATTGCCATGAGTATAGTGGAGGACCTGGAGAGGTACGATCTCCCCTGGAGGTGGTGATGATGCAGTCTAAGATGGTAGCGGGCTAAATTCTTACTTTCATGGCAGTTATATATTAAACCCATACCTACCTAACCGGTTATCCCGGTACCATCTTGACAGCATTATAATTTATCATCATATGGAATCGCAGTCAAGGGGTAACTGTAACTTGTCGTCTAAACTTACTTAATAGTATATAGAAGGAAGATTTGATTGTTTGAAATGGATAAACTCAAAAATTACCTAACCTGTATAAAATTCTTTCACCTAGAAAGCTATTTTATCAGTGAGTAAAATAGGAAAGAAAGAAAGAAAATGTTTTTTATTTAATCACAATTTAAGTCTAGTCTAAAAACTATAAAATCAGATACAGAAACAAAGTTGTGGGACCAAATACAGGTCTCCAGCTCAGCCTAATGCTACAGCAGGCTGCAGCGATGGTGCACAGTGGAAACCTTAATTGGTGAAGTCACGGACGAACTATGAATGCAATATCTATTCTAATCCATACTAATTATATATATATTTTTTATAATATAATAAATGCGAAAGTGTGTCTGTCTGCTATGCTTTCACGGCCCAACTTCAACCGATTTTGATGAAATTTGGTACAGAGTTATGTTACATCCCGGGGAAGGACAACCCCGCGGCTCCGTCCGCGTGGATTGAAGTTTTTTGGATCCCGCAGGAACTCTTTAATTGTCCGGGATAAAAAGTAGCCTATGAGTTATTCCAGACTATAATCTATCTCTGTGCCAAATTTCATCCAGATCCGTTCAGCTATTGGGCCGTGATTGAGTAACAAATATCCTTCGATACATCCATACATCCATCCATCCAAACTTTCCCATTAATAATATTATAGTATAGTATATAGTATAGATTAAAATGAGGGTGGATTAGGAAGGCAGAGGACCGTGTTTGGTGGCGCGCTCTCGAAAAGGCCAGCAGTGGATGCATACAGGCTGATGGATGGATGGATGGAGTATTAAAACTTACCAGAAATCCTCAAGTTGCCAGCGAGCGGGTTGAAATGGAAGTAGTTGTGAGTCAGTCTCCAGCTGTCGTTGTCCTGGAGGGAGTAAACGATCAGGCCGTACGTGGTGAGGTCAGGCACGTACGCGTACGCGGCGTCGCAGGAGCCTGTGATGTCCACTGTTATTGAGGCCAGGCCTGGGGAAGAAAAAAAGGTCTAAAATGCCACCGCGGTTTCTCCATATAAACATATTCATCTGTTTTCTCCGTGGATAATTACAATAGAGAAAATATTCTTGCACCATAAAAGTTATAATATTTCTAAAAAATTCTTTTTAAACAACCGACTTCAAACTCCCGCGCCAACTTTACAACAACAAGCACACGCTATACAAAGTACTTATTTTATTGTTGATATTTTAAAAACCGCTCGACCGATTTCGATAAAATTTATATGGGACCACTTGGGAAGTATGCCCTTTCAAATAAAAAAAGAATTATCCAAATTGGTCTACCCAGTCAAAAGTTCTGAGGTAACAAACATTAAAAAAAAAATACAGTCGAATTGAGAACCTCCTCCTTTTTTTGAAGTCGGTTGAAAATCCATATGTATCCGTGCCATGTCCCTATGTTTTCCTTTCGAAAAATTAATAATTTTAAGAACATGGAACAGAAATTGCAAAAAGTGGCCTAGTTTTCGAAATTTTCGAATTTGACGAAAATAATCAAAAAAAGAAATAAGTACAAATCTATGTCGGTTTGTATTTCTTCTTCCTTCCTAAATTAAATTATTTCGTCCTTAATTCCTCTTCCTCGTTCTTCTTAAATTATTCTTGAAAAAAAAATCGGTTCAGTTTTGGAGGAGGAAACAGGAGAGTAAGAATTCAACTGTTTTTCCAAGCCAGTTACAGCCACGGTATTAAGGAATCAATTGTTTTTAGGGTTCCGTACCAAAATGGTAAAATGGAACCCTTATGGTGCGACTTTCTCCGTCTGTCTGTCCGTCCGTCACACTCGATTATTTCAGTAACTACCGAAGCTATCGACATGAAATTTGGAATAGTTGTGTATATTAGTGGCCCAAAGACACTGGAATTAAAAAAAATTGGAAATTATTTTTGTTCTTATTTAAAAAGGGGGGAAAATCGGAGGGTTGAAATTTAAAAGTGAGATAACTGTACTGTGTGGGGTATCATATGAAAGGGTTCACTTTGTACATTCTAAAACAGATTTTTAATTATTTTTAGTCATAAAAATAATTAACCCCCCCCCCCCCCCCCCCCCTTATCTCCGGAGTTTACCAATCGAAAAATCTGAAATAATTATGGTCAATAGGAATTTATGTATATTTTACAGGAAAACTATAGCCAATGCTCTAACTAGCATAGTTTTTTTGATATTAACAGTAAACCTCTACAAACAAAGTTAGTTTTGCGGTTCATTAACAAAGGTAATTATTACCGTTTTACATCTTTGGTCGTTACAGTTTTAGTCGTGTTACATCTACAGTATTACGAACGAATCTTAAAAGTACCTAGCTATAACTACCTTTTACAATTTTTATTTTAAAATTTTTTTTTTAATACGTCATAAATCGTAAACTGCAATTTACCTTTCATACAATCAACTCAAATATTTAAAATAAAAATATTTTTAATAATTTAAAACTTACTACAGGTTTGTACGGAACCCTCGGTGCGCGAGTCCGACTCGCACTTGGCCGGTTTTTATTGCAAAATAGGCTTGCGATTGTATAGGAAAATCGTAATTGCAAATGTTTGTCGAATAATTCGAACATCTATGCCTGCACGTCGAAAAGCATGTACTTATGAACTTCTTGAACAGTTCGAGTTATACGTTTGAAGCTCTCAAATGATCACGATTTTCTTAGACAGATGGACCTCTGAAATCTGAATCCCATTGGAGTAAGTATTACCTTACCTGTTGGAGTATTCGCAGCTGGTATATCCGAACTCTTGAATGGGTACCTCAAGATTTGTCTGTCGGAAGCCAGGTCGTATATCACGATCGCTGGGGGCTGGATTTGCTGTGGGTTACCTGGTTCAAATAAAAGAGATTATTAATATGATAGAGAATGTCATAGAACGCTTAACGATCAATCAAGGTAAAACTTAGAATAAGGATACTGGGAGAGAGACAAATTCTGTTTATCACAATCTCTAAACTAAACTAAAATCTGGGTCTGTCCCATACCGCAGGGAGTATTATGAAAGGGTTTAGCAATATTTTTTTGCTGTCATTTCAGTTTATTTTAGAGATTGTGTACTACAGAATCAGCCCCAATAACTATTAATATTATGATACGTGACCAAAAAAAGCCCAAGTACCTATTCTTCCTTCACAACCTTTTCCACTGCCAAGGGTCACTGGTAGAGATCTTTAGTATAGAGATAAGTGCTTCCTTGTCCACTATGTTTCTGTTTTTCTACGTATTTTATAACTTTTTGGTACAACAAAAAATTGTAAATGCGAGTGGGTTTGTTTGTTGGTTTGTCCTTCAATCACGCCGCAATTGAGCAACGGATCGACGTGATTTTTGGCATGGGTATAGGTAAGGACCTGGAGAGTGACATAGGCTACTTTTTACAGCGGAAAATTAAACCACGCGGACGGAATCGCGGGCATCAGCTATTCTACGATATTTCCAAGCAAGTCCCTCGCGTTTCTTGGTCCAAAAAAGATGTTCTAAGTTCTAACAAACTGTAATGCCTCACCAGGTATCTCTAAAAGTCCAGTGTCAACCATCCACAGTCTACCACACTGGTCGGCGCGGGTTCTGTACACGGAGGTCAGCGACCTCGCGCGAGCGATGTCGGGGTACGGGCGTAGAGCCGGGGACCTGGTGCTGCCATCTCGTGATAGGGACACGTAGTTCAGTGTTGACGGGATACCTTTAGAAACAATATAATATAAAAAAATATTTTTAAACAACCGACTTCAAACTCCCGCGCCAACTTTACAACAACAAGCACACGCTATAAAAAGTACTTACTTTATTGTTGATATTTTAAAAACAGCTCGACCGATTTCGATAAAATTTATATGGGACCACTTGGGAAGTATGCCCTTTCAAATAAAAAAAGAATCATCCAAATTGGTCCACCCAGTCAAAAGTTCTGAGGTAACAAACATAAAAAAAAAACCAGTCGAATTGAGAACCTCCTCCTTTTTTTGAAGTCGGTTGAAAATATAATGTAAATTAAAAGTTAAATTTTTGTGACTAATTAGTAGGTAATTACCATTGTTTATGATGTACAATCTGAATTATATCTAGCTTTTTTGTAACATTGTTTGTCTATATTTTCGAGAGATTAACTATATCTACTAAATATTTTGCCTGTTTATAAGTTAACCCCGCACTTGCGAGATCAGATAAATTTGCTTGCCGGCTTGCCAGCAATTGGGTGTAATTACTAATTAATTACTCAATTTTTTTTCTGGGTGTTTGTAATTTTTATTTTGTGATTGTGTGGCAAACCATTAAATAAATAAAATTAAAATTAAATACTTGAGAAGGGATTATCACTGTAACTCAGTTCGATTTAAACTTTTGCAGGAATTGCTGGATTATCAAGGGGAGTTACTAACATCGCATGAAGCAGTATTACTTAAAATTAGAGTTAATTAGGTCACGTACCTTAACGTCCGTAAAATAAGGATTATAATTCTAAAACAGGAACGTCAACATTAAAACATTAGGGATTTTTCTTGAATCTATATTAAAACAATACAGATTTTTCTTGAATCTTAGTAACACTATAGTCACCTGTTTTGTTTGACCGCCGTGCCTCGGAGGGCACGTTAGGCCGTCGGTTCTGCGCCTGATCTCTCTCCGGTCGTGTCGGATTTCCCGCCCCATTGGGCTAAGAACTCCATAAACAGTCCGATACTTAATACGTTTGAAGCCGTCAAATCATTACGAATTGCTTAGACGATTGGGTCTCTGATACGACCAATCCGTATTTAAGCGTGGTTGACTATAGGCAAAACCCATACTAGAGGAGTTTCATGGTCGTTGATGGGTTGATGATGATAAAACAAGAGCTCACCGTATCGCCTCCGTGGCACGGTGATGAACAACCTATCCCCGACTCTCTCTACACCCATCGGCACGTTGTTGTATTGGATGAAGAACCTGCCCGCTTCCTCTGAAAAGATCATTTCATTTATTGCAAACTGTTACAGTTTTTTTTGTTTAGCACTCAGTTAACCTCTGACATGGTTTCAGAGACCCTTTTAATGCGAGTTTTGCTCTGAATTAGGTGGTCCTTGTGGTGTTGGTGGTCCTGGTGGTGGTGGTGATTCCGATGGTCGTAAAGTGGTGGTGTTTTTTTTACAAATGGTATTTATATATGTCACCGTAAAATTGCAAAAACCGTCAGATTGTAATCTAACGCTTTTTTTCTCGATAGATTGTAAACTGTCGACAGATTGTGAACCGTTCAATGTTCTGAGTGTCAATTTTTGAAATATTCATTGTAAGTATATTTACGTTTTCTTGTCTTTTTCCTGTAGGTTAGGTTAGGTTAGTAATGCGATAAATTGTAATCTTTCGACAGTTTACAATTTCGCTAGATAGATTACAATCTAACGGTTTTCACAATCTTACGGTGACATATACTTATATAATAATATAAATATATTATGTATTTAATATTTGTACTGTGTTACAGTAAAGGTCTTAATATCTAATAGTTATAATATTGGCACCTACAGTAAAAATTATATTATACCGAAACTAAACTGTTAAAACAAATACATGTAAGTTCTACCAAAAATAAAATCAAAACTAGATTTCAACGCGCTTCTAGTATGGAAGTTGTATGAAATACACAGTGGTGAGTTGTGACGTCATCAAATTTCAACGCACTTTTTTTTCTTTAGTCTATATTTTAACACGTTCGCTGCGTAAGGAACTAACCGAGGATATGAATTTTAGGTCTTTTGGAGGACCCTCTATTTAATAATCAGTTAGAAATAATTTATTTCTGTATATAAATAGGCCTCATCCCTATTAGGTATTTGCTATCTAGATGATGGCCGCGACTTGGATTTTCTGGGATAAAATGTAAGTAGCCTATAATATAGTAAATTTGTTTTATGCAGTAAATTCCAGCGTAGTAAGCTATCTCCATTTCAAATTTCAGCCAAATCGGTTCAGTAGTTGTGGTGTGAAAGAGTAACAAACATACAAACATCCAAACTTTTCCATTCATAATAATATTACTAGTTGATGCCCGCGACTTCATCGGCGCTGATTGAGGGTTTTGGTTCCCGCGGAAACTCTTTAATTTTCTCGGTATAAAATCTAGCCATGTGTTATTCCAGACGCCTATCTATCCCTAGATTTATCCCTTTGCCAAATTTCATCCAGATCCGTGCAGCCGTTCGAGTGATTCAATAACAAAAGTCCATCCATCCTTATATCCATCAAAACTTTCGCATTTATAATATTAGTATAGAAGTATAGATTAGTATAGACTATAGAGAACGGAGTACCTATTGATCCTAATAGTATATTTAAAGTAAAAAGAAGGTAATAAGTTATAACTTAGGACTTACCATCAGGATTTGCAGAAGGATTTCGGGGTGTCGTTAGCCAAACAGGCTTTTCGTCCCATCCTGCAAAGTATAACAAAAGATTTAAAAAAATTATCCCTTTTTTTTATCCACTACAAGTTAGCCCTTGACTGCGCTCAGTTCTGGCTTAACATGCGCACAACGAGGTATCTCGCGACGAGAGAGAGACGTTGTATTCGACTAATTTTTCGTTTACCCTATAACATGCACAAAATGAGGTAGGTATATTACGAGAAAAAAATAGTCGGCATATTGTAAGGGTTAGTAGAGAAAAATAGCAAAGATAAGGTGTATTATTTTTATCTCTACTTTTGACGTAACGAGACAAGTAACCATGTTAGCTTCGGTAGACAAATAGTGATAACGGGTAGGCATCAAGAAATGGAACAATTAATTTTTTAAAAAATATTCACTGTTCAATAAAAAATATCCGACAATGTATTTGATTTAGTATTTGCATGCAAGCTTATGTCCGCGACTTTGTCCGCCAGTTTGAAGTTTTTTTTTCTCCTTAATTTTCCGGGATAAAAAGTAGCATAATATGTCACTCTCCAGGTCCTCAACTATACCCATGCCAAAAACCACGTCGATTCGTTGCGGCGTGATTGAAGGACAAGCCAACAAACAAGCACACTTTCGCATTTATACCTAATATTAGTAGGATTATGCCTTCATTCAAATTTTTACTACCATCGGATGCACCATCACTGAAAATTAGTCGATCTTCTCGAGCTTCTCTCTTCGATCGAAACTCCTCGATGTCTTCGGAAAATCTGTCCTGGAGTACTGTAATACGAAAATAATTATAAGATACCTGTAATAGTTATTTATGGTAGGTACTAGTGCAGCAAGATGCAAATTATACTCGAAGCGCAAAATTTAATACTAAGTAGCACCGAGAGTTTAAGTTTCGTTGCGCGTGTTTTCAACACGACGTATAAACGTACATAAAATGTATATACAAATATATTGTAAAACGGTTGTTAAAACAGTAAAAAACTGCAATTTTCCATTAAAAATAACAATTAATAAATGCGCGCGAGATTCTTTTCTTGAAAATGTGTCATAGAGACTAGGGCCTTATTACGTCACGTAGGTAAGTATAGTTAAGAGTTTTTAATATTCTATCGTACTATAGAGTATATACCGTACTATATAGTACGTATTTTTTAAAATTTTATCGTACTATAGAGTACTGTGTGAGCTGCGCAAAAAAACTCGTACAGAGACGATTACGTGTTATATTTTGTTATTATTTTATATAACTAGGTACTTGGAACTAAAACACCTCGAATAAAAAGGCGGCATCGAAACATCTGTTTATTTGTATGGCGGCCATTATAACTACTACCGCACGGCTTTGTAGGCTTTAACTGTGCGGTAATATTGTAATCGCCCAAGGGTCAAAGTCTACTTTATAGTGTTAAATAGCGATGATGTCGAAGCCACTTTATGTGAAATTAATATATTGTTATTTTAACTATAATTAAAAATAATTTAAATAATAGGTACTTACTTACTGACCTGTTTGTAAAATACATTTGCATACTAGAAATGGCTGATCACATTGGATCATATAAGTATCACCCACTGTACCTGTATTCATGCAAATAAAGAATATTGTATTGCATTTTAATTAATTTACATAGGTAATACATGATGCATTGCCATGTCCTAGTTCCATCGTCACAAACAATACGTGATTTTGCATTTTTGGCTCAAATTCAAAAGATGTTTAAATTTTCAGTAAAACAAACATTTTCATTGCATTTGAATCAAGTGAATTATCTACTGGTAGATTTATTGGTACCAAGGCCATTCCTACCGAGACGAGCCAGAGAGAAACTCTGCGGTTGCTCTTTTCAACCGACTTCAAAAAAGGAGGAGGTTCTCAATTCGACAGTATGTTTTTTTTTGTATGTATGTTATCCAATTTTGATGATTCTCTTTTTGTTTGGTAGATCATACTTCTGAGGTGGTCCCATACAAATTTTATCGAAATTGATTTAGCGCTTTTTGAGAAAATCAACAAAAAACAAAATATATACTTACCCAGATATTTACTTTTTAGTTTAAGTTGGTACTAGTTTTGAAGTCGGTTTTTGTTTTAGATGAAAGCGAATAATTTTTTTTTTTTGTAGAAATTAAATACTCTAGATACACTCCTGACTGACTAAAAAAGAGGGAGGTATTTTTATTTTTCCACTTACAACTATTCCACAGCATTACAAGCATAGAGGTAGTATAAAGTACTACCTCTGTGATTACAAGTTAGCCTTTGACTGCACTCTCACATGATGGTAAGTGATGATGCAGTCTGAGATGGTAACGGGGCTAACCTGTTAGGGCAGTTATACTAAATCCATAGGACCTCTCATCGGTTTGTATCTATCGAAGCATCTTTAAACACTCAAAGCCTCCCACCAGATAAATCCGGATCTTAATTCGACGTTAGTCCACAACCTATCCGCGTTTACGTGCAAATTCTCTATTCTCTCACTCTCATAGTCTTAAATGTCGACAATCCGACACGAACGGAAAGAGCTCAGAGACTCGATTGAATGCTACGAACTTTGCTCCAGGCTACACAATGCTAAAGAGAATTTTTTTACAGAATCAACGAATACTTACCTATTTTAAACTTGACCTCAGAATCGAATCACAGTCGATAATGCTAATCACTAGACTAAAAAAGCAGTCAAAAGTACCTACAATTATATTTATACTCAAATGTTCCTACTATACAAAGTAGGTATCGTCATAATTTGCCACTTTTGGCCGAAAAAAAAGTATCATCATTGAAGGTTTTTACTGCAATCATAGTATACTACAATTATACAAACAAGTTCCTATCTAACCACATAGTTACGTTAGTTAAAAGTGTGTATATAACATAGAATTCAGAATGACTGGGTAGGTAGGTATAAAAGTGGCAAAAGAGCCTGCAGTGGTTGTGGCACAAATGTGTAGTATGTTTTTTGACAAGAGCAACTGCTAATTAGCAGTTGCTCTTTTTAAGTGTTTGGCCGGCTCTTCTCAGCAGAACTTCTTTCCGAACCGGTAGTAGAGTCAAAACATGACGTAACATAAGAGACACCTGTATGTCCTACATGTTTGAAATAAATTAAGTTTATTTAACCATCAATACGCATTCGTCATCAGTTCATCACACTCAAAATCACTTGTAAAAGTTTATTGATTTGTTGAAGCATAAATGTATTTCAACAAATATACTTACAAAAAATTTGTTTAATTAAAAAAACCGACTTCTAAAGCCACTGTAGAGTAATAGTAACTTTTGTTTCTACACACTAAGTTCGAGGACGCGTTGATTTTGATTATCTTTTAATTTTTTTATGCCCACCCGACTTCAACTTAAAATTAGCGTGTAGAAACAAAAATTATATTTTTTTAAATTTAGTTTGGAAGGGTTTTTAGTATAATTTCTGTCCTTTACAAGTTAGCTCTTAACTGCAATCTCACAGCTCTTAATTATTGGGTAATAAACTGCTGTACCTACCCCTAACAGGTTAGCCTGCTACCATCTTAGGCTGCAACGTAACTTACCAGCAGGAGATCGCAATCAAAGGCTAACTAGTAGTGGATAAAGAAAACACATTCAATTCAGTACCATGTGGATTTATAATCGTCCATTTATCATTTCTATTACCTGAATTAGAATTCTGTGAATTCTGTGTGGTGTATGTGTTCTCAACAGCAATTAAGTTCTTGGTAAGCAATTGTGAGATTTACATATTGAAGGATGAGCGCGTCACGATTTTAGCGCGTTAGTTCCTAGTACCAGTTATATTTACGTTAACGTTTTATGTCTATTTCAATTATGTTTTATGGTCTATTTATAAAGGTGATTGCGTACAATATCAATGCAACTTGCATGAAGCGCATTCAACGCATATTATATTCTTCACTCCAAATACAACAAAAGTTCCAAATCATTGATAAATAATTATGTAGGTTTTAGATGGGCCCTTTCATAGAAAAAAGTTGGGGGCCGGCTTGTAGGGCGTGCCCGTCACCTGTTTAAGCCTGTCCTTGTCCCCGCCATAGCGCTGTCCCGATTTTCAGACTAGATGGCGTTAGTAAAATAAGTTCACATTCTTTGTTTTACAGGTCCCGTCTATGTAAATTGAGGTCGTTGTTCCAAATACAAAATATTTTACAATACACTCGTAAAGTTGCTCTTGCTTCACCATCATTAAAACAATAAAGTAGACTTTTCCCACCCTTGGGTGATTAAAGTATTACCACACACTAATTAGCCTACAAAGGAGTGCGGTAATATCAAAATAATCGCACTAGTGCGATAATATAATGTCCGCCATACAAAACCACATCTGTTTCGATACCACAATCTTGTTTAAGTGTTTTATAGTACCAAGTTCCTAGATAATACGATTGTGTTATTTAATATGACAGTGCAGCACGATGAAACTTTAAAATGGTGGTAGTAGAACTTACTAGCTGATGCCCGCGATTTCGTCTTTCCCACTTGGGACGTTTTTGGTTCCCACGGGAACTCTTTAAGTTTCAGGATAAAAAGTCTATAATCCTAGATCCTAGAAGCTTATATCCTTCCCCAGGATGTAACCTACCCTTATACCAAATTTCATCAAAATCGGTTGAATACATGGGCCGTGAAAGCGTAGCAGACAGACAATCAAACAGACACACTTTCGCATTTATAATATTAGTATGGATCAGTTTCAGTATAGAGTAGGTATAATTATGTTGTTTTGAAAACTTGAAAAGCTAGATGGTACTTAATCTAAATTGGGTGGGTAGGTATAGTGTATACTAACACTGAATTCCACTAATATCATAAGTCAGCTGTTTCCAGGCGAAAACTTCCTGGAATTTTCCAAGAGTCCTTCTCTGCTGATTGGTTCCCACTAACAGCAGCATGGCCGTGTAGATGTGAAGTAATATCTTCATTTTAGCAGCTTATCTGAAAAGGTAACAAACTTTTGAAGTGAAACTTCTTTAGAATGGTTGTGATTTGAAAATTCGATGAAACGAAAAGCGACACCAAGGAGAGATAAACACCTATGACCTATTCATAAATAGGATTTAGCCTGCGAGAGAATGAAATACAATACAAGTTAATATTTTTCTCATTCTCTCGTAAGCTACTTTTCTGAAGTTTCACTTCTGCCGGTGTGAATTGCACACACACACTTTTATTTTTATTTGTAAAACATTACGCGTAAGTACTTAGGTACCTACAAAAAAACCTATTTTAAGCTTATGTGTTTTTTTGTTGGTTTATCCTTCAATCACGCCGCAATGGAGCAATGGATCGACGTGATTTTTGACATAGGCATAGTTGAGGACCTGGAGAGTGACATAGGCTACTTTTTATCGCGGAAAATTGAGGAGTTAAACTATAAAACGGAAATAAAACTTAAACCACGCGGACGAAGTCGTGGGCATCTGCTAGTCTAAATATAAAAAGGAAAAGGTGACTGACTGACTGACTGATTGATCTATCAAAGCACAGCTCAAACCACTGGACGGATCGGGCAGATAACCATTGTGACGTAGGCATCCGCTAAAAAAGGTTTTTTTTATAAAATTAAACCCCTAAGGGGGTAAATAGGGCATTGAAATTTATAAGACAATCTAACCTAACGTAAGCGAAGCCGTGGCCAAAAGCTAGTTACTGTATATTTTCATTCCCGCTTGGAGTGGTGGCAACTGGTAAGAATTCCGGCTGCATTTCCGCGCTAGACAGCCAGGCTGATCCTTTGCGCAAAATTTCATTCAATCCTCCAATACCTACGGCTTGCTCTATGGCTTCGTTTTAAAATCATGTAAACCCTCTAATAATATTAGCACACTTAAGACAATGTACTCCGCATACGTGAGTAGGTACTTAGCAACTTAGAATATTGCAGCAGCATAATGTATATATGTCACCGTAAAATTGCAAGAACCGTTAGATTGTAATCTAACTAGCGATATTGTAAACTGTCGACGGATTGTGAACCGCAGGGCGACCGCGTATCTTTTGCATTAATCATTGATACATCGCAATCACCTCTGATTGGTTAACACTCTTCCACCATTGGACGAAATCCATTGACGCAGCAAGAATACCATAAATTCAGCCAATCGGAGGCGATTGCGATGTATCAATGATTGATGCAAAAGTTACGCGGTCGCCCTGCCGTTTAATGTTCCGAGTGTAAATTTTTGAAATATTCATTGTACATATTTACGTTTTCTTGTCTCTTTCTTGTAGGTTAGGTTAGGGTTCGACATAAATAATCAAGTAAGTTCTATCGGGTTAATAAACCTAACAGATTACAATCTACCGAAAAATAATCCGTTATATTGTAATCATTCGACAGTTTACAATATCGCTAGTTAGATTACAATCCAACGGCCTTTGCAATCTTACGGTGACATATATAATTCTAGTAATTCTAGTTATTGTGGAATATTGGTTTAGTTTTTTTAAACGCCACGTGGAGGAGTTAAGTACGTACCTACGTCAAGTTTTGGGGTGCAACAACTAACCTAACCTAACCCTTTGTTTTGTTTTGTTTTCTTTTCTATGTATTTTTATGTCTAGTGTACATTGAAATAGAATGAGTAAACTAAAATTCTACATCAATGCTTGTGTAGCAATAAAGAATTTATCTATCTATCTATCTAACCTACAAGAAAGAGACAAGAAAACGTAAATACAATGAATATTTCAAAAATTGACAACCGGAACATTGAGCGGTTTGACAATCTGTCGACAGCTTACAATATCGCTAGTTGGATTACAATCTAACGGTATTTGCAATCTTACGGTGACATATACAAATATTAATAAAATCTTTTCTAAAATTGACCTCTACCGCCACTCTATAAATAACTTTAAGCGAGACACTACACAACTCCACCTATAATTTATACACACATATTACACACACATACACACACACACAATACACACATGCACGCGCGCACACGGATACATACACACTCAGCAGACACAAACTAAAATATTTTTATACATAACTTATGCCATTTATTTAATAATATGTCGTAACTAGGTATATTAAGTTACTCTCTGATTGTTATAATATTATCTTCTAGCTATATTTTAATGATATAATATTCGGCACAAACTGGTGCAAGAATAATCAAAATCGGTCCACGCGTTTAGGCTGTAGCTGTCTTGCAAGGAACATACAAACATATTTTATAGACTGATGAACACATAACCCTGTGCGTTCCGCAGTCGGGTAAAAAGCGAAATACCTTTACCGACTACTACATAATTGGAATTTGGAAGGTAGGTTCTTCCAAAGCTTAGACATCAACTAAGAAACGGTTTTGAGTAAATTCATCCATAAAGGGATGAAATCGGGGTTGGAAGTTGTATGAAAGTCCTATGTTTTTGAAGTTTAAGACATGAAAATCGGTATTTAGGTTAGTAGTTCTAAATAATAAAAACCTGCATTTTTGATATTGCCTCTTTATGTAGGCCTCTTGCAGCGGGAAAATTTCATAATTTCATAGGAAACCAGAAATTGTACCTACGCGAACAAAGTCGCCGGCGATCACTTGCTTCGATATTTTCGTCCTTGTTCTATAGATATAGTATAGTATTGCTTTGTATCTAATTGTAACTAGGAAACTCACTCTCACTAATTGTATTTTTTTTTTTTTTGAGAAAATCTGTAACTAATATTTCTGATAAAATTCTAAATCGCTTGGCTGGCCTTGTTCGGAGTAGTAACTGGTAAAATGGCACTACCTCAACTCACTGTCACTAGGCAAGACCAGAGAAAAATAAATTCCCAAATTGGCCCTGCTAGAGATCGAACCCAGAATCCCCCACTCGTAAGGCTACAGGCGCAGCGCTTACCACTGCGTCAGGGGGATCAATCTATTCTTATCTAAACTAATATTATAAAGAGGAAAGATTTGTTTGTTTGTTTGTTTGTAATGGATAAACTCAAAAAATTCTTTCACCTAGAAAGCTACTTTATCAGCGAGTAACATAGGCTACATTTTATTTTAAAATAAATTAGAGATCCCTTCGAAAATTGCAATAATGTGAATTAAGTCGGAAAATTCACCTAATTTAACTTTTTACGTTAAACCTCTATACGTCTATTAATTCAGACCTTTTATGTCATATTTGTCAAGACAAACATAATAAATACAAGAAAACTTACCAACATTTTTTAAAACATTTTAATATCTGTTGTAGACAGACTGCGTCAAAGATCAAGGTCTCAACTTAGTTGTTAGTTCTAAACATTGTTCCCAGGCGATCGCAGCGAAAAAACGTCGTATTGGAGACTCAAGTGCCAAGGGTTCACAGCGGTTTGCTGAACAAAATTTGAGAACGTATGGTGGAGTTGTTCGTCTCAGTGCCGACTGACCATTGGATATGGACTATTTTGATCAAGTGCAACCCGTGCGAAGCCGGGGCGGACCGCTAGTACGTAATACTTTTAATCCATACTTAATATTAAATATCAATGCGAAACTTTGGGTGGATGGATGGATGTGTTACTCAATCACGCCAGCACGGCTGGATGGATCTGGATGAAATTTGGCACAAAGATAGATTATAGTCTAGAATAATACATAAGCAGCATAGGCTAATTTTTATCCCGGAAAATTAAAGAGTTTCCGCGGGATTCGAAAAACCTCAATCCACGCGGACGAATTCGCAGGCATCAGCTAGTCGACAATAAATATTGTACTTTTTGAAAAATATAGTGAATATTTTACTTACTTCAGATTCCAAAATTAAGAAAAGGAACCACACTCTTTCAATTTTATTAATAAAATATAAAACATTTATAAAGTATGATTTTATTTTTATTTTATTTTGCCAACTTTAAGTACTTTTTTGTTGAGATTTTATAATTATAAATGTATTGTTATTTTTATTTGTAAAACTGTATTTAAAAATTGGAAACCAAGAAAGCAAGTTAAAAGCCGATAACTTTGATTGTATTAAGATTAAAAAACAAATATTTTTTTTATCTCTATCACATCTTACAAGAAGCACGTCAGCTATGCTACTAAGCACAATTTATATTACCTACAAGATAATATGTACCTATTGGAATAGGTATTTAGTATTTACATTAGCTAGGTACAATCGCGGTCTGAAAACGTTTCTCAGTTTGCAAATAGGTATATTTTTCGATGAAACGATGAAAAATAAAATTCGATGAAACGGATGTGGTCACCAGTCGCCACGGTACAAGTTGTACGGGACTAATAATCATTGACCCTAAAAAAAAAATGTAAAGCTGATTTTTGGCACAAGTGTTCCTTGGGGTCTGGGAAGTACCTCTTAAAAATTCCCCCCCTCTAGGCCGCGGGCGTTCCCCCCCACCCCCCCAAACGTCTCCCCACCGCAGTTTTTTGTAATTTTCTCAAAAAATATTAGTGCTAGAAAAAACCATCTATGGCGAAAATATTTTACATTAAATAATCTGCCAAATGGCATTAGATCATTATGATAGGACAAATAGTTTTGGAAATATGCCGGCTTATTTTGCGTATTTTTAGTTTTTTGAAAAATTGTTTAATTTTCTTGTGATTTACACGAAAAGTATAAGAGCTAGGAAAAAAACGACAAGATTAAAATGACAGTTCATAAAATCGTCTACAAAATGCTTTTTATTTCATTTCAATAGACCTAATACTTTCGGAAATATTACGATCGAAAATGTGCATGACATTTTATTTGAAAATCATCGATGCTATAATACAATAAACTAATAGTAATAATCATGATATCTTTATCTATCTATCTACAAAACAACACTACACTTCGTAAATAATGGGGGGAGCGGGGTTTTGGGAGGGGGGAGAGGGTTGTGGGAGGGAGGAGGGGGTTGTGGGTGATGGAGGGCAAGGGTTTGTGGAGGGTGGGAGGGGGCTGTCGGATGTGGAGGGGGATTGTGGGAGGGGGAGGGGGGTTGTGGGAGGAGGGGATGTTATAAAAATATGTTACATTTATGGGTTAAATACTATTTATTATGTAGTATTTTGCTAAGTCTACATGACTACCACCGGTTCTTACACAACAGCGAGGTATATTTCGAAAACTATTTGTCCTATCAAAATAAACTAAACACTATTTTGTAGGTAAATTAATAATCTTTGTACTAAGTCCTGACAGCTTTTTTCCTAACTCTAATACTTTTTCTTGAAATTACAATAAACATTTACGGATTTTACAAAGGTTTAGTTTTTTATTCCAGTTAGGCAGCCATATTTCCGAAACTATTAGTTTATCAAAATAAACTAAAAACTATTTTGAAGATAATTTAATGAAGTTCATTTATGCTTCTTATGTTTTTTTTCCTAGTTCTATTAGTTTCTGTGAAAATTCGAAAATATAACCACGGTTGTTGAAAAAACAAAAAAAGACTTGGAATATAGGTTACCATATTTCTCGAACTATTGGTCCTATCTAAATTCACCATAAGACTTTTTTGTGAGTAATTTAGTGAAATTAATTATTCTTCCGAGGATTTTTTCTAGCTCTAACAGTTTTTGTGGAAATTGTAAATAACATAGGATTCTAGCAATGTTTTTATTTCTTTTTCGTAAACTATACATGGATATATATTCGAAATTATTAGTCCTATATTTATAAACTATTTTTTTTTAAATAAGTGGAATGGTGTTTATTTTTGTTTCTGGGAGTTTTTTGCCTAGCTCTACTAGTTTTCTAGAAATTACAGAAAACATAAAATTTGGAAAATTATTGCTTTCATGTTAACTATGACAGGTATATTTCCGAAATTATTAGTGCTATCAAAATGAAATAAATACTATTTTGTAGGTAATTTAACTATGTTTCTTATTGCTTCAATGAGTTTTTCCTAACTCTGTTATTTTTTTTTTCGAAAATTAAAAACAACGTACACGGTATTTGCATATTATTTTCTTTATCTAACACAATAGGTAGGCATATCTCAAAAACTATTACTCTTATCAAAATAAACTACATATAATTTAATAGTTAATTTAATAGCCTTACATTTTGCTTCAGACAAAATTTTTGTAGCTCTGTCAGTTTTTATGGAAATCGCAAGAAACTACATTACAAAAAGCCGTACATGCAAATTATTTTTTTTTCAGCATATCTCCGAAACTATTAGTCTTATCGAAATGAACTGTGACATTATTTTGTAGATAATTTAATGAAGATAATTTTCGCCTTAGAAAGTTTTTTTCTAGCACTTATATTTTTTGAGAAAATTACTAAAAAACTCCGGTTGGGGAGACGTTTGGGGGGGTGGGGGGGAACGCCCGCGGCCTAGAGGGGGGGAATTTTTAAGAGGTACTTCCCAGACCCCAAGGAACACTTGTGCCAAAAATCAGCTTTACATTTTTTTTTTTTGGGGCAATGTTTATTAGTCCCGTACTACTTGTACCGTGGCGACTGGTAACTAGGGCTTCCAATACCGGGATCCGGACTTTTTTCGCCAGTTTTCAATACCGGTATTGAAATGTCTAATACCGGGATACCGGTATTGGCGACACTATAAACGAAACAGTGACTATTGCATATATTTCTTGGTACATACCACTGTATTTTATTTGGCTAAGTTTAAAATTTGTATTCATGCATATTAGCTTATAAAAAACGCCTTTATGGCTTAAAACCAGTGATGAAAAGTCGTTTTTGTTCACTCATGGGGAAAAATTAGTGTTTGAATTTAGATCCTTGTGGCTTGGCATTTCTATTTCATTGTCTCTCAAAACGTTCAGAAATCTGTTTTATAACGAATACATATTTTATTATGGCGTATTTTCTATTAAATAATAGCTATTGAATTTAAGATTAATTTATGTTTTGACAAAATTATCGTTTTCTTCGACTTCAATCGACTTTTTACGAAAATATCGTTTATCATATTTTAGTAGTCACAATACATTTTACTATAACGTTTTAACGCTTAATGACCTCAGCAGAGTTTCTCAACACCTGAGCTTATATGAATATAAGCTAGACGAAGATCATGTCTAATGCACACGTTCAGCCCCATCCAGTGTTAGTTGAGAACACTGCACTCGAAATTGTTGATGAGTACATAAGATACTTGGGACATACAGTCCAGTTAGGTAGGTCCAGTTTCGAGAAAGAGTTCAACCGCTGAATCCAACTCGGCTGGGCAGCGTTTGGGAAACCACGACATCTTCTCGTCCAAAATTCCTCAGTGCCTGAATACGAAAGTTTTCGAACAGTGCGTGTTGCCAGTGATGACTTACGGCTCCGAAATATGGTCGCTAACTATGGGCCGGATAAGAAGGCTCAGGGTCACTTAGCGGGCGATGGAGAGAGCTATGCTTGGAGTATCCCTGCTTGATCAATAAAATGCGTCAGAAATAAGGAGATGCGTAGACGAGCCAGAGTAACCGACATAGCTCGAAAAGTCGCCAAGCTTAAGTGGCAATGGGCGGGGCGGGGCACATAGTTCGTAGAACCGATAGGCGTTGGAATCCCAAAGTGCTAGAATGGCGGCCTCGAACCGCAGCGTTGGACGACTCCCCCATTAGGTGGATGTCCATCCATCTCTCAAGCGTGTAGCTGGGAGCCGCTGGAAACAAGCGGCACAAGACCGTGCTCTGTGGAGATTCATGCAGGAGGCCTTCGTCCAGCAGTGGACGTCTATAGGTTAAGACGACAACAATGATAGTGGTTTAAATTACAATTTTCGGCACTTATTTCACTCATTATTTAATATTTCCAGTTTATTCATTTCTTAATATTTATTTAATTATGAGTTTAAATTGAGACAGTGCGTCACAAATATACTTTATATTGAAAGTTCAAAATTCAATGGAGGCTATAAATATATATTTTCGTAATACTTTATCCAAAATTAGTTCTATATTGAAAATCATACAGTTGATGGTATACTGATGGATTTGAAGAGATTGATTATTTGATAATAATATAAGTATTTATAAGATTGTATATAAAATAATGTGATGGAGTTTCAGAACGTTACGTCATACGTTGTCCGTAATTTTCACCATAGACATGAAACAAACGATATTTTCGTAAGAATTAAGTCTACGCATAAATAAATATCTCAATTCTCAAAATACAAATAAATCTAAAAATCTATACTTGGTGATTTTTTAAAGAAAATACAATTTCATACAATATTGCATGACGAAGGATAGAGTGAAGGAGTTATTAAACGTTTCATGAGACAATGAAATAGACATACACAGAATTTAAGCAGCATTTTGAGTTGATTTTGTGAAAATTTTTTTTAATGTAAAAACTGTTTGTTATGGTGCCGTTTGCTTCAGAAAGTACCAATTTTAAGTTAAAAAACATCTACGCCAATTTAATTTTTTTCCAATACCGGGATCCCGGGATCCCGGTATTGAAAAAAATCTTTCCGGTATTAATACCGGTATTGAAAAAAACCGGTATTCGAAAGCCCTACTGGTAACCACATCCGTTTCATCGAATTTTCAAATCACATCTATTGTAAAGAAGTTTCACTTCAAAAACTATAGTAGGCATACTGTAATAACCGATTATGTTAAAAAATCTTTGCCTAATCAAATCAACAACATTTCAACAACAATCAACATTTCGTCACAGATGTGTGCATGCAATTATGAACCTTAAAGTGGTAAGTAAACATTTTTAGACCGCGACTGTACCTACTGCACGTATTTACCTATCTATTGCGCGAAATTCATCTTGACCAATGTTTTACGGCGAAAAATCGTGTTTCACACATACTTTTATGTATAACTAAGTAGATGATCCCGCGACTTCGTCCGCGTGGATTAAGGTTTTTTTGATTCCCGCGGGAACTCTTCAATTTTCCGGGATAAAAAGTAGCTTATGTCCTTCCCCGGGTATCAAACTATCCCTATACCAAATTTTATCAAAATTGGGTGAAGAGATAATCTTTTTTGATTCCCGCGGGAACTCTTGAAATTTCCGGGATAAAAAGTAGCCCATGTCCTTCCCCGGGTATCAAACTATCCTTCCACAAAATTTCATCAAAATCGGTTGAACAGATGGGCCGTGAAAGCGTAGCAGACAGACAGACAGACACACTTTCGCATTAATAATAATAGTATGGACTAGATGATCCCGCGACTTCGTCCGCGTGGATTAAGATTTTTTTGATTGCCGTGAGAACTCTTTAATTTTCCGGACGCCTATGTCCTTCTCCGGGTTGTAACCTACCTCTATACCAAATTTCATCAAAATCGGTTGAAAAGAAAGCTCGAAAGTGTAGCAGGCAGACAGGCAGACAGACAGACACACTTTCGCATTTATAATTAGAGTGAATGCTCCTGGTTAGATTCGGCTTTAGGTTCGATGCCCGGGTCAAAATTGAGTTTTCTGTAAAAAAACCCTATAACATAGACCTGCTTTTACTCCGTGCCTCTGAAAGCCAAATATATATTATCATCGGTCCTGTGAGATCTCTCTCCGGTCATGTCGGATTGCCAATTCATCGTACTATGATAGTAGGGAATAGAGTACCTGTGTGCGTGTTTTTATAATGCTCACACGTGTGCACTATTTAAAAAAACCGGCCAAGTGCGAGTCGGACTCGCGCACCGAGGGTTCCGTACTCAAGAAGTAGGTATAATTACCTTTGTTAATGAACCGCAAAACTAACTTTGTTTGTAGAGGTTTACTGTTAATATAAAAAAAATTACGTTTGTTGTATGGGAGCCCCCTTTTGATATTTACTTTATTGATATTTAATTATTTATTTTGAAAGGTAATATACAAGTTAATATTCTGTGAAAATTTGAACCGTCTACCTGTTACCGTTTTAATATTGAGCAAAAAAATACGAAAAAAAACACGTTTATTGTATGGGGACCCCCCTTAATATATATATTTTTTTAATTTTTAGTATTTGTTGTTATAGCGGCAACGGAAATACATCATTTGTGAAAATTTAAGCTTTCTAGCTATCACGGTCTATGAGATACAGCCTGGAGACAGACAGACAGACAGACAGACAGACAGACAGACAGCGGAGTCTTAGTAATAGGGTCCCGTTTTTACCCTTTGGGTACGGAACCCTAAAAAAGACGTGTGGCAGCGGTAAAGCTATTGCATAGCATTTTTTATCAACTTGCTATGACTACTGCTATGTCAAAAGGTTTTTTGATTCCCCTTGGACCCCCGGACTATTGAAAACATAATTCTTTAAAATTATTTCGCCTTTATATTTTCAACAACTTGAAGTCAACAACACGTAGTCATAGCAACCAAAGTGTTAGGTTTTTTTCGTTACGGAATTTCTGGATTCGGTCTCCACGCTCAAGGCCCGCGATAGAAGAGCTATATGCAATAGCTTAAAAAGATGACTTGATGAGAGGTTAGGGTAAATTAAAGGAAGTTATACCGTACATAAATCACGTATGTACATTGATGTAGAGTTTTAGTATGCGTATGTATTATGATTGTTTACATAAAACAGTGCGTGATTTTTTGAGTAAATATACAATAATGTAGGTATACTATAATACTAGATGATGCCCACGACTTCGTCCGCGTGAATTAAGTTTTTTTGATTCCCGCGGGCATTCTAATTTTCCGGGATATGGATAGGTTAAACAAATGGGTCGTGAAAGCGTAGCAGACAGACTCACTTTCGCATTTTTTATGTTAGTACTTAGTAGATATGGATTAACACAAAGATGGACAAAGTCGGGTTTGTTCGAACACTTGTAACTCTAGAACGGCTGGACGGATCTGGATGAAATTTGGCACAGAGACAGATTATAGTCTGGAATAGCTAGTAGGTTACATTTTATCCCGGAAAATTAAAGAGTTCCCGCGGGAACCAAAAAACCTCAAACCACGCGGATGAAGTCGCGGGCATCAGCTAGTTAATATTAAAGAGTTCCCGCAGCATTTAAAATACCACACGAGCAAATCTAGCATTTGTAAGTAAAGTTCGCGCGCGAGTTGAATGCAGAGGAAATGTATGGTTACACATACATATTTACACTGCATTCAACTCGCGCGCGAACTGTAAGTATATTACTTACATAGTACCGTATTTAATAGTTATTTGTTATACAAGAGTGAAAAGTTGTTTTTTAGCCGCGTGCTCAATTTTGATGACCGAGCAAGCGAAGGATTCACAAAAATTAGAATCCTGAGCGTCAGCGAGGGAATCAAAAGAGCACGAGTTGAAAAAGCTTTTCACTCGAGTGCAACACGTAACTTTTCATCCCACCTCAGCGAGGAAATGACTAAATTTCTAAATTCAATTACTTTATCCTCAAGGATAATAACGGCTTTTGCATTCAGATTTCGAAGAGTAAAAATACTCTTTCCGAGATGGTGGGATGAAAATATATATTTTTTTTAACCACTACAAGTTAGCCCTTGACTAATCTCACCTGATGGTAAGTGATGATGCAGTTTGAGATGGTAGCGGGCTAGCCTGTTAGAGCATGGCTGTTATTTAAACGCATACCATACCCCTATTCGGTTTCTATGTGGGTATATACACGGCATCGTACCGGAACGCTAAATTGCTTGGCGGCATGTCTTTGCCGGTAGGGTGGTAATCAGCCACGGCCGAAGCCTCCCACGGGCTACCAGGCCAGACCAGGGAAATTTCAGATAGTATAAACTATAAATTCCCAAATTGAATCTGCCGGGGATCGAACCCCAACCCGGGACCTCCGCACGTTAAGACAACAGCGCTCAACACTGTGCCATGAGGTCGTCATTTTTTCTTCAAAAAAAAATAGAGATATTTCTTGCCGGTTACTTTCCGAACTCAAGAGCTTAATATATCGTGACACAAGTTGAAATGTGATGACCTCCCTGGAGCTGGGTTCGATTCCCGGCAGGGAGAGACAGACAGACACACTTTCGCATTTATAATATTAGTATGGATCTAATTTGATATAAAATACTTTTCATCCAGCTCGGTGAAGGTCGTTTTATACTGGAATCTTATAATAATAGGGGCATTGATGTAGAATTTTAGGGTCCCGGACTCGTGTCTCCCCTGAATGGCCCCTTGGGGAGACATCAGGATAGTACCTATAGGGGTATTCCTGCCGTAGCCCGATGTTAGCCCGCTGCATCATTATTTTACCATAGGTGAGATGTGGGTAAGATCGCAGTCAAGGACTAACTTGTGGTGGAATCTGTACTAATACTAGATGCCCGCGATTTCGTCCGCGTGGATTGAGGTTTTAGTTCCCGCGGGAACTCTAATTTTCCGGAATATAAAATCTTTGTGCCAAATTTCATCCAGATCCGTTCAGCCGTTCTGGCGTGACTGAGTAAAAAACTTCCATCCATCCATACATCCAAACTTTCGCATTTGTAATATTAGTAAAGATTATAAATGCGAAAATTTAGATGGATGGATGTTTGTAACCATCACACCAGAACGGCTGATCGGATCTGGATGAAATTTGGCACAGAGATAGATAATAATCTGGAATCACACAGGCTACTTTTTATCTCAGAAAATGAAAGAGAAAACAAAAAAAACTCAATCCACTCGTACGAAGTCGCAAGCATCAGCTACAAAAAAAATATTAAACACTTATGATTCAATACATTTATTTATGATAGGTAAACTAGGTACAATATCATAGTTCACACGGGGTGTTCCGAATGACCTCCAACGTTTCATCTGAAAGAAAAAAGAAAACAACAATTAAATTCATATATATATCTAATAGGTAGGTACATATCTTAATATATATAAATCTCGTGTCACAATGTTTGTCCTCAATGGACTCCTAAACCACTTAACCGATTATAATAAAATTCGCACACCATGTGCAGTTCGATCCAACTTGAGAGATAGGATAGTTTAAATCTTAAAAAAACATCAATTCACGCGGACGAAGTCGCGGGCATCATCTAGTATTATTCTAAAGTTTCTAAACAAAAAATATTTAATTCATACTAATTTTATGAACGCGAAAATCTTATTACTTTTTATCTTCCGCCGGTAACTTCCAGAATCCTGATCCAGTAATCTAAAATCTTTTCATAGCTCTGAAACAAAATGTGTATCTGTCACAGTAAAATTGCAAAATCCGTAACATTGTAATCTAACGCTTTTTTTTCGATAGATTGTAAACAGTCGAAGATTGTGAACCGTTCAATGTTTTAAGTGCCAATTTTTGAAATATTCTTTGTATTTACGTTTTCTTGTCTCTTTCTTGTAGGTTAGGTTAGGGTTCGACATAAATAATCAAGTTAGGTTCTATCGGGTTAATAAGCCTAACAGATTACAATCTACCAAAAAATAATCCGTTATATTGTAATCATTCGACAGTTTACAATTTCGCGAGTTAGATTATAATCTAACGGTTTTTACAATCTTACGGTGACATATTATCTACCATTAAAATTGGTTCTTTTTAGTGTTCCGAATGACCTCCAACGTTTCCTCTGAAAGAAAAAAGAAAACAATAATTAAATTCATATATATATCTTGTAGGTACGTACATATTCTAAGTTCAAAACAAAAATGATTAAATTCATACTAATGGTATGAACGTGAAAATCTTATTATTTTTTTATACGACTGCCTGAAAAAAGGAGTGTTATGTTTTCAGGGTTCGTGTATGTATGTGTGTCTACGGCAGAGCAGTCGTATTTTTTAATAATTTTAATTATATTCACTTGTTAAGCCGATATCTACCGCCGGTAACTTCCAGAATCCTAAGATCCAGTAATGTAAAATCGTTTTACAGCTCTGAAACAAAATGTGTATCTTCAATTAAAATTGGTTCTTTTTAGTGTTCCGAATGACCTCCAACGTTTCCTCTGAAAGAAAAAAGAAAACAATTAAATAAATATATATATATATATATCTTGAATATTGAGTAGGCATACATTCATTATTGCACGCCATTATGTTGTTAAGACATAAATTTTTCTATTATCTTTTGTATATATATAATAATAAATTATGATTCTGATTCTGCAGTATAACGGAATGTGTATTGAACTATTTGCAATTGATGTTAAAAAGTGACCTAATATATAAATAAAAGTCGGGTTTTAATAATAGGTACGTATAACTCTAGTACGGTTGGACCGATTTTCATGGTTTTTGGTTTGTTGTATTTGTCTCCGTCCCGAATAGCAGAATAACTATTAAAAACATTGGAAAATTGATGAAAAAATAAAAGAAAATTTCCTTTGATTATCCCATAAAAAAAGTACAATATAGGCAACGTTTTTTTGATAAGCCTAATAATATGTCCTTTTCCGGGACGTAACCTACCGCTGTACCAATTTTAATCAAAATTGTTTGAATAGATGGGCCTTGAAATCGTAGCAGACAGACAGACATACATATTACAGACACTTTCGCATCCATACTAATATTATAAATGCGAGAATCATCTAGTAAATAATAAAAAAACCGGCCAAGTGCGAGTCGGACTCGCGCACCGAGGGTTCCGTACAAACCTGTAGTAAGTTTTAAATTAAATGTTTTTTTTAAATATTTGAGTTGATTGAATGAAAGGTAAATTGCGATTTACGATTAATGACGTATTAAAAAAAAACTACTTACTTGATCTCGTTCAAACCAATTTTCGGTGGTAGTTTGCATGGTAATGTACAACATATATTTTTTTTAGTTTTATCATTCTCTTATTTTAGAAGTTACGGGGGGGGGGGGGACACACATTTTACCACTTTGGAAGTGTCTCTCGCGCAAACTATTCAGTTTAGAAAAAAATGATATTACAAACCTCAATATCATTTTTAAAGACCTATCCATAGATACCCCACACCTATGGGTTAGATGAAAAAAAAATTTTTGAGTTTCAGTTCTAAGTATGGGGAACCCCAAAATTTATTGTTTTTTTTCTATTTTTGTAAGAAAATCTTAATGCGGTTTACAGAATAAATCTACTTACCAAGTTTCAACAGTATAGCTCTTATAGTTTCGGAAAAAAGTGGCTGTGACATACGGACGGACAGACAGACAGACATGACGAATCTATAAGGGTTCCGTTTTTGCCAAATTTGGCTACGGAACTCTAAAAAGGAATTGGTACACATAGCCACTTACTTCTAGTTCCGGATGCCGATGTTCAGAGGCAGCGCCAGGCTAGGTCGCCGGTAGAAGCACTAGCCACACGTCCGACGAAGCAGCGGGTGCACTTTGACATGCGCGTGGAAGGCCACGTCCGCCTATAAAAAACAAAAACTCGAATTCGAATGCTATGTTTTGCTTTTTGAAATAATATTTCAAAAAAAAGTAATTTAAAAAGAACAAAAAACCCGACTGCTTGGATACCTAAAAGTATATAAAAAAGTAATTTAAAAAGAACAAAAAACCCGACTGCTTGGATACCAAAAAGTATAAAACAAGACATGAATTGAAGTATTTCATTATTATCAATTTAAATCGTATAATATTAATAAAATGTATCAAGGCGCAGTCGCACGTCCAATAGCTAACCTTAACGTGCGACTGCGCCTTGATAAATTTTATTAATATTATACGATTTAAATTGATAATAATGAAATACTTCAATTCATGTCTTGTTTTATACTTTTTGGTATCCAAGCAGTCGGGTTTTTTGTTCTTTTTAAATTACTTTTTTATTTCAAACTTTTTAGTTAAGCATTTACCGTAAACAGGCGACTTTTTATCTGCTCGAAGTAGCATCAATTACTTATTATCTATTCTGTTGTAGCACCAAAGGTGCTAATAAGTATTTTGTATAAGAAGTAGTAATAAGCATGAGCATAGTGACGAGCGGTGATCACCATAACCATCATCAAATTTGCATATTAACATTATAATGCTAATATTAATTTGGTAATGTTTGTAAATCTGCTATTTTTCCTAAAAATGAGCTCATTCATTTTCGAGAGTCCTATCGCATCGACGTCACGAGCAATGAACGTCGGCCACTTACGAAAATGCCCGTAGAAAATGCAAAAAAGTATCTTATTTAGTACGTAGTGGGCGTATTTATTTAATTAGTATTTAGTTTATATCTAAGTGGACTCGGAACCAATATTTTAATAGACATTAAAAATGTTAGTCGGAAGTTATGTTAGTCGAATGTGCGCTGCATGTAACGTTACCGTAATATTATATGAGAACGTAGGTACGTCCCACCTTCACCCTTACCTATCCGCTGCCGGCCGCGTCATTTACTGTTGACGGTTACTGTATTTCTACGATATCTCATAAGATATTCATCTAAATTGAATGCTGTAAAGGACAAGTTTTGTCTAAATTAAATACTTGAGATGCGTAAGATATTTATTTTGATAACGAATTATCGATTAATACTATGTTGATAAAAACACCTTCGCAAGTAAAGCACTGTTTAGACCAAATTTAAAAATCATAAATATGGTTATTGTGAGCCAACCTTAAAAGATAGTTATATACTATCGCGGACTTTTTTTTTTAGAACTTTTTGAGAGGAACGTTTCTATCATACATTGTTGTCGTGTAACTTTAACGATTTAGTCAGCGCACGCCACGTAAGCTCTCGGATGAGATGATTTTTTCCGACTTAACTAACATTATTGCAATTTTCGTAAGGATCTCTAATTTGTTTGGAAATAAAATATAGCCTATTTTACTTATTAATAATGTAGCTTTCGATAAGTGATATACGTTTTAAAATCGGTTGAGTGGTTTTTGAGATAATTCACCAAGTTTGATAGATATAGATAATATGAGTAGGAACTTTAAACATTTCCTTTGAAACCTCGTAAATCCTAAATTATCATTTAAACGGAAAAATGGTTTGAGGAACCTAGGTGTGATTTTAAAAGACCTATCTAACGATACCCCACTTGCTTATAGCCCATCGACTTTCATTTATCAATTGACTTCCAGTCGACGCCATTTTGTTTTTCTCAAATTCGGCCTCCGTTGTGACACTCGGAAGACTAAAACAAATCTATTAGTGCAATTACTATCAAAATCGGTTCAGCCGTTTTTTCGGTAATGTGTCACAAAGGAATACCACCTTTGAAACCTCGTAAATCCTAAATGATAGTTAAAATGAGAAAATGATCAAGGAAACCTAAGTATGATTTTGCAAGACCTTTTCATAGATACCCCACTTGCCATAGTCCATCGACTTTTATTTTTAAATTTGTTACATTATGGCTTCTAGAAGGCGCCATTTTGTTTTTTCTCCAATTTGGCTTCCACAGTGACACTCTAATGATATATTCGGCACAAACTGGTGCAAGAATCATCAAAATCGGTCCACGCGTTTAGGCTGTAGCTGTCCTGCAAGGAACATACAAACATATATAGACTGATGAACACATAACCCTGTGCGTTCCGCAGTCGGGTAAAAAGTATCTTATTTAGTACGTAGTGGGCGTATTTATTTAATTAGTATTTAGTTTATATCTAAGTGGACTCGGAACCAATATTTTAATAGACATTAAAAATGTTAGTCGGAAGTTATGTTAGTCGAATGTGCGCTGCATGTAACGTTACCGTAATATTATATGAGAACGTAGGTACGTCCCACCTTCACCCTTACCTATCCGCTGCCGGCCGCGTCATTTACTGTTGACGGTTACTGTATTTCTACGATATCTCATAAGATATTCATCTAAATTGAATGCTGTAAAGGACAAGTTTTGTCTAAATTAAATACTTGAGATGCGTAAGATATTTATTTTGATAACGAATTATCGATTAATACTATGTTGATAAAAACACCTTCGCAAGTAAAGCACTGTTTAGACCAAATTTAAAAATCATAAATATGGTTATTGTGAGCCAACCTTAAAAGATAGTTATATACTATCGCGGACTTTTTTTTTTAGAACTTTTTGAGAGGAACGTTTCTATCATACATTGTTGTCGTGTAACTTTAACGATTTAGTCAGCGCACGCCACGTAAGCTCTCGGATGAGATGATTTTTTCCGACTTAACTAACATTATTGCAATTTTCGTAAGGATCTCTAATTTGTTTGGAAATAAAATATAGCCTATTTTACTTATTAATAATGTAGCTTTCGATAAGTGATATACGTTTTAAAATCGGTTGAGTGGTTTTTGAGATAATTCACCAAGTTTGATAGATATAGATAATATGAGTAGGAACTTTAAACATTTCCTTTGAAACCTCGTAAATCCTAAATTATCATTTAAACGGAAAAATGGTTTGAGGAACCTAGGTGTGATTTTAAAAGACCTATCTAACGATACCCCACTTGCTTATAGCCCATCGACTTTCATTTATCAATTGACTTCCAGTCGACGCCATTTTGTTTTTCTCAAATTCGGCCTCCGTTGTGACACTCGGAAGACTAAAACAAATCTATTAGTGCAATTACTATCAAAATCGGTTCAGCCGTTTTTTCGGTAATGTGTCACAAAGGAATACCACCTTTGAAACCTCGTAAATCCTAAATGATAGTTAAAATGAGAAAATGATCAAGGAAACCTAAGTATGATTTTGCAAGACCTTTTCATAGATACCCCACTTGCCATAGTCCATCGACTTTTATTTTTAAATTTGTTACATTATGGCTTCTAGAAGGCGCCATTTTGTTTTTTCTCCAATTTGGCTTCCACAGTGACACTCTAATGATATATTCGGCACAAACTGGTGCAAGAATCATCAAAATCGGTCCACGCGTTTAGGCTGTAGCTGTCCTGCAAGGAACATACAAACATATATAGACTGATGAACACATAACCCTGTGCGTTCCGCAGTCGGGTAAAAAGTATCTTATTTAGTACGTAGTGGGCGTATTTATTTAATTAGTATTTAGTTTATATCTAAGTGGACTCGGAACCAATATTTTAATAGACATTAAAAATGTTAGTCGGAAGTTATGTTAGTCGAATGTGCGCTGCATGTAACGTTACCGTAATATTATATGAGAACGTAGGTACGTCCCACCTTCACCCTTACCTATCCGCTGCCGGCCGCGTCATTTACTGTTGACGGTTACTGTATTTCTACGATATCTCATAAGATATTCATCTAAATTGAATGCTGTAAAGGACAAGTTTTGTCTAAATTAAATACTTGAGATGCGTAAGATATTTATTTTGATAACGAATTATCGATTAATACTATGTTGATAAAAACACCTTCGCAAGTAAAGCACTGTTTAGACCAAATTTAAAAATCATAAATATGGTTATTGTGAGCCAACCTTAAAAGATAGTTATATACTATCGCGGACTTTTTTTTTTAGAACTTTTTGAGAGGAACGTTTCTATCATACATTGTTGTCGTGTAACTTTAACGATTTAGTCAGCGCACGCCACGTAAGCTCTCGGATGAGATGATTTTTTCCGACTTAACTAACATTATTGCAATTTTCGTAAGGATCTCTAATTTGTTTGGAAATAAAATATAGCCTATTTTACTTATTAATAATGTAGCTTTCGATAAGTGATATACGTTTTAAAATCGGTTGAGTGGTTTTTGAGATAATTCACCAAGTTTGATAGATATAGATAATATGAGTAGGAACTTTAAACATTTCCTTTGAAACCTCGTAAATCCTAAATTATCATTTAAACGGAAAAATGGTTTGAGGAACCTAGGTGTGATTTTAAAAGACCTATCTAACGATACCCCACTTGCTTATAGCCCATCGACTTTCATTTATCAATTGACTTCCAGTCGACGCCATTTTGTTTTTCTCAAATTCGGCCTCCGTTGTGACACTCGGAAGACTAAAACAAATCTATTAGTGCAATTACTATCAAAATCGGTTCAGCCGTTTTTTCGGTAATGTGTCACAAAGGAATACCACCTTTGAAACCTCGTAAATCCTAAATGATAGTTAAAATGAGAAAATGATCAAGGAAACCTAACTATGATTTTGCAAGACCTTTTCATAGATACCCCACTTGCCATAGTCCATCGACTTTTATTTTTAAATTTGTTACATTATGGCTTCTAGAAGGCGCCATTTTGTTTTTTCTCCAATTTGGCTTCCACAGTGACACTCTAATGATATATTCGGCACAAACTGGTGCAAGAATCATCAAAATCGGTCCACGCGTTTAGGCTGTAGCTGTCCTGCAAGGAACATACAAACATATATAGACTGATGAACACATAACCCTGTGCGTTCCGCAGTCGGGTAAAAACAAGACATGAATTGAAGTATTTCATAATTATCAATTTAAATCGTATAATATTAATAAAATTTATCAAGGCGCAGTCGCACGTCCAATAGCTAACCTTAACTCTAAGATGAGATGATTTTTTTCCGACTTAACGAACATTTTTGCAATTTTCGTAAGGATCTCTAATTTGTTTGGAAATAAAATATAGCCTATTTTACTTGTTAATAATAAAGCTTTCTAGTGACATAAGTTTTAAAATCGGTTAAGTGGTTTTTGTGATAATCCACCTAGTTTGATAGATATAGATGATATGAGTAGGAACTTTGAACATTTCCTTTGAAACCTCGTAAATTATCATTTACACGGAAAAATTGTTTAAGGAACCTAGGTGTGATTTTAAAAGACCTATCTAACGATACCCCACTTGCTTATAGCCTATCGACTTTCATTTATTAATTGGCTTCCAGTCGACGCCATTTTGTTTTTCTCAAATTCGGCCTCCGTTGTGACACTCGGAAGACTAAAACAAATCTATTAGTGCAATTACTATCAAAAACGGTTCAGCCGTTTTTTCTGTAATGTGACGCAAAGGAATACAACCTTTGAAACCTTGTAAATCCTAAATGATCGTTAAAACGAGAAAATGATCAAAGAAACCTAACTATGATTTTGCAAGACCTTTTCATCGGTACCCCACTTGCCATAGTCCATCGACTTTTATTTCTTAATTTGTTACATTATGGCTTCTAGAAGGCGCCATTTTGTTTTTTCTCAAATTCGGCCTCCATTGTGACACTCGGAAGACTAAAACAAATCCATTAGTGCAATTACTATCAAAATCGGTTCAGCCGTTTTTTCTGTAATGTGACACAAAGGAATGCAACCTTTGAAACCTCTTAAATCCTAAATGATCGTTAAAATAAGAAAATGATCAAGGAAACCTAACTATGATTTTGCAAGACCTTTTCATCGATACCCCACTTGCCATAGTCCATCGACTTTTATTTTTTAATTTGTTACATTATGGCCTCTAGAGGGCGCCATTTTGTTTTTTCTCAAATTTGGCTTCCACAGTGACACTCTAATGATATATTCGGCACAAACTGGTGCAAGAATCATCAAAATCGGTCCACGCGTTTAGGCTGTAGCTGCCCTGCAAGGAACATACAAACATATATAGACTGATGAACACATAACCCTGTGCGTTCCGCAGTCGGGTAAAAACAAAAAGACAAAACATCGCATTCGAATCCTTCGAATTCTTCTTTTTTCGAATTCAAATTCAAAACAAAACAAAATTTGTATGTCAAACCGCTGGAATAAAATAGAATGTGCCAAAAATATCAATTAATAGAAATCAATTATGTAAAACCAACAAATACTTCCCAAAATGAAAAAATCAAAATGGATAAAATATTATGACCAAATCCGCCCGCAATAGATGCTTACACAATGTACATAGTTGCTGTGTATGACGTATGTTGGACTAATAATAATTATAATATAACTAGTTGATGCCCGCGACTTCGTCCGCGTGGTTTAAGTTTTTTTTAATTCCCGCGGAAACTCAATTTTCCGGGATAAAAAGTAGCCTATGTCACTCTCCAGGTACGCCAAAAATCAAGTCGATCCGTTGCTCCGTTGCGGCGTGATTGAAGGACAAACCAACAAACAAACACACTTTCGCATTTATAATATTCGTATGATACAAATACACAGTTACATGTATCCCTACCATATATTTTATAACTAGTTGATGCCCGCGTCTTTGTCCGCGTGGATTGAGGTTTTTTGGTTCCCGCGGGAACTCCCTTATTTTCCGGGATAAAAAGATAAATCTATGTGCTAATCCAGACTATAATCTATCTCTGTGCCAAATTCCATGCAGATCCGTTCATCCGTTCTGGTGTGATTGAGTAACAAACAATAAACAACCATCCAACTATCCATACATTCAACCGAACTGAAAAACCTCAATGGTTTTTCGTTGATGGTCCACGCGGATGAAGTCGCGGGCATTAGCTAGTTAATAATATTGCTGATATTGAACCGGAATTTCTCTGTTAAAATATAATAAATGTATATTTATATGTACTCACCCGCCCGCTGTATCATGTTGGTATTTTCTGCCACGGCACCGCGACCACCGTAGGTAGGTACATATCTTGATAATATGGAGTCAAGGTTAGAATATGTGCACCGCAATGATATAATCCCGACTGCGAATATTAAATTAAAAAAATAAAATATAACTAAAAATGTTGTAAAAGCTCTTGTAAAATATAATGTGATAGACTGAATATATAAATGCCATGCTATGACATTCTAAAATATTCGATAAACCATAATAGTCTGGCCCAGAGACGAGTTTACCAAATGTACTCTGTGGAGTTTACACGATACTAATCTAATATTTTTTCAATGTGACAATGTAAGTAATAGTTTCTTTTTAATGTGGTGTGTTGTCGTGTAGTGTGCCAGCAACATGGCGACTAAAAAAGGTTGCATATATTAATAATTCAATTTGTTTTTTATACCCTGTATTATATACAACTTCTAAAGTTCAATAGTCTGACCAGCAGAGCATAGCATCTGCTCGGAGGAAGATCTTCCTATGTCATGGTCAACACATCTTACCTGCTCCCTTACAAGTGTGGTGGTCTGGAGGCTGGCCTCTTTTCGACATTGGCCACCTGGACGAATTCCTTTTCCGAATTATAATGAATTTGGAACAGATTCTAAATTAATGTCAGATTTTTTGTTGCGTGGAATTCTGACGTTTCTTGGTGATACCATAGATAAAGCAGTTCCCACAAAAATAGGCAAATTCAAATAAAATATAAGTAATGATTCTAAGATTCAATTTTTAAAAGTGTAAGTTTGTATGAAATTGTTAATTAATTAATAAAGTATAGAAGAACTTTTTAAGAAAACACTCGTGTTGGTCATAGTCTATGACCAACACGAGTGTTTGCTTGACTCATAGATGCTTAAATTTCCGTGAGAAAACTTAACTAGGTACAAACGTAAAGGTCCAGAGAGATAAATTCGCGACGCGTCTTATCCCAATCGCAGGTTGTAGAAATACCCCTATATTCAATCTACTCTGTTTAAGAAACTAAATTACTAAACTAGAAGTAGAAAAATCACTTTGCGCCGGGAATTCCTGAAAAGCTCGGGCCGTGGCTATGAATAGTACATTATTGCAAAGGCTGGGAAATATAGGCAATTGCAGGTCGAGTACGGCTCGGCCTTCACTAATACGAGACAGGCAATTGCCATTTCCGCCGAGGCATATATAGTGCTTTTCTCAAAAGAATGCAGGGAAATAAAACATACTTTTTATGTTATACATTAAATTTAATTAATATTAAAAGTTACATTAGGCATAATATTAGGGAATTACTGAAAGAAAATGTTCACTTTTTCTCGTTTTTCCAACTCATAAAATTTTCATATACTTTCATGTATTTTTCTTTGGACTTCGCTGGAAGCAGGTTTTCCATTGCCAATTTGGCTTCTGATCTTAAATCTAGTGGAATACAATCAATTTCCATTTCACTCTCTGAACCGTTGGAATTCATTATACTTATTATTAAAATATTTATTAAGTACTAGCAGATGCCCGCGACTTCGTCCGCGTGGTTTAAGTTTTTTTCCTCACAGGTGTTCCTTAATTTTCCGGTATAAAAAGTAGCCTATACCACTCTTCAGGTCCGTAACTACCCGTGCAAAATACCCGTTGCTCTGTTGCGGCGTGATTGAAGGACCAACTCTCTATTTCACCCCTTTGGGGGTAGAGTTTTCAAAAACTGTGAAACACATATTTCTTTGTTTTCAATCGGTAGCTCACATATCAAGTTTCATGGCTATAACTTAGGAAATGAAGGACTTTCATACAAATTTCCGACCCCTATTTTACCCCTTCGGGGGTGATAATGTTAAAAACTGTGACATACGTACTTTATTATTTTTTACCGAAAGCCAAAATACCAAGATTCGTTTAAAATATCTTGAGAAATGAAGGCCTTTCATACCAACTTCCATCCCCTATTTCACCCCTTTGGGGGTCGAATTTTCAAAAACGGTGATATACGTATTTCTTAATTTTCAACTCTTAGCTCATATACTTACCAAGTTTCATGGCTATAGCTTTCATACAAATTTTCAACCTCTATTTTACCACTTTAGGGGTTAAATTCTGAAAAACTGTGACACACGTAATTCTTTATTGTTTAACGAAAGCCAATATACCCAGTATCGTTTATATAACTTGAGAATATCCTTAGAAATTAAGGATTTTCATTCAAACTCTCAACCCTTATTTCGCCCCTTCGGGGGTGGAATTTTGAGAAACTGTGAAACACATATGTTTTCATTTTCAACCCGCAGCTCAAATATCAAGTTTCATGGCTATAACTTGAGAAATTAAGGACTTTCATACAAACTTTCAACCCCTATTTCACCCCCTCGGGGGTAGAATTTCGGGATAAAAGGTATCCTATGTCCTACCTCGTAGTATGGGCTCAAATCGTGCCAAGTTTCGTTTGAATTCATTCAGTAGTTTCGGCGTGATGCGCGGCCAAGATACAGACAGACAGACAGACAGACAGACAGACAGACAGACAGACAGACAGACAGACAGACAGACAGACAGACAGACAGACAGACAGACAGACAGACAGACAGACAGACAGACAGACAGACAGACAGACAGACAGACAGACAGACAGACAGACAGACAGACAGACAGACAGACAGACAGACAGACAGACAGACAGACAGACAGACAGACAGACAGACAGACAGACAGACAGACAGACAGACAGACAGACAGACAGACAGACAGACAGACAGACAGACAGACAGACAGACAGACAGACAGACAGACAGACAGACAGACAGACAGACAGACAGACAGACAGACAGACAGACAGACAGACAGACAGACAGACAGACAGACAGACAGACAGACAGACAGACAGACAGACAGACAGACAGACAGACAGACAGACAGACAGACAGACAGACCTGGACAAAAATGAAAAAAATTACAGATTTGGCTTCAGTATCGAATAATGAGTGCCCTCCAAAAAAAATTTTCAAAATATCTTCAATGTACAGAATTGGACCTGTTACAGATTTATTATAAAACAAATCTAGTGGAATACAATCAATCTCCATTTCACTCTCTGAACCGTTGGAACTCATTTTACTTATTATTAAAATATTTATTAAGTACTAGCAGATGCCCGCGACTTCGTCCGCGTGGTTTAAGTTTTTTTCCTCACAGGTGTTCCTTAATTTTCCGGTATAAAAAGTAGCCTATACCACTCTTCAGGTCCTTAACTACCCGTGCAAAATACTACAAAAACTCAGTCGACGCGTACGAAGTCGCAGGCATCAGCTAATAAAAAATAAATAAAGACTTTTTGATCAATACATTTATTTAATAGGAGTAAACATAATGACTGTGCGCTCAAACTTAAATAATAACAATATCTTAGTACTGCTCACACGGGGTGCTCCGAATAAGATCTCCAACTTTTCCTCTGAAAGAAAAAGAAAAAACAATTACTTAAATAATAAATAAACATAATTTTGGTAGCGAAATACTCGATCCGCGAGGACATACCTAATCCGGAATAAAAAGTATGCGGTTGAAGAGATGGCCACCATAAAAGCGTTACAAACAAACAAACTCACATTCACATTAATAATAATTACGTTATTAGTTTTTTGTCGGCTCTTCTCAGTAGAAGCTGCTTTACGAACCGGCGGTAGAGTCAAAACAACATAAGAGACACATGTACTCGTATGTCCAACATGTTATTAAAATAAATTAATTTGGTTAAGGTAGGCATATACTCTGGACGGGTATCACGTCATGTACTCACGTACATTTCATTCTGGAAACAAAACTTCCAGAATTAATAACTAAGTAGGATAACCGATCCTACTTAGTTATTAATAGTTATAAATTAAGACCGACCGAACCGAAAACGCGAACGAAGTCGCGGACATCATCCATACTACTTAATATCACAGATAATATTCCATATATTCCATAATAATATTATAGGTAGGTACCTAATTAATGCGAAAGTGTGTCTGTCCGTCCGTCTGTCTGTCTGTCTGCTACGCCTTCACGGCCCAACTACTCAACTGTTTTTGATGAAATTTTGTACAGAGTTAGTTTACATCCCGGGGAAGGACATAGGCTACTTTTTATCCCGGAAAATTGAAGACTTCCCGCGGGAATCAAAAAACATCAATTCACGCGGACGAAGTCGCAGGCATCATCTAGTCTAGTAAATAATAATATGGAGACCTGTGTACGTAAAAGTTAACTTCATTAGGGTTTAGTCTTGAAAAGACGAACTTCGGCATTTGATTCACGAGCACCCATACGTCGTCCCCTTTTATCTTCAGATCTGAAAAAAACCACAAAAGGTTATAGTAAAACCCAAAAGATACAAGGTACCTAAAGTTTATAAAGTTTCCTTTTATCTCATCTGCTCATTTCTTAGAGCCCTGACCCCTTCAATTTGTCACATTATGTACCTAATGATGCCCCAAACCACCACGTGGATGGTTTCTAAAAAATCTTGTGATGATTTTCCGGGACAAAAAGTAAAGACCTACTTTTATACTAACTTACTTTTGGCTATACTTAATCATCAAAAAATCTCGTCAACCCATTAGATCCCGTAGGTAGATCATTCTAGTGAATAAAAATTCTTTCCAAAAAACCGACTTCCAAAGCCACTGTAAATTGAAAATTATTTTGATTTCTACACACTACCCCATATGTTAAAGTCGGGCGAGCCTGGCGCCTATCTGTTATTTTCCTTATCAGTTATTAAATTATTCTTACAAAATATAAATCAAATGGTATCGTATTATATATTCTAAATGTTAGTTTGTCAGTAGGTATCTTTTTAGGGTTCCGTAGCCAAATTTGGCAAAAACGGAACCCTTATAGATTCGTCATGTCTGTCTGTCTGTCTGTCCGTCCGTATGTCACAGCCACTTTTTTCCGAAACTATAAGAGCTATACTGTTGAAACTTGGTAAGTAGATGTATTCTGTAAACCGCATTAAGATTTTCTTACAAAAATAGAAAAAAAACAATAAATTTTGGGGTTCCCCATACTTAGAACTGAAACTCAAAAATTTTTTTTTCATCTAACCCATAGGTGTGGGGTATCTATGGATAGGTCTTCAAAAATGATATTGAGGTTTGTAATATCATTTTTTTCTAAACTGAATAGTTTGCGCGAGAGACACTTCCAAAGTGGTAAAATGTGTGTCCCCCCCCCGTAACTTCTAAAATAAGAGAATGATAAAACTAAAAAAAATATATGTTGTACATTACCATGCAAACTACCACCGAAAATTGGTTTGAACGAGATCAAGTAAGTAGTTTTTTTTTAATACGTCATTAATCGTAAATCGCAATTTACCTTTCATTCAATCAACTCAAATTTAAAAAAAAAAAACATTTAATTTAAAACTTATTACAGGTTTGTACGGAACCCTCGGCGCGCGAGTCCGACTCGCACTTGGCCGGTTTTTTAATATACGTATATTTGTGTAGGTGCGTGAGTGTATGTGTGTGTATGTGTGTGTGTGTGTGTGACTGTGAAGTGTGTGTGGGCATGCGTGTGTTTGTAGTAAGAGTTGTTATGTTTTGCGTTAGTAATTGTTAGTTTTTATATATTCTTAATATATATAAATCTCGTGTCACAATGTTTGTCCTCAATGGACTCCTAAACCACTTAACCGATTATAATAAAATTCGCACACCATGTGCAGTTCGATCCAACTTGAGAGATAGGATAGTTTAAATCTTAAAAAAACATCAATTCACGCGGACGAAGTCGCGGGCATCATCTAGTATGTTATATATTATGTTTCTTGATTGTTATCTATATTTTTGACAAGGACCGCTCTTTGGGTATAGGCCTCCTCCAGTTCATGCCATTTTTCTCTGTCTTTGGCAATTTCGAGCCAATTCTTCCCTGCTATCTGTGCTATGTCGTTTGACCAGCGTGATTTCGGCCTTCCTACTTTTCTCTTTCCTTTTGGGCCTGGCTATGTGGTTGTTTTAATAGTCCATCGGTCATCTGTTAATTTTGAGACATGTCCTGCCCACTTCCATTTTAATTTGAGAGCGTGTTTTAGAGCGTCCGTTAATTTTGTATTTTTAGGGTTCCGTACCAAAATGGTAAAATTGAACCCTTATGGTGCGACTTTCTCCGTCTGTCTGTTCGTCTGTCCGTCTGTCCGTCTGTCCGTCTGTCCGTCCGTCACACTCGATTATTCGAAGCTATCGACATAAAATTGAAATGGTTGTGTATATAAGTGGCCCAAAGACACTGGAATTAAAAAAATTGGAAATTATTTTTGTTCTTATTTAAAAAGGCGGGAAAATCTGAGGGTTGAAATTTAAAAGTGAGATAACTGTACTGTGTGGGGTATCATATGAAAGGGTTTACTTTGTACATTCTAAAACAGATTTTTAATTATTTTTAGTTATGATAGTTTTTGATTTATCGGGGAAAATGTCTAAAAAAATACCGTTCCCCCCCCCTTATCTCCGGAGTTTACCAATCGAAAAATTTGAAATAATTATGGTCAATAGGAATTTACGTATATTTTACAGGAAAACTATAGCCAATGCTCTAACTAGCATAGTTTTTTTGATATTAACAATAAACCTCTACAAACAAAGTTAGTCTTGCGGTTCATTAACAAAGGTAATTATTTATTAATAATGGTACGGAACCCTTCGTACGCGAGTCCGACTCGCACTTGCCCGGTTTTTTCTTATATCCTCATTTTTTATTTTCTGTATTTTACGTAGATTGAGGAAACTCCTTTCCATCGCTCTCTGGCAAGTTACAATCTTATTCTTAATATTTTTAGTGTAAACCCATGTTTGGCAGGCATAAGTGAGACAAGGGAGTATACATGTGTCCATCACTGTTCTTTTTAGGTTTAGTAGATATGGATATACCTTTCATTATTTCTTTCTGTGCCCAGTATTTGTTCCAGGAAATGTTAATTCTTCTATTAACTTCTTCTTCTGCACTTGTTAGACTAAACGAAACTTGCTTTCCAAGGTATTGGTCGGAGTCTACATATTCCAATTGAATGTCGTCAGATGTAATTGGGATTGGTGAGCTGTTTTTCATTACTTTTGTTTTATTTGTGTTCATTTTAAGTCCAACTTTTTTGCTCTCCGTATCTAATGAGCTTATCATTTTTTTAGCTCATTTCTGTGTTCCGTAAAGAGTGCAACGTCATCTGCAAAGCGTAGGTGGCACAGATATTGATTGGAAATATTAATGCCTTTGTCAGTCCAATCAAGTTCACATATTATATTCTCCAGAACTGCTATAAAAATTATTGGGGATATTGGATCACCCTGTCTCACACCTCTGGAAATATTTATCTCTTCTCCGCTGAATTCAAGTCTTACTCTACTTTTACAGTATATGTTTTGCAATATATTACCGACTTCAACATAGTGTGTCGAAATTTTTTAATTACTACTTACTTACTAACTTACTTTTAGCTAGTATAACCATGCAAAAAATCTCGGATCCATAATATTGGGAAAATTGCAATTTATTTTTAACAACGACATCTATCTTATTCTTAGGAAACTACTTGGAAACACATGCACTCAGCAAATTAGCTATGCAACACAACGCTATGTGGTGCTGTCAGTCGTTCCTCGGAATGCGTATAGATGGCGCTGTCGAATATTATTTATGTCACCGTAAGATTGCAAAAACCGTTAGATTGTAATCTAACTAGCGATATTGTAAACTGTCGGCGAATTGTGAACCGTTCTATGGGCTCCCCCCATGGGCTGTATTAATATAATTATATAATCGTCTGGCCAAATTCGTAGGTCCGGTTATATTTGTAAGCGTCAGTAAGTAAATAAACATAATATGTACCTGATATATAAACCAGTTTAGTATGATCTTGCGCCGCGATGCCGATGTTTTCGGGCGCCATTTTGGTGTCGACGCGCCAACACAAGATGGCGTCTTGCGCGGGGTTCGCAAAGAACAACGTCTTCGTTGGCGCGTGGTACCCGTGGGAACCACTCTGGGTTTTTGTTCCACGTATTCCTACTACCTAAAATAAAATTATCATTAATCCATCAAAAAAAAACTATAATTGACAGAGCGAAGGGAAGGTCTCTGAGTCTACTTGAGTGAATTTGCACTCGTCCGTCCGTCCGTCTGTCAGAGCCTTATAACTTCTGAATTACTGAACGAAACTACTTCAAATTTAAATATAATATGTAAACCGATGGCCTCCAGCCGAATATGGCTTAAAAAGTTATAAAAAAAAATATTTCAGAGGGGCTCTCATAGAAGCGAGTGCGAAGAAAAATATTTTGAAAAATATTTTTAAAACGTTACAATAGGGTTGCGGTAAGTATAAAATTTTAAAGATAATTAGGAATAGAGTCCAAAAATATATTTATTTTAATTTTTCCCCTAAAATTGACGAAAAGGGGGGCTTTCAAAGTGGAGATTTTCTAACGTCCAAAGACCTCAGAACTCTCAATTTTCTGACAGGCTGACCCTGAATCTTGATCAATTATTTGAATAACCTATATCCTGTACTTGAACAAAAAATACTAAAATTAAATAAATATTATAAGCAAACTAAATAATTTAATTTGTAATGAGCTTCAGTAATTTTAACAGAACTTCACAATGATGTCAATAGATGGCGCTCTGTTATAACGATACCGCGAGGGCTCAGTTCGGGGCGAACCACTAGTTTAAAAAATAGACAAATTAGTACTATGGTACGGTACTCTTGGTAGGTGAAGCTTTTAATGAAAAAGCGACGAAGCGAGTCTTTTGGCGTAGCCTATCCATTTGACATCTCAAAAATTAAAAACTGAGTTTTCTTGCTCATGAAACACCTCACGTCAAATACCCTCAAACACACACACCGTGTGGAAATACGCAGTCCGGCTCGCATTTGGCCGGTTTTTCCGTAATAAGGCCCAGTTGTTTGACTTACCTTCACATTGTTGTCGATGTCACCACTCTTCAGAAACTTGGTGCTGATGGAGAACTCCTGGTTGGAAACCATGGGATGGTAGTAGGCTGTTCTGTCACCATCCGCGTTGGGTTCTGATAGGGCTATGCTGAAGAGACCATCTCTCCAGTTGATTACGTTTCCTGGAAGATTAAATATCCGAACTTAAGCATCTATACTTCCATACAAATAGTACTTTTGACGACCTCCCTGGCGCAGTGTTGAGCGCTGTTGCCTTAACGTGGGATGTCCGGGGTTTAATTCCCGGCAGGGTCAATTTGGGAATTTATAATTTCCGAATTTTGCCTGGTCTGGCCTGGTGAGAGGCTGCCGCCGTGGCTAGTTACCACCCTACCCACAAAGGTGTGATTAAAGGATCAACAACAATCATCCTCATTTTCGCATTTATAATATTATTGATATGAAGAGAAAGTGTGTCTGTTTGTGGGCCAGGCTCAACACGAAAATATTCTCACCTGCAACAGTAAACCTGTCAAACAATAAAAATTCTTTCCAAAAAACCGCCTTCCAACGCCACTGTAAAGTACAAAATAATTTTAATTTCTACCCACTATGTTGAAGTCGGGCGGGTATAACAAGGATAAGCAAAGTTGACGCATCAGACTCGCCTGACTTCAACATAGTGGGTAGAATTCAAAATTATTTTGTACTTTACAGTGGCGTTGGAAGTCGGTTTTGTGAAAAGAATTTTTATTTTTAACTTTTTAGTGTCAGTGTCAGTGGGTTGAGGATTTGGAGTCAGAATTTTTTATGGGACCACCTCGAGAGCTTCCTCTAACGACTGATAGAAAAAAAATTCAAATCGGTTCAGAAACCACGGAGATATGCACCGACATACATTAAAAAAAAATACGCGCCTAATTGAGAGCCTCCTTTTTTGGAAGTCGGTTAAAAAATATGGACTTATTTTACTAACGCCATCTAGAAAAGCGGGACAGCGCTATGGCGGGGACAAGGATAGGCTTATACAGGTGAGGCGCATGCACCACAAGTCGGAAGCCCAACTTTTGTCTATGAAAGGGCCCATCTAGTGCCTACATAGTACGTAATGCTGTTTAGTTTTTTTTTTCATTTATCTTTACTAGCGACAAAGTCACCGGGTCAGATAAGTTTGTCGGAGTATACAAATTAACTAACCTGCAACAGTGAAGTTCAAAGCAGACTCTTCGTGCAGGAAGCTTGGGTGGTTTAGCCTCCAGCTAGTATTCTCTTTCAGCGAGTAGACTATCATGCCTTCCGTCGCCAGGTCGTTGATGTAGGCGTGGGCATCTTCACAGCGGTCTTTGGCCACGTCCACAGTTATAGAGGTGAGACCTGGAAAGGTTTGGAAATGTCACCGTAACATTGCAAAAACCGTTAGTTTGTAATCTAATTAGCAAATTTGTAAACTGTCGACGGATTGTGAACCGTTCAATGTTCTGAGTTTAAATTTTTGAAATATTCATTGTATTTACGTTTTCTCGTCTCTTTCTTGTAGGTTAGGTTAGGGTTCGACATAAATAACCAGGTAGTGCCTTAGGTTTTATCGGGTCAATAAACCTACCTAACAGATTAAAATCTCCCGAAAAATAATGCGTTAAATTGTAATCTGTCGACAGTTTACAATTTCGCTAGTTAGATTACAATCTAACGGTTTTAGCAATTTTGCGTTGACAGAAATATTGGATAGAAGCAGGCGTTACTTTGCGGAAGTCCATCATAATGTTTACTACTCGGTGTAATGAAGGAACTAGAAGTTTAATTCGTTAAAATCCACGACATTAGGAAAATCTATGTGGCACAGTGTGTATCCCGCACCTATAGCCCTCGATATTCACCACACCACAGAAATCCCCCAAAACTACCCTCAACGTACGTTTTACTCCGATACCGGAGCACCTTCAGGAGATGTTGACTCCACAATGCAGGATTGCGAAGGCTTCGCAATATCACAGGCTATTTATTGGTGCGGGATACACACTGTACCACATAGATTTTCCTATTGTCGCGGATTATAGCTAATTAAACTTCTAGTTCCTTCATTACTGTTAAGTCTTATCGGGTATGTCATATCAATAAAAATAAAATAAAATAAAAAATAAAATTAAGGTTTGGAAAGGAAAGATTTAGCACGGAATATCAGGTTTTTAAGGAAAATGTGTGACCAGTCTGCGTTAGGCCAGCGTGGTCTTCTGCGAGGAGAGTCGTGATTATTGTACTTACTAACATCACTTAAAGCAGTTTTAATATAAGCCTTACTAGATGATGGTCGCGACTTCGTCCGCGTGTTTTAAGTTTTTTTTTATTTCTGGGGGAACTCCTTAATATTTTGGGATAATGTCCTATGTCTTTCCCCGGGATATAACCTATCCCTGTACCAAATTTCATCAAAATCGGTTGAACAGATGGGCGTAGCGTAGCGTAGCAAATAGACAGGCAGGCGGACAGACAGACGGACAGACAGACAGACAGACAGTCACACTTTCGTATAAGTGTATAATATTATAATATTAGTATGGATAGTATGGAAGTATGGATTCTAGGGACATCAAGGTATTTACGTCATATAAAAATACGATATTAAAATAATGAAATGTCCTCCCGACCGAATTTCAGCCACGACGTGGCTATAATTCGGCCTATGCATTGCCTATCTCCATAGAGATTAACCATGCGGAGGAGATATTATAGTGCAAAAGTGTGTGCGCATACACAGGTGCACTCTCTGTTCCTTTGCTCTCTTAGCCCGATGGACGTATGATCCGACATGACCGGATAGAGATCAGGCGCAGGACCGACGGCTTAACGTGCTCTCCGAGGCACGGGGGTGAAACACCGCCAACTTCCAAACTCCGGTTTATACTGAGGATTTCTTGCTAGAAAAACCCAACGCTTAATTATGGCCGGACCCGGGACCTCGTCGGAATGTTACCTCCAGGCGTTCTCTCGTTCACAAGATCCGAATCCTTCAGCTCGTATTTCAGGATCAGTTTGTCGGTCATCAAGTCGAATATCACGATCGTAGGTTTCCTCACTTGTCTTCTGTCTCCTGGAATTTAAAAAATAATACATTTTAACTGCTATTGTATTTTAGACGCTAATTATGTTAGATTTTAAGTACCTACTTTGCGTGTGTTATCTATGTTTATAATAGTAATAATAGTATATTGTGTGCCTAGGGGTGAAACAGACTTCGGAAAGCTCAACAGGCATTGAAACTCGCATTTTCAATGCAGGTTATATGAAAAATAAATTATATTCTATTCTACTACTAAAATACGACATTTTGATGATAATGCCTTAGAAATTTCGGAGTTTTATTAAGCTATTGCATAGCTTCTATCGCGGGCTTTGAGCGTGGAGACCGAATCCAGAAATTCCGTTACAAAAAAACCTAACACTTTGGTTGCTATGACTACTTGTGTTGTTGACTTCAAAGTATTGAAAATAAAAAAACTATTTTTATGAAAAGATGATTTGGAATATAAAGGCGAAATAATTTTAAGGAATTATGTTCAAAACATAAGAAGTAGAGGGATATTGCCTGCATTTGGAATGAACTTTGGAGCTTCAAATGACTTCGGTTAAAACATGACGTAAAAAACGACCTGCACTTTTGGAACAAAAAAGGTGACTATAGAGATAAAATTGGATAACCTATTGACCTCAGATCTTTACAGTTTCTCTTATTTCTTTCATCTTAATTGATATTCCATCTTTCTATCTTTCTGCTGTCTGATTTCGGCCTTTGTACGGCTTGAATGTACCTATTCGTCTCTCTGTAGATCTTTCCTCATTGAAGTTTCAAATTCAAGTCACCTTAGGCTCAGTTCCCCGAAATATCGTCATCACCTCAACCAATATACGTGCACCGTTGGACGAACGTCTCCTGCATGGATGACATAACATGGTCTTGTGCCGTTTGCTTCCAGCGGCTCCCAGCTACACGCATAAGATCGTCCGTCCACCTAGTGACGGCGTTCAACGTTTGTTGCGCTTCTCGGTGCGAGGCCGCCATTCAAGCACCTTGGGACCCCGACCCCTCTCGGTTCTTCCATCTCCCTTTCTCTGCATCGTTTTCCTCATTACTGAGAGTTGTGACGGTCACAATGTGACCACTTTCCGTTAAATAATGGTAGGAGTTTTCTTGGGATAATAATGCGGAGGGAGGACTGGGCAGTCACGTCTTACCGCACAAGACTCGACTTTAGAGTATTGAAACTCTTAGGTTTTTGTAACGATTAATATCAGATGTTAATAACCGGGACGGACGGTTTAACGTGCTCTCCGAGGCACGGAGAAAACGAAAGGCCTAATTTGAACCTCCAAAATCCAAATTCGGTCACCCATCCAGTTACCGACTTGGGTCAGCGTTGCTTAACAATCGCAATCGACTGATATTATGCGTTATCTAGCCCCTCGTCCGTCGAACTATCGTGTAGCAATCATTTCACCGTAATAGACACAGGGGCCTTCTTGACAGGTTACCTGGTACTTCCAATAACCCTGTATCAACCATCCACAGTCTTCCACACTCATCTATCCTGGGTCGGTACACGGAGACCAGGTCCTGACTTCCGGGATACGGCTGCAAAGCTGGGGATTTCCCTGGACTATTCCAGACGTAGTTAAGGGTTGATGGAATTCCTGGAATGTGGAATTTTGCAAATTTTAAATTTGTTTGTTGCAAGGGAATGTATGGTCTAGCAGAAACATGCATTAGTCGATTTCGCTGAGTAAACTACGTGAAATCAGAGGCCCAATTGTCAAGAAAATCGTAGGTTATCATTTGAGAGTTCAAAACGTATTACTCGAACTGTTTAAGGAGTTCATTCATACTTTTTACCGTGTAAGCATTGATGAACTTCTTATACAGGTCGAATTATACGTTTGCCAAACAACAGGTCGATAGCTGGATCGGTGGGCTGCCATTAAAGATACAAATTTGGCCTCCTCGCCACGCCACGCCACAATGGTCTAAAACCTTGTGGCGTGGCGTGGCGTCATCAGTCAATGGGGAACCACCAAAGCTCAGCGCAGTCCTCGCCTTGTCCTGTATATCCTACATAATCAGTAATCACTATTTGAAATGAACTGTCATATCCTGCTATGCTATGCTGCTATAATTTTTTTGCGAATTTTGCCTTTCCCCACTTTTTTCAACGTTGGATCTTTCGGAAATAAATGTACACCGGGGATTGACGGGATTGGTACACCATCTTGGCACAGCACGAGGGCATATTTCGAGAAAAATTAATGTTGGAAAGGTAATTACTGTATGTTACTATCTGCTCTGGCGTGATAAAATAGCAGCAAGGATCCCCATTGCGTTGGTAGGCTGTGTTTGCTCTGTCTTTTTTTGGGCAGTCGAGTGGGCGAATAATATATTATTATTCCCTGTACCTATTACTATAGTAACACTTGATGATGCCCGAGACTTCGTCCGCGTGAATTAATTATCTAAAGATTTCGATTCCCGCGGTAATCGAAAAATCTTGTTTAAAAAAAACCGGCCAAGTGCGAGACGGACTCGCGCACCGAGGGTTCTGTACATACCTTTAGGTATATATGTATGTAAAAGTTATGGTATTTTTCAATGATCCATAACATTAGTAAGTTCAAAATTATTAAAAATATTTTTAATATATGATGTAACTAACTAAAAATGTATGCTTTTCGCAATTTTTCTTTTAACTGTGCTATAAGACGTTGCTTCGTACCAAGTTTCAAGATTCTGAGTTCACGGGAAGTACCTACCCTGTAGGTTTTGATTCCCTTGCGAGTGTCGAAAATTTGCTGCATAAACGGCTGTATCTTTTGATTGCGTTGGCTTAGAAGTTAGATTTTTTCACAGCTCCAAGGGACAGTAGACCTGAGTATTTAATATGAATTTCAGCTTGATACCTCCATGCGTTCCTGAGAAGAAGGGTCTTGACAGACAGACGGACGGACAACAAAGTGATCCTATATATGGGTTTCGTTTTTCCTTTTGAGGTACGGAACCCTAATTACGGATAAAAAGTAGCCTATTTCCTTCCCCGAATACAATCTTACTTCTGTAAAAAGTTTCGTCGAGATCAGTTTAAAAGATGGGCCGGGAAAGCGTATAGCAGACAGACAGACACACTTTCGCATTTATAATATTAGTATGCATCCAGAAGATAGAAGATAGCTTACCATAGCGTCTTCTAGGAACAGTCACGAAGATCTTATCACCCCATACTTCTAAGCCGATGGGCACATTGTTGTATTGGATTAAGTACTTCTCATTGTCTTCTAGGTCGTCCTCGAAGTTAAGACCGTTAACTGTCTTTTTGTGACTTGCATCTCTATTATCTGAAAATTTCACATGATATTAGGTATATGAAATTGGCGTTTTGTCGTACTGGCCACTTTGACTTCAAATATCTCCTCTTTGGTTAGGAATTTCAATTTCTTTATACAGCTATTTACTCATGCTTTTGTGTTTTGAAAACCCTAATTCATTTGTTGTTTCGTCGTTTTGTTTTTTCTTTGCGTCACTCAGTTTACAAAATGAAAATCTTAAAATTTCGCGTTATTTACGAAAACGAGTTCCATCATGGTACCAGTGCTGCAAAAACGGCTCGAAGGATTAATGATGTGTATGACGGCGGAGTTGCAAAATAAAACACAGTGTGTTTTTGGTTCCAACGTTTTCTTTCTGGAAATTTCGCCCCGCAGAACAAACCCCGTGGACGACCGGAGACCAAAGTTGATAATGAAGAATTGAAGGCTATTGTGGAAGCGGATCCATCGCAAACCACGTCCGAGCTAGCTGCAGGCTGCGGTGTTAGTGACAAAACTGTTTTAGGTAATCTAAAATCTAAAGGTATCAATGAACTACCTATGAGATGGCAAAAGTGCATAGATAGCCATAGTACATACTTTGATTAACCGGCCAAGTGCGAGTCGGACTCGCGCACCGAGGATTCCGTACAAACCTGTAGGTATATGTTTAAGTAAAGGTTATAGTATTTTTATTCCACTTATCTATTTAATTTCAATTTAATACCTTTACGCGTTCATGCGGAAAGGGGTAGTAAGTTTAAAATTATTAAAATATTTTTATTATACGATGTACCTAACTAAAAATTTTTGCTTTTTGCAATTTTTCCTTTAAGTAGGTATCTGTGTTCTAATACGTTGCTTCGTACCAAATTGCAAGATTTTGAGTTCACGGGAAGTATCATTTCGGGTTTTGATTATCTTGCGAGTGCCGAAAATTTGCATTAAAATATTTTTATTATATGAAGGTAACTAAAAATTTATGTTTTTCGCAATTCTTCCTATATCTGTGCTATAAGACGTTGCTTCGTACCAAGTTTCAAGATTCTCAATTCACGGGAAGTGCCCTGTAGGTTTTCTTCCGAGTGCAAGAAAATTCGAAAATTTGCAGCATAAACGGCTGTACCTTTTAATTGCGTTGCTTTGAAGTTTGATATTTTCACAGCTCCAAGGGACAGTAGACCTGAGTATTTGATATGAATTTCAGCTTGATACCTCCATGCGTTCCTGAGAAAAAGGGTTGACACACAGACGGACGGACAACAAAGTGATCCTATAGGGTTCCGTTTATTCCTTTTGAGGTACGGAACCCTAAAAAAACTACTTTATGTTCCTCCCTTACAAAACGCAAATTTCATATGTAAGGACCTAATATTTCGTATTTCGTATATATACCTATATCTAGTTGAAATGCCACGGACGCGTAAGAAGCGATTTGCTTCCTCGTTTCTAATTCGAACCGCTAGGATATAGAACGCCCTTCCGGCTTCCGTTTTTCCATCCGCTTATTATATTGGTATCTTAAAATCAATGAAAAAAACCGGCCAAGTGCGAGTCGGACTCGCGCACCGAGGGTTCCGTACTCAAGAAGTAGGTACTGAAGCAAAACAATCAGGCAAAAACCAATATGTCTATTTGACGACGAGTACGAGGTTTACTGTTAATATCAAAAAAAACTTTGCTAGTTAGAGCATTGGTTATAGTGTTTTCCTGTAAAATATACATAAATTCCTATTGACCATAATTATTTCAGATTTTTCGATTGGTAAACTCCGGAGATAAGGGGGGGGAACGGTATTTTTTTAGACTTTTTCCCCGATAAATCAAAAACTATCATGACTAAAAATAATTAAAAATCTGTTTTAGAATGTACAAAGTAAACCCTTTCATATGATACCCCACACAGTACAGTTATCTCACTTTTAAATTTCAACCCTCCGATTTTCCCCCCTTTTTAAATAAGAACAAAAATAATTTCCAATTTTTTTTAATTCCAGTGTCTTTGGGCCACTAATATACACAACTATTCCAAATTTCATGTCGATAGCTTCGGTAGTTACTGAAATAATCGAGTGTGACGGACGGACAGACGGACAGACGGACAGACAGACGGAGAAAGTCGCACCATAAGGGTTCCATTTTACCATTTTGGTACGGAACCCTAAAAATGATTTATTTCACGTCGGACAACTTGTGCCACTTATGATAAGTCGTAAGAATCTACCACCGGTACGGTGTCAAGAGTGAATAGACATTAGACATCTTCTAGGTTTACTTAGGTTATATTATTCTATGCTTCTAGCTAGGCAAGGCTCCACCTTGGGCTGCATCACTACTTCCAAGAAGTCTGATTGCAGCCTAGCGCTAGTCTATCAATTTAAAAAAAGAACAAATCGGTCAAAAAACTCTCGGAGAAATCAGTATATCGAACACCGATACTAAAAAGTTGTCTGACGACCTCCGTGGTGCAGTGTTGAGCGCTGTTGTCTTAAGTCTTAAGTCTTAACTCTTAACGTGCGGGTTCGATCCTCGGCAGGGTCAATTTGGGAATTTACAATTTCTGAATTTTCCCTGGTCTGGCCTGGTGGGAGGCTTCGGCCGTGGCTAGTTACTACCCTACCGGCAAAGACGTGCCGCCAAGCGATTTAGCGTTCCGATACGATGCCGTGTAGAAACCGAATAGGACTTAATATTACATGCCATGCCCCTAACAGGTAAGCCCGCTACCATCTTAGACTGCATCATCACTTACCATCAGGTGAGATCACAGTCAAGGGCTAACTTAAAAAAACCGGCCAAGTGCGAGTCGGACTCGCGCACCGAGGGTTCCGTACTCAAGAAGTAGGTATAATTACCTTTGTTAATGAACCGCAAAACTAACTTTGTTTGTAGAGGTTTACTGTTAATATCAAAAAATTACGTTTGTTGTATGGGAGCCCCCCTTTAATATTTACTTTATTGATCGTCTACCTGTTACCGTTTTTAATATTGAGCAAAAAAATACGAAAAAAACACGTTTATTGTATGGGGACCCCCCTTAATATATATATTTTTTTAATTTTTAGTATTTGTTGTTATAGCGGCAACGGAAATACATCATTTGTGAAAATTTAAGCTTTCTAGCTATCACGGTCTATGAGATACAGCCTGGAGACAGACAGACAGACAGACAGACAGCGGAGTCTTAGTAATAGGGTCCCGTTTTTACCCTTTGGGTACGGAACCCTAAAAAGGTATTTTATAATACAATTATTTTTACCTGACTGCTGCGACAAAGCAAAAATTAGAAGGGTCATTATTTTAGCAGTTTATGTATCTATGTATTCCATCAAAGCGCCCAAACTACTGAACCGATTTTGATGAATGATGATGATGTTTGGGTACCATAGGCTACATTTCACACGAACAAAATCGACTTTAAATTTACGAAACGTTGGATCGTATCGTAAACTTAAGATCGGTTGTACTTTTATCCATTTATCCAAAGTATAGATGGATGGATGGATTGATGTTTGTTACTCAATCACGCCAGAAGAGCAGAACGGTCGGATTCGGATAAGATTTGGAACAGTGATGGATTATAGTCTGGAATAACACATAGGGTACTTTTTATCCCGGAAAATTAAAGAGTTCAACTAGAAAACCTCAATATAGCATCAGCTAGTAGGTATTCAAAATATATTCAATGCATTTACATTTTATTGCAATTGAATACCTATAGATTGATTCATATTTTACATTGTACATACTTACACAAAACACCATCGATTTCATAGTTAATTTGTTTCCAAAACAACACTTCCCTCAGTTTAGTCGCATCTTTAGTCACTTTTTCGTAGCCTAAGCTTAATTTTAGTGTGAAATAAACTAAAAATAAAATCTTCAATACGTCCTGCATTGTTGTTATCTTGTTCTCTGCTAGGTTCGTAACCGGTCAGACTTGACGACGCGATGCTCAAGGAACCAGCTGTACTATTACTTATTCTGTGCTAGTGCTGTGAAACACGATGGCTATCGATATCGAAAATTACCTACTCAAACTTAGTAGGTTAGTAAAAATATGTAAATATTTATAATAATAAACTAAAATTTAGTTTTGCTTAGTCAAAATATGTACACTTTATGAAAGTCAACGTGATAATTAACAACGTTATCTTAAAACTAAAGCGACTGACGGCCGGTTTCTGAATTGAGAATTTCATGTTGAGTCTGTCTCAAAGACTACTTAAGGACTAATTAAGCAAATTTTTGTTTCTGAATTGATATTGTGTAAGGTTTGAGAGTTGGAACTTGCTTTTTTTGCTTGAATGCTTATTTCAGAAACCGGGCCAATATCAATTCAGAAACAAAAATTTGCTTAATAAGTCCTTAAGTAGTTTTTGAGACAGTCTCAGCTAATTAATTAGTATTGATTGTTAGATATTTGATCAATTATTTGTTACTTTCATTGAAATAACTTTCCTTTTGTGATAAATGTGTTTCTTTTTAGTAAAAATAGTAAGAATCCGCTCCTTATACATAAACAAACTGGACAAGACAACAAGGTGGTAGGTGAAGGACTGTGATTGATGGATGATCAATAGTGCAGAGTGCTAAAATGATGCCATGAAAAAAAATCTAAGTCAAAGTTATTACCTTTCAGGTTATAGCCGACACATGTTAGTAACATATTTTTCGAACAACTTGTCAAAAGTGTTATTAGTAGTGTAATAGTCAATTGCGTTTTTACTCGCGTCTCACGTGTATTTAAAAAAGGCAAAATTAGTGTTTATTTCGTTATATAAGCTTTTTTTTTTTTTTTTTTATCCACTACAAGTTAGCCCTTGACTGCGATCTCACCTGATGGTACGTGATGATGCAGTCTAAGATGGTAGCGGGCTAACCTGTTAGGGGCATGGCAGTTATATTAAACCCATACCCCTATTCGGTTTCTACACGGCATCGTACCGGAACGCTAAATAGCTTGGCGGCACGTCTTTGCCGGTAGGGTGGTAACTAGCCACGGCCGAAGCCTCCCACCAGGCCAGACCAGGGAAAATTCAGAAATTATAAATTCCCAAATTGACCCTGCCGGGGATCGAACCCGGGACCTCCGCACGTTAAGCGACAGCGCTACACACTGCGCCACGGAGGTCGTCAAACTAAGCCGTCAAGCTAAGTTATTTGAAGTTAATTTTAGTAGGCCGGCTTTCAAAATCAGCCCAAAATGTATGGAGGTTGGATGATCTTCTTTACTTATTAATATCAATAGGTATAGGAATACAAATACCTGAGGATTGTTAAGAACATGAAATACAGTTTGACCTGAATGTTAGCAAAGGTTTTAGCTATTAGGTGCTTTAATAGTAGTAGTCGAGTACAATACATCGATAATTACATTCATCTACTTTACGCAACACTACTGATTTGTCCTCTGTCCCACAAGCGATGGGTAAATTAAAAAAAAGACGTGTGGCACTCGGAGACTGCCGCGGTAAAGCTATTGCATAGCATTTTTTATCAACTTGCTATGACTACTTGTGTTGTTGACTTCAAGTTGTTGAAAATATAAAGGCGAAATAATTTTACAGAATTATGTTTTCAATAGTCCGGGTGTCCAAGGGGAATCAAAAAATAAAAAAACCTAACACTCTGGTTGCTATGACTAATGATGATGAAAAGATGATTTTGGTGGCTATGTCTACTTGTGTTCTGGACTTCAAGTTGTTGAAAATATAAAGGCGAAATAATTTTAAAGAATTATGTTTTCAATAGTCCGGGTGTCCAAGGGGAATCAAAAATTTTTTGATTCCCCTATTTTTTATCAACTTGCTATGACTACTTGTGCTTGTTGACTTCAAGTTGTTGAAAATATAAAGGCGAAATATTTTTATGAAAAGATGATTTTGGTTGCTATGACTGCTTTTCATAAAAATAGTCTTTTTATTTTCAACAACTTGAAGTCAACAACACAAGTAGTCATAGAAACCAGAGTGTTAGGTTTTTTTCGTTACAGAATTTCTGAATTCGATCTCCACGCTCAAGGCCCGCGAAAGAAGCTATGCAATAGCTTAAAAAAAATAGCCCAACCGTGAGAAATCATAACCATGACAAAGCATGGATATTTGCTGTCATTGTTTCAAAAATTCGTTTATTTGGTCTTCTTAGCAGCCCAAAATCATGAGTCCTGGGTTCAATTCGCGATTGGGAGAATGACTGCTATTTCGAAATCTTTTCTGGCGAGAATATAAAATTAACTTACGCAAGTTTTTGACGAAAACGTCAAATACTGATAAATCTATACTAATATTATAAATGCGAAAGTTTGGATGGATGGATGGATATATAGATGGATGGATGGATGTCTGCCCATCCGCCGTAACGGCTGAATCCACTATACTAACAGAGGCAGTGAATAGGGCTTGTAAGTTAAATTTACTGCCCTCGTGCTTTTCCACGTGCAAGTCCACTTTACTTCTAAATAAAAAGTGTTCTTGCAAGAAGGTTCATAATGATATTCACTTTGTATGCAGAAAACCTAAAAATCATTCAATAAAATATGGGACCACCTCTGAACTAGGATCTGCCAAACAAAAAAAATCATCAAAATTGATTCATAATTGGCGGAATGATCGCGTAACATACCTAGATAATGAAATGAGAACCGCCTACTGTATTGAAGTTGGTTAAAAAAATAGATAAATACTAGGAATTCTTTGGTAAACATGATAATCAGACAAAATACTAATAATTATGTACGTCCAAGAAAATTATATTTTCTTTGAAATCATAATAATATAAGTACTAGACAACATATAATTATAACATGAATTTATTAATTACTAATAGGATATGTAATCTTATAATTATTCTTTCTGCTAAATACAATTTAATCTTCATTAAAACAAATAAAGTAGGGTTATTCTGCATCTCCTATTCCGAATTGCTAGCTGATGGCCCATTTCTTTTAATTCCCGAGGGAACAGTTTGTTACGCTTTCACGGCCAATGGTTTAAATTAAATTTGGTACAAGGAAGGTATAGCTGATAGGTATAGGTTGAATCCCGGGGAAGGACAAGGGCTACTTTCTATACAAGAAAATTAAAGAGTTTCTGCGGGATTTCAAACAAACTTGAGCAACGCGGACGAGGTCGCGGGCATCAGCTAGTACTATATTAATAAAAATAGATAAATTGGCTCTAAATTGGCTGCTCTAAAATGTAATTACTCTTCAGCCTTCGCGACGCATGGCAGTGGGGAGTTGGGGCGTCATCAGTCATACTAATATTATAAATGCGAAAGTGTGTTTCTTTGTTGGTTTATCCTTCAATCATGCCGCAACACAGCAACGGTTCGATGTGATTTTTGGCATGGGTATAGTTGAGAGGCTACTATATTTATACCGGAAAATTGAGAGTGCCCGCGGGAAATAAAAAACTGATTCCACGCGGACGAAGTCGCGGGCATCAGCTAGTTGACTATAAAGCTCCCTTTAAAAATACAGAACTGAAGAGTGAGAATGTTTGAATTTGTTTTTTTTTCTGAATAATATAATATACTTAAACAAAATAATAAAAACAAAAACTTAACAGGCATAAAGCTCAGTTCCATGTTTGGCCAGCGGGCCATATAAGTTAGTGATTGTAAAAACCGTAAGATTGTAATCTAACGCTTTTTTTTTCGATAGATTGTAGACAGTCGGAAGATTGTGAACCGTTCAATGTTTTATGTGTCAATTTTTGAAATATTCATTGTATTTACGTTTTCTTGTCTCTTTCTTGTAGGTTAGGTTAGGGTTCGAAATATATAATTCTATCAGGTTTATAAACCTAACAGATTACAATGTACCGAAAAATAATCCGTTATATTGTAATCATTCGACAGTTTACAATTTCGCGAGTTAGATTATAATCTCACGGTTTTTACAATCTTACGGTGACATATACATATATAACCTACGTGTACGTATGTTTGATTCCCTACAAACTTACATAAATAATATGTAAGTAACATGCTTTAGAATAACTCACATAATTAACCACATTTATCACGATGATAACCTACCAACCTTACTTAACTCTAAACTTAATAGGACGTAATATTATGCTATCTATTCAACGAAATGAAAATATAAATTGTTTTTGGAATCTCAAAAGACAAAACAGTTTTTTCTTTTAGGCACCGCGATCTCACTTGATGGTAAATGATAAAACTCAAACTAAAAACATATTTATTCAAAATAGGTAGGTACCTACAAAGTACACCTTCTGAACGTCATTGCTTACAATGTATAAAGACGTGATGGTGATAATTAACTACGGTATCTTAAAACTAAAGCTACGAGGGTTCCAAACGTGCCCGTCTGTGAAGAGCCCACAGAAATCTTAATAAGATATTAATACTCATATACATACCTATACTCAGATATTAATCTAGTTGTCATGTAGGTAAATTTAATATTTAGTATTTACAACACCGAGGCAATGTCGCCTGCTTATCGCTTTTTTATCGGTTATAGTATATACCATGGGGAGTGTGCTCAGGAACTTCACAACCTTGTTCCTCCTTCTCCGTTCTACCACAGAACAGCGAGAGTCCGTCAGCGTTGGCATTCTTATGTGGTTGACATCCAATCTGCTCGCACGAAACGTACCTCTTAGGTGTGGAACACCCTCCTAGCGCAAGTGTTTCCTGCCACGTGTAACTTAGGTACCTTCAAAGCAAGAGTGAATTGGCATCTTCTAGGCAAGCGCGCTCCAACCTAGACCTCATCACTAAGCACTAAGCACTAAGCAAGATTGTCGTCAAGCGCAAGCCTATCTCGCAATAAAAATTAAAATTATTTCCAAAAAACGGACTTCCAAAGCCACTGTAAAGTAAAAAAATAATTTTGATTTCTACACACTATGTTGAAGTCGGGCGAGCCTCACGCGTCAACTTTGCTTATCCTTGATATACTCGCCCGACTTCAACATAGTGTGTAGAAATCAAAATTATTATTTTACTTTACAGTGGCTTTGGAAGTCGGTTATTTGGAAAGAATTTTCATTTTTAACTTTTTAGCATCAGGGTTGAGGATTTGGAGTCAGAATTTTTTATGGGACCACTTCGAGAGATTCCTCTAACGACTGATAGATTTTTTTTGATCGATTCAGAAACCACGGAAATATGCACCGACATACATTTTAAAAAAATGCGCCGATTTGAGAACCTCCTTTTAAAAAAGTAAATAGTTAATTAATTCATAGAAATTAGACGATAGGTTACATCCCGAGGAGGAAGGGCATAGGCTATACTTTTTATCCCGGAAATCTCAGGAGTTCCCACTTCCCGCGGGAAGAATGAAGACCGGTCGTAACGTGAACGTGAACGCTGATTTGCCTGGTGGTAGGTACGTAGGTAGTTAGGTACGACTTTGTGATATACCTACCTAATATTTTGCAGTATGATAATAAAAGGTCTATATTCAATTTCTTACATAATATTCCTATCAAAACGAGTTTTATTTAGGTAGTTAAAGGTAATGCCACATTGAAATAGTATTTGAAAGTTTTACTTTAATTCAGATTTTATGACATTAAAAAGTAAGTAAGATAGTATCATAAAATTGATATTTGTGGTTTTTATCTATTACTAGTGGGCCCGGAAGACATTGTCCTGCCCTGACCCTAGAATCTGAATTCTGATTGCAGTGCCACCTACCGGGTCCAATTAGGAAATAAACCATGCTGGGACCAACCACTCAAACACACACTGTGGGGCGAAAAAAATTCAAAATGGTGGATAAATGTCTTAAACGATTAAAAGACTAACTTGAACGATTGGCCACTCAAGTATGGGTGAGCCTTCAAGCGCCGGCCATCTTGATTGTTTGACATTTGACCGCTACAACTGATATGTAACGACATAAGTATATTATAGCAATGAATCAAAGAATAAATCCAGATCAGTTGCAAACTCAATCTTATACAAAACAGACGCGCGTTACATTTTTTTGCATTAACCTGTTATTTCTGTGAAAAATTGGAGCAAATGTAAGTTTCCTTTGTTTACTTTTTTATTTTTAACGTTGATTTTTTTAAAAGTATACATAATATATTCCGTGAAAATTAAAATCCAACATACCCTATAAGTTAGAACTAAGGTAACAAGGTAACTAAGGTAAGGTAACTTTACCTAAGTTTTACTATTTCTTTGTCACTAAGTTTTTAACATATTGCTTTTATGTAGGTAGGTACTTACTTACCAAAGTTTTTTGACTTCTGTTGATATTAACGGTATATAAAAGTTATAGGTATCTGTTTATACTCATTCTCATTCTATAAACTGCGTTAAAAAACCTATTTCCGAAGAAATTTAAGGGCTTACTTAGATAGTTTTCTTTTGTTTATTGTTGTAGGTAGGTAGTTAGTAACAAAGTCAAATTATACGTATTGGAAAACCTACATTACTTAATTTTAAGTAGGTATTTATATAAGTACCTTCTCAACCTAGTAGCAGTAGATTTTCATCCTGTTTCGTATTTCAATCAATATCAATTGACAAGTCGAAGTCAATGGTCCTAAATTGTTTATTCAAATAAACCTTTACAATAATGTCAAGTGAATCTACCACTGGTAGGAACTATTACTATTCTCTCCGAGTAGAGCCAGCAAGAAACTTGGTGGTTACATCGTATAAGAATAGGTAGGTATAAAGCGCAACACAGAATTCTGCGGATGTCCGCAGAATGGAGAGTAGCGTCTTTCTTGTCCAAGTGTTGTAAAAAACTAGTTAGTTCAGGCGTGGGCCGAAGATGCTAAATCTCTTCTCGTCTCACAGAGACCACAGGTGATCGGAGGGCTGGCAGTTACCTCGGCCAACGTATACGTTTGGATATTCAGCGGGGTAACGCAGCCAGCGTTCTGGGCACATTGCTTCATTGCAGCGGTTTTGATGTTGTTTTTAATGTTTAGATTTTAATGTATTTCATATATTTTTGTTATTAGAATTAAAAAATTTAGTACCTACATAGTTTGTAAAATTTTTATTTCTTCATATTGTTTTGAATAGCGCCAGGTTAACTGTGAGAACTTACTGACCTCATTAATCATAATAATAATAATATACTTAACGTTGATTTGTTGATAAATAAGGTACCTACATTATTTATCAATTATATTAGACTCGCTTTCCGTATTAAACTTTACTTCCACGTTAACACATGTAAGAAAAAAAAACGGTCAAAGACTTGGAAAAGATATGATGCCTTTCACGGGCCATTTGGTCCACCTATTTTGACTAAATTTGGTACAGGGATAGGTTGCATCCCGGAGACGAGTTCAAGCTTCTTTTTATCCTACAAAATTAGAGTGTATCCACGGGATTTATCCCCACGGACGAAACGGACGAAATCGCGGAATCTTAAGTCGTTTGGATTAGGTAACTAAGGATGGGTGTTTCCTTTATTATGTAGTAACTCGACGTAAGTTGGATTATGTGGACAAATTCACACACTCTATAATATCTAGTGATGACTGTTGCCCCTCTCCGCGCGGAGTATAATGAAAGGGATAGCAATATAAATAAAGCTGCTATTCTAGTTTAGAATTAGGTTTACAACACAATAATTGGCCTCAGTCTTTGTAGTTTGTACTTTGATTGTAAACAGTTTGTACGTCAATGCGTTTATGATTCGACGATGCGCCAATGTGCCTGGATCCTTAGGACGTTAACGTAAAATCCTTGATATCATTCGTGCCTAGGCGTGTAGGTAAGTACCTACTCTAAAGTCGGTAGGCTGTTTTATTACTCGGAGGCATTGTAGGAATGATGTCAACAACCTGAGTCATTCCCAGCGACCACGGAAAATATAGTTGGCATGAGAATATGCCATTCATGATGTTTTTATAGACCGTGATCCGTATAAGGATATCAAGTACCTACTTAGTTACTAGTTAGTAAAAGGAAAATATTGTATGTCATAAAAATGAGGACGTAACCACAGAGACTTTACACTTATAATTATATTACTGACTACCTATTACTGTGTAGAATTTTATGTTTCCCTGATATGTACATAATATTAGGGACGTACCTATAGTACCATTTCCTTAAAATATTTGGCATAGCTCTTGATCTTAATAAATGTATCTAGTATCAATGTTTCAATGTTTTTTTTGGAGTTTATTGGAGTTTACCTCCTATAGAATCGATTTGGATATACATAATATATATATTTTAAATATATATATATATATATATAAATAGTTATGTAAAAAATTAAAATTTCCTTCAATTAATGTAGGTACTTAGTAGGTACTTAACCCTTTTTTTCGTAAATGGGTTTCACAAAAAAAGGTTTCATCTTACGGGAGCCGAAAATTCGATCAGCTAATGAAAAAGCGACACTAAAAAGAGACAAACATATTCATAATAAGATTTAGCCTGCGAGAGAATGAGATAGAATACAAGACATAGGCATTCAGCTGATCAGACATAGACATTCTCTCGTAGGCTACTTTTCTGAAGCTTCACTTCTGCCGTGTGTGATTGAGAACACACACTTTTTTGCTATATACCTTATCTTCCAAGACTTTTCAAATAGGTACCTTATCTCCTGGTTTCCAGCATGAAGCTCCTTATAATCTGGGCGTTGGTCGCCCTGACAGCTGTCCACGCCAGGACCGCAGTGAGGCAGCAGCCTATATCACCACGAATCACTTCACTCACCGACAAGGTAAGCACTACTCTGTGCTAAGTATTTATAATATTATATTTCTTTTATTCGACTTTATAAAGTCGGTTTATAAGGAATTATGACGTCACGTCTCCCGTCTTGCAAGCGCGACTTTAAAGTTCCATAACTTTTTCATTTGTTGAGATATTTTAATGATTCTTTCGTATTTTTGTTTTATTTTGTCTTAATTTTCATAATAAATTAAAAAAATATATGGTAAACTTCTCCAATCTAGTCTAGCCCCGTAAATGGGTACTTGGTAGATTAATTAGAGCAATTATGACTTGTTTATGTTTTTCCTCCATCAGCGTTCAATGAATCAACTTCAACCTTGAACCTATGGATGATATTATTAGACACCGCAAGTAGACTGTTAGGTACATTGTGACAATAAATAGGTATTAGGCATATGACACTTCCCCTTTTCAAGACCGACAAACCAATTTATTTGTAAGGTATACCTATACTTATACGTCTTTCGAGTATTCGAAAGTGTCATCAAACCATTACATCTTTATATTTTGACCTCCCTGGCGCAGTGTTGAGCGATGTTGTCTGTGCGGATGTCCCGGGTTCGATCCTTACTAGGGTACTTGTAGTGGATAAAAAATTCTACTTTAAAACTTGCGACAGAAGCAATGTAGACATGTAATTTGGGATTGTGCAATTGTAATAACAGTAGGTAGTTCCGTTTATTTAAAAAAACAACGGTCAAGTGCCAGTCAGATCCACGCAAAAGGGTTCCGTACTACCATACAATATAAATTATTTCAACAAATAACAAGAAAGTTGTCAAAACAACACGTAATCAGCTGTAAATTATCTGGCTTACATCTGGTAGCGCCTGACAAACAATTCGACAACCCATAAGTACGGAACCCTAATTAACGATTCTCGGTTTTTTTAGGGTTTCGTACCTCAAAAGGAAAAAACGGAACCTTTATAGGATCACTTTGTTGTCCGTCCGTCTGTGTGTCAAGACTCAAGACCCTTTTTCTCAGGAACTGAAATTCATATCAAATAAGTACTCAGGTCTGCGGTCCCTTGGAGCTGTGAAAAAAATCTAAGCTAACGCATTCAAAAGGTACAGCCGTTTATGCTGCAAATTTTCGACACTCGCAAGGGAATCAAAACCTACAGGGTACTTCCCGTGAACTCAGAATCTTGAAATTTGGTACGAAGCAACGTCTTATAGCATAGATAAAAGCAAAATGGCGAAAAGCATAAATTTTTAGTTACATCATATAATAAAAATATTTTTAATAATTTTAAACTTACTAATGTTATGGATTATTGAAAATACCATAACGTACGGAACCCTCGGTGCGCGTGTCCGACTCGCACTTAGCCGGTATACTTGGGCTGTGAGACCTTGCTTCTTGCCCACCGAGTATATGGTCTGTGTTCTTGCTTAATTTCATGATTCTAGGTCAACAGGAAGTATCCTATATTTAATTTAACTTCCTAAATCCGGGCTAGTATTTACTGAGAATTTATTGTCAGAAAAGCCCAATACTTGCTATGGCCCGAACCGGGACTCGAACCTGGGACCTCGTCGGCCGCAGTCGAACATGCTAACCACTAGACCAACGAGGCAGTCCGACGTACATGTTCTACATACTATAAAATAGATTTAATTATACATTAAATAAATATAGTTAATTGTTGTTTTCGTAGGCATATAAATTAATTAATTATCTATCTATCTATCTATACATACATACATAAGGGTCGAATACAGCTAGGAAAATACTTTTGAAGTCTGTTCAAAATAGCCCTTCTTTTAATATCTGCCTCTCATTAATTCCAGGATGCCAGACAAAAGGCCAGGGTTCACCCAGCGTTTGCGAGTGCGGGAACGCGCGCTGGTCTTGAGTTGTGGAGGATAGAGGTAAGTACCTACTTAAGTCATCTATCTTGAATCTATATAAATTTAAAAGCGAAATACCACTTTTCAAATGATTTTTATTCAAATAAAAGTACTTTTGAATCGTCGAGTGAATCTACCACTGGTTCGGAAAGTCATTCGGCGTTCCTACCGAGAAGAACCAGCAAGAAACTCGGCGGTTGCTCTTTTGAAAAATAATTTACAATTTCATTAATTTGTAGAATACATAGGTGACAGCTGTCCTTAGCATTGCTGGAGCGAGTCAAATCCATGCTCCTTTGTCATTTACGTAAATCTTCAACAGTATAATAAGCTTTTTTCAGGAGCATACTTTTATGGACTTCTTAAACTTGTGTAAAGGCAAGTTTAAGATAGGTTGTGGAATTTTGTTATAAAATAGAATGATCATCCCCACGAACGACCTTCGGACCTTCTTGAGGCAGAGCGATGGAGTCACGAGCTTATGGCGGCCTCTAGTTTGCTTATCATGCAGATCGCATATTTTTTTTTAATTGTGAATGTGCTGTTTTACGAAGATTAAATTACTATAAATATATTGCGAGGCTACTCTAAGAATACCTATTTCCTTAAATTTCTCTTTAAGGGATTCGCGCGGTTTTAAATTATAAATTGCACCTATTGCCCTTTTTTGTAATACAAATTTTTTTTGAATATCTGCCGCTTTACCCATAGTAAGATTCCGTAAGACATAATACTATGAAAGTATGCAAAATATACAATTTTTGCAGTTTCAACGTCTGTAAACTGACGAATCTTTCTGAAAGCGTAAGCAGCAGAGCTGAGTTTGTCAGCCAGAGTTGATATATGAGTGCCCCATTGAAGCTTTGAATCTAAGGTCACCCAGGAACACAGTGGTCTCTTCTATTTTTAAAATATCATTATTTACAGTTAAATTATTACCACTCAATCACGATATCTCAGGAACTATAAATCATATATAAACATGAAATTTTGAAGGTAGGTTCCAGTTTTGAGAAAATACGACTCTACTAAGAGTAGTTACACTCTTAGGTTTTTGTGACGATTATTATCAGATGTTAGTGATAATAACCGTGATAATAACCGGGACCGGCTTAACGTGCTCTCCGAGGCACGGAGGAAATGAAAAGGCCAAATTTGAACGTCCAAATTCGGTCACCCATCCAGTTACCGACTTGGGCCATCGTTGCTTAAACTACGCAATCGACTGATATGCGTTGTCACAACTAGGCCACTCGTCCCTCAAGTGCCCTCTAAGTACATAGCTTATCGATTTTACACACCGAGTATAGTATGGTCTGTGATGTTTAATGTTGTTTCTTCTACTGTTTTATTCCAGAGCTTTGAGCCTGTAGCGGTACCTGCAGCTGACGTGGGCAAATTCTATAAAGGAGACTCGTATGTCGTGCTCAAGGTAAGAAATGAAACCAAAAAGAATTACCAGGCCATAAATACTTGTGTCTGTACTTGTTTGGGAGGCTTCACAACGATAATGATTTACTTAGACGAGAACAACATTTGGACTTTATTGAGGCGGAGCGAATGAGTCACGAGCCTCCTGCGATTTCTCGTTTGCTTGCTTTGCCTTGATGTGCGTGCAGATCGCTAATTACTTAATGATAGATTTTATAATAATTCCAGACTACAGCCGACAAACGCAACACCTTATCCTGGGACATTCATTACTGGATCGGGTCTGAGAGCAGCCAGGATGAATCTGGAGCTGCCGCCATCCTGACAGTCGGCCTGGATGACAAGTTTGATGGCAAAGCAGTACAACACAGGGAAACCATGGGATATGAGAGCAAACAGTTCCTGAACTACTTCCCTGGAGGAGGTAAGATGTCCATAACTGGATATTGGCGGCTAGGATGAGCCTACTAGGAACAAACTACTATTTTATCCATTGAAGGTTTGCTGTGAAAACGTTATTTTTTATATTTCACTGCAAACCTTCAATGGATAGAAAATATGTTTAATTTTTTGATAGCCACCGAGTTATAGAATAGCTGCTGGACGCTGGTGTTCCATTTAGCCTTTAACATATTATATTTTGAAGGTCGCTTTAATTTTGCTTACCTAAGTACCTATAATATTTTAACGTTTAACCTATAAATAGTTCATACCTAAGTATCGGACGAATTTCCACCTTTTGTGTTACCTCAAAACTAAGTACCTAGGTACATTATGATGCTTTCCAATATTATAAATTATAATACTAGCTGATTGAGGTTTTTTGGTTCCCGCGGGATCTCTTCAATTCTCCGGGATAAAAAGTATGTGTTATTACAGATCATAATCTATCTCTGTGCTAAATTTCATCCGGATCCGTTTAGCCGTTGTGGCGTGATTGAGTAACAAACATCTATCCATCCAAACTTTCGCATTCATAATATTAGTATTGGTGTATTTCTATTTCCTCAGCGGTGCGTTACCTGGACGGAGGTCACCAGTCAGGGTTCAACCATGTGGTGACCAACCCTGGCGCCGAGAAGCGTCTCTTCCAAGTTAAAGGCAAGAAGAATATCAGGGTGAGGCAGGTAAGAATGAAAAAATAATATATTCTCTTTCCTGAGGGGTAACCACGATCGCTTCTCTCTTTGCATCGAATTCCTCAGGGTCGTGACCCCTTTCCAGGTCATTATACTATCAACGGATCCGGATGAAATTTGGCACAGAGATAGATTATAGTCTGGAATAACACATAGGCTACTTTATATCCCGGAAAATTAAAGAATTTCCGCGGGAACCTATAAATTTCAATCCACGCGGATGAAGTCGCGGGCATCAGCTCAGTCATGTTTACAATATTTATTTGATTCATGAGCCTGTTCGCGCGACGCGGCCGCTGCTTGACTGCGGGCCGCGTACCGTACAGCTTAGGTTAAAATGATGATGATGATTTGAATCTTGAATCTTTACCCCAGGTGGACCCTCTCATCTCCTCAATGAACAAAGGCGACTGCTTCATCCTGGACATCAACAGCGATATCTTCGTATACGTGGGCGAGAAGTCGAAGAATGTTGAACGACTGAAGGCTATATCGATGGCGAACCAGATCAGAGATCAGGATCATAATGGCAGAGCCCGTGTTGAAATCATTGGTAAGATCATCCATCATCATCATCACATCACTACAGCTTATTAACGTCCCACTGCTGGGCATCCCATCACGCTGCTCCAATGCGGGTTGGTGGGCTTTAACGACTATTATCATGTTAGTGATAATAACCGGGACTGACGGCTTAACGTGCTCTCCGAGGCACGGGGGTGAAACACCGCCAACTTCCAACTCCGGGCTAGTACTGAGAATTTCTTAATTGAAAAACCCAATACCTAACCTTTTATGCCCGACCGGGAATCTAACCCAGGACCTCGTGATCCGCAGTCGACTATGCTAACCACTAGACCAACGAGGCAGTCAGATCATCCATACTTCCATGCTAATATAAATGCGAAAGTTTGGACGGATGTATGGATGGATGTTTGTTACTCAATCATGCCAAAACATCTAAACGGATCCGGATGAAATTTGGCACAGAACTAGGTTATGGTCTGAAATACATGGGCTACTTTTTATCCCGAAAATTAAAGATTTCCTGCGGGAACCAAAAAACCTCAATTTCGACACCTAGAGTTTCCGAGGAACCAAAATGCCTCAATCCAGTCGGACGAAGTCGCGGGCATCAGCTAGTATGATAATAATTGTGAGTATGTTTGTCTGTTGGTTTGACCTTCAATCAAGTCGCAACGGAACAATAAATCTACATTTTATTTTATTCCACTACAAGTTATCCCTTGACTGCGATCTCATCTGATGGTAAATGACGATGCAGTCTAAGATGGAAGCGGGCTAACCTGTGTAACTCCTAATCGGTTTCTACACGGCATCGTACCGGAACGCTAAAATAATTAAATAGGGAGTTTGATGGCAGCTAAGCGGTAGTCAAATGCCAGAAAATACGACCAACTAACTGATGCCCGTGACTTCATTCGCGTGGATTGAGGTTTTTCAGTTCCCGCGTGAACTCTTTAATTTTCCAGGATAAAAAGTAGTTTGTGTTATTCCAGACTATATAGACTATCTCTTTGCCAAATTTCATCCAGATCCGTTCATCCATTGGGGCGTGATTGAGTAACAAACATCCATCCAAACTATCGCATTTATAATGGGTATTTATTTAATTTGATTTGTCTTATATTTCTAGAGCAAATTATTAATTTCAATAAGGAGAAAAATTGCTAAGAGGTATGTTTTAAAATATTGTCATCATAAATTAGTTAGGAGTAAATTAGAAAATGAGTTAATTTGTCAATTTACTCCTACTAATAATTTGTCATGTTTTTAATGTTTCATCATGTCAATACATGTATTGACATGAGGAAACATTAAAAACGTAATACCTAACCTGACAAATACGTAATATAATAATTAGTACTTTTATTGACATTGACATTGTAACGTATGGACATGATTATATTATATTTTAATTTGTAATGGTATTTGTATTTACTTAACTAAATAATAATAATAATAATAATTATGCATTTAAAAAATATTGTGTTAGGCAACTTGACATTTGATTGCATGGAAATAAAGGCTTTATTTATTTATTTATTTAATAATTTGTCATTATTAACTCTTCACAGATCAATACTCCAGCGAAGTGGACGTCCAGAAATTCTTCACCAATCTTGGATCCGGATCCAGGGACCTGGTGCCAGAAGAGAGCGCTGGTGGAGATGACCAGGTTAGAGCATCATTCACGTGCTTTTGATTTTTTTAGGGTTCCGTATTTCAAGAGGAAAAAGGAGCCCATATAAGATCACTACGTTGTCCGTATGTGTCTGTCTGTCAATCACCTTTTTCTCGGCAACGCGTGGTGGTATCAAATTGAAATTAATATCAAATACTTAGGGCTACGGCCCCTTGGAGCTGTAAAAAAATCAAGCTTCTAAGTCAACGCAATCAAAAGATATACCTACGGCCAATAAATCAAAATATATAGAATACTTCCCGTTGACCTCGAATCATGAAATTTGGCAAGAAACAAGATCTCACAGCCAAAGTATAGGAAAAAAATCCGAAAATCGTTAGTTAAGGTTCCGCACTCATAGGGTGGCGAATTGTTTGTCAGCGCTACCAGCTTAGATTTCTACAAAATGTTTGTTTGATATCAAATTATTGAAAACAATTGGCAGACAGGGAATGCCGATAGAAGTGAAAACGAATATTCTACATTATTATAAAATAAAATAATATTATAAAATAATTTAAAATAACAACGCGAGTTGTGGTTCACGGTTACACAGCACTTATAAAATAATTAAAATATAAATTTTAAAACTAAGGTATTAAAGTTTAATTACGAATGTACTATATTATTAATACTTAAGACCTTTTGTCTTAAGGAGAATGGTGTCGCGAGGTGTCAGTAACACATCACTTTTAAATATAAACCTTAAAACAAAAGCTTTAAAGTTTAATTATGAATGTACTTAAGAATGGTGTCGCGTGACCGACACCGTCCTACATTTTTACCCCTTACTAAAAAGTGCTCAACGCGCCTAAAGAAGTTTTCACTTCAAAAACTCGGATTGATGTTCCAGACGTTCGAGAAGAGCGAAGAGAGCTCAGTAATACTTTCGGAAGTGTCAGACAGCAGCGGGAAGCTGAAGATCACACCGCTACCAGCGCCGTTCCGCCAGGAGCAGCTGAAGCCTCAGGTAAATAAATCTATACTTATATTATAAACTAGCAGTCTTTTGGAAGACCCTCTATTTAATCATCTGTTTTTGTTTTTAATTTGACATGTATGTTTCATCACCCCTATTGTTACATCAAATAAGCATATTCCTTGATCGTAGTAATACATGTTCATTTATTGTTATTATTATTTCTAATTTTAACCCCCAACGCAAGAAGAGGTATGTGTGTCTGTTTGTATCTCTCAACGGATGAGCCGATTTTGGTTTAGTTTTTTTTGTTTGTTTAAAAGGTGAGTTGATCGAGGATGTGAAAATCGGTTCAGCCGTTTGAAGATCATCAGTTCTTTTCTAGTTGATAAAGGAATGTGAGCAACTTCCACAGGTCTGACCGATTTGAAATTTCATCATCATCATCACTACAGCCTATTAACGTCCCACTGCTGGACACAGGCCTCCACTCTCATAGGAGAGCGGGAATTAGAGCTTAGACCCACCACGCTGCTCCAATGCGGGTTGGCGGGCTTTAACGACTACTATCATGTTAGTGATAATAACCGGGACTGACGGCTTAACGTGCTCTCCGAGGCACGGGGGTGAAACACCGCCAACTTCCAACTCCGGGCTGGCACTGAGAATTTCTTAATTAAAAACGCAATACCTAACTTTTATGCCCGACCGGGAATCGAACCCAGGACCTCGTGATCCGCAGTCGACTGTGCTAACCACTAGACCAACGAGGCAGTTGAAATTTGAAATTCGGTATCCTGCAATTATTTAATTCAGTAGCTGTCAAAAAATGAAAGCCTGACATATATATTTTTTATCCATTGAAGGTTTTCTGTGTCAATAAAAATAACTTTTCATAGCAAAGCATCAATGGATAAAAAATATATATCAGTGGTTTACATTTGTGATAGCCACTGAATTACTGACTGAGTTAGGGCTGTTACTTCAAAGTGTCGGGTTTATTTTATTTTAGTTTGAGAAAGGATTTTTTTTTTCAGGAAACGTACATCCTAGACACAGTCAGTGGAAGCATCTACGTGTGGGTTGGCAAGCAAGCCACGCAAAAGGTAAAACTTGATCACTTTTAGACCAGTCTCCAAGGAGCAAGAAGCTTAATTCGCTATCTACCACTCCAGCCCATCAACGTCCCACTGCTGGGCACAGGCCTCCACTTTCATAGGAGAGAGGGAATTAGAGCTTATAGACCCACCACGCTGCTCCAATGCGGGTTGGCGGACTTCAGCGACGATTATCATGTTAGTTATAATAACCGGGACCGACGGCTTAACGTGCTCTCCGAGGCACGGGGGTGAAACACCACCAACTTTCTAACTCCGGGCTAGTACTAAGAATATCTGATCAGAAAAACCCAATAGGACTTAATTATGGACTCGAACCCGGTACCTCGTTCGCCGCAGTCGAACATGCAACCACTAGATCAACGAGGCAGTCGTGTCAAAGTAAAACAATGGGTTATAAGGATAACGCGGTATTACACCAAGGCCTCAGGTTTTTAAAAATCTTAAATTTTCCAGTTATAGTAGCCTATAATATGACACTCAAAAGCCTCTTCTTTTCTTCCAGGAAAAAACCGAGGCAATGACCAAGGCGCAACAATATTTGACTTCCAAGAACTATCCATCTTGGGTAAGACCATTTTGATTCGAGTATTATTTAAAGCTCACAACACACAACTGTAAAATAGGAAAAAAAATGTAGAAAATTTTATCGGCTTCAAAAAAGGTAGGTACAATAATTATGTTTGTAGGACCAATAGTTTTAGAGGTAAAAGTGAAAACCCAAAAAACAAAACTGAGATTTATGATTTTTTTTTAATTTTTTTTTTTTATAAATTTCATAAATCACGGGGACATTTTATTTGCCTCGTTGTAAGGTTCCGCACCACAAGATGAAAAAAGGAACCCTTTAGGATCACTTTGGTTTCCGTCAGTCTGTCTGTCTGTCAAACCCCTTTTTCTCGGGAACGCGTGGAGGTATCGATTTGAAATTAATATCAAATACTTAGGTCTACGGTCTCTTGGAGTTGTAAAAAAATCAAACTTCTAAGTGAACGCAATCACAAGTATAAATTACAAATTTAAAAAAACCCCCGACTAGAAAAAAGCTGATGACCTTCAGACAGATGAACAGTTTTTCATGAAACATGGCTAAGAACACTCGGGATAAAATTATCTATGACACAAAAAATACTAAACGAAAACCGTTTCATCCGTTTGGGAGCTACGATACCACAGACAGATACACAGATACACAGATACACAGACAGACACGTTAAACTTATAACACCCCTCTCTTTTTGCGTCGGGGGTTAAAAAGATACGGCCGTATAAGCCGCATATTTTGCATATTTCGACACTCGCCAATAAATCAAAACCTTAACGGGTACCTAAGTACTTCCCATTGGCCTAGAATCATGAAATTTGGCAAGAAGCAAGTTCTCACAGCACTACTATAGAAAAAAAATTCAAAAATCGTTAATTAGGGTTCCGTATTCAAAGAGTTGAACTGTTTGTCAGGCGCTACCCGTTAGCCAGTTATTTCACAGCTAAAAAAGTTATAAACATGGGTACGAAACCGTTTGGTGGGCGAGTCCGACAATTTTTTTAATTTGTTTATTCACAGGTGCACGTGGCCCGTATCCCCCAGGGAACTGAACCCGCTATCTTCAAGCAATACTTCACCACGTGGCGCGACGTTGGCATGTCTCACTCCCGTATAGTTCGCTCCGCTGGTATGGTCTTTGAGTAGCCTGGGGTCAACGCACGTTAGATTAGCACGGGGACTGCAACCATGCTTAATTGACGAAATACTCAATATTAATAAAAATAAAAGTGTGTTTATCCGTCTGTCTGTCTGCAATGATTTTTAGAATTAGAGAGATTGAATGAGTATGGAATAAAATATATTGGAAACATGAAAGTATTTATCATCGTACACGAGTTAATCATCGTAACTTCGTAAAATATTATCGTTGAATAAAATATTGCAATAAAATATTGAAGTACTTTGTTAATTTTTTTTATACTTACTGAAGTACCTGTTAGGTAATTGTTTTTCCATAGTAGATGTACCTATGATAAATACGTCTTTTATATCGTTTTTTTTTCAGCCGACTTCAAAAAAAGGAGGAGGTTCTCAATTCTACTGTTTTTTTTTTTAAATATTTGTTACCTCAGAACTTTTGACTGGATGAACCAATTTGGATGATTCTATTTTTATTTGAAAGGGCATACTTCCCAAGTGGTCCCATATAAATTTTATCGAAATCGGTCGAGCGGTTTTTAAAATATCAACAATAAAATAAGTACTTTGTATAGCGTGTGCTTGTTGTTGTAAAGTTGGCGCGGGAGTTTGAAGTCCGTTGTTTAAAAAGAATTTTTTATATTATCAATGAAACCATGGAAAACTGGAGCTTGCCGGGCAAAATTTACGCACGTTTCCAAAAATAAACTTTTGATACAATTCTTTTAAAAGTTCTGTCTTAAAAAAGTTTAAAATCATCTTATAAGAAAAATTTTACTTTATATGAAGTAATATATATCTTAATATATATTATAAATCTCGTGTCACAATGTTTGTCCTCAATGGACTCCTAAACCACTTAACCGATTATAATAAAATTCGAACACCATGTGCAGTACGATCCAACTTGAGAGATAGGATAGTTTAAATTTAAAAAAAACATCAATTCACGCGGACGAAGTCGCGGGCATCATATAGTATTTTATAAGAATTTTTCTCAAAAAATTAAATTCCCAGCATCCGCAGTCGAAAATCCTTACCACTAGACCAACGTGGCATTTAGGATAAAATATATTATCCCAGAGTTACCGCGGGAATTCGGGGATAATAGTACGGTAGTGAATTTAGATAATGGGGCTGATTCTGTAGTACACAATCTTTAAACGAAACTAAAATGACAGCATTAGAAATATTGCTAACCCTTTCATAATACTCCCTGCTGAAAAGGACAGAACAAGTTTTAAAGCTATTTTAGTTTAGAGATTGTGCACTACAGAATCAGCCCCAATGTTTTACTATCCAAGTTTATCTTGAATCTTGATAGCTGTATTCATCCATGAGTTCCCGTGGGAATTCGTGGATAACACAACACCATTACAATCTAAAACTGCCTGTGCATGTGTATATTTTGCTTGGGGATGATTAGAAACAATAAAAACATTATTTATCGATAAATTGCATTTTATTTTCCACCTACCATAACTGCCTCGTTGGTCTAGTGGTTAGCATGTTCGACTGCGGCCAACGAGGTCCCGGGTTCGAGTCTTGGGTTGAGCCATAATTAGCCGAGGGTCAGGTTTTCCTCACATGAAATTCTCAGTAGGTACTAGCCCGGAGTTAGGAAGTTCGCGGTGTTTCACCCCCGTGCCTCGGAGAGCACGTAGAGCCGCGGCGGTCCTGCCCCACCGCACCAACCCACCGCATTATTATTCCAAGAAAATCCCTACCATTATGCGATTAATCTAAAGGGGGTCACAACCATCAGAAATGAGGAATACGACGCAGAGACTCTGAGTCCGTCACGCATAGTAGACCCAAACCACAGACATAATAAGTGACCCAAACAAAAAATACTTGTTTTGACAGATGACAGCTACGAAGACAGCGCAGAGGAGCCTTACACCCTCAGCAGTATGACCATTAAAAATTCCGAAGGGGTCATGATTTACAGGCAAATACGTAACTTCTCCCAGAAGGTAATCATCACTATACACGCTGAAAATTTAGTGGTTTTTTTCCCGCAGTCGAATTATTTTAAAAAAATTAACAATCGAGAAAAACAAAGCTAGAAAGCGATAGTAGACCTACCAATAGTAGACCTCGCAAGCAGTAGGGCTAGCATGCGCACAATGAGTAAAATTTTCTACCCGTTATCTCTATTCAACCGACTTCAAAAAAGGAGGAGGTTCTCAATTCGACTGTTTTTTTTTTTAATGTTTGTTACCTCAGAACTTTTGACTGGGTGGACCGGTTTGGATGATTCTTTTTTTATTTGAAAGGGCATACTTCCCAAGTGGTCCCATATAAATTTTATCGAAATCGGTCGAGCGGTTTTTAAAATATCAACAATAAAATAAGTACTTTGTATAGCGTGTGCTTGTTGTTGTAAAGTTGGCGCGGGAGTTTGAAGTCGGTTGTTTAAAAATATTTTTTTATATTAAATTATTGTATTATAGAATAGTTAATTATAGAATCAGTTTTCCGCACCGGTGGTATGTATATGTCACCGTAAGATTGTAAAAACCGTTAGATTATAATCTAACTCGCGAAATTTTAAACTGTCGAATGATTACAATATTACGGATTATTTTTCGTTAGATTGTAATCTGTTAGATATATTAACCCGATAAAACCTAAGTGCCCTGACCACGAGACCACTACGAACCCTAACCTAACCTACAAGAAAGAGACAAGAAAACGTAAATACAATGAATATTTCAATAATAGACACTCGGACCTTTGAACGGTTCACAATCCGTCGACAGTTTACAATATCGCTAGTTGGATTACAATCTAACGGGTTTTGCAATCTTACGGTGACATATATAACCTACTTGTTACCGATTTCAGGATTTGAAAGAAAATAAAGTGTACGTCCTGGTTGACAACAACAGCGGCGATACATACTATTGGATCGGTAGATTAGTTCCCAACCCTGAGGACACTATTAATGCATTGAACCGTTTTATACATGTAAGTATAATTTCCTTATCACTAAGCGAAGATGAAATAAAAGTTTTAAATTGCACCATTCTATTCATTTTGAGTAATATTGCAATTAAAGTGTTTCTTTAAGCGTTGGGAGTACGGCTCCAGACTCCATGAGAGGGCAAAAATTTTGGCGTAAGGCTTTAGCCTCGAGCTAGCAAGACTAAACAAACAAATGACTTATAGTCAGTGGATCTTTGATTAGGTTTAAAGAGCAGTGGATAGTAATACTTTTGGTTAGTTCATACCAAAGACAATAAATAAACCAGTATAAGACTGTTCACTTCATACATTCAATCAAAGCTCGCTAAATGCGCATTAATGTCGCCGGTACCTTGTAGTTCTTCGCATAATCTGAGATGGCGTAACTGTGCAAGCTGTTTGTTAAAATTAGTTGAATGTAAATTTGCTATTTGCCTATGTGATTTTATCAAATTTTTGTATTTTGATAATTTTATCTAAATAAATAATACAAATTGAACCAAGAAAATACGATATTTCACCGATTTTACTATAATCATTTAAAGAGGGAGCCTGGTAGTGCCATCTAACGAAAGTATTAACCTAGAAAAAAATTTATAACGGAGTTAGCAATCTATACTTGGTATTATAATTAATCTATGGTTTATACTTAAAGTGTGTACAGTGGATAGTTCATACATAAATTACTAGTAGTTTGCTCCGAACTGAGACCTCGCGGTATCCATACGATAGTTTTACTTTTAAATGGTGCTAACGTCTATTATTTGTAAACATTTGAACGAATAAACGCAGAGAGCAACAGAGCGCCATCTATTGACATCATTGTGAAGTTCTGTTAAAAATACTGAAGCTCATTCAAAGTTAAATAATTTTGTGTCCTTATTATATTTATCTAATTTTAGTATTTGTTGTTCAAGTACAGGATATAATTCAAATAATTGATCAAGTTTCAGGCTCAGCCTATCAGAAAATTGAGAGTCCTGAGGTCAACTTTGGACGTTAGAAAATCTCCATTTTGAAAGCCCCCCATTTCGTAAATTTTAGGGGAAAATATTCTTGGGCTATAATCCTAATTATCTTTAAAATTATATACCGCAACCCTATGTGTAAAGCTATAAAAAATATTTTACTTCGCATTCGCTTCTATGAGAGCACCCCTGAAATAAAGATTTTTATAACTTTTTCTAAAAAATGATATGATTTGTGCACATTTCATACCCTGTAAATGAGTTCGAAAGTTAAACTTCCCGGCCTAGGCCAGTAAAGAATGTACCTACATATGTATTTTCATTACATATCATAAGTTTGAATTTGGAATCTTTCTTCCTGAATATCTTGTAACTTGTTATAATGTTCTTTGGCCTAAATACCTAGTTTAAATTTGGAACTCTACCGTATTACGCGTTCAGCACTCACAGTGCAAAAAAATAAAATAAAAGTATAATATTTATTTTTTATCTTTATAATATTGAAAGGCGGGAATTAACTACATATTTATTATTTAAAAGTGACGAAAAAATGAGTTCGAGTGAGGATATTATGGATTTAGATTGTACCTACGCCTCCTTTTCTGAGAGCGGAGGCCGAATTAGCTAAAAATAATTTGCTTTCGCCGAAATCCAAACAAAAGTCACTTGTTTCTTTTTTTAGAAAAGCACTAGACACACCTCGACCGGGAGAGTATTTCTGGTCTATCGTATATAGCTCGTAACTAACACTCGACCAGAAAACGCGTACTTCCCGGTCTCGCGATGTAATGTGCTATTTAAGCCATATTCGGCTGGAGGCCATCGGTTTACATATTATTATATATTTTAAATTTGATGTTATAACGTTCAGTAATTCAGAAGTTATTATGCTCTGACAGACAGACGGACGGACGCACGGACAAGTGCAAATTCACTCAAGTAGACCTTCGCTTCGTTCGGTCAAATATACACACTCACACACTCTTACACCCACACACGCACACCCACACACACACACACACACCCACACACACACACACACCCACACACACACAAAATACTCATACTCATGCAAACTCAAGCCTACACGCACGTATGCATTGCATGTCATTTTTCTTGTGTCTCTGAGTTGGAAGCCCTGTATTCCGAGACACAGCTGTTCTAACTAGTTCGGAAAACAGGTGCACAATAATATTTAGATTGTTAAAAAACTATAAGTATGAGAGATGTAAGGCTTTAATTAATGTTATTAAGTTTCCCATACTGTGTGATTATGAAATAACTTGCTGATTTCAGGTCTTGTCCATCGGCGGTAAATATTTCAAAATATACAAACAAGGAGAGGAAGGTCCGCGATTCGTTAGGGCATTCCCTGACTGGGACGACCGCATGTGGCAGGTTAGTTTTCAGGGTTCCGTACCTCAAGAGGAAAAAAAGTGAAGTGAAAGTGGAGTCCGTCTGTCTGTCAACCCCCTTTTTCCCGGGAACGCGTTGAGGTATCAAGTTGATATTTTTATCAAATACTAGCGGTCCGCCCTCTTCACACGGGTGCAATTCAGATTTGTAATTTTATCGTGAAAAGAAAAACAAAGTAAACAATTTACAGATGTTTACATTAGTAATGTTACATAATTTCTATTATATTATAAGCACCCGTCGGTATCCGTTTGTAATCCGCAGGTGGCACGCGATTGCGACACGTATTCTTTCTGACTTGCAACTCCAGTAAGCCAGTTATTTCACAGCTGTTTATATTTTTATTATAATTACTTAAATAATTTATATACTCTGTATAACATGGTGTCACACATATAGGTGTGCAAATATTTTTTACACGATGGCTTTGGAAAGCGGATTTTATTTAATTCTTTTATTTTAACAGAAGCAAGAGAGGCTTTACCAGAGAATGGAGGCAAACGATGAGATGAGATACAACCTTATTCCAGACTCTTCGTAATAAAACTTGTTATACTATAGCTATTATGTAGCACTATTTAGTGAAAGTCACGTGAAAAATAGCAGGAAATTACAATTATAGGTACAAAAATGTTTTTTTTTAATATTTTGGCCATGGACCAGGAAGTTATATATAAAATTTTTGGCTTGTAATTGCTAATAATTTTTTTTTAATTAAAAATGTACTCTGAGCTTACACTAGATAGACCTAAGCTAATAATATTCTGTAAGACGAACTCTAATTTGTCTATACAATGGGCTGATTCTGTTGTAAACAATAAACTAAACTAAAATGACATTAAAAATTTTGCTTATCCTTTCATTGGACTCTGCAGAAAGGGGCAGGACTAGATTTAAAGCTGTCATTTTAGTTCATTTTAGAGATTGTGCTACACAAAATTGACCTCAATATAAAATAAATAATAGGGATGATGTCTATGCCAAAAATAAATTATTTCTTACTGATTATTAAATTTCCAAAAAACCCAAAATCACATAACTATTTTACACTATAGATTTTAAAAAAAGCGAGTTGAAATTTGATGACGTCACAACTATGATTTCATGCAAACTTCCATACTAGAAGCGCGTTTATAAGTTTGATAAAGAGTTGCTTAGGTATTTGATTGAGTTATCATGTCATCCCTATTATCCTCTCCACCAAAGAAGAACCTTATATAATTCTTTTATTATATTAGAATTGACTTAAATAAAAGCTTGTTTTTAAAAAGGAGTTTTATTCATAGAAATAAAAACAACATAAACGAAATTAATAACAATTTAATTGTGCCTCACATTTTGTGCATTATTACAATAAAAACTTAACTCTAACTTAAACATGTATTATAGGATATTCAAAACATACCTATAGGATATTATGTCAATACATATAATAGGTATATCTGGTTCCTACCTGGTTCAAGGGTTATCCATCGTTATTCAGCGTGGCAATGCCGTAAGCTTCATGGGAATTGGGAACCTTTGGCCCAGGGGCAAACAGGGGTGGTCTTTTTGATTAATTTTTTTTTTGTTACTAGCTCGTTTAGGTCACCGTAAGATTGCAAAAACCGTTAGATTGTAATCCAACTAGCGATATTGTAAACTGTCGACGGATTGTGAACCGATCAATATTCCGAGTGTCAATTTATGAAATATTCATTGTATTTACGTTTTCTTGGCACTTAGGTTTTATCGGGTTAATATATCTAACAGATTACAATCTACCGAAAAATAATGCGCTAAATTGTAGTCTGTCGACAGTTTACAATATCGCTAGTTAGATTACAATCCAACGGCCTTTGCAATCTTAAGGTGACATATCACATCACTCATCACTACAGCCTATTAACGTCCCACTGCTGGGCACAGGCCTCCACTCTCGTAGGAGAGCGGGAATTAGAGCTTAGACCCACCAAGCTGCTCCAATGCGGGTTGGCGGGCTTTGACATATACCTATAAGGATTTGTTTTGAGTTAGTTTTTAGGGTTCCGTACCCAAAGGGTAAAAACGGGACCCTATTACTAAGACTCCGCTGTCTGTCTGTCTGTCTGTCTGTCTGTCTGTCTGTCTGTCTGTCTGTCTGTCTGTCTGTCTGTCTGTCTGTCTCCAGGCTGTATCTCATAGACCGTGATAGCTAGAAAGCTGAAATTTTCACAAATGATGTATTTCCGTTGCCGCTATAACAAAAAATACTAAAAATAAAAAATATATATATATTAAGGGGGGTCCCCATACAATAAACGTGTTTTTTTCGTATTTTTTTGCTCAATATTAAAAACGGTAACAGGTAGACGGTTCAAATTTTCACAGAATATTAACTTGTATATTACCTTTCAAAATAAATAATTAAATATCAATAAAGTAAATATTAAAGGGGGGCTCCCATACAACAAACGTAATTTTTTGATATTAACAGTAAACCTCTACAAACAAAGTTAGTTTTGCGGTTCATTAACAAAGGTAATTATACCTACTTCTTGAGTACGGAACCCTCGGTGCGCGAGTCCGACTCGCACTTGGCCGGTTTTTAATATTTAGATTTTATTTGTATGTTTTGTGTGCCAATAAAGACAGAATTATACGTCTAAAACTTAATTAACGATCGATGTTAACAATGTGAGTGAATAGTCCGCAAAAACTAAGATTTATAAATCACCTACAAAATCATAATTCTCATATTAAATCATTTTTATGAGAACATACAAGTTCTTGCTGAATTAGGCCTCGTATTCACAACAAGACATGAGTCTTGGGTATGCTGCTCAGGCCCTATTTTATGCCGGTCGCTTCAGAAATGTTCAACACTAATAGACAAGTATCCCCTTGTCCTAGGTGCGACCGAAGCGACGCGACGCGATACGATGCCATAGAAATTGACAAACTTATCTACACGGCAACGTAGGCCACGTAAAGGGTCAGCTACTGTTAGATACTGTCGCGTTGTATCGAGTCGCGGTGTCGCGTTTGACGCTCACGGAAGACAACGGCAGGGCGACCACGTAACTTTTGCATCAATCATTGATACATCGCAATCACCTCCGATTGGCTGAATTTATGGTATTCATTGCTGCGTCAATGGATGTCGTCCAATAGTGGAAGAGTGTTAACCAATCCAGAGGTGATTGCGATGTATCAATGATTGATGCAAAAGTTACGCGGTCGCCCTGCTGGATACCTAAATACTTAATTCTCAAAGATAATAATTATGAAACTAGACTGTGAAGTGTGAACTGTACTACTAACGCCATCTATTAGACGATTTGGTTGCGTTTCATGCTGTACCGAATATTATTTATATGGTATACCAAATAATAATTATATTTTAGATTTTGATTCATGCTCAGAAATATATGTTTAGGTGAGTATTATATGAGCTTCTCATATTACTATTGCAAGTGAATTTAGCAACTTACTATTCAAATACCCACCACTACAGCCCATTAACGTCCCACTGCTGGGCACAGGCCTCCACTCTCATAGGAGAGAGGGAATTAGAGCTTAGACCCACCACGCTACTCCAATGGGGGTTCGCGGGCGACTAGTATCATGTTAGTGATAATAACCGGGACCGACGACCGCATAACGTGCTCTCCGAAGCACGGGGGTGAAACCTAAAGTTGTTTAGGAAAAATTGAATGAAAAGTAAGTACCTACACATAAGTAACTTTGAAGATGAAAGTTTCTTCTACTTAGGAGAGAAGGTTTTTTTGTTTGTTCTTTGGTAATTTCGAGTCAAAAGGTGATAATAGTATTTTAACTGCACAATTAACATTGAAAATACAAAATAATATGTGATTTTTAGTTTCATGTTTGTATGTTTGTTAGTTGTATAACTGTATGTTTCTATGTTAGTTCCAGTCTTGGAAATGCTGCTTAAATGCCGTGGGTTCTGCTTCCTCTACCACCTTGGATATGTGTACCTGAAAAATATATAAAAGGAAAAGGTGACTGATCGATTGACTGACTGACTGATCAATTAACGCATAAATCAATACACTGAATGGATTGGGCTGAAATTTAGCTATATAAAGCTTTTGGCGTAGGCATCCGCTAAGAAAGGATTTTTGAAAATTCAACCCCTAATAGGGGTAGGTTTGTCCTTCAATCATGCCGCAACAGAGCAACGGATCGACGTGATTTTTTGCATGTGTATAGTTGGCGACCTGGTGAGTGACTTAGGCTCCTTTTTATTACGGAAAATTAAAGAGTTCCCGCGAGAACCCATAAAACCTCAATCCACGCGGACGTAGTCGGGGGCATCATCTAGAGAGAAATATGTCTCTAAGATGATTCTTTTACTTACCCAGGATGGATAGTTGTTAACCTCGAGGTAGTGCTGTGCTTTCTTCATCGCCTCTGCCTTTTCCTTAAAAAATGACAATATATTCCATCAATAGGTCGGTAAAAACATAGCACATATGAATACACAATATGGAGCTTTAGAAACACAATGGGGCTATTTCTGTTGTACACATCGATGGGCCCTTTCATAGAAAAAAGTTGGGCGTCCAACTTGTAGGGCGTGCCCCTCACCTGTATAAGCCTGTCCTTGTCCCCGCCATAGCGCGGTCGCACTTTTCAGACTAGATGACGTTAGTAAAATAAGTTCACATTCTTTGTTTGACAGGGCCCGTCTATGTAAATTGAGGTCGTTGGTTGTACGCAATTTCTAAACTAAACTAAATCTAAATTATCGCTATTCCTTTCATGGTACTATCTACAAAAAGAGACAACTAGATTTAGAGGTGTCATTTTCATTAATATTATCTCTATGGTCGTTTTAGTTTAGTTCAGAGATTGTGTTATATGTCTGTCATTTTGATTACCTCCGTGGCGCAGAGTTGAGCGATGTGGCCTTAACGTGCGGAGGTCTGGGGTTTGATCCGCGGCAGGATCAATTTGGGAATTTATAATTTCGGAATTTTCTCTGGTCTGTTGCTTGAGCCGTGGCTAGTTACCACCCTACCGGCAAAGACGTACCGCCAAGCGATATACTACGATGCCGTGTAGAAACTGATTAGGGGTATGACCGTATGGGTTTTAATATATATCTGCCGTACAACTAATAGGTTAGCCCGCTACCATGATAACCTGCGTTATATTTTACAATCAAAACTGGTAATATGGCACTTGGAATGATTTGTGGCAATTCAATTAAAACGTTGTTTTTATTTTGTGTGGGAAATGATACCTAATAGGTATATTTACGTAATACTATACGAGATAAAATACCATCAGGTGAGATCGCAGTCAAGGGCTAACTTGTAGTGGAATAAAAAAAAGGTGTATACCTACAGGAAACCTGACTGATGCGCATGAGTTATAGTTGTCTGATAGAGGCTTCGGCCGTGGCTAGTTACCACCCTACCGGCAAAGACGTACCGCACAGTGATTTAGCGTTCCGGTACGATGCGGTGTAGAAACCGACTAGGTGTATGGGTTTATATAACTGCCATACCCCTAACATACCACCATCAGGGTCTATCGCACAGGTTATATCGCAGTCAAGAGCTAACTTGAAGTGGAATAAAAAAAATCTTTTGCTCCAGCACTCTTATAGTTTTAGTAAGAAAATACTTGAAAATTACCTTTTTCGTCGATTGCTTTCCAATCCATACGTAAATGCTGCTACCAGTGTCCAGTATGTAGCACTCCTGTAACAAGGAATATAAACTTATTAAATCATCCATACTGATACTATATACTTACTAGGACTATAATACATATAAATGCGAAAGTTCGGATTGATGGATGGATGGGTGGTTTGTCTTAATCACGCCAGAACAGCTGAACGGATCTGGATGAAATTTGGCACAGAGATAGATTATAGTCTGGAATAACATGTCATATAGGCTGATACTTTTCATCCCAGAAAATTACAGAGTTCCCACGGGAAGTAAAAAACCTCAATCCTCGCGGACGAAGTCGGGGGCGTCATCTAGTTCTGAACATATTTTGTTATTCTAAGAATTTTAAGAGTCCCAAAAAAAAACATACAAAAATTATCATTGGCTGCTCTAAAATGGCATTACTCTACGCGACGGGTCATCGCTCCCAAAAATACAGAGCTAAAAATGTTTAAAGTGGTCAGTAAAAATGATGATTACCTTGGTATCCAGTAGATCTTGTTTCAACGGTGCTGGCATCTTCTTTATCTGGATAGATCCAGATTTGTCTGAGATCTCGCTCAAACTCACTTCCTTAGATATTCCACGCTCGAAATCCTGCAATTTTTGAAATGAAATGATTTAAGTATTTCACGTAGGATAACTCGTGTCACTTATGATATGTCAAGACTTTACCACCGGTTCAGAAAGTAGATTCTGCTAAGAAGAACCGGCGAGAAACTCGGCAGTTACTCTTTTTTTAGGGTTCCGTACCCAAAGGGTAAAAACGGGACCCTATTATTAAGACTCCGCTGTCTGTCTGTCTCCCTGTCTGTCTGTCTGTCTGTCTCCAGGCTGTATCTCATAGACCGTGATAGCTAGAAAGCTGAAATTTTCACAAATGATGTATTTCCGTTGCCGCTATAACAACAAATACTAAAAATTAAAAAAAAATATATATTAAGGGGGGTCCCCATACAATAAACGTGTTTTTTTTCGTATTTTTTTGCTCAATATTAAAAACGGTAACAGGTAGACGGTTTAAATTTTCACAGAATATTAACTTGTATATTACCTTTCAAAATAAATAATTAAATATCAATAAAGTTAATATTAAAGGGGGGCTCCCATACAACAAACGTAATTTTTTGATATTAACAGTAAACCTCTACAAACAAAGTTAGTTTTGCGGTTCATTAACAAAGGTAATTATACCTACTTCTTGAGTACGGAACCCTCGGTGCGCGAGTCCGACTCGCACTTGGCCGGTTTTTAAGTTTATTTAGATTTTAGCACATTAATGTAGGTATAATATTTATAACATTTATTATTTTATATGTTAATAAATTTAACATATAGCTAATATTATAGGGTAGGGGTGTACCACCATATGTACGTAAATGTAACAAATGACATGACGTCATACCTCATCATCACCACCCTCTTCCGCATCCGGCACGGAGTCCTGGTCTCCGGATCCTAGCGCCTCAAAGAATTTGCTCACGTCACCTTCGTTGGAGTATGGGTCTGAAAGAAAACAAAAATTGGATTTTTTGAATATATACTAATATTATACTGGATTGAAATTTTGGGTTCCCGCGGGAACTCTTTGATTTTCCGGGATGAAAAGTAGCCTATGTGTTAATACAGACTATAATTTATCTCTGTGCCAAATTTCATCCAGATCCGTTCAGCCGTTCTGGCGTGATTGAGTAACAAACATCCATCCATCCATCCATCAAAACTTTCGCATTTATAACCCACCACCACCACAACAACAACCCATTAACGTCCCACAGTGCTGGACAAAGGCCTCTACTCTCGTAGAAGAGAGGGAATTAGAGCTTAGACACTCCACGCTGCTCCAATGCGGGTTGGCGGGCTAATTATTGTAATACTAGCGAATGCCCGCGACTTCGTCTGCGTGATTTGAGGTATTTGGTTCCCGCAGGAACTTTCCGGGATAAGAAGTAGCCTATGTGCTAATCCAGACTATAATCTATCTCTGTGCCAAATTTCAGCCAGATCCGTTCAGCCGTTGGCGCTAGATTGAGTAACGAACATCCATACATCCATCCATACATCCATCCAAACTTTCACATTTATAATACTAGTGGTTCGCCCCGAACTGAGACCTCGCGGCGCCATCTATTGACATCATTGTGAAGTTCTGTTGTAAATACTAAGGCTCATTAAAAATTAAATAATTTCGTTTCCATAGAATATTTATCTAATTTTAGTATTTGTTGTTCAAGTACAGGATATAAATCAAATAATTGATCAAGTTTCAGGGTTCAGAAAATTTAGAGTTCTGAGGTCAACTTTGGACGTTAGAAAATCACCACTTTGGTCAATATAAGGGGAAAACTAAAAAAAAATTTTTTTTGGACTCTAATTCCTAATTATCTTTAAAATGATATACCGCAACCTTATGTTACGCTATAAAAAATATTTTCGTTCGCTACGCTTCTATGAGAGCCCCACTGAAATAAAGATTTTTATAACTTTTGAAGCCATATTCGGCTGGAGGCCATCGGGCTATATGCATAATATTTAAATATGAAGTAATTACGTTCAGTAATTAAGAAGTTATGAGGCTCTGACAGACGGACGGACGGACGGACGGACGGACAAGTGCAAATACACTCAAGTAGACTAGCAGAGACCTTCGCTCCGCTCGGTCACTTAGAAAAATTAGTATAGAAAAACGAACTCTCGACTCCTGTTGGTTAAAAGCTCGAACCCACCAATGATTTCAATGTTCCCTCTGCCGCTATGATCTTGGTCTCTGATCTGGTTGGCCACGGATATCGCCTTCAGCCGCTCCACACTCTTGGCCTGGTCTCCCACGTACAGCATAATGTCGTGGTCCACATCCAGGATGAAACAGTCTCCTTTGTTCATGGACTTTACTGATACCTCCACCTGGAGAAGTTAACCAGGATCTATATTATTAATCAATTCTAATATTATAAATGCGAAAGTGTATCGGTGTGTATGTCTGCTACGCTTTTCGGCTCATCTATTCAACCGATTTTGATGAAATTTGGTACAGCGGTAGGTTACATCCCGGGGAAGGACATAGGCTACTTTAAAAGAAAAGTAAGAAGGAATCAAAAAACTTTCTATGTATGTATTTACAAACGTATGCTTGTCTTTTTTGTAATTTAATTTTTTTTGTATTTTTTAAATGATTTTTCTTTCTTTCTTTCTTTCTTTTTTCATCCACTACAACAAACCCTTGACTACGACCTCACTTCATAGTAAGGGATGATGCAGCCTAAGCGGGCTAACCTGTTAGGGGAATGGCAGTAATATTCAACCCATGCTCCTAATCGGTTTCTACACGGCATTGTACGGTGTACCGGAACTCTAAATCGCTTGTGAGTGTGACACGTCTTTGCCGGTAGAGTGGTAGTTACGGCCGAAGCCTCCCACCAGGCCAGACCAGGGAATATTCAGAAATAACAAATTTCCTAACCGACCCTGCCAGGGATCGAACCCGGGACCTCCGCACGTTAAGTCGACAGCGCTCAACACTGCGTCCGGGAGGTCGTCAAAATGACGTATAAAACAATCTCTGAACGAAACTAAAACGACACCTCTAATTAATCTAGTTGTGTCTTTCTGCAGAATATAGTACCTATCATGAAAGGGTTAGCGGTAATTTAGATTTGACAAATTTACAACTGTACTCAGGATCTTACTCGCCAGTGGCGCCAACTAGTGAGCATAAAAACGGTAGACCTCATGGGACGTCTATGAGACTACCGGGTGGGCGTCCCCTGCCCCGCGAGCTCCTACGTCCCGCATTATTGGTGCCTCCCAACCTAAGCATCAGTGGCGACGAAGAGGACGACGCATCGGTAAGGACACCCGAAACACCTTACACCGGACTTTACATCCCAACCTCTGGACATGACACCTCATTCACCGGATTTAACAACACAGACCTATCCAAAAGCGCGACCATAGCCTAGGGCTGAAATAGACAATCCAGGTAGTCTGCTAGCTGTGAAGACACGCCCGGGCAAGGAGGCTCAACCTCGAGGCCGGTACCCCGACAGACTTTGACCTGTCGAGAATACACCACAACTATCAGTTGAGACGACGATAACTTCATTATTCATACCTGTCTCACTCTAACATTGCGTTTGCCCTTGATCTGGAAGAGACGTTTCTCTGCGCCTGCGTTGATCAAGACGTGGTTGAAGCCGGAAGTATGGCCGCCCTCCAGGTATCGAATAGCTGGAAACATATGAGCATACCTCAGTATAACACACTACATACAATATACAACTACCTCGTTGGCCTGGTGGTTAGCATGTTCGACGAGATCCCGGGTTCGAGTCCCGGGTCGGGCCATAACAAGTATTGGATTTTTCTGGCAAGAATTTCTCAGTACTAGCCCGGAGTTAGGAAGTTGGCGGTGTTTCACCCCTGTGCCTCGGATAGCACATCGAGCCGTCGGTACTGCGCCTGATCTCTCACCGGTCGGGATTCTCCGTCCCATCGAGCTTTGAGAGTAAAGGAACAGAGAATGCATCTGTGTATTGTGTGTACACACTAGAGCACTATAATATCTCCCGCGCAGATGGCTAATCTCTCTGGAGACATGCCGCCGTGGCCGAAATTCGATCGGGAGGACATTACAGAATGTACAGAATGGGGACAGAATTTCATTATAGGTTAAATTTGGTTATACAGGTTAGATTCCTGAAGAACTGTTAGATACCTGGCTCAAAATAGCCCAGGAACTGTCTGGACTCGTATCCTTGCGTCTCCCGATGCTGGACCGCGTTTCCATGGAACTGCTCGTCGTCCAGGTTGACGGACAAGATTGCCGCCGCCCCGGACTCGTCCTGACTCGTCTTCGAGCCCAACCAGAAGTGGATGTCCCATGATAGGTTGGTAGTACCTGTTGTCTGGACATTTACAGACATTACGATATTTTTATGAGGCACTAGCTGATTCCCGCGTCATCGTACGATAAGGTTTATTGGTTCCCGTGGGAAATCTTCCGGGATAAAAAGTAGCCTATGTCCCTCCCCGGGATACAATCTACGAGCCATCCTTTGCGCAAAAAGAAGTCAGCCCTTCCGTCACCAGAATTGTTCCGTAGAACCAGAGTGCTAGTACACATATTCAAAAGTTTCTTTTCCAAATTCTAAATCATTGATTTTAATTTCAAAACGAATGCATTCGTCACTATTCCTAAACGTTGGCCGGCAACGCCACCTACGTCAAAACCATGTACTACACAACTGTCAGACGGCAGAGAAAAACGATCATTCTAATATTCTACATTCAAAAAGGCGCGCACGCAAATTATTACTTCTTCCAACAAATCGGTGTGGTGTAAACTTAATCCAACTAAACCAGTGCCAGTGTAAACTTGAAATAGCCGCAGACCTATGGAAACAGAGACATCGCCGGGGTACCCCAGACGCATCCAACAGCCAGCAATAGGTAAGTGCGAAATGCATTCGTAGTTCGTACATTGTCCTGGCCCCACAATATCTTTCAATCTATTAATCATAGTTGCTTCGAACCGGATTAATTAATTACCACGGCTTTTGAGTATTTGTACTGGCACTCATTTCCATAAAACAACGAAATAACGTAAAATTCTTTTGTTCACAAGTAACAAAAGTACCGACATTCCAATCGCATTCCAACGCTTATTTCTCGTAAATTACTTATTATTTTGGGTAAATACTTATGCGTACAGTGTTTTATATTCGTATTTCAACTAATACAATCAAGATTTACAATAATAATAACGTATTTCGCAATTTCAATTTACTTTTTCATGCCACGCCACGCGCCGCGCGCCAATTCAGTTAGGTCATATCCACACCTTACTATTTCACAATTACAATATTATAAAATAATATTCATTCCCATTATTTACGGTTTGTCTTCGTTTCTTCGAACGAGACAAGTAGCATTTTCGTGCGTAACCCGTATTTCATACTTTGTCTTGTTTTTTCGAGCAAGACAAAACATTTTCATACAAAATACTTAAGTATCATACCGTACCTACGTTGTTTTGTTTTTTCGAACAAAACACACGTTTGTTACATCATACATATTGCATACTTGCATACATTCATACACTCTTATACATACAAACACACATAGATACAACTTTCATATCCAGGCTTTACATGCTAATTACACAATTATTTACTGTAAGTTAGTATTTTCGTGCTAATTTATACACAAAGTTTCTTGTTTTTGTTCATTTTATTTATTTATTTCAACATGGAATTAGTTCAATTAATGTTTGAAAGAGAAATCGCTCTGAATAGTATACAACGCATGGCTGATTGTATAGACAATGAAGCAGAATTTCAAGTCCGTTCAAGAGACTTAAACAATATTAAAAAACAATTTGTTACCGTTCAGGGTAAAATTGAAAAACTTTTAGCAAAGAAGGGTGAGTTTAAACCGGAAGATCAATTAGCCATCCGTGATAAATTTGATAACTTGTTCTACATAGTTCAAATAGCATTGGACAAATTAAAAATTAATATTCGGAAAAACAGTGTCTCCGGTGTGGTACCAGCCTTATGCCATAGTCATCCTCCAAAGATAAAGTTACCTACAATTTCTTTACCTACATTCAGTGGAATTGTTACTGAATGGAGTGCATTCTTTGACCTATTCAGATCCTTAGTTCATGATAATGAGGATTTGTCAGATGTTCAACGCTTTAGGTATTTGTTGTTGTCATTGCGCGATGAACCTTTAAATTTAATAAAATCTTTTCCAGTTACTGATTCTAACTATGCTAACGCCTTACAAATCTTAATCAATCGTTATGAAAACAAAAGAATAATAGCAACCAAACATTTTGACAAAATTCTTGATGCTTCACCCGTCAACGATAAATACTTAGAACAAAGTTTAAGAAATCTTCTTAACATTTGTCATGAAAACTTAACTGCTTTAAAATCACTTGATTTACCAGTTTTTGAATGGAGCTTTCCACTTTTAAATATTTTACTCCGGAAAATAACTTCAGGTATTCGCAAACGCTTTGAATTATCTTTGAAATCTTCAAGTGAGATTCCACCTGTTAGTGACTTGTTGGACTTTCTTGACAAGGAGCTATCCGCTTTAGTAGTTATGTCAGCTGCTAGGGATAAGTCTTTGGTGACAACCAAGTCAGGTGACTCGCGCCAACCCACCACTGATTCATTAACGCGATCTTCGATTGCCGCGCGCCCTACGTTCTCTCGCGCGCTTGTCGATACTAAAAATAATAACAATGCGAACACTACGCGACTTACCCGCACTGTTACTTTTCACAGTACTACCAACACTAAACCAAAAGGTACTTGTTGCTACTGTAATGAGGAAACTCATATATTGAATAAATGCGATTCTTTCAGCAAGCTAGATTTAAATAAACGCAAGCAGTTTATTAATGAAAATAAAATCTGTGCGAACTGCTTATTTCAAGGTCATGCTTCTGATAACTGCTTTTCTAGATATAACTGCAGAATCTGTTCTCAGCGTCACCACACGTCGATTCACGACAGTGATAGTGGCCCAACGCATAACCTACTAGCTGAATTTCCACAGTATCCAGAAAATACTTCAAATTATTCAACGGTCCTTCTAACCACAGCGTTAATTAATATCAATCAAGTTAATTCAAACTCACAATATCCTATTACTATACGCGCTTTAGTTGACCAGGGATCTCAGGCTACCCTCATTACTGAGGCCTGCGCTCAGCGACTGGGTCTTCAAAGATTTTACACTTCTTCAAGTGCCACTGTGACCGGCATAGGTGACAAAGATAATCAGCCACGTGGATATGTTATATGTGAAATAACACCACATAATAGATCTGAACCTAAACTTTTTATTGAAGCGCTCGTTCTGCAGAAAATTACTAGTTACATTCCTACTATTCCTAAATCTTTCGAAAACATTTCTCATTTACAAAATCTGCCTTTAGCAGATCCTGATTTGCGTTCTTCTCGACCTATTGAATTATTGCTAGGGTCTGATTACACTGACCGTATCTTACTCGATAATATTATCAAAGGTCCATTAGGTACACCTGTGGCTATAAATAGCATCTTTGGGTATTTACTCAATGGTAAAATATCACCTGCCTCCTCTACACAAATTTGTGTGAACGTGAGCACCTATCAATTAGATATGCAAATACAAAAGTTTTGGGAGCTTGAATCTGTTCCTGAAACTAAGCCTCTCACAAAAGATGAAATTCATTGCGAAACTATTTTCGTTAACACTCATTCAAGAGATTCAACCGGTAAATACACCGTATCTCTTCCATTCAAGGAGAATGCGCCTCCACTAGGCGATTCACGTGGAATTGCTCTCTCACGACTTCATAGACTTGAGTCTAAACTCTCAGTTAATCCTGCTTTGCGAACAGACTACGTTCAATGTCTCCAAGAATACGTGGACTTGGGTCATATGGAACTTGTTCAGAATCCTTCATGTACTGTCACAACGCCATATTACATTCCTCACCATGCAGTGGTGAAGAAGTCTTCTGCTACTACTAAGGTCAGGGTGGTTTTTGATGCCTCCTGTAAAACGACCTCTGGACGGTCTCTTAATGATAACCTGTTAACTGGACAGAAACTACAACAAGATATTGTCGAAGTTCTTTTAAAATATCGTCTTCACAATATTGTTTTTACATCTGATATCAAGATGATGTATCGTTACATTCAAGTTCGAACTGAAGATCGAGACTTTCAACGAATTCTTTGGCGTAAGTCTACCGATGTGCCTGTCCAAGAATATCGATTATGCACAGTCACATTTGGCGTTGCATCAGCACCGTTCCTAGCGTTACGAACACTGCGTCAGTTAGCACTCGATGAAGCATCATCTTTTCCCCTTGCGTCGCAAGTGTTACTTAATGACGTTTTTGTAGATGATGTTGTTACTGGAGCAGCTACGCTGGAAGATGCTCTAAGATTACAGCGTGAGCTTACAGCACTCTGCAAAGCTGGAACATTCGAACTCCGTAAGTGGACTTCCAACAGTGCAGAATTTTTATCTTCCATTAATAAAGATAACTGTAGTAATGACAATGCACTTATTCTTTCTGGTCTTGATAATGACGCTTCAGTTAAGATCTTAGGACTTCAATGGAATCCTAAAACAGATACCTTTTCCTATCATGTAGATTTTCCTTCAAAAAAATGCACCAAACGTATTATGTTGTCCGAGATTTCTAAAATATACGATCCACTTGGTTTCCTTAGCCCAATAATACTACTTGTAAAACACCTGATTCAACTACTCTGGATTTCTGGTGTTGGCTGGGACGATAATCCCTCTAAAACTATTTGCGAGTTATGGTCTACATTTCTCACAGAATTCCCTTTACTTGAGAATTTTTCCTTACCCAGACATGTCCTCCCTTCATACAAGGAGGTACAAATTCATGGCTTTTCTGATGCCTCTGAAAAGGCATACGCTGGTTGCGTGTACTTGCGTGTTACTAATCACGCAGGTAACATTAATTCATTTCTTCTAATCGCCAAGACTAAGGTGGCACCACTAAAGAAAATTACTCTTCCTCGTTTGGAATTGAGTGGTGCTGTTTTACTATCAAAACTTATCGAAAAGGTACTTGCAACTTATGGAAATATTTTACCTTTTGAAAATGTTTTTGCTTGGAGTGATTCTTCGATCACTCTGGCTTGGCTTCGATCCCCGTCTCATGAATGGCGTACCTACGTAGCCAACCGGGTTACCGAAGTCACAAGTCGAGTTCCCGCCTCACAATGGCGTCATGTTCGCTCGGCAGATAACCCTGCAGATGTAGCATCGCGAGGTGTTATGCCTTCCCAGTTAAATCAAGAACTGTGGTTCACGGGTCCGTCTTGGCTTAAACTGCCTCAGCAGGAATGGCCTACTTCTCATATAGATTTGCAGACAGATGAAGAACGTCGCAAACATACGTTGGTGTCTCACAAGGAACCTCTTGATTTACAGTTTCTAGAGAGATTTTCATCACTTTCACATTTACTTCGAGTGGTTGCTTTGTGTTTCCGGTTTTATCATAAATGTCGAAAATCGAAATCATATTCTTCTGATCAAATCACGGTCCCTGAAACCAAATTCGCTCTCCAACGTGTAATAGCACTTGTACAAAACGACCAATTTTCTGAAGATATTTTACACTTAAAGAACAATGAAAACTGCTCAAATCGATTACAAAAGTTGAAACCATTTCTTGATACCGCTGGACTCATCAGGGTCGGCGGCAGAATCCAAAATGCCAAAATTCCGTATGATGCTAAACACCAAATAGTGTTGCCTAAAAATCATTTCTTTACAAACTTGTTAATTGATCATTTTCATAAAATTCACTTACATGTCGGACCACAAACATTACAATATTTAATTTCCCAGAATTACTGGATATTATCAGCTCGAGACGCTGTCCGCATGCGAACGCGTCGCTGTGTGCGGTGTTTTCGTGCTCGTCCTACAGCACTTCAGCCAATTATGGCTCAACTTCCAGCAGCAAGAGTACGTTCTCTTCGACCATTCCTACACGTAGCGGTCGATTTTGCCGGCCCTTTTCTCCTAAAATCGAGTCCCATTCGAAGGGCGAAGGTTTACAAATCATACGTGTCCGTTTTTGTGTGCATGTCCACCAAAGCAGTTCACTTGGAACTCGTTCCTGATCTCACGACCGATTCCTTCCTAAACGCCTTGCGTCGTCTAATATCACGCCGCGGATTATGCACTGATATATATTCTGATTGTGGCCGTAATTTTGTTGGCACTGACCGATATTTGAAGGAATTGTTCCAATTTCTTCAAGACGAGTCGAACCAAAACGTCATCCAAAACAAATTAACGGATATCTCCATTACTTGGCACTTCAATCCAGCTTACGCGTCGCACTTTGGCGGAATTTTCGAAGCTGCGGTGAAGAGTATGAAATCTCACCTTCACCGTGTCATTGGGAAACTTACCATAACACAAGATGAATTTAACACACTCCTATGTCAAATTGAGGCGGTTCTCAATTCAAGACCGCTCTCTATACTAAGTAATGATCCTACGGATCCGTTACCACTTACACCAGGACACTTTCTTATCGGAGAGCCATTGACCTCACTGCCAGAATTCGATTTTACAAATGAAAATCCAAATCGTCTCGTTCGATGGCAAATCATCCAGCAAGCTGTCCAACACTTCTGGAAACGATGGAGTGTTGAGTACTTACATCAGTTGCAGCCTCGAGGCAAATGGGTCGTCGATAAGACTAACACACCCCTCTGCGAGGGTTCTATAGTCGTCTTAATGGATAACACGCTGCCTCCGCTGCAGTGGCGTCTAGCGCGTGTGCATGAGCTGCACCCCGGCGCCGATGGTATTACTCGTGTAGTCACTGTTCGCATGGGTAATACTCTTACCAAAAGACCTGTAGTCAAGGTATGTCCCTTGCCTATAGAGTAACCTACAATTTCATACATTTTCCTCTCATTTCTTTTTTTTTCTTTCTTAATCATAGTTCAATGTATAATTTTGTTTTTTCCTTTAAAATAAGCGAGTTATTTTAAGGTCGGCGGCATGTTCCGTAGAACCAGAGTGCTAGTACACATATTCAAAAGTTTCTTTTCCAAATTCTAAATCATTGATTTTAATTTCAAAACGAATGCATTCGTCACTATTCCTAAACGTTGGCCGGCAACGCCACCTACGTCAAAACCATGTACTACACAACTGTCAGACGGCAGAGAAAAACGATCATTCTAATATTCTACATTCAAAAAGGCGCGCACGCAAATTATTACTTCTTCCAACAAATCGGTGTGGTGTAAACTTAATCCAACTAAACCAGTGCCAGTGTAAACTTGAAATAGCCGCAGACCTATGGAAACAGAGACATCGCCGGGGTACCCCAGACGCATCCAACAGCCAGCAATAGGTAAGTGCGAAATGCATTCGTAGTTCGTACATTGTCCTGGCCCCACAATATCTTTCAATCTATTAATCAAGAATATAATTTTATTGTGTGATGTGTCCCGCGGTAGGACATTTTCCCGGAGAATTCTGAATAAAGAAGTTTTTCGATCCTGCGGAAATCGAAAAACCCTTAATCCACACGGACGAAGTCGCTGGCAACATCTCGTTGAAAAACATCTTAGGATGAGATCTTAGCATTTAAAACAGATGTAAAACGTGTGTAATAGATAAAATCTCGATGTAACATCTGCAACTCCTCAAACCAAGTGAGTTTTTATTGACTGGACGCAATGAACTAATGGATAACCGCGAAGTTAATCATTTTTATAAGATCTTAACGAGCTCAGACTGCTTAATATTTAGCAGATGTCTAAACAAACTAATCTTTATTTAAAAATAAATGAATAATATTTAAACCTATATAAGTTTTTTTATTCCCGCGGGAACTCCTTAATTTTCCGGGATAAAAAGTAGCCTACGTCACTCTCCAGGTCCTCAACTATACCTATCCATGCTAAAAATCACGTCGATCCGTTGCTCTATTGTGGCTCTATTTAAACCAATAAACCATCAAACCAACAAACAAACACACTTTCTCATTTATAATATTAGTATGACTATAGCTGATGCCCGACTCTGTCCGCGTGGATTGAGGTTTTTTGGTTCGGGCCTGGGATAAAAAGTAACCTATGTGCTATTCCAGACTATATGATCTATCTCCAACATCCATCCATCCACCCACCCGTCCAAACTTTCGCATTTATAGCAGCAAAGAAGCATATTAAAAGTTCTGGAAACTACTTGCTTATTTTAAAAAAATACATTTAATCATTCGGTCCAATCAAACCAAAATCAAAATTTTTGGAGCGGTCCTTGGAAAATCCTTTTATCGAGAAAAAAAATCGATTCCCGGGTCCTGCCGTACAGTTCTTATTAAAGTTTTTCTGAAAAAAACCCGGAGTTGGGAAGTTGCCGGTGTTTCTCCCCCGTGCTTCAGGGAGCACCTTATTCTTGGCCCGATCCGGGAACCGAAACCAGGTCCAAAAAAACCGGCCAAGTGCGAGTCGGACTCGCGCACCGAGGGTTCCGTACAAACATGTAGTAAGTTTTAAATTATTAAAAAAACTACTTAAACCATGCAAACTTCCACCGAAAATTGGTTTGAACGAGATCTAGATCTCGTTCAAACCAATTTTCGGTGGAAGTTTGCATGGTAATGTACATCATATATTTTTTTTAGTTTTATCATTCTCTTATTTTAGAAGTTACAGGGGGGACACACACATTTTACCACTTTGGAAGTGTCTCTCGCGCAAACTATTCAGTTTAGAAAAAAATGATATTACAAACCTCAATATCATTTTTGAAGATCTATCCATAGATATCACACGTATGGGTTAGATGAAAAAAAATTTTTGAGTTTCAGTTCTAAGTATGGGGAACCCCCAAAATTTATTGTTTTTTTCTATTTTTGTAAGAAAACCATAGTGCGGTTCACAGATTACATCTACTTACCAAGTTTCAACAGTATAGTTCTTATAGTTTCGGAAAAAGTGGCTGTGACATACGGACGGACACTCAGACAGACATGACGAATCTATAAGGGTTCCGTTTTTGCCAAATTTGGCTACGGAACCCTAAAAAGATTAAGGTCCTGTCCTATGTCAGCGACAAACGCGACAACACGACTCGATACGTCGCGACGCGACAATACTAAATAGTAGCTGACTCTTCACGTGGCCTAGTTGTCGCGTAGACTAGTTTGTCATTTTCTATGGAATCGTATCGCGTCGCATTGCGTCGCGTCGCTTATATATTACTATGGCATTGTCTTACGTTAGCCACAAACGCGACAACGCGACTCGATACGACGCGACGCGACAATATCAAATAGCTAACCTTAACGTGGCCTAAGTATGTTGTCGCGTAGACTAGTTTATCATTTTCTATGATGTCTTACTCGTATCGCGTCGCGTTGCATTGCGTCGCTCATCTAATAGGAACTTACCTTCAAGACAATATAGGAATCTCCGCTGTAGAAGTTGCCGTACTGATTAGGTGGTACCGGGACTGGTTCAAAATCCTGGAACAAGAAATGGGGAAACATTAGAAATTTAGAACACCATCCCACTACAGCCCATTAAAATCCCTCTGCTGGGCACAGGGCTCCACTCTCATAGGAGAGAGGGAATTAGAGCTTACCACCACCACCACCACGCTGCTCCAATGCGGGCTGGCGGGCTAGTAACAGCAAAATGTTGTAAATAGCTATAAAACAGTCAGTAAAATCTATTTCTAGATAAACCGCTGATATACCATCCGGACTAGATAAACGACCCACCAGTTCAAATTTATGTTTTCGAAGATCAAAGTTGGTATCTACGCCCACAGTGATATCTGCGTTCCTGTGTTAGGGTTGTCAATTTTTAGTGTATTTTTTCCGCTATCATCTAAATAATACTTGAACGAATTAACCACGGGACGCGTGATATCGGCCGTATTCGCCTTAACCCTTTAGCCGCGAACTGTGGCAGTTTCGCCATTAATTATGATATTGTGCCCGCTACCATCTTAGACTGCATCATATTGATGATCGCAGTCAAGGGCTGACTTGAAGTGGATCAAAGAAGAGACATAAATCCAGTCTTTTGTTAGTCAAAAAAAAAATACTATATTGTCATAAATCTACAAAATGGAACCTGTCGAAAATTTGACTTTTCTGATATTTTCTGACTGAATTTGATGATACAGTCTAAAATGTTAACAGACTAACCTGTTATGGGTACGGCCATGGTACGGCAGTCATAATAAATCCATCCCCTGCTCGATTTTACTGCAACGATAAAGCACGTGGCGGTACATCTTTGCCCGTAGGGTTGTAACTAGTCGCGGTCGTTGCCTTCCACCAGACCAGACCAGGCCAGGGAAAATTCAGAAATTATATCAGAAATCGAACCCGGGACCTCCCACTATTACACTACAGCGCTCACTACGCCAGGGAGTTCGTCAAAATTGTAAGATAAGGTACATAATATAAACAAATATAAAAATAACATAATATTGTACAAATTATAACTTTTATATTTATTGATATTGTGACACCCCTAATCCGCTGAATAAACTTCGTTCGCGCACTACATAAACATTTTCACTTCGTAAACCAAACAAAAATACACTCTATAGCGAATCAATCAGTATGAAAACATAACAAAAGTAAATTAGTAGATAGGCCTTTTATTGGCTACTACAAGATCATGCGCGCGACATCGTCCGCGTGAATTGATGTTTTTCAGTTTCCGCGGGAACTCTTGAATTTTCCGGGATAAAAAGTAGCTTAAGTGTTATTCCAGACTATAATCTATCTCTGTGCCAAATTTCATCCAGATCCGTTCAGCAGTTCTGGCGTGATTGAGCAACAAACATCCATCCATCCATACATCCATCCATCCATACAAACTTTCGCATTTATATTATAAGTAAGTATAGTGTAGATAGAACTGCCTCGTTAGTTAGTTACAAATGAGTATTATCAAAAAATCAATACTATAGGTTCAATGCTCAGTTAGTATTATATAATAGGTATTTATTTAACTGATAACAGCCAATTATTTTAGTTAATTACCTACATAATAATCACTAATCAGAAAATATTAGGCTACTAGCTACATGTATATGAATTTTATGTAAAGCATAAGTAGTACTATGTTTTAATCCGAACTAATAATAAAAATGCGAAAGTGTGTCTGTCTTTCTGTTACATTTTCTCGCTCTCAGCGTACGAGGACGCTGACTCTTGGAGTAGGTGGTAAAAAGCCACGGCCGAAGCCTCCCACCAGACCAGACCAGAGAAAATTCAGAAATCATAAATTTCCAAATCAACCCTTCTGTTCTATTTATGTTGTACGCACTGTTATTTCAACCCTGTCCCCACTACCGAAGGTGAACTGGAAGAGAATACCTACCTCTAGGTATTAAGTTCGCCTTTGTGCATTGTGATCTACTCGTACTTATGTGCAATAAAGAATTTCAAACAAACAAAAACCCCTGCCATGAATCGATCCCGGAACCTCCCACTTGCAATACGCACCTAACTCAGCGCTTGGCCTTGCACACTGCGAAGCATATCGTAATCATTTGACAGCTTCAAATGTATTACTCAAACTGTTTATGGAGTTCAGCAGGGCGACCGCGTATCTTTTGCATCAATCATTGATACATCGCAATCACCTCCGATTGGTTAACACTCTTCCACTATTGGACGAAATCCATTGTCGCAGCAAGAATACCATAAATTCAGCCAATCGGAGGCGATTGCGATGTATCAATGATTGATGCAAAAGTTACTCGGTCGCCCTGCTGAATAGGTAAGTACATGTTTGACATAGGTCTGTACGATTACGATAACGATTGCCTTACACAATCGGGAGGAAGATAATTCGACCTGAGGTGCAATCATGACGTAAGGATTGCCGATCAAATCTTAAAAGTTCGGCTTCAAAGTAAAATAAACCATAACAGTTTTAAGTTAGAGCTCAATATCGTGTATCCATTCTCATACGTTCAGGTATGTACGATACTCTAAACGTTTAAGAATAGATACACGAAATTGAGCTCTAATTTAATGATATTATGGTTTATTTTACTTTGAAGCCGAAGTTTTATCGGCAATCCTTATTACGGTTTGCTCAGACAATTGGGCCTCTGTTGAATACTAGGTACCGCATTTTTACCCTCGACGAAGCGGAGACGGTATATGTGTTTGCCCTAAGAGGTTGTGTGTTTGTTTGTTTGTTTGTTTGTTTGTTTGTTTGTTTGTTTGTGCACTTTTTTGTCACCATTTTTCTCAAAAAGTACTGGGCCGATTGAGATGCGGTTTCTTGCATTAAATACGTATAGCTTGTGAGAAGGTTTTTAGATATATTTTAGGACCATAGACAACCAAGCTGAGCTGTAGTCTATGATTTTAATATTTCAACATGTTACCATTTTTCACAAAAACTACTGGGCCGATTGAGATGCGGTTTTTTGCATTAGATGTGTATAGCTTGTGAGAAGGTTCTTAGATATATTTTAGGACCATAGACAACAAAGCTGAGCTGTAGTCTATGATCTTAATTTTTCTATGTGTTAAAAATTTTCACAAAAAGTACTGGGCCGATTGAGATGCGGTTTTTTGCATTAGATATGTTTAGCTTGTGAGAAGGTTCTTAGATATATTTTAGGACCATAGACAACTAAGCTGAGCTGTAGTCTATGATTTTATTTTTTCAATATGTTACCATTTTTCACAAAAAGTACTGGGCCGATTGAGATGCGGTTTTTTGCATTAGATGTGTATAGCTTGTGAGAAGGTTCTTTAATATATTTTAGGACCATAGACAACAAAGCTGAGCTGTTGTCTATGATCTTAATTTTTCAACCACTGTAACCATTTTTCACAAAAAGTACTGGGCCGATTGAGATGCGGTTTATTGCATTTAGGACTTCGTGCGATTACAAAACAGGAAACTGGTACCAAAATTTTAAAAAATCAGCGCCATTTTGAAATTCTTTGTTAATTGACCGATTTCGTTCAAAATCTATATTTAGGGCTCCCTGGGGTCACAAAACAGGAAACTGGTACCAAAATTTAAAAAAATCAGCGCCATTTTGAAATTCTTTGTTAATTGATCGATTTCGTTCAAAATCGATATTTAGGACTCCCTGGGGTTACAAAACAGGAAACTGTTACCAAACTTTAAAAAAACAGCGCCATTTTGAAATTCTTTGTTAATTAACCGATTTTGTTCAAAATCGATATTTAGGGCTTCGTGGGTTACAAAACAGGAAACTGGTACCAAAATTTTAAAAAAATCAGCGCCATTTTGAAATTCTTTGTTAATTGACCGATTTCGTTCAAAATCGATATTTAGGGCTCCCTGGGGTCACAAAACAGGAAACTGGTACCAAAATTTTAAAAAATCAGCGCCATTTTGAAATTCTGTGTTAGTTGACCGATTTCGTTCAAAATCGATATTTAGGGCTCCCTGGGGTCACAAAACAGGAAACTGTTACCAAAATTTTAGAAAATCAGCGCCATTTTGAAATTCTTTGTTAATTGACCGATTTCGTTCAAAATCTAAATTTAGGGCTCCCTGGGGTCACAAAACAGGAAACTGGTACCAAAATTTAAAAAAATCAGCGCCATTTTGAAATTCTTTGTTAATTGATCGATTTCGTTCAAAATCGATATTTAGGACTCCCTGGGGTTACAAAACAGGAAACTGTTACCAAACTTTAAAAAAACAGCGCCATTTTGAAATTCTTTGTTAATTAACCGATTTTGTTCAAAATCGATATTTAGGGCTTCGTGGGATTACAAAACAGGAAACTGGTACCAAAATTTTAAAAAAATCAGCGCCATTTTGAAATTCTTTGTTAATTGACCGATTTCGTTCAAAATCGATATTTAGGGCTCCCTGGGGTCACAAAACAGGAAACTGGTACCAAAATTTTAAAAAATCAGCGCCATTTTGAATTTCTGTGTTAATTGACCGATTTCGTTCAAAATCGATATGAAGGGCTCCCTGGGGTCACAAAACAGGAAACTGTTACCAAAATTTTAGAAAATCAGCGCCATTTTGAAATTATTTGTTTGTTGACCAATTTCGTTCAAAATCGATATTTAGGACTCCCTGGGGTTACGAAACAGGAAACTGTAACCAAAGTTTTAAAAAATCAGCGCCATTTTTATTTATTTTGTTATCACCATAATAAATGAATTCAGTTTTGTACGGTAAAATCTGTACTACTTGTAAGTCTAACCACAACCCGTGAGCTGCTTTAGCAGCTCGCGCACAGGGCGAAATACTAGTTAGATATATATAGCTTGAGAGAAGGTTCTTAGATATATTTTAGGACCATAGACAACCAAGCTGAGCTGTCTCTATGATTTTAATATTTCGATATGTTACCATTTTTTACAAAAGTACTGGGCCGATTGAAATGCGGTTTTTTTCATTAGATGTGTATAGCTTGTGAGAAGGTTCTTAGATATATTTTAGGACCATAGACAACAAAGCTGAGCTGTAGTCTATGATTTAATTTTTTCAATATGTTACCATTTTTCTCAAAAACTACTGTGCTGATCTAGATGCGGGCTTTTTGTTTTAGATATATTTAGCTTGTACCTAGATGCTGCCCAGGGTATCATGATGGAGTCAGGAGGCGATCATGGGAACTCCTTAAATTCTCATCGTATACCCGTCGCGTTTGGACTCTTTTGATTTGTCCATTTGAAAAGGGTTTGGCCATAGTCCACCACACTGGTAAAAAAAACTACTGAGCTGTCAAAGATGCAGTTTTGTGTTTTAGATATTATGTAATATATACGTTTGCTACGTTCTAATTGTTGTTTCAAAGTTATAAAGGTCAAAGGTATAATGGAGCTCTGCAGTTCGTCGTGGGTTTTTTTAAAATTTTTAATTTTATTACTTGTTACGTATAGAATCAGCTTAGCGATTCATCGAGGAAATGCAGCCAGCATTTTTCCAAGTACATATATTCATTCCATACGGAAATAATACATAGCTATTAAGTTAATAGAGTAGATATATACCTACATTTTGTAAGTGGTACTTTACAACAACCTGGTTTTATAATCTAAACTACTATTATAAAGAGGTAAAGTTTGTTTATTTGTTTGTGTGTAATGGATAAACTCAAAAACTACTCAACTGATTTTAAAAATTCTTTCACCTATAGAAAGCTACTTTATCAACGAGTAACAAGCTACATTTTATTTTAAAATAAATTAGAGATCCCTTCGATAATTGCAATAATGTGAATTAAGTCAGAAAAAATCACCTAATTTTACTTTTTACGTTTAAACCTCTATTCCTCTAATAATTCAGACTGTCTTTTATGTCAAATTTATCAAGACACTTTTGTCATACCTATTTGTAAAGACAAACATAATAAATACAAGAAAAGTTAGTAGTTACCAACATTTTTTTAAAACATTTTAATATCAAACTGCTGTAGACAGACTGCGAAAAGCCTAAAAGATCAAGGTCTGTAATTTAATAGAAAATTATGTAACTTTAACAATGTAAAACTCATCTGTAAATTGTTGACTTAGTTGAAAATAAGACTGAAATCTGAATTGCAGCCGTAGCCGGGGCAGACCGCTAGTAGTACCTAAAACAAGTGCTACTCAAAAGCTAGCGCTGACACAAATTACAGTTATTTTATGTTTAAATAGCGCAACATCATAGGTACTTACTAATATTAGCCACTCATAAAACCTGTAGTAATCAATAAATAGCTGGTATCTATACAGGCAAGTATTCTTATGAGATATCTTGTAATAGTATATTGTGTGCTTAGGGGTGAAAGAAGAAGATTTCAGACGAGGGTGAAGTTGTCTGCCCGCGCGAAGCGAGGGCTGGCATCACCCGAAGTCTGAAATCGTGTTTCATCCCGCGGCACACACTATATTTTTCATATAATCTGCGAGTTTTATTAAAATTGTACTTCTTATTGACCGAGCGAAGCGAAGGTCTCTGAGTCTACTTGAGTGAATTTGCACTTGTCCGTCCGTCCGTCCATCCGTCTGTCAGAGCCTTATAACTTCTGAATTAGTGAACGTAATTACTACAAATTTAAATATTATACATATAAACCGATGGCCTCCAGCCGAATATGGCTTAAAAGTTATAAAAATCTTTATTTCAGGGGGGCTCTCATAGAAGCGAATGCGAACGAAAATTAATTTTATAGCGTTACTGGTTGCGGTATATATCATTTTAAAGATAATTAAATTTTTTTTTTTTTAATTTTTCCCTTAATATTGACTAAATGGGGGGCTGTCAAAGTGGAGATTTTCTAACGTCCAAAGTTGACTTCAGAACTCTAAATTTTCTGAAATGCTGACCCTGAAACGTGACCAATTATTTGAATTATATCCTGTTCTTGAACAACAAATACTAAAATTAGATAAATATTATAAGGAAACGAAATTATTTAATTTTTAATGAGCCTTAGACTGACTGTCTAGTCAAGACAGTCAGTCAGACAATCTCGCATTGTAAAGTCGACATCTCCTGAGGATGCTCCGGTGTCGGGGCGAAACGTGCGTCGAGAATAGTATAAAAGTCTTGTGTGGTGGTGCATGTGAGTGGTGGTGACATTGCTTGCTTGGGAACTTAGCTTTCTTGCTTGGTTGGGAAGGTAAACGGTGCTTCGCTTTTAATTGCATGCTTGACAGCTTGACCATACAGTATTTTTTTTGTTGGCGGATTATAGCAAAGTAATTGTATACTTTTCTTGCTAAATTTGGAAGGCTCCTTCTATAGTGTAGACATCAGCTGAGAAAGAGTTTTGAGAAAATCCATCCCTAAGGGGGTGAAATGGGGGTGGAAGTTTGTATGAAAGTCCTATGTTGTTGAAGTGAGACAAGTTGGCATTCAAGTTATTAGTTTTAAATAATAAAAAACTGTATGTCCAGTTTTACAAAAATCCACCCCAAAGGGGGTGGGGTAATTAACCGCCATAAGTAGGCCTCTTGCAGCGGAAAAATCTCATAGGAAATAGAAATCGTACGCGGATGAACTCACGGGCGACCTCTAGTATTGCACAGAATATTATACTGACGCGCGAGCCCTCATATTTTTTGGCACAATATTATACTGACGCGCGAGCCCTCATATTTTTTGGGTATTAATCTTACCTCAACTCTCCATATTTCAAGGCCAGCTTTCTTGCCCGAATTTGCAAAAACTGGGTGAACTGGCATTTCTTCCTGGAAATAAAAATAATACGTAAAAAAAGCAAAGAATAGAAGTTTACATGAACAACTGCGCTCTCCGCCCATAGGCACAATATTATATAGAATATTTTAATCATTTGAGATCTTAAAACGTATGGTTTGGTCCCAGCCTCCTTTACTGTGGTTTGGTACATAGAGGTACTTAATATGTACCTAGCTGTTTTTAGGGTTCCGTACCAAAATGGTAAAATGGAACCCTTATGGTGCGACTTTCTCCGTCTGTCTGTCCGTCTGTCCGTCCGTCACACTCGATTATTTCAGTAACTACCGAAGCTATCGACGTGAAATTTGGAATAGTTGTGTGTATTAGTGGCCCAAAGACACTGGAATTAAAAAAAATTGGAAATTATTTTTGTTCTTATTTTAAAAGGGGGGAAAATCGGAGGGTTGAAATTTAAAAGTGAGATAACTGTACTGTGTGGGGTATCATATGAAAGGGTTTACTTTTTACATTCTAAAACAGATTTTTAATTATTTTTAGTCATGATAGTTTTTGATTTATCGGGGAAAAAGTCTAAAAAAATACCGTTCCCCCCCCTTATCTCCGGAGTTTATCAATCGAAAAATCTGAAATAATTATGGTCAATAGGAATTTATGTATATTTTACAGGAAAACTATAGCCAATGCTCTAACTAGCATAGTTTTTTTGATATTAACAGTAAACCTCGTACTCGTCGTCAAATAAACATATTGGTTTTTGCCTGATTGTTTTGCTTCAGTACCTACTTCTTGAGTACGGAACCCTCGGTGCGCGAGTCCGACTCGCACTTGGCCGGTTTTTTTCTTCTTATTCCTGTCTATTTCTCTTCAAACTTTTGCTTTTGTTTTAATTTATTTTTGTAACCTTTCTGGGTGATGTCACAGACGTAAGCACCACTGGCGAATAAACTGTATTTCTTTCTTTCTATCTGTTCCCCTGGCCCCTGAGGCCTGAGGGGACAACTGTTTTTTGAATCGTCGAGTAAATCTACTACTGGTTTGGAATGCCATTCCTACCGAGAGGAACCAGCAAGAATTTCGGTGACGATTCAAAAGCACTTGTAAAGTTTATTTGAAAATGTAATCTAGGATAGGATGGTAGCAAACAAACCTGTTAGAGGTAGATATGGCTCTAGTTTAAACCCCACAATACAATTAATAAGTCCAGTAACTAAAGTAGGTACCTAACTTTAGTTACACGAGTGCTCAAAAAAGTAATGTAGTGTTGTTTTCATGTAGTGCTCTGCCATTAAGAACTTTTTTCAAAGAATTTGTAGCCAGTGTCACTCGGTAAAATGTAATGCCGCGTCCACACGCTTGGCACTTGCCGCAAACTCCAAACCTCTACAAACGTAGGCTTGATTTTGGGAATCAAACTCCGCCATCCACACGCTTGCGAGCGCGTTAGTATGTTCTGAACACAGTGGTTCTGAACAGGCAAGCATGACGGACATCGAGCTTGTGTCGGCTTTTACATTCGGCTTAAGTTATTTTTATTATAAAAAGAAGAAACTAAGTGAAAGAAAATGAAAAATACGACAAAGAAGATGGTGGATGTTAAAAATTCATAGAAACCGTACCAGGAAGTTAAGGACTCCTTCTCTGGACCAGTTACTCATTTTTTACACACGTCACACACGCGTCTGTTCGCCGCCAGTGCATGAACGAGACTGAGGTCCGCGCGCCGCAAACGTGTGGTCTCGTCGCAAGCGCTTACGGCAAATTCCCTTTGTTTGTGAACAAAAAACCGACACTCGCCGGATCGGCTACAAGCGCTTGCAAACCTACATAAACCAAGCCAAACACTCTATCAGCATGTGGTGCTCCGCTGGCTGGCCTCTTTGCTTCGCACCGGCCAGTGCATACGTCTGCGAGCTATGTTCTGAAGTTCGAATATCGAATCGCTGATTGGCAGAAAGCAACGTCGAACGGCCGGAGGATTATTCACTCTACAGACGCGAACTAGCGTGGTCGTCTAGCCTCGCTGCTAGGCCCACCGTTCTTTTACCATTTATCTATACAATGTTGTTATTCAATAAGACACCATTTTAATATACTATCGTGATAGTTATTATCGAGTGTATCATTTCAACGCCTACACTTAGGAAGTGAATCCTAACTAGGTAGTTGGTTGTAGAGCGAGGAAAACCAATAACTCCCTACAAATGGTGACCCCGAGAAGAATATTTTCAATAAAAGGTCAGTCTATTTTCAAGTGACCTCAATAAAAGGTCAAAGCTCGCTTTTTGAGGACGTTTCATATCAAGCTAGAAGAAGAATAATCTTTGAAATTTAATAGTAATCAGAAGAATACTTATTTAAACAAGAATATTATTGTGAAGCATCGTTGCCAAGGAGAAACATAAATTCATCGAAGAAGACTTCGAAAATATTTTCGAATAAATAGAATGCTGTGACGGATCGATGGACATTTGACATCGCAGATTTTATTTCTTTTTTTTCAAGATTCAAATATAAGAAGGAAGATTATAGTTCAAATTCAAATTTTGGAAGAGAAAATTTATAGACAATAGTGTCAATTGTTTTGAATTTGTTTTATAGGAACGTGACTATCTGACATTTTCAGATATGTTGTAAACAATAATTTATTTTCTTTCAGCGAATTAGTTTTTTAAAATTTTAGGATCTTAAATATAAAATAATGGAGAAAATTAAAATTTTGGAAGACGAAAATGAGTCGCTTAAAAAAAAAATTAAGGAGCTGCTTGGATCAGCTATGCCATTAGTGGAAGAAAATAAGTCGCTACGGTCCAAGCTAGCGAGTACCGCATCTGACCCCATTGCAGATGCACCTAAAATTTGTAAGGTTTCAGCTAAACTTCCACCATTTTGGGTGGACCGACCTACAGTCTGGTTCGCTCAAGTCGAGGCGCAATTTGCAATTTCAGGTATCACGGTTGATCAAACAAAATTTGATCATGTTGTTGCACAATTGGATTCGCGTATAATAGGTGAGATTGAAGATGTTATCACTCAGCCTCCATCTACTGAGCGATATAAATTTTTAAAGAAGGAACTCATCCGTCGTCTCTCTGCGTCTGAAGAACAAAGAGTTAGACAATTAATAAGCGACAAGGCATTAGGTGATCGCAAACCATCACAATTTCTTCGCCACCTACTTTCTCTTGCAGGTCATGCATTGCGCGATCAAAGTATTTTGCGTCAATTATGGATGCGTTGTTTACCGCAGCATCTTCAGGCAATTTTAGCCGCTCAGTCTGAGCTAAGCTTGGACAAAATTGCAGACCTAGCGGACAAAATTTTAGAGGTCTCTCCTGGCGTAACTACTCCCTCTACTTCAGTTGTGACTCAATCTCCATCTACTTCTACTTCTACTTTAGAAAAAACAGCTTGCTCATCCGATTCTAATGTAGCTACACTTTCAGGTCGCATTGATGAACTGACCAAACAAATAGCAGCGCTTACCAAGGATAGTAAGTTTTCTAACCGAAGCAGAAGCAGGTCCAGAAGACGTTTTAACAATCGTTTATTTTCACCCTCTCCTAACAACCGAAATAACGATGGTGAGGTTTGTTGGTATCATCGTAGATTTGCATCGCGCGCGACAAAATGCACAAAGCCGTGTTCATTTGTGGATCCGGGAAACCGGCAAGGCAATCTGTAGAGGCGATGCCAGCTTGCCCGCAACGTAGTCGCCGATTATTTATTTCAGAAAGAAGATCTAAAATTCGTTTTTTAATAGATACTGGCTCTGATGTATCTTGTTATCCAGTTTCGTGGGTAGAACGGCACCCTAAAGTTGCCGATTATAGTATGCGCGCTGCAAACGGCAGCGTCATTAAAACGTATGGCTCAATTCTTTTAGGTTTAGATTTAGGATTACGCCGAGATTTTAGATGGCATTTTGTTATATGCGATGTTAGCACCGCCATTATTGGTGCAGATTTTTTAGCGCATTTTAATTTGTTACCAGATTGTAACACCAGCCGCCTGATTGACAACTCGACTGGACTCTCTAGTACGGCGTCAATCACGGTATGTGAGCAAGATAGCGTGAAGACAGTAAGTAGTGCAAACGATATTTTATCGGAATTTCCGGCCATTATTAGACCTCCAGGCCCAGTGCGCGAGATAAAACACAACACGGTGCATTTCATCAGAACTACTGATGGACCACCAGTATCTTCTCGCCCGCGCCGCCTAGGTCCGCAGAAGCTCGCCGTTGCAAAGAAAGAATTTGATAACATGCTAGCATGCGGTTCTGCTAGGCCTTCCGATAGCGCTTGGTCTTCCGCTTTACATTTAGCTCCAAAAGGTGACACTGACTGGCGTCCGTGCGGTGATTACCGCGCTTTGAATGCGCGAACGATACCAGATAGGTATCCCGTTCGTCACATCGGTGATTTTAATCAAAATTTGGTTAATTCAACGATCTTTAGTACGATTGATTTAGTTAAAGCATATCAACAGATTCCTGTCGCAAAAGAGGATATTTGTAAAACAGCAATTATAACCCCTTTTGGTCTTTTTGAATTTCCTTATATGGCTTTCGGGTTACGCAACGCTGGTCAAACATTCCAGCGGTTTATTGATGAAGTCGTACGTGGCTTGGATTTTTGTTTTGCTTATGTTGATGATATTTTAGTTTTTTCTAGGGACCCGCAGCAGCACGCCGAGCATTTACGTTTATTATTCAAGCGCTTAGAGGAATACGGCGTGGTAATTAATGAGAAAAAATGCCATTTCAATGTTTCAGAAGTAAGGTTCCTCGGTTATAGGATTAGTGCTGCTGGTATCAGCCCGCCTATCGAACGGATCAAGGATTTACAGGACTTTCCCTTGCCAAAAACGGTTCAAGGAGTCCGACGTTTCCTTGGTATGGTAAATTTTTATCGGAGATTTCTTCCTCACATTGCACGTTATCAAGCGCCACTCATTGATGCTCTGTCAGCTATTCAAGGTAAAGGTGCAAAGCCATTTATTTGGTCACCTGATTTAGAGCGTAGTTTTGCAGCTTGTAAGGAAAGTTTAGCTAACGCAACCCTTTTAGCGCACCCTTTGCCTGACGCTCATCTAGGATTATTTACTGATGCGTCTTGTTCGCATGTAGGTGCCTGTCTGCAGCAAAAGGTAGGACAAGGTTGGCAGCCGATAGCATTTTTCAGTAAAAAGCTGACCGAAAAGCAGTCTACTTGGCCAGCTTATTATAGGGAATTATTAGCAGTCTATGAAAGTGTGCAGCATTTTAGGCACATTCTAGAGGCTCAGCCCGCCACGATTTTTACTGATCATAAACCTTTGTTATATGTTTTCTCTCAAAAACGAGAAAAGCTTCCCCCTGTTCAGTTAAATCAAATTATTTTTATTTCACAGTATACTACAGATATTCAGCATGTCAAAGGGGCAGACAACCTCGTTGCAGATGCGTTCTCGCGAGTGGAGGGCATCTCAGCACAGGACCTCCTCGTGGAGCTTTCTCGTTCGCAGGCATCCGATGAGGAATTAAGGAAGCTGCGTGATTCAACTTCAATGAAGTTGGCACGCGTTCCGATTCCAGGCACAACAGTTAAACTAGTTTGTGACCTCTCTACTGGAAAACCCCGTCCCTTTGTTACTCAGAATTTCCGAAGGAATATTTTTGACAGCTTTCATAATCTTAGTCATCCTGGCGTACGAGCTACTTCACGCTTGATAGCTGAACGTTTTGTATGGCCGTCTATGAGAAAGGATTGTCGCATGTGGACACGTGCTTGTCAGGGGTGTCAACTATCAAAAGTTACCCGCCATACAAGTTCACCTTTGTCTAAATTTTCAGAACCATCTAATCGTTTTTCTGTGATTCATATGGATATAGTAGGCCCATTACCTTACTCGTCTGGTTTCAAGTACTGTCTCACCGTCATCGATCGTTTTACACGATGGCCTGAGGTATTTCCAATGCCAGACATTACCGCCGAAACGTGCACAGCTACATTCGTTTCTGGCTGGTTAGCAAGGCTAGGGTGTCCTGAGGTCATTATTACCGACCAAGGGTCTCAATTTAACTCTCATTTGTTTTCTAAGATAGTGGAGTTGACCGGCGCGCAGCATCGCACGACAACTTCGTATCACCCGCAATGCAACGGTATGGTGGAGCGACTTCACCGCCAGCTGAAGGCGGCGATTATGTGTCACGCTAACCCGCAATGGACCGAGGTACTCCCACTTGTACTCCTGGGAATAAGGAGCGCCTGGAAGGAAGACCTCGGGACTTCTAGCGCAGAGCTTGTATATGGGGAATCACTGAGATTGCGAGGTGAATTTTTTAACCCTACTTTTAAGGATCGTCATATTGATCCAGCATATTTTATTGATAGACTTCGCACTCATATGGCGAATCTATCGCCAACTCCTGCAACTGCACATTGCAAAAAGTTTTTCTATATACCTAAAGATTTATCTTCCGCATCATTCGTGTATTTACGTCGAGGAACGATCAAGCTAGCGTTACAGCAGCCGTACACCGGTCCTTTCAAGGTGTTGGAGCGTGGTGAAAAGTCTTTTAGGATTGAAGTGAAAGGGAAACCAATCACAGTCTCTATTGACAGGTTGAAACCAGCTTACTTGTCACTTGATCCATCAGATGCAACAAGTACTCCTCCAGTTTATACGCGTTCCGGACGTAGGGTGCGTTTTCCGTCGCATTTACAAACTTAATTTCTTTTTCTTCTCCCGTTCTTTTTCACTCTGCAGGGGGGTGATGTGGTGCTCCGCTGGCTGGCCTCTTTGCTTCGCACCGGCCAGTGCATACGTCTGCGAGCTATGTTCTGAAGTTCGAATATCGAATCGCTGATTGGCAGAAAGCAACGTCGAACGGCCGGAGGATTATTCACTCTACAGACGCGAACTAGCGTGGTCGTCTAGCCTCGCTGCTAGGCCCACCGTTCTTTTACCATTTATCTATACAATGTTGTTATTCAATAAGACACCATTTTAATATACTATCGTGATAGTTATTATCGAGTGTATCATTTCAACGCCTACACTTAGGAAGTGAATCCTAACTAGGTAGTTGGTTGTAGAGCGAGGAAAACCAATAACTCCCTACAAGCACGTTTGAATTTGTGATGGCTTGTTGAGGTTTGGCAAGCGTGTGGACGCGGCATTACCCATACATGCAAATCTGTTCAGGCATTTAGAAGTTATGGTGGAATAAAGATAATCAGTTGTATAATAAAACCAAATTCACATGGTCGAAGAAATTCACGGGCATATTTTAATAAAAAACTTACATTTTCATCCATTTTTAACACTAAACCGTATTAAACACTCCATTTAATCTACTTTTTTTAATAATCAACACCAAATATCAACACTCGTAGTAAAACCTTAGTTTCAGATACGTGTGCATACATTGAAGTAACAAGAGGGTATTATGAGAAAACAAAAAAATAGATAACAAACTGTACAAACAGATAATAACCACTCAAAGGCAAAATAAAGGTGCGTACAGACTACAGATTCACGTTTTTTCTTAATCCACTACCAGTTATCCCTTGACTGCGATCTCACCTGATAGTAAGTGATGAATGATGATGTAGTCTAAGATGGTAGCGGGCTAACCTGTGATTTATATTGTAATTAGGTTAGGCTAGCTAGCTTTAAGTTCTATTGTATTGTTTTCAATAAAGGTTATGAATTTAAAAAAATAAAAAATTGTATGATATGATATTATGATGGATTATTATAAGTATAACCCATGAAGGACTTTTGGCGCTTCACGACACACCACGACACGCTTGCTTTACAAATAACAGAACAGAGGTAACACGAATCATGACATTTACAACTTGTTATGGCGTAAAGGCGGCCTTATTACTACAATTAGTGATCTCTTCCTAGCAACCTATAGGAAAGGAGATCGGATTGGAACATGTGGTTTGAAAATTCGATGAAACGAAAAAAGAGACAAACATATTTATAACAGGATTTAGCCTGCGAGAGAATGAGATATCATTATCAATCAATTAATTCAATCGTTTATTTGCAAGAAACATTGATTGTTTATAGAATACAAGTTATATTTATCTCATACTCTCGTAGGACGTAGACTACTTTTCTGTAGTTTCACTTCTGCAAGTGAATTGCACACACACTTTTTGAAGTGAAAACTTCTTTAGCCGCGTTGAGTACTTTTCGGTAGGGGGAAAAATGTGGATTCGCGGCGTCATCGACACGCATGTCGCCGCACGCTCGCGTCGTTACGAAGACAAAAGGTCCTAAATTCGTACTAGGTACTACATTCGAAATTAAACTTTAATGTCTTATCGTTAAGGTTAATATTTTAATTATTTTAATTAAAAAATAATAAATAAAATTAAATATTATTCGTTTTCACTTCTACCGGCAGTCCCTGTGACTGCCATTTTTTTTCTTTCTTTTCTTTCTTTCCAGCTTTAGTGTGCGCGTGTGTTTATGTTTCTTATTATTCACTAGTCACTAGTGTCAGCTTTGCTTTTAAAATTTGAATTGAATTTTTAGAAAAGATAAAAGATTGTTAATTTATTTGTTGATAAAGGTTCAATTAAACAGATATTTGACTCATTCGATGTATTTCACTCGATTAGTTCTTTGGCGGGGATACGCCATATTGGAATAATTTGCATAAATACGAGTATTTTGACGTTTGAAAGTTAGTCTCTACTCTCTTACCGGCAGACTCAGCGATTATTGAATATTTTTGTGTTTAGATCGCAATTTGATTTAGAGCTTAGCAGTAGCAACTGCAGTCTGATCAAATGATTAATTTATTGTTGTTGTGATGCTTTGGCGAAGTTTTATACTTAACAGTTTACATTAAATCTCTCGTGAAACCGCTACACGTTGTGAACATTCGCTCGTGCAAGTTTTAAAGAGAGTATAAACATATTTTAAAGTAATTTTTATTATTTGCCCACTTCTAGATTATGCTTAGGACTAGTATGAGTCAAGGTACACAAACTTCGCGTCATCGCTTGGCGTGACTGACCGACCGTCGACGGAATAGAAAATTGGCTTTCGCGTTAATTAACTTGTTATTTTCTATTATTAGGAAAATTAGGTGTTGTTGTACTATTTTCTATTATTATCACTAACATGATAATAGTCGTTATAGCCCGCATTGGAGCCAAATGGTGTTGGAGTAGCGTGGTGGGTCTTAGCTCTAATTCCCTCTCTCCTATGAGAGTGGAGGCCTGTGCCCAGCAGTGGGACGTTAATAGGCTGTAGTGGAAATTAGCTGATGGTCGCGACTTCGTCCGCGGGGTTTAAGTTTTTTTTAATTCCCGCGAGATCTTCTGCCGGGATAAAAAGTAGGCTATGTCACTTTCTAGGTCCTCGACTATACCAATGCAAAAATCAGGTCGACCCGTTTTTCTGTAGCGGCGTGATAGAAGGACCAAACCAGAGAAAAAATCGAAATGGAAATTGTCCTAAATTGTCTCTGCCTGAAATCGATACTGGTACCTCCCACTCATAATAATACCACTGCGCCAGGGAGTTCGTAAATAGTTTTCCTTCTTATTTTTAATATCATACTTTTTAATATTATGAATGCAAAAGTGTTGGTTTATTTGTTGGTTTGTCCTTCAATCATGCCGCAACACAGCAACGGATCAACGTGATTTTTGGCATGTGTATTGTGTACCTATAGTTTTGGACCTGGAGAATGACACAGGCTATTCTTATCCCGGAAAATTAAGGAGTTCCCGTGGGAATGAAACAAACTTAAACCACGCAGACGTAGTCGCGGGTATCAGCTAGTTGAAGATAAATGATGGTGTTTTGATAGACAATATGTATAGTCAAAGTGACGCCGCTCCCAAATTGGCAGACAAATACCATTAGGGTCGATCAATACTAGGCAGGAGTTGAGAACATTTTGACACCAAAATTTCCCTGGGAACTCCTGGAAATTTTCCATCTTAGATGAAACATATAAATGTCCTATAGTGTAAATATTTAGATCTTATTGTAAATATAAGAAAATCCGTAAATTACCATATTATTTCTGTTGCTTTTATAATATAATCGCTGTTGATATAAAATATAAAAAAATAACAGAGTTCACACAAAGTGACAGTGTTCTCAAAGGAGAACATTTTCTATTGGAGAACTCTGGAGCACGCGCACGCGCCATGCAGATTTCTTCACGATGTTTTCTTTCACCGTTAATAATTATAATAACTCGGAAAAGTCTGATTCTATGGGCGAAAAATACCTACTTAAATTTATGGCGCCAAAAGTTTGTAAACCCTGGCGTGGTATATCTACGAAAGTTACCCCATATCGTCCCTTTGCGGCTTTTTATGACATGACATCACATTAAGTAATAGCTTTTAGATTATTAGGCTATGACCACATCCTTGGCTTGGCTACATCTGTACCTTTAAACATTTATAATACAACTAGCTTTTGCCTGCGACTTCGTCCGCGTGGAATTTGGTTCCTAAAAATCCTATACAAACATTATTTCTCTATTTAACCTCCTTGGGGGTGGAATTTTTTAAACTTGTGAAACACGTACCTACTTCTTTATATTTACTCGAAAGCCAAAATACCTACCAAGTTTCGTAGATTAGATATAACTTGAAAAGTACCAAGAGAAAGTAAGGACACTACAAACTTTCATCCCCTATTTCACCCCTTTGGGGGTCGAATTTTCAAAAATGGTGAAACACCTACTTTTTTATTTTTTACCGAAAACCAAAATACCACCACCACTACAGTCCATTAACGTCCCACTGCTGGGCACAGGCCTCCACTTTCATAGGAGAGAGGGAATTAGAGCTTAGACCCACTACGCTGCTCCAATGCGGGTTGGCGGGCTTTAACGACTATTATCATGTTAGTGATAATAACCGGGACCGACGGCTTAACGTGCTCTCCGAGGCACGGGGGTTAAACACCGCCAACTTCCTAACTCCGGGCTAGTGCTGAGAATTTCTAGTCAGAAAAACCCAACACTTATTATGGCCCGACCCGGGACTCGAACCCGGGACCTCGTCAGCCGCAGTCAAACATGCTAACCACTAGACCAACAAGGCAGTCAAACCAAAATACACAATAAGTTTCGTAAATATAACTTTGAATAACTATAACGTGAAAAATAAGGGACTTTCATACAAACTTTCACCCCCTTAGGGGTGGAATTTTGAAAAACTGTGAAACACGTATTTCTTTATTTTAAACCGATACCTCAAATACCAAATTTCATGCGTATAACTTAAAAGATGAACAAACCTTCACTTAGTGAGCGCCTACGTCATAAAAGGAACCTACCTACTGTCAAACCTCAGGATTGGGAATAGTTGGTCAAACTTTCAAGTTTCTAACCCCATATATATATTATATATATATATATATATATATATATATATATATATATATATGTGGGGATATATATCCGATCATTGAAATTGAGAGGCGAAGTTAGGTTACTCAAACACCTATCTTTCTAAGGAAAATCCATGGCAAATCAGACTGCATCGTAATTTACCATGTGACATGCATCACAGTCAATGGCACAGATTAAATAATAAAACAAAAAGTTTAACAAAAAAATACGCAGAAAGCCATATTACAATGAGGGCTACCGTTTTTATGCTCACTAGTTGGCGCCACTTGCGAGTAAGGTCCTGAAGTATGCCTGTATATTCGGTAAACAAGCAATTTTGTGAAAAAAAGAACTCTTTTTTAAATAGTAAACATACGGGAACCAGGGAAATACTAACCTATGAATTAGCTGTTCGAAAGAATCCGCTTAATTTTGCACCTATTTTTCTAAGCTACGCTTTCAAAGCACAGAGCACTGGCATTCTTTGGCACGTATCTTACATCTTCCATAATTAATCGGTTATTGCTAAATATTCATAACATTAATTAAATAATTAGACCCGCGATAAAAGCCCAGTGATATTTGACATTTCGGGGACCTCACACTACACTTTTGTAGCGCCCCTAGCGGCGAATTTAAACGCAGTAGCCCTGATTCATTTAGATTTGGTCGCTAATTTCGGGTCGACAAAATATAAAACCTAAAGTAATGCCGCCTCGGTATTAATTGTTACTAGCTGATGCCCGCGACTTCGTCCGTGTGGAATAAGGTTTTTTTGATTCCCTCGGAAACTCCATAATTTTCCGGGATAAAAAGAAGTCTGTCACTCTCTAGGTCAGAGATGCACAGACCGCGGCCCGCGGGCCGCATGCGGCCCGCCGGTCGAATACTGGTGGCCCGCCGACAGCAAAAATAATACTCTCGTACATTCGAAAAATATTGAATTCTATTCCAGAATAAAACCAAAAAAAATATGTTCGAAAAGTAATTTGAATCTCGCGCGCGCGCTCTTAAGTGCGCTTATCGGTGCGCCGTGCATGCGTCGGTAACAGCGGTCGGTAATGTTCGTGCTGATCTCGGTTAAATTCGTTTTCTTGAGGAAGCGCCGCGGCCGGCGCGGCGGCGCGTTATCCGCGGGTTATATTGTTAGAGCAAGCGAGATAGCAATAGTCCCGAATTCCCGATTGCTCGCGTAGGTAGATACACGAAGCTTCCAGAGTCGGTTTCGAGATTTCTCCAGACAGTTTTCGACTCTATACGCGCGGTATAAAAGCCACGCTAACCGCAGCGACCGACAGTTCGGTTTTAATTTGAGTGAAGTGTCAATAGTTCTAGTGTAGATTTTAACTCGACTAGCCGGTGTATAATTGTGTTGTGAAATCGTAAGTAAAACTCTGTTATTAATAAGTGTTTCCCTACCTATTTAATCAATTATTTTTGGTAATTTAAAAAAGGATGGGTAATTTAAGTAGGTACTGTAATTGTTTTTAGGTGCTGTGTTAATCCTAGCCAGGATTAGAACGCAACATGGACAAGCCAGGACCTAGTAATAAACGTAAGGTTAAAGATGAAAATCGGCAGTTTCAAGAAATTTGGACCGAGAAATACTTTTTTGTATGGTCACATAACAAAGTCGTTTGTTTAATTTGCAAAAATTCTGTTGCGATTGCAAAGGAATATAATGTTAAAAGGCACTATGAAACGCAGCATCCTACTTTTACCAAGTTTACAGGCGAATTAAGAAAGCAAAAAATGTTGTCTTTAAAACGGGAACTTATTGGTCAGCAAGCTATGTTTACAAAACCTATTCAAGATTCAGAAACAGCTACAGAAGTTAGTTATGAAATTTCTCGAATGATAGCAAAGCGAAGTCGCCCCTTCAATGATGGGGATTTTGTAAAAGAATGCATAGAAATTGCCGCTAAGAAAATGTGCCCAGAAGCAGCAAAAAAGTTTGAGAAAATTCAACTGAATCGTATGACTATCCAAAGACGAATTATGTCTTTGTCAGGTAATATTGCGGAACAATTAAATGAAAAAACTAATATCATTTAATTTTTTTCATTAGCACTCGACGAATCCACTGATATTAGTTCCACAGCTCAACTTCTCATATTCATACGAGGTGTTACTCAAGATTTTGAAGTCTTAGAAGAGTTATTAGGAATGTTTTCATTGAAAGGTCAAACCAGAGGAGTTGATATACTCAATGTACTTTTGGATGAGTGTTCAAAAACTAATTTGGACTTATCAAAATTATCGGGAGTTGCGACTGACGGTGCTCCTTCGATGATTGGTGTCAATTCTGGGCTAGTTACTTTGCTGAAAAAGCATCTGCAAGAAAAAAACATAAACGCTGAAGATCTCATGCAGTTTCACTGCATTATACACCAAGAAGCCCTCTGTTCTAAAAAAATTGAATTTCAAAATGTCATGAAAGTGGTAGTTTCGACTGTAAATTTCATAAAATCACGAGGACTCAATCACAGGCAATTCAAACAATTCCTTGATGACATCGAAAGCGAATATGGAGATTTACTGTATTATACAGAAGTAAGGTGGCTAAGTCGTGGATTGACACTGGAACGATTTCTAAATTTAATAGAAGAAATTGGAATATTTCTGGCGGACAAGCAAAGGGATGTCCCGGAACTTAAAAATCCTGATTGGTTGTGTGATTTGGCTTTTTTAGTTGACATTACAAATCATTTGAATGTCTTGAACACACGGCTTCAAGGCAAAAATCAACTGATATCCCAGCTCTACGCTCATGTATCATCCTTTCAATGCAAGCTGACACTTTTCAGATCGCAATTGAATTCTGGAAATTACAATCATTTTCCGAATTATAAGAAAATGGCTGAAAAATTCAACAAAACTGCGATTAATTTCAGTTATGTAGAAAAGCTAGATATTTTGATTCAATCTTTTCAAGACAGATTTTCGGAGTTTAAAAAATTGAAACCTCTGTTGGACATATTCAGCAATCCTTTCACGATTTCAGTTGAAAATGCGCCAGAGTCAATGCAGTTAGAAATTATCGACATTCAAAACGACCAAGATTTACGCAACAAATTCAACGAAGGAGACTTGCTGAACTTTTACCGCTGCATTGATAAAAATACGTACAAAGAGTTGCGTATAAACGCTCTGAAATGTGCCAGCTTATTTGGTTCTACCTATATATGTGAACAAACCTTTTCAATACTAAATAATAATAAAACAAAAAATCGAAACCGCCTTGCAAATGAAAGTTTGGAAGCAGTTTTACGTGTTGCTACAAGTAAATTTGAGCCAAATATAAAAAAGATTGTAAGCACTATGCAGTGCCACGCTTCAAATTAATAAATTCTTTTTCAATTTTAATACATATTTATCAATTCTTTATTGTCTTTAATTACCTATACTTCTGGCGGCCCGCCATCAGTTCATAATTTGCCCGAGTGGCCCCTAGTCTTAATAAGTCTGTGCATCCCTGCTCTAGGTCCTTAACTATGCCTATGCAAAAAAACCGTTGCACCGTTGCGACGTGATTGAAGTACAAACCAGCGAACAAACACAATCGTATTTAAATATTAGTATGATTACTCCATTCAATGGGTAAATTGTTCTGAAAAAAATCAGAAGGCCATGCGTACAACAATAATGAGTTTTTGCCGTTTTATAACGCTAAAAGAATAAAAACAGAATAATACATTTAAAGTACTATGATGCCGCTTCGGTATTTATTCGTCAACTAGCTCAAAGTTGAAAAGTTGTATGTAAACAAAATAGTAAACAATAAACAAACTAATATCTAAACAAATAAATAGCACTCACTAGATCTGTCCGGGCGTGTATTCACCGCTGTACACAGAACACAACTGGCTATATTCACTTTTAGAAGCCTAGAAGTAGAGCAGTGAATAACACCGGGTTGTCTTCGGTATAATTCATTAGTCATGTATATGTCACCGTAAGATTGTAAAAACCGTTGGATTATAATCTAACTCGCGAAATTGTAAACTGTCGAATGATTACAATATAACGGATTATTTTTCGGTAGATTGTAATCTGTTAGGTTTATTAACCCGATAGAACCTAATAGAACCAAGTAGTGCCCTACTAGTAAGGGCACTACTTGGTTATTTATGTCGAACCCTAACCTAACCTACAAGAAAGAGTCAAGAAAACGTAAATACAATAAATATTTCAAAAATTGACACATAAAACATTGAACGGTTCACAATCTTTCGACTGTTTACAATCTATCAACTTATTTTCTACAACTATTTAGATTACAATCTTACGGTTTTTAAAATCTTACGGTGACATATATTCGTTTACGTTACAGTCACATTGGGTAAATCAGACAGTTCTAACTATATCTAGGAATCTCAATACATTTATAGTTCGCGCGCGAGTTGAATGCAGAGCATATGTATATGGTGACACATACAAAAGCTCTGCATTCAACTCGCGCGCGTGCTATACTTACTAGCTGATGCCCGCGACTACGTCCGCGTGGATTGAGGATTTTTGAAGTTTCTTTAGAATCGTCGTGATTATGAAAATTCAACGAAACGAAAAAGCGACACCAAAAAGATACAAACATATTCATAAAAAGGATTTAGCCTGCGAGAGAATGATATAGAATACAAGTTATAGGTATGTATCCCATTCTCTAGTAGGCTAATTTTCTGAACTTTCACTTCTGCCGTGTGTGAATTGCACACACACATTTTTTTTATTTCTTCTTTCTTTTCTTTACAACCTTGTTTTTCGGTTCCAGCGAGCAGCGAGCAATCTTCAGCGTTGGCATCCTTATGGGCATCTTGCAAGCGCGCTCCAACCTAGACCTCATCATTACCACAACCACCATCCTCCTAGACCTCATCATTACCACAACCACCATCCTCCTAGACCTCATCATTACCACGACCACCATTCTCCTAGACCTCATCATTACCACAACCACCATCCTCCTAGACCTCATCATTACCACAACCACCATCCTCCTAGACCTCATCATTACCACAACCACCATTCTCCTAGACCTCATTATTACCACAACCACCACCCTCCTAGACCTCATCATTACCACAACCACCATCCTCCTAGACCTCATCATTACCACAACCACCATCCCCCTAGACCTCATCATTACCACAACCACCATTCTCCTAGACCTCATCATTACCACCACCACCATCCTCCTAGACCCCATCTTTGCTTTGCACTAAAGCGTGATTGTCTTCAAGCGCTTCCTATTAATTATCATAAAAATATTAAAGAAAAAAAACCGGCCAAGTGCGAGTCGGACTCGCGCACCGAGGGTTCCGTACAAACCTGTAGTAAGTTTTAAATTAAATGTTTTTTTTTAAATATTTGAGTTGATTGAATGAAAGGTAAATTGCGGTTTACGATTTATGACGTATTAAAAAAAAACTACTTACTAGATCTCGTTCAAACCAATTTTCGGTGGAAGTTTGCATGGTAATGTACAACATATATTTTTTTTAGTTTTATCATTCTCTTATTTTAGAAGTTACGGGGGGGGGGACACACATTTTACCACTTTGGAAGTGTCTCTCGCGCAAACTATTCTGTTTAGGGAAAAATGATATTACAAACCTCAATATCATTTTTGAAGACCTATCCATAGATACCCCACACCTATGGGTTAGATGAAAAAAATTTTTTTGAGTTTCAGTTCTAAGTATGGGGAACCCCCAAAATTTATTGTTTTTTTTCTATTTTTGTAAGAAAATCTTAATGCGGTTTACAGAATACATCTACTTACCAAGTTTCAACAGTATAGCTCTTATAGTTTCGGAAAAAAGTGGCTGTGACATACGGACGGACAGACAGACAGACAGACAGACAGACAGACAGACAGACAGACAGACATGACGAATCTATAAGGGTTCCGTTTTTGCCAAATTTGGCTACGGAACCCTAAAAAACCGGCCAAGTGCGAGTCGGACTCGCGCATCGAGGGTTCCGTACTCAAGAAGTAGGTACTGAAGCAAAACAATCAGGCAAAAACCAATATGTTTATTTGACGACGAGTACGAGGTTTACTGTTAATATCAAAAAAAACTATGCTAGTTAGAGCATTGGCTATAGTTTTCCTGTAAAATATACATAAATTCCTATTGACCATAATTATTTCTGATTTTTCGATTGGTAAACTCCGGAGATAAGGGGGGGGGAACGGTATTTTTTTAGACTTTTTCCCCGATAAATCAAAAACTATCATGACTAAAAATAATTAAAAATCTGTTTTAGAATGTACAAAGTAAACCCTTTCATATTATGATACCCCACACAGTACAGTTATCTCACTTTTAAATTTCAACCCTCCGATTTTCCCCCCTTTTTAAATAAGAACAAAAATAATTTCCAATTTTTTTTAATTCCAGTGTCTTTGGGCCAATAATATACACAAGTATTCCAAATTTCATGTCGATAGCTTCGGTAGTTACTGAAATAATCGAGTGTGACGGACGGACAGACGGACAGACGGACAGACAGACGGAGAAAGTCGCACCATAAGGGTTCCATTTTACCATTTTGGTACGGAACCCTAAAAACTGTCTATTAAAATATAAAGGTTCATTACTCATTACGAGTCTTAGAGTTAATTTTGAGTGCGATAACCATTTTAAACTATTCGCTAAAGAAAAAAAGTTCGTTGGATTATCTCACAAGTTTGAATTTCATACGAAAAGCAATTCTGTGCCAAAAGTTCTTTTTGAAGTTTGATATAGAGTTGTCGAGTTGATCTATTACTATTTAGTACCTATTTACTAAAAATTACAACATAATGCTTGGGATACCGGATAGTCATTGATGTAGAATATTAGTAAGTTAGCCCTGGACTGCGATCTCACGTGATGGTAAGTGATGATGCAGTCTAAGATGGTAGCGGGTTAAGGGGCATGGCAGTTATATTAAACCCATACCCCTATTCGGTTTTTACACGGCATCGTACCGGAACGCTAAATCGCTTGGCGGCACACGTCTTTGCCGATAGGGTGGGAACTGGCCACGGCCGAAGCCTCCCACTCAGGGAAAACTCAGAAATTCTTAATTCCCAAATTGACCCTGCCGGGGATCGAACCCGGAACCTCCGCGCGCGCTCTGAAACACGCCACGGAGGTCGTCAAATCAAATCAAATATTTTTTATTCAAGTAGACTAATTACCTATAACAAGTGCTTTTGAATAGTCGAGCAAATCTACCATTGGTTCGGAATGCCGTCAGCTTGTAGTTAGGTGTTTCAAAATTCCCATGGGACTCTTTGATTTTCTGGTACACAAAGTAGCCTTTTCTAAAGTGTCTGTCTGTCTGCTACGCTTTAACGGCCCATCTTTTCAACCGATTTTGATGAAATTTATTAAGTATAGAGGTAGGTTATATCCCGGGGAAAGCCACACTTTTTATCCCGGAAAATTAAGGAGTTCCCCCGGAAATTACAGTAACTCAATCCACGTGGACGAATTCGCGGGCAACATCTAGTTTTCTATAGTAGTTTTATGTTAGGCAAGGTAGTAGGTACGTAACGTAGAGCATGATGAGAATTTTATTTACCTAAATAAGACCACCCGAGAGATAAAACCTGACAAAATCGGGGTCGTAAAATGCTATTTTGGAACTCCCTAAATTTATATGCTGTCTCATACTTCAAATATTACAGCTTTTTTAATGTAATGTTTTGACTTAATAAATCTAAATACGAAACTGTATTTCTAACCCACTTTTTTAACTAATAACTAGAATACGCCTGCGACTTCGTTTGCGTGGATGAGGATTTTTTACTTCCGCGGGAGCTCTTTAATTTTCCGGAAAAAATGTCCTATGTCCTTCCCCGGGATACATCATACAACATGTCTCTGAAGCAAATTTCATCAAATTCGGTTCAAAAGATAAAAGCGTGACAAAAAAAGCAAACAAACGGGCAAAACGGACGGACGGAGTAAAGCAGACAGACGGACAGACAGACACACTTTCGCATTTATAATAATACTAGCTGATGCCCGCGACTTCATCCGCGTGGAATAATTTTTTTAATTCCCACGGGAACTCCTTAATTTTCCGGGATAAAAAGTAAAGCCTATGTCACTCTCCAGGTCCTCAACTATACCCATGCAAAAAATCACGTCAATCCGTTGCTCTGTTGCACCGTGATTGAAGGACAAACCAACAAACCAACAAACCAACAAACAAAGTGACTTTCGCATAAATTAGAATATTAGTATGATGATTAAGTTTGGAAATATATAGTTTCTCCAGTAACTAACTATGTACTAACTAATCTTGAAAGTCGAAATTAAACGACTTTTAAAATAGTCGTATTGGTTTAAAACTTTCCAAACTTATGTAATACTGATGATAATACAAGAATTTGGTTCCATTGGGCTAGCATGCGCACGACGAGTAAAATTATGTCTACCGTTATCTCTATTTGTCTACCGAAGCTAACATGGTTACTTGTCTCGTTACGTCAAAAGTAGAGAATGTGTAGCTAAAAGTAGAGTAGAGTGGATAAAAGTGGAGTAAAGTGGATAAATTTCTTGTCTGTGGTATTTTTCTCGTTGACTGCCTCTGCCTCGTTGGTCTAGTGGTTAGCAGGTTCGCCTGCGGTCGACGAGGTCCTGGGTTCGAGTCCCGGGTCGGGCCATAAGTATTGAGTTTTTCTGACTAGAAATTCTCAGTACTAGCCCGGAGTTAGGAAGTTGGCGGTGTTTCACCCCCGTGCCTCGGAGAGCACGTTAAGCCGTCGGTCCCGGTTATTATCACTAACATGATAATTGATCATAGTCGTTAAAGCCCGCCAACCCGCATTGGAGCAGCGTGGTGGGTCTAAGCTCTAATTCCCGCTCTCCTACGAGAGTGGAGGCCTGTGCCCAGCAGTGGGACGTAAATGGGCTGTAGTGGTGGTGTTGGTGGTGGTATTTTTCTCTACGAATCCTTACATGCCGACTATATTTTCTTGTAATAGTATACCGCATTTTGTGAATTTTAGAGTAGGTAAACAAAGAATTATTGGCAAAAACAACATCTCACTCTCTCTCGTCGCGAGATATCTCGTTGTGCGCAAGTTAAGCCTGCTGGAGGAAGTAAATCTCTCGAGTTTAGGCTCATTTGGTTTATATTTAACGAGTCGAATACATTACACTTGGTGACAAAATCCAGGGGTTTACTACCACCGATTAGAGCAGTATTATTTCAAAATGTCACATACTTGGACGTCCCAAAAATAAGGATTACAATTCTAAAACGCGAACGTCAACAATGTTAAAACAATACGGCTTTGAGCGATGGTAGTATGCCCCCCTGATCGTTTTAAACAGATTAACTTATTAAATAGTTACTCACAAATCTCACGGCCTTTAGACACGTTTGTTTCAATGCAGTCACTACTCACTGTCAAGGACTGCCGATAGACTGTGGGACCGGCCGTGCGATCCGGCGTATCGTTATTTTAGCTTTTTTTTGGGTTACAGCTAAACTACTTATATCTGGTAATTTAAATAAAGTCTATGAACTCATCATAAATAATTTCTAGTAAGGATTATTACCATATTTTATACTCGTTATTTTATTTCTTCTTCTTCCTCCTGCCCTTGTCCCACGCTACGTGGGGTCGGCACAACATGTTTTCTTCTTCCACTCACTTCTGTTATCCGTCAACCTATCATTCACCCCTTTTATACGCATATCCTCTTTCACACAATCCATCCATCTTTTCTTTGGTCTCCCTCTACTCTTTTTTCCTTCCACATGCATATCTATCATTCTTCTCGTAATATGCCTTTCTTCCGTCCGCATTACATGCCCATACCATGCTAGCCTATTACTCCTCATCTTTTCTATCACTGGCGCTACTTTCAAACTTCCCCTTATATATTAACTAGATGATGCCCGCGACTTCGTCCGCGTGGATTGATGTTTTTGATTCCCGCGGGAACCCTTCAATTTTCCGGGATAAAAAGTAGCCTATGTCCTTCCCCGGGATAAAACCTATCCCTGTACCAAATTTCAACAAAATCGGTTGAACAGATATGTTTTTTGATTCCCGCGGGAAATCTTAAATTTTCCGGGATAAAATGTAGCCTATGTCCTTCCCTGGGATGTAATCTATCTCTGTACCAAATTTCATCAAAATCGGTTGAGTAGTTGGGCCGTGAAAGCGTAGCAGACAGACAGACAGACAGACAGACAGACAGACGGACAGACAGACAGACACACTTTCGCATTTATAATATTAGTATGGATTCCATAAACTCGTTATTTTATTTGTTATATTAAGAAAAAACTATTACTAATTATATTTTCAAAAAATACACGCCGTCCAAGTGATCGTTAATGGGCATGGTGCCCAAAACACTGGCCATGTTACCTCGTTGAATAGCAAGGCTAAGCCACAGAGTAGATGTTATATACTCTTGTGGCTAAGCCGTTGGGCTAAATAAGCGCCAGCTCCTTGGTCACCGGCATGGATCAGTAGGTACTTGGGACACGAAATTTAAATAATAAAATTCTTCGTGTCCCATGATCAGATGATGATACCCTGAGTCTCAAAAGCAAGCGTCGCAAAAACGAGTTATATTATATTAAAGTCCAAGGGCGTAGCGAGGTACGGGCAGGGGGGGGGCAGCTGAATGGAAAGAGAAGATCTAGAAAAGTTAGATTTTACTGACGTATTAAAGGAGGCAGACACTTTCTTCCCAGCAACTAAAAAGCCATCCTTATTTCATTGGCACAACCGTGTACAACAAGAAGGTCTTTTTCTACCCTGCGATGTGTCAAAACGTGGCTGAGGTCTACGATGGCCGAAACCCGTTTAAACGGGCGTACACAGGAAAATTGTCAAAGAAAAAAAAGAAGATATTTTGAGAGAAGTTTTAAACAAATTTTGTGAAGAACCGCGCCGATTACTGGTCAAGTTATTATTGTGATTGTTATATTATATTGTGTTTTTAATTTTTTCCCTCACTTCCGACCTCCACTACTAATAGAGATAGAGTATAGTAGTATTGTGAGATACTTTAAAAAAAATTGTGTAGAATTTTCTTTATCTGCCCCCCTCTATATAAAATCCTGGCTACGCCCTTGTTAAAGTCTAATCTAGCTATCTATGGTCTAATAAGAATGAATAAAAAACAGTATACAATCATACTAATATTATAAATGCGAAAGTCACTTTGTTTGTTGGTTTGTTGGTTTGTTGGTTTGTCTTTCAATCACGCCGCAACGGAGCAACGGATTGACGTGATTTTTGGCATGGGTATAGTTGAGGACCTGGAGAGTGACATAGGCTACTTTTTATCCCGAAAAATTAAGGAGTTCCCGCGGGAATAGCAAAAAACTTAAACCACGCGGACGAAGTCGCGGGCGTCAGCTAGTACAGCATAAACGGGCTTTCCTTATTCTGACTTCGTCAAAACTCTAATACGAGTTACGACGTCCCATTTTCATCGAATTTTCTCGGACCTGGATTACCATTTATAATACTTCTCTCTGCGTCGAAATCCTCATTACTGAGGGTCGTGACTCGTGACCCTTTCCATTAATCATGTAATGAGTTTTCTAGGGATAATAATGTGGTGTGTTCCCACGTCCTTCCGCATACGACTCGACGAAGAATATTTAAACTCTTAGGATTTTGTAACGATTACTATCAGATGTAGGTAAGTGATAATAACCGGGACCGACGGCTTAACGTGCTCTCCGAGGCACGGAGGAAACGAAAAGGCCAAATTTGAACCTCCAAATTCGGTCACCCATCCAGTTATCGACTTGAGTCAGTTGCTTAACATTCCCAATCAACTGATACGCGTTGTCACAACAAGGCCACTCGACCACTATACTACTTACCTACACCGAAAAGAATAATAAAATAACAGGTGTTCCAAATCAACAGTCCACTGAAAATAGAAAGTGACATCACCCTTTTATGAAGTTGAATAAACGGTGCAAAACATCTTTATTATCTAACGCAAGCGGACGCCTGCCAAGAAACCGATGAAGCGTTGTTCTTCTAATTTTCACGGTGTTGTTGTATTTACGCCATTTTGTAACGAGAGATCTTAGGTGTCTTGTTAAAATTAACTTTAATAATATGTACTAGGTAGTTACTAAATATATGTATAGCTAGTAGGCCCGACAGACGTTGTCCTGCCCTAAATCTAGAACCACAATCAATTCACAATAACCAGGAAAGGGCAGTTAGCCAGGCAGGTATCCAGGCACGAAGCGAGGCGCAGGTCACTAGATAGCGAAGAGCGATGAGAATCGCTTGTCCACTATCTGTTAGCGACTCCACATACGAGTTTACATGTGGTGGAACAAATCCGGCCCTGCTTACTAGCGTCGACGACGGGGCAGAGCAAAGGGGCACTCCAACAGTGTTATTAATTCGATTCGCTCGTCGGGTCACCAATTTGGCGGCGGACCCGGGGGTCCAATAATACTCTGGTAGCTCCGTTAAATACTTGTGTATTCACTAATAATATAAAGTTTTACACTACAATAGGAATACAATAGTTGTTAGTCGATCAAAGTGACAGTGAGTACAAAAAAAACCGGGCAAGTGCGAGTCGGACTCGCGCACGAAGGGTTCCGTACCATTATTAATAAATAATTACCTTTGTTAATGAACCGCAAGACTAACTTTGTTTGTACAGGTTTATTGTTAATATCAAAAAAAACTATGCTAGTTAGAGCATTGGTTATAGTTTTCCTGTAAAATATACGTAAATTCCTATTGACCATAATTATTTAAAAATTTTTGATTGGTAAACTCCGGAGATAAGGGGGGGGAACGGTATTTTTTTAGACATTTTCCCCGATAAATCAAAAACTATCATAACTAAAAATAATTAAAATTCTGTTTTAGAATGTACAAAGTAAACCCTTTCATATGATACCCCACACAGTACAGTTATCTCAGTTTTAAATTTCAACCCACAGATTTTCCCCCTTTTTTAAATAAGAAAAAAAATAATTTCCAATTTTTTTTAATTCCAGTGTCTTTGGGCCACTAATATACACAACTATTCCAAATTTCATGTCGATAGCTTCGGTAGTTACTGAAATAATCGAGTGTGACGGACGGACAGACGGACAGACGGACAGACGGACAGACGGACAGACAGACGGAGAAAGTCGCACCATAAGGGTTCCATTTTACCATTTTGGTACGGAACCCTAAAAAGGGGGGCACTTTCGCGCCTATAGTTGTCATTTTTAGTTGACACTTGACAGTTGTCAGTGACGACTGCGTTCAGAACATGGACATCAGATCATGGATATAAGAATGATGAATTCTATGGATCTGAGTCAAATGCAGTCGCCACAGAACCATTCCGGCACCCATTCGAACACTCAAAAATTCCTTTAGAATCAATCCAGCCGAGGTCCAGCCGTTTTGAAGTGATTCGCTTGTACATACATTCGGCAATTGATTTTTATTTAAATAGATCTACCGTCGTCGTGGTCGTCAACCGATGGACATCCACTGCTGGACATAGGTCTCCTGTAGGGTCCTCCACAAGCCACGGTCTTGCGCCGCCTGCGTCCAGCGACTCCCTGCGACTCTCTTGATGTCGTCCGTCCACCGCGTGGGGGGTCTGCCGACGCTACGCCTTCCAGTGCGGGGTCGCCATTCCAGCAACTTGGGACCCCATCGTCCATCGGTTCTCCGAACTATGTGCCCCGCCCGTTGCCACTTCAGCTTCGCAACTCTTCGGGCTATAGTTATCGGTGAATCTGGTTCTCCTACTAGATCTATACTTATACCAAAAATGTTTGCCTAATGCCCTAGCCATTGGATCAGAAAAGCAGTTATTTTTTAAAGAGTTTCCCTTTTTTATATTCTACTTCTTGTCTTTGACTGCTTCCTCACCTGATGGTAAGTGATGATGCAGTCTAAGATGGCAGCGGGCTAACTTTTTAGGGGTACAGCAGTTATATTTAAGCCATACCTTTCTTCTTCTACACGGCACCGTACCGGAACGCTAAATCGCTTGGCAGTACGTCTTTGCCGGTAGGGTGGTTACTATAGCCACGGCCGACGCCTCCTACAAGACCAGACCAGAGAAAATTATAAATTCCCAAATTGACCCTACCGCGAATCGAACCCAGCGCCGCACTAAGACCACGGTGCTCACCACTGTGCCAAGGGGGTCGTCAATATTATGTGGACGAGGATCGCAGTACTTATTAACTTTTTACTGGATTTCGTATATCAATAATTTAAAAAGCAATAAATTGAATAATTTTATAAAAATTTAATATTATTCATCTTCGCAATGTTTCCAGGCATTATAACGTATTCATTTCAACATTACACTTTAACTGCTACATACAGAATCTAATAAGGAAATAAGGAAAAACAAAACAAATTCACCATAGGGCTGCCAGTAAAGCTAAACATAGTTAAGATCGCCACAATTTATTAAACATCAACAGAAAGTAAGTACTAAAAATTATCTTAATTTATAATTATAGTGTTTAACAATTAACGAATTAATACTTAATGACATAATTGTATGGAAGTTTCTTCTTCACTACACTAACTTGAAGTTTAAGTCCACACGGTAAATCTGTATTAAATCAATATGAGTATAATAACTTTAGTAAGTTAAACCTTACATCGAATACTAATTGTTATTATAGGTACTTAATTGGACCCATCCAAGTCCTTTTCTTTACACATCTTCACACGTCTTTGATAGTTCCGACACAAACTGAAATTGCAGTAAGCATAAAGACGTGGTTAAAGTTTAAGGAGGATTAAATTAATTATTAAAATATGCTCATTGTGACAACCCTGTGTTACGCTCGGATATAACCAACGCGAAATGTTTTTATTTTAGCAACTAGTTTGAAACTGGGTCTGTATTTTAAAAATGGCTTGTTGTTGGGTGCCCTTTTGTGTTTCGGAAACAGAAAAGTGGAAATTCAAGTTCAAATCCTTCTTCTTCTTCTTTGGGTGCCTCTCCGGTCATCGAAGGTTGGCAGTCAGCTTAATATATTCACTTGGATAGAAGCAGGCGTTATTTTGCGGAAGTTCATGATAATGAAGGAACTAGAAGTTTAATTTTAATGATTAATGACAATAGCATTGACAATATGGTGGATTCATTTAATAAATCAATTTTGGACCTTTTTAATAAGCACGCGCCTATCAAATCGTTTATTACTAAAGATCAATATAGCCCTTGGTTAACTAGTAACGTTCGTTATATTATGAAACTGCGAGATGAGGCACATGCAAAATATAAAGCGTTCAAGACCGATGATAATAAGAGCGTATACAAAGATTTAAAAAGTTTTTCCTACTTCAGCGCAATTTGTGAAAAGAAAGCCTATTTTGATCATCATATAAATGCACACTTACGAAACTCAATTTATCTCTGGAAAAATTTGAAAACCCATGTGTTACCTAACTTTAAGAACTCTGGTGATTTACCAGAACAATTCGATAACCCCGACGCAATTAATGACCATTTCTTGAAGATTCCCGGAAATGATGTAATTGACGAGTCATTACTAGCATACTTTGGGTCTCAAAAGTTTTCCAGGGATAGTAGTTTTCAAATCGAGCCTGTACATGAAAACGTTGTTGCTAAAATTATACTGGCAATTAAATCAAATGCACAAGGCATAGATAAAATTAACATGGACATGATTATTCTTACATTACCTACTACTCTTGCTGTTATCACAGCTATCGTCAACGAATCAATACTGTCTGCGAAATTTCCTTCACTCTGGAAGACAGCTTTAGTTTTACCCTTACCAAAAAATAACAACCCTGTGGATGTAAAAGATCTACGACCAATAAGTATACTTCCATACATTTCAAAGATCCTTGAAAAGGTAATCTACAACCAAGTCATAAAGTATTGTGAGACTCATAATATCTTACCTTACTTTCAATCGGGATTCAGGAAACATCGTAGTACATCTTCTGCTCTTTCAGACGTGATCGATAATATACTCACCTCTCAGGATTCCGGTAAGGGTACTTTTCTTGCGTTGTTGGACTTTTCCCGGGCATTTGACTCAATAAATATAAAACTACTGCTTGCTAAACTTTCTTACTATGGTTTTTCCTCAAATACAGTGCAATGGTTTTCTAGTTACCTTCAGGATAGGATGCAACAAGTAGTTATACGAAAAAATGATGGAAACGACTTGCTATCTTCGCTAAAGCCTGTTAATAGGGGCGTCCCACAGGGCTCGATTCTGGGACCTATGTTATTTATTCTGTATTCGGCTGACATAGTAAACTGCATTGAAAATTGTCAGTACCATCTTTACGCTGATGACCTCCAAATTTATATTCCTGTTGATCATCAAGACGTAAACAGTTCAGTTAACCAGATGAACAAAGTCCTTGGTAACATTTCACGGTGGTGTCAACAAAATGCTCTCATTCTGAATCCCCTTAAGTCTAAATTTATGGTCATGGGTACAAAGAAGCAAGTCAGTAAGATTCTTACACAGCAGCCAAAATTATGTATTGAGGGAGTAGAGATCGAGCACGTCAACGAAACGCGAAATCTTGGCCTGCGTATGGACGAAAACTTGCGCTTCGAAAACCATGTAGTTGATCTTGCCCGGAATTGTTTTTATCGATTAAAAGTTTTGTACAAAATTCGGCCTTATATTAATATAAATCTTAGAATTAAGCTCTGCGAGTCATTAATACTGTCAAAATTAAATTACTGCATTACAGTGTATGGCCCATGCCTATTAGGTAAATCCTGGCGATTAGTTCAACGAATACAGAATGCATGCGCGCGTTTTTGTTTCTCCATACCACCAAGATCTCGCGTAACACCATTTCTAAATCAAAATAATTTGCTCAACATGAAAAACAGGTATAATCTACTTTTAGGGACTTTACTTTTTGGCGTTATTAAATCCAAACAACCGGAGTACTTGTATAAAAAATTAGTATGGCGGAAGCCAAATTTCAGCCTTAGGACGACGGCGCCTCCACTTTCGATGCCACGCCATAGGTCTGCAGCATTTCGTGGTAGTTTTAGATACCTTGCCACGAAATGCTGGAATGACATTCCGCCACCGTTTCGCAACGCTGTTTGCAAGTTTGTTTTCAAAAAATTATATCGTTCATACTTACTCGAAACACAAAAGTCTATAGGCTAGTTCGTGGCAGTGAGGTCAATAAAAGTTATTTAGGGTGGCTTTAACATATATATTTAGTAAAATTTTATAAAAATTACATTTAACAAAATATAAATAACTTAAGTTGATACTTGAATCTACATTGTTTTGTTGAAAATATTTGTGGGAAATAATTGTCCTAAATTAAAGGTATTAATAATGATGTCACTAACATCTGAACTTCCCTCGTTCTGGCCCTAACAGAATAACAGCGTTGTGGTTACATTTTGTACCCACAACATTCAGCTGAGTTCGGGCCCTTTCGTTGGCACGACACATTTTAGATGTATTTAAGTATTTTATGTTAGATTTTAAGTACTATCTGTGTATGATCTATGTTTACTATGTGTTGGGTCAACTAATAAAATAAATTCTATTCTATTCTATTCTAATTCGCTAATAATCCAGCACAGTAGGTAAATTTAACTGCCTCGTTGGTCTAGTGGTTGACATGTTCGACTGCGGCCGATGAGGTCCTGGGTTCGAGTCCCGGGTCGGGCCATAATTAAGTAGGTACCTATTGGGTTTTTCTGACTAGAAATTCTCAGTACTAGCCCGGAGTTAGGAAGTTGGCGGTGTTTCACCCCCGTGCCTCGGAATGAACGTTAAGCCGTCGGTCCCGGTTATTATCACTACAAGTTAAAACCCGCCAACCCGCATTGACCCTGCCGGGGATCGAAGCCGGGACCTCCCACGTTAAGACAACAGCGCTCAACACTGCGCCAGGGAGGTCGTTAAATCGCTTAGACAATTGGGCCTCAGGAACGCGGAACGCAGAACAGAAAGAACGGCTGAACTCTTTCTGTGTGCGCGGGCTCCTACAGAAATAATATGAATATTGAATGGAATAAACTTTTGCAGTGAAAATTCCGACAGGCGCTCCCTCAAACCTTGCGAAAAAGCGAAAATTATACAGTCCCACAAACTAATGTAATGTAACTAATTTTTGTATGAAAAAAAACAAAAGCTAATGTCCTTCCGACCGAATTTCGGCCATGGCGGCCAATCTCCAGAGAGATTAGCCATCGCGGGAGATATTATAGTGCACAAGTGTGTGCGCAAACATATAGGTGCACTCTCTGAAAACAAAAACTATACAGGCAGTGGAACGCAGCATTCTAGGTTTTTAAATTGTGGATTATACCTAATATCTCCCGCACAGATCCAGGACATACAAATACATATTATTATTAGTATGAAGCTAAGTACTTTTTTTGTAATTCTGATGCGACACATATCTGCTAGTACCTACTTAGTAAATCCAAAAATAAAAGACACTTGTTGTTCGGTACGGAGTCATGAAATATAGGTATAACATTCTAAGAGCTCACAACTATTCTAGTAGGTACCTACTAGCTGATGCCCGCGACTTCACCCGCGTGGATTGAGGTTTTTTGGCTCCCGTCGAGTGTCATACTCTACTTTTTATCCCGTCTTTAATTTTCCGGGATAAAAAGTAGCCTATGTCACTCTCCAGGTCTTCAACTATACCCATGCCAAAATCAAATTGATCAGCTGTTGTTCCGTTGCGGCGTGATTGACGGACAAAACCTACAAACACTTTCGCATTTATAATATGTGTAAGCACGATCTACACGTTGCACGTAGCACGTTGGCGCTACTTGAAAGAGGCCTATGTCCAACAGTGAATACATAATGGCTGATGATGCATGATGATGATGATGCATGCATGCATGCATGCATGATGATGATGATGATGCATGCATGCATGATCTACATATTGTAACATTTATTCTTTAAAAAAGTTGGCAACTGCTGGGTTTCTTGCTGGTTCTTCTTAGTATAATCTGGATCGTGGTAGAGTCCTGACATAGCATCAGTGACACACGAGTCCTAAATGAAATAAAACATTTTCATTTCATTTCAGCGATAATAAATAAAATAAAATTGAAAATACACTTTATTGCAGAACTAGATATAAAAAAACAGAAGTACATGAATACACTAAGCGAAGAAGCTGTAGCCTACAATAGGCTATTCTATTATCGCTACGAAGCTTCTCCAGGCAACCTAAAGAGGATATAATAAATAATTGTAGGTACATTAAATAATTAATCCGTGAAGTTCTAACAGACGGACTGACCAGTTAAACTCAAGAATCTGTTAAAATATGTTATATAATTAATGTACTTGATTGTTCTTTACTTAACACTTCTTCGACATCGAAGTTGTTCGTTTTAAAGAAGACCTCGATCTCTTGTAACGTCCTACCCTTAGTCTCAGGCCACCTCAACCATATGAAGCCAAGACACGCGGTCATTATTGCTGCATTCAACAAAAATAGTCCATGATAACCTAGAGCATTAATCAAAAATGGGAACAGAAAAATCGTTAGGCTCGATAATCCAATCAGAATTATACCAGAAATAGCGAAAATATACAATTTAATATCTAAAGGAAACATTTCACTGAATATAGCTTCTAAAACTGGGTACGGTCCAGCGTTCATTAATATAAAATAGGACGCTAGCAAACTGACGTTGATCCAATTGAAATAATTCTGACCATTTTTGAAATAGAAGCAAGCGCTGAAGATAACTAATAAACCATTCGCTGCAAAACCAGTAGAAAACAGCAACGTACGCATCGATGTATATCTAATCGCAAAACATGATATACATGATCCTATGATGATAAAACCATCCACCATTAAAGTGAAGACTAAAACATCAGATGTACCAGTAATTTGTTGCAACATAACAGTGGCTAAGGAAGTAAAAACAATTTTACCACCAGCTACAAGATACGCGTGGATAACACAACTCATAATCAAAAGCCCCCAAAAGTATTTCCTTTTAAAAGCAAGAAATAATCTCCTTATAGTAGGTTTGCTGTTCGTTTCAATAGCTTTTTTCAGTTTACTTCGCTCCATTTTAACGAGCAATTCCAATTCTTTTTCCGAATTCATTGTACATCCGTGTAGTTTTCGAAAAGCTGTCTGACATTCCTGAAATTTGCCTCTGGAAGCCAACCAATGAGGGCTTTCCACCCAAAAATAAGGTAGAAATACTCCTAACGCAGCTGGTATTATAGAGATCAAGGTCACAGTTCTCCAGTGTAAAACTATACCGAGAGCATGGACCAAACATGATCCAAAAGCTGGAGCAACTGTTATAACCATATTTAGAAAGAATGCTCTTGTTTTCGGTGAAGTATACTCCGCTGTTACAAATATATTCAATTTCCAAAGAGCACCAGCTGCTATTCCACCGATGATTCTGGACAACATGAATGAGTACATTTCTTTAGCTTTGTACATTATGATCCAGTTGATGACGATTAGAGAGGAAAAGAAGATGAAGGCCCATCTGCGACCGAATTTGTTAGCAATAATGGCGCCTAAGGCGAATCCAAAGACGTTCATTGTGACCAGAGTGGAAGCTGGAACAAATAAAAATCTAATCAAATCATAACAATATTAATTTAATGAATGTGAAAGTTTGGTTGTTTTGTCACTGCTTCACGACATGACATAACTGAACCGATTTCGCTACATTCCTTCTCTGTGTGTATTCTGTGTTGTTGTATAATGAGAGATAAAGCCTTGTCCGCCGTTGTGCAACAAAGAGAGGAAAATGTTACTGAGTGAATACCCATTATTTTTTTATGTATAAAAAAGATGACTAAGGAAAACCTTCAACGGAAAAGACGCGTCCGCTGGAATAGGCCTTTGATAGAGTCATGCATATTCATCACATATTAATTAACATAAAGTTAATCGCTATATAATTTTATAGGGTATTTTTGTTTAATCTTTATTTATTTGACAAGCCAAAGAACATTCATAGTTCACGCTCGATAAAACATGTAACTAGATATTATTTTGTTAGAGGACTTGCTGTAATTTACGTTTTAAAAAATCGAAAATTGTCGAGTTTTCAAAACTATTTAAAAACCGCTTGATGATTTTAAAATACCTATTCAACGAGGTATCATTCAACCTAATTCTTTTTCAACTCCCGCTGTAAGCTTCTATACTATTACTAATATTATAAATGCGAAAGTGTTTGTTTGTTGGTTTGTTAGTTTGTTGGTTTGTCCTTCAATCACGCTGCAACGGAGCAACGTGATTTTTGGCATGGGTATAGTTGAGAAGCTGGAGAGTGACATAGGCTGCTTTTTATCCCGGAAAATTAAGGAGTTCCCGTGGGAATAAAAAAAACTTGAACCACGCGGACGAAGTCGCGGGCATCAGCTAGTTACCTATAATATTACCTGACCTATTGGGTATTGACCTATTGGACCTGACTATATTGGGTATTGACTATTATGATGATAAGGCTACCCGGGGCGGATCGCTAGTTGCAAAAATACACGTGAAGGGCACATTATTTTTGGAATCAGTGTACTATCAAAAAGTTCTTGGAATCAATATAAAAAATATCAAAAATGTAATAATAGTATTTTATTTCTCTACATAATCTCCCTCTTAAGCAATGCATTTAGAATACGAGTTTCTTACTTTTTAGGGTTCCGTACCCAAAGGGTAAAAACGGGACCCTATTACTAAGACTCCGCTGTATGTCTGTCTGTCTCCAGGCTGTATCTCATAGACCGTGATAGCTAGAAAGCTGAAATTTTCACAAATGATGTATTTCCGTTGCCGCTATAACAACAAATACTAAAAATTAAAAATATATATATATACACGGTGCCTGTGCCACCGTCGTGCAAAAGCGGCCCCAGTTATGAGTCCGATATAAGATATCCTTGAGCAATATTAAAAATGACCTCATGTCAATACACACACTAGCGAAAAAAATTTATTAAAATTTCGAAAAAATTTGAAACATCCTGTTTAATTATGTTTACGAAAGAACATGCGAAGTAACCTCTGTTACAAGTTCAAGGAATTCTCTTCCTCACATTAATCGTGCAAGAGAAATTTTGTGAACCAATAGCGAATGGTTATTTGAAAAGTCCACGTGGACCGAGGTCCAATCATGCGCTCGCGCTATCCTTTGACCCATCGGCCCCGCCCCCTTTTTACAGGAAATAGCAAAATGCAAAAAATAGATTTACTCAGTTACGGGTCGGCTGGGGTCGGCCACCGAACGTGCGAAAGCGGAAGTATAGCACCTAAGCATAATTTTCGTTGTTGTTTCCGTAATTATTATTTTTCTTAAAACATGGTACAAAGTCTAATTCTTGAGTTACTGTAAGACGTACAGCGTAGTGTTAGATGTCTAAACTACCAGTAGGTACAGCGCGAAGTGATGTGAAAGTGATTAAACTCACACATTTTTAAGACTTACAAAAACATGCTCTTTTGTTTGGAGCAAAACAGCAAGCAATTCGAATAATTAATTACTTCATTACAGGAAGATAGGTTAAACTTTTCTGTTCTGTGTGGTTTGTGTGTTAATCTACTCATGTGGCATGAACATACCTATGGAATTAATTATGGAAAGGTACTGTACCTAGTTTTGTTGATTTTAATCGAAATAGCTGGTAAAAAGTGTAAGTTTGTTACCTAGGTACTTTCTTGATGAGTCTGAAACAATTGACTACTTACTTAATTCCTAATCATACCCACCGAATGATTAAAAGAAGAAAGAAAAACAAAACCCTTGCCATTATGTGATTAACCTAATTTTGTTGATTTCAATCGAAATAGCTGGTAAAAAGTGTAAGTTTATTACCTAGGTACTTTCTTGATGAGTCTGAAACAATTGACTACTTAGGACTTAATTCCTAATCATACCCACCGAATTATTAAAAGAAGAAAGAAAAACAAAACCCTTGCCATTATGTGATTAATGGAAAGGGCCCATATAAATGAGGAATACGACTCAGAAAGACAACCACCTACCTACTTATTTTTTAAACCCGAGTAAGTAGGTACCATTTCTACCTACCATTTCTTGTTGAAAATTTTAGTTGGATTTGAAATGAAATGTTTATTTCATGTAGGTACTTAGAACAATTATTGTTTCCGAAAGTCCGTAAAAAGTACGAAAGTACGAAGATTGAAATTAAGTAAGCAAGTACCTAGTACCTACCTACATCAATAATACGAGCTTGCATTGCAAACAGCTGATCGAATGAGGCACACGGTCTGTGCCTTGGTAGGTACTCGGCAATTTTTACGTAAGTAGCGTACGTAACTTGACGTACTTGACTAACAAGTAACTTCAACAAAGTCAGCAGAGGGTCTTAACTCATAGTCAAAGGTTACTGCATTTACTGCTCGTATTCCAGTAGATTTTCGTTAAAGTGAATGACCTTTAGGGACACGTGCCCGCGCCGTGCTACTGTAGGTACTCGAGCGCCGCCGTTCCGCGAGCGCCATATTTACGTGCGCTATGGGGTGTTTTCAAATGAAGCTATTTTTTATTTATTTTTTAAATGAAACTCATTGAAATGTTCTTTATTTTTTTTTGTATTTTACCAGTGGACTGTAGGCATTGGGTACATTAACTGGTTTGCTTTTCAACGACTATAAAAAAAGCACCGTGTATATTAAGGGGGGTCCCCATACAATAAACGTGTTTTTTTCGTATTTTTTTGCTCAATATTAAAAACGGTAACAGGTAGACGGTTCAAATTTTCACAGAATATTAACTTGTATATTACCTTTCAAAATAAATAATTAAATATCAATAAAGTAAATATTAAAGGGGGGCTCCCATACAACAAACGTAATTTTTTGATATTAACAGTAAACCTCTACAAACAAAGTTAGTTTTGCGGTTCATTAACAAAGGTAATTATACCTACTTCTTGAGTACGGAACCCTCGGTGCGCGAGTCCGGTTCTTTATTCCTTGCGAAAAAAAATCTTTTTTTTTGAGTCTCGAAATACTGCTCTACGGCAGCCTTATCAGCGTCATCGTCTTGAAATTTAGTTCCACGAATTTTTTCTTTTAATTTTGGGAATAAGTGAAAATCACTAGGGGCTAAGTCCGGAGAATATGGTGGATGGTCAAGGAGATTGAAGCCAGCACAGCGGATGCAACTTCCGATCGATGAGCAGGAGTGTTGTCGTGAAGAAACAACACGCCCAATGACAGCTTATCCACGACGTTTTTCTTTAATTGCTTCACGTACTTTCGGGATCAAATTTACATAGTGGGGTCCAGTAATCGTTTGGCCTCTCGGCATGTAATCGATAAAAAGGATATTTCCTTCACTATCCCAGAAGACTGAGGCTATAAGTTTGCCAGCGGTGCGAGCAACTCGAAATTTCTTTATGGATGGAGAGGATGGTCGTTTCCAAGACATGCTTTATCTTTTAGTTTCAGGATCGAAATAGTGGACCCACGTTTCATCCATGGTAACAAGACGATCACAATATTTCTCCGAATCACGCCGGAACATTTCGAGATTACGCTTTAAAATTTCCAAACGTCGCGTTTTGTTTTCGTCGGTAAACATTCGTGGCACCCATCTCGCCGATACTTTTCTGAATCCCAGTGAAAATCAATTAAAATGGATTGAATGCTACCAAATGATAGCTTTAGGATCTCAGCTAAATGTTTTATGGCTATTCTTCTGTGTTCTAAAACCAGATTCTCATCTGAGACCTTTCTGACATTTTCTTCCGTAATGGAGGTTGAAGGGCGGCCAGAACGCGGGTCATCTTTACAGCTTAAAATCTATGAAAAGAATTGCTTCGTAGAAATTTTTTTCAGGCAGAGATACTTTATCATCGCACGTAACTCACTTTTCAACTTAATTTTACGTTTTTAGCAACTCGTTGCACAAAAAAAAATTACGCGCCAACGAAGTGACGAAATCAAGTGAGACTTGGCATAGATATTGAGTGATTGACACTCTTCGAAAAATATGGAACCATCCCCAAAAAGGTTGTATATATATGCGTTTCTAAGAACTTTTTGATTCACCTAGGTACTAAATATGGCGTGTGAAATCAGTTACCTATCAATGATATCTGTCCCTCGCTGAGTTGTATTCCCTCTTCCCTCTTCTGCAGGGACGCGATCACACACGCTATCTGCCCGTACACGATGCCATTAGAAAAAGATATCAAATTGAGGCCAACCAGCACTAACACCTGAAATAATATAGGTATGTGTCACCGTAAAATTGTAAAAACCGTTAGATTATAATCTAACGCTTTTTATCTCGATAGAACATAATCTTGTGAACCGTAACATACTGCTTACAATTTAACGCATTATTTTTGGTGGCATATGCACTACATCCCATTAACGTGCCACAGCTGGGCACAGGTCTCCACTCTCATATGAGAGAGGCAATTAGAGCTTCGACCCACCACGCTGCTCCAATGCTCCAATGCCAATGCTGCGTAACGACTATTTTCATCATCATCCTCAACCGATAGACGTCCACTGCTGGGCATAGGCCTCTTGCAAGGATTTCCACACGCCGCGGTCTTGCGCCGCCTGGATCCAGCGGCTCCCTGATGTCGTCCGTCCACCGAGTAGGGGGTCTGCCAACGCTGCGCTTTCCCGTGCGTGATCGCCACTCCAGCACTTTGGGACCCCAACGTCTATCAGTTCTTCTAAATATGTGCCCCGCCCATTGCCACTTCAGCTTCCCAACACGTCGAGCAATGTCGCTTACTTTAGTCTTTCTGCGGATCTCCTCATTTCTGATTTGCCGCTGAGTAATCCTGAGCTTTCTTATAAGTTAGCGACCAAGTCTCGCAACCGTATGTCATCACTGGCAACAGGATGCTTCTTCGAAATGTTGTAAAAAGCGTGTCCCAAGCTGGAGAACGTACCTTAAAACTAACTCAGGCTTATGTAATTTTTTTTGTAGACACTAGACAGTGTCCTCTATATCGTCCATCAAGAAAAAGAAGATAAAAGAGGTGTGATCCATCTTTAAAAAAATCTTAAACCTCAAATTTCTCACTACCATGACTGTCCCACTGCCTAAGTTGTTGGGAACATTATTTTTTTTCTCAAAAACTATCGATTAAAAAAAAATGAAAAAAATATATATTGTTAATAAATAATAAACCTATAAAATTGAATGTAACATAGTATAACAAAATAACGAAAAATGAAAAAATTACGAGATACAAAAGTCTGTCCCACGACTTTTTCCTAATTTACGTGACCCGATGCAAACACTATGATAAGAATGATAATATATGTACTGCATGCATCATGATAGCATTAATACGTAAGGCTTTTGTGTTTGAAGAACTTATTGTAACAGGTTAAGCGCATGTCTAAGCGTTTTGAAGGTATTGGGAAATAATGTTGTTATTCTGCACTTTGTCAACTTTCCTATCTAATTCATAAAAAAATCACCACTTTTAAAATACACGTTATATATTCTTGTTATTTTTTCTTATGATGTAAAACGTGTTTTTAATTCAAATAAATAGCCTGCAAAATTTAAAATAAATCTGTTAATTTTTAAATAATTTAAAAATGGCGAAATTATCATTACCATGATTCTAATTACCACAATTACCATGACCATTTTGAATTATTTTAAAACTAAATCAAAGATATTTCTGAAATTTCTTTATTTTTAGGAAAGCTTTTAATTATTATCAGCTTAAATAATTATTTGCAATATATTTGGACGTTAAAAAAATTAAAATGAATGAAATTTAAAAAAGTTTATAAAAATGGCATTAAGACACAAATACAAGCATTTTATAATAAAATTAAGAATATTTTGGGCATAGTACTTGTAAATAACTGGCAAATAATATACATTATACTAAAAATAATTGAAAAACATAAAATTTAGGCTGAAATAACTATATAAATACAATAAATTCAGTAAAATATCAGTAAAATTTAGAAAATTATAGATTAAAAATATAATTCTTAATTTTATAAATATTAAAAACATTTTAAAATTTGCTCTGAAGTAATACCTAGTGAATGCAAAAAGTCGCATCAAAATCCATTCAGTAGTTTTTGATAAATCATCAAAAGAGTAAATAGAATAAATTGAACGTTAACAGCAGTCCATTTGGTGCATGTCATGAATCTGTTTTGACTTTTGATATATAATATGGTGAAAAAACCAGACAGGGACTTAATTAAGTAGTTAATAAGTATCCTAGTCATCAACTGATGACGTCCACTGCTGGTCTGGCTGTCCACACATAACCCTTTTATAAAGACTTCTGAGCCTTGGTCTTGCGCTGAATCTAGCGGATCCCTGCGACTCGCTACATGTCATCCATCCATGTTATGAGGGAGCAGTCCAGCACCTTGGGACCCCATCCTTTATTGGTTCTTCGAACTATCGAAGTCGATAAATACATCTCCAAGCTTTTTGACCGCTGCCCAGTCCCAGTCGAGTCGGATTCAGCTGGAAACTTATTTTTCAAAATTTGACCTACATAGTTGAACCGCGTGTCCAAGGTATACAAAATATTACAAAAGGGTCTCCATGATTTCTAGGTGGACTGATACGTGAGTATTAGGCATGATTTTGTCTTTCTGATGTTAATTTTTCAGCCCTCCTCGTTGCGGTTGGATTGGTATCATAGTCTGGTCCAGTATTATGCACTGACAGGATTGCGTTGGGAACTCTGCAACGATTTTAAAAGGTTCCAGTTTCCAATCATATTGTCCACAAACGCTAAGCAACGTAGCCTGGGTCCTACTCGGTCTTCCGTATCTTCAGCAGCGTAAGGATCTTGTATCGGGTCATTCAGAATTCGACTTGTAAGTGAGATTTATAATTTCCTCTCGAGAACAATTATTTATAATAGGCATAGCTCAACGGCAAGATGAGGCAAGCAAGCGATCAATTGCAAGCGATCAAAAGCATTGAATTAGAGCTCAATTTCATGTATCCATTCTCATATGTTTAGGTATGTACGATACCCTAAACGTATAAGAATGGATACACGAAATTGAGCTCTAATTCAATGCGGTTATGGTTTATTTTACTTTGAAGCAGAACTTAGACGATTTGATCGGCAATCCTTATATGAGTGCACCGCTAAACACGCACACTCTTGTACGTCTGGCATTATGGCCGGCGAATTTACCGGTTTTTGCCTAGATTTTGTCAGTTTTGGGTGATCAGGTCAATTTAGCTGCCTATGGGACTTCTAACTATATCTTCATCAAGATTTTATACCTCATCATAGTACTTTTTCCTTCTCCCAAGATCTTAGATTTACTATGATGAAGGATACTATCACACATAGTTTTCAGTCGCATCAGGTAGCTATGTTGGAGAGACAGAACTCTCGGGACCATTACTGATCTCGTATTCCGATAGATGGTATCTTTTATACGCCTGGTATGAACGTTTCATAATTATTACGTTTGTGTTTGGATCTGCCAATTAATCTTTTGCTAGGTAATTATAAAGACTTTGCAGTTCAAGTTGAAAGTTTTAGGGGGTTTGAACAAGAAGGTCGGGGGCCTGAAGAGCCTGAAGGCTGTAGGAAAGGACGAGGCTGGTGACCCAGCCTCAGTTCCTTCAGCCAGCCAGAATTTTATGGTGAAAATTCTTGGTCAATTCATCTTTCTCTTATTCACCCAGGTAAATTTACTGTTTGTCCACTTATTAAGCTTCTTCTTCAAGAATCCAGCTAATTGTCATTATAGGAGGTTAGTTTTGCATGCCTCAGCCCATAAAAATAAATTCTCGTTCTATAAAGATCCTATAATTCAGCGAGGATCATGATCTGAATGAATTTGTGGGATAGTAACTTCCTAGAATGAGTGCAAAGATCTAAGATCCTCGATTTCGTTCTATGGATTTCTAGAATTTCTCATCACCATGTATAAACTAAATTACCATAACCTTAATCCTAATCACCATACACCATACCTCATTACCAAATCATAATTTATCACTACCATGCACACCATAATTACCAAACACGCTATTTCTCCAAGAAAACTAGGTTCTGATGCGGGCCTTCCTCATCACTATGTTACATGAAGGTACCCCTTTGTCAAAGCATACTTAAAAAATCAAAAACTCAAAAAAAAAAAAATTTTTTTTCGCCACTCGATTTTTACCTCATTTCAGAGAAGTGCCCAACACGCACTGTTCGAAGACTTTGTTCTTCAGGCACTGAGGAATCTTGGACGAGAAGACATCTCGAAACTTCCCGAACGCTGCCCAGCCAAGTTGGATTCGGCGGCTCACCTCTTTCTCGAAATTGGACTTTTATCATGTTAGTGATAATAACCGGGCCCGACGGCTTAACGTGTTCTCCGGGGCACGGAGGTGAAAACCCACCATCTTCCTAACTATGGGCTAGTACTGAGAATTTCTAGTCAGAAAAACCCAATACTTAATGATGGTCCGACCCGGGACCCGGGAATAAAATTTATTTATTTTTTACACGAGAAATTAACGGGCTTCAAACCCTATGCACGCCACTAAACTGTGCTACTAGGTAGGGGTATGGCAATACCCTTAACCAGTTTCTACACCACAGCAATTCGTACTGGAACGCTAAATCACTTGGTGGTTTTAATTGCTTGTCGATAGGGTGGTAACTAGCCAGCGGACCAAACCAGAAACAATTCAGTTTCCAAATTGTCCCTGCCGGGAATCAAACCCCGGACTTGCCGCTTATAAGACCACAGAGATTACTGACCTAGTGAGATCGTACAAAAATTTGACTGATTTTGGAAAAAAAATATTTTTTTACATACCTTTTGAAACATATTGTTTGCCTATTTAAACGCCTTTGTACTCCTTATTTACATAAAACACATTTACTTATATAAATTTTAATTTTAATTTTTATAAAACAATAAAGAACACTGATAACCAAAATACCGTATTTTTTACTAAACAGTATTTCGTCGGCAAGCAAATGTGCCTGTCATTATTAATGATTTATTATTATAAAATGCAGTAATAAAAATATATAATATACTAGCTGATGCCCGCGACTTCGGCCGCGTGGTTTTAGGTTTTTTAGTTCCCGCAGCCCGCAGGAACTCTTTAATTTTCCAGGATAAAAAGTAGCCTATGTGCTATTCCAGACAATAATCTGTCTCCATCCAGATCCGTCCAACCGTTCTTTTGTTATAGTTAAGTGTTCGAACAAACCTGACTTGTTTTGTTGTTTTGATGTTTTATAAATTAAAACCACTGCTGGGACTCTCCGAGGCACGGGGGTGAAACACCGCCAACTTCCTAACTCCGGGCTAGTACCTACTAAGACTTTCTATTCAGAAAACCCGTCAGCGTTGGCATCCTTGTGTGGTTTCGACGTCCAATCTTCTCGCACGAAACGTTTTTGCTTAACGTTTCTGATCCGAACCGCTAAGGTGTGAAATGCCCTTACATGTATTCCCTGCCACATAGGTATTATAACTTAAGTACCTTCAAGGAATATCTTTTGGGTAAGCGCATTCCAACCTTCTTTTTTTTTAACGAGCGGGAAATCTTCATAAGATACCTGGCTTCTTGGGGTGGAAGCCAGGTTATGTGAGATTCTTACTCACTAAAACCCCCTCGGAAACCGTCCTACGCGCATGTCGGGAAGCTCCGAGATCTCATAAATGGAAACCTCCCTTGGGCTCGTTCCTAGCAAAGCGGTCTTTTGCGGTTACTTCACGTGCCTCGAAGCACGGCTGCTTGTGCTGCAACAAACGGCCGACTTCCCAGGGCCATAAAGTTGGTATATTGAGCGATTGGAGCCCCACTCAAGAGCGCATTCCAACCTAGACCGCAGGTCAAACATCCTAACTACTAGATTAACGAGCCAGTTTTTTAATAGTTAGCTTAGGGCTAATTTTTCAATCGTCAGATAAAGTTTATCGGAGGAATAAATTTGACGTTTTGATAGGTTTTTTATTGAAAATCTGCCAAAAGGTAAAATTTATCTGACGATTGAAAAATCAGCCCTTAAAAGAGTTAATCCTCGCGGTCGATGTCGCGGACATCATGTACCTAGTATTACATAAAGGTTTCCTTTATTCAATTTTGGTACGAAGCCCTAAAAACTGCTACGGTACAATGCAGATGAATCTTAAATAATTTTTAATACTCGTTTATATTTAACTTAAAATTTAAAAGAATGAAACATCCACACATTTCAAGTACATATTTGATAAAAATCATTTTAATATCAGGTAGACCAAAAATAAACTTAAAGAGTAGGTACAACACATAATTGGTAATCGTATGACATCTCTCTCTCTATGCGTCGTATTCCTCATTACTGAGGGTCGTGAGGGAGCACGGACCACCATCCTACCGTTATTTGATTAATGGAAAGGGATTTCCATTAATCAAATAATGACAAGAGTTTTCTTGGGATAATAATGCGGTCTTTCCGCATAGGTACGCCTCGACTAAGAGTACCTATTATTTCTCTTAGATTTTTTAGTAACGATTATAATCAGATGTTAGTGATAATAACCGGGACCGATGGCTTAACGTATGACATAGAAAAAAATAAAACTAAAATAAAATATTTAATTGCCACTAAGGTTTACAGTAATTTTCTTAAACTTTGGTCACCACACTAGGCAACCTGTATCGCGGAGACCATATTATTATGATTACCTAAGATTAGACTTAACCGAGGACTAACTAGGACACAGTATATGAATTTTTAAATTCTAAATAATAGTTATAAATAATGAATAGATAATATTATAAACAAATGTAATTTGCATGCCTGACTTCAAGGTGAAATATTTCCACTGGAATTTAACCAACAAACACCATCTCATTGCAAAAAATGCTTCTGCATTTATAAAATTTTGAGTTCGAGATCATTGTGAAACTAAAAATAAATGATTTTAATTACATGCGAGTATCTATACTTAATTAAAATCAGTTTTTTTAGAATCCTACAAAATATTATTCAAAATTTAAAAACTTTAACCCGACTAGGCAAATTACGTCCTTATTTTAATACTCATCCCATACTCATACATATGTATTATATATAGATTTAAATTAGGATTCTCACCCTTATAATTGACAGGTTATAATAACTTTGTTTTCAAAATTGTTTTTCTGTCGCTTTGTAAATATTGAAATTGTAATTTGTACTATTTTCATATTTATGAACTCAGAATTTTTTTCTCTTTCATTTGACATCGCACTCGATACTTTAGAAAAAAATATTTTTAGAGACCCCCATTTTTTGGATATAAAATAATAAAAAGATATATAATGTAGCCTAAATGTCTCCCTTATTCATCAATATCGGTCCAGTAGTTTAGGCGCAGCGGTGGAACATACAAAAATACACACTTAAATACATCTATACTTCTATACAATAATATGAAATATGAATGCGAAAGTTTGGATGGATGGATGGGTGGATGTTAGTTACTCAATCACGCCAGAACGGCTGGACGGATCTGGACAAAATTTGGCACATAATATGGGTAAGGTACTTTTTATCCCGGAAAATTAAAAAGTTCTTGCGGGAACCAAAAAATACTTAATTCACGCGGACGAAGTCTCGGGCATCAGCTAGTAGCTCAATCAAATAAATATTATAAATGCGAAAGTTTGGATGGATGGATGGATAGATGTACGGATGGATGTTGGTAACTCAATCACGCCCGAACGGCTGAACGGATTTGGATGAAATTTGGCATATAGATAGATTATAAGTCTGGAATAACACACAGGCTACTTTTTATCCCTAAAAATAAAGGAGTAGGAGAAAAAACCTCACGCGGACGTAGTCGCGGGCATCAGCTAGTAGCTCAATAACTCATACATTTAGTAATTACTACAGTAGGTACACCGACCAGGGGAAAGCCGAATCATCTAGTGTTAAATAATTAACGTACTCGATTGTTCTTTGCTAAGACATCTTCGACATTGAAGCTGTCAGTTTTAAAGAAGACCTCGATCTCTTGTAACGTCCTACCCTTAGTCTCAGGCCACCTCAACCATATGAAGCCAAGACACGCGGTCATTATTGATGCATTCAACAAAAATAGTCCATGATAACCTAGAGCATTAATCAAAAATGGGAACAGAAAAATCGTTAGGCTCATCAACCCCACCAGAATTGTTCCAGAAATAGCGAAAATATACAATTTTATATCTAAAGGAAACATTTCACTGAATATAGCTTCTAAAACTGGGTACGGTCCAGCGTTCATTAATATAAAATAGGACGCTAGCAAACTAACGTTGATCCAGTTGAAATAATTCTGACCATTTTTGAAATAGAAGCAAGCACTGAAGATAACTAATAAACCATTCGCTGCAAAACCAGTAGAAAACAGCAACGTACGCATCGATGTATATCTAATCGCAAAACATGATATACATGACCCTATGATGATAAAACCATCCACCATTAAAGTGAAGACTAAAACATCAGATGTACCAGTAATTTCTTGCAACATAACAGTGGCTAAGGAAGTAAAAACAATTTTACCACCAGCTGCAAGATACACGTGGATAACACAACTCATAATCAAAAGCCCCCAAAAGTATTTCCTTTTAAATGCCAGAAGTAATCTCCTCCAAGTAGGTTTGCTATTTGTTTCGACAACACTTTTTAATTTGCTACGCTCCATTTTAATAAGCAGTTCCAATTCTCTTTCCGAATTCGTTGTACACCCGTGTAGTTTCCGAAAAGCTGTCTGACATTCCTCAAAATTGCCTCTAGAAGCCAACCAATGAGGGCTTTCCACCCAAAAATAAGGTAGTAACACTCCCAACGCAGCTGGGATTATAGAGATCAAGGTCACAGTTCTCCAGTGTAAAACTATACCGAGAGCATGAACCAAACATGATCCAAAAGCTGGAGCAACTGTTGTAACCATATTTAGAAAGAATGCTCTTGTTTTCGGTGAAGTATACTCCGCTGTCACAAATATATTCAATTTCCAAAGAGCACCGACCGCTATGCCTCCACTGATTCTGGATAACATGAATGCGTACATTTCTCTGGCTTGATACAGAATGATCCAGTTGATAACTATAAGTGCGGAGAATATGATGAAGGCCCGTCTTCGACCAAAATTGTTAGCAATGATAGCGGCTAATGCGAGTCCAAAGACGTTCACTGTGACCAAGGTGGAAGCTGGAACCAATGAAAATAAAAATAAATCAATAGTCAATTTATTGGTAAAATTTAGTTCTATGTATAAGCCCTGTACCTGTACCTCTACCTCTTGGCAAAAAGGCATGTCTTGGCCGTTTAATATTCATCGAACTATTTCCTGACATAACATTTAAGTCCATAAGGAATAGTTAGGGCGACATACACTAAACGGCCAAGCCGTACCTTTTTACCAAGAGGTAGACTTGCTAGGGGCAGGGCTTATATATAGAGTTACATGTTATTTATTATTATTAATTTGGTACATAGTAAAGAGTATTTATAACTATATACTTTGAACTTGAGACAGACTCCGTGGGTTATGATGCGCAGCACAAAGGAGGAGCTCAACTTCGGGCTTGGCACTAATAGAGATCTCATAACTTTTTACAGTGAAGGCATTATGCACTATCTATATGGTAAATCTATATGGTATAGATCTATATCTTGCAGATTCTTGCACTTGCAGCCCGCGATATTCACCACACCACACAAATCTTCCAAGCCACTCTCAACGTACGTTACTCTGATACCGGAGCATCTTCAGGAAATGTTAACTCGACAATGCACGAATGTAAACGATTGAAGATCCTCGTTCCATAGTGGAGTGCAAAAAAATATAACACCTATATGCTTGCCTATCAATGATATCTGTCCCTCGCTGAGTTGTATTCCCTCTTCCCTCTTCTGCAGGGACGCGATCACACACGCTATCTGCCCGTACACGATGCCATTAGAAAAAGATATCAAATTGAGGCCACCCAGCACTAACACCTGAAATGACACAAAATAACTCATTGTAAGCTTTTAAAACATGTAGTTGCCTCTTATCTAGGCAACCCCCGCATTAAATCCTCAGTCGTTGAAACTTGGCAGGGTTGTAGTATGGTAGGTATATGAACCAAAACTTATACAAAAATAACCAAAAAAAACATGCGCTGTTAGGTATTTATACCTAAAACTGAATATATAATAAATTATGACTGAATATTTTCTCGATTTCTTTTTCAACCGACTTCAAAAAAAGGAGGAGGTTCTCAATTCGACTGTATTTTTTTATTTTTTTTTATGTTTGTTACCTCAGAATTTTTGACTGAGTGGACCGATTTGGATGATTCTTTTGAAAGGGCATACTTCCCAAGTGGTCCCATATAAATTTTATCGAAATCGGTCGAGCGGTTTTTAAAATATCAACAATAAAATAAGTACTTTGTATAGCGTGTGCTTGTTATTGTAAAGTTGGCGCGGGAGTTTGAAGTCGGTTGTTTAAAAATATTTTTTTATATTTAAATATTTAAATAATAGTAGGTAGTATATTTACACTCAAAATCAAACGAAATAATCGTGCAGAACATCGTTATTTAAACTGATTTTATTATCAAACCTAAATCGCGTTTACGCGATAATGTACCTTCCTGATTTAACAATTGGGTATATATAACTGATGATAATTTACCAAAATGTAAAGATTCGTCGCCTGACGAATATTTGTTGGGGTCCACTAGCTTTATTGCCTTGACTAATGGTTCCAAAGGAGTTTCTGGATTCGCCATTGCATTTTAAAGACTGTTAAATAGCATCTGTTAAGTCGAGGTTATTATACTATCCCTATCGATGTTTTTCCCAATGACAAAGTTGCATGGAAGCAACCGGCTTCGCATCCAGCAGCCCAGTGAAATACTTGTTATGTAACGTATCAATTGTATATTTTTAACATTTTGTAGCATTTTTCTTATTACTAGTGGTTCGCCCCGAACTGAGACCTCGCGGCGCCATCTATTGACATCATTGTGAAGTTCTGTTGTAAATACTAAGGCTCATTAAAAATTAATTTCTTAATGATTCTTCTAATATTTATCTTATTTTAGTATTTGTTGTTGTAGTACAGGATATCATTCAAATAATTGATCAAGTTTCAGGGTCAGCATTTCAGAAAATTTTGAGTTCTGAGGTCAACTTTAGACGTTAGAAAATCTCCACTTTGAAAGTCCCCCATTTGGTCAATATTAAGGGAAAAATTGAAAAAAAAATATTTTTGGACTCTATTCATAATTATCTTTAAAATGATATACCGCAGTCCGCAACCCCATGTAACGCTATAAAAAATATTTTCGTTCGCATTCGCTTCTATGAGAGCCCCCCTGAAATAAAAATTTTTATAACTTTTTAAGGCATTTTCGGCTGGAGGCCATCGGTTTATATGAATAATATTTAAATTTAAAGTAATTACGTTCAGTAGTTCAGAAGTCATAAGGCTCTGACAGACGGACGGTAGGACGGACGGACGGACAAGTGCAAATTCACTCAAGTAGACTCAGAGACCTTCGCTTCGCGCGGTCAATTAAAAGAACAACTGCTGAGTTTCCTGCCGGCTCCTCCTCAGTAGAATCACTTAACGAACCAGTGGTAGAGTTTGACTTGTTAGTTGTTGTCTTACGTGATATAAATAAATCATATTTTATCATGAAAGAACCAAGATGCGCAAGTATGAAATTATAGAAAATAATTTCTTTTTTGTGCCTTTTGGTGTTGAAACCCTGGGGTCGTGGGGTGAAAATGATAGATCCTTTTTTAAGGATCTCACAGAGTCGACAGGTGACCGGAGGGCTGGCAGTTACCTCGGCCAACATATAAGTTTGGCTATTCAGCGGGGTAACGCAGCCAGCGTTCTTGACACATTGCCTCACTGCACCGGCTGGTCTAGTCTGGCCTGGTGGGAGGCTTCGACCGTGGCTAGTTACCACCCTACCACCAGAGACGTACCAAACGTAACGTAAACCAACTAGGGGTTTAATATAACTGCCATACCTTTATCAGGTTAGCCCACTACCATCTTGACCTTTGTAGACCTGGAGAGTGACAAAGGTTACTGTTATCCTGGAAAATTAAGGGTTTCCCGTGGGAATTTAAAAACTTATTTCACTCAGACGAAGTCGCGGGCATCAACTAATTTCTAAATATGTAGTACCTAAGTACTTATCCACAACAAGCCAAAGCGGTGGTATACATATTATATAACTAGTGGTTCGCCCCGAACTGAGACCTCGCGGCGCCATCTATTGACATAATTGTGAAGTTCGGATGTAAATACTAAGGCTTATTAAAAATTAAATAATTTCGTTGCCTTATAATATTTACCTAATTTTAGTATTTGTTGTTCAAGTACGGGATATAATTCAAATAAATGATCAAGTTTCAGGGTCAGCATTTCAAAAAAAGAGTTCTGAGGTCAACTTTGAACGTTAGAAAATCACCACTTTGAAAGCCCCCCATTTGGTCAATATTAGGGGAAAAATTTAAAAAAAAAAAATTTGGACTCTATTCCTAATTATCTTTAAAATGATATACCGCAACGCTATGTAACGCTATAAAAAATATTTTCGTTCGGATTCGCTTCTATGAGAGCCCCCCTGAAATAAAGATTTTTATAACTTTTTAAGCCATATTCGGCTGGAGGCCATCGGTTTATATTTATAATATTTAAATTTGAAGTAATTACGTTCAGTAATTCCCTCCCTCAAGTTACTCGACATTGGCGAAGTGCATTGTGCTGCCTTGGCACTACTGAAAGCCATAAACCAAGAAAAGAAGAAGTTATAAGGCTCTGACAGACGGACGGACAAGTGCAAATTCACTCAAGTAGACTCTGAGACCTTCGCTTCGCTCGGTCAATTAATATATATATGATACACCTACTCCTACTGTAATACAATTTTGATGATTTATACCAAATATTCATACAATTTAAAGGCTCTTAAACTGTATAGTCATGTCCTACTATGTCTTTAATGTAACATCTGTAATGTACATATTTTTTCGTACCACTTGCTCAAAAAAGTGTCATTCTATGCCACAAAAAGCGAACATAACAATAGTCATTTTTAATCTGTTAAAAACAGGGAAAGAAAATTGTACTGAATTTCATTCATCCTCTAGGGGGAGAATGTGATTTAAATTTGGAATACTTACCGAAATTTATACTGAACTACATCTGTGTTTACACCATTGAGTTCGTATAAAAAGCATTATTACATCTTTTTGAAAAAGGAATACGCATTTATTATGCATTTATGAAATAACGAAAACCGACGAGGCCGTATGAGCTTGATGCCTTTGCTTTTCCGACAAAAAATATTAGTCTAGGAATTTGCCGCGTTTTTGTTTTCTTCAAATAAGTACAATAAACGTTAAGTTTATTTTAATTTATGTTTATAAATAAGTTAATGTTCTAATAATTACGTTACGATGTTAAATCAAAGCGACAGTGACAGTGAATTGTCGGATTCCATCAGTGCTCAAAAAAGTGTCATTCTATGCCACAAAAAGCGAACATAACAATAGTCATTTTTAATCTGTTAAAAACAGGGAAAGAAAATTGTACTGAATTTCATTCATCCTCTAGGGGGAGAATGTGATTTAAATTTGGAATACTTACCGAAATTTATACTGAACTACATCTGTGTTTACACCATTGAGTTCGTATAAAAAGCATTATTACATCTTTTTGAAAAAGGAATACGCATTTATTATGCATTTATGAAATAACGAAAACCGACGAGGCCGTATGAGCTTGATGCCTTTGCTTTTCCGACAAAAAATATTAGTCTAGGAATTTGCCGCGTTTTTGTTTTCTTCAAATAAGTACAATAAACGTTAAGTTTATTTTAAATTTATGTTTATAAATAAGTTAATGTTCTAATAATTACGTTACGATGTTAAATCAAAGCGACAGTGACAGTGAATTGTCGGATTCCATCAGTGCAAATGCTGCCGCAATTATAAATAACTAGATGATTCCCGTGACTTCGTCCGCGTGGATTTATATTTATTGATTCCCGCGGGAACTCTTCAATTTCCCGGGATAAAATATAATAGCCTGTGTCCTTCCCCGGGATACGACCTATCCCTGTACCAAATTTCATCAAAATCGGTTGAACAGATACATTTTTTTTTATTTCCCGCGGGAACTCTTCAATTTTCCGGGATAAAAAGTAGCCTATGTCCTTCCCTGGTATGTAATTTATCTCTGTACCAAATTTCATCAAAATCGGTTGAGTAGTTGGGCCGTGAAAGCGTAGCAGACAGACAGACAGACAGACAGACAGACGGACAGACAGACAGACACACTTTCGCATTTATAATATTAGTATGGATTTGCTTCCAACAAAATCCAAGGAAAATTATTTAAAAACTTATGAAGAATTTTTAATTATTATTTTTAATAAATGCTTATCTCATAATATTATTATTGTGTTAATTTTTTCGCAAATGGTACGAAAAGTAGAGTATTTTCCTCGGTGATAAAGCTGTCTTAGTCTTGGGTGAACTTAAATCCCTCGCTACACTCAGGACTCGTCTTAAATCCCTCGCTTCGCTCGTGATTTAAGTTTTTAACACCCTCGCTACGCTCGGGAGTAACCCTCGAGTCCTTCGTTAGGCTCGCGATTTAAATCGTCACCCGCGACAGAAGACACTGCTTTATCCCCTTAGTTAATAATCTACTATTATGTACCATGTCTTGGACAGTAAATGAATTATGAATTATGTCAACTTTATATAACCAGCGTTCTCATGAATTAATTATTTTTTATTTATTTATCAGACCCATATCCATCTTCCATCTTACCGGAACGATAAACACTTGGCGTACCGCCCTTGCTGGTAGGATGGAAATTAGCCGGCTGCTACCCTCCAACCAGACCAGACCAGAAAAGTTTCAGAAATTGCCCCTGTCGTGTATCGAACCTGGGACCTATTTTATAAGACCACAACGCTCACCTGCGCCAGGCAGATCATCAATAATTCTAATAAAATTAATTATTTAAAAAAACGGGATAAAGAGTAGCCCATGTGTTATTTCAGACTATAATCTATCTCTGTGCCAAACTTCATCCAGATCCGTTCAGCCGTTCTGGCATGATTGAGTAACAAACACCCATCCATCCATCCATCTATCCAAACTTTTGCATTATAATATTAGAATAGTAGGTACCTTTTGAAACATGTTTGTTTGCCTAAACACTCAAGTACTAAACACACATTTATTTTAATGGTTATTTTATGCAACAATAAAACCCACTGCTATCTTTACTTTAAAATTAGTTACTAAACGTACTAACGTAGTACGTACAATAGTTATTTGTTATAGTTACAAGAGTGAAAAGTTGTTTTTTAACCGCATGCTCAATTTTGAATCCTGAGCGTTAGCGAGGGAATCAAAAGAGCACGAGGTGAAAAATCTTTTCACTCGAGTGCAACACGTAACTTTTCATCCCACCTCAGCGAGGAAATGACATGACGTGAAAGAAAATGGTGCGCGCAAAGCAAATTAAAAAAGTACACCAAGAAGGTTACGAGTGTGAGTTTTGTTTGGAAATTATGTATTGTAAAGTATGGAAATTCGGCACCATAGAGGTAGAAGTAAATAGGTTTTAATGATGTTTTGAATTCACAAACTTCATAGACGAGTGACATTTACTAACGTGCACACGATGTTCTAAATTCAATTTATTTTATCCTCAAGAGGATAATAACGGCTTTTGCATTCAGATATCGAAGATTAAAAATACTCTTTCCGAGATGGTGGGATGAAAAATGACATAGGTACAGTTTTGTTTTTGGGTCATTACTCTTTATTAGTAAATCACAGCACATACATATTGCACACCAGTAATCTTTGGTTTTATACCTTTGAATTCTAATAGATATTTAAAAGATAAACAAACCAGAAAAAGAAAAAAAAAACAATTTAACTGAGATCAACGAAATCCATTTTGTCCATATTATGCTATGGACAATATGGCATACCACATATGAACTAAATGACATACACGACAAAACTTATAAAATTAAAGGCAAAGCTCGCAAATGAACCGTTCATGCAATGGTTTGTTTAGAAACGTCCGCGCAAGAGGCGTGAGCCCAATGCGAACATTTTAAACACCGCAACCAGTCTTCTCCAGGTTTGGATCGGGAAAAAAGATCGTTGCAATATGTGCAAACGCAATCCTCTTCGTCATCTTGACAGTTGCTAGGCATCGATATATATGTAGGTACTAGATGGGCCCTTTCATAGAAAAAGGTTGGGCGACCCACTATGAGAGCGCGTTCCTATCCTGTCTTTGTCCCCATCGTAGCGCTGTCACGGTCGCTCGTCGTGTAGATAATTTGTTATTCTTAGGTTAACATCTAAAGTCTTATTAGTTTGGCACTGTACAATTTTTATTTTAAGGCAAGTGTTTCAAGTCACAATTATACATTTCCAAAAAAAAAATTATTTAATCTTCCTATTTAATATTTTTATCCATTACGCAATCATTTAATTTCCTTGGCAAACTGTATGATATATTTTTTTTACTAATTGGCCTTATGGCTTCTATGGCTATGGCCTATATTATCTATGACCGAGTCATACGTTTTCAAGCTTTCGTTCAAGATGTTACAAGCAAGTTCCCGCTTTTTAGACTAGATGGCGTGGATGGCGTTGCTAAAAATACACACTCTTTGTTTGTTGCTAGGCCAATTTTTCCTCTTCACTGTCTTTTTCGAATAAGGTTTTGGTAACGTTCTGTCTCCTCTTCTCTGAAAGAGATTTAGGCTCATTTTTTGACTTGACTTCGTTCATGTTTGGAAAAGAAGCCAAAATCAAAGAGGTTTGTGGCTTTTTTTGGTTTACGTTTTCCCTGGCCATTTATGTAACGTAGGAGATATATAATCTTTAATAGGCACTCCTAGAGTTTAGGATGAGGGATGTTCTTTATTACCAATAGATGGATTTTGATTTGGAGCAGGTAAAATAAGGTCTTGACCAGTGTTTGTTTGAATAAATGCATTTTCTTTCTTTCTTTTCTTTGCTGTTAAATTGTCAGCTGTTTCAGTAGAGTCGGTTGTTTGAACTGTATAATTCTTGTCAGGTGTTACAGCGCGGAATATTTGCTGCTGAAGTCGAGTTTCAGAAGCTTGAAGATCTTTCGTTACGGGAAGTAAAATTGAGTCTTCTAGCTCCTATGTGGAGGGTCCACCTATGGAAACTGGACTAGGGCTTATTTGCTGGTCACATTGCACATTGGAGGTATTTTCCAGTGGTCTGTTTGTAGTCTCTCGTCTTATGGACAAAACGACATACTTACCTATGTCATTTTGTCCGTTACATATTATTATGTATGTCATTTTGGCCATAATTATAGCGTTGCAAAATTCAAAATTCAACAATAAATACAAAATAAATGTTATTGACGGAAAAAATATTCAAATGCAACAACAAGAACTTAAGGGATGCTATAAATGTATACGCAAGATAAAATAATGAAAAATATAATATTAATAGAAAAAACTCCGTGCAGTAAAAAAAAAAAGACGTGTGGCACTCGGAGACTGCCGCGGTAAAGCTATTGCATAGCATTTTTTATCAACTTACCTTCACTTTGGTTGCTATGACTACTTGTGTTGTTGACTTCAAGTATTGAAAATAAAAAGACCATGGGACTAATAAACGTTTTTATTAATTCCATGAAAAAGACTATTTTTATGAAAAGATGATTTTGGTTGCTATGACTACTTGTGTTGTTGACTTCAAGTTGTTGAAAATATAAAGGCGAAATAATTTTAAAGAATTATGTTTTCATTAACATAATTCTTTAAAATTATTTCGCCTTCGCAAAGTGTTAGGGTTTTTTTCGTTACGGAATTTCAGGATTCGGTCTCCACGCTCAAGGCCCGCGATAGAAGCTATGCAATAGCTTAAAAACTTGTAACTTACTAATATCTGTCGCATAGATAATACATAATAGACTGGTCTGTCGTCGGCCATGACACCCGAACGAAAGACTGGAGCGAGTTCAGATTTTGACAGGTTGATACGAGTCGGTAGAGTCACGCGATGTATAGTTATCTATGGCGGGCTAGAAGCGGCAGAATTTAAAATATTATGCCTGTGTCATTTTGTCCGTGTATGTCATTTTGTAAGTACTTCCCCTATTTACAAACCAACCAACGACACTCAAAATTTCATTTTATTTCAGTCATAATTATAGCTATAGGGAAGCGAGAGAAAAATCCCTACCGTAGTATTAGTCTTTTTTATTATTATTGATTTTTATTTAATATTGTATTTACCTACTTATAGTATTTTAAGATTTTATTTTATCTGATACTTAATATTGTTTTTATTTTTTAAGTAATAATGTATTTTATAATATGGGCCTTGTTGCCTGAAATAAAATGAATAATAATAATTAAGTATTATTATTATTAATTACAAAAATATACTTATATTAATCATCAATTTTATCTTTTAATATTTTGGTCTAAAAGATAGAAATGACAAATTAACATACATGTATCTGATTAGATTTTCATCTCTCAATTCTCATGCTCTAAAACGATGTCACTATAGCTTAGCGTAGGCGGACTAAAGTTAGCATTTAGGGTCTAGGGATTAAAGTATTTTTTTAAATAATTGCAGGCGTTATTAATTTATAGGTAGTAAATGGGTAATAAAAATTTATGATCTATACTAGCTGATACCCGCGACTACGTCCGCGTGGATTGAGGTTTTTTGGTTCCCGCGGGAACTTCTTAGTTTTCCGGGATAAAAAGTAGCCCATGTGTTATTCCAGACTATAATAATATACCTCTGTGCCAAATTTCATCCAGATCCATTCAGCCGTTGGTGCGTGATTGAGTAACAAACATCCATACATCCATCCATCCATACATCCAAACTTTCGCATTTATAATATTAAGTAAGATAAGATGGTTAATATCAACAGTCCAAACTAATGTCACGGACACAGTCTAAGAAGATACGTTCTCTCCTACCAGTCGTTCAACGAAGGCATCTCTGCGTTGGAAAGGGATTAATAGTAGATTGTTCATCAAGGGACTAAAATGAGCCATTTTATACAAGGTGTTTAACTTCCCGAGCGTAGCGAGGGATACTATAGAAACGAGTTGAATGGCTTTAAGTCCCGTGGTATACACTCTACTTTTCACTTCGATTGCGAGAAAATAAAACCACTTGGAACGAAATAAAATAAAAACGATATAATATTTTATCAAAAGTTCAATGGGAACAATTTTGAACAGTCAACTTTTACAACAACAACAACTTTTACAGCAAGGTATTACTCCGGCAAATTGATTCGTGTAGGTTACCTTTGTTGCCAAGTACTTTACAAACAAGCTCATCAAAATAAGTCACAAAAACTCCTTCGGCAAACAAATTGACTCGTTTTTAACTTCTGCAGTTTAAAAATTTGGTACATCTTTGAATAGATTGCACTTGATTTCAACGGCAACGGATCAATTATCTCTTCCTTTCTGCTCCATTTCCATATTCGGAGAAAGATCACTTTCATTTGACGACATACTTAAATTAAATATAACAATTTATAGCAGCAAAAATTCAACAATTAATTCAGTGTTAAATTATTCCAAGTAAAAAGGAACGAATAGAAAATAATGTGGAAGTTTCGCGGCAACTTTTTTTTCTAGTTGACAAACGTATTGATGCATACATCCGACGAGCACCAAGGATCGCCAGTGCAGCATTGCAGACGTCGCTTTTGCCGTTCCATTTTCAAAATAAATTCTAATATTAAAAAAATCCTATGTTATAATTTTAAAAATAGAACATCGAGTCGAGTACACTAAATTGATAATTACACGAGCATTTTTATAGGTTTACATTAAGGCTCAAAAGGGCTGGTACCCAGAGCCGTCAAGCCAGTTCATTATTTAGCAGCTGTTGTTGAAGGACGGCAATTATTTTAAAAAAATTACTTTAATCCCTAAACCCTAAATGCAAACTTTAGTCCGCCTACGCTAAGCTATAATGACACCTTTTTAGAGCATAATAGGTGAAAAAAATATCAATACCTGAGTGGGATATTTGACTATAATTAATTTATGCCCTCCCGACCGAATTTCAGCCACGGCGGCAAATCTCCGAAAAAGAGAAATTAGCCATCTGCGCGGGAGATATTATAGTGCGCGCATACACGGATGCTCTACCTGTTCCTTAACACTCATAGCGAGATGGGACGGAAAATCCGATACGGCTGGAGAGAGATCAGGCGCAGGACCGACGGTTTTACTTGCTCTCCGAGGCACGGAGGTGAAACACTGCCAACTTCCTAACTTCTAAACTTTTCAGAAAAACCCAATAAGTACTTAACTATGGCCTGACCCGTGATTGAACCCGGGACCACGTCAGCCGCAGTCGAACGTGCTAACCACTAGACCAACGAGGCAGTTAAATTAATATGCTATTTAAAAAAAGAAGATATCTACCTTGTAAAACATTATTGTCCGTAAATGAAACCAAAACGTTCAACCTGGTGTCACCAGCGAAGCTTATTACTAGACTAACACAAAAAGATGCAAGATATAAAAATGGATTGCATTTAGAAAAACAAGGTTATACTTCCCTGTAGAAATATAATCTAGACTAGATGACGCCCGAGGCTTCGTCTGCGTACAATTTCTAATTTCCTTTGGGAATATGAAATTTTCCCGCTGCAAACAGCCTATCTATAGAGGCTTTATATATAGCTTATGCAGGTCTTATTATTTAAAACTAGGTAATAACCTAAACCCCAATTTTCAAGTCTCTAACTTCAAAAACAAAATACTTTCATGCAAATTACCAACCCCCATTTAACTCATGAGTGAATTTTCTCAAAACCGTTTCTTAGCTGATGTCTGAATGCTTTATAGTTCCTGAGATATCGGGATTAGTCAGTGAATGAGTGGTATTTCGCTTTTATATATGTAGAACTAGATGATTCCCGCGACTTCGTCCGCGTGGATTAATGTTTTTTGATTCCCGCGGGAACTCTTAAATTTTCTGGGATAAAAAGTAGCCTCTGTCCTTCCCCGGGATACAATACCTATCCCTGTACCAAATTTCATCAAAATCAGTTGAACAGATACATTTTTTTGATTCCCGCGGCATCTCTTCAATTTTCCGGGATAAAAAGTAGCATATGTCCTTCCCGGGGATGTAACCTATCTCTGTACCAAATTTCATCAAAATCGGTTGAGTAGTTGGGCCGTGAAAGCGTAGCAGACAGACAGACAGCCAGACAGACAGACAGACACACTTTCGCATTTATAATATTAGTATGGATAATTATATTAATATTAATTGTTTTACTAAGGTATCCTATTGCCTAACGTAGAAAACCTAACTAACTAGCTAAGCTGATTTATAAAATATATAAATAATATTTTTCTCATTTAGGTATCCACTAGAATTCAGGTAGAATATAGACATAAATTCATAATACCTAAGGCCGGTTACAAATTAGCGTTTTAGGCGCGCATAAGATCGCTTTTGGATGCGCGTGTAGGTTTTTTTTTTCGGATTGAGTATGCTGCTTGCCCTACTGGCCGCTACAACTTCCTAAGGGCGCCTCCTGTGAGGCTCGGACCTCGGCTAAGGATGACGTTGGGACGAATGGGAGGTCGGTTGGACTAGATTAGTCCACACGCCCCCGAGGCCGTGGGTTAAGACCACGTCCGGGTGACGTAAGATATCGGGGTCCTCGTCTTCGCCGGCGAAGACGCTGTGTTTGGCGCGTGTAGGAGCGTATAGGCGCGACTTTTGCTACACGCGTGATAGCTACTGTGTACCTCCAGCGCTCCAGCGCTCGTTTAAATCAGAACCATGAGACCATGGAAATAAGGACGTAATCAAGCTAAGCAAATGTGTAGACTTAAGTCCTTTGTTGGTCGACCAAATAATATGTGGCTCTAGGCTAAGAGAATAGTTCTGATAGAGCAAATACGTGGCGTTTTATTTAAATCCTGAACTTCTATGATAATTTTGCTATCACGCGCATCTCTCAGAGACTTTGACGCGCAAATAAGCTTGTATCATCAATCCATCAGCCTGTATGCATCCACTGCTGGACATAGGCATTTTCGAGAGCGCGCCACAGAATAAGTAATAGTACTATCTTATACTAAGTACTACAGACTGAACCACAGGTTCGAGCCAACATGCTGGAATAAGCGCTAGTACCTACAGTTTTTTGAAGCACAGAATGTGGTAAGCGCGTAAGCTCTACGAGCAAAAAAAATAAGTCTGCAGGCGCCCTAAGTCAGTTTTATACATTTAATTAGTATTTTTTTTAATGATCATTTTAACACAATATAAATTATAAATCAATCCATACTAATGTTAGCTACGCAACAGTGTGTCTGTCTTTTTGTTTGTTGAAGTGAAACTTCTATAAAATCGTTGTGATTTGAAAATTCGATGAAACGAAAACGACACGGATTTAGCCTGCGAGAGAATGAGATAGAATACAAGTTATATTTATCTCATTCTCTCGTAGGCTACTTTTCTGAAGTTTCACTTCTGCTGTGTGTGAATTGCACACACACACTTTTTTTTTCTACAAACTCACTGGTGGACGACGTACTTACTTAGTCTGAAGTCTAATGGATTTACTATTCATCAGATCATCCACAACTACAGCCCATTAACGTCCCACTGCTGGGCACGGGCCTCCACTCTCATAGGAGAGAGGGAATTAGAGCTTAGACCCACCACGCTGCTCCAATGCGGCTTTAACGACTGTTATCGTGTTAGTGATAATAACCGGGACCGACGGCATAACGTGCTCTCCGAGGCACGGGGGTGCAACACTGCCAACTTCCTAACTCCGGACAAATACTGAGAATTTCCAGTCAGTAAAACCTAGCACTTAATTATGGGCCAACCCAAACCAGGGTCGGGTTATGGGACTCGAACCCGGGACCTCGACGGCCACAGTCGAACATGCTAACCACTAGACCAACGAGGCAGTACATCAGATCATACTTAATGCTTAATATTATAAATGTGAAAGTGTGCTTGTTTGTTGGTTTGTCCTTCAGGCACGCCTCAACAAAGTAACAGATCGACGTGCATGAGCATTGTCGAGAACCTGTAGGGCTAAAAACGAGTAAAATTATGTCTACCCGTTACGCCTTTTTGTCTACCGAAGCTAACATTGTTACACATATGACTTGTCTCGTTACGTTAAAAGTAGAGTTAAAAGTATCTGTGTTATTTTTCTGTACGAACCCTTACATGCCAACTATTTTTTCTTGTAATATACCGCATTTTGTGCATAATGTTAGCTAAACGAAAACTTAGCCGTCAACAACATCTCTCTCTCTCGTCGCGAGATATCTCGTTGTGCGCATGCTAAGCCTGCTGATTAGTGACATTGGCACTGTGAAAAATATTCGCGCGAATTTTATTCTCGCGATTTATTTTCCGCATACAGATTTCACCTACTCCGCATTGCGAACGCGGTGCTCGTCATACAACTCCGTACAGCACAAAATATTCGCGCGAAGCGACTATATTTTCGCGCAAATTTTATTCGTAAGTGTGAACACTGTATGATTTCTAGTGTTACAGAACAGCAATATTTGCAGCAGTGTTGAATATTTTTCGCAGTGCAAACGTAGCCTAAAAATACACGTGGGAATTTAAAAAAATATTTCAGGCGGATAAAGTCGCGATAATCTAGATGACGCTAGTCAAGTATAAATAAAGAAATAAAAATCACAACACTTAATCAATTAATCATTTATTTTTCATTATTAAATCACAGCGAGTATCATACAATTACTTATACATATTTAAGAACAAAATAAATTAAAACCGTTTTAATAGGCGTCATGGTGTTTGTACAACAATCAGTCACAGCTCGTAATAATATAAACAAAACAAGTAATAAAATTAAAAATTTTAAAAAAACCCACGACGAACTGCAGAGCTCCATTATACCTTTGACCTTTATAACTTTGAAACAACAATTAGAACGTAGCAAACGTATATATTACATAATATCTAAAACACAAAACTGCATCTTTGACAGCTCAGTAGTTTTTTTGACCAGTGTGGTGGACTATGGCCAAACCCTTTTCAAATGGACAAATCAAAAGAGTCCAAACGCGACGGGTATACGATGAGAATTTAAGGAGTTCCCATGATCGCCTCCTGACTCCATCATGATACCCTGGGCAGCATCTAGGTACAAGCTAAATATATCTAAAACAAAAAGCCCGCATCTAAATCAGCACAGTAGTTTTTGAGAAAAATGGTAACATATTGAAAAAATAAAATCATAGACTACAGCTCAGCTTTGTTGTCTATGGTCCTAAAATATATCTAAGAACCTTCTCACAAGCTATACACATCTAATGTAAAAAACCGCATTTCAATCGGCCCAGTACTTTTTGTAAAAAATGGTAACATATCGAAATATTAAAATCATAGAGACAGCTCAGCTTGGTTGTCTATGGTCCTAAAATATATCTAAGAACCTTCTCTCAAGCTATATATATCTAACTAGTATTTCGCCCTGTGCGCGAGCTGCTAAAGCAGCTCACGGGTTGTGGTTAGACTTACAAGTAGTACAGATTTTACTGTACTAAACTGAATTCATTTTTTATGGTGATAACAAAATAAATAAAAATGGCGCTGATTTTTTAAAACTTTGGTAACAGTTTCCTGTTTCGTAACCCCAGGGAGTCCTAAATATCGATTTTGAACGAAATTGGTCAATTTACAAAGAATTTCAAAATGGCGCCGATTTTCTAAAATTTTGGTAACAGTTTCCTGTTTTGTGACCCCAGGGAGCCCTAAATATCGATTTTGAACGAAATCGGTCAATTAACGCAGAATTTCAAATGGCGCTGATTTTTTAAAATTTTGGTACCAGTTTCCTGTTTTGTGACCCCAGGGAGCCCTAAATATAGATTTTGAACGAAATCGGTCAATTAACACAGAATTTCAAAATGGCGCGGATTTTCTTAAATTTTGGTAACAGTTTCCTGTTTTGTGACCCCAGGGAGCCCTAAATATCGATTTTGAACGAAATCGGTCAATTACCACAGAATTTCAAAATGGCGCTGATTTTTTATAATTTTGGTACCAGTTTCCTGTTTTGTGACCCCAGGGAGCCCTAAATTTCGATTTTGAACGAAATCGGTCAATTAACAAAGAATTTCAAAATGGCGCTGATTTTTTTTTTAATTTTGGTACCAGTTTCCTGTTTTGTAATCCCACGAAGCCCTAAATATCGATTTTGAACAAAATCGGTTAATTAACAAAGAATTTCAAAATGGCGCTGTTTTTTTAAAGTTTGGTAACAGTTTCCTGTTTTGTAACCCCAGGGAGTCCTAAATATCGATTTTGAACGAAATCGATCAATTAACAAAAAATTTCAAAATGGCGCTGATTTTTTTTAATTTTGGTACCAGTTTCCTGTTTTGTGACCCCAGGGAGCCCTAAATATAGATTTTGAACGAAATCGGTCAATTAACAAAGAATTTCAAAATGGCGCTGATTTTTTAAAATTTTGGTACCAGTTTCCTGTTTTGTAATCGCACGAAGTCCTAAATGCAAAAAACCGCATCTCAATCGGCCCAGTACTTTTTGTGAAAAATGGTAACATATTGAAAAAATAAAATCATAGACTACAGCTCAGCTTTGTTGTCTATGGTCCTAAAATATATCTATGGACCTTCTCACAAGCTAAACATATCTAATGCAAAAAACCGCATCTCAATCGGCCCAGTACTTTTTGTGAAAATTTTTAACACATAGAAAAATTAAGATCATAGACTACAGCTCAGCTTTGTTGTCTATGGTCCTAAAATATATCTAAGAACCTTCTCACAAGCTATACACATGTAATGCAAAAAACCGCATCTCAATCGGCCCAGTAGTTTTTGTGAAAAATGGTAACATGTTGAAATATTAAAATCATAGACTACAGCTCAGCTTGGTTGTCTATGGTCCTAAAATATATCTAAAAACCTTCTCACAAGCTATACGTATCTAATGCAAAAAACCGCATCTCAATCGGCCCAGTACTTTTTGAGAAAAATGGTGACAAAAAAGTGCACAAACAAACAAACACACAACCTCTTAGGGCAAACACATATACCGTCTCCGCTTCGTCGAGGGTAATAACAAATGTCCTTGCCTATTTCACACCTATTCTATACAAAAAGAAATGTGTTCGCCATTTCACTAAGAATTTCTTTAAAAAAAAACGGCCAAGTGCGAGTCGAATTCGCGCACCGAGGGTTCCGTACAAACTGTGACGTGGTAGGCCATCTACGATGTGGTGACCGGCCCTTGGAGCTGTGAAAAAATCAAGCTTCTAAGCCAACGCACTCAAAAGATACAGCCGTTTATGCTGCAAATTTTCGACACTTGCAAGGGAATCAAAAACTACAGGGTACTTCCCGGGACATCATAATCTTGAAATTTGGTACGAAGCAACGCCATAAAGCACAGATTATAGGAATAATTGCGAAAGCATACATTTTTTGATACATCATCTATATTCTATATATTATATAAAATTCAAAGTCCTGACTGACTGACTGACTGACTGACTGACTTATATATCAACGCACAGCCTAAACCGCTAGGGTTAGAGACTTGAAATTTTGACAGTAGCTTCCTTTTGTGACGTAGGCGCTTACTAAGGAAGGATTTTTCAAAATTCCACCCCTAAGGGGGTGAAATAGGGGTTGAAAGTTTATATGAAAGTCCTTCATTTCTCAAGATATTTCTCAAGTTGTATCAACGAAACTTAGTATTTTGGCTTTACGTAATAAATAAAGAAGTATGTGTGACAGTTTTTCAAAATTCCATCCCTAAAAGGGTAAAATAGGGGTTGAAAGTTTGTATGAAAGTCCTTCATTTCTCAAGTTATAGCCATGAAACTTAAGCATTTGGGCTTTCAGTTAGATATGCAGAAGTAAATGTTTCACCATTTTTGAAAATTCGACCCCCAAAGGGGTGAAATAGGGGATAAATGTCCTTCATTTATCAAGATATTTTTCAAGGTATACAACGAAACTATTTTTTCGGTATAATATAAAGAAGAACGTGTGTAACAGTTTTTCAAAATTCCACCCCCAAACGGGTAAAATGAGGATTGTAAGTTGGTGTAAAAGGCCGGCGTTTTTCAAGTTAAATAGCCGTGAAACTTGATTTGTGGCTACCGGTTTAAATTATGAAATACATAATTCACAGTTTTTATAAATTCTATCCGTCCTTTAAATAGTCCTTCAATCACCCCGCAACAGAGCAACGGATCGACGGGTTTTTTTCATGGGTTCTTATTATCCCGGAAAATTAAGGAATGCCTATGGGAATTAAAAAACTTATGCCACGCGAACGAAGTCGCGGGCGTCCGCTAGTATTATACTAAAAATAATTTTAATAATTTTAAACTTGGTTTAAAATTATGAACAATATTTTTAATAGCATAAACATCTCTTTGGATTGCGTTGGCTTAGAAGCTTGATTTTTTTCACAGCTCCAAGGGACCGTAGACCTGAGTATTTGATATGAATTTCAGCTTGATAGGTACCTCCATGCGTTCCTGAGAAAAAGGGTCCACAGACGGACGGACAACAAAGTGATCCTTTAAGGGTTCCGTTTTTCCTTTTGAGGTACGGAACCCTAAAATAAGTGACACCAACGAGTGACACGAATATAGTTAGTTAGGTAGAATATATTTAGTTAGTTCACACTATTCTCTGTCCAACGAGTCGCATAAATGCTTTAGGTCTGATATCGACTTTTTTAAGAAGTTTTAAATTTAAGTTTTAAAGCAAATTAAAAAAGTACACCAAGAAGGTTACGAGTGTGAGTTTTTAACAAATTAAAAACGGTTGTATGGAAATTCGGCACCATAGAGGTAGAAGTAAATAGGTTTTAATGATGTTATGAATTCACAAACTTCAGAGACGAGTGATATTTACTAACGTGCACACGATGTTCTAAATTCAATTTACTTTATCCTCAAGAGGATAATAACGGCTTTTGCATTCAGATATCGAATAGTAAAAATACTCTTTCCGAGATGGTGGGATGAAAAAGTTTTTTAACTCACGAGAACTCCTTAGTTTTCCGGGACAAAAAGTAGCCTATGTCCGTCTCCGGGATATATCATGCAACCTATTACTAGAATGACTATACCCATATAATATATGTCGTGTCGAGTCGTGATGGTTGAAAAATGTAGCAGACAAACAGACAGATAGACACACTTTCGTAATTAAGTATTTATTTATATTATTTAGGAGATAAATAAAAAGATAGATGGATAGAAATATCAAATTATTAATTTATTGGTATCTAAAAACAAAATGTACCTACAAAATAAATCATAAATAAAACTAAGTTACATTTCGTTTTGTTAGAATTAGTTAGGTACTTTGCACAGCAGTAGTTGCAGAAGAGTAATGGAAAAGTTTACCTTTTTTTTTATTTATTATGAAAATTAAGACAAAATAAAACAAAAATATGAAAGAATCATTAAAATATCTGAACTTTAAAGTTGCGCTTGCAAGACGGGAGACGTGACGTCATAATTTCCTATCAACCGACTTTATAAAGCCGAATAAAATAAATAAATGGACTTAACGTGACTGAATTTAATAAAAGGCACTTAATTTGTGTGTGAAGATAATTTTAAAGTATTAAATCTCGGCTATGTATTAAAACTCACTCACAAAATTTCTCACTCCAGTAAGATACAGCCATCGGTGTACGTTAAATAATTAAACTTTTAAATCGTCATTTCTCAGTCATTTATTTTTAAAAAAAATTAAAAAAAAAACAGATTTATTAGTTTTAATCTATATTTTACTTCCGTTGTGTTAAATATGATATTCACAAGATCATGAAACTTCTCCATTGTTATGGTAAGAGATTAAAATAGGTAGTTACTTAGTTCCTATGATATTTAATAGTATAGAGTGGTTAAGACTTTAAGAGTAGGTAAAATGTCAGTGTAGGAGCCCTTTTAAGAAAAAAAGCTAAACGAAGTTTTCATTAAAGACTCCTTCACTGATTAACTACCTATAACATACTTTAAGTAAATTAATAAATATTTAGGGTTAATAACTTAATTTTAATTATCCTTACCAAATATTATAAACGCGAAAGTTTGTGAGTATGGATGTATGGATGTTTGTTACTCTTTCACGTCAGAACGGCTGAACGGATTTGGATGAAATTTGGCACAGGGATAGATTATAATCTGGAATAACAAGTAGGCTTCTTTTTATCCTGGAAAATTAACGAGTTCCCGTGGGAACCAAAAAGCCTCAATCCACGCGGATGAAGTCGCGAGCATCAGCTACTATAATATATTATAGTTAGGTATAATAACTGCAGTAGTGTATAAATAATAAGTGCACGGCATAGTTTTAGTTGTAAACTACGTGTGTAGATTGACGAGAAACAAAATTTTGTATTTGTTTATGCATTTCATAAAATAAATACTTTTTTTTTTAAACTCAAGGGATGCTGCTATATTTATACCTAGGTATATGCCGCTTGCATCTGAGGTGTCAGGTGTACCAACGGTTAAATTTGACATCAGTGACCGCCTAGATAGAAGACAGAGAAATATATAAAATCTATATTAGATTATCAAGAAACATGAACCTTGTTCCGCTATAATCCGCCAAAGCAGACCAATCTAAGTAATCTAAGTAATATCTAAGTGCTATCTATTCGCTGTTACTAAGTAACAGGGAATAGATAGCACGTGTACTTAATCATTTCTAAAAAGAGATGGTAAATTTTTGACCCAGGCTGTCCAAACATACGAGCATATTAGATGATTTAATTAAAATAAACAATGAATTTTAAATAAATAATTATGTTTCATAGCAGTCGCTGAAAAATTATTGAAACAAAGAGACTTTCAATCCATTTTTAATGCTAAAAATCACGTGATCTTTGTCTTGCGTCGAATTAACGTCAGACGTCAATTAGACATATTCTACTGTCTATGATTTAACTTATGCCCATGGATATAGGAATATCATAATATCTCTTTAATTTGAACCTTCATAATTTTTATCCACGACTGCAAAGCTTTATGTAACTTTCCTATTCTTTTAAATATAATATATTCTGTACTATTTAATGACATAGATTTCATCTCTGGATATTCTGGGGCATTCTTCTATACAATTTTTGACCATGTCGACAAGGTAAAAAATAATAATATCTGTCAATAATTCAGTCCTTATATAACGCAAAATATTAGATTAGTTTAGCTTTAAATCATCACGTTCAAAACTCTTTCATTGATATAAATATTAGGTTGAAAACTATGGTTTAATAATTTAATTCTAACTCTAGCTTCGTTTCCTTCTGTGATTTTTCTGGCTGCCGCTAACGTAACTACCACGATATTATCGCAGTGGTCAATTTTTTATATATCTATTTTTATATCTATATGAAAATCTTTTTAAATAGATAGAGAAATAGACATATAATCTATTTATAAATCTATCAATTTTTACTATCTATCTTATATCAAGGCCTTCGCCTGTTCAGTACTCAGAATTTCTTCAACATCAAAATTATTAGTCTTAAAATACATCTCAATCTCTTGCAAAGTCCGCCCCTTAGTCTCCGGTAACTTAAACCATATGTAACCTAAACAAATTGACATGATCGCAGCATTCAATAGAAATAAACCATGATATCCCATTAAATTAACCATAAATGGTAATAAAATAATCGTTAACGTTAGTGACAAAATGAGTATAACACCAGACATTGTAAACGCATACACTTTTAACTCTAATGGGAACATTTCACTGATAATAGCTTCCAGTAAAGGGTAAGGCCCAGCATTGATAGTTATAAAAAACAATCCAAGCAAAACTACATTAATCCAATTGAAATAATTTTCACCGTTTTTGAAATACAAGCATGCGCTGAAAACAACTAAAACAGCGTTTGCAAAAAAACCACTAGAAAACAGTAGAGTACGCATAGATGTCTTCGTAATTAAAAAACAAGACATACAAGATCCAACAATAATAAGCCCATCTACTAATAAAGTGTACATCAAAACGTCATTAGTACCAGTAATCTCTTCTAATATAACAGTGGCTAAACTACTAAATATTAATTTACCAGCAGCGGCTAAATAGCCATGCATGAAAACACTCATCAAAATCAAACCCCAAAAGTATTTCCTCTTTAACGCAGCCAAAAACCTTTTTAATGTAGGCTTACAGTTGGTTTCCTTCGCCAATTTCAATTTGCTCTTCTCCATTTTGATAATAATTTGCAATTCTCTTTCTGAATTCAATTTGTTGCCGTGCAACTTTCGAAATGCTATAGCACATTCTTCGAATCTCCCTTTTGAGGCCAACCAATGTGGACTTTCAACCCAAAAGAAAGGGATCACGACTCCTAAAATAGCTGGAACTATACCAATTAATGCAAGTGTTCGCCATTGTAATACTATACCAATTGCATGTCCTAAAGATGTACCAATGGCTGGAGCTACAGTTGTAATCATATTCAAGTAAAACGCTCTAGTTTTTGGGTTAGTATACTCCGAAGGGGTGAATACGGTAAGGCATATTAAGGCACCGACGAATATACCGGCAATGACCCTAGATAACATAAATAAGAACATGGTATTGGAGAAGTATAAGATTATCCATTGGATGATGACAGGGATGGAGAAGATGATGAAGGGCCATCTTCTGCCGATTCTGTCGGAGACGCAGGCAGCCAATCCGAAGCCGACGAGGCACATCATTATTACGGTGGAAGCTGGAAAACAGGAAGTTAATATTTTAGAATTTTTCCAGAGAAGAGGACCGGCGTCCTTATAATCGTATCTGTACACTTTCGAACACATTGGCCCGCTTCAGACGCTTTATTTTTAGCACTGTTAGCACATAATAGGTAATAGTACAATGCTGTTAGCTGTTAGTACATAGGCTATTTGCCAGTGGTTTGAGGTGTATCAGTAAGAGTTCCCGATGCTTTGTGCTATGCTTACTGATTTCCTCAATTACAGTTGGGATTTCCAGTTAATAGATGTATTTTGGTATTGGGCGTAAAGCAAGGAACATTACCAATCGTTCGAAGGATATTATTCTGAACTCTTAGTATCACTAGTATGTTTGATTTAGAATAGATTTTAGAATAATTTTGGTAATTTTGGTAAGTCGTGATGAAGAATTGCTGAGTTTTTCCACTAAGGAAGTATCAGAGGCTATTCAGAAAATGACCAGAGGAAAATCACCTGGTACGACAGCCTCAGCGTCGAACATTTGAAGTATGCGGGTTTCCATTTACCCAGGGTGCTAGCAATGTTTTATTCACTCTGCGTCAGTCACACGTACATCCCGGCTGATATGATGAGGACGATAGTGGTCCCTATTGCTAAAAATAAAACTGGTGACCTCTCTGATAAGTCCAACTATAGGCCCATATCGCTTGCCACCATTATTGCTAAGTTGTTGGACAGTCTGTTTGACAGGAAGCTGAGCGAAACACTCGATTTCCATGATGCTCAGTTCGGCTTTCGTCCCGGACTGTCTACTGAGACTGCTATATTTTCTTTGAAACAGACTGTACAATATTACACGGGCAGAAAAACTCCTGTGTACGCCTGTTTCCTCGATCTCTCAAAAGCCTTTGATTTAGTTTCTTATGATATATTATGGCAAAAGATGGAGGAGGCAGGCGTGCAACTGGAGTTGCTCAAAATCATGCAATTCTGGTATGCAAACCAAACCAATAATGTTAGATGGGGAAAGGAGCTCTCTGAGTCATACGGGCTGGAGTGCGGGGTGAGGCAGGGGGGGTTGACCTCACCGAAACTCTTCAGACTGTATGTGAACGGGCTGATCGAGGAGGAGGAAACCGGTCGGGTGTTGGATAGACGAAGTCTGTGTAAACAACCTAAGCTATGCTGACGACATGGTGTTGCTGGGCCCAACGGCTGGCTCAATCAGGGAACTACTTCAAACCTGTCAGGAGTATGCTGCCAGACATGGTTTAGTTTTTAACGTGGCTAAAAGTCAGTACATGATCTTTAAGGCCCCACGGAAGCAGGTGCAATACGAGCCAAGAATTGTACTGAACGGGGTGGCGCTCACACGTGTGTCACAATACAAATACTTGGGTCACTACGTTACGGAGGACCTTAAAGATCATGTTGATATTGAGCGTGAAAGAAGGGCCTTGGCAGTAAGGTGTAATATGTTGGCCCGCAGGTTCGCCCGATGTAGTAAAGATGCAAAAAATACTTTATTCAAAGCATACTGCCAAAATTTTTACTCGGGAAGCCTGTGGGTCAACTATGCGAAGAAGGCCATGGATTCACTAAGAGTTCAATATAACAATGGCTTCAGGATGCTGTTGGGCTTGCCGCGGTTTTGTTCAGCGTCAGGTATGTTTGCGAATGAGCGAACTGATGACTTCTATGCTATAATGCGGAAGAAGTCGTCGTCATTGCTGACAAGGCTGCGCTCAGGTACCAACGGCATCCTGAATATGTTTGCGAGGAAGATGGACTCACCGATGCTTGAACACCTTATTCAGGTGCTGGTGAGGCCACAGTTATGATAAATATATATATATGCTGTAATAATCTATAATAATTACTAACATTCGTTTTAAAGTCAATTGTAATACTAACAAGTTGAGCCCCAGTTGCTTGAAATAAAGATTATTATTATTATTATTATTATTATTAATCATAATAAACAATACACCACAAAACACAAAAGAAACATCTTACAAACATGAAAAACTTAAAACGTAGGTACAATAAGGCGGTCTCATCGCTAACCAGCGATCTCTTCCAGACAACCTTATCGATACGGAGACAAAGGTGTATCCGAACCGGTGGTGGTAGAAATAGAGTCATGTAGCTTTATTATGTAAAGCCTGCACCAACCATTGTTACAATATCAATAGGGGTGATAACAACTCAATCAAATCAGCAACTCTTTATCAAGCTTAAAAACGCACTTCTAATATGGAAGTTTGCATGAAATACATAGCTGTTGTAACGTTATCAAATTTCAACGCACTTTTTTTCTTTAATTGACCGAGCGAAGCGAAGGTCTCTGAGTCTACTTGAGTGAATTTGCACTTGTCCGTCCGTCCGTCCGTCCGTCCGTCCGTCCGTCCGTCCGTCTGTCTGTCAGAGCCTTATAACGTAAGTATTACGAAAAGTTAGTATACCGAAAAAGGGGACCCTTGGCTCCTGAGCCTTTAAGATTTTTTAAATATATTCCTAAACAGTATCAGTTTGAAAGCTTTTGTGTGTTCAATATAGGTATTTTGCCAGTAATTTAATGCATGAGTTATATAGTTTGGTTACGTAGTTTTTTTATATAAATTTATTTGTGGACCTCTTGCTTGAACCTTATTTCGTGATAAAATTTTGCTTTGTTCATAGGGGCCATGAATTCACGAACTTAGGTTCGTGAATTCATGGCCCCTATTTCGGGATAAAGTTTTTACAGCGAGTTATGATTATTTATTAATAAAACATAATTATTTAAAAGGTTTTATAATTAATATACTAGGATAAATATTTTTTTTAATAAAAATAATTAATAAAAAAGATGTAAGAGTGAAATTCAGCCCAGTAAATACAGCATTTATTAGGTACCTACTTACTTACTTGAAACTAAAAATTAAAACAAAGCTCGTCTCTTTTGTTTGAAACTTAGGTTTATTAAAGAATATTATTAATTTATTCCGTTACAAGTGGTATGATGCCTTACCTACTAGCCTACCACTATAGATTAATCTATCACGAACTTAGGGACAAGTATAACAAAATAGACTGTCCCTTGGTTCGTGATATTGAATTTTGGGAATTCCGGCTTTTAATTTTGTAGATCATTTTAAAATTATGTAAATTAACTATTAACTACTTATACAAGGTGTAAGGTAATTAGTATAACATACCCGCGGCTACCCATGTTAGATGGTGTATAGATATATTGGAAAAATGTCATAAGACGTGTAGCTCATATCCTGGGGGAGTTATGTAGACTTCAAAATTTTAGCATAAATGTTGAGGTGGTATCCCTTAAAACAGCTGATTCAATATCAATGAACTGCGAAAAATACGACGTATGTTAAGCCTCGTTGCCAGTGCGAGCGTTGCGATAAAATCCAGTCGCGATACTAAAGTAATCATTATTCGGCATGCAATTAAATTCTCAAAGCAAAAGCCCGGCTAGAACTTACGTATTGTTGAAAAAAAATGCCCGACTAGTATCGGACTTCGTAAGTCGAAGTCAGTCACTTATCCTTACTTTATGAGCCGCCTTTCCCTGTGATTAATTTCTCGACTTACTTCATTTAAGTTTTGATCAATAATTAATTATTTTGTGTAGTTTTTCCTTTCAATGATTTGCAAATTGTAATGAATTGCCAAATTGCATAACGATACGATAATAATTATTATTATCGCTTGTAGTACAGTTCACTTTAGGTGTAGAAGGAACAAAGGACTCCACAGGGTTGCCAAAATTTATTTTCCATAATTAACTAATTAATTTTGTATGGAAGTTTTTGATAATTAATTTTGGCTTTTTAACTCTACCATAGTGTTTATAACGTCAAAATGGCATGGGTAGCCGCCGGTATGTTATACCATTTACCTTACACCTTGTATATTATAAAAATATACAAATATACCTAAAATGAAACGAATAACAAACAAAATTAAGCTGGATGTACCTGTGCGAATTTACCTCTAAAATGTAAATTCAGGTCACTTTCAAACTCAAATTATAAGAATTCTAGTGAACAAAACATATAACGAATTTAGCTCCTAAGAAACTTAATTAAATGCATTATTTGTTTTTTAATTAATTACGTTAAACTGCCTCGTTGGTCTAGTGGTTAGTATAGTCGACTGCGGATCACGAGGTCCTGGGTTCGATTCCCGGTCGGGCATAAAAGTTAGGTATTGGGTTTTTCAAGTACGAAATTCTCAGTGCCAGCCCGGAGCTGGAAGTTGGAGGTGTTTCACCCCCGTGCCTCGGAGAGCACGCTAAGCCGTTGGTCCCGGTTATTATCACTAACATGATGATAATCGTTAAAAGCCCGCCAACCCGCATTGGAGCAGCGTGGTGGGTCTAAGCTCTAATTCCCGCTCTCCCATGAAAGTGGAGGCCTGTGACCAGCAGTGGGACGTTAATAGGATGTAGTGATGATGATGATGAATGATTATATAAATGCACAAGCTACAAAAATGTATCTTGAATATCCCTAATTCGGCAGTGTCACGAACTAGGGGACACACGAAAAATAAAATGACCCCTACTTCGTGAGTCGATTTATTGCAATTTTGAAGGGATTCTATGTTTTTATATAACTTTTTCCGAGTCAAATCAATTGCTAAGGAACACATAAAAGCCTTATTCAAAGTTTTATTCAAATGGACTTAGCCATGCCTTTCTCTAAGCTTTAGAAATACGAGCGCTACCCTTACGGTGACGAGTAATAAAAGCAAGGCCCGCAGCTGTTTGCGGCCGTCTGAGAGTTTCGAGGGTCGTATTGCTTTCAGTTTAGCAGCCAAAATGTTGGTACTTAATTTTTTTGACAGTTTAAATGATAGAGATTTTATAGAAATGTATAATTTAAATAAATAATATTTAAATTGCTTATTTTTTGCTCTAGAAACAAAACTCACGAGATTACGTACTATCACGAAATAGGGGTCCGTTACCTTAACTTCTGAATTACTGAACGTAATAACTTCAAATTTAAAATATATAACATGTAAACCGATGACCTCCAGCCGAATATGGCTTAAAAAGTTATAATTAAAATTATTAAAAAATACGACTGCTCTGCCGTAGACACACATACATACACGAACCCTGAAAGCATAACACTCCTTTTTTGGGTAGTCGTGTAGTAAAAAATCCCCCTCGAATGGAAGTAGGTACGGCTACCACTGCTATTAAGTAACGATACCACAGTCATTTATTACCTTTAGAATCTTTTTCACATTTTTATTAAGTGATATTTTTTTTGTGAATCACTGGATATTGAACTATAGTGTTATATATTTTTGGAATCTACTCGTCATTTTCTAGATGATGATTATATAGTTAATCTTATTTTCGAATATTTTTTTTCAACTTTAGTCTTTAATTCGGAACCATGGTCACCCCATCAATTTTTTTTTTAATTTTACTAGCCTATGTCACCCGGAATAAGCTATTCTAATTCTATATATTATAATTATTATATATATTATAATAATTCTAACGATACCTCATTTATCAAAATCGGTTCAGGCGTATAGAAGTTATGGTGGAATATACAAACTCACATACATACATACATACATACATACATATATACATGAACCCTGACTAATAAAACAATATACTCCTTTTATCAGGCAGTCGTATAAAAATCTCTATTACAGGGGGGCTCTCAGAGAAGCGAATGCGAAGTAAAATACTCAAAGAAATTTGACTCAAATAGTGAAGTTATCACAGCAACGGAGGCTTATTTTGAAGCCAAAGACAAATCGTTCTACACGCATGGGATAGAAAAGTTAGAAAAGCGTTGAAGGGACTGTATCGCTCTTGGAGGAGACTACGTTGATGAATAAAAAATAATTTTATAAAAAAAAACCTTGTTTTAGTACTTAGTCTCGGGACTTATTGAACCACGTGTTAAGAAAAATCTTTTCGTACCACTTGCTCAAAAAAGTGACATTCTATGCCACAAAAAGCTAACATAACAATAGTCATTTTTAATCTGTTAAAAACAGGGAAAGAAAATTGTACTGAATTTCATTCATCCTGTAGGGAGAGAATGTGATTTAAATTTGGAATACTTACCGAAATTTGTACTGAACTACATCTGTGTTTACACCATTGAGTTTGTATATAAAGCATTAAACATCTTTTTGAAAAAGGAATACGCATTTATTATGTAGTTATGAATAATAAATAAAATTACGAAAACCGACGAGGCCGTATGAGCTTGATGCCTTTGCTTTTCCGACAAAAAAATATTAGTCTAGGAATTTGCCGCGTTTTTGTTTTCTTCAAATACATAAACGTTAAGTTTATTTTAATTTATTTTTATAAATAGGTTAATGTTCTAAACAGTTCCTCAGACGCAAGAACAGAGAAATACTCAAATCAACTCATCAACAATAAATGTACCAAACAAAAAATAATGTAACTCTCTCTATCAATAATTGGACCAATGTTTCGAATGCTAACTTTTACTTTTAACTGTCATTATTTTTAATAAATGCTTATCCCACAACGACCTCAATTTACATAGACGGGCCCTGTCAAACAAAGAATGTGGGCGTATTTTTAGCAACGCCATCAACGCCATCTAGTCTGAAAAGCGGGAACTTGCTTACAACATCTTGAATGAAAGCTTGAAAACGTATGACTCGGTCATAGATAATATAGGTCATAGCATAGAAGCTGTAAGGCCAGTTAGTAAAAAAAAAAATATCATACAGTTTGCCGCGGAAATTAAATGATTGCGTAATGGATAAAAATATTAATAGGAAGATTAAATAACGTTTATTTGGAAATTTATAATTGTGAATTGAAACACTTACCTTAAAATAATAATCATACAGTGCCAAACTAATTAAACTTTAGAGGTTAACTTAATAATAACAAATTATCTACACGACGAGCGACCGTGACAGCTCTACGATGGGTCTCTCTACGACAAAGACAGGTTAGGAACGCGCTCTCAAAGTAGGTCACCCAACCTTTTTCTATGAAAGGGCCCATCTAGTACCTACATATATATCGATGTTATCTCATATTATTATTGTGTTAATTTTTTCGCAAATGGTACGAAAAGTAGAGTATTTTCCTCTGTGATAAAGCTGTCTTAGTCTTGGGTGAACTTAAATCGTCACCCGCGACAGAAGACACTGCTTTAATACTATTATTTCAGGGGGCCTCTCATAGCAGCGAATATGAAGAAAAAATATTTTTATAACGTTACATACATCGATATATATGTAGGTACTAGATGGGCCCTTTCATAGAAAAAGGTTGGGCGACCGACTATGAGAACGCGTTCCTATCCTGTCTTTGTCCCCATCGTAGCGCTGTCACGGTCGCTCATCGTGTAGATAATTTGTTATTCTTAGGTTAACATCTAAAGTCTTATTAGTTTGGCACTGTACAATTTTTATTTTAAGGTAAGTGTTTCAAGTCACAATTATACATTTCCAAAAAAACGTTATTTATTCTTCCTATTTAATATTTTTATCTATTGCGCAATCATTTAATTTCCGCGGCAAGCTGTATGATATTTTTTTTTTACTAACTGGCCTTACGGCTTCTATGGCTATGGCCTATATTATCTATGACGGAGTCATACGTTTTCAAGCTTTCATTCAAATGTTGCAACCAAGTTCCCGCTTTTCAGACTAGATGGCGTTGATGGCGTTGCTAAAAATACGCCCACATTCTTTGTTTGACAGGGCCCGTCTATGTAAATTGAGGTCGTTGGTTACATAGGGTTGCGGTCACAGAGGTATGGTTGCGGTATATAATTTTTCACACCACTCGCTCAACAACGCCCAATTACATGGCCTGTTATCTAAGGTTAAAGTAAGACATTAAATCCCTAGGGTTATAATGTGATTTGAATTTAGAATTATCGCGCATCTGAAGCAAGATCTGAAGGAAATTATATTCATTCCAAAGAGGTTTTATTCATAATTCTTATTGCTATATCCATAAAGTCTAATTTCGGTAAACAGAATGTGTTCTCAGCAGGCGCGGCCAACTCGATTTTCGAAAACCGAAGCCGTGGCCCACTAGATTCGCGCTGACGACATTTGTTTGTCAAATCGAGTAGGCCACGCCAGCTGAAAGAAGTGGTTGTATCGCGAGGTGTGAAAAGTAGAGTATTCACCGTAGGGGTAATGCTGTATTAATCTTGGGCGCCCCTAATTCCCGCGCTACTCTCAGGATTCTAGATGCAACAACCTCGCTACGCTCGGGAGTTACCTACTCTAAAATCCCTCGTTCCGCTTGGGATTATCCCGGCGCCCGTGACATAATACATCGCATTACCCCCGTGGTGAATAATCTACTATTAAAGATAATTAGGAATATAGTCCAAAATTATTATTTTTTTTATTTTTTCCCCTAAAATTGACGAAATGGGGGGCTTTCAAATTGGAGATTTTCTAACGTCCAAAGTTGACCTTAGAACTCTAAATTTTCTGAAATGGAAACTTGATCAATTATTTGAATTATATCCTGTACTTGAACAACAAATACTAAAATTAGATAAATATTATAAGAAAACGAAATTATTTAATTTTTAATGAGCCTTAGTATTTACAACAGAACTTCACAATGATGTCAATAGATGGCGCCGCGAGGTCTCAGTTCGGGGCGAACCACTAGTCTATACTTAGTTCAAAAATGGTTATCAAACTTAAAGTTATAAGGCTCTGACAGACGGACGGACGGACGGACAAGTGCAAATTCACTCAAGTAGACTCAGAGACCTTCGCTTCGCTCGGTCAATAAAACTTTTAGGTTTTTGCTACGATTATCATCTGATGTTAGTGATAATAACCGGGACCGACGGCTTAACGTGCTCTCTGAGGCACGGAGGAAACGAAAAGGCCAAATTTAACCACCAAATTCAGTGACCCATCCTGTTAACGACTTGGGTCAACGTTGCTTAACATTCGCAATCGACTGATATGCGTTGTCACAACTAGAACACCCGTCCCTCAATATTTGGAAGATTTAACAAAGTATTTTAGTAATTTCAACCCCCATACCTACCTAACAATGATATTTGACCCTCGCTAAGGTCGATTCCTTCTTCTTTCTTCTGTAGTGAGCTGATCATGGACGCCACTTGCCCGAAAACAAAGCCATTCGATACAGACACCGCGTTCAGCCCCGCGATGGTCAGAGCCTGAAATATACAGCAGTATCACTAGAGCGCATTAACGTCCCACAGCTGGGCACGAGCCTCCACTCTCAGAGAGAGGGCATTGGAGCTTAGACACGCTGCTCCAATGCGGGCTGGCGGCCTTTAACGACTATTATCATGTTAGTGATAATAATCGGGACCGACGGCTTAACGTGCTCTCCGAGGCACGGGGGTGAAACACCGCCAACTTCCTAACTCCGAGCTAGTATTGACAATTTCTAATCAGAAAATTCCAATACCGACCCGGGATTCGAATCCGGGAACACGTCGGCCGCAAAAGTGACACAAGTTGTCCAACGTGAAATAAACACTTAAATCATTTCATTTCATAACTAAATCTATACTTTCATATTATTATACATGCGAAAATGTGTCTGTCTGTCTGTAAACTACACTTTCACGGCCTATCTGTTCAACCGATTTTGATGAAATTTGGTACAGGGGTAGGTTGTATCCCGGAGAAAGACACAATTATTGAGGCTAATATTCCTAGATAATTAGTAGCCTATGTCTGTCTCCGGTGCTCCGAGTTCCCAACTATGGGTACCTACCACCGAGTTTGTATAGTCTGTGGTACCTACAATGCAAAAATCACGTCGATACGTTGCTCTTTTCGGCGTGATGGAAGGACAAACACACTTTCGCATTTATAAATTACTAGCTGATACCCGCGACTTCGTCCGCGTGGATTGAGGAGTTTTAGTTCCCGCGAGAACTCTTTAATTTTCCGGGATAAAAAGTACCCTATTATTTAATCCGGACTTCTAACTTTACGTCTGCAAAATTTCAAAGCAATCGGTTCAGTAGTTACGGCGTGAAAGCGGAACAAACATACAAACAAACTCACTTTCCCATTTATAATATTAGTAAGGATAATATTGCCTATTAAGCCAGCACGTAATTATCATCTGCCTATTTTAGTTCTGTCGTTGCATTGATGAAAAGATAGCTAAAACTTTAAGTACCTAATAATGCACTATACAGATGAAACGTGCAAGATTCAGTCTCGATTTTAACAATGTGATTGTCTAGATAGTCTTGTTTGTTAAAATGCAGTTTAGTTTCACTCAACAAGGCTGCCCACAGAACTCAGATTTTGAAATGTCCTCCCGACCGAATTTCGGCCACGGTTGCCAATCTACAGAGATATTAGCCATCTGCGCGGGGGTATTATAGTTTACAAGTGTGTGCGCACACACAGGTGCACTCTTAATTGTTCCTTTACTCTCAATGGGAAGGAAAGTCCGACACGACTGGTGAGAGGTCGCAGGACCGACGGCTTAACGTGCTCTCCGAGGCACGGGGGTGAACCACCGCCATTTTTCTAACTCTGGGGTAGTACTACGTAGTACTGAGAATTTCTTGCCAGAAAAATCTAATACTTGTTATGGCCCGACCCGGGACTGGAACTCGGGATCTCGTCGGCAAAATACTAACCACTAGCTAGACCAACGAGGCAGATTTAGAGTATCTATAGACGATAATATAGAAGCAGTGGTAGCCTAGTGGTTAAGATACCCTCCTGTATGGGGTCGCGGGTTCGATCCCCGAGCACGCACTTTCAACTTTTCAAAGTTATGTGCGTTTTAAGAAATTAAATATGCTTGCTTCAAACGGTGAAGGAAAACATCGCGAGGAAACCTGCACGCCCGAGAGTTCTTCATAATGTTCTCGAAGGTGTGTGAACTCTGCCAATCTGCACTTAGCCAGCTTGGTGGACTATGTCCAAACCCTTCTCATTCCGAGAGGAGACTCGTGCTCAGTAGTGAGCCGGCAATTGGTTGATAAGAGAGAGAAAGAGTATAAAAGCGACTAGCTTTTGCCCGCAGCTTCGCTCCCGTAAAGTTGGTTTTTCATATAAATTTCAAACACCTATTTTACCCCCTTACGGTTGAATTTTTAAAAATCCTTTCTTAGCGGATGCCTACGTCATAATAAATAGCTATCTGTAAGTATGCCAAATTTCAGCCGGATCCGTCCAGTGGTTTGAGCTGTGCGTTGATAGATCAGTCAGTCAGTCAGTCACCTTTTCTTTTTATACCTATATTTAGACTAGCGACAGCCCGTGGCATCGATCCCGTGGGAATGTCAAAAAATCCTTGTCTACATTATAAAGGCACACCTAAGTCACCTTTGTTGGCTTGTACCATCCTAGCTGTTTGGTTTGGGTTGCGGGCAGGTTTGGGCTGCAGGGGGCATAGTACTATTTAGCAGTTACTTTTATATTGTTGACGCTCTTGTTTCAGAATTATAATCCTTATTTTAGTGACGTTGTCATTGTGAGTTCGTCATTTAAAAATAATAGTGCTCTAAGCGGTGGTAGTATGCCCCCAGACCTGTGGAAGTTGCTCATATCCCTTCATCATCGACCAGCAGGGCGACCGCGTAGGTATCTTTTGCATCAATCATTGATACATCGAAATCACCTCTGATTGGTTAACACTCTTCCACTATTGGACGATATCCATTGACGCAGCAAGAATACCATAAATTCAGCCAATCGGAGGTGATTGCGATGTATCAATGATTGATGCAAAAGATACGCGGTCGCCCTGCAGGATGCCCTTCATAAACTAGAATAGCTATTTATGCAACTGTATCGTAATGAGGGTCATTTTAATTCGAGTGCTGTTTTTTGATACGAGGCTTGCCGAGTATCAAAATAGGATAGTACGAGAATTAAAATGACTAATTACGTACAGTTGCATACAAGATTTTATCTACGACAAGGACGTCTTTATAATTTTTTACTTTATAAATTAATAAACACCAAAAGTGCCAGAACCCAGAGCCGCTAAGCTTTAGATATCCTATTTATGAAGATAACCATAACGATACAGCTACGACTCATAACGATACAGCTCCCATACAACGAACTGTATCGTTATGAGAAGCAAACACGAAAGAGGGTTCAATTCGATAAAGTTGTCAAATTCGAAATTGGAACTTTTCGATGCTGGAGTAGATATAGGAGATTATGCCCCCCGATTGTGTAAGGAAATCGTAATCATTTGTCAATCGTATCTATAATTCGACCTGTTTAAGGAGTTCATAGATGCCTGCACGTCAAAAAGCATGTGTGAACTCCTTAAACAGTTCGAGTTATACCTACGTTTTGCTTACCTTCAAACGGATGAACAGTTTTTAACCGACTTCAAAAAAAGGAGGAGGTTCTCAATTCGACTGTTTTTTTTTAAAATGTTTTTTACCTCAGAACTTTTGACTGGGTGGACCGATTTGGATGATTCTTTTTTATTTGAAAGGGCATACTTCCCAAGTGGTTCCATATAAATTTTATCGAAATCGGTCGAGCGGTTTTTAAAATATCAACAATAAAATAAGTACTTTGTATAGCGTGTGCTTGTTGTTGTAAAGTTGGCGCGGGAGTTTTTTATATTAAATTATTCTTGACTCAAGTGCTCTTAGACACTCTGGATCAAGGGCCATACCGCCAACGCTTAAAACAATACTTAAGCAATATTACTCAAAATGAGAGTAGGATGTCACGTCACATACCTTGACGTTTCTAAAAAAAGGATTATAGTTTTAAAACACGAAAGTCAACAATAATGAAACAATCTTTAATCGTTGTCAGTATGGGCCCTGGTCACCTTTCAAACAAAAAAAAAACTAAATCAAAATCGGTTCATCCGTTTGGCAGCTGTGACGCCACAGACAGAAACACACACATTCTACTTGCGTCGAGAGTAAAAATACCTGAGTGGGATATTTGACTATTAATACTCCCGACCGAATTTCGTCCACGGCGGCCAATCTCCAGAGAGATTAGCCACCTGCGCGGGAGACATTAAAGTGCACAAGTGTGTCCGCAAACACAGGCGCCCTCTGTTCCTTTACACACATAGCGAGATGGGACGGAAAATCCGATACGGCTGGAGAGAGATCAGGCGCAGGAACGACGGCTCTACCTGCTCTCCGAGCCACAGGTATAAATCACCGCCAACTTCCTAACTTCTAAATTTTTTGTTAGAAAATCCTAATTAATTATGGCCCGATCCGCCTCGTCAGCCACAGTCGAACATGCTTAACCACTAGACCAACGAGGCAGTCCTATTAATATGCTAATTAAAAAAAAGAAGATATCTACCTTGTAAAACATGTTTAGTCCGTCTATGACAACCAAAACTGTCAGCCTAGTGTCACCAGCGAAGCTTATTACGAGACTAACACAAAAAGAAGCAAGATATAAAAACACTTTGCATTTAGACAAACAAGGAGTGCTTTATAATACGTAAGCACAGGTTTACTTACCTGTAGAAATATAATCTAGACTATATGATGTCCGCGACTTCGCCCGCGTGGATTAAGGTTTTATGCATTTTATAATTTCCGCGGGAATTCCTAAATTTTCCGGAATTTATAAGTCTTATTTTCTTCCCCGGGATGCAACCTACCTCTGTACCAAATTTCGTCAAAATCGGTTGAAAAGATAGGCCGATAAAGCGTAGCAGACAGACAGACACGCTGTCGCATTTATGATATTAATATAGATTTTAAATATGGCTGTCACACACAGAGAATATACGGACTGCACGAGAGTATATTTATTATTATTAGTGTTCATTGTTTTACTACACACTGTACCTGCTTAACCTACTGCCTATAACTTAGTAAACTTAACTACTAACTAGCAAGAAAAGCTAATACATAAAATATATAAATAATAATTTTCATTAGGGTATTCATAGGAATGCAGGAAATTAATAATACTAAGATACTAATTAATGATAGGTACTTAAGGCCGGTTACAGGTCAGCGTTTCTCAGGCGCGTATAACGAAGTGTCCCCTATTTCGTTAGTTAAATATTAAGGCTCGCTTAAGTCTTTGTTTGAAAGCTTTTGTGTCTTGGATATTGGTATTTTGCCAGTGACCTATTGCATGAATTATGTAGTTTTATTTTATATTAATTTATTTGTGGACCTCTTGTTAGAACCCTATTTCGTGATAAAGGAGGTCGGCGAGCTCCCATATAGTGTTTGACCCAAACTTGAGGTTCACGTTCACGCATCAAACTTCTCATACTTTTTATACTAAACCAGACTAACAAAAAAGTTTATGAAAGTCAATCAAATAAAGCTGGGAGAAAAAAGATATTCGTAGTAATAGTTAAAAAAGTGAGGTGAGATTTCTATTTCATGGTTTTTAAGCCAGATGACCATTTAATAGCATTGAAAAATCTATCAGGCACTGCAGATTAACATTATTTGACCAAATAGTAATACGCTTTCCTACCTACATAAAAACAAGTTAGTAATGCATCGCGTTTGAATTAAATTAAGGTTTTTAGTTAATTTTAATTTATTATTATTTATAAATTAATTACTATCGCATACTGTATATGCTGACGCCCTGTCTATATCTCTGTCTCTGTCTACGTACTCCCGCCATTGCATCGGCCGAATAACACCAACGATGACAAAATTATTTATGAATATTTTCATTGTGATGATTAAACTATTAATAGCATATGTGCCTACAAAAGTTAGCCTGATATTATTTTGTGAAGACTGCTATATACCTAACTAGTTTTGTTGTTAAATATGAGTACTTACTCTATCTAAACTAAGACTAAAACCAAAAATAAATGTGTATTAACTCTAACGAGAACAGTATTAATTATTATCTAGGTAAACTATAAAAACCTTTTTATTTCAATCCAACCTACGAAGTTTAGCAATGATAATAATAATTGTCCTAACAGAGAGTTGGATTGAAGTACAAATATGTAAAAAAGTATTTTGTAACAAATACACTTAGTTTCTTTATGCTAAGTCGAGTTGTGTAACTCGAATTCAATTCCGAGTTACCTGAATTTCAACTCGAGTTAACGTGTTTTTTCCGAGTTGGCACATCTCTACCACGGTCCACGAATGACATTTGAATGAGTTGACAGTAATTGACATTTGACACGTTAGTTTCTACTTCTCTATACTCCGTATCTATACTCCGTATTGCCATTAGAACGACTTTTTTATTGTTTCGTAATTATTTTTATTTTTGATCCCCATCTTCTAAAAATTTGGTGTTTACACAGAAAAATACTTTGAAATATATTAAAAAATATTAAATGATTTCTGAATCTGAATGGTTTTTAAATTAGCTGGGTCATACTTCGCCGATCTCCTTTTGCTCTGCTTCTATAAGTTCGTGAATTCGTGGCCCCTATTTTGTTATTATTATATACAAATAAAAAACATAATTATGCAAAAGGGTTAATAATTTTGAACAGGATAAAGATATTTTTTTATAAAAATCAATCATCAAATCAAATAATCAAATAAATATTATAAATGCGAAAGTTTGGATGGATGGATGTATGGATGGATGTATGGGTGGATGTATGGATGGATGGATGGATGGATGTATGGGTGGATGTTTGTTACTCAATCACGCCCCAACGGCTGAACGGATCTGGCTGAAATCGTCGCTTTTCCTACGAAAGGACCTAACTGACATCGAGTTAATTGTTCAGGGCAAGCGTTTTTCGGTTTCGTGCTCAACTATATTGTCCACAGCTTGCTCAAATAAAGCTATATTAAAATTTAAAAAAAAATCTTATAATCTGTGAATCAAGGCCTTTTTGCAAGTAGGAATTGTGTTATTTAAATGTGCGTATTCATTTAGGTAAAACTATTTAAAACAGTTACGCCACTTCATAAGAACTTTGTTTTTCTGAAAAATTAATTACTTAGGAGATACGACTGTATTTTTAACCGACTTCCAAAAAAGGAGGAGGTTCTCAATTCGGCGCGTATTTTTTTTTTTTTTTTTACTGAATAATTAAATCACATTTAATTCAAAATACTTTGTTTTTTATTTCTTTATACATATTAATAATTAGGACAGTTTTAGGTAAATCATTTTTTGACTGAAAGTTTTTGGATTCCTACTATTTTGGATTTTTTTACTGCCCAAGGTTTTATACATTTTTTTGTCACCAATTTACATAAATTTTTAACTCTATTAGTTAATGTCTAAGGTATTCCGTCGCAATCAAAATTCAGACGTAAGTGAAAACCCCATTTTTATTCAATATAGTCTAGTTCACACTAAATGACGTATTTTCAGTTACGTCATAGTTGATAGATTTTTATTTAGCTGATCACTAAATAAAAATCTTTCTAATAGCCCTAAGTATAAAATACGTATGATTTCCTTTTCGCAAATGAGCATATACGCCATACTTACCGATTGTCCTAGCCAGTAAACGGTAAAAGATATGAAAAAGTCGATAAGACAGATCAACAGAGAATCAAAAGTACATTATTATGATGTATTTAGTGCAGTTACGTCAAAAGTGTCAGATAGGTCCTTTCGTAGGAAAAGCGACGAAATTTGGCACAGAGATAGTTTATTTCTTTTTTTTATAATTTTTCAACCCCTATTTAATCCCTTTGGGGGTGGAGTTTTTAAAAATTGTTACACACATCCTTCTTATCTTTTTACCGAAACCAAAATACCAAGTTTTGTAGATATAACTTGAAAAATAACTTGTAAAATAAAAGACTAACATACAAACTTTCATCCCCTACTTCAGCCCTTTGGGGGTAGAATTTTCAAAAATGGTGAAACACGTATTTCTTCATTTTGAACCGGTAGCTCAAATATTTTTTTAATATTTTCATGGATATAACTTCAAAAATGATGGACTTTCATACAAACTTTCAACCCCTATTTTACCCCTTTGGGGGAGGAATTTCGAAAAATCCTTTCTTAGTGGATACTTACTCTTCACAAAAAATACACCCTCCTTTCATGTCTCTAGGACCAGCGGTTTAGGCTATAGTAACAGTTAATATAGATTATAGTAACCGCGGGAACCAAAAAACCTAAATCCAAGTGAGCGAAGTCGCGGGCATCAGCTAGTCATACTAATATTATAAATGCGAAAGTGTGTTTGCTTGTTGGTTTGTCTTTCAATCACGCCGCAACGGAGCAACGGATTGACGTGATTTGGCATGGATATAGGCGAGGACCTGGAGAGTGATATAGGCTACTTTTTATCCCGGAAAATTAAGGAATAACAAAATACTTAAACCACGCGGACGAAGTCGCGGGCATAATCTAGTAATTAATAAAACAGATGTGAGAGGTCGAGTGAGATTCAGCCTAATGAGACAATAAATAGCCTACAGCTTTTATTAGGTACTTACAAGTTACCTACTTAGGTCTTAACTACAAATATACTACATTCGTAATTAAACTTTAATACCTTAGTTAGGTTTATATTTTAACTTTTTTTTTAATATTTACAATATAAAAAAAATATCATTTTCACTTCTATCAGCAGTCCGTAGACTGCCAATTTGTAATTTTTTTATTTTCTTGTATATAAACTCACTGGTGGAATCGATGATGTAGTCTTACGTATTCATCAGACCAAACTTAATGCTTATATTATAAACTAGCTGATGCCCGCGGCTTCGTCCGCGTGGTTTAAGTTATTTTTGATTCCTGCGGGAACTCCTTAATTTTCCGGGATAAAAATAAGCCTAACAAAGCAACCTACCGACGTGATTTATTGCATGGGCATAGTCGAGGACCTGGAGAGTGACATAAGGAACTTTTTAATGCGGAAAATCAAGGAATTTCAACGTTCATACTGCAAATATATTTGCGCGAATTTAAGTCTCGCAATTTATTCGCATACAGATTTCACCTCAGCACTGCGAATGCGGTGAGCGTCATACAACTCCGTACAGCACAAAATATTCGAGCGAATATTTTCCTACCGCACCGTGTGAAATTATTATATCCTCCGTGACGACCTCCGTGGCGCAGTGTTGAGCGCTGTTGTCTTAACGTGCGGAGGGTCCGGGTGCGATCCCCGGCAGGGTCAATTTGGGAATTTATAATTTCTAAATTTTCCCTGGTCTGGCCTGGTGGAAGACTTCGACCTTGTCTAGTTACCGAAACCGAACAGGGGTAGTATGGGTTTAATATAACTGCCATGCCCCTAACAGCCCGCTACCATCTTGGACTGCATCATCACTAACCATCAGGTGAGATCGCAGCCAAGGGCTAACTTGTAGTGGATAAAAAAAAGTATTTTCGCGCGAATTTTACTCGCAAGTGCGAACACTGTATGATTTCTAGTATTACAGAACTGCGAAAAAAAATCGCGCGTATATTTTTCGCAGTGCGAACGTACCCTAAAAGTTCACGTGCATTCCACGCGGATGAAGTCGCGAGAATTTAGATAACGCTAGTCAAGTATAAATTAAGAAATAAAAATAACAACACTTCATTAATTAATCATTTATTTTTAATTAATTAAATCACAGCGAGTATCTTACAATTACATATACATATTCAAGAACAAATTAAATGAAACCCGCCGTTTTAATGGGCATCAGGTGGTTATACAACAATCAGTCACTGCTTATTAGTAATAATATAAACAAAATAACAAATATCCTCGCCTATTTCACACTTATTCTAAACAAAAAGAAATGTGTTTGACTTTTTACTAGGAATTGCTTTTTTTTTTTTTTACCAGTGGTAGATTCACTTGACGATTCAAAACCACTTGTCATAGTCTACTTGAATGAAACGTTTGAATTTTGTTTTTTTTTTTACTCTTATGTTGATCCAAAAAATTTAACTTTTTCATAGACAGTGGCGCCTTCACCACACGCACTTGTTTGCCAAACTATTTATTTAAACTGAAAACATGTATAATCGAAATCTTACGCCAACACATTATAACCTTAGCATACGAAGATATGAATGAAATGACAAATCACAAGATTTACGATGAGTTACTATTAAAATTCTTTCTTTTTAATTGTTCAACAAATCGTACTTAACTTTTTCTATATCTCAATTTTTTTTTGTTACAAAGTAGGAGCAAGGAACATATAGTAGGAGTACCTACTTTTTGGGTTCTTATATTTTCAAGAACTTAAAAAGATTAATGTGTATAAATATTCTGAAGAACAAAAATTGCAGAAATGCAAACTTATCAAAAAAATGCTAGTTACTTAATGTTGACCAAGTAACATGGAACATAACTATAAAACACCACTTTTTTTTAATTATTCAAAATCTATTCCAAACAAATGTTCACCGACCTACAAAGTATTAAAAAAAAAAACAAAAATCGGTATTTACAGCTGACCTAAAATTAAAACCTTTATATCAATTACGAAATATGTTGAACATTTCTTTTTCATCCCACTATCTCGGAAAGAGTATTTTTAATCTTCGATATCTGAATGCAAAAGCCGTTATTATCCTCTTGAGGATAAAGTAAATTGAATTTAGAACATCGTGTGCACGTTAGTAAATATCACTCGTCTACAGTGACTTATTATTAAGTCAATGTTATCAAAATTAAAACTAACCGAGGATGTGAATTTTAGGTATTTTGGAAGACCCTCTATTTAATAATGAGTAAGAAATAATTTATTTTAAACAGCATCATCCCTATTGTTTTGATTGGCCGCAATTTATGGTATTTTTGCTGTGTCAATGGATTTTGGCCAATAGTGGAAGAATAATGACCAATCAGGGGTGATTGGGATCGTTACAATGTAGTTGCCATTTTTAGTCAATTGCCCCCCGGGTCAGATAAGTTTGACGAACTATACATGAAATTAACAAAAAAAAATCTTTTTCACACAAAGAAAAATAATCGAAAAACATTTGTCCACTGACTTTCGTCGCTTCTATGAAGTCAAAGTTACATGAAATTAACAAAAAAACACAAGTCTTATTCACACAAAGAAAAAAAAAAAAAATTTTACCACTGACTCATCGCTTCTATAAAGTCAAAGTTACACCAACGTAAAAGATTATTAAAAGTCCTAGGAATGTTCGCGAACATGCTCGCCAAGCGGATCGGCTCACGTGCTCGACTGGCGCGAGCTTCCGCCAGCTAGTTTTTTCCTAAAACAAAAGAAAAACAAAAAATTTTACACTGTAACAATCCATTCTAACTAATATTATAAATGCAAGAGTGTGTCCGTCTGTCCGCTACGCTTTTACGCCTCATCTTTTCTACCACCACCACTGCCACTACAGCCCATTAACGTCCCACTGCTGGGCACAGGCCTCCACTCTCATAGGTGAGAGGGAATTAGAGCTTAGATCCACCACGCTGCTTCAATGCGGGTTGGTGGGCTATATTTGCTACCGATTTTGTTGAATTTAATAAAAAATGCGGGCTAAATACCCCTAACAGGTTAGGGGTATGACAGATAAATTAAACCCATGCCCCTTGTTGGTTTCTACACGGCATCGCACCGGAACGCTAAATCGCTTTGCAGTACGTCTTTGCCGGTAGGGTGGTAACTAGCCACGGCCGAAGCCTCCCACCAGGCCAGACCAGAGAAAAATCTGAAATTATCTTTTACCAAATTGACCCTGCCGGGAATCGAACCCGGGACATCCCACATTAAGACAACAGCGCTCAACCCTGCGCCACGGAGGTCTTTGATCTTGACTTACCTCAATAAAGCTTCGAGACTGGTCCCCTGCAAAGCGCCCTTGTGCCTTTTGAAGTGAATCGTCCGCCCGGTTTTGGTGTAACACTCGAAGTTGCATAGTTTACAGACGAATTTGACAAAGTGATTTCTATAGTGCGCCGATAGTAGGCTGTCGTCGTCGAATCGCCGCTCGCAAATGTGACATTCGCAACTACCCACCTCCTGTAAAAAAAAATATATGTTATCCTAATACCTTTAACGACCTCCGTGGCGCAGTGTGCAGCGCTGTTGTCTTAAGAGGCCGAGGAGCGGCGCTCGCAACTTCTATTCGAACCGCAAATATAAATTTGCCGGTATATTGCTATCTCTATTTGGCTGATGACACATGATCGCGTGCAAGCGCGATAGCAATATGAGCGTACAGAGTTTGTTATACATTTTGGTCGTGTTCCGTGAATACCAAAAATTATGAATGAAAAATTGTTGTGTTTTTAACTTCGTAGATATCGTTGGTTTTAATATGAAACCAATAAGGAGAAAACATGTCATTTATGTCGTAAAAACATGCAAAACGCAATGTGCTTACATTTAATTTTGGGAAAGTATTTTGAAAAAATATTTATCCAGGGACCTAGATAAAGTTCAATCTTAATAATCGCATAATATGGTGGAAATATTCTCGAATTAAGTACAAATAATTTTGGTATTACGTTTGTATGGGCAATTAACTCTCCGCTGGCACCTTAACGTGCGGAGTTCCCGGGTTCGATCCCCGGCAGGGTCAAGTTAGGAATTAATAATTTCTGAATTTTCCTTGGTCTGGCCTGGTGGGAGGCTTCGGCCGTGGCTAGTTACCACCCTACCGGCAAAGACGTGCCGCCAAGCGATTCAGCGTTCCGGTATAGGATGCCGTGTAGAAACCGAATAGGGGTATAGGTTTAATATAACTGCCATGCACCTAACAAGTTAGCCCGCTACCATCTTAGACTGCATCAACACTTACCGTGATCGCAGTCAAGGGCTAACTTGTAGTGGATAAAAAAATAATAAATACTTAATATTAATAGTTTCCTAGCTATTATTATGTTCTATACTAATATTATAAATGCGATAGTTTGGATGGATGGATGGTTACTTTATCACGCCAAAAGGGTTGAATGGATCTGGATGAAAGGCACAGAGATAGATAAGTCTGGAATAAAGACTATTTTTTAACCGGTCAATTAAAGGGTTTAAAATACCTCAATCCACACAAACGAAGTCGCGGGCATCAGCTATTAAAATATATGTGAATGTTTGTTTGTGTTTTATGCATTCACAGATCTTTTCAATAGATTTTGATGAAATTTGGTACATAAATAGGCTGTGTCACGGGGAAGGACATAAGCTACTTTGTATCTCAAAAATAACTTCATGCATTCCTGAGAAAAAGGGTCTTGACACACAGACGGACGGACAACGAAGTGATCCTATAAGGGTTCCGTTTTTTCCTTTTGAGATACGGAACCCTAAAAAAAATTGCCAGTGTGGCCGAAATACTGTCAAGAGGACATAGTATTAATGTCCTTCCAACCGAATTTCGGCCACGGCGGCTATTCCCAGAGAGATTAGTCATCTGCGCGCATACACAGGTTCCTTTCTTTCTTTATACACAGTTTCTCTGTTCCTTTACTCTCATAGCCCGATGGGACGGAACAACCGACACAACCGGAGACAGATCAGGCGCAGGAACGACGGCTTTACGTGCTCTCCGAGGCACGGGGGTGAAACACCACCAACTTCCTAACTCCGGGCTAGTGCTGAGAATTTCTTGTCAGAAAAATCCAATACTTAATTATGGCCCGACTGGCCCGGTCAATCCCGGGCGATAAAAACCCGCCCGGGTAATTATCGCCCGGGACTCGAACCCGAGTCTCGTCAGCCGCAATCAAATATGCTAACCACTCGACCAACGAGGAAGTCAATCTGGACATAGTATTACTTCGTTTTCCATACATACCTTGTCATGAAAATTCCTATTATGTTCCAGCAACCGATTATGATCCGAAAAACCAAGGACACAGGAATCACATTTGAACTTCATGCTCTTGAACGATTCCTTATTACGTCTCTCCATGAGGATTTTCTCCAATTCATCAATTTCTACCTTCACTTTACCGAAAATCGCATCACAATCGGTCTCTGCGATAGATTTTGGGTAAGTTTCATCTTCTTGGGTCGTTTTTGAGCCACTTTGGTCCAATTCTGTTCGCATCGGCTCAGGATTTTTTACATTTTGTTCCAATTTCGTCCGCTTTGGTTGTTTTTGGTTTGGTTCTGGTTGTGGTATTGGCCGTTTCACTACTTTTTTCGGTGTTATGCTTGTATTTGGTTCGTGTTCGATTTCGAAATTTTCTGTGTCCTGAAACATTAAACACTAAGGCATCAATCAATCAATCAATATATATAACTTGTAAAACATAAAACACTAGCTGATGCCCGCGACTTTGTCCGCGTGGATTGAGGTTTTTCGGATCCCGCGGGAACTCTTTAATTTTCCGTGATAAAAAGTAGCCTATGTGTTATTCCAGACTATAATCTATCTCTGTGCCAAATTTCATTCAGATCCGCTCAGCCGTTCTGGCATGATTGAGAAACACACATCCATCCATCCATACATCGTACTGGAAAGCTAATTCGCTTGAGCGGCACGTCTTTGTCGATAGGATGGTATCTAGCCACGGCCAAAGCCTCCCACCAGACCACCGGAGAAAATTCCCAAATTGACTCCTGCCGGGGATCGAACCCGGAGTTACCCGGATTTCTAGCTGATACCCGTGTGGTTTAAGTATTTTTAATTCCCGGGACATACATTTTTCGTGATAAAAAGTAGGGCCATCTTATTTGTACCTGTAATAGTCTAATTTTAAGATAATAAATGGATGTTGACTTTGAATTGGACTTGGACTTGGATTTTGACTTCAATAGTTTAAGTTCAAGTTCAATTTATTTAAAACACTAGCTGATGCCCGCGACTTCGTACGCGTGGATAGATGTTTTTTGGTTCCCGCGGGAACTCTTTCATTTTCTGGGATAAAAAGTAGCCTATGTGCTATTCCAGACTCTATCTCTGTGCCAAATTTCTTCCAGATCCGTTCAGCCTGATTGAGTAACAAACATCCACCCATACATCCATCCATCCAAACTTTCGCATTTATAATATTAATTTGATGTAGGACATACAGGCGTTTTTAGTTACAATTTCTGCCGAGAAGAGCCAAATAGACTCAGAGGCGTACCTGCCGAGTAGTTTTAACATCAGGCTCAACTGCTAGTGGGTCCGGTAGAGAGGTTTCCTCCACCTCAGGCTCAACCGCCTCTTCTTTGATGTCTTGCGCACAATCTTCTATGCTTGCTGGTTCATCTTCACCGGCGTTGGAGTTCTTATAGTCGCCTATTAATATTGTTGATAGATTGGACAGGTTCTCGCATTTTTGATTCTGGAATAATGACAAAAAATTATTAATTTACTAGCTGATGCCCGCGACTTCGTACGCGTGTGTTTTTTGGATCCCGCGGAAACTCTTTCATTTTCCGGGATAAAAAGTAGCCTATGTGCTATCTCAGACTATAATCTATCTCTGTGCCAAATTTCTTCCAGATCCGTTGAGCCTTATTGAGTAACAAACATCCATCCATACATCCATCCATCCAAACTTTCGCATTTATAATATTAATTTGATGTAGGACATACAGGCGTCTCTTATGATACGTCATGTTTTGAAAGAAACACCGGTTCGGAAAGAAATTTCTGCCGAGAAGAGCCAAATAGACTCAGAAGCGTACCTGCCGAGTAGTTTTAACATCAGGCTCAAATGCTAGTGGGTCCGGTAGAGAGGTTTCCTCCACCTCAGGCTCAACCGCCTCTTCTTTGATGTCTTGCGCACAATCTTCTATGCTTGCTGGTTGATCTACACCGGCGTTGGAGTTCTTATAGTCGCCTATTAATATTGTTGATAGATTGGACAGGTTCTCGCATTTTTGATTCTGGAATAATGACAAAAAATTATTAATTTACTAGCTGATGCCCGCGACTTCGTACGCGTAGATCGAGGTTTTTTGGTCCCCGCGGGAACACCTTAATTTTCCGGGATAAAAAGTACCTAGCCTATGTGCTATTCCAGACTATAATCTAGATCTCCGTGCCAAATTCAGCCAGATCCGTTCAGTCGTTGGCGCGTGATTGAGTAACAAACATCCATCCATTCCATCCATTAGTTAAAGATAAGTATAGATTCTGTACCTGATTGGTCTCGAACGCGTTGTTAGCTCTTCTCACTTTCTCCTGGAATCGCTTGACCCTCCTCAGCTCAGCGATGCATTCCCAACACGCCAGCATACTGAACATGAAACTAGGTATGGTGGTGTGCTGAAAAAAAAAGAATTTTTAATTTAAATAGAAATTCTTTAAAAGTATGCTCCTGTAAAAAACTTATTACTATACTGTTGAAGATTATCTATGTAAATGATAAAAGAGCATGGATTTGACTCGCTCCAGCAATGCTAAGGACAGCGGTTACTTATGTATCTACACATTGATGTAATTGTAAATGATTTAAAAAAAAGAGCTAAACCGAGTTTCTTGCTGGTTCTTCTCGGTAGGAATGTCATTCCGAACAAGTGGTATATTCAGTCGACGATTCAAAAGCACTTATAATCATCGATATATATGTAGGTACTAGATAGGCCCTTTCATATAAAAAAATTGGGCTTCCAACCTTTAGAGCACGCTCCTAACCTGTATAGCCCTGTCCTTGTCCCCGCCATAGCGCTGTCCCGCTTTTCAGACTAGATGACTTTAGTAAAATAGGTCCACATTCTTTGTTTGACAGGGCCCGTATATGTAAATTGAGGTCGTTGCTTTTAATATTGTCTTCTATATATATAAAATTCAAAGTCCTGACTGACTGACTGACTTATATATCAACGCACAGCCTAAACCGCTAGGGTTAGAGACTTGAAATTTTGACAGTAGCTTCCTTTTGTAACATAGGCGCTCACTAAGGAAGGATTTTTCAAAATTCCACCCCTAAGGGGGTGAAATAGGGGTTGAAAGTTTGTATGAAAGTCCGTCATTTCTCAAGTTATATCCATGAAACTTAGTATGAGTTATCGGTAAAAAATAAAGAAATACGTGTTTCACAGTTTTTGAAAATTCTACCCCCGAAGGGGTAAAATAGGGGATGAAAGTTTATATGAAAGTCTTTCATTTCTCAAGATATTTCTCAAGTTGTATCAACGAAACTTGGTATTTTGTCAAAGTCCTGACTGACTGACTGACTTATATATCAACGCACAGCCTAAACCGCTAGGGTTAGAGACTTGAAATTTTGACAGTAGCTTCCTTTTGTGACGTAGGCGCTCACTAAGGAAGGATTTTTCAAAATTCCACCCATAAGGGGGTGAAATAGGGGTTGAAAGTTTGTATGAAAGTCCGTCATTTATCAAGTTATATCCATGAAACTTAGTATATATCGGTAAAAAATAAAGAAATACGTGTTTCAGTTTTTGAAAATTCTACCCCCGAAGGGGTAAAATAGGGGATGAAAGTTTATATGAAAGTCTTTCATTTCTCAAGATATTTCTCAAGTTGTACCAACGAAACTTGGTATTTTGGCTTTAGGTAATAAATAAAAAAGTACGTGTGGCACAGTTTTTCAAAATTCCACCCCTAAAGAGGTAAAATAGGGGTTGAAAGTTTGTATGAAAGTCCTTCATTTCTCAAGTTATAGTGATGAAACTTAGCATTTGGGCTTTCAGTTAGATATGCAGAAGTACGTGTTTCACAATTTTTTGAAAATTTGACCTCCAAAGGGGTGAAATAGGGGATGAATGTCCTTCATTTATCAACATATTTTTCAAGTTATATAACAACGAAACTTGGTATTTTGGCTTTCGGTATAATTTATAAAGAAGTACGTGTGTAATAGTTTTTCAAAATTCCACCCCCAAACGGGTAAAATGGGGTGTAAAAGGCCGGCGTTTTTCAAGTTAAATAGCCGTGAAACTTGATATTTGGGCCACCGGTTTAAATTATGAAATACATAATTCACAGTTTTTATAAATTATATCCCAAAGGACGTTATATAATCCTTCAATCACGCCGCAACAGAGCAACGGATCGACGGGTTTTTTTTAATGGGTTCTTCCCGGAAAATTAAGGAATGCCTATGGGAATTAAAAAACTTATGCCACGCGAACGAAGTCGCGGGCGTTCGCTAGTATTGTATATTTGAATAATAAATATAAGTTTGAGTTTGACGGCTAAGTTAGCTTTTGTTGCGAGTGCCTAGTATGTATTCCGAGCTGGCGAAGGGTTCTAAGTTAGAATCCTGAGTATAGTGAGGGATTTAAAGACACGAAAAACCAAACGGTAAGTTTTTGCCGGTAAGATTTTGGTAAGTTACCAATTTCATCGTTACCGTACGATGACGTGTAGAGACCGATTAGGGAAATAGGTTTAATATTTTTGCCATACCACTAACAGGTTAGCGCGCTACCATCTTAGAATACAACATTAATTACTTTTAGGGCCACTTGCACAAGGACTCTTAAATTGATTTAGTTAAATATTTTATTGTTGTCCCTTTTTGGCAACTACAAACAAAAAAGGGACAAGTAAAATTTAACTAAATCAGTTGAAATGTTCTTGTGCAAGTGGCCCTTGGTCTAATGTAAAAAAAAGAGAGATGACATCGTTCTCACTATTTTTCCGATATTTCTTCCTTTATCTCCCTCTCTTTCTATACCTATAGACTTGGTATAACAGTATCTTTCTCACTGACCTGGTAGTTGTTCTCAAACAGCAGCTTCCTATATAAGGGTGCGTATTCACCCAACTCCTGCATTCTCCTTCCGACGCTGAGGCAGAGACGACATTGGATCTTCTCCTCATCGGTTATTTCCTCTTTAATTACTATCTCTTCTACTAGTGCACTCTGGAAATGAAACAAAATCTAAATATATAAATGGTTAAGGTAACTGATCAACTATCCCGCTCATTTCAAAGGTTCATAATGGATGGGTTGTTTGGAGGAGATCATAAGACCGCCCTTGCGCACTTTGTTTTCTGTACTTTTTATACGACTGCCTGAAAAAAGGAGTATTTATACGACTGCCTGAAAAAGGTGTATATTGTTTTCAGGGTTCATGTATGTATGTATGTGAGTTTGTATATTCCACCATAACTTCTATACGCCTGAACCGATTTTGATAAATGAGGTATCGTTAGAATCCCTAGCTTATTCCGGGTGACATAGGATGATAAAATTTAAAAAAAAATTGGTGAGGTGACCACGGTTCCGCATTAAAGACTAAAGTTGAAAAAAAAATCGAAAATAAGATTATATAAATAATCATCATCTAGAAAATGATGAGTAGATTCCAAAAATATTTAACACTATAGTTCACAAAAAAATATCATTTAGTAAAAATGAAGGCTCAGCTATAGTATACTCCCCGCGGAGTTGGACGTTCATATTTTTTTACAGAAAGACCTTGATGTGGTAAGCCTTGCACTAAAATATTTTACTCCGAATTCTAATACTTTTCGAGATATATTTTTTGAAAATCGCAAAGGGCGACGGCGAAGTTCCACACATCAATAGTATTGAGAAAAAAAATTAATGTACACGTGTGAAAAAAATATATTTAGTTAGGCGTCGAATACGAAGCTCTCAGAAGCAAGAATTTTTTTTTTAATGAACCTAGAAAAAAAGATATTTCGTTTTAAAGTTTTGCAGGTTATGTGATAATGTCACTTTGAAAATGTCAAAACTCCGTTAAAACGTCACAGAATGATCGGAGACTATATGTTTACAGCTTTTTACTTTTTACCGTTGACGAAGCGGAGACGGTATATGTGTTTGCCCTAAGAGGTTGTGTGTTTGTTTGTTTGTTTGTGCACTTTTTTGTTACCATTTTTCTCAAAAAGTACTGGGCCGATTGAGATGCGGTTTTTTGCATTAGATACGTATAGCTTGTGAGAAGGTTCTTAGGCATATTTTAGGACCATAGACAACCAAGCTGAGCTGTAGTCTATGATTTTAATATTTCAACATGTTACCATTTTTCACAAAAACTACTGGGCCGATTGAGATGCGGTTTTTTGCATTAGATGTGTATAGCTTGTGAGAAGGTTCTTAGATATATTTTAGGACCATAGACAACAAAGCTGAGCTGTAGTCTATGATCTTAATTTTTCAACCACTATTACCATTTTTCACAAAAGTACTGGGCCGATTGAGACGCGTTTTTTTGCATTAGATACGTATAGCTTGTGAGAAGGTTCTTAGATATATTTTAGGACCATAGACAACCAAGCTGAGCTGTAGTCTATGATTTTAATATTTCAATATGTTACCATTTTTCACAAAAAGTACTGGGCCGATTGAGATGCGGTTTTTTGCATTAGATGTGTATAGCTTGTGAGAAGTTTCTTAAATATATTATAGGACCATAGACAACAAGGCTGAGCTGTAGTCTATAATCTTAATTTTTCAACCACTGTTACCAGTGGCGTGCAGTTCGTAGATGCATATAAGCACTGCTTACCCACAACGGAATGAAAGATAAACATAAGTAAATTACTTAATAATAAAACAACTGTAATATAAATTCATAAAAACGCCATCTATAGTAAATCACCACCCGCATCTATATTAATTCTGTAATTATCACGAAGATGGCGCTGTCATGAATATTATCCATAGTCAATACGCTCCTAAGTTTACCTATAACACTAAACCGACGCGACGCTAGCGCCACGGAAGAAGCAGAAGTTAAAAATGAGTATGATTGAAGGTGTGTGTATTTCATATTCATTAATACAACACGAAACACGTTTACATGTGTGGGTCATCACTCTAGTCATGACCGCACGTGGTTACGTCATAAAAAAGCATAGCTTCCGGAAACCGCGCGATCAACTCAAGACTTATTTTATTAATGAAAAATAAGTAACTGTATTTACCTAGATACCAAAAAGAATTTTTGAAATTATTAAATAAATTAAAATTTTGTAGGGTATTTCTTTCTACTGATTTTGTGTTCTAAGAAATTATAAGATTCTAAATTATTAATTTAATATTTTAGTACAAATTTTAAATATGCAAGTCAAAAGCAGTCCAAATTAAAAAAAAAACGTAATACGGCGACCGAATAAACATCCAAAAGGGGTAAATAGTATATTACACATTTTTTCACGCAAATAATAGCGTAATTAAAGTATTGAAATTGAATATTTTAATAAATGAGTTATTTAGCCAGACTTCCGCCGGCCACACATACGCTCGCGCCATATTACTGCGTTACCTATGTTCTCCGCTAGGAGTTTAGGTGTTCTGTGGTTATATTGTTATTGTTTTGATTGCGAATTGCGTCCCGTTAAATTTTTTTTTATCACGTTCAAGGACATTTATTTGTAAAAAAACACGTGAATAATTGTGAGAACAGCATGTGAGAACTAATATAGTGATTAGTTATTACAAAATGATTGGAATTGTTCAGAAATCCTATCTTCGAAGTAATAATCGGTAACGTACCAATCTACTTACATAATATTATTATTATTTTAAGTATCTACCTTCTACCTTTTTGGGTGGAAGACGAGAAAGAGTTCTTGGTGTAGTGTTTTGCATCACATAACACTCGCGATTAACTCATAAAATATATTAAGTACCTACCTAGTAGTTGAGCATGGTTTGTTAACATGGTTAGCATGTTCGACTGCAGTTGAGAAGTGCAGGTTCTTTCCCGGGTCGGACCAAAAATACTTAGATAAGGTAGTTTGATATTAGGTTTTGTTTCAAGAAATTCTCATCACTGGCCTGTTGGAAACTGGCTGTTTCACCATCATACCTAATTAATGCTTACCCTGGCTTCGAACCCTGTGCACGCCACTGACTGTTACCATTTTTCACAAAAAGTACTGGGCCGATTGAAATGCGGTTTATTGCATTTAGGACTTCGTGCGATTAAAAAACAGGAAACTTGTACCGAAATTTGAAAAAATCAGCGCCATTTTGAAATTCTTTGTTAATTGATCGATTTCGTTCAAAATCTATATTTAGGGCTCCCTGGGGTTACAAAACAGGAAACTGTTACCAAACTTTAAAAAAACAGCGCCATTTTGAAATTCTTTGTTAATTGACCGATTTCGTTCAAAATCGATATTTATGACTTCCTGGGATTACAAAACAGGAAACTGATACCACAATTTTAAAAAATCAGCTCTATTTTGAAATTCTTTGTTAATTGACCGATTTCGTTCAAAATCGATATTTAGGGCTCCCTGGGGTCACAGAAAAGGAAACTGGTACCAAAATTTTAAAAAATCAGCGCCATTTTGAAATTCTGTGTTAATTGACCGATTTCGTTCAAAATCGATATTTAGGGCTCCCTGGGTTCACAAAACAGGAAACTGTTACCAAAATTTTAGAAAATCAGCGCCATTTTGAAATTCTTTGTTAATTGACCAATTTCGTTCAAAATCGATATTTAGGACTCCCTGGGGTTACGAAACAGGAAACTGTTACCAAAGTTTTAAAAAATCAGCGCCATTTTTTATTTATTGTTATCACCGTAATAAATGAATTCAGTTTAGTACAGTAAAATCTGTACTACTTGTAAGTCTAACCACAACCCGTGAGCTGCTTTAGCAGCTCGCGCACAGGGCGAAATACTAGTTATACTATATACAGCTTGAGAGAAGGTTCTTAGACATATTTTAGGACCATAGACAACTAAGCTGAGCTGTAGTCTATGATTTTAATTTTTCAATATGTTAAAAATGTTCACAAAAAGTACTGGGCCGATTGAGATGCGGTTTTTTGCATTAGATATGTTTAGCTTGTGAAAAGGTTTTTAGATAAATTTTAGGACCATAGACAACCAAGCTGAGCTGTAGTCTATGATTTTAATATTTCAATATGTTACCATTTTTCACAAAAAGTACTGGGCCGATTGAGATGCGGTTTATTGCATTAGATATGTATAGCTCGAGAGAAGGTTCTTAGATATATTTTAGGACCATAGACAACCAAGCTGAGCTGTAGTCTATGATTTTAATATTTCGATATGTTACCATTTTTCACAAAAAGTACTGGGCCGATTGAAATGCGGTTTTTTTCATTAGATGTGTATAGCTTGTGAGAAGGTTCTTAGATATATTTTAGGACCATAGACAACAAATCTGAGCTGTAGTCTATGATTTTATTTTTTCAATATGTTACCATTTTTCTCATAAACTACTGTGCTGATTTAGATGCGGGCTTTTTGTTTTAGATATATTAAGCTTGTACCTAGATGCTGCCCAGGGTCTCATGATGGAGTCAGGAGGCGATCATGGGAACTCCTTAAATTCTCGTCGTATACCCGTCGCGTTTGGACTCTTTTGATTTGTCGTGACAAGTGCGCCTCGGGAAGAGAATGGTTTGGCCATAGTCCACCACGCTGGTCAAAAAAACTACTGAGCTGTCAAAGATGCAGTTTTGTGTTTTAGATATTATGTAATATATACGTTTGCTAAGTTCTAATTGTTGTTAAAAGTTATAAAGGTCAAAGTTATAATGTAGCTCTGCAGTTCGTCGTGGGTTTTTTAAAAAATTTTAATTGCATTACTTGTTATTCTGAGTGTAGTCTTTATAAAAACCACGATTTATATTTATATACAGTACCGAATGATCGCGACTTTGTCGCCGTGTATTTAGCCATATAACCACAGACCCATATAACATTAATTGGCATAAACACAGACCATCAGCATCAGTGCTGCCATAATATTCTTCTACTCTATTTCTATTTATTCTAGCTACTAGGTAGATTATATATGAAATAGTAACACTAAACTGAAAAACGAGAGCTACATAATCAAATAGATTCCCTAAATATTTTATTTTTTTACCTAGGTTCAATTAATTAAGGTGAATATTTGATAAAATATTAAAAAATGAGCAAATTCCTTTCATCTTTACCTTACTTGTACAATCAAGATGTGATCTGTACTATTTTCGCCATTGCTCTTTTCACCACTTTTGACTATTTCTAACGACATTTGCCATAGATTGACTCATTGACGTTTAGTTGACGTAATAAAGTTTCGTTTTACGTATTATAATCCGTTCCAAACATAAAAAGTATTGTAAAATGAAAATAATCGAGTAATAATCATATGATATGTGTACCGATTATTGGAAATACGGAACGCGTGCATTGGCGCCAGAATTCAAATCTTTGAGTCATTGTTTTAGTCGCATTTCAGTTGGTTATAAGGTTTATAAAAAACGTTTAAAGGTTATAGGTTAAATTATTTAACTAAAAAGGTATAAAGGTAGGTTATTATATGTATATTTAGGTACTTAAGCGTACACAATACCGAATCGGCACACCCCGACTCCACGCAGTCTTGTCTGCCCTACCCCTAGAGTGTTTTTTTTAAAGCGCGTAGCCAGAAGCTCGCGTAGGAGATCCTAAATGAAGCGCCCTTGATTGCAGTCAAGGGCTAACTTGTAGTTGATAAAAAAAAACATCAAGCATTTTTAAGCCTATTTTGCAAAAAGAAACTGCATGGTGAGTGAAGTACTTGTTCACGTTTGAAAGCGCGGGCGCGGCGGCGGGTGCGGGCTTGGAGAAGCGGCGAGTTCGTGACTCGTGACTCGTGTTCACATTAGCCGCCAGGCGTTTGCGCGAGTGTGACGTGTTGTCAGAGATTGTAAACATGGACGACGATCATTTATTTTTAACCGAAAATTCATATCTAAAGTGAGAGATGATAAAAATTTGAATTGGTGTGCACGAAATTAATAAAGAAAGAGATAGGTGAATTTCATACTTTATATAGTAATTTGAGAGAACCTCCTTCAAGATTTTTTGGATATACCAGGATGACTGTCAACTGTTTTGATAACATATTGGATTCAATAAGGATTATTGGATTTCAAAAAAAGACACAAATTTTCATTTACTGCAACCGTTTCTAGCGACAAGTTCATACTGGTTGGACTTACCTGACGTCGCGGATATGTATTATCTATGGTCGCGGTGAATCGCGCGCTCCGCCGCTATTTCTACGTGAACACACACAAACATCTCATGCGTTTGATATTGCCGCGAGCGGCGCGCGCGCGCCGCGCGCCTGTCGCTAGCTTGCCCGCTACTAGACCGGACGTGCGTTTCGTATGTGAACACTTGGATATTACGCCATATTATGTTTGATATTATGTTTGTTAAAAAAAAAAAAAAAGATATTTCGTGACCGCGCCCGCCACCGCGCCCGCGAGTCAACGTGAATGACTACTTACCTGCGTGAGTAGCGGCGTGCGCGGTCTCGGCGGGCGGTGCCGCGCGTGCGCGGCGTGCGGGTTGAGCACGCGCGGGGAGCCGGGCCGCGGCGGCCACACGCCCACGCCGCGCCCGCTTACCACGCTTGCTACCGCAGCCTGACGAAATTATAATCAATCAATTATCTATTCATTTATTCAAATTAGGTACTTACAAAATACATAACCAAAAACTAAGATTTGCCACCCGCGCTGTCGCGTTGCCGTCCGTAGTACAAGGTTTAAGGTTAGTAGTGTTGTACCAATTTTGGAGGCTTTATGATCTGTATGCTTTGTAGGTTACAAGTAGGGTTGTTTTAAACAGTATTATACTGTTTTTCACTAAATTATACTTTTTACTGTTGAACAAAAATAAAGTATACAAAATACTGTTTTCAGCATCGAAATGCAAACACATTAATTAAGTGTTATACTTAGACGCTCACACAAATTTGTTTTTATTTAGTCAGAGGGCGCTCACTGCTCAGTGCATCGCAAACAAATCACACTGAGCTGAGTTTCCGAAAGAATCTGTCAATGTCAAATATTCAAGACTGTCACTCACTGACAGACATGCGAGTGAGTGAGTGAGTGTGTGCTTTCTCAGAACATAACCTTTTTTCGTTGGTTTCGATGGTTCGAAACCATCGAAAAAAAGAAGAAACGAAAAAGTTGATTGAAAAATCAGACTAACTGGCTTTCTTTAGCTGTTTGTCATTGAAGTCTTCGGTCACATTTGATCATTTTGAGAAAATTATAGATAATCTAAATTTGTATAGACTGAATATTGGTATGGATGATTTATATTCAGAATTAACACATTTCAAAGTAATTTATGAAAAAATATCAGAAGACAAAGATTTTCTTGAAATGAGTACTGGCCAAAAGTGGAGCCATTTATTAGTAAACACTTCAGAAGAATTTAAAACATAACTAAAATTGTCTCATATCTACTTTCTGTTCCCGCCACCTCAGCATTTACTGAAAGAGTTTTTTCAGTAATGAATGCTAAGTGGCGGGAGGATAGAAATAGAGCATTTATTAATTTAATAAAAAATGAGCTCCTTATTTATTTTAATTTCAGTTATAATTGTGATGAGGCGTATGAAGTTTTTAAAAAAGATTGTAAATTAGTAAGTTGTGCGAGAAGCTCTAAAAAATATAATTTTTTTAAAAAATATTAAAAAAAATAAATAAATAAAAAACTGTTCATTTTTCTAAAATACCTACTGTTTAATATTCTTCATAGACCTGAATACACTTTATTTCTTGTAAAAAAAGTTGGCAACCCTAGTTACAAGTGTAAGAATGGAAATATTAGCAGTGTGAAAAACACGAAACGAAATCCTAATAAGTTTAGAATCACTCTGGCGTGACAATCTGTGTGGCCACGAGTATACAATATAATATGTGATTGTTCAATGGTGCTGTCAGATAGTGACTGAAATCTCCAGTCGCACCAAGTGAGTCAGTTGCAGTTTCCAACTGGTTTAGATTGCCCTGAGTCTCCCCATGTGAAAAGGATCTTACCTGTTGATGTTGTGAGTTTAATAGACGTTGCTGCACCAGAGGAGGAGTAGGCAATGAGGATCTCGCGGTGGGTCTCCGGGGGCGCACAGGTCTAGCCGTGCGAACCAAAGTCAATGCCCCGGTGTTGTTTAAACCTGGGTTAAGTAGCCTCGGTGGAGTTTGTCGGGTAGGAGTTTCCTAAAACGCAAAGGCATATTTTAATAAAACTCGTAAAACAATGAGTTCTCTAGCTTCGCGTGTAGTAAGACAAGCGCCCGAACGTTCCTTATCGAGAAGCAGAGAAGCTATTTTTGTTTCGAAGTCCGGCGGCAAAACTGTCGGTCTTCCCCGCGTAGCCGATTTAGCCCCTCTTCTCCCTGTGACGCGGCAGTGTATCGTCGTTCTTGGTACGCCGAACAATTGCACTGCCTCAGAGAATGGCATGCCCTCTTTTACGGCTGCCACAGCCGCCATGATCGTTTCACGGCTGTATGTATCTTTAGTTTTCCTTTTATAGTGTCTCACCATCTAAATTAGAACACAGCGTTACAAAATACGCGATTGTATTTTAAAAAATACAAAAAGGCAATAAGTAATTCGGTAAGTAATAGTCGAAATCGCAAAATAAAATAGTTTTCATGTTAGGTTCTCAGCGGGGTAAATGCAACTAACCTAGTATTTCAGTAGGTACTTAATAGATATTTAGACCTAACAAAGCACTGACACTCAATTTTAATGTACCTAAGTAATTCTGTGAAACTCACCTTTTATTTTAAATCAGTCCACCAAGCACATAAACCAATTAAAATCGAAACCAACTAATCTTTACGTGCGGTGCGTACTTTAGCGGGTTTACAAAATGGCGTAATGTCAAGACACAGAATAATAACTAGTAGTCAAGAGAACAGTCAACAGTCCGCCAAGATAAAACAGTAAAATAACTAAAGTTATCGTTTACCGATAGATGGCAGTCTGAACTCTGTTATCTGTTGTTATTTATATTGTATGAAATCATTATGCAATGTTTAAATCAGTCTACCAAGCACAAACCAATTAAAGTTGAAACCAACAAATCTTTCCGAGTGTATTTTAGCGGGTTTACAAAATGGCGGAATGTCAAGAACAGTTCTGACAACAGTCACGGCTACGAACGCCAAGATAAAACAGTACAATAGTTAAAGTTATCATTTACCGATAGATGGCAGTCTTGTACCTACTTAGGTACCTACGCGACGTTACTGTTAGACTAGCCCCACTGTCGCTATTGCCTCGGTTCAAAATATTAACTACTAATTTGTAATCCACTTCCAAAAAAGGAGGAGGTTCTCAATTCGGCTCGTACCTATATATTTCTTTTTGAGTTAGGAAATTTTGCTGGTGAATTCATATTGTAAGTGTCAAGCAAGTGTCAAGCCACGAGTTCATACTTAAACCCAAGTCCCAACTCCTCAACTCTGATGCTGCAGGGTACTGCACTCCTTAGCCGTGGGGATTAAGAGTACACAAAAAAGTTAAAAATTAAATTGCTTTCCAAACAAACCGACTTCCAAACGAGTATAACAAAGAAGAAGAAGAAGAAGAAGAAGAAGAAGAAGAGAAGAAGAAGAAGTTATACAAAGTTGACGCGTGAGGCTCGCCCGACTTCAACATACCTAGGTACCTAGTGTGTAGAAAAATTATTTTTACTTTACACTGGCTTTGGAAGTCGTTTTATGGAAATAATTATTATTATTTTTTTTAGGGCTTACCCCATGTTCACTTCCAATTTTATTGCTCCAACAATTAGGTACCTATAAACTATAAACTATACATACACACGTGACAGCCACTGCATACCTCCGCCACTCGATTAGAAATAGTTAACCATTAAGTCCATAGGAATAAGAACGTAGTTAAGCTAAGTAAATATGTTAGCTAGACTTAAGTCCTTTTGTTGGTCGACCAAATTATGTAATGTGCCCCTATAATAAGGTAGACTAAGAGAACAGTCTCGATTAGAGAGCTTGTGAGCAAAGACGTGATGTTTCATTTAAATCCTGAATTAATTAACCCCTTCTATGATACCTTTTGCTATCATCAGAAGTGGGATGGAATTCGCGTACCACAGTTTATATAAGATACATTAAATAAAGTTTATTAAAACGGACATTAAAGTTGTAAAAAAACGCAAAGTTTTCGAAATGTGTAAATGAGTGACAAAACTAAAATAAAAGGAACTACTGAGACTATTAAGAGAGTGAGCTAGTGTTAGAGACACCATCGCTTGATGACTCAAGAGTGAATTTATTTTATTGCCAAATATTTTGACCCAAGTATCGGAATTCTGAACCATAAAAAGTATACTCATGAGTTACTTGTGCACTCAAGCTCACACTTGAAGCTTTGGCATCAATTTAAATCGGAAGAGGTCGGAACTCGGAATAGAGCGAATGAATTGTGTGTAAATAATGAACTTTAGGCAATCTAAACTGAGAAGTATTTAAATATTACGTTTGCAAATTATGGAGATCTGTACACAGAGATTTCAAGATTCAAGATTGCTGATAAAAATATTGATAGTGATCAATTCGTTAAAGTGTCGAATTATGCAGTGAAAATAAATATCTTTAAGTACTTAGTTGAGATTTAAATTCGAAGAGAGTAGGATAATATAATTTATAAAGGGAGATACGTAGATTTCACGTTTCCAATCAATTTAAATACAGAAAAGAAAGGAGAGAAAATATTGTATTATTGTGTGAGAAATATGAATGAATGAAATATTCTTTATTGTACACCAATACAAGAAACACATACAATATACAATAGAAATTAAGAAATAACAAGGAAAAAACAAAGGTGATAATCGAAGAGATCTCTTTGTTGGTATCGAATCGAATCTTCAAAGAAAATACTGAACTAGTGTAGATGAGCTGACAGTAAAGGCAATTAAGCAGGGACTCTAGCGAATGATCATCAAGACACGAAACAGAAATCTGAGGATGTTACAATTTGTTGCAAGAGATTGTGAAACCTAGTAGGGCTGGAAAATCAAAAGTGGATAAATAAATCAAAGATATCTCTGATTTCACTGAACAGTGTCATACTGATGTCTAAGAAAAACAAAGAACCACAAAGTGATCCAGTTAGAAAATATCTTATTGGAAACTGATTTTCATTTTTCAAGACAAAGGAATACGCTAAGATACAATAGTTAATAAGGCGGCTATTATTTCGAAGGCACTTCAACCGGTCGATTGTTTCAGTTCCAGTTATGTTGAATTGTTTATTATTTGGAGGACGCCATAAAAAACTGTGTGAATGCAACCTCTTATGAAGCACAAGTTCAGTTACGAGAACTGTTTTAAAATACTCTGGGCTTATCGCTTCAAAGCTTTAAACCAAAGCAGCCACAAAGGAAATAAGAACCACTTGTGAACCAATCTTTTATCACCCGTACCGTTTATTGGCGTCTGAACGTCGGAACAATAACATAATACGAGAGTCAAGTTCACCCTACGCGTCGCCTGTTTTATTTTAAAGAAAAAGAAAAAGGAACAAGCTACAAATTGTGCGTAGATTATGGCGTACTGGATGGAGTCATTGTAAGGGATAGATTGATGATCAATTGAAAATGAAAAATTTATGACAAATTCGAAAAAAAAACGATATTTAACTGTGCTTGATTTTCATGGCTTGTCTATGAACAAGATTCAATAAATATGAAGGATACTTGAATGGATGAGGATAGCTTTTGGTGTATACAATATAATTAGTATGGTCTTTTGAAGTGACATAGTAAAACTTTACAAAACAATAGAGCAAGGTCTAGAATGTTTTGAACAGCTGTCGAAAAGCAAATTATTGCAAACGGAAATTGAGTACTTGAACGGATATAGGATATATAAAGATTGGAGCATTAAAAAACAATAACAGTACTCAAAAAAGGTAAAAATAGGTCAGATAACTGATCGACTTGGCTAACTACTTCCAGAAATCATTCGATCAGATCAGATCCGATCAGATTTTACTGCTATCAAATTAGTAACGTTGTTGATTATTATCGAGTAAACTTATGAGGTATCAAGTTTGGTTACTGACTACAATATCGTTATTGCTATAAAATTAAGACCAAAAGTGAAGAAATGTTGGGCATATAAAAAGATTTTAATTTTAGTGTGATAAAAAAATAGAGTACGGGAAAGGCAGTAGCATTTTATGCTACGAAGACTAATTTTCAGTGCCTATAGCAAACCAATAAAGATCACGACTCAAGAGCTAACAAAGAAAATGTAATCATAATAAATGATCAAGTGACATAACCAGGAACGAAGGATGTAATGAGACGATAAACAAAAATGGAATTGCAAGAAATACGATGAAGATGATGTTAATTGGAATTTGGAATATCGCACGGTGGAATATTGTTGAGAAGTTTTGAAAATGTGAACGGAACATGGTATTTCCTATCATCTTTGAAAAGATTCAATTTAAGTCAATTATAGAACGAGTAACAATGCCATAACAGAGTTGACGAAAGAATAGAAGCATTAAAAGCCAAGTAATGATATCCAAAATAGACATGACAAGGAAAATTTATACGAAAGTATATAGATCACTATATTTATTTGTATACAAATACCTGTTTATTTGCAAAACTTACAAATAGAACAAAATAATAATAATAATTGTTTGTGTCAGCTCACGACACAAGACTGGAGTTTACTCTTTACGAACGTAAAGTGTTACCATGGAATCATAAACAAGTGTTACCATGGAAAACATAACGTAACTTAACGTAACGGAGAAAGTTTGATGTTACTCTCCATAAATTTTCATACCCCGGGCTTATATATTTAAATCGATTCTTAAGGAATAAACTCCAACAAGGATTCTACAAAAAAAAAGCAAAATATATGGCAAAGGAACAAAAAAAACACCGACAAAGAAACAAAAGAATTTATAAAAAATTGCACTATGAAGTGGCATGAATAGAACAAATGGACAAGTGGCATGATGCGCTTTCGAACTTATTGGCTTGTTATGTGGATAAAGAATCAGAATGGTCGAGCGGTTTATAAAAAAAGCAGTATATTCGGCAATGGTGTCAAAGACAAAATATAGATACAAAATATTCAACATAACAAATAACATTTATAAATGGAAACGGCTATTAACACTTAAGTCAATAAAAAAAAAACTCGGTTACACAACGATATAATTATTAACAGCGATTCATAAAGTGTCTGCTTTAGAGTGGTAACTAAAAATCCTACCTGAACAGTTGTTGATTTTCATAGCAATTTACGAGTTATAGCAGGGCCGAGTCTAAGATAAGATAAAGGATTGATAATTATTGCGAAGAAAAGAAGGCGATATTGTTTAGCCGTTTAAGATTAAAAGTGTTTGAGAGTTTAAAAAAAAACTGTATCACAGGGACAGAAAAAAAATTAGGCTTTGGAATATAGAAACAGGTGACAGGTGATACTAATGGAGCCGAGATAGCCAATAAAATAGAAATTTAAAAAATGTATAGGTGATAAAGGAGAAGGTTTTTAACCGTGATACATGTGAAAGCCAATACCAAACAATGTTTAAAAAGGGTTAGCCAATAATGGTGAAGGTAACTAATAAAATAATTAAAAAGTTATTGGCAATAATAGAGGAGGTAAAAATAAAATGGTAACCCAATAGTAGATGAGGTAAAAAAATTATAGCTCATCAATAGGTAAGTAAAAAAAAAAATAAGTATACTGAAAAGTATGCTGGATGCGCGAGCGACTTCATAAAGTGCGCTAGGACCGCAACAAAAAAAAAATTAAGCGTGAGCGACTATTTGATAGTGCTCGAGGATCGCTGATAAAAAAAAAAATTAAGCGTGAGCGACTATTTGATAGTGCTCGAGGATCGCTGATAAAAAAAAAATTAAGCGTGAGCGACTATTTTATAGTGCTCGAGGATCGCTGATAAAATAAATAATGATACAGTGGCATATGCAACTTACAAATGTAAGTGTGCCAGAATCGCAAATAAAAAAAAAAAACATGAACAAAGCGTGAGCGACTATAAATTGATAGTGCGCTAGACCCGCAGATTTATAACAAATTAAAAAAAAGTGTAAGGAGCTTACTACAGTAAGTGTGCCAGTATCAAAAAAAAAAGTAATAAGAAAATAATCCCAAACAAATACTTATTGAACTGCATGTGGCGTGGCAGTTGTAAGCAAAGGCGGCTCGCTCAAAGGAGCGCTGGTGCAGTGAACTCCCACAAAATTTTAAAAAATACATGGGTACTAGGTGTATAATAATCAAATAAACTTTGCTATAAACGTTATTAATATTTTTATATAAATCTATTCCCATTGTCATTTTAATCATCAACATCCATAAGTACCTACCTACCTACTTTACTACTTATTTCATCAATCAACACAAATTTAATACAATATGGTATTTTTGTTAAGTGGAGCGCTTAGAACAACGCTCCTATAGACGAAAGTTTAGTACAACGTTCATAATGAAATGTAATGAGAGTAAAAGAGAGCATTCGATGCGAGCGGCGCGTGAGACAAAAGATTTGTATGAGATATTTGGTAAATATGGAGCGGCGCTCCTGACACGAAGTACGCATGCGCGATATTATCCGACTAAATGACATGGCCTGTTGTCACGAAGAAAGAGTTAAAACTCGCGAGTATTTTTTTTATTCGTATTATGCCGGTAAGATGTAAACAAAACACAAAATACGAAAGTAAATTTATTTTGATTTCTTCGCGAGTGCGTCGGATCATTGTACAGTGGCTGGAAAATCTTTATTGTTGTTTTGAATAGTGTACATATTGTGTTGTGTATTTATGTGAAAAAGACTGTGATTTATGTAAATAGTGTAGGCGATTAAAATGGAACAATATAACGTAATGACCGCCGAATGGACTTCATTTACAAATAATTGGTACTTAAGCATTTTCTTTTTTTTTAGTGAACTCCCAATATGATCTTTCACGAGCCGCCTCTGGTTGTAAGCAACAAAAAAAGGGACACTTAGAATTCGAGTCATTGACCGCGCCTGAAGTATGGCAAAATAAAACAATTGTTTTTGTATACTTTTGCTTTAATATTTTTCTGTTTACAGGTAAAAAAGAGAGGAAGCTTTGAGATCAAAGCTTGGGGCAGGAAGGCCGTGACAGCCACTGCATACCTCCGCCACTCGATTAGAAATAGTTAACCATTAAGTCCATAGGAATAAGAACGTAGTTAAGCTAAGTAAATATGTTAGCTAGACTTAAGTCCTTTTGTTGGTCGACCAAATTATGTAATGTGCCCCTATATTAAGGTAAGACTAAGAGAACAGTCTCGATTAGAGAGCTTGTGAGCAAAGACGTGATGTTTCATTTAAATCCTGAATTAATTAACCCCTTCTATGATACCTTTTGCTATCACACGCGTCGAAACGGCATCCACGTAGTCCGCGGTGTTATTTAATAATATCAAAATTAATGAGTATATTGGTGTAGAATATCATGAGTCACAAACTCAATGTCAATGGTCGGCATTCGGACCGCAATGCGACGTTGCCGCTCTTACGCCCATAGGTCATAATATTATACCAACAGTTATTTGACGCCGGCGACAGCTGAGTGCCTTTGCTTTTTAAAACTGTGGATACGCAGTGTACACATTTTAATTTTTTTGACAAAGAATGTGCTGCATATCCACATAAAGTAAGGCCATTTTAAGCGTGGACAAAAGTTCATTGACGCACCTTCACTATGAAACCCTCACGAAACCAACTAACTACGCCAAAACTATAACTGTCTCTTTCGCGCATAGGGATAGACGCGCCTACGTGTCGAGAGTGGATTTCATAATAAAAGTCGTGACGTCTCACCAGCGAAACATAGGTGTAAGTAACATTTAACGCGCTTTGTGAGGTATAAAGAGTGTAAAATTCAATTTACCACATGATTCATAATGTACTATACTAGTACTAATGTATGCAAATATATTTATTATGTACTTCGTAGTTCAGTAATCAACGATCAATTAATGTTGCGAATAATTACACAGTTGCTATGTGAACCTTAAGAATTTGTGAAAAATAATAATAAAAAAAAACATGAACTTCATTTGTTTATTTTCTTTGCCTTTGAATTAAATCTATTAGATATAGATTATATTATATAGATATTAGTTAAATAGAATATAAAATCGTTATCTAATCAATGATTAGTTTCTAAGATCAAAAATTCCAGACTTTATCTTCAAACATATTAATACGTAAACGTAGCCCTTGACGGAACCTCAATATACATATACACAGGTACATCTGGGTCGAATTGCTTATACCTCCTCCTTTTTTTAAAGTAGGTTACAAATGAATCAATTACTATATAAGAATAAAAAGTTAGACTCCGTACAATGAGCGATAGATTGTATTATTTTTTACAGAAGACCAAAGTGTTGTTTACCCCTTCATTAGGCGAACGACCTCTCCTTTGTTTGTTTACATTTTGTCCACGATTAAAATGGCCTTACTTTACATAAATTTGTGATGGCTCATCAATTTCACAGTTCTCAGCGTCCAAATAACTACTTGATAAAATTGATTGAAATTCATTTGGCACAGTTAGAAGGTCGGTGCTCGAATCAGTAACTTCCTTATGATTTTTTAATTCTTTTTCTATATCCTATAGTTTCATTAGGTGTCCCAAACGAATTTTTTTTTCTGCCTCAATAATTTGCGTACACGATACAGTGTAATCGCATCCAGATAGAAAGCGATACTGCCCAAATCGTTTTTCAATACAATCTGATTGGAATTTTCCTAATAAAACATATTTAATACTAAAGTCTCTGAATGAATTTTTAACAACTTCTGTTAAAACTAAAGTGCTGTGTCGAAGAGCCGTAAAAGTATCTTTCGACAGAAAAAAACCACCATCTAAAAAAAAAACAATTTATCCATCCACGCAATAAATTTTGACAAATAAATTATATTTTCATCATCTGGTGAAGAGATGAAAGAAGAACTAGTGTCCCGCTTCAATAAACCTTTGAGTTTATTTTTCACATTAACTATATTCCACCACACTCGGATAATTTCCATAAATTCACCGGTACTTTGACTTTCAGTGTTTGATTTCAGGGCACTTATAGTTGAGTAATGAAAAAAATTATCAACTAAATTAACATTTTGTCGCTCTAATTTAGTAGGATATAATGTCTTAGAATTTAATTTGTAAGCTTTTTTTATACAGCATTCGGCTTCATGTTTATACAATTTTTCAACATCATCAAAACAAGCCGTTTTAATTTGACCTGTTTCAAAATCATGAAACATGAATGTTTTTCCTGGGGAGCGTAGATTAAGCCAATTATTTCGGATATTTTTGAATATATGCACAGGGTCGTACATGACATAAATAGATTTTCCAGGATAATGTGGATTTAAGAACTTAATACCTTCCCCTGCAATAAGCTTGTACATATTTTGGTTCACTCTATTGTTGTCTGTAATTATACATAATATTTGGAAACCAATGGTCTGAATAAAATTTATAACTTCTAAAGTATACTCTTTAAGCTGAGGTCCAGTAAGCAAATTAACAGGTATCATACGCACAATTTCTATGAATCGACCAAATGTAGAAGAAATCATAAAGCAAACAACAGTTTTGGCCAACTCATTAGAATTGTTATCAGCATATCCAGTCACTTTTTTACATTTATACTCTAGCTTACTGTTGACATAAATCTCATCAATACATAAATTGATGACCCTTTCTCGCGAATCTAATTTGTTATACATAACCTTTAAATAATTATTAGTGTTTTCTAAATTATTTGGGTTAATGTTGAAGGAAGAGGAAAGAAATTGTAAATACCTTTTATGAGGTAAAAACAAAAATCGCCTTATTAAGTCATAACATGACTGTGATATGCAAAATATCAAGAAAGCAAATATAACAGTTGATATGCTGTAACGGGGCTGTTTCAAAGTACACAACTTAAGCTGGTCTTTGATCAGGTCTAATTGCTTGTTTGTGCATTCTTGCCCGTTAGAGAGTTGAAGAGCATTTTCTAGCTGTTCTTCCGCTTTCTTAATATTAAATTCAAACATATTCTCGCTACAGTTAAATGGACTATTTTTATACCTGCCTAACAAGGCTTTAAATTGTGACCATTTAGATAAAATTAAGGAACTGGGAAGAGTCCATTTTAAATCATTTGGAGGAAGCTCGCTTTCACCTATAAATACTTTCACTCTGAGATCTGAGTCTATGCAGATACTATTCAGTACTCTCACATTTTGTAGCTCTTTACTGTGTAAATCTATGTTTAGAGTATAGAAAAACATTTGATCTTCAATAACCTTTAAGTTCCAACCATAATATAATGTATCATCTTGGCTGACTTTTAATTTCAGTTCATAGAAACCTTTGATCATGTCTTTTTCTAGGGTTTGCTGTTGTAGCTCTTCACGACGCTGTTCACACATCTTTCTCCTTTTAGAGGGATCCATTCTAGATGTTTTTTTCGCACTTAAGTACTTCGGCAGATTTGGGAAAATATGGGGCACTGCACCAGCCACTAATTTAGTATTTTTCAGAGGAACAACTTCATAGGATCCATCACTATTGAGCACTTTTTCACATCGTATAATTTCACTATCACTAAAATGTTCACTGCAGACGAATGAACCCTTCGAGGGCTCCCAGTTAGCTCTTGGTATCGCTTTTTTCCAACGACAACGTAAATCTTCATCCCGGGGAAAAGAAAATGTCGATACAGGTCCTCCTCTCTTAAGAGTAGAATCGTAATTCGACTTACAACCGGGCACACAGCACCGACGAGGCATCTAGAAATGAAAATAAAGGAGTTACCTTACCTCAGTACCATCAATGATTGTATCTACTAATTGTCATAAAAAACTTTGAAATCAACTAACTTGTTAACTACGTACCTTTTAATAGCAACAGTTAAAAGAATCACAGAAGTTTTTTGTAAAGAAAAACCATAAAATTCCCCTATTTTCACAAAAATAGCAGCCACAAATGTTAATAAACAAATCTCCGCGCACAAGTAAAGATGACGTAATAACCACACAGAACACATAAACTCCTGGCGGAGAATAACCAACTAACTTAGCAACTACGGGAAACTTGTACAAAATCGAACAACTTCATCACCAATGATAGTTAGTCGCGTAATATTATGTGGCCTAAGTTAATGGTTACCAGTGGGTGTGTAAGTTCATTACTTTCGCTTAGTTTTAAATTGGTTGCATAACCATTATGGCGTCTGTTATGCCTCCGCCACACTATGCTCCTCGCGCTGCCGCGTAATACGTCCTCGCTCTGCCGCGTAGTTGTGGCCACACACTGCTCTACTCGCGCGATTAATCGCGACGCTCCGCACTAGTTCTCGCTCACTCTCGCGCTCATATTGCCAGTCCTTTGACACGCGCCCAAAAAACCGACAAAACAGGGAGCGATGCGCGAGGACGTAGCGCGTAGCGTGGGTATGGCGAGTATAGCGATACTCGCCATACCCACGCTCGACGTCGACGTCGAGAGACGTCGTGTGGCAGCGGCCACACGACGTCTCTGCCTACTTCCCACGCTACTCGCCATGTGTGGCCACACACTGCTCTACTCGCGCGATTAATCGCGACGCTCCGCACTAGGTCTCGCTCACTCTCGCGCTCATATTGCCAGTCCTTTGACTCGCGCCCAAAAAACCGACAAAACAGGGAGCGATGCGCGAGGACGTATCGCGTAGCGTGGGTATGGCGAGTATAGCGATACTCGCCATACCCACGCTCGACGTCGACGTCGAGAGACGTCGTGTGGCAGCGGCCACACGACGTCTCTGCCTACTTCCCACGCTACTCGCCATACGGCATACCTCTCGGGCAGTGTGTATTTGACGCCGGCGACAGCTGAGTGCTGACGTAGGTATACAGTAATACACGAGTTTTTTTTTGTGCCTACGTCGCTTACTAAAAAAATGACGTACTTACTCATAGAACTACGTCCACCGTAGACTTTTTGTAGGTCGATAATCGGGCCGATTTAATTTTTGCGTATGTCATGGTTTTTATACAGTACTAGCTGACGCCCGCGACTTCGTCCGCGTGGTTTAAGATTTTTATTATTCCCGCGGGAACTCCTTAATTTTCCGGGATAAAAAGTAGCCTTTGTCACTCTCCAGGTCATCAACTAAACCCATGCCAAAAATCACGTCAATCCGTTGCTCCGTTGCGGCGTGATTGAAGGACAAACCAACAAACCAACTAACAAAGTGACTTTCGCATTTATAATATTAATATTAGTATGATTGTGAATCGTCTCTGTCCTTGAAATAATTACCTACAGCCGCGCGGCACACGAGTATATATCCGAACAGAGGGGAAGCTTCCTAAGAAAGTTGAGAATGTATACCTATTCTGTTAGGGTTGTCGCCTGATGCATGTCAACAATTTAAGGAAAAAATACAAATATTATATAGTTATATAATGTATAATTTCAGTTATATCCTGAAATTGAGCACCAAATACTTAAATTAGACAAATATTATAAAGAAACGAAATAAAAAATATAAGGTAAGTATGTACTTAAAATCACTTAATAATAAGGTACCTACTTACAATTCAAATTACATGGGAGTTATTGGATACCATGAGGTTTGGGGCGAATCACTAGTTATTTGTTGTATTAACAAACAAACAATTAAAATGACAATTAATCCCCTTATGACTGATCCTGAACAGTATTTTATGCTGTATTTTTTAAGATTTTTATTGTTTCTCTTAATCGTTTAATCGTGTGGTATAGCCTGAATCATAGTTATTTTAAATATTCGACCAGGAAACAATTACATGGCATCTCAAACCGTAAATTTTCAATTTTCTTAAATATTTCATTTCCAATGTTTTGTATTCCAAACTGTGCAAATATTCGGCATTTTTGTTGAAACATAACACTATTTACGTAAATAAATCTAAATTTATTATGTCCATCTATTTATGTTAATTAAACGCACGACCGTCAGCCCTTACGTTTGAACCCGGACTGATCACTGAAACCTATTCTACACGATCGGTTCCAACCACCGACAGAGGGCACCTTGGTTGAGTTGGAGTTAAAATCAACCGTGTAGAAGTTGGTTGGTGTCAATATTTGGTTGACCAACCAAATGACCTTTCAACCACCTTGGTAGTGAGCGCATCTCTCACTACCAAGGTCAAATAGAGGGCATTGAGTTGAAGTACAACCGTGTGGACGCTTATTGGTCCGCTCCACGCGAACGAGCTACTTTATGTTCAAGCCGCAACAGAAAATAGAGAGTATTGTGTTCTGTGGTTGTAGTAATAAAGATGGCGGCGGTTCACCGAGAACGAGAAGTAATGGTTGAATTCTTGGAACTATATATAAATTTGCCCACTCTATGGGACATTGGCTCTGACCTTTATAAGGATCGGAACCAAAAAAGTCAAGCCTGGGAATTGCTTGTGGAGAAATTGCGAGAAATTGAACCACAGGCAAATGTCGCGTTAGCCAAAAAATATAAAAACCGGGCAAGTGCGAGTCGGACTCGCGCACGAAGGGTTCCGTACCATTATTAATAAATAATTACCTTTGTTAATGAACCGCAGGACTAACTTTGTTTGTAGAGGTTTATTGTTAATATCAAAAAAACTATGCTAGTTAGAGCATTGGCTATAGTTTTCCTGTAAAGTATACGTAAATTCCTATTGACCATAATTATTTCAAATTTTTCGATTGGTAAACTCCGGAGATAAGGGGGAGGGGGGAACGGTATTTTTTTAGACATTTTCTCCGATAAATCAAAAACTATCATAACTAAAAATAATTAAAAATCTGTTTTAGAATGTACAAAGTAAACCCTTTCATATGATACCCCACACAGTACAGTTATCTCACTTTTAAGTTTCAACCCTCAGATTTTCCCCCCTTTTTAAATAAGAACAAAAATAATTTCCAATTTTTTTAATTCCGGTGTCTTTGGGCCACTAATATACACAACTATTCCAAATTTCATGTCGATAGCTTCGGTAGTTACTGAAATAATCGAGTGTGACGGACGGACAGACAGACGGAGAAAGTCGCACCATAAGGGTTCCATTTTACCATTTTGGTACGGAACCCTAAAAAAAAGGTTTCGAAAGAGATCCCATGATTAAAAGCTCGTGTTCACTACTTTGCAGTCTAGTATTGATTGACGAGTTGCTTCAACCATTCTATCGTGTAGATTGAAATTGGAACTTGGTTGACCCAACCAAGGTGCCCTCTGTCGGTGGTTAGAACCGATCGTGTAGAATAGGTTTGAGGCGTCGCGAACCCAGACGTTGTGACGGTGAATGTGACGGTGAGAGCTCACGCACACATCGTTGCGCTATGTATGGGTGAAGTCGCCGCGAGCCGTTTTTATGAAGCTTCCCCTCTGTACGTAGTCTGTGCGCGCGGTACATAAACACGCGATAGGGCTGCCGGACTACATAGTACGGGACTAATAAACATTGACCCTAAAATAAACTAGTGGTTCGCCCCGAACTGAGACCTCGCGCGTGCGTGAAAATAGTGAACCTCATTAAAAATTAAATAATTTCGTTACCTCATAATATTTATCTTAGTATATTATATATTATATACACTCGCCGGCATAAATATGCCCGCTAAATAGCGGAACCTAAAAAAAAGTTTGATATCAGTATCATTTAAGGTGGCTGGCTGGTTTATACGTCATTTAATTTAAAAAGAAATATTTTCTAATAATTTAAAAAGAAATATTATTTTATAAATTAAGAAGACAACTGAACATCACATTTTATGCAATTGTTTTAATTTTCAACCGACTTCAAAAAAAGGAGGAGGTTCTCAATTCGACTGTATTTTTTTTTTTTAATGTTTGTTACATCATAACTTTTGACTGGGTGGACCGATTTGGGTGATTCTTTTTTTATTTGAAAGAGCATACTTCCCATATAAATTTTATCGTACGGTACGAAGAAGGCTCGAAGAAGCTGGTTTGGGTTCATTTGTGCCCGCCAAGGCTCCAAGGCTCGAGGTAAATCATTGTAGAAACTGGTTAACTTTTGCTCAGGAGCATCGACTTTGGAACCAATGGAGTAAGGTATTGTTTAGTGATGAGTGCAGAATTCTCTTAAATCAAATTGACGGCAGGCAAAGAATATACAGACGCAAAGGAGAACGATACATTCAGACAAATTTTGAAACTACAGTTGCATACGGTGGTGGATCAATAATGGTTTGGGCGGGCATTTATTTGGGAGCTCGCACAGACTTGGTAGGGATTGACAGAGGGAGTCTGACTGCAGACCGCTATATCAGAGAAGTTTTAGAAGAAAATGTCGTACCGTTTGCCCCATATATCGGTGACGATTTTGTTTTTATGCAGGATAATGCTCGGCCGCATACCGCTCGGGTAACTCAAGCTTATCTTAATGATATGAATATCACTGTTATGGAGTGGCCGGCGAGATCACCGGATATGAACCCAATAGAGCACGTTTGGGACTTGCTGAAAAGAAAAGTTAAGTCCAGAATTCCAGCTCCTGCCAACGTGGGTGAACTGCGAATCGCCGTAGTTGAGGAATGGCGGAGACTATCCCAGGAGACCATCGATAACATCATTCTCAGTATGCCTAGTTAATGTTATATGTTAATAAGAGCACGTGGAGGAAATACGCGATATTAATCACCATTTTTCTAATTTAATTAATTGTTATTTTAATATTAAATTTCACTTTTCCCGGTTACATGAAAAGTTCAAAAATGTACCATTTTTCACAAATAGCCTTTACTCGCAAAATCTGTTCTTAATGTGATCTCATTTTAAGTAAAACAAATGAAACTTTAAATAATAAAAGAAGTGTAGTAAGTAAGTGGATTTTAAAATAAAACCATATTTTTTTAATTATGGACCTTTTTTTATGTTCCGCTAAATATGCCGGCGAGTTTATTATTTTTAGTATTTGTTGTTCAAGAACCTGGATATAATTCAAATTATTGAACAAGTTTCAGACTCAGCCTTTCAGAAAATATTGTAATAGTTAGCTTTGACCATTAGCGCCATCTATTGTGAGGTTCTGTTAAAAATACTGCACCTCATTAAAAAAATTAATTTCGTTTCCTTATAATATTTATCTAATTTTTAGTATTTGTTGTTCAAGTACAGGATATAATTCAAATAATTGATCAAGTTTCAGTCTTAGCCTTTCAGAAAATTGAGAGTTCTGAGGTCAACTTCGTTAATTTTAGGGGAAAAATTAAAAAAAAAAAAATTTTGGACTCTATTTCTAATTATCTTTAAAATAGGATGAAACGGTATGAACAGTCTCATAAATAGTTTTAACGAATTTTGTAATCCCAAAGCTTTTTCCATGGTTTAATATTCTCAGATAATAAAAATAATGTGAAAATAATAAAAAAAAATTACTTCTAGGTATATCAAATTACTCTCAAACTTAGGCGATAAATAATAAAAAAAATGCGATATTTACATCCAACCAAACAGCCGATAGTGAAAGTTTAACTTAAGATAACTTTTTAATTTTAAAAGAAAGTATTAGAGTGTTATATATTTTTAGATTGCTTAGAATTTGCACTTTACAAATACGTTACGATTTGATATATTTTTGTAAATTTTTAAGTGAAGTTAGGAAATTTTTAATTATTTTATGTTTCAACTGGAGGTTTCTTTGTTGCTGAAAGCTACCGGTCTTTTGGATTTCTTAAATATTCCTTTACACAAGGAAACAAAAAACGCTATTTTGATCTAGATTCTAGAATGTCCAACGAGGAAAGAAAAAAAATGTCTCTAAAAATTACGTTTCTTCTTATCATTAAGATCATTTTTTGGTAAAATTAAGTAGGTACTTTTTATTTTGTGTTAAATTTTTAATGGTATAAACGCAATTTAAATTTAATATTCACTTGTAAATTTGAAAATATATCGTCCCGTGACCTGATTTTTGTGGTTATTATTTTAACCACAGGTATGTTAAAATATTGCGGCATAAGTACTTTTTGGTGTCATAAATCCATACAATCCTTATAAACGGTGCTAAAATAATAGAGCATTATGCAGTTTTGCCTCTAGGGCAATTGTCTGAAGATCCTCAGGAAGCCCGAAATAAAGATTGCAAGAGATATATCACGCTCGGAAGTGTACCTGTTCAGCAACAAATGAAGACGTTTTGCACGTTTTATTGTATAGATGTAATCCATATTAGGCTAGAATAGGACCTAGTTTTATTACTTGTTTTTTGTAATCCCTGAGAAATCAAATGCGAAATAAAGTATTTTCGCGTACTTTATTGTTCTCATGAAGTATAGAGTACAATTATCAGAAATAACGTACAATACTTTATTATAAAGTACGGGTGGCAACCCTACGGAGGACGGAGGGTCACTTAGTCCCTCATAATTACTCCATAATCAGCTTGGAAAATTTTCCACGGGATGTTTCATTTTATTTTTCTCAAAATTAAGTATAATAAAGTTAGTATACGAGCCTTAAACGTTTTATTTCTAGTCAAATGTTGACTCGAATGGTTCGAAGGTTGTGGTTGGACTTTTCCTGGATTCGTTACTCGTGGTAAAACTGTATTATTTTTGAGATGTTTGATTATTCTAAGGTCCAGACTCATCAAAATGGGCACTGCAAACTTCATAACATTTGTATTTCAGATTTTCTTTTTTTAGTAAATCTTTTCTGCCAATGATATTCAACCATTTTCGTCGTCTAAAAATATAATCAATGTGATAAATGCAGTAGGTACAGTGAAATTTAAATTGATTGAAGGAAGCATGCATCAGTCTTTACTTAAAATATTAAATCCTCCCGTAAACTCGACTCCAGGGGATTTGCTTTTATAATAATAAAAACTACTTACCTACGTTATAAGTTATAACTGGATAATAAACATTGTTAAGACAAACGGATTTATATTAGACCAGACGATGCCCGCGACATCGTCCGCGTGGGCTAAGTATTTTCGATTCCCGCGGGAACTCCACAGTTTTCCGGGATAAAATGTAGCCTATGGCTTCCCCGGGATACAACCTATCCCTGTACCAATTTTGAAATAAAATGAAATGAAATGATTTATTTATTTCATGTAGGACCACTTGTGTCACTTATGATACGTTAAAGACTCTACCACCGGTTCGGAAAGCTGTTTCTACTGAGAAGAGCCGGCAAGAAACTCAGCAGTTGCTCTTTTCTTAAAAAAGAAAAAGGTTACAATATTATGTAAACAATACAACACATAGGTACATCAAGTATTACACTGACTTGTGGGTCACTGGATGCAAAGCCGGTTGCTTTCATGCAACTTTGTCAGTCAGAAAATCATCGATGGTGTAATAACCTCGACTTAACTGCTGTATAATGCTGTTTAATACAGTCTTATGTAATGGTAAATCTAGAAATTCTTTGGGAACCATGTTATAAAAGCGTACACTCGACCCACAAAGGATTTCTGTACCTTGCGTACGCGATATGACGCTGTTACTAGCTTATGGCGATTTCTAGTACATCGATTGTGAGTATCACTTTTTTTTTTATAAAGATTAATGTTCCGCCTGACAAAGACTATATTATTGTAAATGTATTGTGAAGGCACCGTAAGTAAACCAATCTTTTTAAATTTTTCACGAAGTGATTCGCGTGATCCGAGTTTATAAATAGAACGGATGGCTCTTTTCTGCAATATAAAAATTGTTTGGATATCAGCTGCTCTGCCCCACAATAAAATGCCGTAAGACATGACGCTGTGGAAATAGGCAAAGTAGACAAGCCTAGCCGTTTTAATATCGGTAAGCTGTCTAATTTTCCTGACAGCAAAAGCAGCCGAGCTAAGTTTACCCGCTAGTGTCTCTATGTGAGCGCCCCACTGAAGCTTATTATCCAAGGTCACCCCCAAGAAAACTGTGGAGTTCTCCATTTATAGTGTTTCCCCATTTAACATTATTGATTTATTGATATTCTTTGCATGAGGTAAAACAAACTCTAAACACTTGGTTTTCTTTGCATTCAGTAACAAATTATTGACAGTAAACCAGTGTGATACGTGTGATATTGCATTGTTTACATCGTCAAAATTGTCCTTACTTCTATCAACTTTAAAAATAAGCGATGTGTCGTCAGCAAACAATACAACATCACAAACATTGTTGACATGGTATGGCAAATCATTTATATACACTAAAAATAGAAAAGGACCCAAGATTGAGCCCAAGGTACACCCATTAATGCAGACGAGCCCTCCGACCTCACATTGTTTATGCAAACAGTAAAGTTCTGTCACCAAGGTAAGAGGCAATGAGATGAAGTGCAACACTTCTAATGCCATAGTGGCTTAGTTTAAGCAACAAAGTTTTGTGATCAACACAGTCAAATGCCTTAGAAAGCTCACAAAAGACACCGATAGCATTCTGTGATCGCTCCCAGGCATCGTATATATGTTTTAGAAGTTTTGCGCCCGCATCAGTTGTGTTTCGACCTTTAGTGAAACCGTACTGCTCGGGGTGAAGTAAGTTATTGCCGTTAAAATGATTCATTAACTGGCTCAAAATTACTTTTTCAAAGACCTTACTAAGAGTTGGTAAAATAGAAATGGGTCTGTAATTGTTAAGGTCGTTTTTATTGCCTGACTTAAATAGAGTAATGAGTTTACCATGTTGCATTAGGTTTGGAAATGTACCTAAGTCAACACATTCATTAAAAATTACAGCTAGGTAAGGGGTGATATCGCTAATGATTTTTGATATTACTTTAACGGACATACCCCATAGGTCGCCGGTGTTTTTTAATTTTAACAACTTGAAATTTTTAATAATATCTAATGCATTAATGTGTTTAAATTCAAATGAAGCATTGCACTCTTTAACATAGTCCCTTAAAATACTCTGAGCTGAAGTAGGTGAGGAGTTAAGCGAGTCTGTAAACAAAACTGGAACATTCTGGAAAAACTTTTCGAAGGTTTTTGCAACCTCCTTATCAGAGGTTACTTTAGTATTATCAACAACAATCTCGTAGTTGACATCACGAGATTTAGTTTTACCGGATTCCTCATTTACTACATTCCAAGTAGTTTTTATTTTGTTGTCAGACTTTAAATTTTTTCCTTTATGTAGAGTGCCTTAGCATGAATACAAATATTTTTAAAAATCTTTGAGTAGGTCTTCACGCGTTCAACAAAACTTGGAGACCGGTTGTATTGTTTCTCATCGTACAACTCGTACTTGTCTCTACTTTTATAAATACCTACAGTAGCCCAGTCACTGAACTTTAATTTCGCACTTATTTCTCTTTAAATTGAATACTTTATTAAATTCGTTGTATAGGTACTGTATAAAAATATATTGAACGCGGCGGACTGTCGATAGTCACATGCGGCGTTGCCGCTCCGTTACAGAAGAGATTACAAAATACTAAATACCTAGCGCTTTCCAGGTAAAAATCTTACAACGCAGACGTTTAAATAAATAGCGACTTTTGTTTCCACGTCATGAAGTGAAATTCACATCACACAGCGCTACGAGTGAAATGACATATTTCGTTAAACTACAATTACCTAAAAAAATGCCAATTAAATACGATTTAATATCACTGAGTGCACTTTCTTCGTTGAGTACGAGAACATTTGTAAAGTCAAACGTATTACACAGTGCGCGCGCGACACTCGACTGATTCGAGTGCCGTCGGCAGGTCGCACCTTATTCAATATCTTAGATCACGTGGCCACGTGCGCCTCGCGTGATAGTATTGACAAAACATGGCATAGGTACTATGTATATGTATTACTATCACACACTTTTGCCACACGAGCATTATATCCGATCAGAGGGGAAGCTTCCTAAAAAAGTCGAAAATGTAGTATTGACAAAACATGGCATAGGTACTATGTATTACTATCACACACTTGCCACACGAGCATAATTATATCCGATCAGAGGGGAAGCTTCCTAAGAAAGTCGAAAATGTATACCTACCTATTCTGCTAGGGTTGTCACCTGAAGCATGTTAACAATTTAAGGAAAAAATAAAAGGATAGTTACTTATTTTCAGTAATATAAAAGACTAAGAATAACCTAAGACTTTAGGTTAGATCAGTATTGTAATCTGTTTTAGTTGCCAAATAAATAAAATAAGAATAAAATATCCTGAAATTGAACAACAAATACAATTAGACAAATATTATAAAGAAACGAAATTATTTCTTTTTAAATGAACATCAATATTTTTAACATGTAACTTCACAATAGTGTTTTTAGATAGCACCGTCATCTACACTCGCCGGCATATTTAGCGAAACATAAAAAAAAGTTTGATATCAGTATCATATAAGGTTGCTGGCTGGTTTATACGTCATTTAATTTAAAAAGAAATATTTTCAAATTAAGAAAACAACTGAACATCACATTTTATGCAATTGTTTTAATTTTATTCAAATACACCTTATCTGGAGCGAACTTCGAGTATTTCTTCCTTCTGAGTTTGATTTAAAATTTCATTGAATAGTGTTTTCGTTAGTTTTTTTTAATCGCGTATCTTTCTGGAGTTGATGACTAAACTATGCCTGACTTAGCCCCAACGGAGATTGCCAGGGCACTCGAAATGCGAAGAAATGGTCAAACCTACAGAGTGATATCCAGAGATCTTCGTCGACCAGTTTCAACGATCCATCGCAGTATCCAACGGATCAGGGAGACCGGTACTTATGTGAGAAGAGCAAGACAAGGCAGAAAAAGACGCACTTCGAGTAGGGATGATCGTTTCATTCGGCTTCGTGTACGTCGGAACCCCCGTTTGACGGCCGTCCAAGCCCGACATGAGTTAGAAGCAGTGCGGGGTGTAACCGTAAGTGAGCGTACGGTACGAAGAAGGCTCTAAGAAGCTGGTTTGGGTTCATTTGTGACCGCCAAGGCTCCAAAGCTCGAGGTAAATCATCGCAGAAACAGGTTAACTTTTGCTCAGGAACATCGACTTTGGAACGCGGACCAATGGAGTAAGGTATTGTTTAGTGATGAGTGCAGAATTCTCTTAAATCAAATTGACGGTAGGCAAAGAATATACAGACGCAAAGGAGAACGATACATTCAGACAAATTTTGAAACTACAGTTGCATACGGTGGTGGATCAATAATGATTATGGCGGGCATTTGTTTGGGAGCTCGCACAGACTTGGTAGTGATTGACAGAGGGAGTCTGAGGAGAAGAAAATGTCGTACCGTTTGCCCCATATATCGGTGACGATTTTGTTTTTATGCAGGACTAGCTGATGCCCGCGACTTCATCCGCGTGGTTTAATTATTAAGTACCAGCTGATGCCCGCGACTTCGTCCGCGTGGTTTAAGTTTTTTGTTATTCCCGCGGGAACTCCTTAATTTTCCGGGATAAAAAGTAGCCTATGTCACTCTCCAGGTCCTCAACTATACCCATGCCAAAAATCACGTCAATCCGTTGTTCCGTTGCAGCGTGATTGAAGGACAAACCAACAAACCAACAAACCAACAAACAAAGTGACTTTCGCATTTATAATATTAGTATGATAATGCTCGGCCGCATACCGCTCGGGTAATCTTAATGATATTGAATATCACTGTTATGGAGTGGCCGGCGAGATCACCGGATATTAACCCAATAAAGAACGTTTGGGACTTGCTGAAAAGAAAAGTTAAGTCCAGAATTCCAGATCCTGCCAACGTGGGTGAACTGCGAATCGCCGTAGTTGTGGAATGGCGGAGACTATACCAGGAGACCACCGATAACATCATTCTCAGTATGCCTAGAAGGGTAGAAACTTTAATAAGAGCACGTGGAGGAAATACGCGATATTAATCACCATTTTTTTAATTTAATTAATTGTTATTTTAATATTAAATTTCACTTTTCCCGGTTACATGAAAAGTTCAAAAATGTACCATTTTTCACAAAAAGCCTTTACTCGCAAAATCTGTTCTTAATGTGATCTTATTTTAAGTAAAACAAATGAAACTTTAAATAACAAAAGAAGTGTAGTAAGTACGTAGATTTTAAAATAAAACCATATTTTTTTAATTATGGACCTTTTTTTGGTTCCGCTAAATATGCCGGCGAGTTTAGTATCGCAAAATCAGTTTTCCGTCGACTATTATTATTATTACAACCTTTTATTTAACTTGCAATGTATTTATGTATGTATGTGTGGGTCAAATGTTGCAAGATGAGTTAGAACCCCGTCTCGGTTTTCGATTTAGCTAAAATTATGCATGTACCTTTGTGTAAATCGGATGACACTGTAATATTATTGGGACATGGACCTGATCGGATGATGGAGCTGGAAGATGGCTATCGGAATTCACAACTCTAATATAAAACCCTAACTCTAAAATAAACTCACTAACCTCATCGAATTTGGGCTCGTCTGATTCGTCTTGATAAGTACTCTGGCCTGAGATGCCCTTCAGGGTATAATGATGAAGCCGGTAGGTGGTTCTCTGTGTATTTGCTGATAGATGAAGGGCAGTTTGTGAGGATCTGCCGTCATATCCGGAAGTTTTGCTTGCATCACTGATAATAACTTGAACACCACAGGTAGTTCCATCGGGCAAAATTGTAATATTTTTCCCAGTATCAATGTTCTCATAATTATTCTGATTATTAATTACGGTTATTACCTCACATTTCGATGTACTACTAGTACATGCACCATTGCCGTAAGATGGTAGATTCAGCGTAGGGTATGCATTTTCAGTTAAATGTTTAACAATTCCTTTTTTTGTAATAAATTCTTTAACAAAGTGGCGCTCACAAATTCTATAACTATATACTCTAGCATTACCTTCATCTATTTTCCCAATTAGATCTTGTCGACCAACAATTTGGAGCCACTGGTGTCGTCTGAAACAGATTTTTAGAACTCACGTTTTTTTTAATTGGATTGAATAAGAATCACAAAAAACATACCTACATTGTTTTTAGAAAAATATTCATGTACAAAAGGCATATTCCTAAAACTAAAATTATTCTTATCAAAATTAGCTAAGGACTTTATGCATGCATGTTCGTTGTGGGGACTTTCAAGGATATAATTCTAAAACTCTATAATTTAAATTTTAAAGAAATAACCGATCAAGTGCGAGTCTTAACACTCACGCACAAATGGTTCCGTAGTCCGTACCACCGCACAATACCTATAATGTGCTGTGTGACCTTGCTTCTTTCCGAGGGCCATGGCCGATTATTGGCATGTGTCATCCGTCATTTTATTTTTTCTGCCACTGGTACAAAAATCGATAAATCGATAGAAAGCATCAAAACAAATAAAAAATATACATACTTATACATTTTTACATCGTCTTCAAACGTCTCTGAACTGAGATAATTATAGTCGTCGAAGTTATATAAGTTTCAACATGATTATCTTGGTTTCTAGACATAAGTAATAGCTGTTCGCGGCTCATGACTTTCTTGTTTATGTTGTAATAGCTGATGCCTATATAAATCACTACAGTTTAAGTGGGCAGTACCCCTGCAGCATCAGGGTTGAAGAATCAGAACCTAAAGTTACATGGGACCATCTCAAAAATTTTATTAATCGATTACAAAAAGATTCAAATCAAGGAGATATACAGGATACATAGGTAGAAAAACAACTCCTTTTTTGAAAGTCAGAAAGTGGCCTTAGATGTTACTCCTTATAACTTCAGCTATCTGTCAGTGAAAATCCCGTCAAAATCGATCCAGCCATTCCCGAGATTAGCCTAAACACTTCCATCAAGACACGCGGAAGCGTGTCCAGCCAAAGTCCAAAAAAGAAAGAACTGGCAGCACCGTGTGTAATATTACACGAACCATTTGGAGCCACTTTTGACCCCCTCATAACTCAAAAACTATTACACTTAAACATGTCAAATTTGGCTCAAATATTGAGACCCGCGAGATACATATGTGCTCCAAATTTCATAAGCACACCTCAAATGGTTATTTAGATATAAACGTCCAAAAATCGTCATTTTTATGATCTACCTACGGATAGATCAAAACTCTGACACGGGCCATACTACCATCGCTTAAAGCCGTATTATTTTAATATTGTTGACGTTCATGTTGTAGTGTTATAATCATTATTTTAAGGACGTCAAAGTACGTGACATTCAACCGTTACTTTGAAATAATACTGCTTTAAGCGGTGGTAGTAACTCCCTCGTCCACTTCCTGCAGCAACTTGCATTACATTCTACGCATAGTGCATGCACAACTAAATAAAACAAGAGTTGTTAAGTTAAAAAAAACTCCTATTACATAAATCATACTGCAGGTCTTTGTTTAAATTCGTTATTTTGTGTTGTTAACTATTGAAAATGACACATAATTATTATTTTAATGTAAATAATAATGAATAATAATATAGTTGCATTAAAACCTTACCTTCGTATTCACGCATTTTGTGCAACGAAACGTCATTGACAGAAAAGAAGAAGAAACGTATTTGAAGTCGTCAGTTCAAGTTGTCAGTCATTGTGATTTTTAATCATTGCTTATAGTGGTTTTAGTGATATCGACTGTTTACCGTGCTTGTTTTCAATGTTTCACTAAAAACTTTTGCTATACTATAATATGGATTCGATCTCGCCGACTTCGCGCTATATTCCATGGATGACCATTGTTTGCAATTTGGGTACGTTACGTTGAGGTGCTTATATTGTCACCTGAGTGTAAACAGGATGCTAAGACCTGTTGTTACCATGGGTGGGCTCACCATCGAAATGATATTGTTGCACCGGCAGCTTTCTTGATAATGTAACGACAGTGATTACCTATTTAATATGAAGATGAATAAATCAATGAGCTAATAGAAAAGTCCTATTACAGTGTAAAGGATTATTTGAATGATAGCAAGGCATGGGTATGAATTGTTACAGCGGCTGATTATTTAACTGTTATATTGTATATATAATTTCAAATATTTGTGAGATGGTGATAATAAAACAAACACAGTCGAGTTTGTTGCGGGCTCTTCTCAGACCAGGGCACGTTTGGAACCCTCGTAGCTTTAGTTTTAAGATACCGTAGTTAGTTATCACCATCACGTCTTATGCTCTGTAAGCATGACGTTCAGAAGGTGTACTTTGTAGGTACCTATTTTGAATAAATATGTTTTGAGTTTGAGATTGTGTTCAATAATTTCTGTACAAAAAGAAATGATATCCCATCAAAAACATAAATGTAAAATGAGAGCCAAAATCCAAAATTGTGATATGTGTATAATATTATATGCATTGGTTGTTCACTTCAGCGACAAAAGAAGTGAGATCTAAATGGGTGCCAAAGTTCAATGGTCAGTCCTGCAATTTATTTATAACAACATAAAATATTTTATAACAACTTAAAATATCATTTCTTCTTATAACTTAGGATAATATGTTGAAGACTAAGGCTTTGGCTTGGCTAGTTTTCATATACGAATTATAGCCTTCGCAAGTTGTAAAGCTGTAAGTTCTTATTTTATTCTTCCGAAAATTTGGCTTGCTAGTAGAAACTGTACTTTTAGGTACCTACTTAATAATAATTCGTATATGGAAACTAGCCAAGCCAAAGCCTTAGTCTTCAACATATTATCCTAAGTTATAAGAAGAAATGATATTTTAAGTTGTTATAAAATATTTTATGTTGTTATAAATAAATTGCAGGACTGACCATTGAACTTTGGCACCCATTTATATCTCACTTCTTTTGTCGCTGAAGTGAACAACCAATGCATATATTATACACATATCACAATTTTGGATTTTGGCTCTCATTTTACATTTATGTTTTTGATGGGATTTTTATTTATTTGTATCTAGATGTTTAATCACACAAAGATCGAATAGTGGACAAAACAAAACACTTCATTACACTTTTATGCTAACAAAAATTAACAAGTAACACCAATGAGTAACACCTATTTTTTAACAATAATCCATGGTTTCAAACGTCTGATTACCAAATAGTAGTAATACTTTAATAGGTACTATAAGTTATAACACCACACGAGTAATAATCCCATCCCATAAGTGATAACGCCTACAATAAAGACGAAAGAGAAATAGGGTCTTGCATCTCTTCCTTTTTAGGGTTCCGTACCCAAAGGGTGCCAACTATCAACGGGACCCTCCTCCGCTCTGCCTCTCTCCGCCTCCGCTGTCCGTCCGTCTGTCAGCGGGCTGTATCTCGTAAACCGTAATAAATAAATAAAATAAATCAATTTATTTTCCAGAAATATTCCAATAATTTACAAATTGAAAGTTAATAATTAGACGTAGCCATAACCACGTTTCCTATAATAAAACTATATCAATAGGCAGAGAGTTGAAATTTTCACAGAGTGTGTATTTCTACTGCCGCTATAACAAAAAATAATAAAAATAAAATAAAATTGAAATACAAAAGGGGGAGATACATGAAAAAGGAGTTGAAATAAAATCATTTTTTTTACCCTGTCATGTGGGGTGTCATTGTCTACACCTAGAGGAGAGTCATTAAGGGGAGTTCAAATCAATTTTTTTGCTTCAAAAATGAAGAAATGGGTGGCCATCAAAGTTGTAACCAAAACAAACGAGCATTTTCTCCCCATATATTAGGTATGCTAAGTACAATCTAAGAACTAAAAAATCCTAATGATTTGTTCTTCAGTACGGAACCCTTTTGGTAAGAGAAAATGAGGAAAAGTGGACCAAAAAAGTTGTGGACAGGGTTAGCCAAGAGCAAAAACAGTGCGCCGAATTGAGAACCTCCTCCATTATTGGAAGTCGGTTAAAAATAGAAATGTCTGGAAAAATTTAGAGGAGGCCTATGTCGAAGGAAACGCAGAGCAATTCTCAGAATAATTAAGTGTTATATTTAATGTTAAAATATAGTAAAACTGTATTAGCGCTGCAATAAAGGTTTATTTTATTTATTTACGAAACACTAAAAGAGCGAGGCCCGACTCGCACTTGTCCAATTTTTTCCACCTCTTGTATTCTTTTGGGAACAATATTAATCGAGCGACTAAAAAATTAACTGACGACTGTTAAAGGAATACTTTAATACTAAACCGAGCGGCGCGTAAGGCCTTGTGTAGCGTAAAAGGGGGTTTTTAAAAGCAGTGTATCTGTCACTGTAAGATTGTAAAAACCGTAAGATTGTAATCTAACGCTTTTTTTTCGATAGATTGTAAACAGTCGAAAGATTGTAAACGGTTCAATGTTTTAAGTGTCAATTTTTGAAATATTCATTGTATTTACGTTTTCTTTTCTCTTTCTTGTAAGTTAGGTTAGGGTTCGACATAAATAATCAAGTAGGGCACTTAGGTTCTATCGGGTTAATAAACCTAACAGATTACAATCTACCGAAACATAATCCGTTATATTGTAATCATTCGACAGTTTACAATTTCGCGAGTTAGATTATAATCTAACGGTTTTTACAATCTTACGGTGTCATATCCATCAAACGGTGACATTATGTATATCTACTTGTAAAAATAATTTGCTGTTATCAAGACCTATAAGCCGCCATTGACGCATCTCAAAACACAATTTAATAATTGAATATAAAAAATTCTTTGTAAACAACCGACTTCAAACTCCCGCGCCAACTTTACAACAACAAGTACACGCTATACAAAGTACTTATTTTATTGTTGATATTTTAAAAACCGCTCGACCGATTTCGATAAAATTTATATGGGACCACTTGGGAAGTATGCCCTTTCAAATATAAAAAGAATCATCCAAATCGGTCCACCCAGTCAAAAGTTCTGAGGTAAACAGTCGAATTGAGAACCTCCTCCTGTTTTTGAAGTCGGTTGAAAAAAATCTCTGCATTGAAAATTATTTTAAAAATACCTCTTAATTAAAGCAAATTTTCTCCTTATTGAAACCAATAATTAGCTCTAGAAATATAAGATAAAATTCATATTTCTAAATCAAACACATTTGTCGGATTCATTTGTTTTGAAAAGTACCTAAATTTTTTTTTTAATAAATGATTTCATGCATTTTTTGCGACATGCGCTTGCTCGATTTCACCCCCCCGCGCCTGTGTTTTCATCTCGTGAGCTCACAGGCACCTTAAAATAAGTTTGCGATAGATTTACATGTTTAACTTGCGACAATAATAATTAATCACAAAAAAATATAAAAAATGCGCTACTAAAAGAGAGTAATAATTTATCTAAGCTAGCAAATAAAATTTTAAGTGACCGAATGAAATACTAAAGCTAGCGATAAAAATACTGAGTTAGCGACTACTAAACTAAGTAAGCAACTTTATAACCGGTTTGAGGTGCAATACTCCTAGAGTGTTTTTGTAAGAAACGAAGGTCGAGTTACGAGTATGAGTATCTACGAGGTGAAGCTGAATGAAGGCGCGACGAAACGAGTCTTCTGGCGTAGCCCATTCATTTTACATTAATCGAATACGATATACGATCAATCGTATTAAAACTTAGAATAGGTAAGCCGTTACATCGCTCTCATTTTTAGGGTTCCGTAGCCAAATTTGGCAAAAACGGAACCCTTATACCTAGATTCGTCATGTCTGTCTGTCTGTCCGTCCGTATGTCACAGCCACTTTTTTCCGAAACTATAAGAACTATACTGTTGAAACTTGGTAAGTAGATGTATTCTGTGAACCGCATTAAGATTTTCTTACAAAAATAGAAAAAAAAACAATAAATTTTGGGGGTTCCCCATACTTTGATCAGTTCAAAGTATGGGGACCCAACCCAAAAAAATTTTTTTCATCTAACCCATACGTGTGGGGTATCTAATATCTATGGATAGCTCTTTAAAAATGATATTGAGGTTTGTAATATAATTTTTTTCTAAACTGAATAGTTTGCGCGAGAGACACTTCCAAAGTGGTAAAATGTGTGTCCCCCCCCTGTAACTTCTAAAATAAGAGAATGATAAAACTAAAAAAAATATATGATGTAAGTACATTACCATGCAAACTTCCACCGGAAATTGGTTTGAACGAGATCTAGTAAGTATGTAGTTTTTTTTAATACGTCATAAATCGTAAACCGCAATTTACCTTTCATTCAATCAACACAAATATTTAAAATAAAAATATTTTTAATAATTTAAAACTTACTACAGGTTTGTACGGAACCCTCTGTGCGCGAGTCCGACTCGCACTTGGCCGGTTTTTTTGTGATAGCCGCGGCCGTTTTCGTATTATACTTATTTCGACTTGTTTTAGTCCTTGGTTCACTGCCCAAGATGATATTTGGAACACCTCGATTAGGATATAACGTACCTAGCATTCTTGAAAATAAAATGTATGCTTAATGTTGAATATAATGTGAGCCATAAAATTATCCCTAAAATAGAAAAGTGTTCGCATAAGAATAATAATTATTAAACTGATCGTTATGAATAACCAGTAACTCAAATTAATACTTTCAAGTCGACATTCAATATTTGTAGTCGCCCACAGACTGTCGCTAAATTAGTATTTCAGTAAGATGTATCCTGTTTTTTTGACTATTCAAAAGAATGGGTAGTATTTAAAACGATTGTACGTAGTGGTGTCATTTAAACTGATGAAAATGACCTACCTTATTTAAACTATAAGTAACAACGCCATTTTGGTATTTTATAGTCGATACTGTTGAAAAATTGGCTAAATGATAGAAAACGTACAAATAAATGAGAAAGTCGTTGCCCGCTCAGAGTTATAATACCTACCTAAGTACCTAGAAACCAAATTAATCATATTGAAAACTTGAAACTTATAACGGTGACGGTCGTCGCCAAAGATATTTAAAGTAGGTATACTCCGTTCCGAGACTAGGTATAGGTATGTTTTTTAATTGGTTTCATATTGGAAATATTGGCTAGAAAATCGAGAAATAGTCAAAATGGCGGATGTCCGTATGCCAGGCTCCGTACAAATACCGGCAAACCCCTTTCATGATTCTAGGTCAACGGCAAGTAACAGAGGTATTGATTTATTGGTGTAGGTATTATATATTCTTCTTGAACCTAACCTAACCTAAACCTTCCCGAAAGTGGGTACGTAAATCACACAAGTGAAAAAATCATAAAAATAGGTTCATTGGTTTCCGAGAAAATCGTAAAATCGTTAACAATACATACATACCCTGCATGTACCAGTTATAAATGTTGGTGGTGGTAGTGGTGTTAATGAACTTAGTGATGGTGGTTTAGCCAGGGGTAAATAGAAAACCTGCCCCACATTTACCCTATTTATAATTTATCCCTGGGGTCGCAACACAACTAGCAAAAAGTTCCTCCGACCTCAATACAAATTTTCTTCAAAATCGGTTGAAAACCTGGGCCGTATTCGGTACTGAGTAACGGGTGCGCCATCCAGTACCGAGTAACGAAACGTTACTCACGAATGCATTTCGTTACTCGCATGCATTTTGTTACTCGCATTTTTCGTTGTATGGGTTAATTTAAAAAACTTACGTTATAAAGAACCTATTTGTGGCTTTTTCATAGCATCTTATGAGGTATCAGAAGTAACGAGTAACGTAACGATACGATAGTAACGAGTCGCATTTTTCGTTGTATGGGTGAATTTAAAAACTTACGTTATAAAGAACCTATTTGTGGCTTTTTCATAGCATCTTATGAGGTATCAGAAGTAACGAGTAACGTAACGATACGATAGTAACGAGTCGCATTTTTCGTTGTATGGGTGAATTTAAAAACTTACGTTATAAAGAACCTATTTGTGGCTTTTTCATAGCATCTTATGAGGTATCAGAAGTAACGAGTAACGTAACGATACGATAGTAACGAGTACTAATTGTTATAGTAACGAATACATACGGGTACGCTTTTTTTCTTTACTTTTACACCTCTAATTCTATTATCTGAGCACTGTCTTCAAGTAGGTGAGACCGACTTCATCGCTAGGCTACATACCTACCTACCTGTGTCTAGCACGTCATTCTCACTTGAAGATCAATGTTATAATAACATTGATCAATACAAGGTAATAACATTGTTATTACCTAGTTTTATTGTACAGGTACGCTTGGTACGTATAAAAAGGTAGGTACCTTAGATAATATACACGAATAAGAATTCATTGGTAGGTACTTACTTCTCTTTATCTCTCGGGTATGAAAAATAGGAAACCTTATTCTCTGTGGATATTTTCATGCAAACTGTGCAAATATTCGGCATTTTTGTTGAAACAACACTATTTAAGTATTTCAATAAATCTAAATAACATAATTAAACTTGTTCAATCACGAAATTATTCCTCTACCTATTTATTTTCATGAAACGCACGACCGTCATCCCTTACGTTCGGACCCAGACCACAGACCCAGACCGAGGCGTCGCGGACCCAGACCGAGACGGCGTGATGGCGTCACGCGCATCGTGGCGCTATGTATGGGTGAAGTTGCCGCGAGCCGTTTGTATGAAAGCTTCCTCTCTGATAGATATAGTACTCCGTAACGCGGCGGACCAAAGAATATACTACTCTCTACCGAGAGCGGCGGACTGTCGACAGTCACATGCGGCGTTGCCGCTCCGCTACGGAGATTACAAAATACTAATGAACGCTTTCCCTGGTAAATACACCGCAGACGTTTAAATAAATAGCGACTTTTGTTACTTGCCAGTGCCACGCCATGAAGTGAAATTCACATCTCACAACGCTACGAGTGAAATATTTCGCTAAACTAGGCACAACGACGTACAAAAATGCCAACTAAATACGATTACTTTCTGCGTTGAGTACGAGAACATGTAAAGTCAAACGTATTGCACACTACGCGCGCGACACCCGACGGCCGACTGATTCGTCTGTCGTCATTCGACTTCGAGTGCCGTCGGCAGGTCGCGCCTTTAGGTAATATCTTAGATCACGTGGCCACGTGCGCCTGGCGTGATAGTATTGACAAAACATAGCATACTATCACACCCTTTTGCCGCGGCTTCGCTCACGTTAAGGTCGATTTTCAAACAAGTTTTAAACTCCTTTTTTTTCTTATTAGGATGAATTCATCTTACTTACCTATCAAAGGAATTCATGTTGTCGCCGTGGCAGTTGGCAGAACTGACGTTGGCAGCGCTGTCGTAGCGTGCCAATTAGACTTGTTATGGTTGGCAGCGCTGACGCAAGAGGGCGCTCCTGATTGATGTGTTTTCATACTGCTTAATGCTTTATGTTTAGTGATTAATATTTCTGATTTCAATTTCATTCCAACTGGCAACTATACCAGAGCTTGTGGTAACAAGCTGAAGTGTTCACAGTAAGTATTATTGTAGGTATCGCGTTTCAATAATTTGTGTAGATTTAAATATTCCAGTTTAGCTCAGTTGCTGTATATATAATGTACTCTGTGCTGTATATCTAATTGTCGATGTAACCTGTCGTATAAGTGAATTTTAGAATAGGTAAAAACTTCATCACTGACTTAATAAATTGCAATAAGTACTTAACGGTGGATAAATTAGCAAATGTTAAGATTTAATTGAACAATGAATACCTAGGGATTGTAATTATATAAATATTAATGACGTATTGGAATTAATAAATTCTGTATGATTCTAGATTGTATTTCCTTGTCTGCTTCATCAAATCAACGGGCAGATTACATTCAGAGGATGAATTTTCAAAAATCCTTTCTTTGCGCATGTCTACGTAGTACGTACCTATAGGTAGGTATATCCCGTGCCTTACGAGTGGCGCTTGAGACGGCGTGGCGGAGGTGTGGCGGTCATCGATACATGTAGGTACAAGAGGGGCCCTTTCATAGAAAAAAGTTGGGCGTCCGACTTGTAGAGCGCGCTCCACACCTGTATAAGCATGTCCTTGTCCCCACCATAGCGCTGTCCCGCTTTTTAGATTTGATGGCGTTAGTAAAATAGGTCCACATTCTTTGTTTGACAGGGCCCGTCTATGTAAATTGAGGTCGTTGGTGGCGGTTGTGGCCTTGGAAGTATGAAAGAGGCGTCCGCGCCTCGCCGCCTGTGTATAACTGTGTACCTGACGTCCCCGCCGCTTGCATAGGACATTTAATTTATCAGAGACAATAAAATCATAGTGAAGGTTGCGTTCAATAACATCCTCCCTCAAACTTCACTATGTAATAATCCCAACTTATCAATCAAATAATAAAACTGTTTAATATCGCTGGCTTGCCGGAGCGAGGGAGCGGTCTGCGTGACACGCTGTCGTGCCTTGCCGCGCGCCTCGAAGCAGCGCTGTTGCGCGCTTTCCCGTGTTGCGGCTGGCATTAGCCTGGCATGGTGGTGAGGTGATGACACCATCGAGCCTCTGGTGATATGACGTAATATGCGACATCGGTAAGACCGTTTAATTTACTTATGTAAAAGGATGTACCCCACAAAGTAATTGAACAGTAATTCATGTTACTGAATTTGACCGTAAATTGTGTAGAAAAGGTTTAGACCTAGTACAAACGCGACTTTGTGCGAAAATCACCGCAATGGTATTTAGGCGCGATTTCCATTTATAATGATAATTTCCCAGTAAATTAGCGAGCTGTGTTGGCTCAGTGGTTGTGATTGTCATAACGCATACATTTGAGTCCCTGAATTGCCCTGAATGCTAGTTTGTGAACAGTATAAAGTGTCTAGCAGAATCATCTTGTTGAAAAGTAGAACTTTTGATTGAACAAAATATTTTTGTGATAAAAAAAGTGACTCATACCGTAAGTTGAGTCCGCATAACTTGAAACCTCTAAGTTTGCTGAGTTTTGAGTAATCAAGTAACGTTTTGCTAAAAGCTAAAACATGCTGTACAGATAAATTGTTTTGCGTAATTTAGTTTTTGTTTTGAAATGAGGGTTATTATTTAAAACTCATGACCCAGTTACGATGATACAAATCAACCTCAATTCTGAAGTTTCATACCTACTGTTGACTAATGTTTTTCATAGTCAAATGTTCATTGTTTGATATCTCATATCTGAGTTTGCACCATAGTTTAAAGAGCTTTATTGAGGACCCTATTGTCTCTTGGTGCTCTATGAGCTCTATCGACTCTTCGTGCTCTATGAACTCTACCGACTTTGTGTGCTCTACCAGCGCTACTGACTCTACGAGCTCTACCAGCTCTATAGCTCTATATATCTAGCTTTACAGCTAGCTTTATATCAGCTCTGTAGCCGACTTTGTGAGTTCTATTGGCTTTGGATGTATGAGTACCTCCCTGAGTAGTGCCCCAATGTTGATGAATAGCAGCGATGATCAAGTCATTTCTAGTTAATCATTTGTTTTTATGTTAGTTTAGAAAGGGGGATACTGTAAATTGGTGCGTGATTCTGTTGAATATTTTTAAAACTGATATTTAATTGATTTATATAGAGATATTATTGTTGTGCATATCTATTAGAAAGATTATAAAAGTGATATGATATTATAAATCCATACGAATTTCATAAAGATTGATTATCGAGAGTAATTTGTAAAAACCTACCAACTAATAATAATGTCAGAAATAAACGGTTTGATTTTGTTATTATAACTTTATGATTTCATTTAAGTGACCCTTTCTGAGATGTTGTATCAGTATATATCTCCTTTCATATATAAACACTAATCATTTTCTGAACGTTTAAAACCATATTTAGTTATTGATTCATTGAAGTGGTTATACCAATATTTAGGTGATTTTCTTAATCCATATAAAGATAGCCTTGGGAATAATTCATCACTGGAAAGCCAGCTGCTCTGTAAGTACTGCTCTCAAATAAAACAGGCCTTAACATACACATTGGAAAAATTCACAAAACGGTTTCGGTATACCAGCATTCACAAATTACTCAAATTCAAAATTCTGCACCAATTAATACCTCAAATATTTCATCAACTGAATTTTGGCAACATCTTAGCTTTTTGAAAAACAATGTACCTATTATTAAACGTATTCCTAGGGGTTCACGTTTAATAGTAGCAAACACTTTGAAGAAAACGATCGATGCTGTAGTTACTCAAAATTCTTCTCAAAGTTGGGAACATTTACTAACTTTTGCTTACAGAGTTTTAAATGTAGACAAAAGTGAGAGCTGCTCCCTTACTCAGAAAATTAAAAATAATTGCGGTAAATGTTATGATCAAAATTCAAGTTATAGCCATAATATACCAGAAGCAAATAATAAAATTAGCAAAAGATTTGATTCGGTACTATATATTGAAAATAAAATTAGTGATGGCGATTATAAGGGTGCAGCTCGGCTTTTATTTTCAAGTGATGTGTTGGCCCCTGATACAGAGGAGACCTTAGAGGCTCTTCGATCAAAACATCCGGAGCCTATTTCTCCTGTTGTATCAGATCTGAATATCGCAGACACAACTTCGCTTCTGGCTAAGGTGGAGGATGTTCGTGCAGCTGTATTATCTTTTAGAACTGGTTCTACTGGCGGTATAGATGCTATGTCACCACAGCATTTTAAAGACTTGATTGGATTAAACGATGATATTGGCAAGGGACTATTAAAATCAATCACCAATTTAGTAAACTTAATGTTATCGGGCGTCGTACCAAAAGAAATAACACCAATTTTGTACGGCGCCAATCTTTGTGCCCTTGCCAAAAAAGATGGTGGTGTACGTCCGATTGCTGTGGGTTTCACCATAAGACGCATTGTTTCGAAAATCTGCTGCAGGAGCATTGCATCATCTATGTCAGAATTTTTTCAACCTATACAACTAGGCTTCGGATGTAAGGGTGGCTGTGAAGCAGCAGTTCACACTGCTCGTACTTTTCTATTAAACTCAGGTGAGGAGGTGTTGCTGAAAGTTGATGTTAAAAATGCTTTTAACTCAATTGATCGTAACATCCTCCTTTCTGAGGTTAAAAATAAAATTCCAAAAATTTTCCCTTACCTTTGGCAATGTTACGCGGAACCTTCCAAATTATTACATAAATCCAATTTTCTGAGCTCTGCTGTAGGCTGCCAACAGGGAGATCCACTGGGACCTGCTATTTTCAGTTTGGCTATTCACCCAATTATTTCGGAATTGAATTCTAAATTTAACATTTGGTATCTAGATGATGGAACTTTAGGAGGTTAAGCTTCATCTGTTTTAGGTGATCTTGCTGTTTTAATTGTTCAATTTAAATCTGTTGGTTTGGAATTGAATTTCGGAAAGTGTGAGCTCTATATCCCAAATTCAATGGAATACCAAAAAAGACACATCATTGCTGAACAGTTTAATCATTTGGCACCAGGAATCAAAATTTTAAGTGAAGACTCGCTTCGCCTTCTTGGGGCTCCCATCTTAGTTGATTCTATTCCACTTTTTATCAATGACCAAATTACTAAATTTGATCAATGTTCGGAACGCCTCTTCCAAATAAATTCTCACATGGCCCTTTTTATTATTAAATATTGTCTTTTCGTTCCAAAATTTACCTATTTTCTTCGATGCTCACCACTATGGAAGTTCCTTCCCTTATTGCACGATTTGGATAAGAAAATTAAAAACACTCTATCCAAAATTCTAAATTGTCCTTTAGATGACACGACTTGGACACAAGCGTCTCTCCCAGTCCGGTACGGTGGTTTAGGCATTCGTAAAATTAGCAGTGTATCATTACCAGCATGTAGTAAGTTTTAAATTATTAAAAAAACTACTTACTAGATCTCGTTCAAACCAATTTTCGGTGGAAGTTTGCATGTACATCATATATTTTTTTTAGTTTTATCATTCTCTTATTTTAGAAGTTACAGAGGGGGGACACACATTTTACCACTTTGGAAGTGTCTCTCGCGCAAACTATTCAGAAAAAAAATTGATTTTGAAAAAAATGATATTACAAACCTCAATATCATTTTTGAAGACCTATCCATAGATACCCCACACGTATGGGTTAGATGAAAAAAAATTTTTTGAGTTTCAGTTCTAAGTAAGTATGGGGAACCCCAAAATTTATTGTTTTTTTTTATTTTTGTAATAAAATCTTAATGCAGTTCACAGAATAAATCTACTTACCAAGTTTCAACAGTATAGTTCTTATAGTTTCAGAAAAAAGTGGCTGTGACATACGGACGGACAGACAGACAGACAGACATGACGAATCTATAAGGGTTCCGTTTTTGCCAAATTTGGCTACGGAACCCTAAAAATAGCATTGGATGTACCAGGCTAAGTGTATACTTAGTTAAGTGATAGTGGTTTAGTGGGATTACGTAGATCTAGGTCACTTGCAAGGCTTCTTTTAAAATTAGACTCACAATTATAATATGGAAACGGGAAATTTATACTCTTGGGTCTATCAGCCTTTTACTCCGACGAACTTATGTTTTGTACATGGACACTAATCTGACATTAATTAGGTACTGACAATTGTTGGCAATACACCATAATAGACGCGCAATAGTAAGCTTTTCTCTCTCAATAAAATAATAAAACCATTTATGTTTTTATAGAAAAACCCACAGAGGTAGTATAGGAAAAACCATACCAAAAGTTTTGGAAAGATTCCCAGAAAGTATTGCTTATTTTTTAGCATACATAATAATAAATTTAGTATACGATATCGGATAAACTGATATGTTCGATCAGTGTACATATATGCATCTACAGAATCCTAGTAAAATTTGTTTCTGAAAATAAAGAGCAAAATAGAATTTTTATAAGAATTTAGCTAGGTATCAACATTCTTGACATTTCAATTTAACTTAAACTCAATAAAGTACTTACTTATATATTAGATTCCTAAATTTTTAAGAAAAACATTTATTCCTGGAAACAATTTTTTACTTAGTAAATAAGTACATGTTTTGATTTTCCAAGAAACATCAAAATTGCGTAGTGACAAATTCTGAATCTGATTAAACTTTTTAAATTAGTGTGGGCAATGGGCATTCAGTTCAGATCGTCCTTGTTCTAAAAAAACCGGTCAAGTGCGATTCAGACTCGCACACAAAGGGTTCCGTACCACCGCACGATGTAAATTATTTTAATAAATAACAAGAAAGATGTCATAACAACACTTACCCAGCTGTGAAATAACTGGCTTAATAAGGCGCTAAGCGGGTAGTGCCTGACAAACAATTCGACACTCTATAAAGCCGGAACCCTAATTAACGATTTTCGTATTTTTTCCTTTACTTAAACTGTGATACCTTGCTTCTTGCCAAATGTCATGATTCTATGTCTATGTTCTATGTGTCTGTGTAAATAGCTTACCTACAAAGAACATGCCTAATCATACTTATTTTTTGTGTATCAGAGAAAATAAAAGGAGATCGGCGTAGTATGACCCAGCTAATTTAAAAACCATTCAGATTCAGAAATCATTTAATATTTTTTAATATATTTCAAAGTATTTTTCTGTGTAAACATCAATTTTTTAGAAGATGGGGATCAAAAATAAAAATTATTACGAAACAATAAAAAAAGTCGTTCTAATGGCAATACGGAGTATAGATACCCGCAGGGTGACCGCATATCTTTTGCATCAATCATTGATACATCGCAATCACCTCTGATTGGTTAACACTCTTCCACTATTGGACGAAATCGCCATTGACGCAGCAAGAATACCATAAATTCAGCCAATCGGAGGTGATTGTGATGTATCAATGATTGATGCAAAAGATACGCGGTCACCCGGCAGAGTATAAAAGTAGAAACTAACGTGTCAAATGTCAATTACTGTCGAACTCAATCAAATGTCATTCGTGGACCGTAGTAGAGATGTGTCGGAAAAAACACATTAACTCGAGTTGAAATTCAGGTAACTCGGAATGGAATTCGAGTTACACAACTCTGCTTAGCATAAAGAAACTAAGTGTATTTTATTTGTTACAAAATACTTTTTTCCATACATATTTGTACTTCAATCCAACTATCTGTTAGGACAATTATTATTATCAATGCTAAACTTCGTAGGTAGGATTGAAATAAAAAGGTTTTTATAGTTTACATAAATCATAATTTATATCGTTCTCATTAGAGTTAGTAGGTACACATTTATTTTTGGTTTTATTCTTAGTTAAGTTATAGTAAGCACTGATATTTAACAACAAAACTAGTTAGTTATAAAGCAGTCTTCACAAAATAATATCAGTCTAACTTTATAACTAGGTACATATTATGCTATTAATACTTTAATCATCACAATGAAAATATTCATAAATAACTTTGTCATCGTTAGTGTCATTCGGTCGATGCAATGGCGGGAGTACGTAGACAGAGAAAGAGATATATTAGACAGGGCGTCGGCGTATACAGTATGCGATAGTAATTAATTAATAAATAATTAATTAAAATTAATTAAAATCGTTAATTTAATTTAAAGGCGATGCATTATCGATACAGTTCTGCACTGCCGGCACCCCTCGCTCTTCTTTTACCCCTGAAAGCTCACGCGTTATAAATACGATACATCGCGACGCGATTGTTTGTATCGCTACTGTTTTGCTTCTGTTGCGCGTTGTAAATGCGACTAACGCCCAAAAGTTGCGATGTATAAGCGCGTTAGGGTTAACCCCCTTTTCAAATAGTAAGAATAGTATAACAACCATCAATTTGTATGTCATAATATACTTACTGGCCACGTTATGAATTACATACCTACTATAGGTTTAATGTACCCAGCAGGTAGGTAACTTGTTTTTATGTAGGTAGGAAAGCGTATTACTATTTGGTACATAGTCAGATAATGATCTGCAGTGCCTGATAGATTTTTCAAAGCTATTAAATGGTCATCTGGCTTAAAAACCATGAAATAGAAATCTAACCTCACTTTTAACTATTACTACGAATATCTTTTTTCTCCCAACTTTATTTGATTGACTTTCATAAACTTTTTTGTTAGTCTGGTTTAGTATAAGAAGTATGAGAAGTTTGATGCGTGAACGTGAACCTCAAGTTTGGGTCAAACACTATATGGGAGCTCGCCGACCTCCTTTAACAAGCTATTTCTAATATGGAATAAAACTCAAAAATTGATAAACCAATGTCTAAACAATGTTATAAGTTACCTATAGTTAATGTAGTTTTGTAAGTAACAATGATGGAGCCAATTTCCGCCAAATGTGGACAAGCACTCCTGTGGATATTATTTATGACGGGTACTTATCAGAACATGCCAAATCAATATTATATGTCTTAGGAAAATGAAAGTCATAATTTGTAGCAGCTTGAGTTGAGTACTTGAAGTCTAGAGAAATCTTCTGCTTATAGTACGTTTAAGCTCTTTGGCAATATTGTAAACCAATTATTAGGTTCCATTGAGCTATCGCATTTGGCTGAAGCTAGAGTTGCTTTCAATGTGGCATGTCCTAGTAAGGAGCCGGTATCTTTGTTTTCTCAAAGACAATGGGACGACGCACTGTGTTCAGATGTATTGCAGGAGCTTATAAATTCACCACCTTCACCAAGCGACCGTGCTCGCCTTCTTGCGGTGTCTACGAGGGAATCAAGTTACTGGCTTCATGCTCTCCCGTCTAAGCATTTAGGCACTCTGTTGGACCACCTCACTCTGACAATTGCGGTTGGTCTTCGACTTGGCGCCAAGTTACAACAGCCACATCTTTGCCACTGTGGTGGGGCAGTGGACGCGTATGGCCATCACGGGCTTTCTTGTATTAAAAGTGCCGGTCGTCTTTCGCGACATGCTTCCCTGAACGACATCATTCGTAGGTCTCTTGCCACCGCTAAAGTGCCTGCAGTATTAGAGCCTAATGGCTTGGCGCGCAGTGATGGTAAGAGACCTGACGGGATGACTCTTGTTCCGTGGAAGCAAGGAAGGTCGCTTGTTTGGGATGCCACATGCGTGGATGCGCTAGCGTTATCCCACTTGCAAGCGTCCTCCATGACAGCGGGGGCGGCGGCCACTAATGCAGAAAGAGCCAAGAGGCGCAAGTATGAAATTATTGAAAATAATTTCATTTTTGTGCCTTTTGGTGTTGAAACCCTGGGGTCGTGGGGCCAAGATGCTAGATCCTTTTTTAAGGATCTATCTTCTCGTCTCACAGAGTCCACAGGTGACCGGAGGCTGGCAGTTACCTCGGCCAACATATAAGTTTGGCTATTCAGCGGGGTAACGCAGCCAGCGTTCTGGGCACACTGCCTCATTGCAGCGGGATAGATGATATTTTTAATGTTTAGTTTTCAGTTTTTAATTTAGATTTAATTTTGATTTTAATGATTTGTATTTTGTAGTTTTTGATAAAAAAGTGTATATTTTCTTTATAAAGATTTCTTTAATTTTAAAACATATCCTTCTTGTACATTTAATCCTTCTGGAGGTTTCAAGTAAACTTCTTCATCTATTTTTTCATATAGAAATGCTCCTTTAACATCCATCTGGTTTATCTCATATTCTCGCTGTGCTGAAATAGCCAACAATGTTCTTAACGTCTGCATCCTTAACACTGGTGAGTATACATCTTCAAATGATTTCTTTTGTTGAAACCCTTTTACTACTAATCTTGCTTTACATATCTTCTCGTTTCCTATATTTTTCTTTGTGAAAACCCATTTAGTATCAATTAATTTATTTCCTTTTGGTATTGGTACACACTCCCATGTTTTACTTTCTTCTAATACTTTAAACTCCTCATGTATCTAAGCTTTAATCCATAAGTTTTTATATATCTTTAAAATTATCTGGTATATATAATCTTTAAAATTCTCTGGTACATCCTCATGTTGTGTAGACAATAAAGCATACAATTGTATGCTTACATTTGCTTTACATTTTCATCATCCACAAAATTCATTTCATAATCTTTCTGCCATTTTGGTTTCACTCGTTTCCTTTTTTCTGTAGTTTCTTTTCTTTCTTTCTTTTCTAAGTTCGTGAATTCGTGGCCCCTATTTTGGGACAAAGTTTTTACAGCTAGTTATTAATACAAATAAATTAAGGAGTTCCCGCGAGAACCAAAAAACCTCAAATTACCATCTTAAATTTTCGCAGTATTATAAATGCGAAAGTATGGATGAATGGATGGATGGATGTTTGTTACTCAATAACGGCAAAACGGCTGAATGGATGAAAATTGGTACAGAGATAGATTGTAGTCTGGAATAACACATTAGGCTACTTTTTAATAGAAAATTATTTTTATAGTTTTTTAATTCCCACAGGCACTCCTTACTTTTCCGGGATAAAAAGAAGCCTATGTCACTCTCCAGGTACTCAACTAGATATACCCAATACCCATGCAAAAAATCACGCCGATCCGTTGCTATGTTGCGGCGTGATTGAAGGACAAACTCCCTATTTGACTTTCTTAGGGATAGAAATTTAAAAAATTGTGAAATCCGTATTTCATTATTTTTAACCGGAAGCCCAAATATCAAGTTTCATCCCTACAGCAAGCTATAAACGGCGGAATTTCATAAAATTTTCAACCCCTATTTAATCCCTTTGGGGGTGGAGTTTTTAACAATTGTTACACACGTCCTTCTTATTTTTTTACCGAAAACCAAAATACCAAGTTTCGTAGATTTAACTTGAAAAATAACTTGTAAAATAAAAGACTTACATACAAACTTTCATCCCCTATTTCAGCCCTTTGACGGTAGAATTTTCAAAAATGGTGAAACACGTATTTCTTCATTTTGAACCGGTAGCTCAAATATCAAGTTTCATGTATATAACTTGAATAAAACCGGCCAAGTGCGAGTCGGACTCGCGCACCGAGGCTTCCGTACAAACCTGTAGTAAGTTTTAAATTATTAAAAATATTTTTATTTTAAATATTTGAGTTGATTGAATGAAAGGTAAATTGCGGTTTACGATTTATGACGTATTAAAAAAAAACTACTTACTAGATATCGTTCAATATCGTTCAATTTTCGGTGGAAGTTTGCATGGTAAGGTACATCATATATATTTTTTTTAGTTTTATCATTCTCTTATTTTAGAAGTTACAGGGGGGGACACACACATTTTACCACTTTGGAAGTGTCTCTCGCGCAAACTATTCAGTTTAGAACAAAATGATATTACAAACCTCAATATCATTTTTGAAGACCTATCCATAGATACCCCCACATAGATATCCAGATAGAGTTTCAGTTCTAAGTATGGGGAACCCCTAAAATTTATTGTTCTTTTTTTCTATTTTTATAAGAAAATATTAATGCGGTTCACAGAATACATTCTACTTAACAAGTTTCAACAGTATAGTTCTTATAGTTTCGGAAAAAAGTGGCTGTGACATACGGACGGACAGACAGACAGACAGACAGACATGACGAATCTATAAGGGTTCCGTTTTTGCCAAATTTGGCTACGGAACCCTAAAAATGACGGACTTTCATACAAACTTTCAACCCCTATTTTACGCCTTTTGGGGAGAAAAATACTTTCTTAGTGGATACTTATTACTTACTTACTCTTCACAAAAAATACACCCTCCAAATTTCATGTCTCTAGGACCAGCGGTTTAGGCTGTGCGTTGATATATAAGTCAGTCAGTCAGGACTTTGAATTTTATATATATAGACTAGCGGACGCCCGCGACTTCGTTCACGTGGCTTAAGTTTTTTAATTCCCACAGGCACTCCTTAATTTTCCGGGATAAAATAAATATGTCACTCTCCTGGTCCTCATCTATACCCATGCAAGAAATCACGTCGAACTGTTGCTCTGTTACGGCGTGATTGAAAGACAAACTCTCTATTTAACGTCCTTGAGGATACAATTTTCAAAAACTGTGAAACACGTATTTTTTATTTGAAACCAGAAGCCCAAATACCAACTTTCATGGCTATAACTTGAAAAATGAAGGATTTTCAAACAAACTTTCAATTAAATAATATTATAAATGCGAAAGTGTGTTTGTTTGTTGGTTTGTCCTTCAATCACGCCGCAACGGAGCAACGGATTGACGTGATTTGGCATGGATATAGGCGAGGGCCTGGAGAGTGACATAGGCTACTTATAATCCCGGAAAATTAAGGAATAACAAAATACTTAAACCACGCGGACGAAGTCGCGGGCATCATCTAGTAATTAATAAAACAGATGTGAGAGGTCGAGTGAGATTCAGCCTAATGACAATAAATACAGCTTTTATTAAGTACTTACTTACCTACTTAAATCTTAACTACAAGTATACTACTTACCTACATTCGTAATTAAACTTAAATACCTTAGTTTAAAGGTTTATATTTTAATTATTTTAACTTTTATCGGCAGTCCCTAGACTGCCAATTTTTATTTTATTTTATATAAACTCACTGGTGGAATCGATGTAGTCTTACGTCTAATGGATTTACTATTCATCAGACCAAACTTAATGCTTATATTATAAACTAGCTGATGCCCGCGGCTTCGTCCGCGTGGTTTAAGTTATTTTTGATTCCTGCGGGAACTCCTTAATTTTCCGGGATAAAAATAAGCCTAACAAAGCAACCTACCGACGTGATTTATTGCATGGGCATAGTCGAGGACCTGGAGAGTGACAAGGAACTTTTTAATGCGGAAAATCAAGGAATTTCAACGTTCATACTGCAAATATATTTGCGCGAATTTAAGTCTCGCAATTTATTCGCATACAGATTTCACCTCAGCACTGCGAATGCGGTGAGCGTCATACAACTCCGTACAGCACAAAATATTCGAGCGAATATTTTCCTACCGCACCGTGTGAAATTATTATATCCTCCGTGACGACCTCCGTAGCGCAGTGTTGAGCGCTGTTGTCTTAACGTGCGGAGGGTCCGCGTGCGATCCCCGGCAGGGTCAATTTGGGAATTTATAATTTCTAAATTTTCCCTGGTCTGGCCTGGTGGAAGACTTCGACCTTGTCTAGTTACCGAAACCGAGCAGGGGTAGTATGGGTTTAATATAACTGCCATGCCCCTAACAGCCCGCTAGGCCATCTTAGACTGCATCATCACTAACCATCAGGTGAGATCGCAGCCAAGGGCTAACTTGTAGTGGATAAAAAAAAGTATTTTCGCGCGAATTTTACTCGCAAATGCGAACACCGTATGATTTCTAGTATTACAGAACTGCGAAAAAAAATCGCACGTATATTTTTCGCAGTGCGAACGTACCCTAAAAATTCACGTGCATTCTTAAATGAAATATTCCACGCGGATGAAGTCGCGAGAATTTAGATAACGCTAGTCAAGTATAAATAAAGAAATAAAAATAACAACACTTCATTAATTAATCATTTATTTTTAATTAATTAAATCACAGCGAGTATCTTACAATTACATATACATATTCAAGAACAAATTAAATGAAAATCGTCGTTTTAATTTATTAAAACAACAGGTGGTTATACAACAATCAGTCACTGCTTATTAGTAATAATATAAACAAAATAACAAATATCCTCGCCTATTTCACACTTATTCTAAACAAAAAGAAATGTGTTTGACTTTTTACTAGGAATTTCTTTTTTTTTCACCAGTGGTAAATTCACTTGACGATTCAAAACCACTTGTCATAGTCTACTTGAGTGAAATGTTTGAATTTTGTTTTTTTTTACTCTTATGTTGATCCAAAAAATTTGACTTTTTCATAGACAGTGGCGCCTCCACCACACGCACTCATAAGCACACGAGTATATATCCGAACAGAGGGGAAGCTTCCTAAGAAAGTCGAAAATGTATAAGTACCTATTCTGCTAGGGTTGTCGCCTGATGCATGTCAACAATTTAAGGGAAAAATAAAAATATAATGTATTTATATAATGTATAATTTCAGTTATATCCTGAAATTGAACAACAAATACTTTCCTGTTTCCTGTTTTGTAATCCCAGGGATCCTCAGATATCGATTTTGAACGAAATAGGAAAATTAACAAATAATTTCAAAATGACGCTGATTTTTTAAAATTTTAGTACCAGTTTCCTGTTTTGTAACCTCAAGGAGTCCTAAATATCGATTTTGAACGAAATCGGTTAATTAACAAAGAATTTCAAAATGGCGCTGATTTTTTTAAACTTTGGTACCAGTTTCCTGTTTTATAATAACAGGGATTCTCAGATATCGATTTTGAACGAAATCGGTCAATTAACAAAGAATTTCAAAATGGCGCTGATTTTTTAAAACTTTGGTACCAGTTTCCTGTTTTATAATACCAGGGAGTCCTAAATATCGATTTTGAACGAAATCGGTCAATTAACAAAGAATTGATATCGATTTTGAACGAAATCGGTTAATAACAAAGAATTTCAAAATGGCGCTGATTTTTTTAAACTTTGGTACCAGTTTCCTGTTTTGTAACCACAGGGAGTTTTAAATATTGATTTTGAACGAAATCGGTTAATTAACAAAGAATTTCAAAATGGCGCTGATTTTCTTTGGTACCAGTTTCCTGTTTTGTAACCCCAGACAGTCCTAAATATCGATTTCAATCGAAAAATCATAAAAAAAGGTTCATTGGTTTCCGAGAAAATCGTTAACAAGGTTAGAAAGGTACTTACTTCTCTTTATCTCTCGGGTATGAAAAATAGGAAACATCCTTATTGTTTTTGGAACTTTTCAAGCAAACTGTGCAAATATTCGGCATTTTTGTTGAAACAACACTATTTATAAATCTAAAAGTTTTATTTTTAATTCAAAATTAGAATATACGCTCGATCGTCAGCCCTTACGTTCGTACCCGGACTGAGGCGTCGCGTACCCAGACGGCGTGTCGGTGAATGTGTCGGTGAGAGCTCACGACATCGTTGCGCTATGTATGGGTGAAGTCGCCGCGAGCCGTTTGTATGAAGCTTCCCCTCTGTACGTACTCTGTGCTCATAAGTTTGCCAAACTATTTATTTAAACTGAAAACATGTATAATCGAAATCTTACGCCAACATATTATAACCTTAGCATACGAAGATATGAATGAAATGACAAATCACAAGATTTACGATGAGTTACTATTAAAATTCTTTCTTTTTAATTGTTCAACAAATCGTACTTAACTTTTTCTATATCTCAATTTTTTTTGTTACAAAGTAGGAGTATCTACTTTTTGGGTTCTTATATTTTCAAGAACTTAAAAAAATTAATGTGTATAAATATTCTGAAGAACAAAAATTGCAGAAATGCAAACACAAAAAAAATGCTAGTTACTTAATGTTGACCAAGTAACATGGAACATAACTATAAAACACCACTTTTTTTTAATTATTCAAAATCTATTCCAAACAAATGTTCACCGACCTACAAAGTATTAAAAAAAAACAAAAATCGGTCTTTACAGCTGACCTAAAATTAAAACCTTTATATCAATTACGAAAGTTGTTGAACATTTCTTTTATCGACTTGTCCCAAAAATATGAAATGAAAAAAAAAATTAAGTGGACCTATTGACCACAGATTAAAACTAAACATTGTGATCATAGAGAAATTAAAATCCTAATCTTTGATTAGGTATATACAGAAGGATGTTACCTAGTACTATTTATTATTCTGTGCCCTAACATATTTAAATTGAAGCTTCCTATAACCTTAAAATGGCGCATGGGCGGAGCTTAATGCGGGCATTAGGGCTGAAATTATCGATACCTTTGATTATGTCGATACTTAAGTATACACTCGATATAAAATTAACAAAATATAATTAATAAATTATTAAACATAATTTTTGAAATACACTAGTATTCGTATTTTATAATGAACAAGCTGATGCCCGCGACCCCGTCCGCGTGAATTGAGGTTTTTTGTAAGAAAAAATTTTGTATGAAAAAAAATTTTTTTACTCATCGTTTCGTATAGAAGACAAAAATTCATTCGTAGGAAAAATACGGAGAGAGCTGATGATTGAGGATTTCGAAGACGGATGAAGAGCACAGCCAGGGTATTCAAGATAGGTGGGGTGTGCTCGACCAAATGTAACTCGAAACTTCATCCAATTGACAATGTGCTGAAAAAAAATTCAAAATGGCGGATTTAAGATGGCCGCCATACAAATTTCGTCGGTGTCTATCTCGGAGAGTGTAAAAGATGGAAGAGTGGTTTCTTGGCAAAAGATGATCAGGACATGAAGGTCTACTGAAGGTGAACAGGAAAAAATTCAAGATGGCGGAATTTATTTTTCCATATAAAATGTATGGCGAATATTGAAGAGGCTTACAAGTGTAGAACTATGCAAGAGTTTGATGCGGTTTTTTTACAAGATTTGTTCTGTATGGAAGAATTGTCGGTTTGCTGTTAGGAAAGCCAAGATGGCGAAGTTCAATGGCACCCAAAGGTACCCGATCGTCAGTGGTATGATATTGATATTAATCAACTAAGGAAGGTTTCTTTGTGTTTTTACTTCAACAGTCTCTTTCACTGTATGCATGTCTGGAAAGTTTATTTACATTAAAAGGCCCTTTTAGATATTTATGGAGTCTCTGTTTTATGTTTTCTTATGAGAATTTTTTTTACGTCTGTCGGATGCGTGGCACTCTGGCGCTTCCACTGTGCTCGCTAGCATAGCAGTGTGTTGTTTACTTCAGAACACGTAGGCAGTAAACACTAGGATAGAAGGAGAGCAAGTAAGTAGACAGTGGGCCGCGCGGTCTACGCGGGCGGGTGCGGTTCCATTTCAAAATTTGTTTTTAAAGAAGAACTCTCCATAATTTTTCGGAGAAAAAATATATGGAGGTGTTTATTTCAGAAAGTAGCTATACTAAATGGAAGAGTGGAGTGAAAGTACCTATACTAAATCGTTAAGGGATCAACGCACAGCCTAAACCGCTGGGGTTAGCAACTTGAAATTTTGACAGTAGGTTCCTTTTGTGACGTAGGCGCTCAGTAAGGAAAGATTTTTAAAAATTACACTCCTACGGGGGTGAAATACGTGTTTTGGATTCAGTAAAGAAGAAACTAAGCTATAATTAGATGAAATAACTTAAAATACTCGCCACAAAAAGAAAAATGAAAACAACTATGTTACTCACTTAAGAAATGAAATTCCTGGGCGTTTTACAATACTATTATTACGACACCCCACAACTGAGCACTTCACCATTGTTGATTACACAAAACTAAGCAAAAACATAAAAATATTATGAAAATATTCACAAAACTGGTAATTAGCCACAACCAAAACACCGGAAGCAATACAGACGCCATATAAAGGTACATAAAAATTGGCTTCAATAGCAAAATTTGATGACGACGTGACTTGAATTTGATTTGAAAAACATAATACACCTGTCTCATTCTAAAAACGTAGCTTTCAATAAGTAAGACTAGTCAAAACATAGTAGTACATGTTTTATTAACAAAATGCATCGTATAACTATAATTGAGTAAAATGTAACACATCCATCTCTATATACCTAATCAAAGATCCTAATCATGTAGCATTATACATATAAACCTTAGATTTAAATAAACACAGGATAGGAAACTTAAAAGTACAAAGGTTTGAAGATTATTCAAAAACAAGTTTAAATTCGTATGAGGTAAGTAATCTTTCCACTTAATTTTTCAAAAAGAATGTCAAATTGGAAAAAAAAAAATACAAATTGAACTTGCTTTTCTTCTATTTGCATTACTTACTGCAAAAAATGCGTTTGAATAAAATAAAAAAATAGATATTGAATCAAATTATATAAGAAAGGAATATTATGGCAAAAAGTCTGCTGTATTCGTAATTTTAGCGAATACAATCGCGTTAAACTTAGCTTAGAAATATTAAAAAAAAACACTTATTCACATTTCACACAAGGAAAACAAAATTTGGCCACTGACTTTCGTCGCTTCTATGAAGTCACAGTTATGTCCCACAAACTGATCTGACCCGGTGCCCGGTGGCCAGAATGTGCTCCTGTGTATGCGCACACACTTGTGCACTATATCTCCCGCGCAGATGGCTAATCTCTCTGGAGATTGGCCGCCGTGGCCGAAATTCGGTCAGGAGGATATTATCACACTTAAAAACGCGCTTCTAATAAGGACGTTGTATGAAAGAAGATGTGACGTCATCAAATGACATGTCCCAGTTCAGTATGGAGGGTGGTTTTTAGGGTTCCGTAGCCAAATTTGGCAAAAACGGAACCCTTATAGATTCGTCATGTCTGTCTGTCTGTCTGTCCGTCCGTATGTCACAGTCACTTTTTTCCGAAACTATAAGAACTATACTGGTGAAACTTGGTGTGTCCCCCCCCCCCCCCTGTAACTTCTAAAATAAGAGAATGATAAAACTAAAAAAAATATATGATGTACATTACCATGCAAACTTCCATCGAAAATTGGTTTGAACGAGATCTAGTAAGTAGATTTTTTTAATACGTCATAAATCGTAAACCGCAATTTACCTTTCATTCAATCAACTCAAAATCTATTTAATATAAAACTTATATTTAATGTTTGTACGGAACCCTCGGTGCGCGAGTCCGACTCGCACTTGGCCGGTTTTTTTTTTTTTATTCTGAGTGTTAATGAACCAGAACGATACTGCCATCACGTGAAAGCGAAAAAAATATAACATTTAACTCCATTTAAATAATAATTTTAGAAAACCCCGTTTTTTAAAAAAATAATTATGAAAAACATCGTTTGTAGAAAATATTTTTCGATGGATGGCAACACTAAAACTTTTTCTACAGTGCGTTCCACTAAGCGCCCACAACGATCAAAATGCTCTTTTAGTCGTTCCACATAACGAACGCGGTCGTTGTGATCGCGGCGAAAACGTCACTTATGACGTCATGACTTACGCTCACGCGAAGCTCGCGGCATCCCATCTAAAAAGGTGGGTCGTCGTGATCGTTGAGAAAATTAGCGGCATTTTCAAAACTCAAAGCATCAAAGATGGCGACTGTTAAACTTACGTTATTTCATGCGGAAAGAGATATTTTAGTAGAAGTGAATGTTTCTGCAGCTGATGCTCAACGTGCCTCCACAGATATAATTGACTAGTACAAATATAATTAACTATGTAAAACAAGTTTAAAAAGAAAAATTGCAGTTTATAATTAATATACATGTACACATTTTTCCTTGATTTCCAATAATATAAACTAACTTTAGAAATGAAAATTAAGTTAGCCTTCTATATATATGTTAGTTTTCTTATTGAAAAAATCAAATTATAATTTTTTCAATATAAATCGATTTACACAAAAAATATTTCAGTTTATTTTCAAGGCTTATACAGATTATAACCTAACCTCTTAAATCGTTTGCTTTCTTTTTACTAACTCGCCGTTTGTATTATTTACCTCCACGCTCAAAACGCTCTATAATCCATACCACTTGAGTTTACGACAGTAACGCAAGAAGAACGGGAAAAACTGCGACCGTGAACGTGATCGTTGTGAACGCTTAGTGGAACGCACCTGTAATAGGCATAATGACTGATTTTGAAAAATGGTCACATTATGTTCGGAAGTATCTACTATTTCGAAATATCTTATTTCAGCAGAAAAATAAAGTTTGGTAGTTAAAATTAGCATTTGAAATTTAAATTTTAAAATTCACGCCAAAACGTTCGGCGGTGTCATGGCGTCGTTGTGACGTCACTATTGTTATTACCAATGTACTCTGTGCAGTGTGCAGCAAGCAATAGTGTGATTTTCAAAGCTCGAAAACAAACAATTGTGACGTCATTCGCTTCTTTGTGTTTTATGCAATATGGCGGATTGCTGTATTTTTTAGTTTTATTTTATCAAAATAAATAGCAATCTCACTAGAAATAGAAAAATAAATACGTTTTTTATAATCCATGAATCCTATTTCATTATATAAATTCATAATTTCATTGATTCTTGGTTACTGTCATCATGCCTATTGTCACTTTGATGTCATGCAAAACTGTCATTGACATTTGACAACTGACAAGTGATAATTTTTAACTGTTGATAAGATTCAGGCAAAGATCTAAAAAAGCCACAAAATAAAATAATATTTTTCTCCAAAATGGGGTCCTTTAAAAATGTGTAAATTATTCTATACGCCATATTTTAGGATCTCTATTCACGTGTATTAAATTTGATCTTGGTTCATGTTCAAGGGCCAATCTTGGACAAGTCCATACTTTTTTTTCTTTAATCTATAGTTTAAAATGGTTATCAAAATTAAAACTAACCGAGGAAGTGAATTTTAGGTATTTTGGAAGACCCTCTATTTAATAATAGGTAAGAAATAATTTATTTTTGACATAGTCATCATCCCTATTGTTTAGATTGGCCGAATTTATGGTATTTTTGCTGCGTCAATGGATTTCGTCCAATAATGGAAGAGTGTTAACCAATCAGAGGTGATTGCGATGTATCAATGATTGATGCAAAAGTTACGCGGTCGCCCTGCGGGTCAGATAAGTTTGACGTTAACAAAAAATGTTCTTTTTCACACAAAGAAAAATAATCGAAAAACATTTGTCCACTAACTTTCGTCGCTTCTATGGAGTCAAAGTTACATGAAATTAACAAAAAAACACAAGTCTTATTCACACAAAGAAAAAAAAAAGAAAATTTGACCACTGACTGACATCGCTTCTATAAAGTCACAGTTACACCAACGTAAAAGATTATTAAAAGTCCTAGGAATGTTCGCGAACATGCTCGCCAAGCGGATCGGCTCACGTGCTCGACTGGCGCGAGCTTCCGCCAGCTAGTTTTTTCCTAAAACAAAAGGAAAACAAAATTTTACACGCTGTAACAATCCATTCTAAGTCATACTTCATACTAATATTAAAAACTAGCTGATGCCCGCGACTTCGTCGCGGGCATCTTCGTCTTCGTCGCGGTTTGTCCTTCAATCACGCCGCAACGGAGCAACGGATTGACGTGATTTTTGGCATGGGTATAGTTGAGGACCTGGAGAGTGACATAGGCTACTTTTTATCCCGGAAAATTAAGGAGTTCCCGCGGGAATAACAAAAAACTTAAACCACGCGGACGAATTCGCGGGCATCAGCTAGTAATATTATTAATGCAAGAGTGTGTGTGTGTCTGCTACGCTTTTACGCCCCATCTTTTCTACCACCCATCAACACTACAGCCCATCAATGTCCCACCGCTGGGCACAGGCCTCCACTCTCATAGGAGAGAGGGAATAGACCCACCACGCTGCTCCAATGCGGGTTGGCTATATTTTCTACCGATTTTGTTGAATTGAATAAAAAAAGCGGGCTAACCTGTTAGGGGTATGACAGATAAATTAAACCCATGCCCCTAGTCGGTTTCTACACGGCATCGCACAGGAACGCTAAATCGCTTTGCAGCACGTCTTTGCCGGTAGGGTGGGTAACTAGCCACGGCCGAAGCCTCCCACCAGGCCAGACCAGAGAATATTCAGAAATTATATATTTCCAAACTGACGTCTTTGCCGGTAGGGTGGTAACTAGCCACGGCACGATCTCAATTATCACTGCGAAATGATAAATCGACCAGACCGGAGAAAATTCAGAAATTATGAATTCCCGCTCAACCCTGCGCCGGGTAAGTCGTAATTGTCAAAAAAAAAATGACTTTGATCTTGACTTACCTCAGTAAAGCTTCCAGACTGGTCCCCTGCAAGGCGCCCTTGTGCCTTTTGAAGTGAATCGTCCGCCCGGTTTTGGTGTAACACTCGAAGTTGCATAGTTTACAGACGAATTTGACAAAGTGATTTCTATAGTGCGCCGATAGTAGGCTGTCGTCGTCGAATCGCCGCTCGCAAATGTCGCATTCGCAACTACCCACCTCCTGTAAAAAAAAAATTATATGTTATCCTAATAGTTTCCTAGCTATTATTATATTCTATACTAATATTATAAATGCAATAGTTTGGATGGATGGATGGTTACTTTATCACGCCAAAAGGGTTGAATGGATCTGGATGAAAGGCACAGAGATAGATTAGTCTTTTTTTTTATCCATTACAAGTTAGCCCTTGACTGCGATCTCACCTGATGGTAAGTGATGATGCAGTCTAAGATGGTAGCGGGCTAACCTGTTAGGGGCATGGCAGTTATATTAAACCCATACCCCTATTCGGTTTGTACACGGCATCGTACTGGAACGCTAAATCGCTTGGCGGCACGTCTTTGCCGGTAGGGTGGTAACTAGCCACGGTCGAAGCCTCCCACCAGGCCAGACCAGGGCAAATTCAGAAGTAATAAATTCCCAAATTGACCCTGCCGGGGATCGAATCCGGGACCTCCGCACGTTAAGGCAACAGCGCTACACACTGCGCCACGGAGGTCGTCAAAATCTGGAATATCCCCAGAGAGATTAGTCATCTGCGCGCATACACAGGTTCCTTTCTTTCTTTATACACAGGTTCTCTGTTCCTTTACTCTCAAAGCCTGATGGGACGGAAAATCCGACACAACCGGAGAGAGATCAGGCGCAGGAACGACGGCTTTACGTGCTCTCCGAGGCACGGGGGTGAAACACCGCCAACTTCCAACTCCGGGCTAGTTTTTTTTTTTTTCCCAGAGGAGGAGGAAAAAAATCCCTTATGGACTCCTGTCTGATGGCAGGGCGTGTCCGACTCGCACGGACTAAACACAACCTCCCCCCCCCGAGGCTCCCCGATCAACACGGAACCGGGCTAGTACTGAGAATTTCTTGTCAAAAAAATCCAATACTTAATTATGGCCCGACCCGGGATTCGAACCCGAGTCTCGTCAGCCGCAATCAAATATGCTAACCACTCCACCAACGAGGCAGTCAATCTGGACATAGTATTACTTCGTTTTCCATACATACCTCGTCATGAAAATTCCTATTATGCTCCTGCAACCGATTATGATCCGAAAAACCAAGGACACAGGAATCACATTTGAACTTCATGCTCTTGAACGATTCCTTATTACGTCTCTCCATGAGGATTTTCTCCAATTCATCAATTTCTACCTTCACTTTACCGAAAATAGCATCACAATCGGTCTCTGCGATAGATTTTGGGTAAGTTTCATCTTCTTGGGTCGTTTTTGAGCCACTTTGGTCCAATTCTGTTCGCATCGGCTCAGGATTTTTTACATTTTGGTCCAATTTCGTCCGTTTTGGTTGTTCTTGGTTTGGTTCTGGTTGTGGTATTGGCCGTTTCACTACTTTTTTCGGTGTTATGCTTGTATTTTGTTCGTGTTGGTTTTCGAAATAATTTTCTGTGTCCTGAAACATTAAACACAAACGCATCAATCAATCAATCAATATACATAACTTGTAAAGCATAAAACACTAGCTGATGCCCGCGACTTTGTCCGCGTGGATTGAGGTTTTTCGGTTCCCGTGGGAACTCTTTAATTTTCCGTGATAAAAAGTAGCCTATGTGTTATTCCAGACTATAATCTATCTCTGTGCCAAATTTCATTCAGATCCGTTCAACCGTTCTGGCATGATTGAGAAACACACATCCATCCATCCATACATCGTACTGGAAAGCTAATTCGCTTGAGCGGCACGTCTTTGCCGATAGGATGGTATCTAGCCACGGCCAAAGCCTCCCACCAGTGACCAGACCACCGGAGAAAATTCCCAAATTGACTCCTGCCGGGGATCGAACCCGGAGTTACCCGGATTACTAGCTGATACCCGTGTGGTTTAAGTATTTTTAATTCCCGGGACATACATTTTTCGGGATAAAAAGTATCGCCACCTTATTTGTACCTGTAATAGTCTAATTTTAAGATAATAAATGGATGTTGACTTTGAATTGGACTTGGACTTGGATTTTGACTTCAATAGTTTAAGTTCAAGTTCAATTTATTTAAAACACTAGCTGATGCCCGCGACTTCGTACGCGTGGATAGATGTTTTTTGGTTCCCGCGGAAACTCATTTTCCGGGATAAAAAGTAGCCTATGTGCTATTCCAGACTATAATCTATCTCTGTGCCAAATTTCTTCCAGATCCGTTCAGCCTGATTGAGTAACAAACATCCATCCATACATCCATCCATCCAAACTTTCGCATTTATAATATTAATTTGATGTAGGACATACAGGCGTCTCATAAGATACGTCATGTTTTGAAAGAAACACCGGTTCGGAAAGAAATTTCTGCCGAGAAGAGCCAAATAGACTCAGAAGCGTACCTGCCGAGTAGTTTTAACATCAGGCTCAACTGCTAGTGGGTCCGGTAGAGAGGTTTCCTCCACCTCAGGCTCAACCGCCTCTTCTTTGATGTCTTGCGCACAATCTTCTATGCTTGCTGGTTGATCTTCACCGGCGTTGGAGTTCTTATAGTCGCCTATCAATATTGTTGATAGATTGGACAGGTTCTCGCATTTTTGATTCTGGAATAATGACAAAAAATTATTAATTTATTCATTCAAGACTAGATGATGACCGTGACTTCGTCCGCGTGAAATAAGTTTTTAAAATCCAAACGGGAACTCCCTAATTTTTCGGGTTAAAATATAGCCTGTGACACTCCCAAATAATGTGGCTCTCTATTGGTACCAGAATTTTCAAAATCGGTTCAGTAGATCCAGAGATTAGCCCCTACAACGTCACAAACTCACAAACTTTACCTCTTTATAATATTAGTATTGCCATACAAGATGATGCCTGCGAGCACGACCATGGCATGGATCTAGTATTTTTATTCGCGCGGGAAATCTTTAATTTTCCGGGATAAAAAGTACCCTATGTGTTCCTCCTCCATGCATCGTCAACCTAACAGCTGAGGGTTATGATCTTTGCCACGGAATATCTTTATTGGATAGAAGCAGGCGTTAAGTTGCAGAAGTCCATGTTAATGAAGGAACTAGAAGTTTAATTCGCTATAATCCGGCAAAACAGATAAACAATCGGGCATTGTTATTGTTTTTTATGTTACAATATTAATATTGTATTTACCTACATATAGTATTTTAAGATTTTATTTTATTTTATCTTTTAATATTGTTTTTATTTTTTAAGTAATAATCTATTTTATGTATTTTATAATATGGGCCTTGTTGCCTGAAATCCATCAATACTAATATAATAAATGCGAAAGTGTGTCTGTCTGTCTGTCTGCTACGCTTTCCCGGCCCATCTTTTCAACCGATTATGCTGAATAGGTTCTATCCCGGGGCAGGACATAGGCTATTTTTTATCCCGGAAAATTAAAGAGCTCCCGCGGGAATCAAAAAACCTTAATTCACGCGGACGAAGTCGCAGACATCATCTAGTAATAAATAAATAATAAAAACTAATTGTCAAGTCATAAATCTGAAGATTATCTTATCTTTCACGATGCGCGCGATGAACTACGTCCTTTCCCTGTGTTATTCCAGACCATAATCTCTTTGCCAAGTTTCATCCATATCCGTTCAGGCCGTTCTAGCGTGATTGAGTAACAAACATCCATCCATTCCATCCATTAGTTAAAGATAAGTATAGATTCTGTACCTGATTGGTCTCGAACGCGTTGTTAGCTCTTCTCACTTTCTCCTGGAATCGCTTGACCCTCCTCAGCTCAGCGATGCATTCCCAACACGCCAGCATACTGAACATGAAACTAGGTATGGTGGTGTGCTGAAAAAAAAAAGAATTTTTAATTTAGATAGAAATTCTTTAAAAGTATGCTCCTGTAAAAAACTTATTATTATGCCTACTGTTGAAGATTATGTAAATGATAAAAGAGCATGGATTTGACTCGCTCCAGCAATGCTAAGGACAGCGGTTACTTATGTATCTACACATTGATGTAATTGTAAATGATTAAAAAAAAAGAGCAACCACCGAGTTTCTTGCTGGTTCTTCTCGGTAGGAATGTCATTCCGAACAAGTGGTATATTCAGTCGACGACGATTCAAAAGCACTTATAATCATCGATATATTATATGTAGGTACTAGATAGGCCCTTTCATAGAAAAATTTGGGCTTCCAACCTTTAGAGCACGCTCCTAACCTGTATAGCCCTGTCCTTGTCCCCGCCATAGCGCTGTCCCGCTTTTCAGACTAGATGACTTTAGTAAAATAGGTCCACATTCTTTGTTTGACAGGGCCCGTATATAATGTAAATTGAGGTCGTTGCTTTTAATCATACTAATATTATAAATGCGAAAGTCACTTTGTTTGTTGGTTTGTTGGTTTGTCCTTCAATCACGCCGCAACGGAGCAACGGATTGACGTGATTTTTGGCATGGGTATAGTTGAGGACCTGGAAAGTGACATAGGCTACTTTTTATCCCGGAAAATTAAGGAGTTTCCGCGGGAATAACAAAAAACTTAAACCACGCGGACGAAGTCGCGGGCATCAGCTAGTATTGTATATTTGAATAATAAATATTATAAGTTTGAGTTTGACGGCTAAGTTCGCTTTTGTTGCGAGTGCCTAGTATGTATTCCGAGCTGGCGAAGGGTTGGGTCAACACAACGTCTTCTCCCCATCGATATATATGTAAGTACTAGATGGGCCCTTTCATAGAAAAATGGCGGGCGACCAACTATGAGAGCGCGCTCCTATAACCTGTCTTATGCCTGTCTTTGTCCCCGTCGTAGCGCGATCACGGTCGCTCATCGTGTAGATAATTTGTTACTAAGTTAACATCTAAAGTCTTATTAGTTTGGCACTGTATTATTTTTATTTTAAGGTAAGTGTTTCAATTCACAATTATACCTTTCCAAGAAAACGTTATTTAATCTTCCTATTTAATATTTTTATCCATTTCGCAATCATTTAATTTCCGAGGCTAACTGTATGATATTTTTTTTTACTAACTGGCCTTACGGCTTTGGGTTCCAGCCCTAGAATAGTCCAGTCCAGTACGATAAAAATAATGCAACCAAGATTAGTTAATGCATAGATGGGCAGAACGGACAATAGGCATTAATACCTTCCGAGACGCAATATTATGCTATTGTAATAATATGATAAAATTAGTTATTGACGTGAGTTTAATGTTAAACCAACTTCAATAAATAAAGGGTTTTTATTTATTAAAGTTGATAATTTTTATTTTGTACTAGCGAATGCCCGCGACTTCGTCTGCGTGGTTTGAGGATTTTTGATTCCCGCGGGAACTCCTTAATTTTCCGGGATAAAAAGTAGCCTATGTGCTATTCCAGACTATAATCTATCTCTGTGCCAAATTTCAGCCCGATCCGTTCAGCCGTTGGGGCGTGATTGAGTAACAAACATCCATACATCCATACATCCATCCATTCAAATTTCGCATTTATAATATTTATATTATATATTATATATTATTATTTTTGATTTGATTGATTGATATTTGATGAAAATTAAATAGTTAATTCAAAATTCAGAATTGTATTATTTCGTTGAACAAAGGTTGTTCAGTACCTATTATGTACAGCTACATACTTACAAGTGTTTATTACTTAATCGTATTTTTAAATGCACACTGTGTAAGTGATTTATCTCAAAATAGCTTTTAATATTTCTTTTGATGGCAAGTAGCATACTTAGAAATGTATAAAATAAAATAATTTCAAATGAAGTATTTTTCTGTGACTCGATCCATTAGTACTCTTTCACCTCTCCCATTCCAACCCCTTTTTATTATAATAGTACTAATAATTATTTTTGAATTCTTTCATTTGCAATAAGGTTTGGCGAGGATTATTTTAAACTGTTTTAGCTGTTATTATTTTAAATTTCAAGTTTTTTGCATTAGTAGTTACCGAATTATGCTAAGTGTGACGGACAGTCATGTCGCACCACAAGGGTTGTTTTCTTATCATTTTGGTACGCAACCCTAAAAATGACTTTATTTCTGTCAATTTTTCGACAAAACTTCAGTATCAACAATTAACAAATAATTAAATTAAAAAAAACCCACGACGAACTGCAGCGCCCCATTGTGTGGACTTTGACCTTTAAATATATCTAAGAACCTTCTCACAAGCTATATATATATCTAATGCAAAAAACCGCATAATAATCGGTTCAATGGTTTTCCAGGAAACTGGTAACAAAAAAGTGGTAAAAATAACAACGTCATACTAACATTTATCGTTTACCTCAGAGAGTACACTCATGTAGGTATTATTTTCGACAAGCGCATCTGTACTAATCTATGACCGAGTCATACGTTTTCAAGATGGCGCATATGTTGCAAGCAAGTTCCCGCTTTTCAGACTAGATGGCGTTGTTAAACATAAGTTCCCATTCTTTGTTCGACAGGGCCCGTCTATGTAAATTGAGGTCGTTGCTTCTCCCGGACAGTTTCCCGCTAGATGGCGTTGTTAGGGCTTTTGACAGGTTTTTGATATTTTCGCAAAGTTCCTATGCACTGATTTTAAAACTGATTACGCTTGCGCCAGTATATCAATGCGTATTATTTTATCACATCATTAGTTTAATTTAAAACGGAGCCATTTAGTCAAATAGTCCACTAATAAAAATCTGTCATATCGATTACTGTATATACGCAACCCCCACGCACACACTGACATCATGATTGCTATCCAAGTTCTGTGGTTCTAACATAAACTACGAATTGTTTACTATAAAATTGAACTAGATGGCATTTAAACAAAAACTGCCTAGTTTTGCTTAGTATTTTTTTTATTTAATTCGGATACAAGATAAACTTTGCTTTGACTGCAATCTCACATGGTTGATGGTGCCACCATGTGAGATGGTCGTAAGTGATGATGCAGTCTAAGATAGAAGCGGACTAACCTAGTAGGGATAATATGGCAGTTTTTATTAAACCCATACTTTATACCCCTTTGGTTACTACATGGCATCGTACCGGAACGCTAATCGCTTGGCAGCACGGCTTTGCCGGTAGGGTGTCTTTGCTGGGGACGGGTGACAATAATGCGGCTAGGGTTGCCAACTTTTTTTGGAAAACAAGCTACTTCAAATTTCAATATACTTACTGAAAACGAACAATTGCCCAAATCTTGAAAACTATCGAAACTAATAATAGTCAATAGTCAATAGTCAATATCATTTATTCAATATAGGTACACTGTAGGTACACTTATTGACGTTAAAAATTACTTACTTTAAAAAAAACATGATGGTGATAATCGGTTACGGTATCTTAAAACTAAAGCTACGAGGGTTCCAAACGCGCCCTGGTATAAGAAGAGCTCACAACAAACTCAAATGAAACTTGCACTGTTATCTAAGTTGAATTAAATGTAAGCCAGTAAAAAACGATTGGTCGCATATTTTCGGAGAAATGCATGGACAAACATTATGTTTGGAAGCCCTAATAGATTGTCATTTATGTGAATATTTTGAAGTTCCAATAATATTACACACGGAATATTATGCGTGTCGAATTGATAACCTCTTTTTGAAGTCAGTTAAAAATATTATTTTTTTCTTCAAAAGTTGTGAAAATATAGTAGTTCCAGTACCATGGTTTTTTCCGGGATAAAAAGTTTCATAACAAATTTCAGCCAAATCGGTTCAATAGTAGTGGCGTAATTAAGCAACAAGTACTCATTAATGCGATTTAATTCGTAACTATCATTTCGGACAGAGTGCCGGCTTATAATTAAATTTTCGAGAGACCAAGAACCGGGTATGGGTGGCAAGTGGCAACCCTACTGATGCGGCGTGATTTACGCGCAAGAGCGAAATAAGAAATTATCACCGCGATATTATAGACCAAGAGGAAACGAAATGTTTTTATACGACTGCCTGAAAAAAGGAGTATATTGTATTCAGGGTTCACGTAGGTATGTATGTATGTATGTATGTATGTATGTATGTATGTATGTGAGTTTGTATATTCCACCATAACTTCTATACGCCTGAACCGATTTTGATAAATGCGGTATCGTTAGAATCCCTAGCTTATTCCGGGTGACATAGGCTAGTAAAATTTTAAAAATAAATGATGGAGTGACCATGGTCCCGCATTAAAGACTAAAATTGTTTTTTTTTCGAAAATAAGATTAACTATATGATCATCATCTAGAAATTGATGAGTAGATTCCAAAAATATATAACACTATAGTTGGGGCGTTTTTTTTAACGTGTTAACTACATGATTTAAAATCGATGATTTTTTTTTACCATGTTTTGTTATTTTATTGATAGATTTGTGTTTCCTACTTATTTATCTTTATGAGAAATAGCACTGATTATAAATATTATGTTAAATTATAGTAAAAATAATCATTTTAAAATGAATCGACGGAGAATTATTCCATTCAGATACAGAACTTTAACTCACAAATGTACTTAAAAAAAGCATTTTAAATAAGATTCACAGAAGTTTTTATTAGACTTACCAATCATGCCAATCAGAAAAATGGGACGGAAAACATAAAATAATAGAAACGCTATCAAAATTTGATAATTTTAGTTCTTTTGACTAACGTAATGACAATATAACACAATAATGACAAATTAAAGTCATATTTTTCTATATTTCTTCTGAAATAGACAATCTTTTATGTTTTTGTTTTTGCGAGTTACGATAAAAAATATCTATTTCAATATAACATAACAATAACTTATATATATGATAAATGGCCAATATTATAAGCATAAATGCAATATTTTTGAGAGGACAGTTTTTTGAGAGGACAGTTTGTCAGTGGAACCTTGACAATTACTCAAAGGAAAAGTAAGGGCACTGATCACAATGTTAAGTGAATTATCACACTTTCTTACCATAAAATTATAATAGTCGTAGTAGGTACTTTTGGGTATTTTAAACTCTTTATTCTTTAATTTGTACTTAAAATATGTAAAATGACATCTAAAAAATATAAGTGCAACTTCCAACCAATTTATAGTATGTAAAATCACATTGTATGAATGATTGAGTAACAGTATATAAATGTATAAATGATTGATATCCATTGAGTAATTATTTGTACCATTGACTGACAATTTCGAAAGAGTTACTCAAAGGACCGTAACGAATTCACGGCAGCAATATTTTGTTGCATATGTATTTCAAGAATTTACGACCTTTACTAGAAAACAATACTACATTCAAGTTAAATATGAAGAAAACTATGTTAAAAATGATGTATGAAATACATTAATTCAGTATTTACCTTCAAATGCCGCTTCTACTCAACGGATTGGTTATGAGCATTCACTCAAAATTGACTCCTTAGGCGCCGATTGCAGGAAGACTGATTATTTAAATAACATGGTAGTAGTCTTACAGCAGTTAGTAATGTTGAAAGCAACTAATAAAATCTTCTGCAATAGTAGTAATTTTATAATTTCTGAGCAAAATAGCGCATGTTAATGGAAATTCTACATAGAGCCTTGAGACTTTTATTAATTAATTTAATTATATAAATTTATAATTTGTCAATTATACTCCATAACTCAGCCAAATCTGAACCGATTTACACAATTCGTTCTTTATTAGAAAGATTGTACTACTATTAAGTAAATTTTATGAAGACCTGACGAATAGTTCGGAGATGAAGTCCGGACGGATAACAGCCAATCAATACAAAATTAGGTTTAACCATTAAGTAAAGACACTAGGTACAAGTGCGAATCTGGGGTGGGTCACCTGTTAATATTATTATAGAATAAAAATATGTGAGTATGGAAAAGTGACAAATTGCACATTTGTTAGTTTGTATTTCAATCGCGTCGCAACGAAGCAACGGATCAGCGTGATTATTTTCACGGCACGTATATATTAAAAAATATGAAGAATAAGGTAGGCTTTTTTATCCCAGTAAATCAAAGAGTTCCAACGGCATGTTTAAAAATTTAAATCCACACGGACGAAGTTGCTGGTATCAGCTAGTCTGTAATATCAGAATAGGTACATTTTATATTGAATTAGAATTAGAATTTTTATTTTGCAAGAATATTGATTCAATTTGGCAAAGAAATAAAAGTTTCTGGTAAAAATATTGACTAACCAGTAAAATCATTCTGCAATCAGATTTTGATGGGTACTCAAATTAGCATTTTACGACTCATACCGAAGTTGAAGGATGATTTGATTAATTATCACCATCACATCTTATACTTTGTAAAATAGACGGTCAAAAAGTACTTTGCAGGTACCAATTTGAAGATATATGGTTTGACTTTGACTTTAATATCAAAATCGGTTGAAAAGATGGGCAGTTAAAGCGTGACAGACAGACAGACAGACACATTTTCTTATATATAATATTACTTAATATGGATGTGCTTAAATACCTATTTACTCACTTGCAATAAATCTTCTCTAGTCTCAAATTCAGATACAATGACATTATTGCCATCGTAAACCCTTGTTAGCGATACAAGAATATAATGAAATACAAGATATGCTTTACAATTAATTCAGTTTGTCAAAGAAATAGATAATATAAAGTTTGTTAACATCAGTTTACCAGTTATTTCACTCCAATCTATACATTTTTCATTCTTCTGTACAATTCTTTTTAACTTCTGTATTTTTGGATTGGTAAACTTCGGAGATAAGCAAGTTCGACCGACTCGCACTTGGCCGTACACACACATTTCGTAATAAAAAATGTTGATGGATGGAATACATAGTTGAGGAATTCAGCTGGAAGACGATATTTTTTACACATTTTAAGTTCAAATTAATGTGTTGAGCAAGTTTCATGCCAGAAGCTAGGAGATTTTTTATGAATTTTCTGCAGGAATCGCAACCCTATTACGACCATATTAGACATAATAATAATGAATAATGTCCTCCCGACCGAATTTCGGCCACGGCGGCCAATCTCCTGAGAGATTAGCCATCTGCGCGGGAGATATTATAGTGCACAAGTGTGTGCGCAACCACAGGTGCACTCCGAGGCACAGGAGTGAAACACCGCCAACTTCCTAACTCCGGGTTAGTACTGAGAATTTCTTGTCAGAAAACCCCAATACTTGTTGTGACCCGACCTGGGACTCGAACCCGGGACCTCGTCGGCCGTAGTCGAACATGCTAACCACTACACCAACGAGGCAGTCATATATACTTATTAGACATAGGTACGGTACATATTGCATACATAACTCATGCAGATATTCAAAAAATAAAAACAGGAGGAAATGACCCGAAATTTGTGCCGCTGCCTCCCGGACTATAGAGGCCGCTTCGGCTAGCGATGCGCAATTATTTTGAATTCCATTCTAATTAGACGTATCAAAATCAGTAGGTAACCAACTTGAATAATGCTCCACTACCTAATTTGAGTCGATTACCACCCACATAGTTAGTAGTTACTAGTTAGTACTAACGAATAAAACTCCATTTTCCTAGCTATATTCGCAGTCGCGGATCGTACTTATAGCACAGTATTGGTAGATAGTAGATACCAATACTGTGGTACTAGTACCTTATACTACCTCTATGGGTACTAGCTTCAGCCTTCGGCCGGCAGCGCGGGCAACTATAGGTATACTCGTGTGGCGCGGGCGGCGGCCGGCGCTTCTTTCGCGCGGCGTTGTCTTGTGTAGGTACCTACACCTACTTCTTGTTAGGTACCGGCTGCGAGGCGATTGTTTTTATCACACAATGCAAAAAAAGTATTGGTAAATCATACTAATATTATAAATGTGAAAGTGTGTTTGTTTGTTGGTTTGTCCTTCAATCACGCCGCAACGGAGCAACGGATTGACGTGATTTTTGGCATGGGCATAGTTGAGGGCCTGGAGAGTGACACGGGCTTACTTTTTATCCCGGAAAAATAAGGAGTTCCCGCGGGAATAACAAAAAACTCAAACCACGCGGACGAAGTCGCGGGCATCAGCTAGTAAGAATTCATTGGATAGTAAGTAAATAATTATAAACTTAGATGAAAATATCAAATATTAAAATGGTTGTTTGGATATGTTTTATATATATTTTTATTCACGACACAATAATTAGGTAGGTACCTACATACTACTTAGGTACTGAACCGATTTGGCTGGAATTTGAAATAGAGACAGCTTTTACTCTGGATTAACATAATTATAGAGTATAGGCCATTTTTATCCCGGACAAATTAACAGTTCCCGGGGGATAGGTAGGTATGTAAGTACTAAAAAACTAAAATCCACGCGGGTAAACAGTAGGTCTATAGGTAAGCATAGGTACCTATCATACTTTTAATATTACAAGGGGGAAAGTAAGTTTGTTCGTTACTCTTTCACGCAAAAACTACTGAACCGATTTGGCTGAAATTTGGAATGGAGATAGCTTATAGCCTGACTTAGAACTTAGGCTACATTTTATTCACGCGGGCGAAGCCCTGGGCAAAAGCTAGTATGTATATAAATTATAATCATACTTCATAGGTACCTACCAATATTATAAATGCGATAGGTACCTACTGTGTTTGTTTGTTGGTTTGTCCTTCAATCAAGCCGCAACAGAGGTACGGATCGAGCTTAAGGTTATTTTTTGCATGGGAATAGTTGAGGACCTGGAGTTACATAGGCGCATTGGAATATTTACGTTTCCTATATTATGTTGCCAAATGTCTTGTTTATTTGGTTCATTTTGAACTCTACAAATCCTAAGTAGGTAAATACCTAATCGCAATACACAATCCACGCAGGAACTACCGTCTACCTCCCTGCATGTGTCCCCGTGGTGCTAAACGAGCGAAATAAGCGTTCTTTTTATAGAAACGCATAATAAACTGTATGTAAACGCCATACAATTAAATAAATCCACAATGCTCGTGCTTAGCTAGGGGCTAGGGGAATACACGAGCGCGTGCGACGACCTAATACCTAATATTTAATTTATGAATCTCACTCGTTTGTGTAAATTTCCACAATTCTCGTGCTTAGATATGAACCTTCATTCAACTTCCCTTATCCTATAAAATTTTATAGCATGTAACAGCGAAGTACTTTTTACAGTATAATGATAGATGGCGCTCAAATATATTTTTTTGACGCATTATTTAGGCGACACGGGCGACATCTTATAAGACGAATGTAAACCTCACACCTCACACATGCGTAAATCTGACACTTTTTGAATGCCGATTATAAATTATAAATAATGTAAATATTTGCCTGTCATGAAACTTGCGTCTGTAAAATGCCCTAAAGAAATCATAAAACAAATAAAAAAAATTAAAAAATGTATATTCTTCAAGAATAATCGAACAGAAAAATGTATGAAAGTCGACCTATGCATGTGCGCCTTAAAGACACGAAAAACGAAACGGTAAGTTTTTGCCGGTAAGATTTTGGTAAGTTACCAATTTCATCGTTACGGTACGATGACGTGTAGAAACCGATTAGGGAAATAGGTATATTATTTTTGCCATACCACTAACAGGTTAGCTCGCTACCATCTTAGAATACAACATTAATTACTTTTAAGCCCACTTGCACAAGGACTCTTAAATTGATTTAGTTAAATATTTTATTTTTGTCCCTTTTTGGCAACTACAAACAAAAAAGGGACAAGTAAAATTTAACTAAATCAGTTTAATGTTCTTGTGCAAGTGGCACTTCGTCTAATGTAAAAAAAAGAGAGATGACATTGGTTCTCACAATGTTTCCGCTATTTCTTCCTATATCTCCCTCTCTTTCTATAACTATAGACTTAGACCTTAGTATAACAGTATCTTTCTTACTGACCTGGTAGTTGTTCTCAAACAGCAGCTTCCTATATAAGGGTGCGTATTCACCCAACTCCTGCATTCTCCTTCCGACGCTGAGGCAGAGACGACATTGGATCTTCTCCTCATCGGTTATTTCCTCTTTAATTACTATCTCTTCTATTAGTGCACTCTGGAAATGAAACAAAATCTCAATATATAAAAGGTTAAGGTAACTGATCAACTATCCCGCTCATTTCAAAGGTTCATAATGGGTGGTGGGTTGTTTGGAGGAGATCATAAGACCGCCCTTGCGCACTTTGTTTTCTGTACTTTTTATACGACTGCCTGAAAAAAGGTGTATATTGTTTTCAGGGTTCATGTATGTATGTATGTGAGTTTGTATATTCCACCATAACTTCTACACGCCTGAACCGATTTTGATAAATGAGGTATCGTTAGAATCCCTAGCTTATTCCGGGTGACATAGGTTGGTAAAATTTGAAAAAAAATTGGTGAGGTGACCACGGTTCCGCATTAAAGACTAAAGTTGAAAAAAAAAATCGAAAATAAGATTATATAAATAATCATCATCTAGAAAATGATGAGTAGATTCCAAAAATATTTAAAACTATAGTTCACAAAAAAATATCATTTAGTAAAAATGAAGGCTCAGCTATAGTATACTCCCCGCGGAGTTGGACGTTCATATTTTTTTTACAGAAAGACCTTGATGTGGTAAGCCTTGCACTAAAATATTTTACTCCGAATTCTAATACTTTTCGAGATATATTTTTTGAAAATCGCAAAGGGCAACGGCGAAGTTCCATACATCAATAGTATTGAGAAAAAAAAATAATGTACACGTGTGAAAAAAATATATGTAGTTAGGCGTCGAATACGAAGCTCTCAGAAGCAAGAATTTTGTTTTTAATGAACCTAGAAAAAAAGATACTTATTTCGTTTTAAAGTTTTGCAGGTTATGTGCTAATGTCACTTTGAAAATGTCAAAACTCCGTTAAAATGTGTGTGTGTGTGTGTGTGTGTGTGTGTGTGTGTGTGTTTGTTAGTTTGTTAGTTTGTTAGTTTGTTAGTTTGTTAGTTTGTTAGTTTGTTAGTTTGTTAGTTTGTTAGTTTGTTAGTTTGTTAGTTTGTTAGTTTGTTAGTTTGTTCGTTTGTTCGTTTGTTCGTTTGTTCGTTTGTTCGTTTGTTCGTTTGTTCGTTTGTTCGTTTGTTCGTTTGTTCGTTTGTTCGTGTGTTCGTTTGTTCGTTTGTTCGTTTGTTCGTTTGTTCGTTTGTTCGTTTGTTCGTTTGTTCGTTTGTTCGTTTGTTCGTTTGTTCGTTTGTTCGTTTGTTCGTTTGTTCGTTTGTTCGTTTGTTCGTTTGTTCGTTTGATCGTTTGTTCGTTTGTTCGTTTGTTCGTTTGTTCGTTTGTTCGTTTGTTCGTTTGTTCGTTTGTTCGTTTGTTCGTTTGTTCGTTTGTTCGTTTGTTCGTTTGTTCGTTTGTTCGTTTGTTCCTTTGTTCGTTTGTTCGTTTGTTCGTTTGTTCGTTTGTTCGTTTGTTCGTTTGTTCGTTTGTTCGTTTGTTCGTTTGTTCGTTTGTTCGTTTGTTCGTTTGTTCTATGATCTTAATTTTTCAACCACTGTTACCATTTTTCACAAAAAGTACTGGGCCGATTGACATGCGGTTTTTTGCATTAGATATGTTTAGCTTGTGAGAAGGTTCTTAGATATATTTTAGGACCATAGACAACAAAGCTGAGCTATAGTCTATGATTTTATTTTTTCAATATGTTACCATTTTTCACAAAAAGTACTGGGCCGATTGAGATGCGGTTTATTGCATTTAGGACTTCGTGCGATTACAAAACAGGAAACTGGTACCAAAATTTTAAAAAATCAGCGCCATTTTGAAATTCTTTGTTAATTGACCGATTTCGTTCAAAATTATATTTAGGGCTCCCTGGGGTCACAAAACAGGAAACTGGTACCGAAATTTTAAAAAATCAGCGCCATTTTGAAATTCTTTGTTAATTAACCGATTTTGTTCAAAATCGATATTTAGGGCGTCGTGGGATTACAAAACAGGAAACTGATACCAAAATTTAAAAAAAATCAGCGCCATTTTGAAATTCTTTGTTAATTGATCGATTTCGTTCAAAATCTATATTTAGGGCTCCCTGGGATTACAAAACAGGAAACTGTTACCAAACTTTAAAAAAACAGCGCCATTTTGAAATTATTTGTTAATTGACCGATTTCGTTCAAAATCGATATTTATGACTTCGTGGGATTACAAAACAGGAAACTGGTACCAAAATTTAAAAAAATTAGCTCTATTTTGAAATTCTTTGTTAATTGACCGATTTCGTTCAAAATCGATATTTAGGGCTCCCTGGGGTCACAGAACAGGAAACTGGTACCAAAATTTTAAAAAATCAGCGCCATTTTGAAATTCTTTGTTAATTGACCGATTTCGTTCAAAATCGATATTTAGGGCTCCCTGAGGTCACAAAACAGGAAACTGTTACCAAACTTTAAAAAAACAGCGCCATTTTGAAATTCTTTGTTAATTAACCGATTTTGTTCAAAATCGATATTTAGGGCGTCGTGGGATTACAAAACAGGAAACTGGTACCAAAATTAAAAAAAAATCAGCGCCATTTTGAAATTCTTTGTTAATTGATCGATTTCGTTCAAAATCTATATTTAGGGCTCCCTGGGATTACAAAACAGGAAACTGTTACCAAACTTTAAAAAAACAGCGCCATTTTGAAATTATTTGTTAATTGACCGATTTCGTTCAAAATCGATATTTATGACTTCGTGGGATTACAAAACAGGAAACTGGTACCAAAATTTAAAAAAATCAGCTCTATTTTGAAATTCTTTGTTAATTGACCGATTTCGTTCAAAATCGATATTTAGGGCTCCCTGGGGTCACAGAACAGGAAACTGGTACCAAAATTTTAAAAAATCAGCGCCATTTTGAAATTCTGTGTTAATTGACCGATTTCGTTCAAAATCGATATTTAGGGCTCCCTGAGGTCACAAAACAGGAAACTGTTACCAAAATTTTAGAAAATCAGCGCCATTTTGAAATTCTTTGTTAATTGACCAATTTCGTTCAAAATCGATATTTAGGACTCCCTGGGGTTACGAAACAGGAAACTGTTACCAAAGTTTTAAAAAATCAGCGCCATTTTTTATTTATTGTTATCACCGTAATAAATGAGTTCAGTTTAGTACAGTAAAATCTGTACTATGTACTTGTAAGTCTAACCACAACCCGTGAGCTGCTTTAGCAGCTCGCGCACAGGGCGAAATACTAGTTATACCATATATAGCTTGAGAGAAGGTTCTTAGACATATTTTAGGACCATAGACAACTAAGCTGAGCTGTAGTCTATGATTTTAATTTTTCAATATGTTAAAAATGTTCACAAAAAGTACTGGGCCGATTGAGATGCGGTTTTTTGCATTAGATATGTTTAGCTTGTGAAAAGGTTTTAAGATAAATTTTAGGACCATAGACAACCAAGCTGAGCTGTAGTCTATGATTTTATTATTTCAATATGTTACCATTTTTCACAAAAAGAACTGGGCCGATTGAGATGCGGTTTATTGCATTAGATATGTATAGCTTGAGAGAAGGTTCTTAGATATATTTTAGGACCATAGACAACCAAGCTGAGCTGTAGTCTATGAGTTTAAGATTTCGATATGTTACCATTTTTCACAAAAAGTACTGGGCCGATTGAAATGCAGTTTTTTTCATTAGATGTGTATAGCTTGTGAGAAGGTTCTTAGATATATTTTAGGACCATAGACAACAAAGCTGAGCTGTAGTCTATGATTTTAATTTTTCAATATGTTAAAAATGTTCACAAAAAGTACTGGGTCGATTGAGATGCGGTTTTTTGCATTAGATATGTTTAGCTTGTGAAAAGGTTTTTAGATAAATTTTAGGACCATAGACAACCAAGCTGAGCTGTAGTCTATGATTTTATTATTTCAATATGTTACCATTTTTCACAAAAAGAACTGTGCCGATTGAGATGCGGTTTATTGCATTAGATATGTATAGCTTGAGAGAAGGTTCTTAGATATATTTTAGGACCATAGACAACCAAGCTGAGCTGTAGTCTATGATTTTAATATTTCGATATGTTACCATTTTTCACAAAAAGTACTGGGCCGATTGAAATGCAGTTTTTTTCATTAGATGTGTATAGCTTGTGAGAAGGTTCTTAGATATATTTTAGAACCATAGACAACAAAGCTGAGCTGTAGTATATGATTTTATTTTTTCAATATGTTACCATTTTTCTCATAAACTACTGTGCTGATTTAGATGCGGGCTTTTTGTTTTAGATATATTTAGCTTGTACCTAGATGCTGCCCAGGGTATCATGATGGAGTCATGAGGCGATCATGGGAACTCCTTAAATTCTCGTCGTATACCCGTCGCGTTTGGACTCTTTTGATTTGTCGTGACAAGTGCGCCTCGGGAAGAGAAGGGTTTGGCCATAGTCCACCACGCTGGTCAAAAAAACTACTGAGCTGTCAAAGATGCAGTTTTGTGTTTTAGATATTATGAAATATATAGGTTTGCTAAGTTCTAATTATTGTTAAAAGTTATAAAGGTCAAAGTTATAACGGAGCTCTGCAGTTCGTCGTGGGTTTTTAAAAAAATTTTAATTGTATTACTTGTTATTCTGAGTGTAGTCTTTATAAAAACCACGATTTATATTTATATACAGTACCGGATGATCGCGACTTTGTCGCCGTGTATTTAGCCATATAACCACAGACCACATTTATGTGTGGTATGTGGTTCTATGGTTATCCATCCACACACCCATATAACATTAATTGGCATAAACACAGACCATCAGCATCAGTGCTGCCATAATATTCTTTCATTTAATACCTTTCTGTTAGATATTATTAGATAAAATAAAAAAATAAAATGCTTTAAAGTATCAGAAAATCCACTAAAAATGGGCTATCCCATTGTTTAGGTTAACATCAATCAGATAAAATAATTACAATTTTTAAAACGATACAAAATAATCTACCAATTTAGATTTATTCTAGCTACTAGGTAGATTATATATGAAATGGTAACACTAAACTGAAAAGCGAGAGCTACATAATCAAATAGATTCCCTAAATATTTTATTTTTTTACCTAGGTTCAATTAATTAAGGTGAATATTTGATAAAATATTAAAAAATGAGCAAATTCCTTTCATCTTTACCTTACTTGTTCAGTCAAGATGTGATCTGTACTAATTTCGCCATTGCTCTTTTCACCACTTTTGACTATTTCTTACGACATTTGCCATAGATTACAGACTCATTGACGTTTAGTTGACGTAATAAAGTTTCGTTTTACGTATTATAATCCGTTCCAAACATAAAAAGTATTGTAAAATGTAAATAATCGAGTAATAATCATATAATATGTGTACCGATTATTGGAAAAACGGAACGCGTGCATTGGCGCCATAATTCAAATCTGTGAGTCATTGTTTTAGTCGCATTTCAGTTTAAAGGTTATAAGGTTTATAAAAAACGTCTAAAGGTTATAGGTTAAATTATTTAACTAAAAAGGTATAAAGGTAGGTTATTATATGTATATTTAGGTACTTAAGGCTGTTCATTCCTTGAGCCGCTTGGGAAGTTTAGGTATTTATCTCGGGTAAATCCTTTGTCTCGGATAGTCCTTTGTTTAAGTGAGTGAACAGAAGGCGTCGGGTGCAAAGTAGTTTGACAAACAGTTTTGATCCTAATCCCATTTTCAAACGGGCTATTATTTTTTCAATATTTTTAAAATTGCTTTTAATTCACTTTACATACGAATTATGACTTACAACTTTTTTTAATAAATATAAAGAGTAGGTTGCATGATTGTTAGTATAGATGTTTTTAAGTAGGTACATCCATATTAATATTATAAATGCGAAAGTTTGTCTGTCTGTCTGCTACGCTTACAGGTATGAGGTAGATTGTATCTCGGGGAAGGATATAGGCTACTTTATATCCTGGAAAATTAAGGTATTCCCACAGGAAGTGAAAAAAAATCCACGCGGACGAAGTAAAGTTTTCTATTTTAGTGTACTCATGTAAAGGCAAGATATAAATAAAAATTCAGAATAATTCGTGTTTATTTACAAAAACACCTTAAAACTATGTTTTCCTCACATGTTTAACATAAATTACCTTTGTTTACTTATTTTCAGTTAGTTATACATTTTGTACAAATACAAATAAAAAAAGTTAGCATAATTTAGATTTTTACGTAACATTATTAACAATATATAATTATTAGAATTTATATGATATATACTACTACATAAAATAAATAATGTCCTCCCGACCGAATTTCGGCCATGGCGGCCTATATCCAGAGAGATTAGCCATTTACGTGGGACATATTATAGTACATCTCTCACCGGATGTGACGGAAAATCCGACACGACCGGTGAGAGGTGCGGCGCAGGACCGACGGGTTCACGTGCTCTCCGAGGCACGGGGGTGAAACACCGCCAACTTCCTAGCTCCGGGCCAGTACTGAGAATTACTTGCCAGAAAAATCCAATTTTTGTTATGGCCCGACCCGGGACTCGAACCCGGGACCTCGTCGGCCGCAGTCGAATATGCTAACCACTAGACCAACGAGGCAGTTACTTAGGTACTACTACATATATACTACATTTATATACATATCACTACGTCTGGTCTTACTTTTTACTTTGCAAATTCGATTTATCGTAACCGTTTGATCATACTAGCGTTAAAAGAAAAATGAATCTTAACAGAATTGATTTAGAGCTCAATTTCGTATATGCATTCACAGCCACCGCTCCAAATGGAAACGTTTTGAAATTAAAATTGGTTGGAATTTGTGACTTTAAATCAAGAGCCTTTGGGTCCATTTTCTCTGACGCCAATGTGATTGAACACTCGATTACGATCAATTGAATTTTCAATGTAAAAACTTAGGACTAAGCGTATAGACAACACCTTTCCAATACATATAGGTACTCAATTTCACAATTTGACAAGCAGCAGACAGTTTCATAAAAATCTAAAAACGGGTATCTCTTATTGGCATTGATCTGCATTTACGGGGATCTACTATTTCTGGCAAAATACAATTGTTGTAAAAACTTATTAATTTTTGTTCCATTTTTGTTTTCCAAAATTCGTCGTCCTTAGCAATCTTTTCAATTTTCAAATTAAAATTTTTTCCTGTCCAAACAGCAAGCAGACACATTTTTTTTTTAGTTACGTGGAGTTGGCCCTGCACTTGATAAAACCAATCGTGGCGTTTATTTATAATACCATTAGACCAAAATTTTTTTTTTTTTCTATAATTGCATCTTCTGGATCCATCCCGTATGCAGATGCAGGACATTTGATTTCTACAATGCCATCTTGGAAGACACCATCAGGTGAAGCTCCCAGGAAAAAGACCTCTTCATCAATGAATAGTCCGCATTTTTCTATAACAATACTTTCTTGTTTTTCAAGCTGCCGAATTGCTATGGCCTCGTTGCTTTTACCGTGTCGAATACTTGGCACATTATCTAGGGAGTAGCTGTACAAATGATTTTTTACTATGGGTGCTGAACTGATATTCTCACGTCTTTTACATATTTTACTAAATGTTGATGCTGTCACCAAACATCTTCTGAGTTCGAGCCATATAGCGCTTTCTGCTTGAAGCACCGTGTCTCTTTCTAATTCTTCTTTATTTTTTACCTAAAAAATAAATTGTAATGAATCAACAATATATCGTAATTTAAAAAATTTAAAAAAGATGATTATATCAATCTAGAAGTAAATATCGTTCAAAACTTGAACATAATATAATATGTTATATTTTTTTATCACTAACATAATATTAAAGACCCAAAATTTTATTTTATACCTGTTCTTGAAGATTATTCAGAAAAATATCTTTAGCAATTTCATACTCTTCAATAGACATCTCTGGTTTCTGATACTCCTCCCCATAGTGCACTTTGTCATCAAATAGTCTTCTTTTAGGAAGACGACGCTGTCTCTTACTTTCCTGTTTTCTTTTTGACCGGGCAATTTCAAGACGTTTTAGGAAACATCCTGCACAAAAAATACGGTTTATCATTGAAATTCCTATACAAAACTTTAAAATCAGTTGACTAGAGCTCACCTGGACTTCTATTAAATTTGGCTTTGTATATAGCATATTGTGGTCTCCCGGAATTAAAAGAGACAACCGCAGCATGGCATCTTGTTGTATAAGAGTTTCTTAGTGAAAAATTAATACGCTTGCCATCTACATGTTTCGCTACAATGCTGTTAAATTGCTCTGCTCTGTTGTTATTTAGATTATAAAGTAAACTTTTAGAGTGTAAAGCAATTTGAGTTGTATAATGTCATTATTTTATTGAACAAAACTTTAATTTTTGGGTTCAAGTTTATTTCAGCTTTTCTTTCTTCGTTGCAATAATATTGATCGCATGCACTGTGGTCACCAAAGATGTGTTTCGGGCTATTCATTATATCTTTTTTCAAATTTATAATTTGCTAATTTTGTGGCAAATTTTGCGCCCTACGGTATCTAACCACAGATCTTATTGCTGTACGAAGTCTTGCGATTCGGTCAGCTGTCAACATTCGTCTTTCATTTATCGGTATTGACGTATCTTTGTAATTGCAAGCAATTTGCCACTATAATTCCGAAGAAGGTGGTTACTGCATTCAATTTTTTGAACTTGAACATTTGGATATGGTCTGCTCTCCAAAATTTTTTTGTAAGTGCTAGTAAGATGCTAGCATCACCATCTGCGATCAATGTGCCATAAATCAAGTTACGTGTTGCAACTGATGTCTTGAATCCATGTACTATTACATTTTGCTCCATACTAGTTGAAGATCCATTGTGATTTTTACTACAGTTATGCGATGTAGGTGGCTTATTTTTCATACCTGCGCGGATGAAAGCGCTGCAATATTTATTTTTTACATCCATGTATAATACTTTGCCAGTTTTTTGCCCAATGATTACAGCAACACCTGACGACGCTGAATAATTGGATTTATATGATCTCTTTGACCAACAGCAGTCTGCAATTACCGTTATGACAGGGATTCCATCTTTCGTATCACCACATGAAATAGCTTCAATAGCTTCTTCTTTAGCGGCATCTAGCATACTAAGTTCAGATGTTGTCTGCCACAACTTTCCTAAATTATCATGGCAATTTTCATACTTTTTTTGTGTCAATAGTGGCAAATCGACTGAAGCTAGAATTTCATTAACATTACTTAGTCCAAATCCAGTAGTTATTGCACCCATTACAATGCCATGATTAACGTCCATAGTATCATCGGTATTTTCAGTCGAAGATAAATTGAATTGTGCATTACACATGTTACATCTTATCACGAAAATTGAATGCAAACCAATCCGGCGCTCTTTGATGATTTGCATATTTCCAATAGTGCAGCCAAATGCTAAATTATGGTTATTAATCGTTTTTATTTGATTAAAAAAGTATTCAAAATCTACTATACGTCGGCCTTCAATTTTAAAATCATCTTCACGGTCAGGTTTTTCAGTTTCTACTATCAATTTCTCTACGGTGTTGCTACTTCAGACCTTCGAATTGGAGTACATGTATTATTATTCTGACTATTTTGGATAACGTTCCTCTCAATCTCTTGATTTTGGATAATGCTACTCTCCATTTCTTTGCGTTTCCTGAAATTATTGCAATTATCACACTAGAATATCATGAATTAATGTAATCAAATAGATTATATATCATAATCATTCCACTTTATTGAACAAACCTTTTTGATTCCCTTGCCTTCGCTAATTGTTCACTACGTGAATATTTCTTTTTTTTTAGTTTGAAAATCGGAGTTTTAGAACCCATTTCTAAAAAAAATAACTTATTTTCATTCATGATCCTAAAGACAAAACAGTGCAATAAAACTGATAAACACGTGCAGATGCAGGTGTTTCACCAACGTAGGTTTTTGTTTATCATGATAACAATAGCGATCACTGGTCAGTAGTGATACAATAATAAAAGAAAGGTCCAGTTCGGAAAATATAAAACACAATCATCAAGTGCCGTTCTGTAAACGATAACCACTTGAAAAGTGTAATAAAACTATGTAATCCTGCAGGTGTTGCGCTAGTATACTCAGTTTACCAAAATAACAAAAGAAATTTACTGCGGTAGTAATAAAATACAGCTTTGCTACTAATTTTTCAAATAACTTTTTACCGTGCTAACGAGTGTATTGTTATTTGTTAGAAATTATTAATTTTGCCTGACAGTAAAATAAAAACGCGATGCTAAAAAAGCGCATAAAAATAACATAAAAACCTAATTCAACTTTTTCGTGATTGACTGATTGACCGACAACGCAAAATCTTTAAAAAATATTTAATTCATTGAGTACTCTAGGTGTGAACTGAGGAATACTCGAGGCTTGATGCGAGTGCTACACTAGGTGACGCAACTTCGTCCGTGTGGATTCAAGTCAAGTTTTTAAACATCTCATGGGAACTCTAATTTTCCGGGATAAAAAAAAATTTTTGTCTCCAGGAGAGTTGCTATCCCTGTAATTAGTTGACAGACAGAGAGCAATACACTTTCGCATTTATAATTAGTAAGAATTAAAAATTAAAAATGTATAGAAACTTACCTATTTAATATATATAACACGATGCTCAATCGTGAGCAGTATCAGTCAGTAATTCAAGCTGGAGGTCAACGATCCAAAGGTAAACAATATCCAAATCACAATGCAAATCAAACCGATAAAATGCCAAGTCGTCGTCAGGAAACCAAATTGCACAACCGAACACAAGATACCGCGCTAATGCCATGAAAGACAATGAACGAGTGACTGAATTTTAAATACGTGACAAGGGGATTAGTAGAGATAAGGGGTAGGGTGGCCTGTCTACGTAGAGATTGCTAGTCAGCCTATAATAATGGTAAATTTAACCACAAGCCTTATGAATGCAAGTTTATAACTAATAATACTTTATAACTAATTGTTATAGCTAATTGTTGTTAATTTTCTGAATAATATGTCAATTAAGTTATTTTATAACTCAATTCAATTCAATTCAATTCAATATAATTTATTCAATATAGGTACACTGTAGGTACACTTATTGACGTTAAAAATTACTTACTTAAAAAAACACGATGGTGATAATCGGTTACGGTATCTAAAAACTAAAGCTACGATGGTTCCAAACGCGCCCTGGTCTGAGAAGAGCCCACAACAAACTCAGCCGGGTTTTTTTTTTTCATTATCACCATCTCACAAATAATCTTAACTAAGGAACTATCAGAGCCATTAGAGCAAATTATTGCCAAGCTTCCTTGTCATTAAAGTAATCCTTCACATGGTAATAAGATTTTTCAATGAGTTTACGTTTTACATTAACTTTGAACTTATTCAGAGACATCTTCAACATGTCTTCTGGGAGCTTATTGTAGAAGCGGACACTGCTTCCCACAAACTGCTAGTTTTACAAAGCCTAGAAGCAGGCATTACAAGTTTATTTTTATTTCTAGTATTGACATTATGACAATCACTTTTCTTCTTGAATTTATCAATGTGTTTATGCACGTATACTAAATTTTCAAATATATATTGGTTGTGCACTGTCATAATATTGATTTCTTTAAATTTATCTCTTAGTGACTCTCGTGGTCCCAAATTATATATGGCTCGAACAGCCCTTTTCTGCAGTACAAAAACAGAATTAATATCAGCAGCATTACCCCATAATAATATACCATATGACATAATGCTGTGAAAGTAACCAAAATAAACTAATCTCGCCGTTTCTATATCTGTCAACTGGCGGATCTTTTTAACCGCGTATGCAGCAGAACTAAGTCTGTTCGATAAGTCATCTATATGATGGCCCCATTGGAGTTTAGCATCTAACGTTATTCCGAGAAAAACAGCGGTATCCACTAAATCTAATTCCTCATGATCAAGCTGTACAGTGGTTTTTACCTGTTTGACATTAGGTAATGTAAATTTGATACACTTTGTCTTTTTACCATTGAGTAGTAGGTTATTAGCTTCAAACCACTGTACCACTTTAGTGAGAGAATTGTTTACTTCGTCAAGAGTAGTTTCGTAACGGTTTATTTTAAACAAAAGTGATGTATCATCAGCAAACAATACTATCCCATGATTATCCTTGGCAAGGTAAGGAAGATCGTTAATATAAATGAGGAATAGAAAAGGCCCTAAAATTGAACCTTGTGGAACCCCCATTTTTACAATCGATCCGGAAGACCGCTTTCCATTGACGTCTACCTTTTGCATTTTTAAGTAGGAATTCATCATATCCAGTGCTACACCCCTAATTCCATAATGGTGCAGTTTTCTGACTAATGTTTCGTGATCAACACAATCAAAAGCCTTGGATAAATCACAGAAAACGCCAAGTGCATCACGTGACTCCTCCCAGGCTTCGAATATATTTTGAATTAACTCAACACCAGCATCGATTGTTGAGCGACCCCGTGTAAATCCAAACTGTTTACTATGTAATAAGTCATTATTACAAAAATGTTTAAGCAATTGAATTAATATTAATTTTTCAAATATTTTACTAAAAGTGGGTAGTACAGATATAGGTCTAAAGTTAGCGGGGTCATTGGTACTACCTGATTTGAATAGAGGAATTACTTTACTGTGCTTCATTAAGTCAGGAAACTCACCACAATCAATACAATTATTAAATATTAAAGCTAACTCGGGTGCAACGATATCAATCAATCTGATAAACAGTCTGATAAACATGAACTTGTCTAAATTCTTATTTAAATATTTACGATCAATATAATTAGTATAAAATACAAAACCTAAACTCAATAGTTTTCATCTATCAATAAGAAAAAGCAGTGAGTATTAAAAATGCCAACTATTGAGAAGTGACAATCGCACTACAATCTCAGGTATATGCTACGTATTCAATTTTGAGTTGCGGAGACAAAAAGCGTTACGTCCACCCTCGGAGAAGCCTCAGCTACGACTAGTTTTCCTAGTGCTTGTTCGCGCAGTTTTGTAGTGTGTTTCAAACTTATTTTTGGAAGTAAATTATTGTAAATCATATATTTTTTTTGCTTTATATAATTGATAATATGTCTTTCTATTAGGGGTTGTGAATTTTCTTTACAAAATAAGGTAAATAACCTTCTAAAATTACGGTTTTATGGGTCATTAATTTTGTCAAATAAAATTTTCTTTGTTTTGAGTTTTATAATAAAAAAAAAAGCAAATTAATAATTTTTCTCTTTAATTATGGTAGTTCAGGACCTTATACTTAATAAAAGTATCTCTTTTTCTGACCACAATGAGTAAATTGTGACGTTCTCTAACGTCAAAGTTTACACGTAAACTAAAATTTAAAAACAGCCTCTTGGTATTTTCGCAATAAGGAACAATCTATTAATTAATTTCAAAATGTTGTCAGTCATTGTGGTAGATGAGCGATTTGCCTACAATTTGGAATAAATAAATTTTGAGTTTTAATGCTATGAATAATAAAATATCAAGGGACAAAGCAGCTAAATATTGATCTAAACCGTTGCAGAGTCTCCGTCTCAAATGAAGAGTCTTAAAGCGTACACAAAACCGAATCGGCACACCCCGACTCCACGCAGTCTTGTCTGCCCTACCCCTAGAGTGTTTTTTTTAAGCGCGTAGCCAGAAGCTCGCGTAGGAGATCCTAAATGAAGCGAGCCTACGAGGCCAAGTGGAGCGAAGAGGGGAGGAGGCGAGCGAAGCGAGCCGGCGACCTCCGCAGCGAAACGAAGGTCGATAAAGCCTCCAGCCCTCAAGCCACCCTCAAGGCCCGCGATAGAAGCTATGCAATAGCTTAAAAATAGCTTTTAGGTATAAAGAATACTTTTAACAAAATATAATCTATATCCTTCTACATACATTAATTATTACTATCCTATTTGTAAAAATTTGGACGTTTGTTACTCCTTTTTAGTAAAAGATGTCATTTTTGATCCTCACAGCCTGTAATATGTAACTAGTTTTCAACATTAACAATTATAGCTAGGTACCTATAGACTTTTACTTTTACAGATGTACTAAATAATCTTATGTATAAAAATTAAAAATACTTTGAACAAAATATAATCTATCCTTCTTCATAATATATTAATTATTACTATCCTATTATAAAATGTGAAAATTTGGATTTACTAGTAAAAGGGAGATGGCATTTTTATAGTAACAGCCTGTAAAACATATACCTAGTTTTAAACATTAAAAATGATAAGTAGCTATATACTACCTTAGGGCTACTAAATACCCCTATGGTTATGGATGGTTACATTTTCATATTATAGTAAAAACGATAGACTTTACAAAAAATCTGTCCTTTTAAGATAAAAATTGTCGCTCTTAAAAGGTTCTTTGTTTAAACAAAGCGTTTTATCTGTTTCTTATAAAAACCACTAAGGTACTATGGAACGTCCTTCCAGCGCTCTGGACAGCAATGCCTTCTTAAAAGCAATGAGATTTCCATAATGCATTATAATCAGGTCCTCCCCCCGATTCAGAACCTTACGATACCAGCTATTGATCGATTGGGTGTCTTATCGTACGATAACATGTATTTTCAATTCAGAATAATCGTATCGAGGGTGAAATTGCCGATATCGAAACCGAACCGAACCAAGGTTGTTATCGTTCGATTCGATTCGATAAACGCTATTCACAACAACTTCAATCGAATAAGAATTACCGAACCTCCGATTAATTTGCCGGTTACTTAAGTATCGAATGCTAGTCATTAGGGGTAAAAGCACGCACTTTTGTCTTTAAGGCTTTATTTAGCCGAAACTATTAAGATGGCAGACACAAATTTATAGTACCTACATTTGAAGCACGTTTATTAGGCTTCTAATTGATATAAAGTTCAATAAGATAACTATCAAGATTCTTTGGTTTTAACCAAACTGATGAAATGATCAGACTGCGTAATACCCGCTTTAATAGGGGTAAAAGTACGCAATTGTAAGGGTAATAGGTCGCATGTAGGATAGAAGTAAAATATTCAGGATTCGTACCTTTAGTTAGGTAATAATAAAAATATAGTATTAAAAAAAGATTTATGTAGAAAAATCAGTACACAATTAAAATAATTCAGATATAATCAACGAAATAAACTTAAAATATTTCTAAAAGCACATAAACTAAGATATCTAGCACTTTGGCATTGGTAAAGTCAAAAGTCATAAAAAAAAAGATATTGCAATAGTCCAACTTCAACCTCTTACTGAGCGTAGCCTCATTGATTCCCACAAAATCTGCAGCGTAGGTATCTTTTACCCAGTTCGATCAGATTTTCGCTACAGTAATTTTTTCTTCCGAAACTAGAGATCTTCCTGGTGTCTTTTTTACATAATTTCGAGGCATTATTTCGCAATCTGAAACAAATACATTATTAATTGTAGAACTACCCATTTGGTTAAAGTTTTGTAGATGGGGTAAAAGTACGGGGGTAATAGTACGCGTACTATTACCCCCGTACTTTTACCCCATTTGGCTGGTAACGAAAACAAAGAGCAATAGTAAAAAATTTAATAATGCTAGGTTAGTATGTAAGTTTGAAATAAATTGTTTAATAATTAAACAAAAACAAAAAAAAAAAGCTTAGCTTGATAACAACATAAGATTGAGTGTCACCAACTTTTCCGTAGAACACAAAAATACGAATTTTTACCTTAATTTAACTGATTAAGTCATAATTCGCGGCATACCGCGCGCACCGCTCTCCAAGTGTTGACACATAATGGCGGCCCAAGCGCGCGTTCTCCCGTCGACCAAGCTCCCCTGCTCGCAGACCCTTCACTGAAAAATCGGCATCGCGAACTTTTGCCCACTGCGGACTTTTACCCCGAATAACTACATTCGGTAACCTTTCCGTTTATTGTTTTTTTCGTAAAAACAAGGTAAAAACATTAGGTAAGGTAATAGGTAAAAGATTATAAAAAATACATAGATTAATTTTATTCCAGATTAATTCTTTAATTTTTATTGGATGTTTTCCTTACATTTTCTTTCCATTAATTCTGCAACTTAATTTTACCCTGTTTAAGGAAACAGCCAACTTCGTGAATTGCGCACGTGATCTCCATGTAACTTGCCGATACCGGTATCGATACCGCTATCGTTATCGAACTCGAATCGTATCCATATAGCGAATGTTCTGAATTGCACGACAAAAAATTTTCGATACGAGATCGATACCTAATCGTATCGATACGGTATGTTACCGAAATGTTGTGAATCGCCCTGCAGAATCAAGATTGCAGTCAAGGGCTAACTTGTAGTTGATAAAAAAAAACATCAAGCATTTTTAAGCCTATTTTGCAAAAAGAAACTGCATGGTGAGTGAAGTACTTGTTCACGTTTGAAAGCGCGGGCGCGGCGGCGGGTGCGGGCTTGGAGAAGCGGCGAGTTCGTGACTCGTGTTCACACTTCACATTACTACATTAGCCGCCAGGCGTTTGCGCGAGTGTGACGTGTTGTCAGAGATTGTAAACATGGACGACGATCTTTTATTTTTAACCGAAAATTCATATCTAAAGTGAGAGATGATAAAAATTTGAATTGGTGTGCACGAAATTAATAAAGAAAGAGATAGGTGAATGTCATACTTTATATAGTAATTTGAGAGAACATCCTTCAAGATTTTTTGGATATACCAGGATGACTGTCAACTGTTTTGATAACATATTGGATTCAATAAGGAGTGAGATTTCAAAAAATGACACAAATTTTCATTTACTGCTACCGTTTCTAGCGACAAGTTCATACTGGTTGAAGTTTGAATTTACCTGACGTCGCGGGTGAATCGCGCGCTCCGCCGCTAGTTCTACGTGAACACACACAAACATCTCATGCGTTTGATATTGCCGCGAGCGGCGCGCGCGCGCCCGCTACTAGACCGGACGTATGTGTTTCGTGTGTGTTTCGTTTCGTATGTGAACACTTGGATATTACGCCATATTATGTTTGATATTTCGTGACCGCGCCCGCCACCGCGCCCGCGAGTCAACGTGAATGACTACTTACCTGCGTGAGTAGCGGCGTGCGCGGTCTCGGTGGGCGGTGCCGCGCGTGCGCGGCGTGCGGGTTGAGCACGCGCGGGGAGCCGGGCCGCGGCGGCCACACGCCCACGCCGCGCCCGCTTACCACGCTCGCTACCGCAGCCTGACGAAATTATAATCAATCAATAATCTATTCATTTATTCAAATTAGGTACTTACAAAATACATAACCAAAAACTAAGATTTGCCACCCGCGCTGTCGCGTTGCCAAAGTTTACCTTTAAGTCCGTACTCCGTAGTACAAGGTTTAAGGTTAGTAGTGTTGTACCAATTTTGGAGGCTTTATGATCTGATGCTTTGTAGGTTACAAGTGTAAGAATGGAAATATTAGCAGTATGAAAAACACGAAACGAAATCCTAATAAGTTTAGAATCACACTGGCGTGACAATCTGTGTGGCCACGAGTAGGTATACAATTATACTAGTAGGGCGCGTGGGCCCGCTAAAGCGGACCACGTAGTGGACCGCGCAGCGCACTTTCTACTTACTTGCTCTCCTTCTATCCTAGTGTTTACTGCCTACGTGTTCTGAAGTAAACAACACACTGCTATGCTAGCGAGCACAGTGGAAGCGCCAGCGTGCCAAGCGTCCGACAGACGTAAAAAGAATTCTCGTAAGAAAACATAAAACAGAGATTCCCATAAGAATCTAAAAGGGCCTTTAAATGTAAAAAAACCTTTCCAGACATGCATACAATCAATATAACTTCGCCATCTTGGCTTTCCTAACGGCAAACCGACAATTCTTCCATACAAAACAAATCTTGTAAAAAAACCATAACAAAGTCATGCATAGTTCCTACTTCCACTCTTCCATCTAGCATACCTACTTTCTGAAATAGACACCTATGAAATTTTGGCCGTGCTCCTCACCCATCTTTCAAACCCTCGATCATCACCGCTCTCCATATATTTTTTTTCTCCGAAATAAAAACAAACTTAGAAAAGGATCCGCATCAAAGTCTTGCATAGTTCTTCACTATTTGTAGCCTCTTCAATATTCGCCATACATTTTCTATGGAAAAATAAATTCCGCAATCTTGAACTTTTTTCCTGTTCATCAAGTAGACTTTCATGTCCTGATCATCTTTTGCCACGAAGCCACTCTTCCATCTTTTATACTCTCCGAGATAGACACCGACGAAATTTGTGTGGCGGCCATCTTAAATCCGCCATTTTGAAATTTTTTTCAGCTCACTGTCAATTGGATGAAGTTTCGAGTGACATTTGGTCGAGCACCCCCCACCTATCTTCAATACCCTGGCTATTCTCTCCGTCCATCTTCGAAATCCTCAATCATCAGCTCTCTCCGTATTTTTCCTCTGAATGAATTTTTGTCTTCTATACGAAACGATAAGTAAAAAAAAATTTTTTCATACAAAATTTCACAGGAGAGGTGATCAATGAGTCAATCAGCACGAGCAGCTATATATATATTAACTAGTGTTTCGCTCTGTGCGCGAGCTGCTAAAGCAGCTCGCGTAACCTATTTCACTATCTTCGGGTAACTGCGACGCGAGAATGATCAGCGCCTTTTTTAATATATTTAAATAGGTAAATACAACGGCAGTAGCTGTGGACACTTCGACATTAATTTGATAGTTGTACTTAAGGAGTGAGGCGGCTTTGTATGAAACTACCCAACGATCATTGATTTTAATTTTCCTACCTCTATATGTTATTTCAGCTAACTGCCTCAAAAACGGAAAAATCAAAAATTTGAAATCACTACAGCTCGGCCGCCATCTTGTTTTTCCAATTTTTTCCACTTTTTTTATTGATTGTTTACTAATTTCTTCAACAGTTGCGAGTTTTAACGAAATCGGTTGGGAAACAAAAGAGTTGCAAGGATCACGTCGGCCGCCATCTTGTTTTTCCGAAATGTCATAATTTTTCCTTACTCGAATCCCGCACTCGAACACATCTCTCGTACATCATTGTATTGTTTTCTGGCTCTTTCCGTCTCAAAATCTTGCATAGTTCTACACTTGTAGTCTCTTCAATATTTGCCATATATTTTCTATGAAAAAAAAAACCGCCATCTTGAATTTTTTTCCTGTTCATCAAGTAGACCTTCAGGTCCTGATCATCTTTTGCCAAGAAACCACACTTCCATCTTTTATACTTTCTGAGATAGACACCAAATAAATTTGTATGGCAGCCATCTTAAATCCGCCATTTTGAATTTTTTTTTGCTCATTGTCTATTGGATGAAGTTTCGAATGACATTTGGTCGAGCACCCCCCACCTATCTTCAATACCTTGGCCGTGCTCTTAACCTGTCTCCGAAATCCTCAATCATCAGGTGTCTCCATATTTTTCTTCAAGTTAAATTTTCTGACTTCTATAAGAAGCCATCAGTGAAAAAAAAATTTTTCATACAAAATTTTACAGGAGGAAGATTTTGGGGAAAATCTCGAAAACTTCCCCAAATGTGGCAACACTGTTTAAATACCTCGATACTGCCGGTCGAAATACACAATCGATCCATACATTTCAACTTTCCCAAATGTTGCCAACTGCCTCAAAATCGTGATCGAAATTTTCAAAACCACAAAAAGAATACAAAATGGCCGCCACCTCGTTTCACGTAAACATTTTACTTAGTTTCATAATTTTCCCGTAAACTACAGGATATACCGCTCCTGATGACGTTTCAATTTTTCATCTCGCTCGCACCCAGCCGAAATGATTGCTCCTGAAAAGAGACCATGTCGAAAATCACTTTTTCTTTGATAAATTCCAGTGTTGCCAGACCTCGGCGACGAAAATACCCAAATGTCATTCGTACAAGTGGGACACGTGGTTGCTCGTACTCGAACTTTGCAAAAAATACGTATTTAGATTTTTTTATTTTTGGGGTAAATCTTGAAAACTTCCCGAGAAATGGGGTAATTTTTTTCCCCAATCCATACCTCGAGTCAGTACACACAATCGCCCCCTAGAAGTCGAAACGATCCGACGTTGCCAACTGTGAGAAATTTGAATGTTAAAATTGCATTTTTTCGTACCACAAACCGAACGGCAGCCACGACAGCCGCCATCTTGAATTTTTGAAAACTACTCCCATTCTGTCAAATTACAGGATAATTGTAGACGAAAAAAGGAAAAAATATTATGCTCGACCACGCCGTTTCGGATCTGTGGCGCCGCGGTTCGGGGTCGAAAAATCAAAAATTTCAAAACACTACGGCTCGGCCATCATCTTGTTTTTTTTATTGATTGTTTACTAATTTCTTCAACAGTTGCGAGTTTTAACGAAATCGGTAACAAAAGAGTTGCAAGGATCACGTCGGCCGCCATCTTGTTTTTCCGAAATGTCATAATTTTTCCTTACTCGAATCCCGCACTCGAACACATCTCTCGTACATCATCGTATCGTTTTCTGGCTCTTTCCGTTTCAAAATCTTGCATAGTTCTACACTTGTAGTCTCTTCAATATTTGCCATATATTTTCTATGAAAAAAAAAAAAAATCCGCCATCTTGAATTTTTTTCCTGTTCATCAAGTAGACCTTCAGGTCCTGATCATCTTTTGCCAAGAAACCACACTTCCATCTTTTATACTTTCTGAGATAGACACCAAATAAATTTGTATGGCAGCCATCTTAAATCCGCCATTTTGAATTTTTTTTTGCTCATTGTCTATTGGATGAAGTTTCGAATGACATTTGGTCGAGCACCCCCCACCTATCTTCAATACCTTGGCCGTGCTCTTAACCCGTCTCCGAAATCCTCAATCAGCAGGTGTCTCCATATTTTTCTTCAAGTTAAATTTTCTGACTTCTATAAGAAGCCTTCAGTGAAAAAAAAAATTTTCATACAAAATTTTACAGGAGGAAGATTTTGGGGAAAATCTCGAAAACTTCCCCAAATGTGGCAACACTGTTTAGATACCTCGATACTGCCGGTCGAGATACACAATCGATCCATACATTTCAACTTTCCCAAATGTTGCCAACTGCCTCAAAATCGTGATCGAAATTTTCAAAAACACAAAAAGAATACAAAATGGCCGCCACCTCGTTTCACATAAACATTTTACTTAGTTTCATAATTTTCCCGTAAACTACAGGATATAATGCTCCTGATGACGTTTCAATTTTTCATCTCGCTCGCACCCAGCCGAAATGATTGCTCCTGAAAAGAGACCATGTCGAAAATCACTTTTTCTTTGATAAATTCCAGTGTTGCCAGACCTCGGTGACGAAAATACCCAAATGTCATTTGTACAAGTGGGACACGTGGTTGCTCGTACTCGAACTTTGCAAAAAATACGTATTTCGATTTTTTTATTTTTGGGGTAAATCTTGAAAACTTCCCGAGAAATGGGGTAATTTTTTTCCCCAATCCATACCTCGAGTCAGTACACACAATCGCCCCCTAGAAGTCGAAACGATCCGACGTTGCCAACTGTGAGAAATTTGAATGTTAAAATTGCGTTTTTTCGTACCACAAACCGAACGGCAGCCACGACAGCCGCCATCTTGAATTTTTGAAAACTACTCCCATTCTGTCAAATTACAGGATAATTGTAGACGAAAAAAGGAAAAAATATTATGCTCGACCACGCCGTTTCGGATCTGTGGCGCCGCGGTTCGGGGTCGAAAAATCAAAAATTTCAAAACACTACGGCTCGGCCATCATCTTGTTTTTCCAACTTTTTCCACTTTTTCTATAGATCGTTTACTAATTTCTTCAATAGTTGCGAGTTTTAACGAAATCGGTTGGAAAACAAAAGAGTTGCGAGAATCACGTCGGCCGCCATCTTGTTTTCCGAAATGTCAATAGTTTTTCCTTTCCCTCATCCCGCACCCGAACACATCTCCCGTACATCATTGTATCGTTTACTGTCTCTTTCTAGGAGAAACAATTCTGTCAATGAGTGAGTGAGTGAGTGGTAATTGAGCTATATATAGTATAATAATAACTAGTGTTTCGCTCTGTGCGCGAGCTGCTAAAGCAGCTCGCGTAACCTATTTCACTATCTTCGGGTAACTGCGACGCGAGAATGATCAGCGCCTTTTTTAATATATTTAAATAGGTAAATACAACGGCAGTAACTGTGGACACTTCGACATTAATTTGATAGTTGTACTTAAACTACCCAACGATCATTGATTTTAATTTTCCTACCTCTATATGTTATTTCAGCTAACTGCCTCAAAAACGGAAAAATCAAAAATTTGAAATCACTACAGCTCGGCCGCCATCTTGTTTTTTCAATTTTTTCCACTTTTTTTATTGATTGTTTACTAATTTCTTCAACAGTTGCGAGTTTTAACGAAATCGGTAACAAAAGAGTTGCAAGGATCACGTCGGCCGCCATCTTGTTTTTCCGAAATGTCATAATTTTTCCTTACTCGAATCCCGCACTCGAACACATCTCTCGTACATCATTGTATTGTTTTCTGGCTCTTTCCGTTTCAAAATCTTGCATAGTTCTACACTTGTAGTCTCTTCAATATTTGCCATATATTTTCTATGAAAAAAAAAAAAAATCCGCCATCTTGAATTTTTTTCCTGTTCATCAAGTAGACCTTCAGGTCCTGATCATCTTTTGCCAAGAAACCACACTTCCATCTTTTATACTTTCTGAGATAGACACCAAATAAATTTGTATGGCAGCCATCTTAAATCCGCCATTTTGAATTTTTTTTTGCTCATTGTCTATTGGATGAAGTTTCGAATGACATTTGGTCGAGCACCCCCCACCTATCTTCAATACCTTGGCCGTGTTCTTAACCTGTCTCCGAAATCCTCAATCATCAGGTGTCTCCATATTTTTCTTCAAGTTAAATTTTCTGACTTCTATAAGAAGCCATCAGTGAAAATAAATTTTTCATACAAAATTTTACAGGAGGAAGATTTTGGGGAAAATCTCGAAAACTTCCCCAAATGTGGCAACACTGTTTAGATACCTCGATACTGCCGGTCGAAATACACAATCGATCCATACATTTCAACTTTCCCAAATGTTGCCAACTGCCTCAAAATCGTGATCGAAATTTTCAAAACCACAAAAAGAATACAAAATGGCCGCCACCTCGTTTCACGTAAACATTTTACTTAGTTTCATAATTTTCCCGTAAACTACAGGATATACCGCTCCTGATGACGTTTCAATTTTTCATCTCGCTCGCACCCAGCCGAAATGATTGCTCCTGAAAAGAGACCATGTCGAAAATCACTTTTTCTTTGATAAATTCCAGTGTTGCCAGACCTCGGCGACGAAAATACCCAAATGTCATTCGTACAATTGGGACACGTGGTTGCTCGTACTCGAACTTTGCAAAAAATACGTATTTCGATTTTTTTATTTTTGGGGTAAATCTTGAAAACTTCCCGAGAAATGGGGTAATTTTTTTCCCCAATCCATACCTCGAGTCAGTACACACAATCGCCCCCTAGAAGTCGAAACGATCCGACGTTGCCAACTGTGAGAAATTTGAATGTTAAAATTGCGTTTTTTCGTACCACAAACCGAACGGCAGCCACGACAGCCGCCATCTTGAATTTTTGAAAACTACTCCCATTTTGTCAAATTACAGGATAATTGTAGACGAAAAAAGGAAAAAATATTATGCTCGACCACGCCGTTTCGGATCTGTGGCGCCGCGGTTCGGGGTCGAAAAATCAAAAATTTCAAAACACTACGGCTCGGCCATCATCTTGTTTTTCCAACTTTTTCCACTTTTTCTATTAATCGTTTCCTAATATCTTCGACATTTGCGAGTTTTAACGAAATCGGTTGGAAAACAAAAGAGTTGCGAGAATCACGTCGGCCGCCATCTTGTTTTCCGACATGTCAATAATTTTTCCTTTCCCTCATCCCGCACCCGAACACATCTCCCGTACATCGTTATATCGTTTTCTGTCTCTTTCTAGGAGAAACAATTCTGTCAATGAGTGTGTCAGTCAGTGGTAATTGAGCTATATATAGTATAATGTGATTGTTCAATGGTGCTGTTAGATAGTGACTGAAATCTCCAGTCGCACCAAGTGAGTCAGTTGCAGTGCCAACTGGTTTAGATTGCCCTGAGTCTCCCCATGTGAAAAGGATCTTACCTGTTGATGTTGTGAGTTTGATAGACGTTGCTGCACCAGAGGAGTAGGCAATGAGGATCTCGCGGTGGGTCTCCGGGGGCGCAAGGGCACATGAGTAAATAAACTGTACAGAGACAAAGCTTCTAAGGAGCGAGCAAAATGTATACCTATTTTGGTAGGGTTGGCACAGGAGGATACAATTTAATAAACAATAGTTATTTGTCTAACAAGATGGCAAGGTTTGTTATTGTTGTGATTGCCTAGTTTGAATCCCGAGCTAGTGAAGAATTCGAGCTAGGAAGGATTAGGTAAATTAGAATCCTGAGTCCAGCGAGGAATTCCAAGGCAAACAAAAACTTTGCTATCGCGTAATACATACAACTTTTCACTTCAATAGCGAGAAAATAAAAGATGTAAGAGAAATATTTATTGAAACATTAAGGTATTTTTACATTTAGGTACATACTTACTCATTTAATATTACTTATTAATTTAAAGAGGTTTTATATGCGTACACTATATTAATAAATATTTACAGTTGATATATTATGTATAAATAAAGTGCAGATCACTGTAACAAAATTCAAGTTAGTAATAAAAATCCAGCGCCATTTTGAAATTCTTTGTTAATTGACCGATTTCGTTCAAATCGATATTTGGGGTTCCCTGGGATCACAAAACAGGAAACTGTTACCAGAATTTAAAAAAGTCGGCGCCATTTTGAAATTCTTTGTTATTGTACCGATTTCGTTCAAAATTGATATTTGGGGTTCCCTGGGATCATAAAACAAGAAAATGTTACCAAAATGTTAAAAAGTCAGCGCCATTTAAAAATTCTTTGTTATTATGCCGATTTCGTTCATAATCAATAACTGAGGATTCCTTAGATCACAAAACATAAAACATTTACCCGCATTTACTAATTACTAACTAATTATACACTTACTAACTAATTATACATATTTTATAAATAAATTCTTCTACCAAATTTGATATTTTTTTATGATCTTGCGATTCAAAAAAGAAAAAATTGATTCTAATGTTTAGGAAACTTCTCCATTAATATTTTTAATTTTGATTGAAAAAAAAACAAATTTGTTATTACCAAAGTGAGATGTCAAATGTCACATCATATGCGACTACTGTAAGGCTCGCTCGTTTTATAACAGACTTTCAAAAAAGGAGGAGGTTCTCAATTCGGCACGTATTTTTTCGCCCGACTTCAACATTTGTGTAGAAATCAAAGTTATTATTTACAAATTCCTCTTCCCCCCGGACCTCGACTGTGAGTAGACGTGCTTTGGACCTTTATAATTCTCTCAGAAATTTAAATCGAATACAAATAAATTAGTAAACAATATTAGGAGTGCAGCGTTACAATACAGTATAATTGTTTCAATACGACTCCGCGTGTGTGCAAGTGCAATCAATGCATACGTGAAGAAAACGTTGTGTGTGATATCTCCGTCCCCTTTGCGTAATAGTGTGCATCAAGATAAGGAGATGGGCCCGTATTCTCTAACTCAGTGGCTATCAAAAATGAAAGCCACTGACATATATGTAATATCCATTGAAGGTTTACTATGAAATGTTACTTTTTATTTCATAGTAAACCTTCAATGGATATTGCATATATGTCAGTGGCTTTCATTTTTGATAGTCGCTGAGTTAGAGAATACGGGCCCTGCACTACAATTTACAACGCTCACGTGATGCGAATGTGTGTCGCGTGCATATGTATGTGGAACTGTTCAATTTCATAACTCCGTTCATCTATGCGACCCTGGTACAAATTAAGCAAAAACAACATTAATTTAACATTGGTTCTTTAAATTACTTTGAACACACTACTTAGGTGTGGTATTGAAATACATTGATGTTAAACAGCTTGCTAATCTTATGCGATCCTAGTAATTGATGCAAAGATACCTAAAATTAACATAGATAGGATTGAGCTGACCATTGATATACTTAGTATAAAAGTAGGATAGGATTTTATTCTTCAACTCGATCTAAACCAACATGGACAAATCAATGTCAGATTCCAACATTGATGATATTTGCCAAAGAGATACTACACCGCCTAATTTCATTTCACTTCGAAACAAAAGAAAACGGGATGAGGACCTTACTTCAGAATTGTCCTTATTTCGGGAAGAAATGAAGAATATGATAAAATCTCTGTTTTCAGTACAAGAACTGGAATTGAAAAAAATCAGCCCTACCCTCAAAGAAATTCAAAAAACTAATCAAAGCATTGAGAATACAATATCGTTTTTAACTACACAGAACGAAGAATTTAATGCAAAAATTGAGAAATTGGAATCACAAGCCAAAGAAGACAGGAAATATATAAATGTGTTAGAGGAGAAAATAGAGGACTTACAGAGAGAAAGTAGAAAAGCTAATTTTGAAATAAAAAATGTGCCGAAGAAAATTAACGAAACAAAAGAGGACCTGATTGAAATGGTCAACTCTTTATCAAAATGTGTTGGTAGCAGTTTGACAACAACTGATATAAAAGACATTTATAGAGTACGTGCGAAGAGAGAGGGTGTAACAAACACACCTATTGTTGTCGAAATGTCATCTACTATACTCAAGACTGATCTACTAAAGATGTGTAAAAACCATAACGTCAAACACAAAACTAAACTGTGTGCCAAAAATCTGGGATTCCGAACCTCAGAAGATACTCCCATTTATATCTCTGAACAACTTACTCCTAAAGGGGCTCGGCTATATTTCCTAGCACGAGAGTTTGTTAAGTCTAAAACATACAAATTTTGTTGGACAGCCTATGGCAAGGTGCTGATAAGAAAGGATGAAAATTCTCCTATCATTACAGTAAAAAATGAAACTCAAATTCCATACTTACTGCAAGGAACGTGACTATATTTAATGGGTCTCATTAAGTTTACTCAAATTAGTCAACATATAAATTGTGCGATTGATTTAACAATACTAACTATAAATTTAAGTTTTTGCTTAGCTAACACTTATTCTAATATTCTACATATACGATACTTTTACGCCTTAAACACTCCCACACATTATGACACAAAAACCAAGCCATATAAAATTCTTATAATTCTTATATATACTGTATGCACTAAAATCCAGTACTTATTATTATTCCCTTCTTATTTATCGTTATATTATGCGTATCATGAACTGCAATGTCTCAATCAATCCTTGGCAATAGCTATTACTTTCAGTCTTTTGTTTCTATTGTATTATGGATAGCACTTTTCAAACTCAAACAGATTTGGATAATGCAGACATCTCACAAGCAGTGCAATGTGAAATGTCGGATCTTTCTAATCTCATTTGCGTAAAGAACAAAGATTTTACCGTCATGACTCAAAATATTAGAAGTATTTATTCTAATTTTGATAATTTACAGGTGACCTTATCACAGTTGAATTTTGAACCTGATGTTTTAATTTTAACCGAATGCTGGCTCAGCCAAGATAAACCTATACCCCAACTGTCTAATTACACCTCTTTTAAATCTACTCTGCATTTAAACCAGAATGATGGAGTAGTTGCCTATATTAAAAACACTACCAATATCCGTGTTAAAGAAATTTAACTAGTTCAAGCATCATGTTTACAATTAACTTCAAACAATAACAATATCGTTTTAGGAATATATCGCTCACCATCTAACAACAGTGCTGATAGATTAATTGAATCTCTTAACTCACATTTGGAAACAATTAAGACCTTCAATAATATAATTATAACTGGAGACATAAATATAAATATCATCCCTAAACCTACAGAACAGACCTATGAACGTAATAATAGAATAAGTTATCTAAACATGACTGCGCTGCATGGATTACTTCCAGGACATTCACTACCAACTAGGGAAGATAATTGCTTGGACCATTTTCTCCTAAAGTTCGAGAAAACTAAACATTCCGCATTTATAGCTGTACTCAACACTACTATTACTGATCATTCTATGCTACTTCTACATTTATCTAACATTAATAATGAATCAAGATGCCCAAAAATCAGGACTATTACAGACTTCAATGAAGCAGTTAAGAGCTTAGCTGATAAAAACATCTCTATACTGCTTTATTGTGATAATCCAGAAATATTAATTGAACTTTTAACTAATAAAATTAAAGATTCACTAGATGAAAATACAAGAACTATACTTATTCCTAAAAGTAAACGTGTAATTAAACCATGGATAACTCCAGGAATTCTGCGCTGTATAAGACATAGAAACAAATTACAAAAACATCTACGTTCTGACCCCACCGATGATAACTCAAAAAACATTTATAAAAGATACCGAAATTTTTGCAACAACTTGATCAAAAAACTTAAACGTAACTACGAAAAAGAGCAGTTGGCCAAATCAACTAAGAATTATAAAGCCCTTTGGAAGAATATTAAAAACTTTACGCATATGAATAACTCGAGCAATAAAAATACAGAACTTCTAAGTCTAAAGCCCTGTCCAATTGAATCTGTTAATCATGGAAACTATTATTTTGCTAATATTGGAAAAACACTGGCCGAAGACATTCTTCAAAATAATCCACAACAGCTATCTCCTGACTATGAATATGCTACTCCGTCCTATTCCCACTATTCATCTTTTGGCCTTCTTGATACAGATACTGAAGAAGTAAATGCTATACTTATGAGCTTAAAAACGGGAAGTGCTCCAGGTTGGGACAGTATTCCAACGCAATTCCTGAAACTTGCTAGTTGTTTAATTACGCCCATAATTGCGCAGTTTGCTAATCTTTGCTTTCGTAAAGGTATTTTTCCTTCTATCTTAAAAAAATCTATAATCACACCTGTGCACAAGGGTGGTTGTGGAGACGATGTCAACAATTATAGACCAATCTCAGTGCTACCAGCTATCTCAAAAATATTGGAAAAATTAATAAATATGAGACTGACTAATTATCTAGACCAACGCAATATAATATCTGATTCCCAATATGGTTTCAGACGTGGGATATCTACTGAAGACGCTGTCACAGCTCTTAGCACTTTGATTGTTGAACGTTTAGATAGTAAAAGGAAATGTCTCGCAGTGTTCCTTGATCTCAAAAAAGCATTTGACACCGTCTCTGTTGCCATTCTTGTGCAAAAACTGGAAGCCATTGGCATAAGAGGGACTTCACTATCCTTATTTCGGAGTTATTTAAGCGGGCGCAAACAGATGGTTAAAATTGATAAGTACCTTAGTGACGAATTAGATATTCTAGATGGCGTTCCACAGGGCAGTGTTCTGGGCCCTACCCTATTTCTGATATACATAAATGAATTATGTAGTATGAAGTTGCACAATGGTCAAGTATTTTCGTATGCAGATGATACTGCCATTATTTTTACGGGCAATACTTGGGAAGATGTTCGAAATCATGCTGAAAAGGGGCTCATGAACATTGCCAGGTGGCTTAATTGTAATCTACTGACGCTTAATACAGCTAAAACAAACTACATGTGCTTTTCCATGAGTGAACGTTCTAAACCGCCGCATAACTTCGAAGTGAGGATACATACATGTGTGAAACGGGGGGCTGTTGTGGGCTGTGACTGTCCGGCATTGAAGAAAGTTGCGACCATTAAATACCTCGGTGTGATGCTAGATCATCGTATGACTTGGTATTCTCATATAGATCTTGTATCAAACAGAGTAAGGAAACTAATATGGATTTTTAAAAACTTAAGACATATAGCTTCTAAAAAAATATTAAACACTGTCTACTTAACTCTCGTTCAATCTATTACATCTTACTGCATTACTGCTTGGGGCGGGGCAGCCAAAACAAAGTTTCTTGAGCTAGAGAGAGCCCAACGATCCCTTCTGAAAGTTATGCTTTTTAAACCTTATTTATATCCTACTACACAACTTTATTCCGACGCTGGGCCACTTTCAGTTAGGAAGTTGTATGTATTAAGCATAGTTCTGAGAATGCATAAATCTTTACCTTTTATACCTCTCAGAAAAAGAAATAGATATGTTGTAGCAAAAACACATTGTGTAAAAACAGCTTTTGCTCAAAACCAATACTACTCACAATCAAGTTACCTATATAATGTGATAAACAGAAAACTTAAAATATATCCTCAAAAATTACATGCTTCCAAGGATCTTTTGAAAAAATATTTATTATCATTAAATTATGACGAAGTTGAATCCCTTTTGAAACGCATCCTGTAAAAAAAAAAATATATGTACATAAATAAAAAAATGATATACTTACCTACATTAATTATATAAGATTATAATATGGCTTATTATTACTTATCGAATACACATAATCACAACACGACGATCATATACACACTCGCGATCACAACCTAGGTACACAAACTCATATACTACACTACACTACACTACACTACACACGCACACACACACACACACTTCCCAATGACGCTTGCACATATACTACATAAACAGTATTACTAACATAATGTCACAGCAGTCACTCAAATTGGTTTACATAATTATGATATTTCTCTGTTTTTTTTTTTTCATTGTACCCACATATGGTTTATTTTTATTATTATTGTTGTGGAAGAGCGGAGTCTTCTGACACAGGGGTTTATACAACTCTTAAAAGAAGGCTCCAAACTTACAAGTGTAAAATAATATTGTAATGAGAAATAAACTTTTTTTTTATTTTTTTATTTTTTTTAAATTAATTATTCTAAATGTATTGTTTTTCAAATTTTTATTTTTTAATAATTTTAAATTCTTAATCTTACATAAAGTTTTTTTAAATAATCCAATGGAAAGCACTCACATGGCGTATCAAATTTACAATTTTGCATACTTTTAAGTATATCACTACCAATATTAACAATGTTTTTTTTTAGATCAAAATATTCGCGAAATTTTTGCTCAAGCAATTCAACAATTGCGATAAACTTGTCAGGAGGTATTATTAAAAACCCCGATTGTACAACTTGAAATCCGTGAATGAAATTCATGATATTTGTAACGTCTTTTTGCCCATCGCTTCTTATTAGTTTTAAGTTGCTGAAAAATGTTAGCATTTCTTCTAAAAACTCAATTTGATAGTCATCGCCACAATATGCTCTTTTATATTTATTAGGAGATTGCAGTGTACTTGAGTTTAATAAATCAAATAAATTATTAATTCTATTTACAAAATCAGCAGTATCCCTCGCAGCAACCTCGATAATATTTAAATCTACATAGGTATTAATAGCTGATGCTACAGTACGACTTAACACCTGTGTAGCTACTTTCACACGCATTTTCTGAAAATTATTGGGATTGATGTGAATATCAGTTAGTTTCGGTGCTAATCTAATTTGTCGCTTTTTATCTTCATTATATAGATCTCTAATATGTGACCATTTTGCAACTCAACTTTCAAAAATAAAATTACATGTTTTTAAACTATTTCTTACGCATTTCAAAAGATGTGGGACATCAAACATGTAATAAATTTTTTGTCCGTTAACTTCAAAATATGTTTTATCTCTGCTCACTGAACGCGACTTTGAAGCACTTAAGAAATCTGCTCCTAAATCTGAGATAAAGACGCGTATGTCTAGACCTATATTCAGTAATGATGTTATTATTTCGTCAATCCAGTCATTTAGTTCTGGATAATTTTTACATTGAGATAGATATGAATGAGCTATTGGTTGTTTCCAATTGTGTATAATACCACGAATCATCATCACAATAACGTATTTAGCTGGTTCTTTTCTTTGAATCCCGTTTATTTCATGGAATCCTACAATTGTATCGTTTTTAATGTCATAAAATAGATTGGATTTCAAAGACATGCAGTCCACACAAACACTGTAAATTTTTTCTTGTGATTCCATTCTGTCTGCCTTTGTTTTTAACGCACAAAGTAAACGTTCGTCTAGCTTAGTACCTATTGGCTTAACTAACTTTTGTAAGGTGACTAATGAAGGTAAGCATAATGTATTTGTGAGAAATCTATACGCTGCTGGACCGGAATAATGAAGATTGAGTGCAAAAAATTTAAAAGCCTGGCTATACCGGTTTCCACTATAACCTGCCTTCAAATCTATTTGCCATTTTATAATTTGAGACAAACCTTTAGTCAAAAATTTATCACATAATTTTAAAAAATCTTCTTTAGTTACAGTATCTAAATCATACGTTTTACGTTTTTTTGCTTCTCGAAGTTCCAGTGATAGTTTTCTCTTTCTTGGACTGTCCGCTGAAAGGTGAAGTGCCGTTTGCGCCGATTTATTTTCACAAGGTTCCTTATAAGGATTCGTCTGAACGCTGTAAGATGTTTGATCTTTCAAAATAACTATTTTATTAAAAGGATTATTTGAACTTTAAGATATCTCAGCAGTAGTTATAACTTGAATATTCTGATTTTCTTGTATAAATGGGTCAAAATCAGACAGGTGAGCATTATGCTTCTGACAAAGCTTTTCTCAATAAATAACATGATATTACTAAAATATTTATTTCAAAATAAAGGTTCTATGCATAATTACAAGACACTTAGCATATTTCTTTTCTATAATAATGTTGCAGAAAAAGGTCTAAATAGTAATTCCGGGAATGCGTCCTTATACCAAGTTTCATAGTTCAGACAAGTCAAAAATGTTTACAATTACGACTTAAAATTATCATATTTTAATATTAGCTTTGAAAATCATCAAATTAAGAATATACGTATAAATTACATTAATACCAGTTTAATTTCTTCTTATTTTGGCTATTCAAAATATGCTGTCTGACGTTTATTAAATCATTCCGTGAACGCGGTGGTTAACGATCGATGTAATTAAAACAACACACGCTAGGTGGCATTAGGGAGCAACAGTATGAAGTTCACTAGTCAAAGCAAAAGGCGTGTGTCGTGTTTACGGAAAAAAATAATTGATTTTGCTGGTAAGTACTTTTTAATCCTTACTAATATTATAAATGGGAACGCCGTAACTACTGAACCGATTTGGCTGAAATTTAGAACATAGATAGCTTATAACCTGGATTAAAACATAGGCTACTTTTTATCCCGGAAAATTAAGGAGTTCCCGCGGGAACCAAAAAACCTAAATCCACGCGGACGTAGTCGCGGGCATCAGCTAGTTTGATATATGTGAAGCGTACTTTAATTCCCTGTCACTACGGGAACCCTGTTTGGTGATTAGTTTTTCGAAAATTTGCATACTTTTTGCAAAATTATTATAAAAATTACAGCTCACTTGTTCATAATCTCTAAAACCAATATCTAACATGGCGGCGACAAGCGTGACATGAAAATATTTATCGAATCGTCATTTTGGGAACGGTCATTTCGGGAACGTTCTCGTATATGACGGGCGTTCCCGAAATGACGCGGGCGTTCCTGAATTGTCAATTTTTGGGCAAAATGATGTTCTAATGCTTTTAGAAACATAAACATGCATAATTTTGGTTTTAGGTATCCATTTAGTACGAGTAACATGGAAAACGATAAAAATAAAGCGAAAAGGAAGTCGAAAAAACGATTAAAAGAAGACAGTATAGCTTATAAAAAATATCGTGAAAAGGCTAATGCAAGGAAGCGCAAGTTTTTAAATAAAATGACACCTGAACAAATAGATATGAAGAGACTGAAAGATAGGGAATATTACCAAATAAAGAAAGCTGAAAATAAAGTTAAGACTGTTAGTGATATGACTAAAA